>JASUUH010000227.1:5121570-6441260 GCA_030449925.1 Citropsis articulata | reverse complement strand
TTATTTTCTTTGAGAAGGAAGGAGTAAAAAACAACAGAAAAAATAGAAAAGAAAAGAATGTGGGGTGATATACTTCTCCAGGCTGTTCCGATACTCACGACTGTGTTCATGTTATTGGCTTTGTACGACATCCCTCAAAAGTTCATCTCCAAGATACCCTTTACACATTTTGTGGACTTAAACGCCCTATCAATATCTGACACAAGACCATTAAAATGTCTCTTCCAATAGTGTCTGATTGCCATGCTTAAACACCAAAAAAAAAAAAAAAATGCTGCTTGAAATAATCCTTTCGTCAATGGAACCAATGCATGGGTAAATTTTATTATTTTATTTTACTTTGTATAACGGAGGAAATTTACAATTTTGCATGACACAGTCATGTAAAAGTAAAGCAAGGCGGCTTCCTTAAATAAATGGTCCCACTAACCATCAGTACTCCAACTTCAAAGTCAACAACAAGAAGCATTTTTCTTCAAAAAGTCCAATAAAAAAAACTCCCAAATTCAGGATTCACCAAGCCAATACAATCCTCATTTTATTTTCTTTGAGAAGGAAGGAGTAAAAAACAAGAGAAAAAATAGAAAAGAAAAGAATGTGGGGTGATATACTTCTCCAGGCTGTTCCGATACTCACGACTGTGTTCATGTTATTGGCTTTGTACGACATCCCTCAAAAGTTCATCTCCAAGATACCCTTTACACATTTTGTGGACTTAAACGCCCTATCAATATCTGACACAAGACCATTAAAATGTCTCTTCCAATAGTGTCTGATTGCCATGCTTAAACACCAAAAAAAAAAAAAATGCTGCTTGAAATAATCCTTTCGTCAATGGAACCAATGCATGGGTAAATTTTATTATTTTATTTTACTTTGTATAACGGAGGACATTTGTAATTTTGCATGACACAGTCATGTAAAAGTAAAGCAAGGCGGCTTCCTTAAATAAATGGTCCCACTAACCATCAGTACTCCAACTTCAAAGTCAACAACAAGAAGCATTTTTCTTCAAAAAGTCCAATAAAAAAAACTCCCAAATTCAGGATTCACTAAGCCAATACAATCCTCATTTTATTTTCTCTGAGAAGGAAGGAGTCAAAAACAACAGAAAAAATATAAAAGAAAAGAATGTGGGGTGATATACTTCTCCAGGCTGTTCCGATACTCACGACTGTGTTCATGTTATTGGCTTTGTACGACATCCCTCAAAAGTTCATCTCCAAGATACCCTTTCCCGCAACCACCCAATATATCCCTAATTTTTGGATACCTAATTTTTACATTAAGGACAGACAAGTCTTTTCACTCAGTGGAGTGGCTATTTGTCAAAGATAACGGCTGAATGTGCTGATTTGGGGGCGTGGTGATGGTTGTTGAAACATTAGGGTGGAGGCCAACTTTTGTTGAAACATGTGGGGGCTGGTGGAAAATAACCATAATAAAAACCCTTATTTGTAATTGTATGAGCCTATTCATAAGTGATATAAACTAGGATTGAATCAGAAATATCAATGGATTCTTCGAGAGTCTAAAGAAATATCGAATAAAGGAAAGATCTATTGTTTAAATTTCATATCTATGAAATTTACGATTTTAAAGTAGGATGAGCCACTAAATGGTATAAAAGCTCAAGAGGACAAAATATCTTTTTTTTTTTTTTGAGGAGACTATTGCTCGTGATATTTACAATCATACAGATACTGAGACCCATTTACATCAATTCTGATATAGTACCGCTCAGATTTTAAACCCTCTCAAATATTCGAGGGACGTCAAACTCCCATATTAGGAGAAAGACTGCCTTCACTCGAGCTCTGAGACTCCAAGGAAGGAATTATAAATTAAACCCATGTAATACTTTTGCAGGGGCTCGAACCCTTTCCCTCACCTCATGGCGGTTTAAGGCCAGTTTCAAGCAAGTTAAGAGGACAAAATATCTGACTTGGAATAGTACATGACTGCGCCATGCTTCCGTCTGCTAGTCACATCTTTGTTGAATCCAGGGCATAACCATATTGACATTCGACTTTAGTGATGGAAAATATAATGATGATAAAATTGGAATAAATAAATAAATAAACCGTGTAAATTAATTGCCAAAAAAAATGTGATATGGTCCATATTCATATTTTAACTTACAACAGCAACTACTTTTAACCGAAAATAAGGGCTACAAAATTTTCACTTGTAACTGTACTTTTAATGTGTCAAAATACTAGAGCACTCTTGTTTAAGTTTTAGCCCAGCGTTCATTTTATTAATATAATAATTCACATGTGCCTTAATTTTGACAAAATACTAATTGTTAGAGATTATTATTATTATTATAGGGGCTCCCTTATTATTATTATTTATCAGCATTAACTAGTCGTCATAGCGTTTTGCAAGTCAGCAATTTTTTATGGAAATGAGGATGCCATCCTATACAGCGGGGTACAGTTCTTAGCTTCGTATAAATAAATCAGGAAGTGCCGTCTATAATTGCACTATGGCAGCGTAGAGGCTTCACAGAGATTCCTTGTTACCGCACATATGCACTGCTCATCAATCATTTTGTGCAACAAGTACAAAACACATGTTTGTATCATTGTTGTTATTATCGAGGAATTCTAAAATTGTTATAATATAATTAATTAATGCATATAGAAATTGAATTTAATTTAACTGTTATTTTTATGATTATTTTTTAAAATAAATATACAGTCCTAATATTATTATGCAATATAAATATGGTTGAGATAATAACTCTTTAACATATATTATAAAATTTCTCGTTATTATCAAACACGTTCACAAACGCGCCAAGTGGAGTACACAAGAAATAAACTGTTTAAGTGTACAAAAAATCTGTCTACAATTACAAAGTAAAAGCATATAGGCATATACATTCACAACAAATTAACCCGATTGTGTCATTTTGGCTTAATGGAATTATTGTTGCCAAATCACGCAAATTCAACGCCTCTCACCACATTAGGCTTCTTGGAAAGAGCTGCCGCTGCCTACTCTGACTGCCCTTCCATTGTCTACAACAGCACTACCTACACTTGGTCTGAGACCCACCGCCGATGCCTCCAGGTGGCTTCATCTCTGTCGTCCGTCGGCATCCAGCGAGGCCACGTCGTCTCCGTCGTGGCCCCCAACGTTCCTTCCATGTACGAGCTTCAGTTTGGAGTTCCCATGTCAGGTGCAATTCTTAACAACATCAACACACGCTTGGACGCTCACACTCTTTCCGTACTCCTGCAACACAGCGAATCAAAGCTCGTTTTTGTTGATCATCTCCATAGCTCTCTTGTCCTTGAAGCTCTTTCTTTGTTTCCACGTGACACCAAAAGGCCAGACCTCGTCCTCATTGATGACGATGCAGCTGAGTCACGTACTACTACGACATCGCACATGGTTACGGTTGACTTTTTCGATACTTACGAGGGTTTTGTCGAAGAAGGAGATCCAAAGTACAAGTGGGTCCGGCCCAGAAGTGAATGGGACCCTATGGTGTTGAACTACACGTCAGGCACAACGTCATCTCCCAAAGGAGTTGTCCACAGCCATAGAGGGATCTTCATCCTCACGGCTAACGCTTTGATCGATTGGGCTGTTCCGAAGCAGCCGGTTTATTTGTGGACCCTGCCTATGTTCCATGCAAACGGGTGGGGCTACACTTGGGGAATGGCTGCTGTTGGTGCCACCAACATTTGTCTACGTAGATTTGATGCATCGACGATTGGTGATCTGATCCAAAAACACAACGTGACTCACATGTGCGGAGCCCCTGTTGTGCTCAACATGATATCAAACTCTCCGGCTTTCGAACCGCTGAAAACCCCGGTTCAAATCCTAACGGCCGGAGCCCCACCGCCAGCACCGGTTCTCTCCAGAACCGAGTCAATGGGTTTTGTGGTGAGTCACGGGTACGGGTTAACCGAAACGGCCGGACTGGTGGTGTCATGTGCATGGAAACCTGAATGGGATAAGCTACCTCTCGAAGAGAGAGCAAGACTGAAGGCAAGGCAAGGAGTGAAGACCGTCGGGTTAACGGAAGTTGACGTGGTGAATCCTGAGACGGGAGAGAGCGTAAAACGCGACGGCGTGAGTCTTGGCGAAGTCGTTTTGAGAGGTGGGTGTGTGACGGTTGGCTACTTTAAAGACAAAGAAGCCACGAGAAGATGCATAAGCGACAACGGTTGGTTTTACACGGGAGATATAGGGGTGATGCATGCGGATGGTTATGTGGAGATAAAAGATCGCTCAAAGGACGTGATAATAAGCGGAGGAGAAAATATATGCAGTGCTGAGGTGGAATCAGTGTTGTATTCCAATACGGCGGTCAACGAGGCGGCGGTGGTGGCTCGGCCGGACAAGTTCTGGGGGGAGACGCCGTGTGCATTTGTGAGTTTGAAGAGGGATCTGGAGTTGACTGAGAAGCCTACGGAGAAGGAGATAATAGAGTATTGCAGGGCTCGGCTGCCGAGGTACATGGTGCCTCGAAAAGTTGTTTTCTCGGAAGAGCTTCCCAAGACTTCAACAGGGAAAATTCAGAAGTACCTGCTTAGAGAAATCGCCAAGTCTATGAGTTGATCGATGATTCTATTCATTGAAGAAATTAAAGTTTTTTTTTTTAATTTTTAATTAAATTAATTAAAGTGATCAAATATGTGGTGTTTATTATGAATGATTCATAACGTTAATTTCGTAGTAATAAAGTCGTCTTGTTCATGCATGCATGTTTTGTTAAACGAATAAATTACACAAAAGAAAAAACTTATCACATATATTACCAAGCTTCTGATTTCAGCTGTTCATGAGTTTGTATCAATTTTCAATGTGCTGGCTGGACCTGGATTGTTGTTGTTCGATAGTCTTAAGCAAACAATTATTAATTTTAATATAAAATAATTTTAAACTTTAATACTTACCATTTCTTTAATAAAAAAAGATAATTACAACAGACGATAAAATATATCGGATCCAACCATCGGATTCAAAATTTTATAGCTGTGCATTGAATGATCAATTAATCCAATAGACTACGCAATATACTTATAATTTTCGCCTTTAATAGACTGAGATTTGAAAATAGAATGCTTTCGTACATCATCCCTCTTTAAATTCTTACAAGTGTATTTCGTTAATATAAAAGAATAAAATGGATTTCTTGATTATTTGAGAAGTAATAAGTCAATAATATGGATTCCTCTATCCTCTTTAATTTGGAAGAAGTTGCATAAAGTTTCACGATTCGTATGAATTTTGAACTTGTGTGGTTTAAGCATGACTTGAATAATTGATCTTATGCATACGTGGAAGTTTAATGTAAATTTGAAATGTCAATGATTGTTTCAATTAAGTTCAGATGATAGAGATTTTTTTTATCTCTTTCTTCCTAGTTTCAATAAAACACACATACATATAATATTTGTGTATCTATTCTCTGTCATCTCATCTCGCACATTTTTCATTTGAGTTGATTACTCACCCGACTACCTTATTATATCAAGAGATTTCGTGTGTATTGATAATGAAAGCTAACTATTCGTTCTCTTATAGGTTACGGGGCTGCGTTAACATTATTCGAAATTTTGAATCTCGTCGGTTTCCATTTATGTCCGCGCATTATCGTTATGTAAATTGATATTTTAACATTAAGCCGTTATGCGGAAGAAATTCTAAATATTTCATGTCAGTCATATAACAAATAAATGATGTTGTGATATGTGTATATTTATTTTAAAAAATCAGCATATAATTAATGATTATATAAATTTTAAATATATATGTCATACATGCATTAATTGATTGTATTACATCTAATATATTTTATAATTTCTCATTATTTAGAAAATCGTTGTTTTAGAATACTAAATTTTTTATAAATAGTTCTTATTAATACCTCTTTTTTTTTTTTTAATTTGAGGTTGTAAATTGACAAATTGTTGGAGGATTCTAAGGTTGGAATCACAGTGAGAATATAAATAATAAGTTATATGTGTACTATAAATATTTTTAACATGTCATCTATATGATAAAATTATAGAGTGATGATACAGTCACAAACTCTTGTACAAGCTTATATTGTACAAATTGATTTGCCATTAATTCATTGGTTGAATGAAAATACATAATAATAAAAATAGATCATGCGGGTCAAGAAATATTTAATTCAACTAATTTTATCATGCCACATCAGTTTGTACAAAATAAATTTGTACAAGAGTTTATGGCTTTATTATTACTCAAAATTATAAGTGATAGGTCATACAATGTTTGCCCCAAAGTAAAAATTTTACAACAAATTATTTACCAGCTAAAAGTATACAACAGATCACCAACAAACATGTAGATCAGTTGGCATGTGATTGTTTTATCTTAACTAAGGTTTTTGGTTTGAGACTTAGAAATGTAGCTGCGTTAAATATTTATTAAGAGTTTTGCCACTCTAGTGTTCTGTCGGGCAATAATCTAGATTAGATAAGGCCCAATGTGGTCTTCAGATACTAATTAGTTTAATATACAAAATATATATATATATATACAACAGATCATACACTTCCAATGTACGATGTCACCTATGTTTTGAATACACAAGCAATATGTCATAGACATAATACATACATGTAATTAAGACATGTCCTTTATGTGATAAATTTATAACATATAAGGCCATAGATTTATTTTCTTTTTATTTCTTTTTATTTTCTTTTTCTTGCTTTCAACTTAATAGGATACTATGATTTTTTTATATTGCAATTGTAAATCGACAAAAAAAATTTACGTAGACCAAAAAGTCCTATATATAAATAGAAAATTTTTTTAATGGGGATATCTTTATTTTAATAAAGTGAGGATGACACTTGTTAAGGCTAACTTTTTGGTCAACTTAGAGAATTAAATAAAATGGACGATATAAAAAAAAGAAACACTGAAAATTTATATAGTTCAACACTTGGTCTACGTCTATGGGTATAGATAGAGCAACTTTTTCACTATTGAATCAGAATTATAATGAACATTTTTTTCGTTTATCTATTTGCTCATCCTTCTATGCATCAAATGTTTTCTCTTTATACTACGGTCCAGGCCATAATTTCTTGTTTTGATCGACTTTTATCACTTAATTTAGAGTTTTATCTAATATTAATATTCATCTCATTCTGAAATTGATCTTTATCTTATATTAATACTTATTTTCAACATTATCTCCTTCTTTAATTGGCTTTAGGCCTTATCTTACATTAATGCTTATCTTTAATGTTAATTCTACTGTTGGGCTTAGATAACACTTCCAACTACCAGATATTAGATATTGAATTCAGCAACTAGGCTTTCTTTTAATTAAACTCATCTTCCACAATTGTCCCCACATGTTGTCATCTTCGTAGGTTGCACTCTCCAATAATTGTACTTATTTGACTTATCAATTGTTGTCATAATACTCTTTAGCGGTTATGCTTGTTTAACTTATACGCTTATGCTCTCGTGTAGCTGAGCTTAATTGACTTTTTTCTTGTTGAGCTTGCATGCTCTTATTCTCTCATACTCACGTGCTCAATGGTCACATGCTCTCATGTTAATGCTTATCTTTAATGTTAATTCTATTGTTGGGCTTAGATAACACTTCCAACTACCAGATATTAGATATTGGATTCAGCAACTGGGCTTTCTTTTAATTAAACTCATCTCCCACAATTGTCCCCACATGTTGTCATCTTCCTAGGTTGCACTCTCGTATGATTGTACTTATTTGACTTATCAAGTGTTGTCATAATACTCTCTAGCGGTTGTGCTTGTTTAACTTATACGCTCATGCTCTCGTGTAGCTGAGCTTAATTGGCTTTTTCTTACTGAGCTTCCATGCTCTTATTCTCTCATGCTCACATGCTCAATGGTCACAAATTGACATTTTAAGCGTCCTTTTGTTTGCATGCTCTCACACTCGCCTACTCACATGCTCTCATGTGGCTGAGCTTAATTGATAATTTAAGATTCTTACAAAGCTTACATACTCTCATGCTCCCATGATCCTATGCTCTCACGGTCTCACATGCTCTTAGGCTCTCATGGTCTCACGCTTACGTGTTCTTATGTTTTCAAGTAGGTCTGGCAAAAGTCTAGGTCGGGTCCGGGTTTGGGCCTGCCGAGACGATCGGCATGACACACATAGCTGCCCGGGCCCGGATCGTGCCTGAATTTTTTTATATGTGGTTCGGGCTAAGCTCGGCACTATCCGGGCATGGGTTTTTCATCTAGGTTTTCTTTACCAACATAAATTGAATTAAAAGGAGGAAAATCATGTAATAAAAGCATTTTCAATTTATCTTTTGTTGTTATTGAAACTGTGATGGGGAGTTAACAAGAATAGTTATTTAGATGCCTAGTTAACTTTCTGACTAGTCTTATTTGTTGTACTCTTTGTAGATGAGGATTTCTGATGGGACATATGCATGATTACTTGTAGCTAGTCCTTCCAAAGTGCTTGATAGCCGAAGCCTTCTGAATTAGTTCAGTTGAATTTTAGCTTGAATTTCTGTCATTCAAACTAACATTGAACAGTATTTTTGTTGCTACAAACATAATATATGGTCATTGTTGTGCAAATTTTATTGAACTCGCAAGCGCACAAATCTATTGTAGAATAGATTAATGGTGACGAGTGTCGATCCCACGAGGAGGTTGATTTTAATTATGTGCAGAATTAATTTTCTTAAATGGATGGTTGGATTTGTGGTGAAATTAATTTAAACTGTGCTAGAAATTAAATTGGAATGGCAGGAATAACTTAAACTAGAAACTATTGAGATAAAGCACTTGGGTATCCGGATCTGCATCAACATGCTCCATGGGCTAAATATTCCATATTAATACCAATTAAATCATGAGGGGGGATTCCACAGCTCATGAACCACGCTCAAATAAATATGGTGCTAAGGGCTTATCGTGCCAAATAATAATAATCTTGTACTTAGGGTACCCTTTAACTGTATGCAGATTCAGACAAGACTATTATTATTTGTCGACGAAAAGTCAAAACAACCACAAATATTAGAGGGGAAGAGAAAGTAAATTTACCAAATTAAGCTCATGGAACATGTTGAGATTTCACCTTCAACCCAAGCTTAAAAGAAAATTAGCTACTCATTTTTGAACTAGGGGTAAAATGAGAATTTATTAAAATACGTAGAAAATACAAGAAGGAGAAGGAATTACAAAAATCTAAGCTTAGAAATGAATTCAGGGATATCAAATTAGGGGGGGAGCCCCCTTTTTATAGATACATTGAGTGAATCGTGACCATCGGATCAAAAACAGTTCGGACGCTCAGGATTGCGGCACGTCATCAGTCAATAGTCAACAGTCAACATGTGAACAGTAACACGGTTTGTACAGTAACGCGGTTTGACCCGGTTTGCACAGTAACGCGGTTTTGCACAATAACACTATTTGTGCAGTAACGCGGTTCATGAACATGTACGTATGAACAGTACCGTATATGTGAACAGTGACATTTTTCCTTTTATGCTCCTCCTAAGGTTTTTGACCGTCCTGAGTTCAAATGTGACGTCCGTTTTGCAGTCTGATCACTCGTTCATTGTGAAACGATCGTGATGCCCCTAAAATAATAAAATACATAATTATAATAAAACACACATAATTGGATAACAAAATACTTAAATAAATAAAAGTAGCAATGTTATTGAGACTTGAAGTGTAAAATAACAATTTTCTCCTTTATAAATATACACTTTCTAACACTCAACACACCCCTCAACCAGCTTAT
Source organism: Citropsis articulata (assembly GCA_030449925.1). NCBI lineage: Eukaryota > Viridiplantae > Streptophyta > Magnoliopsida > Sapindales > Rutaceae > Citropsis > Citropsis articulata. The sequence goes on along the minus strand of JASUUH010000227.1, from coordinate 6,431,479 downwards.
TGCTAGTTTCTAACAAATAAAGCGAAAACAAAATTCAAACCTAAAATATTTTTTATTTTTTAATTTTATTTTTGTTTTAACAATTGTGTTTATTCAATCAGATTAATGACAACAATCAAATAAAAGTATAAGCATTAACTCCAGTCTAAAGAAATATCACAATCACGTCAACCATTCACATGCATCAGTCTAGCAAACTATAGTAATCAGGCAACTTTCAAGAATGACATGTCAAACCCCAAAATCTCACCGGTAGTAGTGACACTCTCATAAAGAAATTAAACCCAATAAAAATTTTCACTACAATGAATGGTAAATTGAGAGAAAATAATAAAGAAATTTCACACACTCTCACCAAGATGAAAGAACTATGCCCACAGCTTAGAAATAATACGATCTCAAATAAAGTACTAGTAAACCCAATATTATTCTTTTTTTTTCCTTCTTTTTTTTTTAATTTAATGCATCACTACATCTTAATAGCCCATATAACTAGCTTTTACTTCAGACTATAGTTCCCTAAAATCAAGAAAGACTTTTATTAGGACGTAACATAGGCTAAGGAAATGGTTAACAAAAAGAGGAAATATGGAAAACAAAATACATGTTTGAGAAAAAGAAAAAAAATATATATATATATATATATATATATATTTAAATTAAAAGATGCATTTCGCTTATTTATTATTATTGTATATCTTTTCTTTTTTTTCTTTTTTTTTAACTTTTTTTTAATAGCACAACTTTGCTGAATAAAATAATTATTTATATTTTTTTCTCAAACATGAATAGGTAATGGAACTTGTATGATATCGGGTAATACTCCAAATTGGAGTGGGTCAGGATGATAAGTTAACAAAGAAAAAAAAAATTTTTTTAAAGGCTCAAAAGGGATAACTATGCATATTTTACAATAGGGATGGTTAGAAAGGCTCAAATGGATCAAAGATGGCCTTCTATCGTCTCTTAGAGCTCTAAATAATCTTCTATATCTACTAGTTATGTGGGCCTTTAGATGCATCAACACACATTTTTCTTTTTTTTTTCTTTTAATTATTCTCTTTTTTTTAAAGTTTGACTTAAAGGAAATCTAGAGATCATGTTTAAAATAATAAACTGCTAAGCTGTATAAAGAATGGGCAAAAAGGGTTACTCTCCAAGAAAAATTAATAGGCTCAAAAACTCACTTGGAATTTATTATGACATGTGTATTCCTTCAAGCAACTCATATTTGTCTCCAACATCAACATGTAGAATAGCAAACATGGTGTAGCATAACGCAAGACCAAAGATAATACAAATACTAAAGTTCGAGAGTCATCATATCATCCAATATAAAAAACTCACACAAAATTACCAAAAATTTTCTTTTTAACGAAATTCTACCCCCCAACCTATTCTAAACATACATGTAGAAAAATGAAAAAAAAAAAACGATGCAGAAAAATTAATTAGATGATAGAAAAGAAAAATGTATAAATTTTTTTTTAAAAAAAGATGCGTTTCTAGAGTTACTACACTCCATATTCAGCCATCTTCGACTCAAAAACTTAAAAATGTATATTTATAAATGAGAAGTCAAAAAGAAAAAGTTAGAAAAACACACTTAAAATAAGAATTTTTTTTTTTTAACTTTCAAACTAAGAGGATGCGTTTCTAGAGTAACTACACTCTATATTCAGCCATCTTCTATTTAAAAAGTTAGTCACGGTTAGTTCTACAACATAAATTAGTAAAAACTTAACCAACATTTCGCAATTGTCAACTATTCCCTCCCCCCAACCAGAATGAAACATTATCCTCAATATTTGAAAGGAAAGAAGTAGAGTGTAAAATACATCACCTGGGTAGTGCAACACAGAAGAAAATATTTACAAGCGGAGAGTTAAATCTAATTTGTACTTCTTACTGCGACTACTGTTACTATCATTATTTGAACACTCCAATACTTCGAGATCATCTCGATTGATAAAGATCAAGTAGCTCATTAACAGTATGTGCACAAATAAAGACTTTTTTTACTGAGGAATGAATGAAATAATTTTTTATTGCATGTCTCTGATTGATAAGCTTGTAACAGATCAAGTAGCTCATTAGTAGTATGTGCACAAATAAAGACTTTTTTTACTGAGGAAGGAATGAAATAATTTTTTATTGCATGGTTAAGAAATGCGATAAAGCCATCATAAAAATTATTGACATTTAACAAACCGATGAGTTTCTGGTGGATGTTCAGATGGGCCCAAGATGCTAATGTGATTAGTGCCTCAATAGTTGCAAGATCTCCTGAAAGAAAAATAAAAGCATCGGCATGATTTAACATTTCAGTTATTCTTTCTTGCATACCTGAGACGACTAACTCTTCTCCAGTTAATGAGTTAGACAAACAGCCCAAAGATTTGAGAATTGTTGGGATGATGCCTAACACTTGGCTCCCTCTGACATAAGCAGCTTCTGAGACCATTTTGGATAACCCTCGATCACCTCCCAAGTGCCGGTTTTCTCTACTATTCTTCGACCAAGATCTATGGCTGCCTCAACGAACTCTTTATGTTTGCCATAGTTAAACCCAGAGAGCACACAAATATTCTTGAATTGTTTGCTGGGAGTAGCTGCCATTAGGATACTGGTCAAAAATAATTTGTGAGTGCACAACAAAAAATTATATTTAAGAACCTTGGTGACAACGGGTCACAGCTGTGTATGAGGCATTATGTCAGTGTCAATTAACGCGTAAGGCACATGGCTCGAGAGTAAAAAAGAAAACAGTAAAAAGAAAAAAGCAAACAATGATAACAAAAAATTATTACAGGCAATAATGCGAATGGTAAAACAATAGTGAAATAAAACAACAGTAAAGTAAAAGGATATTTACAGATAGTTGCGACTGTGGCTCACATCTTCCTATGGTTTTACGTCCAGAAACAGCTTGAACACCCTCTGTGGGTCGAGGATAGGCTTCCCATCCAGTTTTCTTACAAACTAGCAAACATGGTCGTTTATAGTCAGATTTCCGAGACTGTATCGTGCACATTCTTTCTCGAATAATGGCCATAACTGGAGTATCGCTCTTTGTACGTATCCATTGGGAAGTGTTTCAAAAGACAAAAGGATATTATCCAATGACTCTTTATTCAAGCCATCCCTAATGAATTTAATCTTATCTTCCCTGTTATCAGACACCATTCCTACAGAACATGATTTTTTATTGCATATCGTTCTGGCACACTTATGACAAGCAACAGAAAGTTTTCGAGCTTGTCGTTTTCTCGCATAATTTTCTTTACCACAACCAGGCATGTATGCAATAAATTTAGGAGTCAACTCACCTACCAAGCGTACTTTGGCTTCGATTAACCAACGGATATCAGCAGGTATGTCATTCTTTATAAGCAATCGCATGCGTTCGGATCGGGCTTTATAGATTGAAAGGAGTGCATTCTGAGGAAGCGAAGGGAATCATTTGTGAATCTTTGCTAAAATCTCGTCTCTGTCCATGCCTTCGTCTGGAATATCGCTTATTGGGAAATCAAGTAACCGACTTGATTGTCACGAATCTGTTATCCTCCTCTTCACCGGGTGACAAACTTAAACACACAAAGCAAACTAAAACACACAAACGGAAACAAATTAAAACACACAAGCAAATTAAAATCGTCTCTAATTGAATTTACCTCGCCCAATCGGGTGTTGTAGATACTTCTCTCAATATCTCTGAGTTGGCTTTCTAAATCCTCAACATGAACGACTAACTCTAGTGGTTGCAAAGCCCAAATACGATGTGTTTTAAAAAATCGTATCTGCTTTCTGAGATGAGTTCGGATAGGTTGAAATGTTCTAAGCATGTACAGGAGGTACTGTCTCATGATTAAAATTATAAGAGAGGACTGTAACGGGTAAACAAGCACAATTACACAAAAATAATTTCAATCAACAAAAGAATAATCAAAAGAAAGAAAAGAATCAAATCAAATTACCGAAAAGAAAAGAAAAACCTCAATTTAAACTTAGTGGGTCACTCAGATTTATTTCACTATCCTCTCCATGTGATTGGTACTCTAGATATAGCTTTAATCTTTTACCATTGACTTTAAAAGTGATGCCGTTCTTTGGATCCTTTATTTCAATTGCCCCATGTGGTAAAACAGTGTGAACAATAAATGGGCCAGACCATCGAGAACGTAACTTACCTGGGAATAGGTGCAAGCGAGAATTGAATAAAAGCACTTTCTGACCTGGAGTGAAAGATTTTCTCCTAATTTTCTTGTCGTGAAAGACTTTCATTCGTTGCTTGTAAATCTTGGCATTTTCATACGCGTCATTGTGAATTTCTTCAAGTTTTGCCAGCTGTAATTGTCTTTTTGAGCCAGCTTGCTGCATGTCAAAATTGAATTTCTTAATGGCCCAATACACACGATGATCGAGTTTTGGTGGTAATTCTGATGATGGGCTGAGTTTCTTTTCTGATGGCACTAGTTGTTCAACTCTTGACTTCCATTTATTTGTGTCCATGGATGGTGCTGAGTCAAGTAGTGCATTGACTTCATCGACTGATCTGTCAATATCAAAATCCAAACCAAAGTGAGTTAAACATATTTGTAAAGGGTCATCACTAAGGTTTGAAAGACAATTATTATCAACTAATGTTTCTATTAAATCCACATCAACAATTCCATCATCTGCATTGCGAGGTTGTTTGGCAATGTTGAAGATGTTGAGCTCCATGGTCATATTGCGAAACGACAACTGCATATTTCCAGTCCTGCATTGAATGTGAGCATCAGCAGTTGCCAAGAAAGGTCGGCCTAGGATAATGGGGATATGCTTCCTTGAATCTTGCACTGGTTGAGTGTCAATTACAATGAAATCAACAGGAAAATAAAACTTATCTACCTGAATAAGCACGTCCTCCACAATACCACAATGTATTTTTGTGGACCGATCTGCAAGGTGTAACACCACTGGAGTTGGGTGTAATTCTCCCATTCCAAGTTTCATAAATACAGAGTAAGGCAACAAATTTACACTAGCTCCTAAATCCAATAAAGCATTCTCAATTGTGTGGTTCCCTATACTACATGAGATAGTGGGGGAGCCTGAATCTTTGTATTTTAGAGGCATTTTATGTTGGAGTATAGAACTAACATTTTCTGTTAAAAAAACCTTTTTCTGAACATGAATATTTCTCTTTTTAGTGCAAAAATCTTTAAGAAACTTGGCATAAGATGGCACTTGTTTTATAGCTTCAAGCAAAAGGATGTTAACACTTACCTGTTTGAAGATTTCAAAAATCTCACCTGTGGATTTTCCCTTTTTCCTTTTAGTTAACCTCTGAGGAAATGGAGATTTAGAAACATACTCTTGTGGGTTGGTTTCTTCTTTCTCCTCTAGTGATGGGTCCTCAGTATTCACAGGTACAATCTGAGTTGATTTTGGCATCTCCACTTTGTTATCGACTTCTTTCCCTTTTCGCAAGGTCATGATAGCTTTGACCTCTCCATGCTGCTGTGGTGAACTGGAACTTGCTTCATGCACTCCTTTAGGGTTATGCACTGGTTGACTTGGGAATTTATCTTTTTCAACGGTCATGGCCAAAGTTTAAACTGAAGAAGCAAGTTGTCCCACCATTTTCTCGAGGTTTGAAATTGATTGGGCTTGTGAGTTGAAGCCCGCCCTCATCTCATTTCGCAGTTCATCAATGGTATGGTTCTGTTGATCGATTCTGGAATTAGTGAAATTCTTCATATTCTGGAACGTATCCTCCCATGGTCTGGGTTGAGAGTGGTTTGGGTTTTGATTGTATGATCTAAATGGTGGCTGAGCAGCTTGAGAATTTTGAGGAATTGGTTGCATTGGAGGAATTGGTGGAGGTGGAGCTGTTGGTTCATTTTGTTGGAATCCTTGAGACCATGAAAAATTGGGGTGGTCTCTCCATCCAGGGTTATATGTGTTGGAGTAAGGGTTGTAGTTTGATGGTTTTCTCATGACTCTTATGGCATTGACTTGATCTGAATATGAGTCATGGTCATGTGGTTCTGTTGAGTTGGCAGTTGTTAATGATGCTATTTGTCGAGAAAGGCCTTCAACCATCTCTCTGACTTCTTTAATTCCCAAGCTTGACTCACCAACGTGAACCTCATTTAGTCCCTTAATTCTCTTGGTATTTCTGAGTGATCGACTCCGTTGTTGGAAATTATCCGATTGTCGCTCGAAGAATTCCCAAATCTCTGATGCGCTTTTGGACATTAGTTCTCCTCCACTAGTCGCCATTAGCCATTCTTGTACATGTGGCAATAATCCCTCCAAAAAATATTGGCATTGGTGTCATTTCTCGTACCCGTGATGTGGACACTTCAAGAGTAGCCCATTGAATCGCTCTCATGCTTCGAAAAATTGATCATCGTCTCTTTGGGTAAATTCTGAAATTTCCCTGCGAATAGCATTTATTTTATGAACTGGGAAATATTTATTTAAAAATTTTGTTACCATTTGTTCCCATGATGTTATGCTATTAGCAGACAATGTATTGAACCATGAACGAGCTCTATCCTTTAAAGAAAATGAGAATAATCTGAGTTTAACATCATCATCTGAAAAATTCTCGTATTTAAAAGTTTGACAAATAGCATGAAAATCATTCAGATGATTATATAGGTCCTCATTTTCTAGGCCATAGAATGTGGGGAGACAATTTAGCACACTAGGTTTTAATTCAAAACTCCTAACAGCTACATTTGGGTACCGTATACATGATGTGCTCAACTTAGCTAAAGGACTGAAATAATCCTTGAATGACCTCACATGTGGTTCTGGTTGGTTTTGCAAATCCATGTCAATTTTATTTTTAAATGCAACGTGTTTGTGTGTGCGAAGTGTTTTTTCCAATTCAAGGTCTAAAGGCTCAAGATTAGGTGATAATGACCTTCGACCATGCATGCAAAGAATAAAATAAATAAAATCAAAACAAATAAAAATAAATAAGAAGGAGAAATTACGATACTAACCTTGCCACGTTGTTACAATCTTACTATAAAAATAAACTCAATTGCTATAAGAAAAAGAAATTACGTGAAACAAATATTAACTAAAATTAAAATAAATTACAAAGAAAGATACAAGATAAACAAAATTAAATTACAAAGAAAAATTATAGGAAAATTAAATTACACAAATTTAAAGAAGAGGGAAAAAAAATTGAAATTCTAACCTTAATTTCTTTTTTTTTAAATGAGAAAAGGAAAAAAAATTACAAGAAAACGACTAAAAATAATAATAATAATAATAAATATATATAAAAAAAAAATTAATTCTACGAATTAAAATACTTACCTCCCCGGCAACGGCGCCAAAAACTTGTTGTGCAAATTTTATTGAACTCGCAAGCGTACGAATCTATTGTAGAATAGATTAATGGTGACGAGTGTCGATCCCACGAGGAGATTGATTTTAATTATGTGCAGAATTAATTTTCTTAAATGGATGGTTGGATTTGTGGTGAAATTAATTTAAACTGTGCTAGAAATTAAATTGGAATGGCATGAATAACTTAAACTGGAAACTATTGAGATAAATCACTTGGGTATCCGGATCTACATCAACATGCTCCATGGGCTAAATATTTCATATTAATACCAATTAAATCATGAGGGGGGATTCCACAGCTCATGAACCACGCTCAAATAAATATGGTGCTAAGGGCTTATCGTGCCAAATAATAATAATCTTATACTTAGAGTGCCGGTTTAACCAGGGCGGTATCTAAACAAGACTATTATTATTTGTCGACGAAAAGTCAAAACAACCACAAATATTAGAAGAGAAGAGAAATTAAATTTACCAAATTAAGCCCATGGAACATGTTGAGACTTCACCTTCAACCAAAGCTTAAAAGAAAATTAGCTACTCATTTTTTAACTAGGGGTAAAATGGGAATTTATTAAAATACGTAGAAAATACAAGAAGGAAAAAAGAATTATAAAAATATAAGCTTAGAAATGAATTCAGGGGTATCAAATTAGGGGGGGAGCCCCCTTTTTATAGATACATTGAGTGAATCGTGACAATCGGATCAAAAACAGTTCGGACGCTCAGGATTGCGCCACGTCATCAGTTAATAGACTGTGGTGGGCATGGGTTGGTTTGGGTTGAAATTTATGTCAACCCAAACCAAACCATAAAAGTTTGGATCCAACCCAAACCAACCCAAATATTTTTAACCCAATTCAAACCAACCCATTTGGGTTTGGTTTGGGTTTGGTTTGAATTTTATTATTAAAATATTTTTTATTTTCATAAATTTTAATTATATCAAAATTATAATAATTATCAATTGTTATTAATTATTAAATTGATATCAAAATATAAAAAAATAGTGGATAAAAATTATAAATAATAAATTTTACAATAACTTAATCCTTGAATTAAATAATACTAGAAAATTAAAATAAAGTTTAATCACAAAAATTATTATTTCTCAATAAATAAGAATGTACACTCTAATAATAAACTTTCACAAATATGACATTAACTATCTAATAATAAATTTTGGTACTTGTTTATATTTATCGTTTTGGTACTTTTGCGCTATGTTGTATGCTTATATGCTTAATTTTATTTACATTATGAAATTATATAGTTTGTATGCTTTATATTCAAATTTCATTATATGGTAAACAAAGTTTTGACGAGTAATATAAGCATTACATTCAATTATTGACAAAAAATTAGCCATCTAAGATATAGGATCCACTCCAAGTGAGTTATTATTTATCAGTAGAATCTGCTCTTTCCATGATGATCTTTACGTGGGAGTAATTATTTTGTAAATAAGAAAAAAAATTCATGTTATTTACAACAACATTTATTTAATTTAAATTATTTTTACATGTTATTTTTTTTCTAATCTGACAATCGATCACACCACAAAATTAAACGATTTAATTTTCACTTATTTATATTCTTTTATTTTGTTTTTATTTATTTCATTTATTGGGTTTGTCATATAACCCATGTAAGAACCATACCCAACCCATAAGAAATGGTTTTTATATAAACCCACATCCAACCCATTTCTATAATTTACCCAACCCAAACCATATTTATTTGAGTTTGGATAAACCCATGGGTTGGGTTTATGCCCACCCCTATCAACAACAACATGTGAACGAATATCAATACTGGTTTACAAAGAACGCTCAATTTGGCTTGCACAAGAACGCCATGTACGACTGCACGTATTTAACAAAGACCAGCATGTAACAAATGACATTTTTCCTTTTACGCTCCTCCCATGCCAATCATCCCCAGCTCAAATGCGACGTCTGCTTTATCGTCTCGATCACTGCTCATCGCGAAACGATCGTGATGCCCCTAAAATACATAATTATAATAAAATACACATAATTGAATAACAAAATACTTAAATAAATAAACGTAGCAATGTTAGTGAGACTTGAAAGTGTAAAATAACAATTTTCTCATTTATAAATATACACTTTCTAACACTCAACAGTCATCCATGTAAAATGAACCAAATTAATATGCTCAAGTTTCCCTTCACGATCATTTTGGAAGTTGAAAGACAACAAAAAAGCAGAGAAAATATGTGAAAGTGGCCATCAATTTTAAATTGAAAATATAAAAAAGAAAATTGTATATTGAAGATATGTTTATACATATTTGGTTTTCTATTTTCTAAGCTCAGTTTATGCTGCCATTACCTGATGTGATGCTATACGCCTTAGTTGTGATATAGATTTTTGCTCAGGTTCTTCCAGAAGATGACTAAACAGTGGCTGGACTGGATAGCTGATGCCATCGCGCAGTGGCTGCAGCTGAGAAGATGACCAAACGTCGCGAGGTGCCGACTGCCAGAGAGACAGAGGGAAGTGGCAGCCCGCAGTTGCGCAGCAGCAAATTGTTTCAGTTCCGTGTGTGTGTTAATGTGTTTTGTATTTACGGTTTTTCGCATTTTATATTTTCCCCTCTTTTTTTTACCTTAATAAAAGTCGGGCACAGTTCGAGTTTCGGATTCTTGGTGCTGTGACCGGACCATGCCCGAAAACAGCTGGACATTGATTTTCAATGCCCAGATATACTTTTTCCTTCCCCGGACCGCATATGTTGGGTCCAATCCAGATCTAGTATAGGTGGGCTTTTTTGCCACCTCTAGTCTCAAGCTCACGTGCTCAAATGCTTTTTTATCTCTTATGCTCTGAAGTAGTTGAGCTTAATTGATTTATTGAGCTTCATACTTAGCTTACATGCTCTTATGGTCCCACGCTCATGTGGTCTTATTCTCACGTACTCTTACGCTCTCATGTAGCTTAACTCAATTGATATTTTAAGCTTCCTACTAAGCTTGCATGCTTTCATAGTCTCACGCTCACGTGCTTTCATGGTCCCAAACTCATATTGTTTGACTTTTCTTCTTATAACAACCCTAATAGATAAAAAAGTGCAAACAAAAAAACATAGTCCCTAATGTGTCTTTGTGTGTGTTTATATATATATAATTTTGATAATATTTTTACTTTATTAAAATAAGAATGTTTTTATTAGAAAAGAAATCTTAAAGTGCCCTATTTATGAGACCCCACGAGAACATTATATTAACGTATTTTATCTCTAACCCTCATTTTGTATTTTAAGTGACATTCTTTTCCTTTCAAAAAAATACTTAACCACTAGGGTTTGCCCCAAGTGGCTAGAGCCATTCCCCTACAAGTGTGAAGAAAATAGTTCGAGCTCCTACAGACGCATTGTAAAGATTTAATTTAAATTTCCTTTCTTAAGTTTTGAGTGAATGCAGCCTTTCTCCTAGGAGGAGAGTTAACGTCTTTCAATTATTTAAAAGGGTTAAAATCTAAACAGTACTATATTAGAATTAATGTAAACGAATTTCAGTAATTATATAATTGTAAATATTCAATAATCTCTTCAAAAAAAAAATTACTCAACTTTTTCTCATTTTAATGTTGGAATTCTCACACCAGAAATTGACTGACATTCCTATTACAGTCCCAAATGCTTCTTAAATTTGAACTGCCAAGAAATGCAAATTGGTGATTGAAATTAGGTTTGTGATTAATGCACCCTAAGAAATGCATACTTGATTAAATCTCAATATCTTTAATTATGTAAGAATGTTTTGAATGGAAAAATGACGGCTCTTGAAAAGGTTTTATCCACAACTTATTTGTTGGGACACATTATTATTATATACAGTAGTATTACAGAATTTATTTATTTATTTTTTATAAAAAGAAAAAAGGAACAGAATTCCGTCCAAACGGAAATAAAGGAAGAGTGCTTGGACGACAGCAAGTTAAGGAAGCTGTAGGAGTGGATCCTTTCAACTGCTTATTATCCAAAGTAAAAAGATTTTTGTCAAATTGCCGCTTCCTGCTTTCCCATCAGCGAGTCAGTAGCCGGCAGCCAAGCATTGAGCAAGAATGCCTTGCCTGCTCTAAAATTGTTCATCATAGTGATTGATACCAACGGCTCGGACTTTCTCGGGCTGGACAAAAAAGATTAGAAAATAGAACAGTTTCTGATCCCATTCTCCTCTAGTCCTGCAAAAACATGCCAACGGTTGAAGAAAACAACTAATAAGCAACCAAAGAATTTCACCTTAAGGGGGGGAAAAAAAGTTATTACGCTTTGTGACTTGCATCAATAAGATAAGGCCTCAAAGGAACTTAGTACCCCAACAGCCTGAATACAAACCTTTCATCCTATAACAGGGACACATCAATTGTTTCCCAGTACATATCAAAGCTCAGGAGAACATGAATCAAATCTAACTACTTAGCTCTTGAGACAATACATAAATTTCTGCAAGTAGAAAGCACAATCCCTTGCCGACAAACAATCAAAATACCTAAACAATTTGAGAATCACACAACATTTTATTAATTCTCATTTTGCTTGTTCTCAAAATTGAACGAAATACAAAAATATGCCATTATCAATAATTTTTTTTGGTCCCCTTCTTCAGGTATGCTCATTGACTATAAATTGTCTACTTTTCATCACCGAATAATATAATATGGCAGTCATCAGTATCTCCACACAAGATACAGACTAAAAGTGGTAATTTCAAGAAGGGAATGAGACGTCACAACAAGTTTAAGGGGGCAAATAGCAAGCAATCTTTTCCAAACAACAAACAAAAATATAGCCACCAAAGCAAAAAGAAAGAAAAGTAACCCGCAAATATTGATCTTTTACCCTTTGATGCTATAAACAAAATCCAGAATCTTTTGACTCCCGATCTCTGAATCAACATCAGCAGAAGCTTTTGGTTCAACCGAGAGGACTCCTCAATCACATAAAGGCTCCTTCACTAGGAGGTTCATCTTTTCCTGAAGAAATTTAAGTACATCTTCTCTACCTTCTTTTATAAGTAATTTTCTTAACTTCCCAAAAGTCTCACCAGAAGGCCGAATTCCCTTCTCTATCATATCTTCCAACAAGACACAAGAGTCAGACACAATGCCCTTGTCACATAATCCATTTATTAGCACTGAAAAGGTGTGCATACTTGGGATAAACCGCTTCAACTTCATGTATTTCCAGACTTTAAAAGCCTTCTCGAGTTCTCCCCCCCGACAAAACATTTTTATCATCATTGTGTATGTGTCTGCATCTGCCTCACACAACTTTATCATCCTGCGGAATACCCTATAAGCCTCATCTGTCTCTCCACGGCCAATTAAGCCATTTAGAATGATATTACAAGTCCTCGAGTTAGGTGCTACACACTTGCTATTCATATCTTTTAAAACCCTGTACACATTTTTGAACTTATTAGCCTTACAGAAGGCACCAATCAAGGCATTATACATTGCAACATCAGCCAGAATTCCATTCTTCTCCATTTCTAAGAATGTATCAACAGCATCCTCAATACGGTTCTCTACCCCGTATGTATGAACTAAAACGCTATAGATGAAAGAAGTTGGCTGACAAACCGTAGAATCCATCGACTTGACTATCCCCAGAGCTTCATCAACCCGCCCTGCCTTACACAGAATGTCAACCATTATACCATAGGTTACTATATCAGGGTTGCAGCCCGTATCAACCATTTCTCTGAAAATTTCTCTTGCCCTGGGCAAATTTGGATCCTTTCCCCATCCCTCAAGTAGTATACTATAAGTTTTTGAGTCAGGAATGAACCGATCCTTCATACAGTCAAATATCTCCTGAGCCTTCCTCACATTCTTGGACTTGCATAAAGCACTCAGTAGCCCATTGAATGATGCTAAATTTTGGGTGACGCCATATTTCTGCATGACATTAAATGTGTAAACTGCCTCCTCCACCTTTTGAACCCGGGCATACTTTCTCATAATAATGCAAAAGGTCTCGACATTTAGCATCCTCTTTGTCCTCATGGCATTCACAAGATCCCACATAATCTGGTACTGCCTTATCTTGGCCAGAGATTCAATCATGCTATGGTAAGCCCGGACGCTATGCTCATAATTTTGTTGCTTTTCAGCCCATTTGAAGAAACAGAATGCCAATGTACCAGCATTCTTGAATTTCTCAAGGACATCCTCAACTATTTCTGGAGACACCCTAATCCCACTTTGGTCAAGAGCAGTATCAAGCACCGCCTTGGGGGAAGACAACATAATTTTAGTTATACTTTTTGCTGCATCTAAAGCCTCCATTGATGGTTCACTTGAATTGTACCTCCTCAAAAACGAGATACATCCGGAAATCATTTTGTCACGGCTATTATATACTTTAATCATATTGTTGAATCAAACTGGATGTGGGTGTCGAAATTTATCTGAAACACAAACAAAATAAGACAAATCAACTAACATGATAAAACTAAATCATCAAATCACCAGGAAAAATAATTCAACATGGCGGTTCATATTGCTCAATCCAGTGGGCTCCAAGTCATTTAAATATCAAGGGACAGATGTCTCATATATGCAAAGCAACCACTAACATAAACATGTCGTACTGAATTAAACATGTCGTACTGAATTAACAAAATCATGGAAGCATAATTACAAAGTTTCACTGAATCTCTACAGCGGTAACAATAAAATGCTTAAGGGGGTAGTTCATTTTGACGAAAATAATAAAAGACCTAAGGACATAAATTTTAATCAAGTTCTAAATGCTGATTTTTCTAGAGCAATAAAACTAAAATCAGCACGATACAGAGCAGTTAGCAAGTTATCACTTGTAATTTAAAAATAAACGCTAAATCAGTCACTTAACAACAAAATTTGAAATGAAAATCAGATTGAGAATCACCGTAAGTCGGTCCAAGCTGCAGAAATGGTTAATTTTGGGAAACGACGTCGGTTCTGCAAGAGCAGACTCTCTCTTTTCAGTCGCCGTTTTTATTCAGGCAAAACCCAAATAAACCCACAACAAAGTTTATAGCAATTGCAACGCACAACAAGAGACCATGTTAAATCCCGATGCCATAGAGACAAGAAGTAAACTTTTCCTTACCTACCTGCTTCAGAGAGCAGTAACAACTTGTATTATTTTTAGTGGTTGAGTTGAGTCGCCCTCAATAACCAAAATGTCAGTGTCTTTTCCTTTTTTTATTTTTTATTTTTCCCCTAATGAAGAATTGAGTTTGTAGATAAATCAGGGGTGTTTTGGAATCGAATGGGGGTGTCATAAGAATTTTTAAAATGTCAATTAGTTTGTTAGTCAACCCCATTAACTCGTTGAAACCAACTTTGCCCACTGAAATTGGTTTCAACGACTAAATGAAATGAATTGGCGTTGGATTGTTTTTGAATTCAGATTTTAGAATAAAACGAAACGAAAATAAGATTTCTGATTCTTGTATTTCAATTTAAATACGTTTCAGATCATTTTCAGATCTCAGATTTTAAATTTAAAAACAGTAATATGAGTTTGGTAAATAAAGTTGAAAATGATCAAAACAGAGAATATGCGTTTGGTAATAATTTTTTCAAAAACAGTTTTTACTAACATTTACATTATACTTATAAAATAATTATTGGTTATTATTATATATATATTCGTTTTTTTAGAGCTTCGAGCTCACTGCTGACGAAAGAAGGCGAAGTTATTTGGTTAATTCTGAATGAAGCTGCACATTAAGCGGCTTACCATCGAATAAAAATCCGGTTTCTTTTTAAAACAGAATCAAGGCTTTCTTTCGCGTTTTGAATAACCGGTTATCCAATTTTAAAGAATGGAAGCTTTGCACAAACGGCTCGGTTTGAATAACGGTTGGGTTTAAAGAATGGAAGCTTTGCACGCCATCAAGGAAAAACCGGTTAGCCGGTTTTAAACAGAATGGAAGCTTTGCACAAACGGCTTACCGGAAGCAGAAAACCGGTTATCCGGTTTCAATACAGAATGGAAGCTTTGCACAAATGGCTTACCAGAAGCAGAAAACCGGTTATCCGGTTTTAAACAGAATTGAAGCTTTGCACAAACGGCTTTCCGGTTTTGAATAACCGGTTATCCGATTTTAAAACATAATGGAAGCTTTGCACAAACGGCATTCCGGTTTTGAATAACCGGTTAGCCGGTTTTAAACAGAATGGAAGCTTTGCACAAACGGCGAAAACCGGTTATCCGGTTTTAAAACAGAATGGAAGCTTTGCACAAACGGCTAACCGAAAGCAGAAAACCGGTTATCTGGTTTTAAAACAGAATGGAAGCTTTGCACAAACGGCTTACCGGAAGCAGAAAACCGGTTATCCGGTTTTAAAACAGAATGGAAACTTTGCACAAACGGCTAACCGGAAGCAGAAAACCGGTTATCCGGTTTTAAAACAGAATGGAACTTTGCACAAACGGCTTTCCGGTTTTGAATAACCGGTTATCCGATTGCCTTCCAGAAAAATTTCAACACAAAAATATGTAATTTGTTATCATCAAAATCAATATTAATAGTCATGTAGGCTAACAAACATTAATTAAAAAAAAGTTTGACATTGTCATTGTCATTGTTTTACAACACATGATTCAAAGAAAATAATTATAAAAAAATTACATGAAAGACATTATGCATTACGTATGTAATCATGCCACATATAAGCTGCAATTCCATCTCTTATAGCATTCATCTTTGCGACACTTGCTGGAGATAAATCAATGTTAGTAAGTGGCCTACTAGTTTCTCCTTCTTCATTGGTAACCAAATCTTGCCCAGCAAAGTCCTCAAATAACCTATCACTTGCATTTTCTCGTCGAATAAAATTATGTAAAGCGCAACATGCAATTGGAATTAGACGTTGCTTACGTAAACTGTAATTATGCATATCCCTTAAAATTGAAAATCGCGCTTTTAAAACACCAAAGCATCGCTCAATTACATAACCTATTACTTTCTATCTCGATATAATATCTGTTTATGTGCCGGTGACCATGCAGCAATGTGAGTTCCATCAATTGCACCGATACACTTCTGTGAAAATATGAAAAAAAATAATTTATTAAACAAATGTTAAAGTCACCTACACATTGAAGTCACGTGTATTGAATTTCTTACCTCAAAATATGGAAAAAAATTTGGATTGTTTCTAATCTCTGATGGCGTTTCCCCTTGAGGTTTTGGTTTTATAATATGATTTGCCAAGTGACAAAATGCTTTTAACACACGTTTAAAGTGTGTAAACACAGTTTCCGCTGAACGTTGAAAACGCTCAGATACAACACGTACAACAGCACCATGAGACAATATATACAAGCACATTGCTACAGCCTCTTTGATACAAACATGTCTATCATCCTCTAATAACTGTAAATGTTCAAGTGTATAACATAATCGAATAAAAACTTCTTTATCCATTCGAAACATGTTATACATCCTGTCCGGATGGCCATTTAACAACTCTTGAACAAATTCAATGCCAGACAATTGTCCTGTATAACATTGTCTTCTAATAGCACGCTGTTGTTTCTCATACATTTTTATAGCAATGGCTACCTCTAAAACCTCTTCTTCAATATCTGTTAAAGTGTCAATATCATCATCTTCATGGTTGTTGTTGTTCATTTTTTTGCTCTGATTAAAAAAAAATCCTAGATTATATTTCAAGAATACGATAATTGGTAAAAAAAAAAAATGTCACCTCACAAAAATAAAATAAAATAAAGTTCAACAAACACATTTAAACTCATAAAAATAATATAGAGTTCAACAATTCACGATCCTACAAAGTCCAAACACATTTAAACTCATAAAAATAATATAGAGTTCAACAAATAAAAATACTACAAAGTCCAAACACATTTAAAAAACAAACTACAAACTAGTTAACCAGTATTTTTTCCTATGCTCAGGCATGCTCAGAAATGCTTTCCTCCACTCAATACTGGGCACTAGCTTATCCATCAATTTGTTGTATGTATCTCCATCAATGTCCCCCAATTTCTCCACAGCTTCAATACACTCTTCGATAGACTACTTTTCAACACATTGAGAAGTTGACTCCGCACTTTTGCTCTTAACCATCTCCATTCTAGCATTCATCACTGAACTAGCCATTTTAAAGTAACTATCAAACTCACTCTTATTTTTTTTACCCCGCTCAGTTGAAGTTCCAATTGGCCGACGAGGCCTTTTCTCTGTCATGATATCAGAAACAGGTTCCATTGACTCATCATCATCAATATCAACATGAACTCCATGACTAAGAAAATCCTCTTCCAATTCACGATCCTCATCTGAGGACAATGGAACTTGGCTAGATGAAAAACGTAAATGGCCAGAAGCTGTGGTGGTGTTGAATATCTCCCCTAAGGTTTGGTAGTGCTCTAATCCTTTTTTACGATATGGCTTCACTCCAGGCACTCTCTGTGGAAAAAAAAAAGTGTATAAAACCATAAAATAATACTTTAATTTTATACAAAACTATTTAATGTACGGTGAATCTAGTTTTACCTTAATATATTCAGCCCAAACAGCTTCCGATGCTGTGACCGTATTTGAATTAGGATCCCACCCAAACCCGGTATGAGCTATTAAGTCAGAAAATTCTCGATGTTTTTTGCGCAACCTATTAAACTTGGACTTAAGTTGCCCTACATTGAATCTTTTTTGGGATTTCTCAAATAACTCATCACTTATAGTGGTCCAAATTTTCTTAGTAAAGGTTGATGTTTGTAAATCACCTTTTTTAACATGCTCATGCACTATACCAATAAAAATATTTTCGGTCCGGCTAGACCAATCAGCCTTATCATCACCATCAACATCACGTGGATCCATATCTAGAAAAATTAAAAAAATAATATCTATCAAATATTAATCAAAGTGTTGTGGAATTACAAAGTCATTCATGATGAATCAAAGGAATACAATAAGTTCAAAAGATGCTGAGCATTCATCAAATTTTTAATCATCAAAAGTTGATAAATAATGGAGAGAAAAACGAAACAAAACCACGAACAAATAAAGAAATCAGATCATATTCGAAATCGGATCCATAAAAAAGAATAAGATCAAAAAATGTGTAAACTATTTATGTATTATTTATTTACCTAAATGCTTATCAAGTCAAAGACAACAAAATTAAATAAAATCGCAAGTGTCTCTGCCCATGCACTTCCAACTCAAAGAACTATGAATAATAGGATAAATCCCCAACAGAATTGATTATTTCAACACAATGAAAAGTTAACCAATATTTGCATTGTGAATTAAAACTTAAAGGATGAGAAACTCATGTATCTAAGTAGATTAAAACTCATGTATCTAAGTAGAAACTCATGAAAACTTAAACCAATATTTGCATTGCGAATTAAAACTTAAGTAGATTAAGGGTCTAATTAAACATGATATACTCAAAATTCAACCAATTGAACATGATAGAGGATTGCAGCAAAACAAATCAGATCACACGTTCGATTCCCATTTTTTCCATTCGATTCCCTATTCATCTTTGATGAATACAACAAAAACTCTGTGAAGGTAAAAAGGAAAATCCAAAATAATCCACATTTAAGCTAGCCTACAGGGCACAGCACATGTATGAAATTCATGATAAATCCTCAACACTCACCATTTTCCCAAAAAAATCAAAACCCAATGAATGCCAAATTCGAAATATCAGCAAGCCTTTAAAATATCAGAGATGAAGTTGAGAGAAAAATATCAGCAACTCACATAACAAAGATGGAGTTGAGAGAGCAAAAGCAGTCAAGGTAGTTGGATGGAGCAGCAGGGGTTGCAGCGAGATGGCGCACCAGCAGCGTCGGAGATGAGCCGGCAGCGACGACGATCGAGTGACGCAGCAACGACGCCAGAGATGAAGCGGCAGCGACGGCGATCGAGTGAAGCAGCAACGACACCAGAGATGAAGTGCAGCAACTGAGATGGGCAAACTGAGAAAGAGCAGATCTGGAAAGGATGTGTGTAGATCGGCAATGATAAGGAGAGAGAGAGAGAGCTTCGCTGCGATTTAGATCGAAAAGGACGGAGAGAGGGCCCTGTGAGTAGATCTGGAAAGGATGGAGAGAGAGCACCGTGAGATCGTTCCTGAGATTTGTGAAAGAGATCGTGAGGATGGAGAGGAAAGAGATCGATGGAGAGGAAAGAGATCGTGAGGATGGAGAGGAGGACTTTTGTTTTTTAATTTGTTTTTGAGTTTGGTTTTGTAATAAGCACAGAACATGTTAAACATGTTTTCAATTTTTTAGTTATAACACTGAATCTAGGATTTCTTATTTTGTAATATGTTTTTGGATTCAATCAACCAAACGTATATTATATCAGTACTCCGAAAATGAAAATGAAAACACTGGAGGAAAAACGGTAACAAACGGGCCCTTAGGTTTCATGGTCATTACATTGAGTAATTATATAACCATAAATTTTTATATAAATTTATTTTATATAAATAAATATGATATGATAAGATTAATTGAATAAAATATATCTTGATCTATATAATTTATTTTTATTAATTTAAATTTTTATTTAAATAATAAATTAATATTACATTAATTTATTTAAAATAAATTTATACAAGAATTGGTTACCGTATCGTCGCTCCTTTACAATACAACCAGTAAAAGAGGCTCTTCAGCTGCTTGCAAGTTGTAAGTCGGCGTCTGACTACATATTTATGTTCAGGTTAATGAATTTATTACCAAGTACCAACACTGTCACTTCACTGGTATAGATCGCAAGTTCAAATCCTGTTCATGGTCATAGAAAATGATTAACAATTTTGTTGGCCAATTACTGTGAGTATCAAAATTCTCTTTTAAGCTACTAAATGTTCAGTATGTTGAATGTAATTACACAGAATTAAATGCTCAAAATTTAACTGGCATAAATATCACAAAACTATGACAACTTAATTTCCACGGACCATGGAGCTAAAAACTATACAATTGAAATTGTGCTCATCACGCTAGAGCTAGTAGCTGATCTATCAGTACTTGTAGAGAAACTATACCGCGACGGAGAAGCGCTTAAACATTCATGGCTAAGCGGCAATGGCCTGTCTGGCAATTTTGGTATATCAATATCACCTTCCAGCATCTTCAAAGCATCAGTAATGGTGGGTCTAAGAGCCACCATGACATGAGCACACAATATTCCCACTAGCACAAACCTCTCCATCACTGCTCTCGCCCCTTCCGCTCGTATAAACTCATCAAAGATTTCATCCACCTTCCCAGATTTTGCGAGCACCCAAGCCCAGTCAGTGATCAACTGAAACGGTGAAGTTGATGTGTCCAGCACTTTCCTTCCACTCATGAGTTCAAGAATCACAATCCCAAAGCTGTAGACATCGCTCTTCTCTGTTAACTGTCCGTAGAGAGCGTATTCAGGAGCTAAGTACCCGAATGTGCCTGCCACTCTTGTTGTCATATGAGAGTGACCTTCCAAGCTTTGCTTTGCTAATCCGAAATCAGCAACTTTGGCATTCAGTTCTGAGTCCAACAGTATGTTTGTAGACTTTATGTCTCGATGATAAATGCCAGGTTTGAGTCCGTAGTGCAAGTATGCGATTCCTTTGGCGACATCCACAATTATTTTCTTTCGCTGGGGCCATGTTAATTGCTTTCTTTTGTGACTGATTGATATGTGGTCGCTGAGAGTGCCGTTAGGCATGTAATCATAGACAAGGAATCTTCTTTTACCGTTCGAGTCATCGCTTGTAACACAGCAGCCTCTAAGAGATAGAAGATTCCTGTGCCTTATTTTGCTAATGATCTCAACTTCGTTGGTGAAGTCTTCGTCACCTTTTGTGTCCAAATCGAGAATTTGTTTCACTGCAACCAAATTGCCATGCCGTAGTGTTCCTTTGTACACGATCCCTGATGCGCCTTGGCCTATGAGATTATTCTGAGAAAATCCATTTGTAGCTTGTTCAAGCTCAGATACATGAAACCATTTGGCCCCCGAATTTGGTAACACACTGGCCTGCAAATTGCTCACAAATTGTTCGTGTAAAGCACTTTGTTTCCGTTTTTTATTCCACTTTCTGTACAGAATGATCAGTCCAGAAGCAAGCAAAAAACCCAATAAAGTACCCAATAACCCGATAACTAATTTGATTGTTCTGTTATTGCTAGATGGATTCTTTGTCTTTGAGCTAGAAATCGGCAAGCGTAATATGCAAGCAACAGCGGCTTCATCCTTAGGATCATTAAGAATACCAGTAGCATATAACACAGCAAAATAAAAGCATTTGGTTGAATTTGGTTGAATGCTTACCAGCTTAGCATTCACACTGTAACCGGCTTCAACACATGAACTGCACTGAGAAAATCCAGAAAAATTCTTGCAAGCTGGATCTAATGCACTTGTCGGGCCGACCAGCTTTTTCCAATCTGCAATAGTTACAATCCCAGCACAAAATGAAGTATTACTGGCAAATTGGGTTGCGTTGGGAAAGCAAGTGGGGACTACAGATGGATTTATCGACAAGTTAGCGAGTTTGCCCTGTAGTTCAGACAGGCAAGATGCTGAGGCGGTTTCATTTGGGAATTGAAACAATGATGTTTCTCTGAGGTGCGCAGCAAGTCCCATGCCAATAAGGCTAAGGAGAGTTGCACAGCAGAATTTTCCATTAGGATCCAGGCACGACGACCTGTCCCAAGGGTAAGTTTCGACATAACTAAGATCTACAGGACATGATGAAGAATTGACTGAATCAATTGAGAAAATGATGATGAAGAGGAAGAGGAAGATGGAGATGGAGAAAAGGGACTTACCCATGTTTCAGAGTCTGTGTGGTTGCGTAAACCATAAAGCGTTCATGATCTTAATTTACATTTGCCTTATGAAGTATAATGGAACACTGTTAAATTATTGACGGCCACCGGTCAAAGTACTCATGTTCTAGGAATTTTAAACGGATTGTCATTATAATATGGATTTGGTCTTGTATTGTTCGCTGGTCAAAGTCAGCGCACTTTAAGATTTAAGTTTAAGACACGGGAAATGATGGCATGTGCGCGTACTACCTTTTTTTTAATGCAAGAGGGCAAGTAGATCAATCAATATAATAACGCTACCATGCGTGCATGCTTAGCTGTATGTTTTATCTTCTTTATAATTAACAAATACTTTCCTTTGAATCTAAGAGGTGTATAACTCTTCTCAAAAAAATAAAAATAAAAAGAGATGTATAACTAATTGTAGGTTGTGTTTGGTATTGAGTATTAGTTATAGATTTTTGTGATTGTTAAATTCCCACTCATAAAAAATTTAAATTATTAAATCTACTCATAAAGAGCGACGAGCTTTTATTTTTTTTAAAAAACCACGTGCATGTTAGATATATATATATATATATAATGTTAATCAATGGAGATTGATAACCTTAACTCACCCACAAGCAATGGACTTTAATTTGAAATACTAAATCCACCCGTAATCTGTAAAATTACTTAAAACGGGTAGGTCTTTATAGGTGGATTTTAACATGTAATTTTATGATCCCTGGTATTTAGTTTGGTTAACTATAGTTTAAAAGATATAAGATTAAAGTGTTTGGTAAAGACTATTTGTTATATTTTAAAAGCTACATAAATTTAATCAATTATTTTTTTGATGAAAAACTTATAATATCTTCATTATTTGTGTTAACATTATTATTTATAAATCATCTTTATTATATATTATTAATTTTTATTTCATAATTACGTCTATTTTTTCACATAAACTACAGTTAAAAAGTTATAATATCTTAATACGAAACAACACCTTAAATTGTTTGCATGTTAAGATTGAATATTTTCAATTTGATGAACATAAAAGAAATATAGTTGTTAAGTTTAGGCCAAACATTTGAAAAGTTGACGGGTGTTTTTTTTCCTTATTTTTCTTTTTTGTTTGAATGGACTGTAGATGGAGTCAGCAGAAGCAAAGGTCCAAGAAGTGGCTTCTTCTTACTTCTTTTTGCTCCAAAGAAAAGCAACTCCATTCTTTGACCTTTCAAAGTTGAAAACAGATTAGTTCTCCAAACCTAAGTGTAAATAATAAACGTATTGACTTACAATGGGTTAATATACTTTTAAGACCATTAACTTTCAAATATTGATGCCATCTTAGTACCTACAAATATTGACTTCCAATGGGTTAATATACTTTTAAGAGTATTTATTTTAAACATATGGATAAACGTTTCTTGTAGAAGTATATAAACGTATCTTGTAAAAGTATATTAACCCACTGGAAGTCAATATTGTAACATTTTATAGGCTTGAAGATTCAAGGCAATTTCGTTGAAACCTTCGAGATTGGTTGGCCTGGAAGAGTAGGCAAAGGCCTTCGCACTTGGCGGTTTTCTTTCCTTTGTTGGCTTGTTGATTTATTCGGTAAATGTTAAATAAATAAGGGTAGTTTATGGGGTTACATTCTAGAATTTTAAAGAGTACACTACGAAATAAGTTTTTGCTGCATAAATATTAGTTTAGTTTGAAGAAGAGTAAGGAAATGAGAGGTGAGGAAAGTGGAAGAAAGGAGAGGAGAGTATATTGAAATTCTTTTCTAATGTTTGATTTGTTATAAAATTATACAAAGAAAGAAAATGTCTTAAGTTTTATTTAGACAATTTTACCTTTTAGTATTAAACTTTCAATATTTATCATAAATATAATTCAAAAACTAAACAATAATTTTAATTAATATACTATATTTATAAGTAATATAATTATATTTATAATTAAACTCTATTCAAAAAGTTTATTAACATAATTTTATTTTAAAATTAGTTTAATTTAATTTATTTCTAAATAAATGATGACATAATACAAATAATTTCTTAATTAATATATTATAATTTTAAAATTTTATTTGAATAAAAAAAATAGAATTGTTGTCGCCGCCATCGAAGTCGCTGCATCTCGCTGCAGGCCACCACTATACCATGTCATTTCAACTCGAGAATTATATATAAATTATCAGAACTTGACGATCTATACATCGAAACAACTTATTTGCCCAAAATACTTAATGCTTGTGACTTGTCTGGATCTAAAATAGTTAGAAAGTTTTCAAATTTCTGTTAACCGAATTTGAGGAAGATAAATTCATTTTTTCACTTTTGTGACGGTAAAACGATGTTGCTCATCAGCCGGTGACTCCAACGATAGTGACGTCTCACGCGCAGTTGTCGGTGGCAGAAGAGCCATCCGGCGACAGCAGTGACGACGGTCTGGCGACTGTTAAATTTGTATTTATATTTTTTAAAAATAATAAAAAAGAGTGATTTTATTAAATTATTTGAATCATTGCTTTAACTTTTACTAATAAAAAAGTAATTATATGCAATATTAAATTGATAAAATAAAATTGTTAATAATAATTATTTGATAATATGAAACAAGTTAATAAAAAATTGAGGGGTAATTTTGGATATTTTGTCTTCCAATAGAGGAGGATTTCAAATTCATCACTCTTTGGTGTGGAATCTAAATTCTACATTATAATATATATTAAATTCTAATGGAAATTAAATTTTTATAAATTATAGTAATTCAAACAAAGGAAATAAGGAAGAAATTTAAATTATTTTCCTTTGCCTCTTCCTCTCATTCTAACCAAACACCACCTAAGTGTAGTTATTAGACTAAAATCTCATTGTTAATTGTCTACAATAGACAGATATAATTGATTTCGTTAAACATTAATTGCGTACATTTTCCTTTTAAATAATATTTTATAAGTATATATGATTACAAATAATATTTCCCCAAGCAGATTAATTTGATTTTGAATATGATTAATCCCTGATACAGACCTATCATAGGATGGGTTTAAATTTTGTTTGAAATTGTAACAAACTAGTAAATAAAAAAATAAACAGACAATTTTTCTCCTTAAAAAGATAGAATCAAACTCCTCTGTTAAACTACATTATCTGTATGTAATTACACAGTAAAATGTATCATAATTCAAAAAATATATAGCAGACACAGCCACTTCTGAAGGACTATGTTAGCTGGTATCACAAACTATCTGATTCTAGCAAATTTAAACTACATGGTGCTAAAGATATACTCTTGATATCGTACTCGTCATGCTAGAGGTAGCCATTGATCTTTCATTACTTATCAAGAAACTATACCTTGACGGAGAAACTTTAAAAGATTCATGGGTAAGCGGCAATGGCCTCTCTGGCAATGTTGGTATATCAATATCACCTTCAAGCATTTTCAAAGCATCAGCAATGGTGGGTCTAAGTGCCACCATAACATGAGCACACAATATTCCCACCAGCACAAACCTCTCCATCACGGCTCTTGACCCTTCTTCTCTAATAAACTCATCAAAGATTTCATCCACCTTCCCAGAGTTTGCTAGCATCCAAGCCCAGTCCGTGATCAGTAGAAACGATGAATTTGATGTTTCAAGCACTTTCCTTCCACTCATGAGTTCAAGAATCACAATGCCAAAGCTGTAAACATCGCTCTTCTCCGTTAACTGTCCGTAGAGAGCGTACTCAGGAGCTAAGTAACCGTATGTGCCTGCCACTCTTGTTGTGAGATGAGACTGGCCTTCTAAACTTTGCTTTGCTAATCCAAAATCTGCAACTTTGGCTTTCATCTCTGAGTCTAACAGTATGTTTGTGGACTTTATGTCTCGATGATAAATGGCGGGTTTGAGTCCGTAGTGCAAGTATGCAAGTCCTTTGGCAACATCCAGGATTATTTTCTTGCGCTGAGGCCATGCCAATTGCTTTCTTGTGAGAGCGTTTGATATATGGTCACCGAGACTGCCATTGGGCATGAAATCGTAAACAAGAAATCTTCTTTTGCCCTTCTCGTCATCACTTGAAACGCAGCAGCCTCTAAGAGAGAGAAGATTTCTGTGCCTTATTTTACTTATGATCTCAACTTCATTAATAAATTCTTCATCCCCTTTTGTGTCTAAATCAGTAATTTGCTTTACTGCAACCAAAGCTCCATCCTCAAGAGTTCCTTTGTACACAACCCCTGATGCGCCTTCGCCTATGAGATTTTTCTGAGAGAATCCACCGGTAGCTTGATCAAGCTCAGATTCACGAAACCATTTAGCACCCGAGTTTGGTAACACACTGTCTTTAAAACTTCTCACAAATTCCTCGTGTAAGGCATTTCGTTTCCTTTTCTTATCCCACTTTCTGTACATAATGATCAATCCACAAGCAAGCAGAACACCCAAAAG
This sequence comes from Citropsis articulata, assembly GCA_030449925.1. Lineage (NCBI taxonomy): Eukaryota > Viridiplantae > Streptophyta > Magnoliopsida > Sapindales > Rutaceae > Citropsis > Citropsis articulata. The sequence continues at coordinate 6,404,838 of JASUUH010000227.1, read as the reverse complement.
AGCACCCAGTAATGCGACTACTAATTTGATTACTCTGTTATCACTGGATGAGTTCTTCGACCCCGAGGTAGAAAGAGGCAAGCCTAGTATGCAAGCAGCCGTGGCTTCATCCTTAGGATCATTGAGGATACCAGCAGAGTATAATATAGCAAAGTAAAAGCATTTTGTTGAATTTGGTTGTATGCTTACCAGCTGAGAATTCACTTTGTAACCAGCTTCAACACATGAACTGCACTGGGTAAATCCAGACATGTTCTTGCAATCGGAGTCTAGCGCGCTTGTCGGACCAAGCAATTTTCTCCAGTCTTCAGTTGTTACAATTCCAGCACAACTTGAAGGTCTTGTGACAAATTGGTATTTGTCGGGAAAGCAAGTGGTGACTAAAGATGGATTTATTGACAGGGCGGCAAGATTTTGTTGAAAATCAGGTAAGCAAGAAGAGGAAGCAGTTTCGTTTGGTAACTGAAACATTGAGGTCTCTCTAAGGTATAGAGCAAGTCCGATGCCAACAAGGCTAGTGAGAGTCTGGCAGCATAGTTTTCCATCAGGATCCAGGCACTGAGACTTGTCCCAAGGGTAAGTTTGGATATAGCTAAGATCTATAGGACATGAAGAATTGGTTGCTGAATCAATGGAGGAAACGGTGGAGAAGAAGAGGAGAAGAAGGAAAGAAAACAAAAGGGGCTTGGCCATGTTCACCTTTTTTCCGTGTCTAGTTGGCTAATTCCCTAGCCTTAAGCTAGGCTTGAGAGACGTTAACTAAGAGTTGTTTTATGAAAGTTCCAGCAATGATTATCAACATTGGCTGGCTGCAGGTGGCCTGGTCAAAGTGCACGTTTTTGGTTTGGTTTAAGACTAGGATAAGGATTATTAATATTACATTACATGCGGCTGGTGTGGGCTTCGGATGCAGATAAGACGAGGGTGGGTAAGTATAATTATCTAAAAGGCGTATTCTCACATATCTTCCGTGTGGTTTGGTGATTTATCCGTAAAACGGAGAGCATTGTGAAATACTAACATAGTACCCCCAACTCCCCCAAAGAAATGCTTTTTTCTGCTTATGTGGATTGTGTCTGGTCTACTAATGCCGTGAATAATACAGGTCCAATCTCTTTATGAATACACCAAGGGTGCGTTTGGTTGGCTGTATTATATTATCTTTGTATTCAGACGCATTATTTTTATTGCTGTATCAGACAGATTGTATTATAATAATGGACAATGTTTGGTGTTACTGTGTGATTATTTTTTTGTAATTAATTTAAATTAAATATTATATTATATTAATATTTTATATTATATTAATATATTTAAATTGTAGTAATATTTTAGATTATTATTTATATTATTATTAATTTTAAATTAATATTATTCAAATTTATTCATAGTTAAATATTTTTTATTAGTTATAATAAGTTATAAATTTATTAATATATTATAATGTAAAAATAAAAAATAATATAATATTATTGAATAATAAATTATTTATTTATTAATTTATATTAATAATTATAATGTAAAAAAATAAAAATATTATATTAAATTAAAAACTATATTTATTATTATTATTATAAAGTAAAAGAAAAAAAAAAGTAAAGAAACCCAATTTAAAAAGTCAAAGTCAAAAGCAAAAAAAAAAAATTAAATAAAGCATGCGTCAGTTGCCTCAATTGAGGCAAAAAGCTGCCGCATTACGCAAACCCGAGTTAAACTCGGGTTTGCGTAATGCGGCCCCATACCTCGTTATGCTGCATTATAATGCAGCACAACGAGGTCTTCAATTTTGCCAAACATCCCCTTGTAATAAACTAATATGAATAGTATTTTAATACCCCACAATCCCATGCACCAAACACACCCTAAAATCACTATGATTCAACAAACTAAAATATTTTATTACAACTGCGATTCTTCTCTTTGAATAATTATCATGAAACATGTTTTTCTCGGGCAATTTAATCAAACAGTTCAAAAGCAAGCCATAGGTAGTCAAGACTAATATAACAAATAATTAATAATTGCATTTGTAGAATGTTAATTTCTTGGTCGATGTTTCAAAAAACATATGTTTGTCAAATTTCATAATCCCAAAATAACAATCAAAGAATTGTTCATTAACAAATTCAAAATCAACGTCGCTTGTGTTGCAGTCCAATAACCAATTTACAGTACATTTTTACCTCTTTCAATATTTTTACAAACTTCCACTACTTATTAAATAAAAATGAACGTCTCATTCTTTTCTTGAAATTCATTTGTAAGTTTATATTTAGTATTAATTTTTAATTTCAATTTTGACGTTTGATCATTCTCGTCAACATATAATTACTTTCTCTCTCTCTCTCTTTCTCTCTCTCTCTCACTTTTTTTTCGGCGAGACTATCACGATATTTATAATCATACATGACATCGGCACTAATTTACATCAATTCCGATATAAGCATTTCCAGTTTTAAACCTCTCAATATTCGAGGACGCCAAACCTCACGTGAGAAAGACTACCTTCACCGCCCAAGGAAGAATTATAAATTAACAACGCTCAGCCAACCCTTTCACTCATGAGGAAAGTGTTAACGGCTGCCTTAAGTGGTTTCTCTCTCACTTAGCTTGACTTCAAAGGGTACAAAAGTAACTGCAATGTATTCACGGGGCTGCTGTTAACTCTTAACAGTTAACGGGATCTATGTGCCGCTTTCACAATTCTCTCTTTTTGAGTGGTAGTTTATCAAAGTAGGAGGGGGAATCTGATAATATCCTTTTTCTTAATATGAAAATCCCAACTTGCTGTTTTTGTTTACCCCTTTGATTAACAAAAGATCCCCTTTCCGATCTTCGACGAAATTTCGATATACTCCATGTGTATATTAAATTCCTTTAATTAACAAAAGGTCGGGTACTTTTAACTTTTTCCAATTAGTCTGTTAAGATTTGTCTCTGTTATTAGCATTATTAAAATACATCATTTCCCATCTCTTCACTCCTCTATTATGTGAGGGCCAATATTATATTATTAGTGGCATTTTCCAGTATTTTAAAATATGCTGCTTAGCATGTTCTCAATTTTGTTTATTCTTATTATATAAAACTAACTTCTTTTGTAACAGTTAAGCAAAAAGTCATTGAGGCAGGTCACAAGTGGGATGGGCTGTCATAACAGTTAGTATAATAAATGTCTTTATTTTCAGGCTGTCTAGTAAACAAAGTACAATAAAGATATGTTTGGGATTGAGGTCGGGCAGTTGTAGCTTCCAAGCTACAGCACTAAAGTGTTTGATAAATACTAACTACTGTAGCTTGGAAGATATGTTAATGTGATTTTTCACTTATATCATGGAAAATGTTTTATATCTTTAATAATTTTGTTAAAATTATTATTTAAAATTTATATTTATTATGACATTTTTGTTTACATAGTTATAAATTTTTTTTCCACAAATAAATATAAACTAAAAACTCCAACACCTCAATCCCAAACACACCCCTAAGTTGAGGCGTGAGAGTTTTAGTAAACAAATACGAACAAAACGGCCAGCCAAGTATAGCAATTTAACAAGTTGTAAAGATTTAATTAGTTGTTAATGGGCATGAAGAAGTGAAAGCGAAAACAGTGAAGGCTTTTTATAATTTTGCCTTACTAGTCAATAGTTTTTGGTTAAGTTCGGACGGTAGGTAGAAACTAGAAAGAAATTTCATTGAATATAGAATAAGAGGAAAACGCCTTTTTTTTTTTTTGGTAAAAAGAAGAAGCTCAATAAAATTAGCATAAAAAACGTTTTATAGGAAGAATTTCATAAAAGAATATTTAAAATAAAAATATATGAAAATCAAAACCTCAAAAAGAAAGTTGAGTTTTGGATACATTATCTCCTCATCTTTAGAGTCAAGAATTTATGAGAGCATGTTTTCTTCTTTTCTTTGGTGCAAAATTTCGGACAGAGTTTCTTTATGCTTTTATAGTGTACAATTTGTACAAAGAGCATCACCGAATGATAAAGGGTTTCCAAAGAATTTTCAAAAAAATCGTTTCTTCTTTCTCTAGAATATTAAAGAATGACTCATCTGTTAAAAAAAAATAAAAATGATAAGAACGTGAATAAATGGCGAATAAAGAATACTGAAATGAGCGAATAAAATAAATAATAGTACAAATAAATAAAAACGAATGGCAAGATGAAAAATAAACAAGAATACTTGGTGGTATATAAATAGAGTGTTCATTCCCTCATTCAATCATCCCAAATATTCATTTCTTCTTGTATTTAGAGGAAATTTGAGAGTTGAATATAATTACTCTTAAATTGAGAGTTTTGTGTGTATTTGGGGCATGGGTGAGAGAAATTATTTCTGAGAGTGTGGTTGTAATAATTTTTCATATATAGTGAATATTTTTTTCTCTGGTTGTCTTGTGACAACGGCCGTGGTTTTTCTCCATATTTGGAATTTTCCAAGTAAATCTTGTGTTGTGAGATTGGTATTATTTTCATTTAATTTTTCTATTGATTTGTTGCTTAACAAATTGATTGAAGAGATCCTGGGGGGAAGCTCAATTTCCAAGAATTTCAATGATATCGAGCCATTGATTGAAGTTTTGGTGTCGAGATCGCTCACGATATAGTACTATTCACGATACAAAGATCTGCTCACGTGAAGCAAAGGGGAGCCAATCCAAACAGTCCGTGGTGAGGAGTAAAGGCTGATCTGCAAAGCAAATATGTCATGATTGAAATTTTCAAGTCCTGTGAAATTTGAAATAGAAAAATTCTATGGGAGAATTAATTTTGGCTTATGGCAAATTCGAGTCAAGGATGTGATGATTCAATATGGGTTACACAAGGCATTGAAGGGGAAGCCATCCCCTGCTTCCAGTAGTGGATCTGGAAAAGCTATTATAAGCGATGAATATTGAGAAGAGTTGGATGATAGAGCTGCAAGTGCCATACGACTGTGTCTAGCAAAGAGTGTTCTTGCAAATGTAGGAAATATTCCTACAGCAAAAGAACTTTTGGAGAAGCTAGAAAAGTTGTATCAGATAAAGAGCATCTCAAATCGATTGTACCTGAAGGAGCGATTTCACACACTACGAATGGCTGAAGGTACAAAAATTTCCGATCACCTCAGTGTTCTCAATGGTATTGTGTCAGAACTAAAAGCCATTGGGGTTAAAATTGAAGATGAGGATAAGGCGCCAGGTTCGTGGTCACTTCCAACTTCCTACAAACACTTGTTACCTACTTTGATGTATGGGAAGGAGCGGTAGATCTTGAAGAAGTTATTAGTACGTTACTCTCGTAAGAGAGAAGGCGAATGGTGAAAGATCAAAACAATGATGTCTCGGCTTTGGCAGTTGTGGGGAATTGGAAGAAAAATAATTCTAAGAAAAAAGGAGTCTGCTGGGGATGTGAACAATCAGGCATCTAAAAAGAGATTGTCAAAGGAGAAATGGAGCAGGATCGGCAAGTGGCTCCAGATCAGATGTTGATAGCATTGCGAGTGGTAAGTCTCTCATTATTGTGGGAGACGATGATCCCTTGTAAAATAGATGATGATGGCATCCCTATGGTATACTGCTAGTACCATGAAAAGGGATGTGTTACTGCTAGCGGATCCACAAGATTTGCATACAAGGCATGGTTGGCATTGATACAGGGTGTGTGGTGGAATTTATGTCGATGATTGATGAACTTCCAGGAAAGCCAACATGGAAGTTGCACCATAAATTTCAGCGGGATATTTCGACATGTGCCGATATAAAATTTTTAGAATTGGTAATTAATTCTAAGTGGTATACTATTTATGGTGGAGTATGATAATTCTTTATGCTGAGAATTATGACTGTTGGTGAAGACAGTGCGTCGTAGCAATAGTTATGAATTTTTTTTAATCAAGATGGAGATTGTTAAAAATTGATTAAAAAAAAAAATGTGAATATTAACGCTGTGTGAATAGTAAATGAAATGAACAAAATGAAACGAATGAGCTACAAATGAATAGTAGTCGCTAAACGAATGAATAAGAATGAACAAAGAATTTACTGCTATATAACAGAGTGTTCATTCCCTCATTTGAATCATCCCAAATATTCATTTCTTCTTGTATTTAGAGGAAATTTGAGAGTTGAATATAATTACTCTTAAATTGAGAGTTTTGGGTGTATTTGGGGCTTGGGTGAGAGAAATTATTTCTGAGAGTGTGGTTGTAATAATTTTTCACATATAGTGAATATTTTTTTCTCTGGTTGTCTTGTGACAACGGCCGTGGTTTTTCTCCAGATTTGGAGTTTTTCACGTAAATCTTGTGTTGTGAGATTGGTATTATTTTCATTTAATTTTTCTATTGATTTGTTGCTTAACAAATTAGTTGAAGAGATCCTAGGGGAAGCTTAATTTCCTAACATCATCTCTCCTCAAGTAATCTTATATCATTTATTATCATTGTTGGAGAGAGCGAAGTAATGCTATTATATTATTTTTTTAAAAAAAAATACTTAAATTTAGTGGGAGAATAATTTGATTAAAATTATATAAATTTTTTCTATTTAAATAATTCTTTGAGAGAAAACTTATTTTTTCTTCTACTTACTCTATAGGCACTAAGTAAGTGCTTTCATACAATGTTAAAAAGAAATAAAAATAAAACTGACGTGTTTCCCGCAAGGTCTCATGGGGTTTGACGACTGGAGTTGTTGCCATGATCCCGTCATCAAATCACCTGAAAATTAGGCTTATTGGATTTGGATCTGTAATCACTTATCCGCCCAAAAGTTGGACATTCGCTGGGCAAGCACTTGGCACCACAAGCCCGGGCCTCGCCTTCTATTATTAATAATTAATTCTAATACTAAACAGTAATAAGGTAATAGATTGTTATAGGAGGCGTTTGTTTTTTAATTTAATGATTTAAAGTGACTTAATTTAATTAATTATAAGTGTTTGTTTTTATAACTTAATGAGACTTTTTAGATAATTTTGACTTAATAAAATAAGTTAATTTTTTTAGTTTTTTACTGATTGGAGAAATCTGAATTAAGTTAATTACTTTCTAATGTCAAAAATATTTCTGTTTTATAATTTATTTTTCATGTCTATCACAAAACTCACCCATAAACATTTACCCAACATAATAATCTCATCATTATTTTTTAGCTGTCATGGAATCGCTCATCACTTTACTCCTCTCATCTAGTTCTTAAATCTCCTATTAATATATTATTTTACTTATAAATGTTAAAACATTATGGTATTTAATATATTATTTATTTGACATTCAAATTTAATAAGGGTACAAATGTAAAAGTACATATTTTCAGTTTTTTAAGTTAAAAAAAAACAAACAACTTAATACTTATTTTCTAAAATTCAGACGAAAAAATAAATATATTATTCAGATTCAAATATTCAAATCTATTCAGAATTCAGACTAATTTAGACCCATTCAAATTTCAGACAAAAAAACAAACGCCACCATAATTTTACAATATGTTACAAAAATTCCACCAACTTGAAAAAGACAAGAAAAAATTGATTTTTGTAGTGTATTTAATATACAATTTATTATTAAAAATTCTTCTTACTTGCGAGATATCTTATTTTATTAAAAAATTTACAAATAAAAAACTATTTTTTGAGATATTTAATATATTTAATGTACAATTTAATATCACTGCAAATATTTTAATATATTAGATATCACCGCAAATATGAAAAATCAATTTATTTTATAAAAAATTTACAAAAAAAAAATAATATGCAACTAGGTTTAATATTTAATGTACAATTTCTTATTAACATTTTACATAAAAATGGAAAAGAATTGTCGGTGGAAAGAAATTATTTGATATTTGGAATTTGGGAAGCAAAAGCCATATGGTACGTACAATACTGGCCCACACTAATTGAATCTTCCCCTTGCTTGCGTGATATTTTATTTTATTTTATTTCTATAAAAAAAATAATAATAAAAAGTGTAGCGTGTGCGGAACGGCACCATTTTTAACGCACCGCCGAGCTTGGGAGAGGGCTCGACAGCAGAGAGCTTTCTTGATTCACAAAAATTCTCTTCTTCCAAGTTCTCCCTGAAGAATTTTGATGCCACTCATTTTTTCTTCATCACCCACTTCCCGCCAATTTGTCTCCACCATCTAAACCAAATCTCTCTCTCTCTCCATCCCCCCACCCAAACAAAAAAAAAGGGAAAATTTTTCACTAGCTCCCCTGTTCCATATTCCCCCCTTTTTTTTACTCAATTAAATTACGTAACTGAAAAAATACAGAAAAGTAACTTGTTTGACGCTATATCTTTGATCTCATTTTCTCATATACCGATTTCATAGAACTTTATCTTTTTAGATCAATTTGGAGTTAATAATACATTCATCAAATTGCGATCATGGACGAGTTCGGTGCCTTAACGGAGCGTTTTGGTTTGAAGCCGCAAGGGAAATCAGCTCCAATGGCCACATCAAAACGACCCACCTCCAATGGCACAGCCCGTAGTTTCTCTTCCAATTCCCGCTCAAACTCAAAACCCTCATCGCATAGTCAAAATCAAAATTCTTATAGTGGGGGCTTTCCCGATGATATTCTATTTCAATCGAACACTGGTAACAAGGAATCTCAAGGCCGATACGATGACCATTTTGGTCAATTTCAAACTTCCACGATCAATTCCAGTAATGGCTCGTCTTCGGATTACGGTTCTACATTCATGGGATTGGGGATTTCCGGTTCTAATGCTTATACATATGACGATGATGATGATGATGATATTTTTGGGTTGAAGAAGAACATAAAAGACGACCTGTCTGGGTCGTTTGTTTCGCCACCAGAGAAGAGTGATTCAGTTGATGATTTGTTGGGTGGTTTTGGTGTTGGAGCTGTTTCGAATTCGGAGAGTCCGAAGCAAAACGAAGCTGGTTCCGATGATTTGATACCGGGCTTTGGTGCAAGCACTTCTCCAAACGATGGGTATTTTTTTAGCTTAATAAATTTACTTCACTTTCTAACTTGTCTTGTAAATTAAATGATTTTCACTGCTTTATTCAATAGAATGATTTCCAAGTTTTGCCTTGTTTATTAGTCAAATCAAAATGATTAGAAAAGCTCTGTTTTATTTGTTTTATAAAGAATGTGGTATATTGTGTATTATGACTTTTTTGGTTATTTTACAGAATAGGATTAGATCAAATTTGAAGCAAATTTTGGGTAGTAAATGGCTGCAAGTACTAATTTGATGATTCTGTTTCTCAGAGATCTCAATGTTTACTTTCAAGATGCATGGTGGAATTTTAAGCTTTTTAGCCAATAGTTTTTTTCTAGCTTTTAGGTGCAAATTATAATGTACACACAATCTTATTATGTTTCAAAGGCCTTCAGAGAGTTTACTTAGCAGAGTCTTCCATTGCTTTTATTAAGAAGATGCATATTTAGTGTGATAGAGTTTGTGTCGATAATGTAAAATTCAATTTGATAAGTTGAGATAATAGACATCTTATTTCTGTCATCCTTTTGTGTAGAACAAATGCAAAGGCAGCTGAATCAACCTACTTGTCGGCAAAAGACCCATTTATAGTGTTAGAAGCTACTTCAAACCCAGCATATGGTTCCTCAGATTCATTCACGGATGCACTGGATGAACTTGGCAAGCTCACTCAATCTGGGGCTAGAAAGCCTGATGGTCCATCAAAAGCTTCGAGGACCTTGAGACCCCCTCCTAAACCGTCTCAAGTTTTGAAGGCTGAAGAAGGTCACTTTTCTTCCTTTTACTTTGAAGATTTGGTCTATTAGAGCTTTTCTTTCCTCCATTCCCTGATAACCTTAGTAGTACTAACATTCTTTATGTTGCAGTTCAAAATCCAGTTGTATCTTCAATAGATGAACTTGAAGATTTTGCAAGGTGTAGGGTGCGAGATAGTCCTGATAGAAGCTCAGTACGTACTCCTAAGGAAATGAGGGAGTGGCATAGTCCCAAAGCTAGTAAATATAAAGAAGCCAAAGATGCAGCTAAAAGAACCCCAAAAAAGAGTGAAGATGATCTAGAGTCCTATTCGAGCATGGGTAGTCGATCAAGCAGTGTACCAAAATCAAGGGCTACCACTTCAGTAAGGGTTATTGATAGAAAATTACACCATTTGCATCACTGAAGATTAAAATATTTGCTTCTTTGATGCAAAAATTAACAGGAAAGGGCCTGATATGGTGCAGGGAAAAACTTCTGGTGGCTCATCCCACATAAAGAAGGCTTCTTCTACCACTAATTTAGAAGATGACTTTTCTTCAGTTTTGGGAGGTAGTTGGTTTCTGAAATTCACTTTCGTTTACAGCATTATAAATCATTTGTTGTGGAAAATCTCAAGCTGATGCTTTTGCTTCCAGCAGCAGCCTCAGCAGTTGGAGAATTTGAGGAGTATGAAGGGGAAAGTGAAGAAAGACGACGAGCTAGATTGAAACGTGAGCAAAAGACTCATGACCGAATGGTGTGTGTTTTCTTGATTTTCTAATATGAACTTGCATTTTCCTTTTTATACCTATTATGAATTCTGAAAGGAAGGCTCATTGGTATTAGGTGGAAAGAAATTTTCCAAGGAAATGATATAGGAACATAAAAATTATAGAAAGAGGAAAAAGTGAATAGAAATATTCCATTCAAGCAGCAGTCCAAAGGCAATTCTTTTTTCTTTTGTATCTGAATGCCTTTTGCCCCTTTTATCTTAATCTTCTTGTCAAAGCATCAGCTATGCATGACAAGATCTTAGATCGATTCCCTTGGCCACTGGGTCTAAGTTGCATCATTTTGAATTTGGATTTACAGTACATGGCTTATATTCCTTGTGGATAGTTGGGGATTAAACTTTTGTTGAATTTAATATTTTTATCTATCTTCATATGGGAATTTTAAAGTTTAGATGTTGTATTGTAGGTGAAAGCAGTTGCTGATTTTAACCAGTACGAGTTTCAAACTCAGCAAGAACAAGAAGAGAGGCGTGTAAGTAGCTGTTGTATTCCATATGAGCTTCTAATGCATTTATGAGGATTGTTTTATGCTGATTGTGTAAGTTCAATATCAGATAAATCGGGATTAGATTTACAAATATTTTATCTCTTCACTATTTTCCCCTGGTTGGAAATTGGTGACAGAGTGGCCACAGTTGTGCCTCTTCTCTTTACATCATTGCTGCTTAAACTAGACTGATCCAATTACTATTTTAATCATAATTTGCAGAGGATTGCTGATTCTTTGAATGTTGAGATAAAGCGTTGGGTTGCAGGAAAAGAAGGCAATATGCGTGCATTACTATCATCGTTGCAATATGTGAGTTCTTTAATTAGTTTTCAGCATTATACTTCTTGGATTTCGAAGTGGAAGAAAATCTGCAATACATTTAATTTCTGGAATAGTTGCTGATTTTCATCTTTGTTATTCGATTGTAGTCCACCCAGAAAAAAATTTTGAGGTTGGAGTATATGAGAAGTTAAAGGGAGTTTTTGCAACCTCTTATTATTTTCTAACTCTAGGGAGTGTTCTTGTTGACCGACTCTTTGCTTCTTTTTTCCTTTCTACTACCTTCTAATTTTTTCTAACCCTAGGGAGTAGTCCTTGTTGACTGACTCTTTGCTTCATCCTTGGTGACTTCCCATTGTGCTTTAAAGACTAAAGTTCATATTTTGTCTGATTGGAAATGTGAAGTGCACTTTTCATGCTTATCCATTTACTATGATTCATGTATCATATATGAGATCTTTATTCATCATAACTGAAAATATTTGGCTAGAAGTGAATGTGATCAGTGGTACAAGTATCCACTTTGCAGTTGAATTTATGATGACCAGCACATTCATTTTTATGTCTAATTCTGTTTATATGCTCTGTTAGCTGTAGAAATGGATGGCTTTTTAAAACTCATGTTTGTTCTACTTCTTGTACCATCTGAAGTTCTTCCGTGGCTTTTTTGGCGATTGTGATTGAAAAGATTACAGAGACTAAGCTAGATTTTTGTGCTAGATTGCTACTATGCTCAACCCCGCTACCCAATTCCTCCCCCACCCCCCCCCCCCCCCAAAAACAAAAAAAAGGGGGGAAAAAAGCATAAAATAACCTGTTATGGTCCCAATTTTAAGGAAACATTTATGATGTTTTTCATGCATTCTATGCTTCTTTAACTATATATAAGATTGCAAATTGGTGGTATGAGTACACCAAAATTGCCTACATTGAGGGGAAAACGAAGTGTTATTTTCACATTTTGAAACTATCTTTCAGTTGTTTTAGGATATGTATTACTTTCAGTTGTTTGAAGATTTGTATTCTCATTACCGCCTGATGGAATGAGCATTTTACTTTTATTGCAACTAATCCCTGATATTTGCGGAATGTTGAGCAGGTGCTTTGGCCTGAATGTGGCTGGGAGCCAGTTCCCCTGACAGATTTGATTACTTCATCCTCAGTTAAGAAGGTTTTCAGAAAGGCAATGTTGCTTATACATCCAGACAAGGTCCAAGGAGCTAACATTCAACAAAAGTATACTGCAGAGAAGGTTTTTAATATTCTCCAGGTACGTTACCCATATTCTGTGTAGTGTGTACATATTTTTGTAGGTAAGATGTAAATTTTTCCTAGATATAGGAATTTATTATTGGATTTGGATATAAGCTTCATTGAATGACCATACATGCTTTTGTAACTATGTATAATAAAATTTCACAATAGAGACCACTGACAACCAAGATTTTACTAATGTTCGGTTTAAATTAGTAGGAAATATATTCATGGAGTTTTTTCAGTAAAATATGCCATATAAGCTGGAAAAAAAAAAGAATTCAGAAGAGGGAAAATTTAATTAGAGCTTGAACTATTCTAGTTCTTTTCAATTTGAAGACATGAACACATTAGAGATTCATGATCCATAAGGTTACATGAAATTTGAATGATGTAACCCAAAGATTAGTGCATAACTCTACTCATTCTGGTGTTCGAACTCCTCAATTCTTGTGTAGTGGCGTCTGATTTTATGTTGCGTTTGATTTGTGTCAAAACAGGAAGCTTGGGAGAAGTTCAGCAAGGAAGAACCTTGTTAAAAACTTGTGACTAGACAAAACTTCTGTAAATCCAAGTCACATCATTCACGGAAAGTTATGCTACCTTCGGGAAGAAAGCCGCATATGCCCTTGCTTTTGAAGTTCTTATCTGTTTCTCTTTTATACTTCATTCAGGATTCCACAAAATGAATCTAAGTTACATCATTTACGGAAAGTTATACCACCTTCGGGATGAAAGCCGCATATGCCTTTGCTTTTGAAGTTCTTATCTGTTTCTCTTTTATACTTCAATCCAGATTCCTAGAAATGCATGTTGAAGAAAGAGTTCTATTTTTGCATGTTGGTGTAAATGATGAAGAGAGGAATATTTATATTCTCTCATCCCCCACTAGAAGTCTATTACGACCCCCATGGAAAATTTGAGTATCCATGCCCACGATATCATGGATGGTGAGGATTTCTGTTTTTTTTTGTCTTAACCTTTTTATTTTACTCGATATTTCTTTTATTTATTTTGTAACTGTTTAGTCCGTGGGTGGTTACATTTTCGAATAATCGGATCGGATGCGCGTTCTTGGCTATGTGTGCAATTCATTCATGATTCCTGGATGAGCGAACTTGGTTGATTGTGATTGATTTTCCGAGCATATGATAAATGAGTTTTTTTTTTTTAATTTTTTTAAATTATTACTAAAAAAATACCTAAAGATTACCATGGCACTATCTCTATTAAGGACCTTACTTGACAATTAATTACTTCATCACACGTCAGCAACATCCAAAACCGCAACACATTAGCTCCAAACGTCGTCAAAAGGTTTAAAAGTAAATTATGAGTATGTTATGTTGCTTAAGATTCTCTCTTAAGCTTAACACGTCCTGTTCACCGATCATAGTCTAGAGTTGGTAATGGGATAAAATTTATCAATTTTAGTCCGATCTCGTATATAAAAATAGAATTAAAAAATATTGTATTATCATTTTTATTTTTTTGGAATAAAAATATGTTTCAATTCTATTCTTAAAAAATGTGATCTTATGATATCTCATTCCAATTGAAAAAATTTTCATCCCTAATTGGGAATGCAATAGGAAAGGATGAGAACTGTTAATCTCAGTCTCATTTTGTATATGCAAGTGGGATAACAAAAATTTCACTCTCGTCCCTATATTTTTTTGAGATAAAAATATATTCAAATTTCATTCTAAATGTGATGAGATCCTGTGAGATCCTGCCATTTCATCAGAAAAAACTACTATTCCTATCATATTTGACATAGAAACAATAAACTTTAAAATTACAAACTGGGTGATGGGCATGCGAAGCAAAACGAGCTTTTGAAATTTTTTTCCAAATAAAAAATGGGCCCGGTTGCTTACAAGGAAATGAATTTTATGGACATATTTTAGATCTAGAGTACGTTTAGAATTGAGATGTGGTAACTTTTAAATTAAATTGGGTCCGAATGAATGATTTGGGTATGCAAGCCAACAGTTGACTTACGAATTTTGAAACTTAAAAAATGTTTTTAAAAAAATGGAAAATTTATTGGCCCATCGATTATCCTGTGAACTTTCTTAGACGGAGGCATAAATTTTCAATATCACTCAACACATGATGTCCTGTCCTTGTTGAATTGAGAAAAGCTACAAGAAGACGTGTCCCGTAAATTCTTTTGAAATTTCGAAAAGTAAGTTCAATGAGGATCTGTAAACAATCTTTAATATCATTTTATAACTTGGTAATTCCAATGTAGGTTGCTAATCGCTATTGCATCACTAAATGGAGATCAAATGTCCAGTAGAGTCTTTCGTTCATTCAATGAATTTATACATCTGATTCAAAGTCATATTTGGATTCTACTGAACCATCATTATATTATTTAATGTGAAGTGAATTTTGCCTTTAGTGAAAGAAAGAATCATTAAAACCCCTCAACCCTTGGAGATTCTTCTATTATATTATATAATTCTCCATTTCTTACGGAGTAATTATGATCGAAGAGAGAAACCTGATCGTTTTATTTTTTATATTTTAGATAATTAAAAGTTGATTACCAACCCACCAGTTGTCTTGTTTAGACTTTTCCAATGAACATAAAGAAAAAGTCCTTAGTGGCATTTGATGACTGCGACACATGGCCGTCCACGTATCTCCGGCAACTGCGAATAAGCCATAAGGTGGCCGCTCCACTACTGCCGTTTCTGCAAGCACCACCATTAATATATACATTATCATCCCTTATTATCAAACTGTGACAAAGTACAATTTGGTTTATGCATTAAAAAAAGTGTGCTGCTTGATATCCTCAATTTTTAAGCTCTTCATGAATTAAAGTCATAAATTTTATCAGTGGAACACCCTTTTTTCTTCACATGTTCCTTTTTTTCCCCCAAAAGAAAGAAAAATAGAAAATGAAGTCACAATTCAAGTCTATACAATTAGTCCTCCAATATTTGACTCCTTTCTTTTATCACATGTTACTTATTAATGTTTTTTTTTATTGATTATTTCATTATTGTGAGACTACACGTTCAACTAAGATCTCAACGACTAACAACTCGATTAAGGTGGTATACATCTATTGGACGGCTAAAAAGTGTTTTAATAGTTGACATTTTACTATTTCATTCTCGAGATCAAAGATTCTTATAACTATAGGAATACTATTTCACTATATCCGAGAGTGCCCTCTTCTTTTTTCTTTAGAGTAAAATTTCAAGTTAGGATTTGATGGATTTTTCAGTTGAATTTAAATGAACTATGTCAAGACAGGTCTCGACAGACTTTTAACTGTAATATCATAAACTTATATGATAATTTTTTTAAAGAAAAAAAACCATTATATTACTATAAAATACACCCTTGGCTTACATATTTATCATAATCATTAACAAAATACTATTATTATTATTAATTAATATTTTCACGGGAACGAAAGATGTGTTTGGTGACAGAAAGATCCGCAGACCCCATGCCAAGGACCTGTATCATTCTAATTGTCAAATGCCAATGCTATAATTATGATTATCAATGTTCAAGAAAGTGGAGAAGCACTTTATGAAACAGGATTGCAAAAATAGAGCTCAAATACAAAAACTTACAGATGAAAACTATCTAGGTTCTTTTGACAATTTCAATTTGAGAAAAAAATCTCAAGCCGTTTGCCCACTATCTCTCTTTCTCGAATTTGTTATATTCCCATACAACGGCCCGTACCTTTCACTCTTTACAGGCCAGGCAAATAGGATTATCGACATTCCTCATTTTTAAGAAGGTAACAATAACAACTTGCCCTTCGTTGATTCTAATAAGAGTTAGAAGCTTGATGAACAATATCCTTCCAATTATTTGCCTGTTGCTCGATGGCCCATACTTCTATTAAGTGCTTGTTGTAATCATGACTAGTTAATAAAACATTGCAAAAACAAAAGATATATAAGCCAGCAACTTGGTTTAAATTTTTCTATTTTGCATTTGGAAAATGGACAACGTTACATTGTTCAAATCACGAGGACTCCTATGCACAGATACATGGTCCTGCTTTTGTTTGTGATGAGAAGGGCAAAGAAACAACGGAGAGCTAATGAAAATAGCAGTAACATGACCAGTTTAGGCACTTGACGTATTAACATGAACAAGAACTGAAAAATCTAATGATTGATCCTTTTCCTTGTCGAACATCATCAATGGCTATTTCCATTTGTAATTAGACTGAATTAGTAGCTGGCGCTGAAGGGCTTATAAGACTCAAGGTCAGTAACAACTCCTGCAATTGAGCCAGCTGCTGCAGCTATGGTGATTATGAGGCAAGCTACGCTTAGGATTTGGAGACAGACCCATTTTGTGCTCCACTTTGGTATCTTCTTTTGCGCAATATACATCTCAACAGGGAAGTAAACTGTGAGTGGCCAAAATCCTAGAGCTCCGAGGAGACCAACAACGTCGTTAAAGAATGGGAGAAGCATTGAAATCACAGTTGTTAAGATGACAAAAATTGTCCTCCAAACCAACCGGAAGAGGTTGAGATTGTAGCACTTAAATCCTGGGATTGGGACTTTAATATCCTTTGTGATGAATTCGCTATCCGGGAATCTTTGAACAGCTTGTTTTTCAATGAATGCAAAGAGGGGTTGGCAGAAAACTTGGTATGCACCAACAAGGTGGATGACAATGGCTGCATTGGCTATGTCAAGTAGCCAATATGGGTTATAAAAGCCAAAACCAGTGAGCAAATTTCCGGGCGACAAGTCTCCAAAAGCCGCATAGCCAAAGCAGCCACAGAGCATGTAAAAAAGAGTTGTGACTCCAACACTCATTAGTGAAGCCTTCTTCATTGTCTTTGATTCTGATGGTGGAGATTTAACCGTGTCCTGTTACATAACAATTATTAATTGACGGGGTTACTTCAGCAAATAAATTATCAAACGAACAGTATAAGAAACACTTTCGGTTATTTAAATTGTTGGAAAAATTAAGAAATGTACCTGAATTTCAATGAGGATGAGGGAGTAAGAATAAGCAAATGCCATGTCTCCAAGCGCTTGGAAGCTTCTCCATATCTTTTGAGTTTCAGTAACAGTGCCAATACTAATACCAGTTAAGCTTCCCCTGATTTTGCCAGTTTCTGAAAATTAAGCAAGAAAAAAAGGACACGTTAGCCTTTTAGAAACACGCTTCACACCATATTTGAATCAAATTAATTATTAACTCATTAGTGACAGTTACCTGCAACTTTAGCAATGCCAAGGCCAAGACCAATAGTAGAGTAAGTAAAGGACATGACAGCGGCAACAATTGAGAGCCACCATAGCCGATCAAAGTCAGGTATTTGAGAGAAAATAATTTCCACAATGCCAAAAGCAATCATGTATGGATTGCTATTCACACGGCATGGATTCTTGTCTCCTTTAGAATGAAAGCAATTTGACCTTTCTATAGCCCTGATTGACCAAAAACCTCAAAACTCATTATCTCAAATAATCAAGAATAGGAAAAGATCACCAAAATTGAATAAAATGGGGGGCCAGAAAAAAAAAAGCTCACATCATGCTAATGGATGAAGCTATAGTGTAACCAATGGCAACTCCGAAAAGGTTCAGATACTGAACAAGCCCACATATTTTTACTTGAAAGCCACCTGAGAAAATCAGAAGGAAACGAAACATCTGAGCGACCTGAGTCAATCCCAGTTGAAAATTCGGGTAAATTTTTTTTTAACAGCAGTGAAATTTTACCAAGGTTGGATCTGACAGCATCCATGTAAGTGTAGTTTCTTTTGCCAGTAACAGGGTCACCAGAGCGGTAACAAGCAGCAAGAAGAGTAGAGGTGTAGTAAGTGACAAAAGAAAACAAGAACATAACAGATGGTCCTGCAATCCATCCAAGCTGAGCTGTGGCCCAAGCCAAAGACAGAACCCCAGATCCTATAACAGCTGTTATTATGTGAGCACTTGCAGTCCACAAAGTCCCTGCAGCATAGTAGCAGATAAAAAGAGAACCATCAGTAACAAACTTAACTTGGACAAAAGTGCTCTTGGGAGAAAGAAAAAAAAAAGTACTTTAAGACAGCATAAAATTTTACCAGTTCTCTTGAGGCGACCGTCATCATCAAAGCACTTGGAGCCACTTTGAGGAAGTGCAACATCAAAAACTTGGTGTTGGTTCTTGGCAGCAGTAACTCCAGCCATCTTTGTTTGTTATGAAAGAGACCAACAAAAATACGCCTTTAAGAATTTGTTCAGCTATAAATATATATATTGCCAAATTATATAAATATGCTCAAACAAAGGCAAGCTTTTTTAAGACACAAAGAGACGCCGTTGTTGCTTCTTTGAGTTATAATTGTAAGTTCAGCTCTCAGTAAAAGTCACTGCTGTAAACGGAGCACACAACTGAGATTCATTCACACACTTTCCAAGAATCTCAAAAAGTGCAAAGAAACTGAATTCTGGATACACAAAGAAGGGGGACAGTCGAGGGGATATATATATAGGTGCCAATGAGAAAAAAGGCCAAAAGGCACGTGGTGTAAAAAGACACATTGTGTACGCGTATTATGTCAACAGCCAGCTTGACTCGAAATGTCATCCTCAAAGCTGCTTCTCTCACAGTCTCTCTCATCACTCGGCTCACCCCCACCATTTAGCTCTGCCCCACATGATCGCTTCCTCACTCCTTCCTTTTCACTATTTTCAACAGAAACAAGCAGCTGCAATTTGAATCTACAAACAACTTTTCACTGTCTTTGAGTCCCCAGTTTTTTTTTTTCTTTTCTTTTCTTCTCCCTTTTTTTCCTAAATAAAGCTACTTTACCCATTATATATCAATATATGTCTTGCCTTATTTTTAGTAAGATACAATAACCATATAGCAGTAAAATTATCAACTTTGGCTGTACAAGTCGGGTAACCGAATTTGAAACTTGAAAGCACTTTTCTATTATGTGTATGTTACGTACATGTAGATGTAGCTTTCAAAATATTCCTTGTTGGTCGGGTAGGGTTTGGTGATCAAAGGAGCAGAGCTGCTTTCCTAATTAGTTGGTTTTTTTTTTTTTCATTTTTTGGTTTTAAAAATACTAAAACATTATATATATATATTTTCAATTGTTTCCCTAATATTAAAACGTAAACAAACCCCAAGTTACATATATATTTTCCACGCAAAATTAATAGATGCCAAGCTTCAAGATAAAAAAATGTTCATGATTTGTAAATTAAAATGAAATACTTCTAAAAAAGACTGCGAAAATGCAAGCTCAAGACTCTTGTAATTACCTTCATGCCCACACCCTTTCTTTTTTCTCAATGCTTCTCTGCAACTTGAGGAAGCAGAAGCCCAAGCAATCCAAGAAACAAAGAAGGGGTTATTAACTTGTGAGTTTTGTGTCTTCTTAGATCAAGTTCCATTGCTTATATAGTAGAACTGATAGCTGTATCAAGCTATTATTTTAAAGTTTTATCTCTGGTATAAAACAAACTTCAGAATCAAAATTCTCACGTGTATGGCTCCTCATCCATCGTTATTTGAAGAGAATATGTTCCTATTCATTATTCATTAAAATTGTAATATGACCAGTCAAATTGCTTTTAACTTATTTGTAAGCTTAAAAATATAACACATGCATACGGCGCTGCAGCCACTAAGCATGTGATGATTGTGTGCTGCCATTAATTGGTAGTAGCTAAGTGGAAAAGCAGTATCAAATTCTTTTCTTTGGTTCCCAATAACTGAGGAAAGAAAGGTTATTAATAAAAGACACTTAGCTCTTCTAATTAGACAGAATCTTTGAATTGAATTTGAATTCCCTATTGTTTTTTATCGTTGTTTTCTTCTCCATCATGAATGCGATACTTTCTTTTTCTAATTTTGACACCTCTCCTCTTGTGGAAATTGTGTAAAGCAGAAGTTTTCTTTACAGCTTGATGAAGTTCTTTGTGTATCAAAAAGTGTCACTATAATGCATGCCACTCAAGTTTTGATGCTCTTAATATTATTAGAGGTCCTCTTTTTGTGCTAATTCAAGAGTTGTGATAAATTATATACATAGATTTAATATTTGATATCAATCTATTTTATTTTATGATTGAAAGCCGCTTTAGAATGAGGGCCTTACTCCTTATAATTTAAGTTAACTTCTTAGTTAGTCTTTATATTTTAAAAAAATTATTCGA
Source organism: Citropsis articulata (assembly GCA_030449925.1). NCBI lineage: Eukaryota > Viridiplantae > Streptophyta > Magnoliopsida > Sapindales > Rutaceae > Citropsis > Citropsis articulata. The sequence goes on along the minus strand of JASUUH010000227.1, from coordinate 6,384,127 downwards.
GAGGTCTTTATTGTATATTCGTTAATTTTCGTTAGAATATACCTAATTATCTTCTACTTTTTACATGTTGCATTTCAAATTTGTTTCATTCTCAAGTTATATCAAATAGAAATACTAATTTGCATTTTTACTGTTGAAAAATTAGATTTAAGAGAAATGATAGTAACATGATATTTGAATTAAACCATAGGAATTAAAAGATCATTTAGTCCATAAAATGTGGGTAAATGATTAATTATAAATTAACTCCTAGTAGAAATGGGTGTTTTAGAAATAGGGATGGCAATGGAGTGGGGTGGGGGTGGGGAGACCTACCCCATTCCCCATCCCATTAAAAATTTTACCTTCATTTCTCACCTCATTCTCCAATAAATTTAGTGGGGTGGGGATAGGGAATCCCCGTGTGGGGAATTATTTCCTCATTCTCACCCCATTCCTCGTTTATTTATTTTATAATAGATATAAATACATAATTTCAATAAATTAAAAATCAGAGACTTAGATAAAATCTTTACCACATTATAAAGTATTTTATGTATTTAAGAAGATCTCTAAATATTTGAAACAATATCTTAAAATAATATCAAAATTGAAAAATATTTGAAGAGAGTAATAGCTTAAAGGAGAAAAGAAAATATAACAATATTATAGTGTTGAATAAAAATTATATTGTAGAGTTTTCTTTTAGTTATAGTCCGTTTATATCAAGTAAAAAAAAAATCATCAACTAATATTACAGTTCATAAAACAAAAATTATTAAATAAAAATTAGAAAAATATTTATATAATGGGGATGGGGTGGGGTGGGGAGTACAAAACTAAATCCCACTCCGTTAAGAATTTAGGGATTATTTTTTCCCCATTCCCCATTCCATTCTCCAAAATTTATTTAAAATTTATCCCATCTAGGATGGAGCCCCGTAAGATCCCAAATCCATAGAGGATTTTACTATCTAAACATGTTACCAATCGTAGATTTTATGTTGAATACAATTAAGTGAGTTGTAGTTTCCCTTATTATAGTTTTTTTATTTTTTTTACTGAAGATTTCTATTTTCGAACTTTTACATGACATAAATCTTCACCAAGATTTGCTATCTTATTCTTATCTTTAAAGTTTATCCCAATTTGCCAGGTAGTGATCATGGTTGGTAAAAACAAAAGTTAACATCATTAATTCACCAAATTGGGTTAAAAAAAATCAATTAGATATCAGTGTACAAGGAAATAAAGGTTGGAAATTTAAGCAGATGTAAAACACTATAGAAAGATTATAACTAATCAAAGTGGAGGTACGATTCAATTTGTAATCCATACGTGGCAAACTAACCTACGCACACGTTGGCCATCGTTATTGCTTGCATTGGGGTTTGTCATTATTGAGAACCCCATTTTCGATAATTTTTCTTGAAAGCTATAATTTGTAACCTACTTCTACTTGGCAATTTGATGCAACTTTCTATTAGAAATTTAGGTGGCACCTTGGAGCTATATATTGCTGCAGAGTGTAGACATTAGTGGAAGAATTAAATTAATACTATAAAAATTATGTTCTGTTTTTGTTCTATTTATGACCATTTTACTAGGAGATCGGACGGAATTTAATTATTAGATAAAGGTGATAAGGATTGAAGTTACCAAATTGAAAGCCATCAAGAAAATGGGGTTCAATTCTACTCTTATCTAGTACAGCATCATCTTTTTGTTTCGAATTAGTTCGATTGGATATATATCTCAAGAACATATTTAAGAATGTTTTTTTAAATATTACCAAAAGTACTTTTATTTCATAAAGCCGTTTAGAAACAAAAAAACCCGTGTGACTTTTTTTTTGGGGGGGAAATATATACTTTTTTTTTTCGGAAAATAGAACACCAGTGGGCAGTGGCTACTTTTTTTTTTGTTTTTGGGCCAATAACTGCCAATAATTCTCTGATCATTCAAAAAGCTGTCAATAGAAACAAGCATTCAAAATTGACTAGAACCCTTGCCTTCAAAAAATTATTATAATTTTTGCAAAGGTACGTTTCACCAGGATTGGTGATATATAATCCAATCGGATACTATTCTTTCCTTCATATATACAAAAGGCAGTGGTCATCCAAAAGCCAATCAAATTTAGTAGTATCATTCGTACAACTTGAAAACATAATTTGTGTTAGCTGTTTGTTTGTTGTCCCACACGCTTCTACTAACTGTCTATTCATTAGCTTTCAAATGTCCATTTCCATTATCTTAAAAGCAAATTGAAGATATACCGATATTTGGAAATCGCTTGCATACAATGCAGCCCTGCCAAGTCACAAAACGACTCACAAATTGCTTTAGAATGGAATAATAAAAGTTATATATATATATATATATATATAAAACGTTATTTCGCTCTAGAACCGCACTTTACTACTTAAAGTTTGTATTTTACAAAATGATTGCATCTCCATGAAGAATGAGCTGACATATATATGATTCAGTTTTATCTTGACTGATCAAAGATAGACGTCAAGTTTTACCTTAAATCAATAAATTTTTATGATATTTAAAAATAAGTAAAATTCTAAGATATTTAGGTCCTATTTGGGATCGAGATGCCATAGTTTAAAAAGCTACCGCTGCTGTAGAAAAAAAAAATTATAATTATGAAATAAAAATTAGTAATATGTAGTAAATATAAATTTTAAATTATAATTTTGACTAAATTATTAAAGATATAATAGATTTTCTATTATACAAGTGAAAAATCATATTAACATAACTTTTAAGTTACAGTAGGTGGTGTTTATCAAATATTTTAATGTTGTAACTTAAAAGTTACAGCTGCTCAACCTCAATTTCAAACACACCCTTAATGTATTATGATCGGCGATTTGCGATTGATTGTATACTTGTACGATATGATTCAATTGAAGTATAATCCATGTATTGGTCCCAAATTAAATTTTATGCCAAACCTTACTATTTCGCCTAGCGCCCACCCCCATCAAAACAAATTAATAAAATGAAAATCATATGGCAATAATTTATGATCCATTGAGTGATTAATAATTAATTATTGTTGCACAAAGATTACTCCTATAGATTAAAAATAAAGTACAATTGTACAAATCAGTTTTAATTGGTTTGATTAATAATAATTGTAAGAAGTAGGTAGCTGCCGGCACATGAAATTCTGGTAAGATATTTCTTTTCGAGAGGAAATCAAGTTAAAAGCATTAAATAATCCAACCAGACAGAAGATATATATTAGCTTGCCAAAAGGTATTCCACGCCCAGCTGAATTGTTTGAGTGGGAATACCATACAAAAGCACAGTTTGAACAAGTGATTGGCTCAATCTCCTTAAAAGCACTTGTGAAAAAAGCACCTACAAATGGAATGGATCAGTGTCCCTCGATAAGGTCTCTTATTGAGAATAGATGAGAGCATGAGACCGTGAGTCACTTGTCATAGAAAGAGAAAAAAAAAAAAAATTGTTCTAGATATTGATATATAGAAGTTCTGTATACAACAGCATCTTTAATTATAATTACCTATATATAGAAGATCTTTTTGATGTTTTATTCTTTTCGAGTTTGTAAAAAGTGTTATATAGTTGAGCTCCTCTTTGTCCGTTCGCAAGCCTAAGAGAGGATATTAAAAATATCTTTCCTAGATATAGACATATAATTAAATTTAAGGAAAGATTAATGTAGGCGACTCAAAGTAGTTGTAAAAGTTAAATATACAACTAGAGAAGTAACGAATTGAAACTTTTTTTGAAGTATTTTTTTAAAACATAAAGATTAATTTGATGAATTGCTCGAATTGTATGGGTTAAAAGAGTTTTTATCCCATTGAATTATTTATATCCAACTTTATTGATCTGTTAATGAAATTATAAGCTCATGAGCATGGATTCCAGGCATGGATTAATTCAGGACTCCCCACCCCCCCCCCCCCCCAAAAAAAAAAATCCAGGATATTTACATACATGTTTATATATTGCTCTTTATCTAAAGAAAGATAATGCTCACATCCACTACTTGCCTTCACATCCACCAATTTCATTGGTTCTTGAATTTCAGTGCATCAACTCCACTAGATTTATGAGCCTAAAATTGCGTGCGTTTGGACATCACTCGTGATGAAATTTGCTAATCTTTAAATCTTTATTCATAGAAGTCAGTCATTATTCTTCCAGAGTACTCAAAGAATTACCTAACCATATTTATATAATCTTGTGAAAGAAGAAGATATTTTTGTTGCTCTTTTGACTTTAATTTAGTGACCAGCAATAAACGATGATTAAGGTTGAACTACTACAATTGATTTAATTTGAATAGTAAAGGAATTTTGTAGCACTGGAAGTGTGAAAGGAATAAGTGTTCAAAATTATATAATCGAGCAAATCATGCATAAAATACATTTTATATGTCTAATAGTTGGGTGACAAGCATGTTAGAAAAGTCGGAGGCTCTGAAGCTAACAAGGAAAATAATTGATATATAATTTATTGTCTGATGATCATCGAGCTGTTATACTGTTACAGTTTCTCTTTGTTTTGATTAAAACAAATAAATAAACATAGCATGATATATTATATACAATATCATGAACTCCAGCCATGTGATGCTCTCACAATAGCTAGATTTCGACGAATTTAAAACACAAGTAACATATATATTCATGATGATTTAGTACTCTACGGCTCTATTATTTGAGGGTTTTTTTTTTTTTCAAATTTTTTATTCGTTTTTGATGAAACTCTCCATTATTTGAGTTGAAACTTTACGAGCAGTAAGAGCTCGTGTCCGCGACCATATTGACTTCTGTGGCCCCAAAAAGTGGCCTGTTTGCATCCCGTGGACCCTAACAAATCGATTTTCATGGAATTAAGCCCCACAGACCACAGTGATGCAAGTTGGTTCGTCCTATAAAATATAAATATGAAGAAAATCCCAATTTTCCATGCGAACGGAACTCTAATTTAATTTTACAACTTTAAAAAGTACATTGATTAGGTATGTGTAGCTAATACTTAATTATAGTTCATGTGGAATTTCATCTCATTATGGTTCAAAATTTCATTACCTCACCATGAAAACTTAGACTTGATTGAAACATCATATTGATTACAGCATTAGGGTTTTCAGAAAACTGTTGTTTAATTTGTAAGTTGTAACACACACAAATAGTCAACAAAAATTATGACAATATTTTATTCACGGTTCAACAGATACAAACATGCTTGCGCAACAATTTCAAATCCTACATAACTTAAGGTCTTCGATGCACCAAATTAATAAGTAGCTTCATTATTTGTATGAGATAATGAGAGTGGTTACAATACAATCATTGCTAGTTATTGTCCATATATATACGCACACATCTGTAATTCTTCAATGCCTATTTTTTAGTAATAATTTTAGTATATTAAAAATTATATTTTTTTATGTATAAGTATATTAAAATTTATATTTTTTTATTTATTAGTGACATTCTTGTTTTATCCTTACTAAAAAAGTGTGTGTATATATATTTAGGACAAAATTATGTTGCAATTGTTGTATGGTACAACCGATTCTTCATTAAATCGATTCTGTGATTCTGATTACAGCAATCCAATAATGGCGAAAGTAAATGTTATATCATACAACACAAGGTAAAATTAAAAAAAAAACCTTCGAGGCATAATTAAGAACGTGAAGTTTTTAACTGAAAGTGGGTGCCACAACACATGCTCTCGTTTGATTGGTTGTCTTGTAAATCAATAATCAATAATTCCATGCAAGCCCACAGCCACACTTGATCACAGCCAACACACCACAGTCGACCGCAGTCAACGACACTGCGTGACCGGTCCCGCTGTAGGATTTGGGAGGATTTATGATTCGGCGGTCAGCTGTGGCTGTCTTCACAAATATATTTTATTACCCTTATTTCCGCATCACTTGAAAATTTAAATTTAATTTTAGTTTTGCTGATTTTCCCTTTTTTTTTATTTTATTTTATTCCCTCTCTCTCTCCCTCACTCACACTGATTCATCACCATATCAACTTGTTGAATTCGGTTGTCGTTGAAAGGAATGGGAATGTTTGACAAAATGGGGTGTGTATCGTTGGCTATTTACAAGACTTCCATTACACTTTGCGTAACAGTACTTGCTATTCACGAGGCCATTCGCTGCATGGAAGAGTCATTGACATTAATGAAAGTGGAGGAGCGGGGTGAGAGGTAGAGCTTTCATGTCAAATTCAACGACTTAATGAGCCATCACGCCTGCGATGTGCTATCCCCGAAGTCAACTAGATGACATAACAACACACATGAGTCCGCAACAGATTGAATCTGCCGCCAAAGGGCATCTAAAATTTGAACTTTACATGGTGAGATTGGCCAATTGACAAATGACGAATGTTATTCAGTATAACAGAGTTTCAAAAAAATGAAGTAATAACGAAGAAGATGGCGGCAATTCAAAAGTGAATAGTTTTCTAAAAACTGTTTTAAATTTTATGCGTCACTCTTCATCATCAACAACACGACCCCCCAAAAGAAAATGGAGACGAAGAACCATAATTTGAACTTGCACATGTTATGGACTTCAGTTATAGTGGGTACTCGGTAATAAGAGGTATGGGAACACTGCCTCTGGCTAACTTGATGCTTCGTTGTGGTAGGCCCTGAAGATAGTAAAAGATTTACTCTGTTTCACCCCATACATGATGACACTAACAATAATGCACCATAAACAGATATTAAGATAATTTTCCCAGAAAAACTCACTTAATACCCGTACACAATTTGCAAACAATTTCAATAGCATAATGATGATCAAATCCATGTTTAAGGATTTTTTATTTATTTATAATTAAATCCTTATTTGTGCGTGCCTGCCACACACCTCCTGCCTTCCAAATGCGGGGGTGCCAATTTTCCCAAAAGTGGAGAGGTTGCTTTTTGGGCATTGGGTGAATGGAAATACAATTGGAGTTTCTTACTTGCCGGAAAAAGTAGGATCCAATACAACTGCAAGCCTACCTTCTAAAAAGTTTAGGATAAACTTTTGTACCCGACTGAAAATTCATTGAGATGACACCACAATGAATCTTCAAAGATATTGGAACACTTAAAAGAGTTGCCATTTGTCAGCAATCAATGCCAAACCCACAAGCCAACTCCACTCCACTCACCTATTTATCAGTTCATACAGATACTTCATACTTGTATGCACAAATTCTGGGCTTGGGTTCATGGAAAAATCTCTCTCAACAATTTGAACAAGTGCAACCTATTTAAGCCTAACTGAAAGCAATTTCCATAAAATATCATGCCTAAAGATGATGTTATACAGGATACCTTTTGTTATATCACAAAAGAAAAAGAAATTTCATGGTTGTGTCCATTTTGGGAAAATGTAAGCAAAACTAGGCGTAATCTTAGCTGTTCATGGAAATCTATTTACAGCACATTCAATTGCAATACCATTCTCTGCCCGGCAACATGTAAACATATAAAATAAGGAGCAAACAAGGAGCACATGAATCGTTACAGTGAAGCGTGTTAGAAGCCATAAATTAGCAGCATCATCCCATCCTGATAATCTGCTGTATGAATATATAACCAATATGGGAAGGAACTTGATCAGTCACTATCTCATCCTGTTCCTTTTGGGGTCAGCTGTCTGATGGTCTGTAGCAGCGTGTAAGGTATCTTCCAACAATATTTTTTACCGGCAGAGTTCCCCTATTATCAATCAACATTTATAAAATAAGAAAGGGGGCATGAAAGAGGGAAAATGTATTGAAATTTTTGAGAGTATAAAGCAGCTACGGATTCTAAGCTAAGATGAGAAAAGGAAGAAATGAAGCACATTGTTATATTCTGCAAAACTCCCTTACGAAAGGACACTACTTTAAAATTTTGATAAATTAAAAGAGATTTACAGGTAAAATAAAAAATGTTACTCCTAAGGATTGATCTCAAGAAAATACAAAAGTAAAAAGTAAATCCAAAAAATGATGAAAGCTAGAGAATACTACCAAACATGGGAGTCAAAGCTGTTATTGCGGTTGTCCCCCAACACATAAACATGGCCTACGGGCACGTACTGCAAATCAGAAAGAAGATAGAATAAGCATGGTTCGCAGCTCTCTGAGATAAGAAAAATAAAGAATGGGCAGACCAAGCATATTGGTATGCCATCTGAGGCACATGATAAACCCAAATGCAAGCAATTGGGAATCAAGAAGCCCACAGATATCAACAGCATGGAGTCCACTGGGCTTCTTCATGCTATTTTGTTTTCTTTACCTCATGCAGTGAGAAGGTTCAAGTTATTGCCATTTTGCAGTTACTTTAAGCGGCTCAAGAGAAGGTTCTGCTGGCATAGCCAAGTGCTGAAAAGTAGCACAGTGAAATAGAAACACAAGAACATAACAGAATGGGTAACGTACAGTTAAGTCAGATGTGTATTTTGGATGCTCTGCTATGAAATCTTCATTCTGAGCAATCCCATTGACATAGAGCGATCCATCATGAACCTGTAATGAAAAGCCTCAGGATGAATGTAGCTATGTGATGGGGCAGAAAACTATAGTAATTGGAACACACTTTATTTGTTTTCAAATTGAAGTGCATAGCCAGGAAATAATAATGAAGTTAACTATAGTAATTGGAACACGCTTTGTTTGCTTTCAAATTTGAAGTGCATAGCCAGGAAATACAAATGAAGTTTAAGTGATAGTAAAATAACTCAATTTGATCAAACAGGAATCAACTTAATTCAATGTCTGATGAATTCAAAATTTTATTCCCATATCAGTTAAGGAAGGGGTGAAAGAAATAGTTGTAACCTGAACCAAGTCTCCTGCTTTTGCGACGATTCTTTTAATGAAAACGTCTTCTTCCCCTAACCCGGGGTGCTATAAAAAGAAAAATAAGATAATAGTACTTTAGTAAAAGGACTAACCATCAAGTATGAACATTTAGGAAAATTCTATACTGCATCAGCAAACCTGAAATGGAGCACGAAATGTTACGATATCATGTATAGAAGGATTTCTGAAGTAATAGGAGGCCTGCAGAAGTTATAAACATTGTGTTAATCAAAACTAGAAAGGAAGATTTTACCAACAGAAAAAGAAACAATGACAGTAATTCTAGACAGAATCTTAGATTGAAAACGATCGTGTTATTTAAAAAACAAACACTAAAATAAAATAAAATCCATCGATTCTGAAGTTGAACATCTATAAAACCAGATCATCTTTTCAGTCTTTTGCAGAGGAACTGAAGCAAGTGATATTCAAATGTTGTTGGCCCTTCAAAGTTGTTTTTAGTTACTGACATGCACAGTCAAACCAATCAAAGAAAGATTTGTAATCCTATTACTAAAACATAAAATCTGTTCTTCTCACTTTTACTTTCATTTCTGAAAATCACACTTGACATGAATACTCAAAACAATCACAAATGGTTTCCTCAAAAGAAATTCATGGCAACCCTTATTCTCAAAAAGTTATAATGCTGTGTGACAAAAGCTCGTAGCATTCGGGACAGGTTTCAGTAGATATGACACCAAACAAAAGAAAGAACTCAAGCTATAGACGCAGTCAAATTTTGACATAGAAATACAATCAGAATGCTCTTCAAACCTTAAAAACACAACCAATGGATCAGATAATTAATTGGCAAAAACCGCTAACCAGCAATGAAAATGCAAAGATCATACCACTTTCTATATTCTCTTCAAGGGAAACCGCTACTTCCTGGCCAGTCACTTAATGATAGAACGACACACTCTCTAAATTATAAGGAGCTTGCACACAATGCTCTTGCTTTGCTAGTCTAAAGTTGGTCCCAGATTAACCACTAGGTTGAGCGTGACTCCCGTTTTTGCTATCTCTTGCAACAACTGTGCCAAGAATTAAATTTTACGACATCTAAAGCAAAACTCACTACTCAGAGAGGTGGAAAAGTGAAATATATATTTTGTATTCTGTGGGGATATGATGAAATAAAATAAAAAAGGCAGTCCATAGGAAGACTCATTTTATCTGCAGAACAGGACTGCTAGCAACAGCTCATGAACCAAGAGATATTGCTTCCCCTTGTAGAGAGGGAAACTTCCAAGGTTCGAAAGGTGAATTGGCTATATTAGATTGGAATTTCCTCTTATGAAAGAAAATCAAATCAGACATGCACCGCTACTTAGAATGTGTGAGAGCAACAAGTAACAATGCTTATTTATCAAGTCCACCCCCTAGGAAGCTTTGGGTACTTGCAAGAAGCAGCACTGTACAGGGAATCTGCTCCAGAGTATAACATCTCCAAGTTGAATCTTTCTAGTCGAGAGTACTAGAATTGAAACCTCAGTCACTAGCTACTAAGGCCAACCAAAACAAGCTCCTACTACGCAAAGAATGCCCAAACCACAAACTATGTACAAGAGTAGATTTAGCTGCGACTCAAAAATTAAACTTCCCAGCATGCCTTTCTGAATTTCACATTCTTTGGAAGACGCTTAAAAAAGTTTATAAGAACAACCATCGAGAGGTCTCAACTCTATAAGCGGAAAAGGAAAAAAAAAAGAAAAAAAAGTAGCATCCTTATTATGTGTGAACATGTTCAGGGAAGAAAAAAATGAATAAAACCAAATGACAAATATTCCTGGACCACGACAATCATACGGACGAGAATACATTTTGTTCTCCAAAAAAGATCGGGAAGTCATACAAACTATAAGTTATCAAGAATCGGATAACAAGTTTGCAAGAAAATAGTGGACACATTAATGCCAATTAGGCAGTGTTTGAAGCAAAATTGTCAAACTAAATACCAACCTAAACAGAAATGAAGTCAATTACTAGCGTCCTAAAGATAAAATTCAGAAAATCACTCCACCTAAAAGAATTAAAACAAAATGATTCAGAGGAATGTTGACCTTTTCGACAATGATTCGATCGCCAATACGAAGAGTTGGGTACATTGAAGAAGAGGGTATGAAGCGAATCTCAGAAAACGTTGACCACAAAAGCAACCCAATTAGTATCTTCAAGAAGCCATCGAGACCCGGCCATCGGAGAAAGCCCCAGCTCTCGCATGGCATCCATCTAACTGAAAGGCATGTGATCAGAAACTGATGCAATGCAGATGGTCTCAAGAAACTCATCGCAAGAAGCAGACTAGCGAAATGATCAGCAATTAGGAAAACTTGGTGGTGTTGTTTCTGCTTTTGAGAAAGTGAGAGGAGGAGGGACAAGTGAAGCAGATGGCTATATATTTTCCATTGACCAAGTCTTTGTCTTGGTCACTAAGTTTCCATATTCAGTGTCTGTTTTTAGTGTAACAGCAAACGACCCATCCACTTTAAAAATTGCCGCTGGCTGTCAAATGTTAAAAAGAAAATGTTATAGAGGCAATCAGCTGATAAAATTATTAATTACCATCTCCATAATTACGTGTAGTAAACTGTTGATGCACCTGGATGTTCAAACCCCTCCACAGACACGTGTAGTAAAGAAAATGGTTATTAACTAGTGACAGAATATGAATAAAAACAATGCTCATATTGTAAGCGAGCGATGTATTATTAATGAAATTTTGAGAAGGTGAATCCTCATGGCTGTCAATTTTTAATTTTTCTCACCTGCTCTGCTCACTGAACGCTAAATTATGGTTTCTAATTCTCATAATTCTGAAAGGTAAGAGGGTTTCAAGTGCAATAAAACCAAGTGTACTTTGTTGTCATTATTATTAGCATTATCCCATAGTTAATTGCGCGGTCAGCAGTTCCAAATTCAATGATGTTACCATTTAATTCATTCATTTCGACAATCGTTTCCCAAAAATTGAAAGCAGATCAGTGATACAAGTTAAAAAAAATAAAATGTTCAAAGGAGGCCGAAATTGGTATGATGGCGTGACAAAAATTTCAGATGGATCAAGTCCAACGTTGAATGTGTGGCCACTACTTTATGTAGATAGATTGCATGGGTGTCCAAGTATAATCAAGAACCCAATTATGAGACTGGCACGGTCCAGATGTATCGCATAGTCACTCGTGCAAAGAATTTGGACAGAGACTGTGAGGTGGAGGCATGTGGTGCAGAAGCCGATGGGTTTCAAGGCGACGATTTGGAATCACCCATAATTGGCCTTAGGCCAGAGAGGTGCTTATGTTATATGGTAACAAATTTTCACTAACCACAGAGAAATTGTGATCGACCGGATAGGACAGGATAAGCTGAAAGATGATCAATTGATCAATAATCTTCCCAGTGTAGAGGTCAACAATGTTGTAAGCTGAGGTAAAGGTGGTCAATGATCATTATTACGAAAGAAAGAATCTCATCCACCTCTATCAAATCATTGATTAAGAGCAACCATCTTCATCAGGGGCCGGATTTACTATAGGACCGGTAGGGGAGGGGCTTAAATAATTAAGTCTCCATTGAAACTTTTCTTTTTAATAATTAATTTAGTTTGTCTAAAATTTTAAATGAATTTTGTTTAAGCCCTCCACTAATTTATAGTCAAACTTGCAATATATAGTTACGCTTAAATTGTGACACTCTAGATTTTTAAATTCATGTAAAAAGAGATGGGTTTTGCAAATTAAAATCAAGTCCATATATATTAATATTAATTTAATTTTTAGACAAACTACAAACTCATTAATAATTTTTTTATTAATCTTACATTTTCTAATTCCACTACTAGTCTAGCACCCATAAAAAATTCCTAAACATCTTTTTATTTTAATTGTTTACATAGAAAAAAATTTATTTAACAATATTGATAATGAAGTTGTAATACAAAGTATCAATATATAAAAACTCTTAAATGGCAGCTGTAAACATATGCAATATTATAAATATTTTAAATTTACATTTTTATTACTTTTTAAATTTTTTTTGTATTGTCATTGAAAAAGCCCCAATCAATCCATATGCTGCCTCTGCCCTATCTTCATCACGGCATCAATCAACTCTATGTCAAGGTTGTATATCTAATTCCTTTAATTTAGGATCATCTTGATTATTTCCTTTTATTTGCTCTGTATATGCATACAAATTTGTACAGACAAATCAATAATATTAAAACCTTTTATATAACTACATCAGGGCAGTAACACTCTAGTACCCAAAATACCTATTAACTATCAAAGGATTATCCAATGAGTTGGCTCTAAACAAAATATTATCAGTTGTAAATTGATCTATTGTGTCAAACATAACTTGTAGTATTACAAGGTATTAAGTGCGTCTCATGGCAAAGGGACTTCCATTAAAGATGTGTTGACTCTCGTGATACTTTTAGCCCTGTGGTAAAGGCAAGCATGATTGGCTTGATTATTTCTAATGTATTCTCTTAAGATTGTCCTATTCATAAATTAGATGTTAACAATTGCCTTTTTACATTGCCATTTTAATGAAGAGGTTTACATTCTCAATCACTTAACCTACTCATGTTTGTCATCGCAGAAAAGCAATATATGGCCTAAAGTAAGCTCCTCGTCCTGATAAAATGAATTAAAGAAGTTTATGCTATCTTATGGGTTTGTTGATTCTCATTCAAACATTCCCTGTGTTTGTATAAAACAAACACTCTCATTGTCTTTTTTTCAAGAGCATGTAGATAATTTAATTATATATATATATATATATATATTATTAAAGGATATTTTTCTCAAGTGATGGGGGATGATGGCTAAGTTTGAGGCTAGAAGGACATGATCATAACTTTTTCGTTACTCGAATATTAGATCAAAATTGGCTATGTTACCGTCAAATCTCAAACAGCACCTATGTCAAATTATAACATATTTTTCTTATCATCATCAATAAATGGATTAATTTTTTCATTGGATGCTCCTTCATCTTCATGCTATACCCAACCAAATTCAACTTCTGTGTCCAATTGAGCCCAAGGCCTATTAAGCATTAAAAGTGAAGAGACAAAAACAAACGTACCTCTAGTCAACGCAATGTGGATTTGGATGAAAATTGACTGGCATATCTCGAAGGAAATTCTTATCTTACATCGTAAGATATATGATTTTTTTTTATAACTGTTTAATAAAAATTTAATAATTATAAAAATATAAAAATATAAAAATATATTATTTTAATAATTTTTCGATTTTTATTTGACAATTATGAAAAAATTATGTATCTTACGCGATCACGGAGCTTATTACAATTTTGCCACGCGTGGCCCAATAAAAATTAAGCATTTGCCCCAAAAAAATCATCCGACGACGTCATCTCTTACAACACAAGTTTTAAACATATCTCCCCATAAAAAATAGAATCAGCGAATTTCTCTCAGAGACACAAGCCACAAGGTCCAGTCACTGAACTAAAGAAACCAAACGATGAAGCCCAAAACAATTTTCTATTCGCTTCTTTATTTGCTTTTAGCCGTCTTCGGCGCTGCGGCGGACGAAGATTCTTCTAGCAGAAGCAGCATCATCTTCACAACACTTGGCCGATCGGATTATGCCTTCGACATTTATACCCTCCCAATTTCGGACCCGCCAACGACCGACGACGAGATTAAAATCACTGATGGTGAATCAGTGAATTTCAACGGTCACTTCCCTTCACCGTCTTCCTCCTTCCTCTCCTTTCTTCTCCGGAATCAAAGCCTCATTCAATCTCTGGGACCTCACGTCTCACGGGACCCACCTCCTCTACAGCTCATCTACGTCACCGAACGAAACGGAACATCCAACATATTCTACGATGCTATTTATTACAATACTCGGCGAAACACCAGATCGAGAACTGCCCTCGAGCAGCACGAAGCTGAAGTTGCCACCCGTGTGCAGGTACCTCTGCTGGATTTAAACGAGGTTAACGGTGGTGTAATTTCGATGAAAGACAAGCCGAGTCTGAGTGGTGATTATTTAATCTACGTGTCAACTCATGAGAACCCGGGTACGCCACGGACGAGTTGGGCTGCTGTTTACTCCACCGAGTTAAAGACCGGTTTGAGTCGGAGGCTGACCCCATATGGAGTTGCCGATTTCAGCCCTGCGGTTTCTCCTTCTGGGAAGTACACGGCTGTGGCTTCATATGGAAATAAAGGCTGGGATGGCGAAGTGGAGATGCTGAGTACTGATATTTATATTTTCCTGACTCGGGATGGGACTCAGCGGGTCAAGATAGTTGAAAACGGCGGATGGCCGTGTTGGGTCGACGGGTCAACACTGTTTTTCCACAGAAAAAGCGAAGAAGATGACTGGATCAGTGTGTACAAAGTGGTTCTGCCCAAAACTGGACTGGTTTCAACTGAGTCCGTGTCGATTCAACGAGTCACACCACCTGGACTCCACGCGTTCACTCCAGCCACTTCGCCAGGTAATAATAAATTCATAGCAGTGGCGACTCGAAGACCCACCTCGAGTTATCGCCATATTGAGTTATTTGATCTAGTTAAAAACAAGTTTATCGAGTTGACTCGTTTCGTGTCACCCAAAACTCACCACCTTAACCCGTTCATATCGCCTGACTCATCCCGAGTTGGGTACCACAAGTGTAGAGGTGGGAGTAACAGAGAAGATGGAAACACCCACCTGTTACTGGAGAATATCAAAAGTCCACTGCCCGACATCTCGCTGTTTAGATTCGACGGTTCGTTTCCGTCTTTCTCGCCTAAAGGTGACCGAATCGCGTTCGTCGAGTTCCCGGGTGTTTATGTGGTGAACTCGGACGGTTCGAACCGGAGGCAGGTTTACTCTGAAAACGCTTTCTCAACCGTATGGGACCCGGTTCGTGAAGCGGTGGTGTATACCAGCGGCGGACCCGAATTTGCTAGTGAAAGCTCGGAGGTCGATATAATATCTATCAGCGTTGATGATGTTGACGGAGTTGGCGCCGTTAGAAGGTTGACCACCAATGGCAAGAACAATGCGTTTCCTTCGGTTTCACCCGATGGAAAATGGATCGTATTTCGTTCGAGTCCGACGGGTTATAAGAATTTATATATAATGGATGCGGAGGGAGGAGAGGGAAACGGGTTGCATCGATTAACAGAGGGTCCATGGACCGACACAATGTGTAGCTGGTCACCGGATGGGGATTGGATTGCGTTTGCATCGGATCGGGATAACCCGGGTTCGGGAAGCTTTGAGATATATTTGGTCCACCCGAATGGAACCGGGTTAAGGAAGCTTATTCAAAGCGGGTCGGCTGGGCGGGCTAACCACCCGTATTTCAGTCCGGATGGGAAGAGTATAGTGTTTACATCAGACTATGGAGGTATATCGGCGGAGCCAATATCAAACCCACATCATTACCAGCCGTACGGAGAGATATTCAAGGTCAAACTGGACGGCTCGGATTTGAAGAGATTAACTCATAATTCATTCGAGGATGGGACCCCGGCATGGGGACCCCGATTTATAAAGCCAGTTGACGTGGAGGAGGTCAAGAATGAGCAATGCGCATTTGAAGATTGTCACTGGCTCAATGAAATGCCGAACCAACGCGATTGGGGTGCAGCCTTGGAGCCCGATAAGGCTCAATGCGGCGTGTAGTAGTAACTCGTTGCAAGACATTTGGCGATTGTTATTATCGTCTGTGCTGCTGTAGAGATGGTTAAAAATAAAGGAGATGAAGTGCTTTAGAGCCTTAGACCTCAGCTTGTAAAATATGTGTATGTAATGTATCTACGGATTTTCCTTTTTTTTTTCTGTATGGACGGATCTACCTGCATGTTATTATTAGAAAATATGTAAGTACTTGTGGCTTACCATCAATTTTATCCTTCCAAGAATGCTTCATGCTTGCCAACAATAACATACGACATTATTATTGGCCTTTTATCTGATTTTTGAGGAATTTAGACATAATCCAAAGCTTCAAACGAAGGATCGGAAACATGCTTGTAAGTCGTGACTACACAAATATACAAGGCACTATGCCGGATAAGGCTGAATGTGGTGCATAACGAGTACTTACCTAACTGAGTGATGCGCTTGGGGCTGAGTATGTTCAAGGCTGGTCATTAGTAATTATAAAAATGTTTTGGGAAAATTCAAAACGATATTGGACGCCAACTCATAAAAAATACAACATGGTTTTACTGCTAGAAAATATGAAGAATGACATCATTAAATCAAACCCGTCAACATATATTTGCACTTATAATAACTTAATATCCAATGATCACACTATTAAACAAAATTTAGCACCAAATTATGTTGTTTATAATGTTTGACCTGCGAATACTAACCTTGATTTGTCCGTAACCGTAAGGTCTTCTCCTAGTGATTAAAATAATAATAATAATAAAATGAAATGAAAAAAAAAAAACTTTCCCCATTGCCTGCTGGTACCAAATACCAATTTCAATTCTCCTCTTTAACAGATGTGGATTGCGTCATGGGTTATTTGTGTCTTTCCGAACATTAGTGGCATCAAATGTATGTACTTAAGTGAAGATAAATATGAAGAATTGGATGGGTTGGGGAGAGCAAGATCTTCAACAATTTGTACGAATGAGGAAGCTCCGATTACCAAAAAGTTGTCTATTTAAGCAGGATCTAAACACTAACCAATCATCTGCAATTAAATCTCCAGCCCACAGCCAATCCTAATAAATAGAGAGATAAACCTCACATAAACAACCCGAACTATGGACCCACGAGGGAGATATTCATAGATAGAAAACCATGTGTTTTTCAAACATAAAAAAAAAAAAAAAAGATTTTTAACAGACTTACTGACACTTGGCCCAACATACTTGAGGTTGGGGAGATCAAAATATAAATGAAATGACTATTATAGGATCATACTCAGCTAGTTTGACAATTACGAGCGGATATTCGCAATCAATCTTTGTTTGATATAAAAAAAGGTTAAAAATTCTGAAAAGATTATAAGGAAAAAGAAATCAACAATTTAAACACGTAAAAGAAAGAAAAGAAACGCAATAAACTTTTATTATTATATATAATCAAACAAACAAACAAACAATTAATAATGCAACTTTAAAATGACATCGAGAGGGCATCCCATGAATTTAAGTACGCGTACGCATCAGTTCCGAAGGCAAGTATCTTTGCCTTTTCATCATGATTTGGATGGGTTGTCGATCAACCTGGTTGCTGCTGTTGTCGAATGCGGCCTTGGCTGCGTCAACTATTTGTAGCGTAATCTTGACTCGATGTTGAGACGGCACCGGATCGTTGAACGGTAAGTAAGAGTTTTGTAGCTGCGTTTCATCGAATAGTCCTTGCATCAACGTGGAAACAAGGTGCCGAACTGGAGCTTGTTGCGTACGAATACGGTGTCGTCCGTACGATATTATGTGGTCGAAGCCGACGCATGGTGTTTCCGTATTCATTCGCCGTACTTGGTATTTGTAACTGTAAAAATATTTTGGTTCCGTGTGTGTGTGTGTGTGTGTGTGTGTGTAGGGGAGAGACTAGCTAGAGAGATATTGCTGCCGGTTGAACTAGAAAATTAACTTAGCGATCGAGTCGAGTCGAATTAGTAGATTGCACTACTGTTACAATTATAATAAAACTATAAATATTACCGAGACAAACTAAACTTTGTTATTTTGAATTAGAATTTCTTATGGAAGTAGAAGGCGAATCTGCCATTTTAGGGGGGAAAAAAAAAAAAAAAACTAGTACGTAGCTGTTGATTTGGGGGGGAAAAAATAAAAATTGTACTAGGTTAGAGATTCCTACATTAACATGTGGCCAAACAATAATAATGAATTGTTATCTATGTAATTCTTTTTAATATTTAAAAAAATTGTTTTTTTATATATAAATAAAAATTACTTAAATATCAATATAAAAACATTTAATATTTTGGGACATCAATTTGTCTCAAACAAAACACACATCAGGTATTCACATTTTTTTAAAGTAAAGAGACGACATAAATATATGATAAAACTCTTCAATTTCAACTACCAAACCAGAAGCTCTGTTTATTAACAATGGACAGCAAAAATTAAAAATATATAAATGAAAAAAGAAAATAATTTTAGTTGTGTCTTTTTTGTTCATGACACGTGCCTTTAGAATTTCAAAAATACAAAAATCTCTTTGTAAAGCCTTATTTGCCCATTCAAAATCAACATAAATTCTGTCAAATGGAGTAGAGGCAGAGAGAGAGAGCAGGTATTTATTTTCAGGCAGTCTTCTAAAAATAAATTCTAAACAGAAGATCTAAAGAAGAAGACGAAAGTTAGAGCATAAAGATATCAAGGGAAACTCGGACTACAGGAGAAAACAAATTTGAAAACATTCAGATTTTCATTAGAAATATATGACGGACAAAATCTTTTAATCTACGTTGTATTCTAAGTTAACATTAAGATTAAAAGAAAAAATTATTACTAAGAGGGAAATTTATGATCTCTTGGGACAGGACAGGACATCGCGGCTGCTAGCAGGATGGTGACTTGAAATCCATCCAACGGGGCATTGGTAACATTCATTGCCAGCATATGTCTACTACGCCTGGTTGAGGAAGAACTCTGGAGGTATCGATGGAGGGCAGTACTTCTTGGCAACACATTTGTACTAAGGTGTGCAAACAATCGAACATCAAAAACTTGAATCGCAATATCATGCGGAATTTAACACATATTTCCATGAAACTGAGTACTATATATTACCTTATGCAAACTGTACTTTTCCCTGATGGCGGGTAAAGTAGAACTTTGGCTGTTACAGCATAGGCGATGCAGATCTTTAACACACTCCATTAAGTCCAAAGGCTGGTAAAGTGTGTAATGCTGCAATGTAGAATTCTGTAACCAAAACAATTAGATGATCAAGCTAAGTTACTTTTGAAATTTTAGGAAAAGATGGTATAATAATAATCAGAAGCTGAAAAAAAATGAAAAAAAAAATGATTGATACATACCCAAGGTCTCTTTGCAGGAAGAAGTATGTATTTTGCCAAGAATATTGCAGAAGCAGCTATAAGTGATGGAGCATGACAGAGCATACTGTACTCCAGAAGAGATAATTCGGTGATGTAGTTTGCTAAGCATTCCAACTGCATTGATGGAACCTGCAAGATGCAAATAATTAGAACAGGCTTTAAGAGTGGAGAGTAGCCTTCCTGATAATCGGTTATGCACAAAAACTATTTCATTAAGTAATTGAGAGGATGGCCCAATTATTGATTAAAGTTACAATGTTATGGCCAGTTTTTGTCTGCTATTTATTTCATCCTCCTATGTCCTATCAATCTTAATATTGAATTATTGATTACATGAACAACTTTAGTTGGAAAATTTCACAGAAACGGGAACACTATGCATCAAAAAAATTGTACTACATTATGAGAAATCAACTTCAGATAGATACCTCATTTATCCCTTGAGCAGCACGTACAAATCGCCTGCATGCCATTTCATTTGATCAAATTTCAAACACAGAGCCCAGTGAATAAGTAACAAATATCAAATAAATGACAAAGTTTTCTCACCTTAAGAAACATTTAGCAGTTGGTGCTGTCATTTCAAATTTTAAGTAATTTAAGACGGAGGATTCCATCTCCAAAACCTGGAGAATCACGAATGCTGAATCATAATGCAGGCTAGGCAGAATAGCAACAATACTGGAAGGCCATAAGAAAATGCAGAGATCAGAAATTGAAAGACAGAAGCGATACCTCCTCCTTGAAATATGTGTTGTCAGTTATGAAGCAAAATTCCTCCACTTGAGGTGCACAAATCTCTTCATACTTTCTGTAAGTTGATCATTTTCTTGTCAATACTACTTCCATTGAGGTGAATGTTTTATAAACAAATTTAGGACATCATAAATAAAGAAGGAAAGAAAATGGAGGGCATATGTTTTCTTACGCAGCAATCATCATGCAGGCAACACCAAGAAGCTGCAGGCGTTGCCTACTCATGGGGTTCCCTGAAAGATATCTATCAATGTAGTTTACAGTCAAATACAACGTATCAGGTACAAGTCTGTACTCTTCAGCCACCTACAGTGAAATATAGAAATTAGCCTTCACAAGTTTAGAAAATTAAGGATGATGGTTCTTAAAAAAAAAAAAATTGTATAAAAGGAAATAAGTTCCCTCCTAGCTCTGAGAAAGAAACCGTCAAATTTCCTATTTACCAAAGCACGCAAAGGAAATTCTAAATTTGTAACACTAAAAGGAAATAAGTTACCTCCACAAGCCAATCAATCAGTATTGCACGCATGCTGGCATTTATGTCTTTCTGAATTATCTCCATGAAGTCTGTTGAAGGCCTTTTCTTCACCTGAAGGACAGATAAGAAGAAGAAAGAGTTAGGCTTTGAAATCATTCACAATACAATAATTTCATGAAAAAGACTAAACATTTAGAGACTAGTAAAGAAATGATAGAAAGAAAAGGTTAAACTTTGGCGCAACAATGTTATGGGATGTTACAAAATCATTGCAATAGTGGGATAATCAAATAATTTGCTCTTAATTTTTCAAAGGAATGTAGCTTCATCTCAAATAAGAAGGAAAATTGAAAATACAAATATTTCCCATCAAAGGTATACAATTGAAAGTGGATGAAGTTGGAAAACCTCGGATGCACGCAAGTGCTTATAGATGTCACAAGCAAAGGTTGCACAAAGCTGCGGATCCATGTAATTGTCATCAACATTAACAATTCTATCATCTGTTTCCATATCTGCCAATATATCTCTGCTGCAAACATTCTCTACAAGAAAATAAATAAACAGTAATTTTGAATGTTTGAAGTCCTGAATTTAAATTAATAAGATAAAAAGACTCAATGTTTAATGGCCGGAGTCAATGTAAAGTACCTGTTCTTTTTGTAGGATCTGAAATGTAGAGGTTTCTGAAAGTGTTCCTATCAATGGAATCAAGTGGTGGAACATCATTGTTATCCAAATATTCAACTTCAGGGCTCTTGAAAGAATCACAAACAGACATCGACTCATCCATAGAAACTGAATTTGCATCCGATTTACTAGGAGAAACATCCATGCTGCAAGAAACAGAAACAGCAGCAGCAGTGCTGGGGGCTCTTGTTTTGACATTTTCATCACTTCTAGGCAAAGATGTAACCTTACAAGGAACAGGAACAGTTGTGCTTGTTTTCCCATTTGAGGATGCTGGCAAGAAGTTCCCAGAAATGCTTGTGTTAGCGTTATTGGCTGCAGGTGCCTTCTTGGCCTTGGCAGGTTTAGTAGAGCAAGGAACCTTCAGACATGAAATTTTGTTAATGAAGGCCTCAAAGAGAAGCATAATGACTTTAAAATTCGACAGCTAATGAAATTTCATGACAAGTGAATGTATTGTGTGATAAGAATGGTAGAAGCAAGAACAGATAGGAGAAAGCCTATTGCAATAACAATTGCTAAACAACCGGAGAAATAAAGACGATAAATTAATGCTAACAGGAAATTCAGGCTATTCGTTTTCATCTTCAATTACCAGAAATCCTAATTTGGAAAATTGAATGGCAGCATTGGACAATTAGTCGTCTCCCAAATTTTTCCTTTAGGCTTTCGTTTTTTTCTGTGATGAATGAGCCAGCTAGTTGTCCCTATAATCATGTGATTTAATCTCTGTAGGTGAGGATAATTTTTACAAAATTAAGTAACAATCCCTTGATTCTCTATGATTCTGTGTCAAACTATTGGTAAAAAGATCGGATTTGATCTCTGTAATCTTATGCTTAAATTGTTTAGGAAAGACATCTTTTCTTTTCCATATTGAGCCATACTCACACGGTACATAAATACGTTGTTCTTATCTCACCAAGCAAACATGTTCAGACCAAAGCGCTACGAGTTTATTTATAATTTTTTTTAACGAAAAGGGAACAGTAAAATACTCCAGATATAATTTATCTAAAAATTAATTTTTTCAAAAAAAGAAAAGTCGTTAACAAAACGTGCAAATTATCCAGACCTCAGCTGAAGCATCTTGTTTTCTCGTCTTTTCCTTCGTTTTCTCTTAAACTAAACAAAATACTGAAGAAAATAACAATTACCCACCAAAACAGACGATGAAAGCAAGCTTTTTGAGCCACTTTGAGTCACATTCTTTTGATTGGTGACGTTACTGAGTGGAGCCCGCTTCTTGGCCAAATGCGGTGGAACCGCCGTGTACTTGGCGAAATTCTCCGAAGACGACGCGTGCCGCTTTGCCAACGACGACGTCGTCGACGAGGAAAACGATGAACGCCGGTTCTGCGTCGACATTCTCTTTCTCGATCAAACCCAGTACACTATCTTTAGTGGAAAGAATTAATACCTCTCTCTTTTGTTCTTCTAACAAGAACAAGAAAGCAAATTAGTGGAAGGACATGTGCATTACTTTACTTGATAAAAAAATAAAGAGAACCAGACGGGAGACAGAGACAGAGACTTAAGAGTCTTTTGCTGAGAGTTTTTTGAAAGATTTTGAAAGATTTTTGCAGGTGAGAGACAAGAGAAAGAGAGAGACAGAGATTTAATATTTATTTTTTAATGTCGCTTTTGAGGCGGGGAAGCAGGTGATTTGAATTCTTGAGAGATCCTGACCGTTGATCCTGCTCGATAATGTAAACGTTAGGGAGCGTCTTATGGGGCCCACTGTACTTGTAATTTATTTTCAGTGTTTCCCAGTCGGGTTTTTTTGGGTCACTCAAAGTCGAATGAAAAGGTGCCACTCAACCGGGCCAGTTATAGGCATTTTGTGGCTTCGGTTTGGTCCCGAGAAATTTAAATTGGTCTGTCATTGGTTGGAAAGTCACAGGCTGTCAGGTTATGTTTGATGGTTTGAATTCAAATTTCAAACGGTCACTGGGTCTGTTCTTGACTCTTCCATATTGCATGCAATACGAACAAATTTTAAATTCCGAATTATTATTAAATATTGAGAGCTCAACAAAAGCTCTATCGCCGATTCAGTGATTCTACATCCATCACTTACTATTTTTATTTCTATTCTATATGTTCATGAAAATATATAATTATATACAACAGTAATTACAATTACTAATATACAATAACAAAATCACGAAAATGATACCGAAATTCATATCCATGGGCACCAGTGCAATAGCATGTGTATTTAGCATTTTTATATATTATATATTTGAAGATGCAATGTACAAAAATTACTGTCTGTCTTGATTCATTTTGTCTAGCAAATCGTAGTATGGCCCGAGAAGCCACCTGACAAGGAACAACTAAGGCAAAAGTTACAGAACAGAGGTCAAAAGTCAAAACTCACTGTATAAAAGTATGGCTCTGCCACAAAATATAGAGAGTTGAGAAAGGGGTTCTAAGCTCTGCATCATTTAGAGAAGGGGGGGGGAGGGGGGGGGGGGGAGGGTTGGGGGGAAGAAGCAAAATAACTGCCAGCAGATCCACGAGTATATGCAACAGCATGATGAAATGGTAATGCACACGCCTACTAACTCGGGTCTTCAAAAATCTCGGGTGGTATTGAACTAGAGCAGTGTTTTTTTGCCACATATTTATACTGTTGCAGATAAAAAGCACATCAGTTGGCATCAATAGAATTATAAGCTCTTAAGCAGAAATTTACATAAATTTCAGAAAATTTTCCACTCAGAGATCAAATGGAATTTTGTAAATCAATATGCTTATTAAAAACAAGTCCATAAAAGTAGTTGTTCATAAAATGATCCTTGTGTTACAAACCTACTATGTTTCAGAATGTCCGACACCATATTTATTTTGAGATGACAAGATGGAGGAAGTCCGTTTCACTGACTCAAAATGGACTGTGTCATAGAATATTATTATTCAATGCAAGTCCAGCCAAGCACATTAGCAAGATTCCCTATCCTGGTTTTCTTAAGTTAGCTTTTATTGTCGGGTGAATAATAACAAATGTTTTTGTTATGCAATTTGTTTCTAAATATTGGTGTCTATTTGCTAGCAAAGTATTCGAGTGATGGCAAAAGGTCTGTGCCTTCTAAAATTGCTTTGAAATGTCTAATGGGCAGGTACTTCTTATTCCAGAAGAACGAAAGGTTCTTCTCACCTTATGCTGACTGTACTTCTCCCTGATTGCAGACAAATTAGAGAGACCGCCATCACAGAAGAGATGATGTAGTGCCTTAACACAGTCACACAAATCAGAGGGTTGGTAGAATGTATAATGCCCCAAGGTACAGTTCTGTATCAGAAGAAATACAAAATTAAACTATGTCATGGAAGAATAATGAAAAAAATTGGAAACATCTCAGCAACAAGGAAAATGGCATTTTCTCACATACCCAAGGTTTTTTCGAAGGGTACAGTATAAAATTGGCCAAGAAAGTAGCAGAAGCAGCTATTAGTGATGGGGAGTAACAGAGCATTTTGTAGTCCAGAAGTGATAACTCCAAAATGTAGTTGGCCAAGCACTCGAACTGCATTGATGGAGCCTACAAAAGACAGTATGTGCTACCACTGAATGCTATGACGGTTATAATAATAACAACGATTGAACAACAAAGTTTAGTGCCTCAACATCTTAAACAGAAGAAAGAAAACATTGACCTTTGGAATGATCAGTAGTAGCCACGACTGATACCATATCATTATGATGTTTTGTACATTATCATGACAAAATTAAATGAAAAGAAAAGCAAAAGGTAGCAAAATGCAAAAATCATACATTCCAACACAAACATACCTTGTTACTTCTTTGAGCAGCACGGATAAAACGCCTAACATTTGTAATAAATTGCCAGTCAATACCAAAAGGAGCATGCAAGGAAAGTACTTGGTATTTCAATAAGAAGAGAAGCATTACATCAAAAAACATTTAGCTGTTGGGGCTGTCATTTCAAACTTCAAGTAATTCAATACAGCAGATTCCATTTGGAGAACCTGCAGGAACTAAATTGCTCAATGCT
The DNA here is from genome assembly GCA_030449925.1 of Citropsis articulata. Lineage (NCBI taxonomy): Eukaryota > Viridiplantae > Streptophyta > Magnoliopsida > Sapindales > Rutaceae > Citropsis > Citropsis articulata. Next base: position 6,358,283 of record JASUUH010000227.1, on the reverse strand, counting down.
TCTAAATTTGGGGAAAAATAAAGCAATTTAAATAAGAATTCGAAATCGCAGATGAAAATAGAACCCAACCTCCTCTTTGTTGTACGTGTTATCTGTAATGTAGCAAAGCTCTTCCACCTGAGGTGGACATATCTCCTCATACTTGCTGACAACATAATCACTTTTCCATTTATTATCCATAGTCCTATCCTAGGGCACATTTATACACATGCATACACAAACGCACATAGATTGCTCGGAAGACAGAAGCAAATATAAAAATTTTCTTACGCTGAAATCATCATGCAAGCCACACCAAGCAGCTGCAACTGTTGCCTGATTATCACATTGCCAGAAAGATAACGATCTATGTAGTTGACTGCCAAAAATAGAGTTTCAGGTACAAGCCTGTATTCTTCAGAAACCTACAGGTACAAGAAGTTAAAATCACCAATCACCTAAAAGAAAGATCTACAACTGAACTCTTAGAAAATGAGATGAATGTTTGATGATATTGAGAATGAACTTTTAAAATGCAAGACAGCACCAGTTATCAAATAATAATTGGCTGTCACAAGGTAAATGCAGCCCTAAAATGGTAGGGTAGACGGGGATGAGAATTACAAAAATGCCCTGGCAATAACATCAAGAACCATAATTTACCTCCACTAGCCAATCAATGAGTATTGCACGCATGCTTGGATTAATGTCTTTCTGGACTCTCTCCATGAAGTCCAAGGAAGGCCTTTTCTTAGCTTGAAAATCCTGAAGATTCGGCATATCAGATGAAGAAAAAGCAGGAACATTTACACAGATACGCTTCCGAACATAAATCTCACTTGAGAATGGAGGTTTAATTCTATCAATGGATAAGCAATAGTCAAAACTAACAAAGAATGAACCCTTCAAACCATATATCCCACACAAATACTTATCTATGTTGGAGTTGCTGTAAAAATATATAAATAAACCACTTTCTTCTTCACAAGTATGGAAGGATCTATAGAAAAGCTGCAGTGCAGAGAGACATGGACCACATGGTTGAAGTCATTTAATACTTAAAATTGCACATCTGAAGATTCTTTGTTAAAAGGTATAGTAAGTTTAATTAACATTGTGTAGAAACAGTGAATTGATCAAACCAAGAATGTTAAATTGACATGACAATGATTGTAATACTTCTATTAAATGTATGCATCAGAGGTAACAGGAAAGTTAACAAAGAAAAAGTCAAATGGAAAGTTCTACATAAATTTGAAAAAAGGATGCCAAACCTCAGATGCACGCAAGTTCTTGTAGATGTCACAGGCAATGGTTGCACAAAACTGGGGGTCCTTGATATTGTCATCGATATCAACAAAATCATCAACCATTTCCATCTCTACAAGTATGTCTCTCTTGCAAGTCTTCCCTGAAATCCATGCAGCAGAAACCCAGGAGAGTGAAATTCATTGATCTGCAGTGGAACGGTAAAAAACAATGGCCAACACTGGCCAGACTACATATGACATACGAATTGAACAATAAGAGAATGATTAAATTAGAATGAGCATATATATCCCTCAAAAAAGAGAAACCTTTTCCTTGTCCACAATCTGAAATGTTGAGAAAGCTGCATGTCCTCCTCTCAATAGATTTAACTGCCGAAGAATCCTCTTTATCTATGTATACAAATTCTGGACTCTTGAGAGAGTCGCAGGTAGACATTGTCTCATCCAAAGAAACGGAACCGCTGACTGATGTGCTGGGAGAAATATTCTTGCATCTGGGTACCATATTTGCATGACTGGAAGCAGGAAGGCCGGAGATATTGCTGCTCAGAGCAGGAATGGCTCTAATGATAGGACGATCACTTCTAGTAGAAAATGCATCCTTGGCAATAACACCTGCTTTCACACTCAAGGAAGCAGGCAAAGTGTTCCCAGAAAGTCCTTCATCATGAGAGTGAGCTGAAGATTCCTTTTTCTTGGCAATTTTAGCTGAACATGGCACCTTTAAAATATAAAAACACAGTCAATTTTGATTCGTGAATTAAAACAAGTTGTACCCAAATCTGAAAGTAATTATGGTTGGTTCAATAATATGTGAATGATCGAATTGAATTTTGTAGGATTATTTAGGGGCATCTGGTCATCAGACTCATATCTAGTCCTCCCAGAACTGGATGGACATCATTTCCAAAACACATTTCGATCTATAAAACTCAAACATAATGTAATGATTCCAGAAACGTATGTTGTTAACAAATCCTATAAACTAGGTACATGCACCAAAAACTTAACTCCTCAATTTTTTAAGACAAGATTGACACAATCATGAAACAGCACAGTCCTAGTGACCTGACAACACTCAAATCGTAAATAAATTGTCAAAACATGCAAAGTTTTGCAGTTACTGAAGAAATGTTTAACAGAGAAATATCTAACCCTGATCAAGTTTCACGACTACAAAATAAATTTCCAATATTTAATATCCACTAACAGTAAATAAATCATATCATCAATAGGTAGGTTTATAAACACAGATGTTAGTAATGCAGAAAATAGTTCAGTTGATCTTTGAGAATACGGTAGCCATAATCAGAGATGAACATAATTGATAGTAAAACAAGTAATGGAATGTATAAAATAACAGTAATGACCATTAATTTTATACTTAGGAAAAACATTTACACAGTTCTCAACTATTGAAAGCCACCACTTAATTATGCATAATCATAGTTGGCTCTGTTTCTTGATAACTAAAATTTATTTTATAGACAAAATTAAATAAAATAAAAAATTTCCGCATTCAGAAATAGGCTGTTACAAACAATTCTTGAGAAAGAGTAGAAATATTAGAAACATGCGTTAACATCACCCGTTACATTGCAAGCAAACAGTAACTATCAGAAAAGAAATACTATTAACGTTGGTTAATAACCCAAAATTCGAAACACACACATAATAAAACTAACAAGAAGTGCTCAAAGCAAATTGAAGAAAACACGCACAATGGGCTTCGACTGGATGCCGACACCCCGGGAAACGGCTTGAGACCCATCTCTCTGGTTGGTTATATCAGAGAGAGCCGGACGCTTCTTGGCCAATTGCGGCTTCATTATGGCGATTTTCTTGACGTGGCTTTCAGAGTCCGATGGTGGCCTCCTGGCCGTTGATGATGACGACGAAACCGGGGGGCGACGATTTCTGGTCGACATTTCGGACCAAACCCCAGTCTGAACCGAGATTCCCGGCAAGAATCAGGGGAGAAATTCCAGAAAGTATAAAAATTAAAGAAAAATGAAAATGAAATGATAATGCAACGTTAATTGCTTCTTACTTTTGAGATGTAGGGTTTTTCCTTTTATGGAAATTCAAGATTCTTGGAGGGTATTAGATTTTCGAGAGCGAATGAGAGAGCAGGAGAGAAGGGGGAGAATTTTATTAGAGTGCCAAAAAGCCGCGAAAACGTGTTAGTTTGAAAGGCATAGAGATCCTGACGGTTGGTTTTGTACGGATAAATCTGGGCCGCTCGTGCTGAACACGTAATGATAACCGCAAGACCATTGCCGGGGGCGCCCACATGTTGGTGCTTCTCTAAATTTACAGGCGGTTACTAAAAGTTTTATGTTTAACCAGATCACGAAGAAGGTATATGTTGGCATCCAAACTTTGTTTTCTTTCTTTCTGGGGAATGGTATATGTTGTTCATCAAGTTTGCATGACAGGCAGTTGGATTAGCTCCCTCAGGATCAGTGCGTTAACGCGCACACTAAGTTCGCACTCTTTATCATTTTAGCGTTATACGGTGTGGGTAGCTCCGATTACGCCACGGTAATCATACATTACGCGAGTGTTTGGTGGCTGTTAAAAGTGATGGGATTCGGTTGGGTTAGGATTACCAGTCTATGTTTGGCGGCGAAGTTGGATTAGGGTAAGCAATCCTGGACCCGCGAATTAGGAAAGTAAATAATTAAAATATTTATGTCAACAGGACCATGGGATAAGAAAACTACAGCTGAAATATTTATCCTAATATAAGACATGTAATATTATATTATTAAATAATAAATTTTCATATTTACGAACTAATTATCTTTTTATGTTTTGCTAATGATATTATTGTTTTATCTCTTATTTAAAAGCTATATGAACAAGTTAATACAAAAAATTTAAGGAAAAGTTTTGTCAATTTTTCCAATGCTCAAAAATATTGATAAACTGATTTATTTTAGATTATACTTTATATTACATTATAATTTTTTATTTTTAGCATCATTTAAAATCTCATGCAAAATTTTAGAGCCTCGACTATAAAATATGAGTTTGCAGGGAGTAACTTACTTTCTAAATTGTGCTATAAGAATTAATTTTAGATAATTTTAAATTTATTTTGATTAAGTTAATTAATATACAATATATTAGTAAGATAATTTTAATTAAATTAATATATAAAATATATTAGCGATTAGCAAATAGCACAGCAAATAAAATTCATAACTATTTGCATTACAATCTTAATATACATCAACATAACATAGTATTATATTTAATCAATCTATTCTATCCTACCCTATATCGCGCACCAAACATGCTTCGCATGAAATTATTTATGAAAAAATGCTCATAACCTAAAGATAATCTAATGTAAATTATATGATAAATTGATGATTATTAAGCATTTATGCAAATTATATTATCAATGTGATTTGTTTAAATAAGGAAAATCAACATAAATTAATTGGATAACCTAAAACATTGTAGGAGAAAAGTTGTCTTTTTCCTTAACGACTTAATCTCAATCAGTTAAGTCATCAGTCTATTTATTTTTTCAACTTAATTAATGAAAACTTTTAATCATTAAATTATTAAGTCAAAATTTTTTAACTTTTTGCTTAATATAAAAAGTCTTTACAACACCATTAAGAGATATTTTCCTAAATATTCCTATCTAATTAATTTGTTCTCATCCTTAGCCAAATAAAACTTACTAATTATTATTCATCTCTAAAACTTATGATTATATAGTAATAGATTATTATTATTTTTATATTTTTATATTCTTCAAATTAACATTATTTACTCTTTACAAATTTTATGTGAATATTTTTCATATAATAATACATCATAAACTACAATGAATTGATTAACATGTTCCAATTTAGAATATTAAATGGTTATATTTACTTAAACATAATATATGCTATGATAAAATACTATCTTATGTATGTTCATTGAAATGTTTATTATTTAAAGCTTTTAAAATTTGCAAGGGTACAAATATAAAAATACTAGTTTGCATATTTTTCAAGTTGAAAAAAAAAACTTAATACATATTATCAATGATTCAGACAAAAAAGTAAACATGTCTTTCAAATTCAAATATTTAATTTTATTTAGTAATCAGACTAAAGGGTTTTTTTTTTTTTTGAGTTAATGACTTAATTTCAATTAATTAAGCTATTAACTCTATTTGTGTTTTTCAACCTAATGAAAGTTTTAGTCATTAAGTAATCACATTATTCAGCCATATTTTAAACTTTTTATTTATTCTAAAAAATTTAAATGATATCATTAAAAATATATATATATATATATATATATATATATTAATGATATATATATATATATATATACAGTGGTTCTCCTATGCGGGCGTCCGTGTTAGTTTCAAAATGCGGATATTAATTTGTGGCCGTCTGATAAATCTAATGGTTTCCAGTATTTTAAAGACTATTAATATGGGTCTCACCTTCAGCATTTTTAACCTTTTTTTTTAAGAGAGAAAAAGTAAGTTAACGTGATGGTACTTTAATAATTTTGTTTGGGGAGAAAAATAGCAAGTTCACGTGATTTTCCTTCTCTTTCACTCAATCTCAATCATCAAAACAAAATATTTTTATAAATGAAGGTAAAACATTTTTCTTCTTTTATCAACCACATTCCTTCTTCTCCATAAGTGACTAAGGTGGCGTTTGTTTTTTTGTCTGAAATCTGAATAGACCTGAATTAGTCTGAATTCTGAATAGACATGAATGTCTGAATCTGAATAATATGTTTGTTTTTTCATCTGAATATCATAAAATAAGTATTAAGTTGTTTGTTTTTTTTAACTTAAAAAACTAAAGATATGTACTTTTACATTTGTATCCTTATTAAATTTGAATGTCAAATAAATAATATATTAAATATCACAATATTTTAACATTTATAAGTAAAATAATATATTAATGGGAGATTCAAGAACTAGATGAGAGAAGCAAAATAAGAATGAATTCCATGACGGCCAAAAAAATAATGATGAGATTATTATGTGGGGTAAATGTCTATAGGTGAATTTTGGGATTTACGTGAAAAATAAATTATAAAGCATGGATATTTTTGACATTAGAAAGTAAGTGACTTAATTCAGATTTCTCCATTCAGTAAAAAGCCAAAAAAATTGGCTTATTTTATTAAGTCAAAATTATCTAAAAAGTCTCATTAAGTTATAAAAACAAACACTTCTAATTAACTTAATTAATTAAGTTAAGTCGCTTTAAGTCATTAAGTTAAAAAACAAACGCCACCTAAGTGTCCAGATTTCAGTTTTTCTTTTCATTTTTTTTTCTTTGAGCAAATGTGGTCACTGCATTTTTTGACTCGGGTGGCTTGGTACTCAGTTTGTTTTTTTCTTACTTGACTCGGTGCCTAGTTTTTTGCTTTGGTTGACTCACCGAGCTATGTTGTGCTTGGTTATTTTTGTAGACTTGTTGCTGAGTTTGATTTTCTTATTGTGAGTGGAGTTGTTTTTTGCTGACCTGGTACCAAGTTAATTTCCTTTCTTCTTTCAATTTTCTTTAAATGATACTGGGCCTTTTGTTTTCTGTTTCAGTTAATGGATTCTGAGAATATGGGTGATCAGTCAAGTGATGGGGAAACTTTGCACACACCTAATGTAGCTTCTGACTATAAGCCACATAAAGGGCAAGAATTTGATAATTTAAAACAAGTTTTTGCTTTTTACAACAAATATGTTAAGGGGGCTGGTTTTAGCATTAGAATTCATTCTAGCCGAAGAAGCTAGGATAATACTGACATAATGAGGAAGGAGTATGTGTGCTTTAAAGAAGGAAAATCATTGCAATCAAGTGCTTGCGTGGATAGTGGTCGAAAAGGCGTCGACCTATAGTACGTGATGGTTGTAGTGCAAAACTTGCAGTGGTGAAGTCGAAATCGGGTAAATATATGGTTAGCATATTTATTGAGAAGCATAATCACTCTTTAACAACACCTCGAAGAAGACATCTACTGAGGTCTCATCGGTCTGTTTCAGAGGTGAAGAAATGCTTGAGTCAACAGTTTGCATCAGTGAATATTCCAACACATCAGCAAATTAGTCTTTTTGAATTACAAGCTGGGGGCTTGCAGAACATGGGTTGTATAGAGAAAGATATTTATAATTATGAAAGGGATTGGCGGAATGAATTAAAAGGGCATGATGCATCTTTGTTGTATGACCATTTTCTATCTGAGCAAGAAAAAAATCCATCATTTTTTTTTCAAAATTAAGTCTGGATCTGATAATCGAATAACTGATTGTTTCTGGGCTGATGCAATAAGTCGACGAGCATACAAGTTTTCGGAGATGTGGTTGTGCTTGATACCACGTATAACATGAATCGTTATGGTATGATTTTTTAGTAGTGCATTTTTGAGTGATGAGACTACAGAGTCATTTGTTTGGTTATTTGAGCAGTTTAAGGAAGCTATGCTAGGTGATGACCCGAAAATGATTATCACTGATCAAGATCCTGCAATAACAAAAGCTATTCATCAAGCCTTGCCAAACACTTATCATAGATTTTGTAGTTGGCACATTTTAAACAAATTTTTTGAAAAATTAAATACATTGGCGTATCGGGATCATTATCGGCACTTTTAAAAATGCGTTTGGGAATAAAAAACCACTGAAGAGTTTGATGCAATATGGATGGATGTTGTTGAGAAAGCAAATTTAATTGAAAATGTCTGGTTACAGGGAGTGTATCAAATCAGATCAAAATGGGTGCCTGCATATGTCAACCATGTGTTTTCAGCTGGAATGTCAAGTAGCCAACGTGCTGAGAGCAATCATGCATTCTTCAAGAGGTATGTTTCAAAAAAGAATTCACTTGTTGACTTTGTTTTTCAATTTAATCGAGCACTTGCACGACAGCGTCATGAGGAGTTAATACTTGACCATAAAGACATTAATGAAAGGCCATTGTTGAAATTGCCACTAGATATGGAGAAGCAAATGGCTGGAATTTATTCACATGATATTTTTTATAAGTTTCAATCTGAATTATGGGATAGCTTGTCATATCTGATTGAGTTTGTGAGTGAGAATGAAGAAAATAGGATATATAATGTTGTGAGTGAAAAAAAAGATATTTGTGATGTGCACAAAGTCATTCATGACAAAAACACAAATTTTGTTTCATGTATTTGTAAGAAATTCAATAATGAAGGTATCCCTTGTAAACACATTTTAGCCTTATTGAAGAAATTGCAAGTTACTTTGTTACCTAATGCTTATATTATAAGGAGATGGACTAAAATAGCCAAACTAGAGAAAGTTGTGGATGACGATGGAGAAGAAATAAATGATTGTAAGGACAAATCGTTATTCTTGAGGAGGACCAAGTTATTTCATTTTGCTTCAGAGGTGATTGATCAAGTTGTTTCAAGTGAAGAAGCAAGTCAGATGTTCATTGATAGCTTAGAAGATCTACAGAAAAAAGTTAAGTCAATAATAAATAGTTGTAAAAATAGGGGAGTTTTAGGAAAAGATAGTTCTATTCGACAACCACAATTCAATGAACCAAATGAAGTCAGGTTTAAAGGGTGTGGCAAAAGACTTAAAGGAGGAAAAGAAAAGGCAAAGGAGAAGGCGAAAGAGAAAGGTAGGCGTTGCAATGGATGTGGACAAGTTAGCCAATCCCATGATAAAAGAAATTGTCCAATGCTTCTTAATAGGTAAATATGTCTTCCATTTGTGGTAGTAATTCTTTTGTGACTTTGCGCATTTTGCTAATAAGTTATTTTTTTATATGATTTAGATCTATGGTGGATAAGGAACCAAATTAGAATTTGTCGAATTCAGATGATGGTAGCTACTCTTACTCTTCCAGAGATAGTATATGTTTGTTAAAATTTGACTTTGTAATTGGCTATATTAGATTTATATGAATTTAATATCTCTTATTAGAAATATGATTAATTAATTCTTTTTGTTTAACTTACTTTACAGGATGATGGATCTTTTATATGGTAGATGTCAAATTCTGAAGATTGTTGTCATTTAAAGGATACCATGGAGAATTTTGTGTGCATTGTTGCACTTTTTTGTTTGTTTTGTTCGTGGGCAATTTTTTGCACTTTTTGTTTGTACGAATTAAGATCATCATGACTATTTGTAAATTTTGGATCCATTCAAAATCAAGTGTAAAGAACATAATTCTAAAATGACTATACACTTATTTTTTTTGGATAAGAATATACACTTGTTAACTGCAAATAAGTTCTCATATTTGCGAGATGGAGAAGTACAAGAAAAAATAAATTTAGTGACAAGTCAAATAAGAAAAAAGTATTCAGTACCAATCATCCAAATACAATAATATATTGGTTGCCTTTGCGGAGATAAGCAGAAAAGAAGAAAAAAATTGAAATATGGGGCTCGTAACTTTGTTGGAGCGTTAGTTGATTTTCTTTGTTAGGAGTTCTTCGCTTTGCTTTGATGCGGTGATTTGATTTTGTGGTGATGATTGAGATTGAGTGAAAGAGAAAAAGAAATAACATGAACTTGCTTTTTGTCTCTCCCAAAAAAATGATTAAAGTACCACTTGAACTTATTTTTTTACCTTAAAAAAAAAATTAAAAGTACTGAAGATGGGATTCATATCAATAGTCTCTGAAATACTTAAAACCATTAAATTTATCGGATGGCTATAAATTAATATCCGCATTTTGAAACTAACACGGACGACCGCGTAAGGGAACCACTATATATATATATATAATTATTTTATAGGCTTATAGCGAGAAATTTGTTGGAGGAGAGAGAGAAAGCCAGTTTGAAAACTACTTTTTAACTAAACGCTGCGATTCGTGGAGTTGCACAGGTGTTAAAATAATTTATGCAGTAATGTTGCTGTATGCGTCAAATATAAAATTGCGAACGAGACCAAATTTCGGAAAAATTTACAAAAGCGGGAAAACAAAAGCCCTAACCTTACGCAGAAATTCTCCACTATCCAGTCCAGTCAGAAAAAAAAGAAAGCGAGGACAAAGTAAAAAGAAAAATGGCGCCAGTATTGCAGAGCTCACAACCATGGGTTGAAAAATAGTACAATCTCAGTCTCTTGCGATTCGATACTGTCACCTCTGCCTGACATTTTTCAAAATTAATTTTCGTGTTTTTGTTTTCTGTTGTATATCAATTTTGCAGTCGACCAAAGCAAGTTAAAGACGTGGCTCACCAGGAAGAGGTCGTGCGCGTCCTCACAAACACTCTCGAGACAGCCAATGTAACACTTCCACTTTCAACTTCAAGTTTCTCATTCCAATTATTGATCTTATGATTATATGTTGAATTAAAAAGTTTAAAAACCCTAGCTGTTAATGTTATTTTTTTAATAATTTTTTATTCTGCTCAAGTGCCCACACATGTTATTTTACGGCCCGCCTGGCACCGGAAAAACCACCACTGCCCTCGCCATCGCCCACCAGCTTTTCGGGTACTCTTCTTGTACGATTTGTTATTCACCTATTTATTTATTCTAAATACTTTTTTAGTTATTTTTGCTTGGGGTGCAAACTAATTATACAAACTGATGTTTTATAAAATTAATAAAAGGAGATTCGAATAGATTATGCGGCAGCAATCGTAAAATCAATAAAAGAATTGATGATGCGGCAATGACATTGATATTTTTCATTTTACATCACCAATTGCATTGTGCCAATTAGTTGGTATAATTGACACTGTACATTTAGTGTTACTCCTCAGTATTTGATTTCATTTGAAAGAATGCTTAGGCCATTATTTCTATTTGTTTCTCTAATTTTATCACGATGTCATAGGCCTGAACTTTACAAGTCCAGAGTGCTAGAGCTGAATGCAAGTGATGACCGTGGGATTAATGTTGTTCGTACCAAAATTAAAAATTTTGCTGCCGTGGCTGTAGGTTCTGGTCAGCGACGAGGGTATACATATCCCTGTCTTGTATTCTTTTTTGTTCCATTTCCTAATTACGTGTCGCTGATTTTTTTTTTCCTTCAATACTGCAGGGGTTACCCTTGTCCTCCATATAAGATTATTATTTTAGATGAAGCAGATTCCATGACTGAAGATGCTCAGGCATGTTTGTTTCAGTTCTATTGGTTTTATTAAGCTTTCTCTGTGGAATTATTGTGAGTGCCCAATAATTATTATAACTTACAGAATGCTCTGAGACGTACTATGGAAACTTACTCCAAAGTCACAAGATTCTTCTTTATATGCAATTACATAAGCAGGTACACCTTCTCTACTCTGTTTAGCTTTCTTTTGTTTTTTATGTTTTTTTTCCCTTGTTGGATCAAATTTCTTTTGACAAGGAATATATTAGATCATACACAATTCAACATTAAAATCTTTGGTAGGTTTTGGACTATCTCTTACATATTTAATCTGAGATGTTGGTAAATTTATTTAGATGCAGTCCAACTAGATGATTTATTACAGTACATTGTATTAGTCTATAATTATGTTTAGATGTTTTCATCTTAAACTGTCCAAGTAGATGACCATCTTTTATGCTTGTATTGGTTTTTACTTTTCGGTAACGATTTCCTTTTCTTGAAGTTTATGCATAACAAAATATGCGGTTTGGTCAAATAGACGATTTTAGGTTTTAGGTGGGAGCTTCAACATGTTCTCATATCTAGGTGGCTCTGTGATCTGTTGACTGAAAGTTGGTTGTCATAAAATCAACTTTCAGAAGGAAATATAGGTTTATCATATCTTTATAATGAAGTATTTTAATAGTAATCCTTGTTTAATGAACTATGTGGCCTCTTCTTTCTTTCTTTTGGTAGGATAATAGAGCCTCTTGCTTCAAGATGTGCAAAGTTCAGGTTCAAGCCACTTTCTGAGGAAGTCATGAGTAGCCGTGTATTGCACATTTGTAATGAAGAAGGACTCAATCTAGATGCAGAGGTGTGGATCAATTCACTCATGGCCTGTCTTATAAACAATAGTTCGCATGTTGTTGGATTCTTGTAAACGTATTAGTTTTTAACATGCTTGCACATGATATATCATTGTAGGCTTTATCAACCTTAAGTTCTATATCACAAGGTGATCTTCGCAGGGCCATTACATACTTGCAGGTAAGAAATGGTCTGCTATTTTTCCCTCATGAACTATGATTCTTTCTCCACTACTGTATATGTTATAGTTGCTTTTGACAATTTGATTCTCAAAAAGTATAAGTTAACCCAAAGTTACTGTGCAAATGCAAAAGTTACTGTTCATTATACTGGTATCTTAAATGGACAAATTGAATAAAACACCAAATTGAGAAATTTATCTTTACTTCAATTAAGTTTGGAAAGGCTGTTGCATTGATTTTGGTCATGGTCAATCGGGCATCGGAGGGATTCAGAAGCTCTAGTGTTCTAACTTTCTGCACTATGTTTTCTTTTTCTGCATCTCACTATCTTGCTCTGTAGCCAATGTTTAATGATGAAGCTTATGCCCTATCATTTGGTGAAATGCTGCAGGGAGCTGCTCGATTATTTGGATCATCAATAGCTTCCAAGGACCTAATTAACGTGTCTGGTGTAAGTTGTATTTTGTGTTAATCCTTTGATACTTAGTTCACTTTCTCAATGTATCTGCTGGAAAGTATTGCAAGTCCTGTTTGTTATAAGTTCTAAAGCCTGTTATAAATTTTAACCGACCTTCTCGATCTTTGGTTGTTCAACATATTCCAAACCGTTAAGTCCAGATGAGCTTTGAAACTCAAGCCTGAAGACTTTTAGAAAATGCAGTGGCATTTTTTAGGGTTGTGATTGGAGTTGCATCTTAGATCTCCAAGTATTTGGTGTTGGTTGATGTTGGATGATGTTAGCATGATTGGCATATTTTAAAAAAAGAAAAAAAGTTGTAAATCAGCTCCTGGACAAAGTTTCAATGTTTTGGCTTTTTTTTTTTTAATTCCTTTTTTCTGGTGATGTTTTATCTCGTCTGGGAATATCCAGACTTGTCCTGAATTTCAATGTTCTTATCACCAGGTTATCCCACCTGAGGTAGTGGAGGGGCTTTTCGCGGTGTGCAGAAGTGGTGACTTCGATTTAGCAAATAAGGAAGTTAACAACATCATTGCAGAGGGATATCCAGCCTCTCTGCTTCTTTCTCAGGTCACACTTTTGCTATCTGTATTGATGGTTCAGCATTCTCGTCAATGTTTATATATAATATATTCACTACTGATATAAAATTTGTTCCAGTTATTTGATGTGGTTGTTGAAACAGAAGATATATCTGATGAGCAGAAGGCTCGAATATGCAAATGCTTGGCTGAAGTAGATAAGGTTATTAGCCGCTTTTAGACTACTTCAACTTATTTTCTGAGATTAACACTAGTAACAGAAATTGAAATGCTGTTCATGATGATGGATGATTTTCTTGTGGGGCAATCCAGACTCTAGAGCCTGTTTTATTTCGAACAATTCTGAAAAACAATTACGCGTCAAATAATCTTAGAAATTGATCTTTCTTACTCGCAAAGTTTTTGTTTTTCCAGCATGCGACAATTGATGATTTCATTTTCAACTTTCTCTCTCCTCTCTGGTAATATCTTCTGCTCTATTATGCACAGTTATATTTTTGCTTGGTGGTTGCAGTGTCTTGTTGATGGTGCTGATGAGTACTTGCAGCTATTGGATGTGGCCAGCAATGTGATAGGAGCTGTATGTAACATGCCAGAAGAGTTTCAATATGATTGTTAGGCGTCTAGATAGGGATTGCAGACTGCAGAATCTTGTGGAAAAGAGTTGTACCAGTTTTAAATTTAACCAGTAATAGAGATCTCTCTTCTTAGCAAAATGCAGATTCCATTTGCTTGGTATGATGAATGTGAGCTCGCAATTGTATTTTCTAAAACACAATTGTATTAAATTTGGGATTTACCAGTGAGTAGCCGACTCAGAGTCCATTTCCCTTCCCCACCCCCCCAAGATTTGTCTTCACTTCTTTTTTCTTAATGGTTTCTGATTTTGTACTGTTCTTGACTGGCGGATATAGGAGGCATGCGAACATGATGAGGCTCAGAAAATTCTCTTGATATTTTCTGGTCTCATCTGTAGAAAAGCTACCGGTAGAAGGTATAGAAACTTTGCTGTCTTATTGACTTGCTGATGCGAATGGCATAGTGGTGGAATGGAAATAGGAGTTCCAGACAAATGACTGTTTCTGGTTCTCATTTTGTCACCATAATAATAGCCAAAAATGATGATTACAATCTATTTGAAAATTTAAAAATTTCTTTCACGTTTTACATTATGAATGTTACCCATTATAAGCGGTCATCCTACCGTTGTAGCAGGCCTGGTCAAACTCAAAGCATCATAGGACATATAATCATGGCTGTAACACGGTAAAAGGCATCATTACTAATTTACTGCTTAGCCTCAGAAACATTCAAACTTATAGGATAAAATACGAGTTATGGCTTATTAAATTTAGGCTCTATACGGTACTATTGTCTAGAGCAACCGTGTGGCTGTGGCAAAAAAAACAAAATAGTTAAATTTAGTAATCACTTTTAACTTCTCCTCGGAAACAAACTTGAAATTAAGATTCCCGATTATCATTTACTTTGCCGAAGTTATATTTCAGAAGAAATTAGAAATGTGGCCCAAAGGCCCTACGGAAAATGAGCTAAACTAGAAAAAAGGCTGAGTCAATGGTATTATCCGCTAGCTCAATTCGTAATATAGTTAGTTCAATTCGTTCTGCATCTAGATTTTCGGATACAAACAATTTAAAATTCGAAATACAATACAAAGTCCCTTAATTTTATAATTAACGTTTGAATTTTTCACAAGAACGTTTTGCTTTTCACTTTCTTGATGCTGTATAAAAAGCATGATTGAATAAAAATTCCTTCTTTCTCAGAACAAAAGTCAAAGAAGGAACGTGCAGATTATCTCATTTTCCATATCGGCCCCACTTCATGCCTTTAATCTCGCCAGGAACGCCCCATTTCTTACTATATAAGAGCAAAGCAACGCAGCACAAGTGAACCCGTTTTGGTTTTACATTTACGCTTGTCACTTGGGGTCTGCTTTTATTAGTTATTTTTAGTTATAAACAAAAATGACGATCGATGACTCTTTTAGAAAACCCGGTGCTGTCCCATTCAAGTGGGAGATTCGACCCGGCGTGCCCAAGATCCAACAACAGCAACCTCTGAAGAAACTTACTCCGGAGCCACCGCTGTCACCAGCTGTTGAATTTGATAATCACAGCCGTCCCTCACCTGCTCCACCGCAAAAGCTTAGACCCCCACCAGCCGCGCTTCATTTCTTTCCACCAGTGGAGCCTCGAAGCCAGTCGTTCCGGTCCGCCCCGCGAACCCGGTCCGAGCGTTGGCGGTTTGAGAAACCTCTCGGACCCGATTGTGTCTCGCCCGGATGTTTCCCTGCTCCTCTGCTGAGACGAAAGGCAAGCAAAAAAAGGGTACTCCTACCCAGACCCGAGTCCGAACCCGCATACTCTTCTGACCTTGAAACATTAGCCAGGTGGTCGGTGTCTAGCCGGAAGACCCTTTCGCCCTTCACTGCCTCACCTGCTTCGTCGTCTTTTTCGTCGTATAAGTCTTCGCCCCGACCGGTTGTTGATGCGGAGTGGGCCGGGTTCGGACTCTTTTAAACGGATCTCACTGTATAGTACAAGCGCTGCTGCTCGTTGTGGAGGGAAATTTATTTGCGCCCCTCGAAATGCTTTTTAAATATAATATATATATTTGGTTTTTTAATGGACAATTTCTAGGGGAGTTCTCTTTAGAGTTGGATCACGAGCCCAAGAAGGTGGCCCGCAATTAGCTCTTGTCGTCTAAAATCTTCAAAGCTCATGATGTGATGTCCTATAATTATTGTAAGGGAGGATTTTTCTTTTTCCCAATCTATATTACGTATATTATTGTACTTAGAAGTTTGAGATGATTCTGAAAAAGGATTTCAATGCTCATGGTCAATTTCATGCAAAATTCCCATTTATTTTTTTCGCAAAGTTTTGATCTTACATTTAATAAAATTTAGGTAACTTACAAAATATATTCAATCCACATTTTTTTTAGTTTGCATTTCACACACCCCAACTTCTCCGTATTCCCCATGCACAAACTTAAATTAAAATTTAATGTGAGAGAAAATTGACTCCTCTTACTTGTATGAAAAGAGGCAAACCAAAAAAAAAAGAAAGAAAAAAACTATTTCCTTAAAAGTTCAATTTAAAAACAATAGTTAATGTTTGTATCATAATTGATATGACAATTATATTGTCACTCTATTCCTAAAATTTGTTGTTTACTGATCTTCTATTTCGTATAAGATCATAGAAAGCCTAAGCGTTTAGTATACTTTTCCCTCATTATTATTAATTATAGAATGGATTTGAGTCCAATATATGTATGTACGGAGGGCCGAGAATTTCAAGCTAAAAGAGCGGAAAATGTGGCCCATAAAATGTTGAGTGCACGAGATTGAATTAGGTAGGTCCAATGCCAAAATGCCCAAAACTTGGTCTATCAAGTCCCCACGCTATTCTCTCTCTTCAAAGTTAAAAGACGGCAAAAAGCGCGCGGAACTTCACCACCTGTAAAGCGGCCTTTTACTTCACGTTACAAAAAACAGATGCGCAGAAATTCATGCAAATCTCAATGAGGAGGAGAAACCGGAACTAGCTTCGAGTATAAACCAGTTTTGCAGTGGCATTTCTGAAGCACTTGCAAGGATAATTAATTATCAATCGCAACGATCATGATCGTCTCGAAACCTCTAAACTCCAAGCACACTTGCCTAGTGCAGCAAGTACTTCCGCTTATGCTCAAAAACGTCCCATTTGATGCCATACTCGCCGCTTCAACAACCAAAACCCAAAACCCATTCACCATTGAATCAGTCACTGACGTACTCAAATCAATCCCAAGATTCTTCTTTCAGTCCCCTCGCTCCATTGGCCGCCAAACAGGTTTTCGCCACCGCACTCCTTTGAGACAACGAGTCCTCAAAAAAGAAGCTTACAATATCGCCAATAATGTGCTTGTTCTTGGCCCTGCTGCCTATAGAGACCCTCAAAAGGTCACTCTAGGACTCAACAAAGCCACAGAGTTTTATCACTGGGTCGAAAGGTTTTTCCACTTTTTTCATGATGAGGTGACTTGTAAAGAAATGGGTATTGTATTTGCCAGAGGAAATAACGTAAAGGGTCTTTGGGATTTTCTCAAGGAAATGTCAAGGAGAGGAAATGGCGAGCTTGTTACTACCTCTACTGTTACCTGTTTGATAAAAGTCCTAGGTGAAGAAGGGCTGGTTTACGAGGCATTGGCTACGTTTTATCGGATGAAGCAGTTTCGTTGTAGACCTGATGTTTATGCTTACAATGTTGTTATTAATGCTCTTTGTCGAGTTGGGAACTTTAACAAGGCAAGATTTTTGTTGGAACAGATGGAGTTACCCGGGTTTAGGTGTCCCCCAGATGTGTATACTTATACTATATTGATTAGTTCTTATTGTAAGCATGGTATGCAAACCGGGTGTAGAAAGGCTATCAGAAGGAGGATATGGGAAGCTAATCACTTGTTTCGGTTAATGTTGTTTAAGGGTTTTGTTCCAGATGTTGTTACGTATAACTGTTTGATAGATGGTTGTTGCAAGACCTACCGGATTGAGAGGGCCTTGGAACTTTTTGATGATATGAATAAAAAGGGTTGCGTTCCAAATCGGGTTACTTATAACTCGTTTATCAGGTATTATAGTGTTGTGAATGAGATTGATAAGGCTGTTGAAATGATGAGGAGGATGCAAAATTTGAATCATGGGGTACCCACTTCGAGTTCATATACTCCAATTATACATGCATTGTGTGAAGCTGGAAGGATTTTGGAGGCCAGGGATTTTCTAGTGGAGCTGGTTGATGGGGGTTCAGTACCTAGAGAGTGCACATACAAGTTAGTTTGTGATGCCCTAAATGTGGGAGAGGAACCTAGTTTGCTGGATGACGGACTGCATAAAAGAATAAGGGATGGTTTAGAGAATAGGTTTAGGCAAGTTATGAAGGTAAAACCAATTATGAAGCATAAAGAGTTATTAAAGTGTGGAGAATTTGACATCTAGAGAAACTGTTGATGTTCTTCCATATGAAAACCGAAGGCCACTGGAATTGCAAGCATGGAAATTTGGGCACTCTGCTGGTGAGTGATAATTATTACTGCAATGATCATTTTTACTTTCCAGTTATTGTGGATTGGGCTTCAATTTTACTTTTTTCACTTATTTTAAACAGAAGGGCCTAATACTTACTCTTTAAGAAAGAAAAAAAAAATGATTCTCAATTTCTGATTATTAATTAGCGTCAATGGTTTTTAGTTGGTTAAGATCATGTAATGCTGATTGAATCCTTTGGTTGCAGTAAAAAATTTTAATGGGTCGTTGATATCAAGGTGGCATGTTCATTTTAGGGGAATTTTTTTATCAATTTACATACAATGAATCTGCAGAAGGGGTTATTAAACCAATAGGGTTAAAAAGAAAGAAAGAAGCATTTTTATCTATGATGTGTTTTATTAAAGATGAGGAATTATTTATGCCAGCCCAAGTAGTTTCTTACATTCTTTGTGATCAGAAGCCCTGGTGGGATTTAAAATCATTTAGTGCCTTTAGAATGATTGTGGTCCATTTCACCTGTTTCAACCAAATAATAATAACAATTATTATTAGGAGTTAAGAAACACTTCAATGAAATTGTCCTTGGATGATATTCCTGGTGACAGGTTCTTTCTGGGGTAGCTGTTACAGAATGTTTTTTAATTTGAACTTGCTCAGTTTAGCCAACTCCAACTTCCAGACTCATCTTGTTGTTACTGGCTTATTGCCTGATACTAGCTTGTTGACATGCACCGGCCATTTTTGTTCAGTGCTTCTCGCCACTATTCAGGTATCAATTTTGGTTGCCATAAGATAACCGCATAAGTTAATTGTAATCTGTAAAAGCTAGCCATAGTTTTGCAATGGTTCAAAGTTCTAACAACATAGTTCTTGTTGTGTTTACTGTAAAGGAGTGCCGAGTCTTTTTAAATTCAACCTGAAACAAATTATTTTCTATATATTTGTCAATTAAAAGGAAACCAGGGCCCAACCTTTCAAATCTATGAGCCTGCTCCGTTTTAGCAAATTTGTGTGTAATAGTACGAACAGTTTTATTGTCATTTGAATTTCTCTGGCCTTTCAAGGGCAGGAAAATATTCAATGCAGTTACAGTGTAATAAGTTGTGCAATGAGCTTTGAGTTGGGAGCTGGTCACTTGCTTACATGTAAACTAGCGACAGTATTTGCATGGAGAAAGTGTGGGGATGAACTGAAGTGAAGAGTTAGGAAAGAAAGGTCATTGCAGCTAATAATTGTGTGTTGAAACATCTATAGATACTCATTATGCATCTCTAGATCTTTGATTAAAAGATCATTCTGTTAATCAATAATTGCTATATTTTATAGTTATTGTTTGCAGATGACATTGTCATTTGAACTACCCATTTGCCTTAATCCCACTTCTCAAATTCAGCAGCAGTAGCACGAAGATGGGATCCCATGAGAACTCACTCAATTTATGTAAGTCATATAACTTAGTCTCTTCAAAAGCCATATTTGAGTTTTGACTATTGTTAACAGCTGATAGAAAATAACTTGAATGTTGGTAATTAAATACTGCAGATAACTGTTATCTGATGGCTTCTGAGTCTGGGAACCATTGGCATCAATATCTATTGCCTCTGCTCAGGCTTTGTTGGATGGCTAATTCACAACAATCTTCCCAAAGTCGGAAGTATGTTCATCGTAGTCATAGTGTTTCTCTTGACACTGTTGTAACTTTCATTGATCCAAATGGGGCATCGGACCTTGTACATTATGGGGAGGGTCCGACAGATTTTCCATTACCAGAATAAACTATTCACTATTGATGTATGACCCGATAACCTATAACTATGAGGTCAACTCTTTTCCTGCGCATGGCAAGCAAATTTCCAAGTGGCTGATGGAATATCTCAAATCGTCACCATTTGTTTTCTGCGGATTTTGATACGTCTATGACTTTCTATGCAATGTGAGAATTGTGTATGGAGCAAAAGATTGTGGCCAGAAAGATTGGAATGCAATGGATGAGCGACTTGGCGATTGCGAAATCTCAGTAGGCATTGTCATGTTACATAATAGTTGTAAGCAAAATCATTTCTATATTTCAGTTCAAATTTGTAGTCACTCTCACACTCTTTGTATAAAACCTTATGACATTATGAGCTTATACAAAATATTAATCATTATCATCATTATTTGGTATTCCTTATCCAAATTATGGTCGTGTGATGAAATGATCAGTCGATGATTCACTGGATATATTAGATTTCAGAAACGTCATTTGTCTATAAAATAAAAGTTAATGAACGTGGACTTTTTGTGCAGAATCCGACAACATGATTGCAACCCGCCCAGCACATGCCCTTGGCAAAGGTAAAAGTAAAACTCCAAATCCAAATATATTGGAATTAGGGGTGGGCAAAAGATCTGATCCGACCCGATCCGATCCGAATAATTTCAGATTCGGATCGGATCGGATGGTGAATGAAACCCGATCGGATGAATTTCTGTCAACCCGATCGGATCGTAATCAGATCGGATGAAACCCGATCCGATCCGAAAACCCGATCGGGTTGAGAAAAAAAAAAAAAACTAAACCCGATTAGTAAACTGTACCCAGCCCCGTGCCCACAGCCCCAAATCCCAATTCGAAATTTTACAATTTACAGGCCAGTAGGCCACACAAAGTCACAAAGAAGTGAAAGAACAACTCATCAAGCCCTCACAAACGGCAAACCCTCACTCCCTCAGGCCACCGGCGACATTGCCACAACAACACATCAGCCTTCAGCCCCTCACAAAGTTCACAAACCCTCTGCCATTAACGCTTAGACCACACACACACACGCCAAGGTACACGGCTACACCCATCCACGACATCAGAGTGAAACAGACACACACGCAAGTTCACTGAGCTAGTTTACACGGCCACCACACGGCAAAGAACCGACGAGAACGAAGCCAACCGAAGCTGATTCGCGAAGATCGTGACCCGATCTACAGATCTGCAGCTACCAAGCACCGGATCTAGCCGCCGCTGCTTCACTCCACCATCACCCGGTTCGATTGAAGGTCCACCCAGCTAGCCGCCGCTGATTGAAGCTCCATTTGGATTTTTGGGAGTTGGCTGACGGCTGTTGAGTGTTGAGTGTTGGAGTTGGGCGTTGCCTACTTGGCTATTAAGTGTTAACTGTTAAGTATCTCAAGTTTTTGAAGCCGGTCTTTGATAATTGATACTTAAGTGATGGTATTACTATTATATATGCATTAATTATATATTATTAATTTGTTAATTGTTATATGTTAATGTTATATGAGAAATAGGGAATTGAGAAAGTGAAATGTTAAATTGTTAATTGTAATTTGGTTGTTATGTTAATAATATATAATTATGTATTGTTAAATTTCAACAATAAAATGGAAAATTTGGGGCATTAATTTTTTGTTATTATTAATAATTGATTTTTTTTTTTTGTATGAATAGATTAGGTATATTACAAATTAAAATAATTATATATGTCATATGATATGTGTGCACTGTGCAGTGTGCTACTGCTTGTGCAGGAGTTTCAACTTCAACTAAAAATTAACCAATTTAAATATTTAATTGCAGTAGTTTCAAGTTTCAACTTCAATAAATAATTAATCAATTTAATTAATTGCATGATAAGCAATAAGTAAATATTAAGTGGTTAAGAACATATAAATATATAATGTGGGCATAAAATTTAGGGGTTTATAGTAAGAATTAAGAAACGGATATACAATTAATATTATATTATTTTGGCCAATGGATAACTAGATATTATAAATTAATTAATTACATTAATTTCTTGATTTTTTTTTATGGAATATGCATCTTGAATTCTTGATCATATATAATTATTTGAATCAATGTGTAATACTAACTATTAAGTAGATTTTTTTTAATAATCTTTTTGTGTTTTGGTTTTTGAATTAATGATTAATAATTACTTGTTTGTATGTTTAGATGTTTGGACACTCAAGATCGAATTCGATGAGTGATGATGACAATCAAAGTGTTCAAATGGAAGGAACTCAAAAGGCAAAGCGGAAAAGACCACCGATGAAGAAAAGATCTGCGACGTGGAATCATTTTACTTTACTTGAGGACAATGCAGACAAATGCAAGTGCAACTATTGTAGTGAACAATATCAATGTCATTCAGGCGTGATGGGATTACAAATATGAGAAATCATATAGAGACTTGCCTTGCATACAAGACATTAAGAACAACATGAGGAAGTCAACAAAACTTGGACGGTGAGGGTGGGGAAGGAAATGCAAGTAATATGGTTTTGGCTAAAGGGTGGAGTCAAGATGCTTGTAGAAGGCGATCACCAAAATGATCATTATGGGTGAGTTGCCACTTAGTTTTGTGGATAACAAAGGGTTCGAGCATTTGTAGTGTAGCCATTCCATGATTTGTTATGCCATCTCGGAGAACTGTTGGTAGGGATGTTATGGATTTATTTTTAGAAGAAAAGGCAATGTTAAAGAGTTTGATTTGCAACAACAAGCAGCGAGTGTCTCTTACCACTGATTTATGGACTTCCGTTCAAAACATAAGTTACATGGTGATCATGACTCATTTTATTGATAGTGGTGGTGTTTGAGCAGGAAGGATTATTAGTTTCAATGTGATTGAAGATCATAGAAATCTATCGGTAAAAGATTGTAGCTTGTGTACAAGATTGGGGGATAGAGAGGGTGTTTGCAATAACCGTTGATAATGCCACTACAAATGATGTTGCTATTAATTATGTGACTATGCAACTGCTTAGTTGGAGGAATGATGATGCACTTGTGTTGGCTGGACAATATATGCATGTCTTGTTCTTTGTCGCATATATTTTGAATTTGATTGTTGTTTACGGGTTGAATGAATTGCATGCTAGTGTTGCCGCCATTCGAAATCTTTGTGAAGTATGTGAGATAAATCCCTACGAGGCTACAAGCATTTAAGCGTGTCTCAATGTCCAAATGGAGCAGTTGTTTTAGATTGTCCTACTAGGTGGAATTCCACCTATTTAATGTTGATATTTGCGTTGAAGTTTCAAGCGGCATTTGATAGAATGGCGGTGGATAAACCAGATGAGACATATTTTCTTGAGAAAGAAAATAATGCTAAGAAGGGTGGGCCCTTTGGATCCGAGGATTGGGAGAGTGCGAGCAATTGTGAAGTTTTGAAGGTATTTTATGATGCCACATTATTATTTTCTGCCTCTTTAAGTGTGACTTCAATCTTTATTATGATACCATTGGTTTAATTGAGAGCTCATTGGCGCATTAGAAGGCAAGTAGAGATTCTTGGGTGGTGGCTATGGCTTATAATATGAGGGAAAAATTTGATAAATATTGGGAGTCTTCAGGGAAGATAAATAAAATGTTGATTGTTGCCTCTATTCTTGATCCACGAGCTAAAATGGACTTTGCCAAACATATTTTTGAAATTATTTTGCCAATGATGGTTGAAAGTTGAACAAATGACCAAAGCGTGAAGGATTTGTTGAATGAGCTTTATGATGCATATAGTGCAATGTGCTCGATTCCACACCATCCACATGTAGTGAGAGTGTTCTAGCGGTAGCTATGGTGGTACAAGTTATTTCTATATTTTACAACTAAGGTTGGTTTCTTGGGAGGGTCCAGTGGTGAAGGTGATGACATTTTCGAGTTTCTCGCCTTTCTTTGGGTATGCTCGAAAGTGTTTGTTCGAGAATGAGGGCAAGAGAGTCGATCTGAGTGGAACGATATTTGAGTGACCCAGTTGAGGATCCGAGCAATCTTAAGCTCAATGTTTTGCTTTGGTGGAAGGTTAATGGATTGAAGTATCCGATATTAGAAAATTGCAAGAGATGTCCTCATTGTTCCTGTTTCCACAGCGGGCATCTGAATCAGCCTTTAACCTTTGGGCGTCAGCGTCATTGTGAATATCGAGTTCTTTGACCCCTTGTATGATTGAGGCATTGATATGCACCGAAAATTGGTTACAAGCTAAACTTTTTGCTAATCCGGTTTACAACCTTCAAGAAGATATTAAGAAGCAGATATTCCATATGGAGCTACAAGAAGGTAATATTTTTCTTGTACTTTATAAAGTTAATGTATTATAACTTTATAAATAGCATTTACATTTACTTAAGTTCGTTAATTATTTTATTTTATTTTTTTGACATTTTAAAGAATTTGTAAGATCACAAGCTTCAACAGTTGAAACAGTGAGCGCTGATATGGGTGTTATGGATATTTAAAAGGTAATTCTTAATAGAAATTATTATTTATAATTTCATATCATATGTTTAGGTTGTAATTTAAACTATAATGAAGTACACACATGAATTGGGCATATGTGTTTGTGTTTAATGTCCTTTTATTTGTAATAGATATATTATTTTTTCAATTCTTCTCTAGGGGATAGATGCTTCAATTCTTCAACTTGGAGTGGAAGAAGTTGAAGTTAAAAGTTGTTGAAGTGCTTGCGAGGAATGGTTGAGCCGTGGACGAAGTTGATCTACATTTATATTTAAACTTTGTTGTGTTTTGGAACTTTATCATTTATGTTTTGGAAAATGAAAACTATTTAATTATGTTTAATTTTGTGACTTTGTGTTCTAAAGATTGATGTTTAATCTGAAATTAGCATTAGAAGACACGCATCCGGCTAACCGGATTTCACTAACCGGGTAACCGGTTAGAGAACAGAATTGAAGAAAATGTATTCAGCTCACCGGTTTTGATAACCGGTCATTCGGTTTCTGTCAGATTCTATACAATTTGTAAACGACTTGCCGTTTAGGCATCCGGTTATCCGGATACATTCCAGATTCAGCCAAAAGCTAATCGGTTGACCGATTTAATTAACCGGCTATCCGGTTTCAAACAGATTCTATACAATTTGTAAACGGCTTGCCGTTTAGGCATCCGGTTATCCGGATACATTCCAGATTCAGCCAAAAGCTAATCGGTTGACCGGTTTAAATGCGTTATCCGGTTCAAGCAATTCTATACAATTTGTAAACGGCTTGCCGTTTAGGCATCCGGTTATCCGGATACATTCCAGATTCAGCCAAAAGCTAATCGGTTGACCGGTTTAATTAACCGGTTATCCGAATGATTTTCAGAACATTGCCAAATCAGAAACGGCTCACGGATTTGAGGAACCGGTTACCCGAAATTGCATAGACCCGAATTAACCCGAATTAATCCGAATTGACCCGAATTGATCCGAACCCGATTTCACCCGACCCGAATTAACCCGAATTAATCCGAATAACCCGAATTTAATCCGAACCCTATATAACCCGAACCCGATCCGATCCGAACTTCACCCGATTTTTTAACCCGATCCGATCCGATCCGAATGTAATTCGGATCGGATCAATCTCGTTCGGTGAATTTCGGATGGATTTTTATCCAACCCGATCAACCCGAAACCCGATCGGGTTGATCCGAACCCGACCCGAACCCGATTTTGCCCACCCCTAATTGGAAACATTCTATGGAACTAAAATACATCGGCATCTTGGTTTTCTCTTAATTAATACTGATGAATGTGAGAATCTTTTGACGGATCGAGCAGTTCACATATCAAAATAATAACTTGGTGGAGATTAATTTAAGTTTTGATGAGAAATCCATCCCGAAATATTATTGTATGCTGCTTTTACAATGTGAACTGAGAGATGCCACTGAATATTTTGTCACATACTTACAGTCATTAAAGCCAAAATTCATGCATTTATTCCAAAATTGAAGGACACAGATGCAGCGGAAGTTTAATGTTAAAAATATTTCGTTGATTATAGAGAATGCCGGAATAAAAAAATAGCTAAATTCACGTTGATTTAAAAAAATACAGTAAATTTAAGGGTTAAGACTCGTTGATTCCGCAGAATACCGAGAATTAACTGTCAAATACTCACAAAGAGATTTGAAAATTGAAATATTATTAAACTCCAAAAATCTATATCTTTAAAAGGCTACAAGATAGAATTATTTATAGTAATAGTAACTATCCTAATTCATGAAATAAAATAAAATTCTAAATTGAAAAGGAAAAATTATAAATTAGAAAGGAAAATAAAAGCCTTAAACTTTAGTTCATAAGGAAATTAATCCTAGTATAATATGGATTCCTAGTCTTCATCATTCCCCTCAGGGTGGAGAGAATTCGCCCTTGAATTCGAATTGTCAGCAACAACACCTTCGTCATGATCACCTCTGTAAGGAATAAGATATTTGACATTAAATACATCTGCAGTGCGGATATGACTATGAAGCTTTAATCTATAGGTATTAGGATTCATCTTCTCTATAATCTCTAAAGGGCCGATTTTCCTGGCAGAAAGCTTGTTATACTCACCAACTGAGAATCTATCTTTAGTTAGGACAACCCAAACAAGATCTCCCACTTGAAATTCCAAAGTTCGACAATTCTTGTCTGCCATAATTTTATAACCCTCAGTAGTCTGCTTCAATGATTCTTGTGTAGTTGCATGAATCTTCTTAATCTGCTCAATAAAGTCTTCTGTCTTATTACTTTTGTGAACTAAATCTGGAATTGGAGCCAAGTCGATAGGAGCTTGTGGATTATATCTGTAATTCACCTGAAAAGGACTTAAACCAGTACTACGCTTGACTGCTCGGTTATAAGCAAACTCGACTTGGTATAACATCTGATCTCATGTCTTTAGGTTATCGCCAACTAGACTACGTAGATGGTTTCCTAAAGAGCGGTCGACAACTTCGGTTTGACCATCTGTTTGTGGGTGATAAGCGCTTCTGAAATTCAGGTGAGTATTAGTCAACTTCTATAATGTCTTTTAAAAATGGCTAAAAAATTGTGTATCTCGATCAGATACTATAGAACTCGGTAAGCCAAATAATCTATATACGTCCTTGAAGAATAGGCGAGCAATAGTCAAGGCGTCTGTAGTCTTCTTGCAAGCAATAAAGTGAGCCATTTTTTAGAATCGATCTACAACAACAAATATTGAATCCATGCCCCTCTGAGTGCGGGGTAATTCTAAAACGAAGTCCATGCTAATGTCAGCCCAAGGTTGTGTTGGAATTGGCAGCGGTATACATAACCCAGCATTAGTTGCAGTGCCATTGGAAACCTAACAAATACGACAAGTCTCGATATAGTGATAGACATCACGCCTCATAGTAGGCCAAAAATAAGTGTTGGCTATTAGAACCAGAGTTTTGTCACGACCCATGTGCCCTTTGTTGTGTAACTATGCAACGATTTTCAGTCTCAAACTTGAGTTAGGAACACATAACTGATTACCCTTGAAAAGGAATCCGTCATGTAAATGATAGTCTGATCGAAACCCTGCAGCAATGTCTTCTAATAAAGGAGTAAAAAAAGGGTCAGTAGCGTATAACTCTCGAAACATGTCAAATCCTAGGACTTGATTATGCATTTGTGTCAACAAAGAAGCTCGTCGACTAAGTGCATTTGCTACCCAATTGGAATCGCCAGAAATATGCTTTATTACAAAAGTAAACTGCTGAAGTAATGTTGTCCACGTGGCATGTCTGTGAGAGAGCTTATCTTGACTATTGAGATGCTTTAATGCAGCATGATCGGTGTATAAAACAAAGTCTTTACGAATCAGATAAAATCGCCAATGTTTTAACGCATGAACTACCTCATAAAACTCCATGTCATAAGTGTTATAGCGCACCTTTGCTCCGTTTAACTTCTCACTGAAATAAGCTATAGACTTACCATGTTGGTTAAAAATAGCTCCAATGCCTATTTTGAAAGCATCACAATGCACCTCAAAAGTAAGTTAAAAATCTGGTAAAACGAGTATTGGGGCAGCAATAAACTTTTCTTTGATAATCTCAAATGCCTTAGTAGCTGCCTCTGTCCAAGAGAATTGTCCTAATTTCATGCAATCCGTGATTGGTGCCATAATAGTACTGAAAAGAGGAATGAATTACCTGTAAAAAGAAATTAATCCATGGAAACTTTTGGTGGCGGACAAAGTAGTTGGTTGTGGCCATTCTCTAATAGTATCTACTTTCGATTGATCAACGGATATGTCATCCTTCGACACTACATATCCCAAAAATAATACTCTTTTTGTCAAGAAAATACACTTGTTTACTGCTGTGTATAAACTTGCTGCTCTTAAGGCTGAAAGCACTTTTCTCAAATTTTGTAGATGTAACTCATGATTGGTGTATGATATAAGTATATCATCGAAGTAAACAACCACAAACTTTCCAATGAAAGGGCGAAGAACTTGATTCATAACTCGCGTGAAAGTACTTAGAGCATTGGATAAGCCAAACGGCATTACCAACCACTCGTATAACCCTTCGCGAGTTTTAAAGGTTGTTTTTCATTCATCTTCGGGTCGTATTCGAATTTGATGGTAGCCACTTTTCAAATTAAGTTTGGTAAAAACTGTTGTTCCACTGAGTTGATCTAACAAGTCATTTAATCGAGGGATTGAAAAATAATATCGATTTTAATTTTATTGATAGCTCGACTGTCCACGCACATTCTCCATGAACCATATTTCTTTGGAGTCAACAAAGCAAGGACTGCACATGGGCTAAGACTTTAACGAATAAATTCCTTTTCTAGTAATTCTTCCACTTGACGTCTCAATTCTTCATATTCCGTAGGACTCATACGATAATGAGGAGGATTTGGTAAAGTTGAACCCGGAACCAAATCTATCTGGTGTTGTATGTCCCTAAGACGTGGTAAACCTTGTGATAGCTTGTTAGGGAATAAATCTTGAAATTCCTCCAATATAGATGTCACAGCTTCAGGAACCTTCGAGTCACTGTGACTCTCCTTTCCCAATAAAATGTAGACTCTCTTTGTCTCTGCTACAATATCTATAAACTGCTTTTTCCCTAACAAATAATTTCTCAAGTCTTGCTGGAGAGGAAGCTCCTTGTTAGGTAAGAGAATAATCTTAGTATTGTTAAACATAAAGTTGTAGGTGTTCCTCTTCCCATCATGCATTACATTTCGATCATATTGCCAAGGTCTACCCAGTAATAGATGACAAGCATCCATAGCCACAACATCACACCAAATTTTATCTTTATAGATCGATCCAATATGAAATACTAACTAGGCAACCCAAGAGGGAGGGTGAATTGGGTTTTTGAAAAATAAGCATATAAAAATTCAATGAAATAATAACTAAGCAAACCAATTCGAAATAAACAAAGTAACATGTATTGAAAAGTAAAGAGATAAGGTAAGAGAGATCAAACACAATGATTTTTACGTGGTTCGGCTCTCCTCATCTACATCCACGCCTCCAAGCACACCGGGCTTGAGGATTCCACTAAGCAAGCCACCAAGGCCTCAAAAGCTTACGATTGACTTCCAAGGTGTCAATAAACCTTTACAACAAGAGATTATTCCCAATCTCTTAACCCAAATGTATCCCAACACTTACAATCACTCAAAACAAAAATTACAAGTTGTTTTTCTCTCACACAATCTTTAAGATTACAAATCAAAGCCCAATGTGTGAATAAGATGAAGTAAAAATGTGTTTAAAGCTCTATGAAGATTGTATAAACGTGTATAAGCTCAATGGTCGTGTTGTGATCAATCTTTGATTTGATTTGAATGAGCTTATTTATACTTAGAGCTGAAAACTAGCCGTTATAGCCCATTTTGCCAGAAAACGGATCGCCGTTTACCCGTTAACGGTTCACCGTTTGCGCTGATCAAAGTTACCGTTGCGCTGATTTCAAATAAATGGTTGACTGTTAGTCACTTACCCTTTCGCCGTTAAAATCCAGAGACCTGCACAACAAAAATCTCTATCCGTTTTTGGCTAAACGGTTAAGGATTAGCAAATAATAACATACTGAAAATTATCGGTTAGCCGTTTACCAGTTAACAGTTCGCCGGTAAATTCCAGAAGCTTATTCAACATATTTCAACTAACTGTTTTCACTAAACGGTTAAGGCTTAACAAAGTATGTCTTTCTGGCAATTAACGGTTAACCGTTATTACTTAACGGTTCGCTGGTTATTTCCAGTAGCCTTTAAAACAAAAAGCTTAACCGGTTTGCTTTAAACGGTAAGAGGTTAACACAAAAATCCTTTCTGAATATTATCGGTTAATCGTTAAAATAACCGGTTCACCGTTTAATTCCAGTAGCCTTAAAACATAAAATGCTTAACGGTGAAGGCTTAAGAAATAACCCTTTAGAATGATTAGGCTTTACCATGAACGGTTAGCCGTTTAAATAAAAGGTTCACCGTTTAAATCCAGTGGCTGATTTTTACCAAGTTATGAAGTAATCGGTTGAGGCCTTAGACATTAACCTTTCTCTGCATTTTATCGGTTAACCGTTAATATTAACGGTTCACCGATTATTTCCAGAAATACACATTTTTGCAGAGATGTTCCAGTTTTTCAAAAACTTGTAGATATTCATAGAAAACTTCTGGCTTTTAAGAAAATGTTTGTAATTATGAAAACTCCAACATATTTATCAAAAGGTTTGTTATCATCAAAATCAATAAAAAGAACATTTACAAGTTAACAATCTCCCCCTTTTTGATGATGATAAACTTTGCTTTTGCTCCCCCTAACTATAAGCTGCCCCTACCAATATGACTAAAAATAGTTTTGCAAAACAAAAAAAACAAGTACAAAATCTCTTTTGTCAATATAACAGTTTCGCAAAAACAAGTACAAAATCTCTCTTGTCAATATAACAGTTTCGCAAAAACAAGTACAAAATCTCTCCCCCTTCATCATCAAAAACAAAACTTAAAAAAAAGAAGGATGAGAGAAATAGAATAGCAAAATTTCGGCAGAGTTTCCCCTGAAAAATGGCAAAATCCCGAAATACAACTATAAGAACAAAACACTCCCAAAGATATCAAATCAATCATTTCTCAACCCAACATCTCCAAAGTCATTCAATTCACACAAAAAAAGATAATATGAAGAGAAATAACTATAGCAAATACCAATCTACAATATCAACAAGAATAATGAATGCAAGATAAAAAAAATCATAGTATAGTCAAAACATGAGATGTATGTGCGAAACAGAAAAGAACAGAAAACTATGAAGCTCGCCGCGACGCGGGAGGTCGCGTGGAAGAGGGTCGCCAAGAGGAAGGTCTCAAAGCTGGAGATCGTGTAGAGGTAGGGGCTGAGGAAGGAGGTGCTGAAGAGGTAGGTGCCGAAGTAGGTCGTGTAGAAGGGGCTGCTGCAGATGTGCTACCAGGGTCATATCCAAAATACCCTAGAATCTGTCGCTGTGCAGCAATGATCTCATACTGATGATCAATGCTCTGCTCCTAAAATGTCTGAATTTGTGACCGGATCTGCTGCTGATCGAGAGTAATAGCGTCCATACGATCAAGAATCATGGCTCAATCTAGCGAACATCAAACTCTTGCAGAATATCGGAATTTGAGGCGTGACGTGAAGAGAAGGCTGCTTTCGAGTGAGGCTGAACAGTGGAGGCTCGGGAGGCGAGGAATGTCGATATCCACTCAGGCGTGCTGCGAACTGAAGGACTAAGGGCGGAGGAGCATCTTGACGATGAGACGGTGGATGATGAACTCCAAGTCTGAAGTCAGGAATCTGATCGGGAGTATAGATGTTGTTGAGCATCCGATTATCCTCAGGAGCAATCAAGGTGTCTCGATTCTTGGCGTTTGCTGTCTTGACCCACTGCCCGTTTCTCTTAGTAAAGCCTATGCTACTTATGGCATCCCTACCAATTCTTTTGGGCTCCTTATACACAGCATCCCTAAGTAGCACATGAAAATACCGCAATATCTTGGTAATAATACTACTATAGGGAAGCAAGCGGTGAGTAACCGCCGGAATGGTCAACATGTGACGTACAATGATGTACCCAAGGTTAACCTCCCTCCCACTAAGAAGACTATCTCGTAACCCGACATCTAAACGAGTTACCTCATCTGTGTGCCCTATCCTAGGTGTAACAATGTGCTGCAAAATAGAATGGAGAATACGAACTTGAAAAAGAAGCAGCTGAGACCGAAAAGAAAGGGTACAAATGTCATCACTCAAATCCCTATGACGACATATGTTACGTACACCCTCATGATGAACAAAATCATCAAAAGATAGGATTTTTCGAGAGGTATAAAAAGAATGACCCTCATCCGAAATACCAAGTATGACAGTGTTCAAAAACTCAACATCAAAATCAATTAATACACCACCAACACGAGTAACAATCCTCTCTAAACGAGTGGCAGACAATTCCATATTAGAATAAAATACTTGTACTAGATTTGGATAAACTCGATCGTCAAAATCTATAGCGGACTCCCAAGGTCTAAGCATGTTTGTAAGAGTCCTATCACAAACAATCAAATCCTTAAAATCCTCTATATCTACAAAATAGGAATCGAGTACCTGTCGCCCCATAAATCAAGTCTGAAAGCATCTGAACAAAGGAGCAGTAGGGAAGTGAATCGTTTCAAATTCAGAGCCTTCCCGTGGTGGTATGAGGTTGACTGAGGGTGCATGTTTTCTTCTCCGAGGTCTCTGAAACGATTCAGCCATTGATGGTGAGAAAAGCTTGTGGAAGATGAGTTTGGTGGTTGCTGGATTGATTATGAGGTTTATAGGGAATAGGAGAAGAAAGATTTCGGTTCAATTTGGCAAGAAATGATGAAAAAATGGATCAAATTGAACAAAGACCGAACGGCTGCCCTTAGGGTTTGGATTTGGAAATTTTTGATTTTGGGCTAGATCCGAAGTTTTGAATCGGTAAAATCACTCTAAAAGTGATTTGGAAGAGTTCTATCTGTGTAATTTCTTTCAAAAATGAAGAAAAATGGAGAAGGAAGGAGAGAGAAAGCTTAGGGTGCGTGACAATGGTGAAACGGTGAGAGGCTAAGTGAAGATGAAGAGGAAAACCCGTGACCAGATTATATACTTTGAGCAAACGGCGGCCGTTTCTTTGTAAAGATGAAGGTTAACTTCCGTGAGCTTAGAAAAGCGTTAACGGTAAACGGTGAAGGGGCAAGTTAAGGGAACTCTCAGTTTTTAAACAGTTAACCGTTAACCGTAAACGGTGGGAGGGTAACTTTCGTGATGCTCTCTGTTTTTAAACGGTTTACCGTTAACTCAAAAACGGTGAGAGGGTAACGAGCAATCAAAAAATCTTAGTTTCTGGAAATAAACGGTGAATCGTTTATGAGACAAACGGTTATCCATTTATTTTATTTGTTGTTTCGCACACTTGATTCAATATCTGGCCATCAAAGATAACAAATTAAGATCATGACTTTGATCTAAAAATGCTCTAAGGCCATTTTAATGCAGAATTCATGAACATATATGTTTTAAAACAATTAATCCATGCAAAAAACATACATACACATTACTAGTACATGAAACTCAAGCATTTCAAGAATATTAAAACATCATATCATAAAATAAGTTATTGAATAGACTCAATAGCATATCTAGAAATGCTAATGTGAAAATTTCATCATCCCAAGTTCATGCCGAATTTTTGAAAATTGTTCTTCGCAAAGAGGTTTTGTAAAAATATCGACGAGTTGTTTTTCCGTAGAAATAAACTCTAATACAATATCACCCTTTTGAACATGATCTCTCAAGAAATGATGCCTAATTTCTATATGCTTGGTTCTAGAGTACTGAATGAGATTCTTTGAAAGATTTATAGCACTTGTATTGTCACACTTAATAGGAATTTATTCAAGCTTTATGCCATAATCTCTAAGTGTTTGTTTCATCCATAGTGCTTGTGCACAACAACTCCCTGCAGCTATATATTCAGCCTCGGTAGTTGAAAGTGCCACAGAATTTTATTTCTTGCTAAACCATGAAACAAGTGAGTGACCTAGTATATGGCAAGTTCTACTAGTGCTTTTCCTATCAACTTTATAACCACCAAAATCCGCATCCGAAAAACATGTTAAATCTATATGAGTTCCTCTAGGATACCAAAGGCCAAAATCTATGGTTCCACTCAAATAACGAAAAATTCTTTTAACGGCAAGCAAATGAGATTCCTTGGGACATGATTGAAATCTTGCACACAAACATACACTAAACATGATATCGGGTCTACTTGCGGTTAAGTAAAGTAAAGAACCAATCATACCTCGATATTTTTTAATATCAACTTCTTTACCTTTTTCATCTTTGTCAAGCTTGATTGTTGTGCTCATTGGAGTGCTCTTAGTATTTGACTCATCAATACCAAATCTCTTGAGCAAATCTTTGACATACTTAACTTGATTGATGAAGATTCCCTCATTGTTTTGCTTGATTTGAAGTCCAAGGAAATACTTCAATTCTCCCATCATGCTCATTTCAAATTCCTTACTCATACACGATGAAAACTCCTTGCACAAGGACTCATTAGTAGAACCAAAGATAATATCATCAACATAAATTTGAACAATAAGTATATCTTGATTTTTATTTTTAACAAAAAGAGTAGTATCCGCTTTACCCATTGAAAAACCGTTATCCAACAAGAAATTTTTAAGCCTATCATACCAAGCTCTAGGTGCTTGTTTTAATCCATACAAAGCTTTAGACAACTTATACACATTGTTTTCGACAGATTTTGGTGGGTGGAAAATGAAAAATCTATATAGAACAATAAATTTGTATTTTCGGGAATGGGGTACCTCACTGAGTTGTTGTGTGTTTTAGGTGTTTTTAAAATTAAATGAGGTAAAAAGGGGTGAGGAATGTGGTGACAGTGGAGGAGGATCTGAAATAAGAGAAAGGTCCCTTGGGGTAAGCTTTACACCTGCAAAAACAGGTTAGAAAGCCGTACCCAGCGTTCACTCCGAGTTAGCAAACTCAAACTTTTTTAAGATGAAGAGAGCTTTCCAGCCCTCTGTAAATGGAGTTTTGAGGTTGAAGAAAGCTTATTTTGTGGAGTGTGAGTGTGAGTATTCATGGGGTAAAAAAAAGTTGTCGAGAATAGAGTTTAGGTACCTTTATATATGAGGTACCCTGGCGACCACGT
Organism: Citropsis articulata; assembly: GCA_030449925.1. NCBI lineage: Eukaryota > Viridiplantae > Streptophyta > Magnoliopsida > Sapindales > Rutaceae > Citropsis > Citropsis articulata. Next base: position 6,322,856 of record JASUUH010000227.1, on the reverse strand, counting down.
GGCGAATTTTCATTGGTTCTTGACTGTCTTTTGGCCTTTTTATCATTTTGGGCCGTTTGGGGAGCATGCTTGGGGATCAGGTAGGCGATCGCGGCGTATCCCGTCATTCTATGTACGTGGCGCGCACTGGAGAGTGGTCCAGGGTATCCTCTTTTCAGTACACTGTTTTGATACATGGTTTTAACCGAATCAAGCCTGGTCCTTTAAGCGATAGAGATGTTTCTCATGGCGGATTTTTAGAGAGTTTTTCGAAACCCGATATGCGAGGTACCCCCAATATATGGGGTACCCCATCGGTACTCACATTGCGTGGTACCTCAAATCATGGGTATCCCAATTTATGCGGGGTAGGCCAAATTATGCGGGGTACCTTAAATTATGCCGTGGTTGCCAGGGGTACCTTGACTTGCTCTACACCCACGCGGGGTACCTCTTTTATACTAACGTTACTTCCCTTGTCGACACGTGGCATTGTGTTATTCTTCATATTTCTCCCCAAACACACATGATTTGGAAATTTTTCATTTTCAAAACCGGGAGGTTGTTTTACATAAACTTCCTCCATAATATAATCATTTAGAAAAGCACATTTAACATCCATTTGAAATAGAATAAAATCTTTATGGCATGCATATGCTAACAACATTCTAATGGATTCTAATCTAGCTACAGGTGCAAATGTTTCATCAAAATTAATTCCTTCTTCTTGGTTGTATCCTTGAGCCACTAATCTAGCCTTATTTCTTACAACCATACCGGATTCATCCATCTTATTCCTAAATACCCATTTGGTACCTATGATGGACTGATGTTCCGGTTTAGGAACCAATTCCCACACATTATTTCTCTCAAATTGATTCAACTCCTCTTGCATTGCCATAATCCAAGACTCATCATTTTCCGCATCTGCAAAAGATTTTGGTTCAATTTGAGAAATAAATGCAGCATGCTCACATGTGTTCCTAAGTGATGATCTAGTAGTAACACCTCTAGATGGATCTCCTAAAATGACATCCGAAGGGTGAGAAGAAACATACCTCCACTCCTTGGGGAGTGTTTGAATACTACCTTCTTGCTGTTCCATACTTCTTGGCTCTTCTTGATCATCCTCTTGATTTTCTTGTAGAGTATTCTCTTGGTTATCCTTTGATGATTCTTCTTGTAACTCTCCATTTGCATCATCATTAACAACTCCTTTCTCAGCAGAGGAGGGGTTAGACTCATCAAAAGAAACATGCATAGACTCTTCCACAACCAAGTTCTTTTATTATAAACTCTATAAGCTTTGCTTGAACTTGAATACCCAAGAAAAATACCAACATCGGATATTGGATCAAATTTACCAAGATTGTCTTTTGTGTTCAAAATAAAACATTTACAACCAAAGACTTTGAAATAATCAATATTGGGTTTTCTATCTTTCCAAAGCTCATAGGGAGTTTTATTAAGAAGAGATCTAATCAACACCCGATTTAAAACATAACAAGCGGTGTTGACGGCTTCGGCCCAAAAATACTTAGGTAAAGCATTTTCATTCAACATGGTCCTAACCATTTCTTGAATAGATCTATTCTTTCTCTCAACAACTCCATTTTGTTGTGAAGTTCTAGGTGATGAAAATTGATGCTCTATGCCTAAGTCATTACAAAAAGACTCAAATGCATAATTTTCAAATTCTCTACCATGATCACTTCTAATGCAAGAAATAGAATAACCCTTTTCATTTTGAACCTTTTTACAGAAAATTTTGAAAGCATCAAAAGCATCATCCTTATTGGCTAAGAACAATACCCATGTGAATCTAGAATAATCATTCACAATTACAAAAGCATAATACTTGCCATTTAAGCTAGCATATCTAGATTGTCCAAACAAATCCATGTGAAGTAGTTGAAGAGGTTTTGAAGTAGAAACATGATTCTTGTTTTTGAAAGAGGTTTTGATTTGTTTTCCAAATTTTGATTTGTTTTCCAAATTGACAAGCCTCACAAATTAAATCCTTTTGAAAATTGATTTTTGGAATTCCTTTAACTAAATCATTTTTCGAAATTTTTGAAATCAAATCCATATTTGCATGACCTAGTCTTTTATGCCATAACCAACCATCACCATATAATGCTGAAAAACATTTATCATGAATGGATGCAACATCTATGTCAATAGTATAAACATTACCACATCTATTTCCAATAAACAAGACCTTTCCATCACATGCATCTTCAATAATACATCTAGACTTATCAAAAACTACTTTATAACCTTTGCCACACAATTGACTAATACTAATCAAATTGTGTTTCAAATTTTCAACCAAACATACATTTTCAATTAAGGTTGATGAAATTTTACCGACATTTCCGATTCCAAGAATCCTCCCTTTTGAATTATCTCCAAAAGAAACATCTCCACCGTTTTCAAGTTTTGTAAAACTTGAAAGCCATGCATAGTTTCTAGTCATGTGTCTTGAGCATCCACTATCCAAGAACTATTTTTTCTTCTTCTTCTTTAAGCCCTGCAGGAAAAATCTCAAGTTTTAGGTACCCAAACCTTTTTGGGTCCTTGAGTGTTAGCAATGGTTCCTTTTGGAACCCAAATACATTTCATACCATAATATGCATTTCTTTTTACTATGCATCTATTTTTCATATGTCCATCTTGATTATAATAATGACAAACAACTTGATTATTAAGAGACGTGCTCTTCACAAAATAGTTCTTGTAATATTTTTGTTTCAAATTTGGCTTATAGCCAAGTCCTCCTTTATCAAACACACACTTTTATGAATTAAGCAAGTTATCCAACATCTTTTGACCATTTGTAAACTTTAGCACAATTTCATTTAGATCATTGCTCTTCTTTTTAAGTAATTCATTTTCATTTTTCAATTCATTCACATGTGACTCTAGATGCTCATGTGAAGTGCTAGAATTCTCAAATAGAGCAATTTTATCAAGCAATGTTTTATTTTCTAATTCAAGACATGTAATCTTAGCACTAAATGAATCATTTTCATTTTTGAGTTCTACCACCTTCTTTTTAAGACAAACATTCTTCTTACCAATTTTCATCAATTCATCATGCAATTCTCTAAAGGCATCATGTAACTCATCATAGGTAGGAAGATCATTTACCTCATCTAATTCGTCATTTGATTCATCTCCAATTGCCATAAGAGCTAGATTTGTCATTTCTTGATGCTCTTCATCCTCATTCGTTTCTTCATCACTATCGTCCCACGTGGCCATCATTGCTTTCTTCTTAAACTTGTTGAGAAGAGGGCATTTCGATCTTATATGTTTCTTGCATAACATTTGATTGCTTTTTTCTCCTTTTGATTCTTAAGTCTAAACTTTCTTCTTCACCGGTTTTCTTGAAGAATTTTCTGAATCTCCTTGCTAGCATCGCCAACTCCTCGTCATCTCCGTTCACTCTTCCATCACTCTTTGTAGCTTTGAGAGCAATATTTTTCTTCTTCTCCTCAATTTCTCTTTCGGCTGCCAAATCCTCCTCATAAGAAATAAGAGAACCGATTAGATCATCAATAGGTAAGACATTCAAATCTTTGACTTCCTCAATGGCAGTTCTTTTTGGTCTCCATTCTTTAGGAAGTGATCTAATGATTTTTTTAACTTTCTCACTATTTGAGAATGTTTTTCCTAGGGCTCCTAGAGTGTTCACTATGTCCGTAAATCTAGTATATATAGAATATACACTCTCATTTTATTCCATTTGAAACAATTCATATTGTCGAGTGTACCTACTAATTTTAGACTCTTTCACTTGATTAGTGCCTTCATAGACAACTTCGAGTTTGTGCCAAATTTCATAAGAACTTTCACAACTAGACACTCTATGAAATTCTTTCTTGTCTAATGCACAAAATAAGGCATTCATAGCTTTGGAATTTAGAGAAGCTTTTCTCTTTTCCAATTCATTCCATTCCCCTGAAGGTTTTGGAATGTCTTCCCCAATTTCATTTTTGGTCAAAGGCATAAAAGGACCATCACATACAACTTCCCAAATTTCATAATCTAGGGCTTGCAAGTAAATTCTCATCCTAGTTTTCCAATATGGGTAGTCATTTCCATCAAAAAATGATCGTCTAGTTGTGGATTGTCATTCCCTAAATGTTGAGTCACTTTGAGTTGCCATTGATCTTTTACTCTAGACGGTTAAGTCCTAACAAGAGAACCAAGCTCTGATACCAAATGAAATACTAACTAGGCAACCCAAGAGGGGGGGTGAATTGGGTTTTTGAAAAATAAGCAAATAAAAATTCAATGAAATAATAACTAAGCAAACCAATTTGAAATAAACAAAGTAATATGCAATGAAAAGTAAAGAGATAAGGTAAGAGAAATCAAACACAATGATTTTTATGTGGTTCGGCTATCCTCGCATACATCCACGCCTCCAAGCACACCGGGCTTGAGGATTCCACTAAGCAAGCCACCAAGGCCTCAAAAGCTTACAATTGACTTCCAAGGTGTTAATAAACCTTTACAACAAGAGATTATTCACAATCTCTTAACCCAAATGTATCCCAACACTTACAATCACTCAAAACAAAAATTACAAGTTGTTTTTCTCTCACACAATCTTTAAGATTACAAATCAAAACCCAATGTGTGAATAAGATGAAGCAAGAATGTGTTTAAAGCTCTATGAAGATTGTATAAACGTGTATAAGCTCAATGGTCGTGTTGTGATCAATCTTTGATATGATTTGAATGAGCTTATTTATACTTGGAGCTGAAAACTAGCCGTTATAGCCCATTTCACCAGAAAACGGATCGTCGTTTACCCGTTAATGGTTCACCGTTTGCGCTGATCAAAGTTACTGTTGCGCTGATTTCAAATAAACGGTTGACCGTTAGTCACTTACCCTTTCGCCGTTAAAATCCAGAGACCTACACAACAAAAATCTCTATCCGTTTTTGGCTAAACGGTTAAGGATTAGCAAATAATAACATACTGAAAATTATCAGTTAGCCGTTTACTAGTTAACGGTTCGCCGGTAAATTTCAGAAGCTTATTCAACACATTTCAACTAACCGTTTTCACTAAACGGTTAAGACTTAACAAAGTATGCCTTTCTGGCAATTAACGGTTAACCGTTATTACTTAACGGTTCGCCGGTTATTTTCAGTAGCCTTTAAAACAAAAGGCTTAACCGGTTTGCTTTAAACGGTAAGAGGTTAACACAAAAATCCTTTCTGAATATTATCGGTTAACCATTAAAATAACCGGTTCACCGTTTAATTCCAGTAACCTTAAAATATAAAATGTTTAACGGTGAAGGCTTAAGAAATAACCCTTTAGAAAGATTAGGCTTTACCATAAACTGTTAGCCATTTAAATAAAAGGTTCACCGTTTAAATCCAGTGGCTGATTTTTAACAAGTTATGAAGTAATCGGTTGAGGCCTTAGACATTAACCTTTCTCTGCATTTTATCGGTTAACCGTTAATATTAACGGTTCACCGATTATTTTCAGAAATACATATTTTTGCAGAGATGTTCCAGTTTTTCAAAAACTTGGAGATACTCATAGAAAACTTCTAGCTTTTAAGAAAATGTTTGTAATTATAAAAACTCCAACATATTTATCAAAAGGTTTGTTATCATCAAAATCGATAAAAAGAACATTTACAAGTTAACACAATAGATAAAGAAACTAAGCAACGTTTTGATACTGTTACTTGATTTCCTTTTTTCAACCATGTGAGCTTGTATGGAGTTTGATGAGGTTCTGTCTTTAAATTTAGCTTTGTCACGGCTTCTTTCGAAATGACATTCTCGCAACTGCATGAGTCTATGATCATACGACATACTTTACCCCTAATTGTACAAGTGGTCTGAAAAATATTTTACCGTAACCATTTGTCTTTGTTTTGACCTTTAAGCATGAAGAATGCGCGGTTCATGATCAAAATTGGTCCGCTATCACCATGTTCTTCAACAGATTGAGCGCTACCGCTACTATCAAAAGTTGGCTCCTCAGTGAATTCTTCAGTTTCTTCCTCCTGGTAGTCTTCACTTTCCTTAGTGCCTACAAATAAGCCTTTACCGTATTTTCCTCCCTTTTTACATTCTGTCATTCGGTGCCCAATTTCTCCGCAATTAAAATAGTGTAATCATGTACCCGATGATTGGGTTTTGCTGCTTTGACCAATTTCACCAGGTTTGCTAGTTTTTATTGGAGGATTTGGAGGGGTGAAATTACGAAATTGGGAAATCGGGCTTGAATTATTACGAACAATACTTCGAGAACCCTGAAAGTTCGAGTCGTTAGTACACCGATTAAATTATTTTTCTAACTGCAAGGCTTGTTGGTGTGCTTCTGAGACAGAGTATGGATCAAGCAAATTCAACTGGTCTTGAAACTGGGATCGTAGACCTCCAATGTAGCGAGAAACCTGTTGTTCTTCTATCTCTGTCAAGTCATTGCGTGCTACCAACCAATGAAATTTGTGGTGTAATCATCCACTGATAGATTACCTTGCTTTAAATTCTATAGTTGTTGGTATAACAGTTTGGCGTAATTATGAGGCAAGAATGCTCCATGCAAGTGCTTCTTCAGCGTTTCCCAAGAATCAATCTTCTTTTTACCTAGCCCAATCCTTGTGAGCTTAGTTTGTTGCCACCAAGCTACTGTTCTTCCACGGAATCGAGTTGCAGCCAGCAAAACTAGTTTATTTTCAGGAACTTCCTTATATTCAAAAACTTTCTCAATGGCATTAATCCAATCCAATAATTCTCCAGGTCGACCACTTCCCTGAAATCTAGGAATGTCAATTCTCAACCCAGTTTCCCATCTTCGATCATCAGTTAACTCAGATCTATGTCGATGCCCAGAGAACGGGTTAGCGAAACTTTCACTTGACTTATCTTCGCGTTCTAGAGTACGATGGCGTTCGTTAAGTAACTCTGCCATTCGTGCCATTTACGTAGTTAACATATCGATTCTCGCTGTCATGCTAGCCAGGGCTTCATCTCTAGAAACATCATATTGATTGTAAGTTGTAGCATGAGCATCACGAGCTTTTCTTGGAGGCATTTTTCAAATTCGGGTTTGAAAGGTAATGGGGCTAAACTGAAAGTTAAATAAGACTTTGGGCCGAAATTATAATTAGAAAAAAGTTTTAGATTTCCGGTTACGGTGGTTTGAAATCGAGCAAGGATGGGTGGATCTGAAAGATTTGATGGTGAGGAACACAATAGTAGCAACAGTTTAGCCGGATTCGCGGCGGTTTGGCCGGAAAACCAACTTGAAATGGTGGCGGCTTACGGTGGTTCGTGGCGGTTTATGGCCGGCGGCAAAGGGTGGTTGGGTTTTAGTCGGCAGAGGATGGGGATGTTTTTTGTGGTGGTGATCGACGGTTAAATCGTGCCGGAAGTGATGAACGGAGGTGGTGGCGGTCACGACTGTTTTGGCTTTTTTTTTCTGGCGATCTGTGGCTATTCGACGGTGGTAGAAGCTTGAAGTTTGACGGCCGGTGATCTCTGATCCGAATGGTGGTGGTTGCGTCCAGATCGGTGTGGAAGAAAGCCGTGACCTTGCGCAGTGATCGTGGTGGCTTTGCTTGTTTGATTTTTGTTTTTTTTTTATAAAGCTAAACGGAAAAATTAAAAAATGGAAAAAGCAAAGGTTTGGTGGTAGCTGGGGTTAGAATGGTGATACCAGGTTTTGGTTCTGATACCGTCTGGCGATCGTGAGTTTAATATTCAAAATATTAGTTGATTCTAGAATTTGAATAAAAAGCGGTAAATTCACGTTGATTCAAAAAATGCCGTGAATTTAGGGGTTAAGACTCGTTGATTCCGCAGAATACCGAAAATTAACTGTCAAATACTCACAAAAAGATTTGAAAATTGAAATATTATTGGGCTCTAAAAATCTATATCTTCAAAAGGCTACAAGAGGAAACTATTTATAGTAATAGTAACTATCCTAATTCATGAAGTAAAACAAAATCCTAAATTGAAAAGGAAAAATTCTAAATTAGAAAGAAAATTAAAAATCTTAAACTTTAGTTCATAAGGAAATTAATCTTAATATAATATAGATTTCTAGTCTTCATCAGACACTGAAAAAAACTAGATTAATAAGGAGAATAACTAATTGTGTCTGAACTAAGATTTTTATTATTATAAGTAACTGTTGGGGAAAATACAGTTTTTAAAAAAAACTTTTAGGGCCGATCTCATATAATATATATGAATTCGTAATCTAGAAATCGTACCTTGAAAATCCAGTTTGGATTTTTCCGCTGAAGTGATTTAGGCTCCTAGATCATGATCCGTCACCACCACTCCCGTTAGATCACGATCCGTCACCACCACGCCTGTTAAATCACGAATCGCCACATTTAATCTTCGGTTATGACTGTTTGATCTACACTTGACGCAGCTATCACTACTAAAAGCAAATAAAGAAAATTTTTCTCTCAAAATTGAGAAAAATCTTTTTTCCTGATGTATTTGTCTGTCTCTTTCTTTTGGGAGAAAAATAAGTTATATTATTTCTTTAGTGAAACCTCAAAACTAAAGTTACGTTCTTTCCTTTTTAATAAATGCTTGTAAAATAACATGCTTTTATACAAAAGTATATTAATGGAGCATCCCAAAATAATATAATTATGTTTTTACCCAAATTGCTAGTTATCTTGCTTATTAATCCAATAATAGTGCAGTCGATTAAATGGCTAACCCGGGATCATTTGGGAACAACATACAATGGTATGATTAAGCGTAATTAAAAGCCTAATCATTTAATTCCAACTCTACTCCACTATAAGATTGGAACTGACCTCCATAATTGTATGTTCGAATAAAATTAAAAGCCACATTGATTTCTTTTGCTCAATCCTTTGTACACATCGTTAATTAAATCGATATCTCAGTCAATCGATTTAATTACATCTTATTCTTGATACTTCTTGGTTTCTCTAATGATCATTTTCAACATATTAAATATGTTGACACACTCTGGGAGAATTACATGATCAATCAAAACCATCAAGATGTCGTCAGACAATTTATATTGTTAATCTATAACCCAATACTCATAATGCTCCCACCAAGATCTGGTAATCTTGACCACAAGGTGTGTCGTGAACTCAAATGGAATAACAATTATAATCATGAAATCATAATTAACTCAAGATTAAGATTACGGTAAAATCAATGCCTTAATTAAATCTCATGATCCACTAAATAAAGTGACTTTATTTATCAATCATGAACTTAATTTATTTAATCATAAAATAACTTGTATTATATGTACTGGTGATCGTACATATAATATGATTAAATTGACTTTATTCAATATATTTATGTAATTAAAATATCTCAAATATTTTATTAATCAGAAAATAAATTAATATGCTTTAAAAGAGCATATTTTCCCAACAGTAACTTCGTTTTGGTCTGTGTTCAACCAAAACAATTCCATGACAGTGATATATAGAAAGTAGTAGCTAAGTTAGAACCTCCCCAGGGTACTAGCAAACACAGCCGGCCAATGGCACAAAATAAATTGCCATTTCAGTTTAATAAAGACGAATTACAATATGATTCAAGCCGTCCATGAAATCATGCAGTGGATTCAAATTGACAAGTTGACTCTAATGGTCCATTATCATCTTTTATTATTATTAAGTCACTTCGAGTGTTTTTTCTTTATCTATTTTCTGGTATTTCTTTATAATAATGTAAAGAGAAAACGTTTAGAAAAAAATATAATATGATGACAAGTGCCAGTATAATATGATTGACAAGTGCCAGACCTCCCAATTCATGCAAGACATTTGTGTCAAATTTGTTGATTGAGGACTCACGGTTAATTAGGTATGATTGAGGGAAAAAAAAAGTTAATTTCATACGATCCCCTTCATTTATTGACAATTTTCGACGTACATTCAAGTTTATTGTAAGTCTACACTACACCCCCAGACCGTTGATTAGTTTTCCAAATCAAACGGCATGTCGACTGTTGTCGATCATTAAAAGTTCACTTTTGCTCTGATATGTCAAATGTCACTGTGAACAAAAATGTGAAAATAACCTAAACAAAGCATATAAGAAAAATGTTGATAGTTCTAAAATTAATTATGAAATAATATATTTTATTTTTTTCTCTCCTTTTAAGCTAAGATTTAACAACAATCAATAGTAATGATAGGAGCGTCATTTTTAAGATTCGGATCTTATATTCGAACTTCATCGAATGAGTGGGTTAATACTTTTTTAAGAAAAAAGAAAAATTCTTCCCCTTTCGCTCCTCCATTCTTTCTTTCTTCCCCATAAGTAAATTTGAAACGTTAAAAATCTCAACGGCTTCTTATCATTTTTCACTCCCTGCTCAATTAATCTTGATAGCAAATGGAGTCACGACACAGGGTGTGGAATATAGAACTATATAATATGTACTGATTGATGGTTATCCCACGATTTGTCGACGGCATTCGACGACTGATTAGTATTGAAATGCTTGATTTTAAAAGATTAGAGGGGGCAAAAAAAAGGGTGACAAATGATAGAATGTGACAGACCCAAGGCGTGGATCATCCAACAGTAAAATATATGGTAATACTAAGAGAGGCATGGATCTTGTTACGTTGCTTTTAATATAAAATTTTAGTGGGTGTTTTTATTATGATTTAGAGTATTTTCATGACATGGACATTGGAGAACACCGTGACTCGACTGACGTAGCTTTTCATGTTTCTTAATCCACGAAAATGTAAAATATGCTAATTGGTGCTCGAAAATTGTCATCACATCCATCCTTTCCAAATCAATGGCTTTTGGCTTCACCAATTAATAATGGTTTTGGAGCTCAAATTAAGATTACGCATCTTACCTCAATTAAATTATTGCTATTATTATCTTTTTTTTACCCAAAACTTTTTATTTTTATCTCTGCTTGAAGTATGACTTTATTTATAATTATACGGAGAAGAATAATAATAATGATTAATATATAATAACTAAGAAAATCCTACATCGGCCTATTAGTTTTCATTTAATGGATGATAAAGAAATAATCTCACATCTGCCTAAAAATAGTTAATAATAAGTTAGGTTGAAGAGTGAAGATAACTAATAAATGGGTGTGGTTATTTGCACTATAAACTTTATTTTGAACAACCATTTTAAAATAAAAATTTTTATTACCTAATTGCTATAGTGGAATTACTTAAATGGAAATAATTAAGAAAAGGAACAATTTCTTCTTCTTCTTCTTCTTTTTTTTTTTCAATATGTTATAACATATAAGATCATACGTTTAATCTTGTTGTCTTGGAACGTGGCTTGCAATGACATCTCCCAAATAAATGTTTGATAAAAGTTCTATCAACGTTCCTGCAGTTAACCTCCGACGTAAATTACAGGAACGTTTTATATAATTACTCTTCTTTCGCTAATTAAAAAGCTATATTATATAAAATGAAGAAGATTTGATTTTTCTTCTTATGTGTGATTTGCCAGACAACAAAGATGATGAGAATAAAAATTAAGAATCTAATCTTTAATAATATAAAACTACTTTTTTATTTAGTTTTTCCAACAATGGCAGTTATGATTAATGCTCATTATTTTATATCTATTACACATATTAAAAGATCAATCTAAAATGCATCAACAAGCATGTCTTGGAAGAATATTGATTGAAGTTGGTGTCGAAAACATTTTATTTACCCGTAAATAATTAATTAAAATTAAAAGACATGCATGATTCAAGTTAGGGCAATATTGGAAATATTAGAGTGTTCAGAGCAAAAATTCATTTTTTTAAATTTTGAATAATGGGTGTAATGAAAAAATGAGTATTTTCAGTAATTTTTTGAGTGCAAATAGCCTCATCTTTAATAAATTAAAGTAATTTTTTTGTTTGAAATCTAGATGGTTTGAATATAAATGTCCAAATGACATATTTTTTAATACATAAATATAAGCGACATCTTGTTTGTTCTAATAAGGCCCATTTGGGAGATTCAAAAATAATTTTTAAAAGTTAAAAGCTAATATTCTCATTTGCTTGAATTTTTCACAAATCATATTTCGTGGAATCATCCCATCTTACAATAGATTTTGAAAAATAGGGAACGATTAGTTTTTCAAAATCTATTTTTAAGAACTAGTTATATACTTAATATTATCTAATATATCCTCACATAAATTTAAAAAATCTGAAATTATCCTTATTAATTAGGAAATAAAATCTTTAAATTTAAAATACTATTATTACTGCCAATTATATTGAGATACCAATATAAAAGATAAAATTGATAGTATAAAAATATTTATTTAGGGTCAGTTTGGTAATGCTGTGACTTTTAAAATAATTATTATTAGCTGTGCTATAGAAATAATCAGTTGTAAAGAGAATTAATTGAATGTTCAGTAAAATTTAGTTTTAAAGGTGTTGTAAGTTTTAAAAGCAATTATATGTATTTGATAAATCTTATTGTAAAACTGCTATAAAAATGTAAATGGCTGAAATGGATACAATGTTTAATAATGTTTATCTCTTTATAGTGAATGATTTGATTTCATAATTAAAAAAGATAGTTTTAGATTTTTATAATGTATATGAGGATATATATTAAATTATATTAAGTATAAAATTGATTCTCAAAAACAAAATTTGAAAAGCTACTACTTCTCTACATTTCAAAATCAATTGCAACATGAGATAATTTTGCCAAAAGTGATTTGTAAAAAATTCAACCAAATATCAAAATTAGTTTTAACTTTTAAAAATTACTCTTGAGCCTCCCAAAAGCAATCCCAAACGAGTCCTTATATACATGTTTATAAATGTGTAAAAAAAATTATATTCAACATTATGTATATTTCATTCATTTATATTCTTATAGAAATTTAACAATAAGATTTATCCAATACAAATAATTGCCTTAAAACCGACAACGCTTTTAAAAATAAATTTTATCAAATATCTAACTATTATCTTCATAGTTGAAATTTTGGTTATTTTCACAGTATAATTGATAATAATTAATTTAAAAGCTACAGTTTTACTAAAGTGGCCCTAAATAAAAAAATATTTTAAATATGGTTATATGACATTTATGTCTTTATAAGTCAAAATGAATAAAAGGATTAGGTTTTATAGTTTAAGAAATAAGTGTATTTAATAGAGATATTATTGGGATATAACATTTACATTTCGTTCAAACATTTTTCAATTCACATAAAAATTTTTCCTTTCCTATTTAGATTTAAATGTTTAAAAATTAAACATATTTTCAAACATAAGCTATAAGGAAACAAACAAACAAATTTAAAATATGTATGAAATTAATAAAGTTTGAGACTTCAAAACGATTAAGAAAGAAACTCTAAATATAAATTTAGACAATCTGCGAATCGTAAGTTAACTTTCGAATATTACAGAAAAGCTTTTACACATACAGTATCTGTAGCCAACTAGGCAATTAAGCACCAATAGGACACCATCTTTAATTTCTGCCTAACAAAGACAAGCTGCACGAATGAAGTGGTTTAATTACGTGGATGATAACCCCTTAATGTGGAATAAAACATCAGGAATTTCTAACTTTGTTTTTGGTAATTTTATATTACAAATATTTTTTTAATCAAACTATTGATATTTTAAAAAAAAAAAAAAAGAGAAGAGACAGTGACCTGTGGCAATGGCACTGGTTCCGAAACGAGAAGCTGTCATGGAGCCAAACAAATGGCAGCTTCGGGCCAAAGCACTATAAATAGAGTCACTTGAGTCTCTTATAACTCACAAGCTAAGTGTCAAACTAAAACTATCAACGACATGGGAAGCAAGCAGCAGCAGGTGATGACGACTGACCCCGTCGCTCTTCCACAGTCGTGGGACAGCGGCAGCAACCGCATAGCAGCTATTAATGTGCAAGGAAGAAACCCATCACCTAATATCACTGCCAGCAAAGACTTTGGTGATGATCCAGAGGACCCAAATTATAAGGTTTAATTTTTATTTCTTTACCCTGCTGGAAAGTATTTGTTTTGTTTCTGTAATTTAGTTCAACATTTTATTTTTCTTTTCTTTTTCTTTTTTTTTTTGTGAACAGAAACCTGGATGGAGGAAGTTTCTCTCATTTGTTGGCCCTGGATTTCTTGTTTCATTGGCTTATCTTGATCCTGGCAACCGTAAGCCAAATCCTATCTTCCGTTTGTTCGCGTTCTTGTTTCTGCTTTTTGTGTGGTGACGTTAAATTGCTATTTGTCTACTGTAACAGTGGAAACTGACTTGCAAGCTGGTGCTAATCACCGATATGAGGTATAATTAGTATTTAATTACAACAAAAAATAAAATTTAGATTAAAAAAAAAAATTAGAATGCAAGAAAGAAATTAAAACTTAGCTCTAAGATATGACTTTGTAATGTAATTTTGTCGTTTAATCTTTTCAGCTGCTGTGGGTGGTTTTCATCGGACTGATCTTTGCTCTCATCATTCAGTCCCTTGCAGCAAATCTTGGTGTTAGCACGGGTGAGTCCAAACTACCATACTATCTGTGAATGGTAAATAAAAATTATTATTACTATTATTATTATTATTTTAACCAACATACATATATTTTTTTGATTGCTTCATCTCTCAGGGAAACATCTATCAGAATTATGCAAAGCCGAGTACCCAATACTCGTCAAGTACTGCTTGTGGTTGCTTGCAGAAATTGCTGTCATAGCTGCTGATATACCAGAAGGCATATTCTCAATCATCTTTGAAAATCTTGCTTTGATACATGCATGCCCCTTCAACAATTTAACAAAAATTTTCATATTTGATGTTTTATTGGTTCAGTAATTGGGACAGCCTTTGCATTGAATATACTGTTCAATATCCCAGTGTGGGTTGGAGTTCTTCTGACTGGTGGCAGCACTCTCTTGCTTCTTGGCCTGCAGAAATATGGGGTAACGTTATCTTGTATCAAATTTAATATATGTTTCAGTTCATGACAGAAATATAATCAAAGTTTAATTATGTGAAAAGGATATTTTTATTTAGATAATTATCAATGTAGGTTATCCATGTAAAGCCAGTACTCGTCATCATCTATATTTACGTTTTTCGAACTCTTAGTACAGATGTTGAGTTATTCGTCAATTGCTTTTGTCTCCATTTGCATGTTTAGTTTGGTCTTACTAACCTTTCGAAAGATTCTTTTGTTTTTACTATTGTGCACTAAATTTCATAAAAATAGATATTGTGTACTATTATTTGTTATTATTTTTCCAATTGATCCTATTTTAATATCTACAATTGGAAGATTGAATTGTCTGTATGCGAAACTTACTCAATTTGTTTATTTTTTGTAAAAATAGAATAATAAATGTCAACATTTTCGATTTGCAAATTTACACAAAATGCGTCACTTCTCCTTTGACTCTTTTATTTGATTTTGTTTTCTGGGAATTTTCTCTACACACGACACATCCTCTTAAAATCGTTACGCCACATGCAACGCCTTAAAATCTGTACACGTTTCAAAATATTTAGAGGAAATTTTACCTTTCTCGTGCAACTGATTATTATTATTATTATTATTATTATTTCCTGGCAAGGCGTTTAATAGGTTTTTAATAAAAAATATCTTGTACGACTTGAGAAATTATTTGTCGTTTATTAAAATCAATAGTTCAGTTCAAATGTTTGCTGTATCCTCCATGCTCGTTAATCACAATTTTGTTTGAAATGAAATGAAAAAAAATTGATAGATATTCGTTTAAAGATTGAATATTCATAACATTAAGTGGCATAAATGGGGGATTATATTAACTTAAATTTTTAACTTTAA
Source organism: Citropsis articulata (assembly GCA_030449925.1). NCBI lineage: Eukaryota > Viridiplantae > Streptophyta > Magnoliopsida > Sapindales > Rutaceae > Citropsis > Citropsis articulata. The sequence continues at coordinate 6,307,031 of JASUUH010000227.1, read as the reverse complement.
ACTTTAACATAAATTCTAATCCATTGATCTCATGGGAATCAATAGTAAATGTGGCATTAGATTCTATTGCATGAGATTAATCATTAACGGATGATCATTTGTGTCAAAATTTAAGTAAAAATTTTTATATTAAACTAGCCTCATGACTCCCAATTATATAACTAAATAAGTTTATAACTTTGATGATGATGATGATGATTTTCTAATTAAGAATCTCTAGTCATATTAAGATAAAAGAATGAATTAAAAGATAAAAAAATATAAGATTTCAGTGTAGTATATTTTATCTTATAGTACATTATGGCTAAGGTTCCTTATTGGAAGCTCAATATATTATATTATTTTATTTTATATTACATTACATTATATTATATGATTTTACTATATAGAGGTGCGTATCTCGTGCGTCACCATACATGCACACAGTGAACATCTGTTTTAATTATGGAATTGAGCAGGTGAGGAAGCTGGAAATGCTGATAGCAGTGCTTGTATTCATAATGGCTTGTTGTTTCTTTGGAGAAATGAGTTATGTAAAGCCCCCGGCAGCTGATGTGCTCAAGGGCATGTTCGTCCCCAAGCTCAGCGGCCAAGGAGCTACCGGCGACGCCATTGCCCTTTTGGGTGCCCTTGTCATGCCGTATGATCCATCACAAACATATACCTAATTATATATATATATATATATAGCGTAACACTTGTACCAATAAATTAAAACTGTTTTTTAACATGCAGACATAATCTTTTTCTCCACTCAGCTCTTGTGCTTTCTCGAAAAGTGCCCAATTCTGTTCGAGGCATAAATGTAAGCCAGTTATAACATTAACAACACAGAATATGTACACGTATAGTTTCAGCAACCTGCAGGATATATATGATCCGTTTGGTGTGCTTAATTAATTGGCTCTTATTTGTTCTTAATTTTTACAGGATGCATGTCGATTTTTTCTTATAGAGAGCGGGTTGGCCTTGTTGGTAGCATTTTTGATCAATGTAGCAGTTATCTCAGTTTCAGGCACTGTTTGCTCAGCCACAAATTTGTCAAATGATAATAAGCATCAATGCAGCGATATCACACTTAACTCGGCTTCTTTCCTCCTGCAGGTCCAAAGTTACATCAGTTTGAATATAACTAACACTTGATGAAAGCGTTAATCCTCACGAAAAACATATGGTTTTCTTCTGCAGAATGTGTTGGGTAAATCAAGCAAAATCGTTTACGCCATCGCTCTGCTGGCCTCAGGGCAGAGCTCCGCCATCACAGGCACTTACGCTGGCCAATATATCATGCAGGTATTTTAGATAAATAACAACAAACAATATTATTGTTTTTTGTGTGTGGGTGGGTAGAGAGAGAGAGAGAGAGTTCCTTACTGAATTTGATTAAATTACTCGTGAGTTTTGTGAACTTTAGGGTTTCTTGGACCTGAAGATGAGAAAATGGCTGAGAAACCTAATGACAAGGTGCATTGCCATTACACCAAGTCTTATTGTCTCCATTATTGGTGGATCACAAGGAGCAGGCAGACTAATCATCATTGCATCGGTTAGAAATATTATTATTATCTTATTATTTGCTACATTAGCCTAATTAGTTAAATTATTGCAGGATATATAACACATGATGTAGTATGGGTTTTGTTTGCAGATGATACTGTCATTTGAGCTGCCATTTGCCCTGATCCCACTTCTTAAATTCAGTAGCAGTGCCACAAAGATGGGACCCCATAAGAACTCAATTTATGTAAGATTGGTTATTGTTTTCGAATTGTTTACTTAGAGTCAACCACCAGACGCCTATCAAACTCTATCATGGCCACAGGTTCGATGCAAGGCTCGTGCCGTGCTGGCCTTGACAGAAATTATTTCAAGCGACATCAGTTTAATTTTTTCACACGAAAATTCATGGCTACGTCTAAATATAAAAACCGTGTCAGATTATAATGAAACAACATTGTATAGCTGATATTTCATGTCATATTTGACTGTAGATCATTGTGATATCATGGATTTTGGGGCTGGGAATCATCGGCATCAACATCTATTACCTCAGCACAGGCTTCGTCGATTGGCTAATTCACAACAGCCTTCCTAAAGTCGGAAATGTGTTCATTGGGATGATAGTGTTTCCCTTGATGGCCGTCTATATGATTGCGGTCATCTATCTTACTTTCAGAAAAGACACTGTGGTAACATTTATTCATCCCACAAAAGACGATCCCGCTGCCCAAACCCGCATGGAAACCGGGCTTGGTAACCCCAATGCCACAGAATTGGACAGGGTACATTACAGAGAGGATCTGGCTGACATTCCATTGCCAGAATAAATAATTTAAATCTTGTATCTTGTGCCGAAGAAACTTCTCAAGAGTTAAAATTAAGTTTTCCTTACTTTAGTGTTTTGAATTTAGGCCAGTTCGGATATATATATATATATATATATATATATATACACACGGATTAAGTTAATTATCTGAAGGGAAAGGAGGTTAATGTTTTTGCATTGCAACCTTTTTTTTTTAATGTGGACAAACTGTGCAGTTTAATAAAATTAGTTTGCAATGCACTATAAAATCGTGCAGTTCAATAGCATATTTGTACTAACTCTATTAAATTACATAATTAACAACGTGTCTGTATAAAAAAAAAATCAGGGAAAATATCTACCATCCACTCGTTTTTTTCAACTTTTTAAAAAATACACCATTCTTTTTTTTTTTTTGCTGGAATCCACCTGAAGTTACATTTTGTTTCACTTTTCCACTTCCGTTTGGATGCCGTTAGAAAAACTAACGGAAATATTTTCAAATGACTATTTTACCCCCCAACTATAATAAATAATAATAGTCACATATAATAAAAAATGATAAACATAATAAATAATAATTTATTATTTATTATTATAAATAATAACTAATAATTAGTAGATTAATACTATTAAATTACTTTTAACATTTAAAATAATACCTTCTAAGTAAATGAACTAATATTAACTGTTATCTCGCCCGCCAGCAGTTTCTAGCTAGCGCAACTCATCCGTGGCTAATATTAAGATTAGAAGGGAAAAAAAAAAGGAGAGAGATAGAGATAGATTTAAGACGAATAATTTAGCTCAATCATCATCTGTGAACCTGCAACTTAACCTTAAACTAATCTATCCACGCCACTTCCATTGCCCAACCAAAAATTTCACGTAATTTTATTGTCGTCACTCTTGAAATGTTTGTTTATTTGCATAAATAATAAAATATGCTATGCCAAGCAATTCATAGCATTCACTACACAAATCTCTCCTTCATGATTTTCGATTTCTCTCAATATATTTCTGTCACTAATTAGGAATCAACCTTCTTCTCTTATGTGTTTGCAGAAAACCAAAAACCTATTGAGTAATAATGATACTGTTTTCTAGTTGAACAATGGGGAAGGTGGGGTCATATTCGATCGAATTATTAATTCAATTCTTAATCTTTTTTTTTTTTAATGCTAAAATGTTTTAGTTAGTAGCAAAGGTGACCCAATTAATTTGAAGATCAAAATTAGCGATATCTGTTTGTAGCAATGTTTGTGAGGCATCAACGTTTTGTAGTAATGTTGCAACCTTTCATGTTCAGCCGCCTCAACCAGTTCCTTGTTGCAAATCTTATCTTGATATTTATTTCTTTATGTACCATAAACAATGGACGTATTGTGTGTATTCGACTTTGATAGGGAGTACAAAATTTCGAAGACTTAATCAGTGATGTTTATCACTTTGTGTTCAGGGATAGAAGGATACCATATTCTCAAAATTTCGTGACAGCAAAAGTGGTGTTAGCAATTTGTGAGGAATAATAGAGCAGCAGCTCTTACAACGATTGCCATTTTAGATGGCGTTACATGTGTGGGCCTTCAATTTGTCACTCCACATGGTAAGTTAAGACAGAGAGATATGAATATCTTTGTTGAGCATTACATTTCAAAACACCGGATCAATGTCTAAGGTTTACCTTAAACACAATCTTACAACAGCTAAATGTAGAAAAGGTGTTCATTCCGATTACTGTCTTACTCCAAGTTGTCATCTAACCAACCCCCAACCCCCAACCCCCAGGGAAAGATACTGCTATGACATTTATTATTGATTAAAGGGTAAGTTTTAGATGACATCACCGTGAATTGATTATTTTTAAATTATTCTTTTATTTTTTAAAACCTCAAAGATACTCCCAAAACCTATTATCTCTCCGTTAATTTTAATGATTAAAAGGATAAAATAATATTTGTATAATTTCAAACAGCTAATTTACTGAAAGAAGTCAAACCTTTGTTGTTGTTCTTCTTCTAAATATATTTATTATTAGATAAACCATCATTGCTTACTTATATTTTGGAGGACAAAAATATACTTTAACATAAATTAAATTCAATTAAAAAAAAATCAAAATTCTCAAGGTTCATTTCATACTGTTCATTCATTTTCATCTAATAAATCATTTTCTTACTATTCATTTATCTTCATTTACTGTACTTCATTTTCTTTTGCAAACAAATGCAACACAATTGCAACATAGTTTCTCCATTTCTAAAATCAATATATATAACTTATCTCCTCTTATTTTCATAATAGCTAATAATGCCCCAACACTATAGTCTCATAATATTATCTTTATTTTTAAATACAATTTTTATGATATTTTTTTATTAATTAAAAAATTATATAAATGAAATTCAAGAAAAAATTTTAAGTGCTTAAATTAAAATATATATATATAAATAAATAAATAAATAAATATATATATATATATATATATATATATATAAAAGTTTCTGTGTGAATTAAAACATTAATAATAAGATATAATTCATATACTTTTTGTTGTTTTTAAACATCTTTCCATATAATAAATATATATTTTAGATTCTCACGATAAAATATCATAAAATATCAAGCAAATGATCATCTACCCTTCTTTTCCTTCAAATTTTTTATGCTAGTGGGGTTATTGGCTGTCATGAAAATAGTAGGGAGCAACTGGTATATATTAATTTTAGTATGAAAAAATCACAGTAACCCAATCAATTTTGAAGTCAGAATTCTAAATTTAAATACTCTGAACAACTATCAACTACAGTTGCATAGCATTTTTAAGAAAATTTCAAGAACCCAAAGGCAACCAAACCCTTGGCCGCGAAACTAAACCCATGGCGGCCATGCAGCCATCGAAACCAAACCATGGTCGCACGCAGCCATGCCAACAAACTAAAATCATGGGACAAACTATAGGTATTTCAATTAGGTTTTACTTCTAATTTTGTGAAGACTAAAGATGAAATTGAGATGGCCTTTTTTTTTTTTTTTGGGGCACTACCTAGTTTCAAGAGATTGTTTGGCCCAATAACTAATCCTATGCAATCTCATACAAAGGAAGTGCAATAAGAAGTTAGAATGACATATTTATTGGACATTCTACGCTAAAATAATCCATTTTACAAAATTAACATTTCATTTTCCGGTGCAAGAATTCATTATCAGATCCAAACACTACCTCAGTCGTGTGCTGTTACAAGACCTACAAACTACCCAGAGAAACTTCTATACTGATCTAAAGTAAAACACTTCCCTGGCTCATTCCAGAAAGTAAGCAATGATCCTATCAAATTGTATTTAAAGGAGTCCGAGTACCTGCTTTAACCAAGACCCGAACTAGTTCCCGACGCAGACCTGATCATCGGATGATTCAAAGTAGGCTGGGGACCCCCTCGAGTGTTAAACATGACATTCGAAGGTGCTGAAGATGATGCTTGTAAAGATGTTAGAGGCATCCTCTGCCCCAACGGAAACATCTGTTGGGACCTAAACTGCATGTGGGGATGGACCGGTTGGTTGGCGCTGTAACCTGGAATGCTGGGTTGCGAAGATGAGGCTGACATCACTTGTGGCCGATTGTTGCCAATGTTATTGTTAACCATGGAAGGTGCAACAACAGGTAGATTCATTTGTGAAGGGACTCCACCTGGTCCCAACCGAGTTGATACTATGCGGGTCCGCTCTGTGGCAAACCTCTGCCTTGCCTTCTCAACTTGTTCACATTCTCTCATTAGCAAGGTTTCCACTTCTGCAAACTGCTTCAGCTTCAGCTCCAATCGTTTCAACTGTGTCAATAAATAAATGTTGTAGCAGTGAAATGGTAAGAGAAAGTTCAATTTTTTCTCAATGATGATCTTAAAACTTCATTAGAAACAGAAATTTTTCTCGAGAGTTGATGCATCAAGTGAAAAATTCAACACTTATGCAAGAATTCATGCAGGACAGATGCCGCGGCCGTTTATCATATTCCAAATAAAGGAAGCAATTAAAAAGAATCTCAGTTCGAGATGAATCAACATTTGTCACATATTCCACCTAACTGGCATGTCATCACTCAAATATGTCCGAATAAATCCAGAGCAACTATATCAGTCGACCTATGGGACAATCGAAACAAGGGTCTGGAGAGCAACAGCATCTAGTCTTAGTACTCTATTAGAAACTCCAGTTTCCTTAAAAATTACAAGTCAAATGGCTGCATCTAAAAGCCCACAGAGACAACTTGACTTGACAGAAAGTCAGAAACTTGATCTTAATCTTTTGAGTGCCCCATCGTAGCCATCATGGGTTTTCCAGATATACAGAATGTAGAACAAATTTTACCCTGCTTTACCGGTTCAGTTAATCTAGTTACTTGAATAGAATTATGAGACAGCAAATCCAATGTTGTTGCAGAAATATATTGAAGCAATAAACAACGAACCCAGTGAGCTAATTTTCTGTACAGGACCGTTACTGGGTTTGATAAATGACTTTTTTGGCCACAATTCAAATATTCAGTACAACCAAACTTCAGCAGAAGCACCATACAAATTTTGCTGCCTAGCTGCGTCTATGACTCCAAGCCAGTCTAATGGAACAAAATCAGCCAAAACATGTTTTTCAAAACCATGTGTTCAGAATTTCAAAAGATAAATAAAAAAAAAATTCCAAATTTAGAAGACATGACTGAATATATTCTATTTACACTATCAGAAATCAACACAAGTGATCAACAGAAATCAGGTTTAACACATGATCACCTATAACTAACAGACAAGTAATGCACACAGCACACATGTATGTATACACGTAAAAGAGCCCATATAATCCCTAAGGTATAATTGTATAAAAATTTGGAGAATAAAATTAACTTTCATTTGAATAGAATTGGAGACTTGAACTAGGAAAAAAAAAATATTACCTGATGATTTATGATATTAGCAGATAGTCTCTGAATTTCTCGTTCTTCATGATCAGCAAACAGTTTTGCTTTTGTTGCTGCAGCAGCAAGGCCAGCTTTAGCAGCAGCTCTAACTTTTTCGGCAGGTAATAGAGTAGCCTCAGCTCCATTTTGACCCCAAGAACCATGAACTCCGGAGTTCTCTTCTAAAGTTTAATCACAGAAGCATACAAGTAAATTAATCAAAATGCAGGAAAAAGGAAAAAAATTTAGGGAATATGGAAAAATTAAAGATTACAGGCTTACAACATACCTTCTCTATTATGTACATTCTCTGAGTTCATCCTGCAGAGGTGAAATGAGTGGTTAATAATGTGCATAGAATTAAAAGATAAAGCAAAATACATGCAAGAAGCCTAGATTCTTCCCTGCCAGCTAAAATAATTGAAAATTTCCTCTGTTCTTCATGTGCTTCTTAACAATTCAAGTACTTCTTAACAATTGGAAGAAGTCATGTTGTGCACCTAAGAGCCAACAATACAAATGATCCCTTTTAATGACAAGCTCGGCCATTAAGATAACTACAGAAAATTTGTATACGCTTTGTCTCATATGAGTCCTAAATGAAAAGATCCCTAAGAAATCATTCTGACACACTGGATGTAGCACAAATGGAGATATCCATTTTTGTAATTAACGACAAAAATGAGAAGGAAATAGACTAACCTATTACCATGTCCAGCACCTTCCATTTGTTTAGACAATGCTGCCAAGGATGCATGGGCACAAGCTGCAGCGACCCTTGGTCCGACAGCAGAAGCTAAAAAGGCAACCTAGAAATATAACACTGATTAATTTCAGAAAAACCACACAAGATAAATCCTCTTATGATTTCAACTGTTCAATGAACTTGCATACAAATCAATTATAATTCAGAAAAATGGTGAACATGTACTTAATATCTGAGCCAACGAGGATATACAGCCTAAGTCAGTTAACGGGTAGCATACAGTTGACCCACGAGGTTCAAAGTGAAAATAGCTATCAGGTGAGAACAGTAACTTAAAACCTCAATTACAAAGAACAGCGAGTTTCTCAAACATGAATCTTTGGCAATTGCTCTTAACTAATAATTTATTCAGAAAATAGAAAACTATAATATTTGGAAATTCAACTCAAGAATCGTAAAGCCAATAGAAAGAATTTCAGAATCCTAATCATAAACCACTGCAGACCCCATAGACCAAGATAAAATGCAATAGAGGATCTCAAATTCGATGCTAAACCAATAAAGCATCATATAACTCAAACATCAATAATTGAAATCACTAGTCACCCACCAAGGCCATAACTGGATTCCCAGAATTTGAAAAAGGGAGACGGTTTTCCATATCAGCTTCTTGAAGGCCTGCTCCTGAAATAGTGCAGCAGAATGTAGATGTGTTACATCTATACCATCATCATAATGATTGAAAAAAGCGTAAATACAAGCATGTAAGAAAACCTGGCAGATCACCATTTACAGTTGAATGCAATCCTCCACGATCATCTCTACTTGATGAATTAGATGTCCTGGATGTGTTGGGAACTTCGACATTTTCCAGTATGCCATCCTCCATGGGTAGACGGACGAAATGGAGGATACATTGTGCTTTTGACTTGGTACCAACATGCTCTGCAATTTCATTCCAATTATCATTATACATTTCTATACCCTCAAGCAGCAAAAATGTTTCTTGATCACTCCAAGTCTCTCCATCAATATCACCATATTCTCTTGCTGGATCAACCCTAATATAATCTAGGCTTGAATGACCAGTAACAAATCTTCCTTCATGGAAGCATTCAGGACATAGAAGTACATCAACCTGTTAAATGAGATACTTATCAGTTAGAGTTAAACCAGAATAGTAATTAAGACTAGCAACATTTTTGTAAAACCAAGGTTTACAAAGACAGTTCACAAAAGTTAATTTGGGTCTAAGTTACTGTAAGCAGCCTGTGATCTTTAAGTTAAGCAGTTGTTTTGACCCCTCAATAAAACACAACCAAGAGAGTGACTTTCAAACCATTTAAGTAAACATATAATAAATTTTATGGCGTTACAGATAAAACCTTAGTTTGAACAATTTCATTTAAGATTACACAATTTTGAATAAAAAACCTACCGCTAGTCAGAAAAAACATTCTGCAGTTTCAGAATTCTATGCAGATATACAATGTTCATGTTGGTAGATAAACTGATGATAAGAATAAACAAATAAACAAAAGTAAGAGGAGAGAATCTGTCATCTACCTCCTTTTGTGACTGATAGTACACAGCAGGAATCGGCTGAGAACAATAATTGCAATGGTTTTCAGATAAACGCTCTCGGATGGTGTTGTCCAAGTCAAAGAAATCAGCACCATCACAAGATGATGAATAAACATCAGCTGCCTTGAGGCTACATTTAGGCTTGTCAAATTTAATCAAACTGTCAATGGACTTTAAGGCATCCGATGGAACACTAACCTCACCATTTGAATCCTCTCTCAAGTAGGACCCACTATTCCAAGGCTCAGGACTTTGTACAGCAGCACAATAATTGATAATCCCCCAGTGGTTCAGGAATCGAAAAATTCGAGTTAGATCTTCAGGGCTAACACCACCCACCAAACCCTGACAATCAGAAACCATAAGCCTTTTCTCTGGATTATCCATATATTTGGCCACAATATGGTTTCTACATTCCATGTACTTCTCTGGTATATGATCTGGAGATTTCCCAGAGAAGAAATGTGGTACCACTTGTCTTTCAAGCCGATGCACTGTGTCTGGGGAAAACCAATCTATTCATGAACACAAACCAAATAAAATTAAAAATAAAAGAAAAAAATCATTACGACTTTATATTAATACATATACATGTTTTTAAAAAAAAAATCTGCACAAGAAAATGCCAAGCAAGATCTTTTTGGTGGCATTCAAATGGTGACAAACTTAATCATAACATGACATATGAATTTATACCAAGTAATCCAAAAACCATCCAAACTTTAAATGCTTAACGCTGTTCAGATATTGGTTATGTTGACCTCAAAATTAGGAGATTGGAGGTCATTTGTAGTCACAGCTGGACAATGGCTTTCCATGCTCATATAATCCTAAAAGTAGTTCCAGACATTTTCTGGAACATAAAAATTTAGCATCCTCTTGGTTATAGTGACAACACTGCAGAAGTACCATATAACTGCAAGATTGAATTTCCACAACTAGTCAATACTCCCTGTAGTCAACGAGACTTGGCCCATTCCAGCATAGAGTAATGAGAAACACCCACAACCAAATTCATTATGAAAACAAAAGTAACCAAATTCATTATGAAAACAAAAGTAACCAAATTCCTTAAGCTAGCCAAGTTTTCGTATCCTTGAAAGGTAAAGCTGAAAGGTACTGATTCTTAACACTGTCACTTAACATATAGAGCAGCAAGTATCGGTCACTCCCTACAAAATTGAATTAAAAAAGAGACAATTGGGATAAAATTAGGACCTGAATGCATAGGAAGTACATGAACTCTACTTCCAAACCACTTAACAACACCTTTTCCTTCCATAATTTGTGGCGGAGTAATCACACACGATGTATCGCTCCTCTCAGGATCCAACGCCGCACTATCGGCCGGCACAGCTGACAACGCCTGCAGCTGCCCATACGAAATATTCTCCAACGCCACCGCCGAACTCCTCCCACTGGCGTCCCCGGCCAAATTCGCCGCTTCAATGGCCACAATATCCATCACCGAGACGTGCGGCCGGTTCACCACGCGCTGAACCACGGCAGGAAACTCGCATATGCGGGTCCCACCGTCGATCAAGACCTCGGTCTCGTGTGAGGCCGGATCCGGGGCCGTTGCGTGCTGGAAATCGTCTCCGTTGTCGCGGTGGTCCGCGTTAGAATTGTTATTGTGGTTATCCGTTTCGTTGTTGTCTTGTTCCTCGTCTTCGTCCTCCACGACGTCGTCTTCGTCGAGCTTGTTGAGTTGCTTTCGTGGCTCCCGCTTCCGCCTCTTCCATTTCCGAGTTTCTGAAAGAATGAAATAACGAAATTAAAACTCAATCACAAAGAAGAAATAATAATTGGAGAGAGTGAGAGACTGTGAAGAGGGAGTGGAGGAGGATTTTGAATTATTGGGGGAAATTACCTGAATGGAAGGAAGGGGAGGCTGGCATTGAAAGAAATGGAAAAGCAAAGAGTGAAATGTGGGGTCTCTGATTGGTGGGAAAATTGGATCAAATGGAGGGCAATTCAAGAGAGAGAATAGGGCTCGCACTCGCTCGCTAATCGCTATCTCTCTCTCTCTGCTGCTTTGGCTTTGCTCGTGTTGTAGGCGTTTCGCTTTTGGTCAGAGGAATTAGAAATTTTCGATTTTTTTATTTTCATTTTTTTGAATTTCTCGTTTTTTATTTAATTATATATATCTTGGGCGAGGAAGTACGATATTGCACGCGCAAGATGGATAGTGTCTGGGGCGTGCCTCTCAGCCCCTGTGTTTCCTTAGGCCGTGTAAGATAAATGTCAGTTTTGGCGTGAATGACGGTCCATAGGACATATGCCCGTCGGGGAAATGACTTCCCCTAATTTCTTACATTTTTTCAAATAATGCCGGTACCTTTTCCCTTTGTATCAAATGAGTCCGCGACTTCAGACGTGTATTGGACCGACCCATTTCCTTTCTTCTTTCAACTTTGCCCTATTTCGTGCTTTTACCCCTTGCTCTTCCTCTTGGAGAATTTGTTGTGCACAGGTGAAATATTATTAGAGGTATCTCATAAATATTTTTCTTAATGAAAATACTGCTTATTATTTCAGTCAATTTGATAGGATTACCGGATTAGGGACCTGTTGACACGAATGGACAAACTATACTCTTTCTTGACAAATCATAAAACAGAGAGGTACAGATGTTCTTACCCTTCATGAAAATCAAACTGCTATTTCATTCTTAATTCACTGGATTAATAACAATCCATTGCCAAAAAGAAAATTAAATATAATTTATGATTTTTTTTTTTAATATCTCCCGATGTTAGTTTTTTTTTTCTCTTTTTTTCCCCTTGGAAACGCTCGATGTTAATTAGTTTGCGTATAATTACTTTTTTTATCAACACAAATAATAACCGTATAATGCATACGAGTTCGAGTACATATAATTTCAGACTTTTGTATTCTCAACTGAGCTAGCCACCCTCATTTTCGGGAAATTAAAAGAAAAAAAGTTTCGTATGGCGAAGGTTAGTTTTTATTCGAGCAAAAAAGTGATATTCATTCAATTTAGTTCAAACATTTTAATAAAGTGGTAAAATATGTTGTTTTTAACGGCAGAAAACGAATGTTAATGCTTTTCTTAACATTTTTATTTTCCAAGTTTATCATTTAATATATTAAAAAAAAATTTAACAACGTAATAATCTAACTTTACTATAGTCTACTCTTTAGCTTTTTAAATCACTAATCTTAAAATCTTTCAAATTCTATTATACGATAAAGTGAATTTATTCGATAATTATGAGACAGATATTTAACTAAGAATTGTAACGTAATATGTAAATTACTATGCTTATATTTCAATTACTCATCAGCCAAAGAACAATATGAAAAAAAAAAATTATAATTTCAGTACAACTGAAATGCACCGAAGAATTTTTCTACTGGCTTTGAGAAAAAAAAAAAAAAACCGGCTCTCCAACTAATGATTTTCTTACAAGTATTTATTATGCATGAGATTAGTGTATCAACATTTAAATTTGCTAAAAATAAATATCAGTAAACCAAAAAAAAAAAGACAAAAACAAAATCGGCAATCTCTCCCGTCACCCACTCTCCACGTCCATGCGGGAGGGGGAAGACTGAAAAAGAGGACAATCAGAGACCCAATAATTGATCATGCAGTCACTGAAGAACTCCCCCTCCCCACTGAAAAAGCCAAGACTCACGCCGCAGCCGCCGTCAACTCCACCAAACCCGCAGACCCTCACCACCAGTAAACCCTCAAAATGGACCCCACTCAACCTCACCCAATCGGAGCTCTCACTACCCCTCACATTCCCGACCGGGCAAACCTTCCGCTGGAAACAAACGGGTCCTCTCCAATACACCGGCCCCATTGGGCCCCACCTCATCTCCCTCAAGCACCTCCAAAACGGCGACGTTTGCTACCGCATCCACACTTCCCCCTCAGAACCCGCCGCCAAATCGGCTCTCCTGGATTTTCTCAACATGGGTATTTCCCTGGGTGAGCTCTGGGAGGGATTTTCGGCTTCTGATTGCCGTTTTGCTGAGCTGGCCAAGTATTTGGCGGGTGCCCGGGTTTTGAGGCAGGACCCGGTTGAGTGCTTGCTTCAGTTTCTCTGTTCTTCGAATAATAATATTGCGAGGATCACTAAAATGGTTGGCTTTTTGTCGCGTTTGGGGAGTAATCTGGGTAAAGTTGAGGGTTTTGAGTTTCATGAGTTCCCGTCTTTGGAAAGATTATCATTAGTCTCAGAGGTCGAGCTTAGAGATGCTGGTTTTGGTTACAGGTCTGCTCCTTAGTCCGCACTTCTATTCAGTTGTAGACGCTCCATTAAGCAGTTAAGCTAGCGCATAGAACTGTATAACTGATGAATATTTACGTTTCTATAGCAAGATGACAGATTGATGAATGTGCTGATCTATTTTTTTTGGGTTGCTGCGTCAATAATGTTCGGAAAAACTCAATTTTTCTTGGAATTTTGACATTCCATATCATACCTGTCTTTATGTGACATCTAACCTAGTAAGCACAAACTTGATAAATGATTTTTGTCCTTGCTGCGGGTGAGCAGGGCTAAATACATAACTGGCACTGTAGATGTTTTGCAATCAAAACATGGCGGAGGAGCAGAATGGCTTCTTTCTCTTCGTAAATTGGATCTCCAGGAGGCGATTGATGCTCTCTGTAGTTTACCTGGAGTTGGTCCTAAGGTAGCAGCATGCATAGCTCTATTCTCTCTTGATCAGCATCATGCCATTCCTGTTGATACTCATGTCTGGAAGGTATGCTACACAAGTTTAACATCTTAGTGATTTGTTTGCCTAATTTTTGTTAAATTAGTATTGTTGGATTGGGTTCCCATGAGATGGTAACATATTGTGCTTGCATTAGCTTTGAGTGAACCATCTGTTTGCATTTTTCTTTTTTTTTTGGGTTGGGGGGTTGTTTAATCATGTCATTCTGATGTGGAAATATTCTTCATTTTGGGGTTGTGCAAGATTGCTACAAGGTACCTCCTCCCCGAGCTTGCAGGTGCCCGTTTGACACCTAAGCTCTGTAGCCGTGTTGCAGAGGCATTTGTGAGCAAATATGGAAAATATGCTGGCTGGGCACAAACTCTGCTTTTCATTGCCGAATTACCTTCACAGAAAGCTATCCTACCATCAGATTTTTGTGCTATCGAAGACAATAAATCTGCTAAGACAAAGGAAAGAGAAGCGTGCAATGGTAGCTAAAGCATAATTAGAGTTATTGAACTTTTTCCAAGACAGGATATATCAGTTTTAGCCCTCTATCCATGCTGTCTCTCCAGATCACGGAGTTTGAAGCAATGGTTGCAGGGTGATGCCCAAACCAAATGGCTCCTTATGCTGCTTTTCAGCACATATGCTCAGGCCTTTTGGGTATCCTTCTTTGATTTCAAATTGTTGTGATAAAATATGTCCGTTCTCATTTCCTTCTATTTTGACACCTAAATAAGCTTGATTCATTGATATAGAGCTGAAATTATGAAGAACAATCTTTTTCTTTCTTCTTCTTACCTTAACAAATTAATTACATGTTCTTTTTTAAACTGTAAGTGTTTTCTTTTATTTTGTTTTTTTTTTTTCCCTTTCTTATGTTGTAATAGAAGCATTACATGATGTTGTTCTTAGAGCTGGGAGTGCACAATCAGTGGTTTACTTTGTACCGTTGTTATCGATACAATAGTGTCTGGACTATTTATTGACTTTCTTTCTTTCTTTTATTATATTCCTTATTTTTGTTACTCAATTTTGTTATTTTGCAAAATTTGACACACACTCAATTTGATAGTGGGTGTTCTTTGTTACTCATTATGAGGTGGTTCTCCTGTCTGCCAGCATTTCTCTGCTAATAACTGACAATAATAGCGCATTAATAGCAATCTAACGAGTTCTGGGATTTGCATTATCATAACTATTCATTGATGATGCGCCAAAAAATGAATACAATGCATACTAGTTTAGATCAAAAGTTGAGATAATGTCCATTCACTCTGCACTAGAAGTGGTGTAAGATAATCGCTCAATATCATCTGCATTGTGCATCAACCAACAGAGCTTTATGGATGCCTGGACATGGGTCACCCCCAAAATATCGACTTGAAAGGGGAATGGAACACCCCTTCTTCCCTATACAGGCCTGCATATTATCACAATAAAATTATGCAATTCAACATTAATGTGAATATACAATACGTGCGTAAATTATTATTTTGAAATGCGTGAAGCATAGCTTTTGAGTTCTCCATGAAGTAAGTCTCAATTTATTAAATTCTGTGGCTAAAGATGTGTATTCAGCAATTCATTGAAGAACACCTCCGCGAATTGTGGTTTCATTTTCTTCTAGTAAACATTTTACTGGAACTAGTCACACAGACCAAATCATCATCCTTTCATTTATCCAGTTAAGGAGAATGAGATGTAATGGTTCTGATAAATGAACTATTGTAATTCTGATTGCAACTTATTATTGAGAGACAGAGAAAGATCCTTACCCTTTCTACAATTCCTTGAGAATGAGATGAATGACAGCTCCCGACGGCATATCTTTCACAATCACCATCAGGGTTTCCAAAGCTTGCAAATACGATCTTGGAAATTTTCTTTCCCGAAGGACAACTGAGCTGAACTGTAGGCTTTTTGCCAAACTTCTTTATATCTGTATCTCCTCTTTGTTGGTGTCTTAACCAGGAACTCAACGGAGGTAGATGTGAATTGGTGACATGGCCACATACTTTTCTAATTGCAATAGTGTCCACAGTAATGCCAAGAGGGTTGCCGTTTTCTTCTTCTAGCAGAACTAATAGGTTGCCAGTGGGCTTCAAGAAAGCTCGTGGGACGTGGTACCTGAAAACAGGGGCATCCCAACAAGTTATATATGGTTCAGAGTTGATTTCTTTGATGTGAGAAATGTGAGAGGCAGGTATTAGTTGCTTTAATAATCTTTTGTGAACAATTGTCAAGGTTAATTAAGCAGAGCTTAGCGGTTTGAAAATTCACTAAAAACCCTCTTGCACAGGGGGTTTTCAATAAATTTCAGAGGATGTTTCTAATAATTTTCAAAATCGCGATAGCTCAGGGAGTTTGAAGTTAAACAATTTTACCAGATTTTCGACCAAAACCGAAGCAAAGTCGCTGATATATGAGTCAACACATTACAAAAAATAACAGCGTGAAGAATTTGTAACACATTCGAAATTAAGTTACTGCACAGAAGTGGATCGAAGTCACTGTGTTTACTGCATACCGTGTCTGTGAAGGAATCCCTTTAGAGATTTTGAAGGAGACCCAATAGCGACCTATGCTTTGGCCATTAACCCAGGCCTCACCCTTTCCCATAGATTGAAGATTCAATGCGACAGGATCATTTCCTGCTGGGGCTCTGAATGTAGTCTGCAAGTCGGCGTCAAAACAAATGGTTCGTGTGAACCCTATTAATGTTTACTCAGAATCTCATATGTTTTAAGATTGAATTCCTTTTTATTTCACAGAAACCACGAGATTTTCACTCAATGATACATTAGAGTAATTAGTTTTGATACCTTATACCATGTGAGTTGACGAGTAGGGATTCTAATGCTACTCCATAGTACTTCATTCAATCCCAAATTGGAATATATTTGTAACTTCTCTCCTATTAACCCAACCTTCACCGAAATATAAAGTAATATAAGTACCAAGAATTCTTATTTGACAGAAGAAAAGGGTTGTGAGTTTTATGAATGCCGGCTTGTACAACATTTATAGAGAACAAAAATGTGGGTGGAACTACAAACAAATTAAACACATTACAAATTGTGAATGCATAACACTTAGCTTATGAAATTAACATTTGGTGGCTGAGGCCTGAGAGGCACTTACCTGATATCCCCAGCTACAATTAGTGAAAGATTTGTCTTGAACTCTCACTCTATGCACTCCGGCAACCTTTCGCTCAAGATATGCTCCTGAATCCTTCAAATTAGAATAAAATCACTCAGAAAATTCTTCGTGAATTTGTTAGCTTCATTAAGATGCATGAAACTATAGGAGAAGAAAAGAGAATTGGTGTAGGACGTACGGGCCATCCAACTGTTACACTAAGTAAGGCAACATTATTTGTCCCTTGTCTCAAATGAACTGTATCCCTTAGGGTAAAACTTACATTGTCATGACTTCCATGAGCAGATCCTAGAGACCAGAAAAGTGAAGTCAACATAAAGCATTTAAAAATTTGACGATGCAAGGAATAAAAAGTACTACTCTAAATGGCCAAACCAAAACAAATATTTGATATCATGAACTGGTTTTCTTCCTGAAAGCCTTGCCGAGAACTTATAGTGAAAGTTCTCTGAGAGATAGGAGTTTACCTGTGTATTCTCCATTGACAAATGCGAGCAAAATATGACCCTGGGATTGCACATCTAGTGGAGCTTGAGCATTAGAGGAGTTATGATGAAACCTGATTTTACACAAAACATTGCAAGCATGTTATGTCAGTTGATCATAATGCTAAGTCAGTTCCAGACAGTTTTTTAGTTAGCATAAACTACTTCAACTCTTCAATTGTGAATACCTAAAAGTGTACCAAAGATAATCAGATGCATCCTTTGCTGCACTAATTTGATCTAACAATCCTTCTGCTCTTAATACAGTATTGTCGAAGTTGGGGATAGCTTCTCTGTATTCTTCCCATTTTTCAACTGCATTAAACTTCAGGTTTGAGATCTTTGATCTTTTATTGTATTGTGTGCTTACCTGGTCAAGAAGCAAGTGAAGAAATACTACATTGTCGGATATCCGTTTTCATTATAGTTGAAAATGTACAAGTTATTTTGAGTATCAATCTTGTTCTTCCATTACTGTTGAAATTAATGTGACTTTAGAGCCTAACCCTTTCTGTGTTGAAAGCTACAGTCTTGCAATCTGGTAAAATGCTTATTGATTTTTGGGGCAGTTCATATGGGATGTTCCGAAAGAGAACTGTTACAGCTTTTCTCTGATCATTATTTACTAGAAATGCAGCACATACTCCTGAAGTTTCTTCAAACACAAAGGCCTGAAAAGAACAAACCAAGAACTTAATTTTACTTAAAGATACAAAATTTACAAAAGAAAATTCTTGAAGAGTTCATATTGAAACATTCTTACTTCTTGGAGTTGACCCAGAGGGACAACATTTTGTGTTCCAGTAAGCAAAGGCCTCGAGCATAACTTTATTGCAGCATGTAATTCTTTAAGGTGGCCCCATTTTGGTTCCCTAACTAATCCTGAACTTATCAAATAAAATTTTTAATTACAGGTTAAAATCCATCTAATACAATCATGTGGTTCTAAGATTGGTTCTGAAAAAATATACATACCATACTCATCGAGAGGAGCTTGATCGTAATAACCCGTTATCATAAATGCCGCTGCCGTTCTACCGAAGTTAGTTCCTCCATGATACTGTGGATGAAAATCAAATTATTGGGGGGAAAAAGAAAAACAATATGCTATGATGATCGGTTGATGATAATGAATTGATTTTAAGGATATCATACCATATAATAATTTACATAGCTTCCATTTTTAGCAATGAACAATGCAACATGAAATGCGATATCTTGTGCTGATCTTATGTATGGCTTTCCTCCCCATACTTGATAGCTTCAGAGAGAAAAATCAAAAGGGAAATTAGTTGGGTTAATTACAATGTAAATAGAGAATCTAGAGTCTTAAATGCTAAACAGTAAATAAATTAATTGCAATACGAGAAACATACAAACTTGTCCAATCCTCTGTCCAAATTGATGGTTTATTAGGTGAATTCGGTCCTTTGAATGTTTCTCCACATCTCATCCCATTGCATGCATTTATCTGTTGTGAGTTCCTCCAATACATAATTTATCAGAAGGGAAAAAAAAAAAAAAAAAAGTGGAAGAAAAGCAGATGTTGTCTTGGAAGAAAGTGCTTTTGACATCTGAAAAGCACTTCCAAAATCACAGGAAATCAATTCTGAAGAAATTGTGAAGGAGACCAAATAATAAACCAACCACAGGACCAGGAGCATCATCTTGCTTGCACATAACCCAGGGCACACCAGTGTGAAGATCCACAGCCATTTTTGCAGCCCAAAGAACATATGAAGGCCCTTTCTCATGGAAAGCTGGTTCTATTGTTTGGTACTCGTTCTCTATCTGCATGCAATTTTAAATTTTAATTACAACTTTGATGATAATTAATGGCAGATAATATTTCACAATTCTTTTTCCTAACTGGGAACTTAATCAGTAATTAGTACCTGTGATAGTATGATTGGACCTCCTTGTGAAGCATAGAGCTTTTCTGATTTCATCATGTTTACTATCTTTGTCACAAATCTTTGCATGTAATACTGAGATAACATAATTAAAAAGAGAGAATAATGTGATTAAAATTACAGTTGATGGAAATGGGCACTGTGGTCATGGTTAATTATATAATTATTACCTTGTAGAGTTTATTATCAGATCGAAAGACAATGCCTGCAACATCATGCAACCAAATTGGTAGACCCCTGCGCCATGCCCATCGTTACAAATTTTGTCAGCTATGAAATATGATTTTTTATGCTTTGGCCGCCCACAAGTTAGATTTATTCCATTATGACCCCAGTTTTAGATTTTTTTTTCTCAGTCTTGCCCTCAATATGTTTCGTTTGTTTTCGTTATGGTCCCCCCGCTCGCTTCGCCAGTGAATACGGTGAAGTAAGTTCGAGTAAATAAAATTTTGAACACAAAAAGACATTTTAAAAAAGGATGAAATTACCCATAAGTCCATTCGCTCTCAATGAAAGGACCAACCCTGAGGCAAACGTAAAGGCCTTGGGATTGTATTTCTTTAATGAACCGAATAATATCGTTTCTTCCACTGAAGTCACACTGCAATTCAAAGAAAAATTAAGCATAATTTTGTCGTCAATTAATAATATTGGTTTTATTAATTAATTTGAAAAAAAAAGTCACCTGTCCTTTTTGGGGTTCATGGAGGTTCCAAAAAACGTACGTCTGTATTACATCTAAGCCTCCTTCTTTTGCTTTGGCTATCAAAGACGGCCACATCTGAAAAAACAAAATTGTAACAAACGGATTAGGTTTGTTAGGGTGGTGCGTTTTGAATGTCCAACAACGTAAACAAATTTTGCTAATTTGTGTACAACTTGTGCACTACTTCATGGTGGCTTTAGTTTGTTGAGATATTGTGCTAGCTTCATGCCTTCATATGGGCAAGAAAAAAGGCAGGAAAAAAAAAAAAAAGAAAGAAACAAACATTATTTGTTATATAACAAAATAACAAATAAAATTTGCTTTTTTAAATTTTTCTCTGCCGCATGTCACATGTGAGTAAGATATTATTTTGTGTCTTTTATTTTCCCTGAGTTCTTTATCAAGTAAATAAAACATTACTTTTTAAATATATCAGTAACAGGACTCAAAATTCTAAGAATACCAACTGATTGCTAGAGTCTAGATAAATAATTGAAGAAACAATAAAACTATAAATATTTTTGTACCACGTTTCAATGCGCAGAAGATGAGCAGCATCAGCTCATTTAGAATGAATTTGGCTGCTGTAAATACAAAAATAAATTCATATACCAGAAATGATGTATTTGAACTGCATCAAAATCATCATTCTCCCAACAACAATATGATATTTCACCTACCCAAAACAACGGGGTTTGGATGATTATGTATCATCTGGCTAGTATTATCTTCATTTTCAACTTTTTCAAGTTAGATGATCATCACTCTCATTTCCACGTGTCAAAGCTTATTTTATATTCATAACGAAACAGCATGCAGTAATAGAATTAATACCTGGGGGGTGCTACGAGGATAATGAATGGAGCCGGAGAAGAGAATTTTGTGGTGACCATTGATGATCAAAGATCTTCCATCGTAGGTAACGTTCTGATGATCACGATCATCATGATGTTCATGCCGGTGTCCACGGCCGCTGCCAATTGCTGCCAGAAATAATATAAAGCACCAGTAGCAACACAGCAACCGCAACATCTCCAAGCTTAATAATTCTTCAACGCGTACACTTCTACAATTACAGTTTTTCTTTTCAACGAGAATCCTTATAATTAATGAACTACTTGCACCCACTCACGCTCTCTGGAAATTTTCCACAAATGGAAGTATAATTAATATCTATATATATAGATCCTAATGCAGAGATAGAAATAAACAAGTAGCACTTAAATACATACTACACCGCTGATTCACTCTCCATTTGTATCTCTTTTGGACTCTCTTAATTTAAGCTTCTGTAACGGCAGTCAAAAGCTCTCAAAAACATAGGCAGTTTGGTAATATATATATAATTTTCAGCTTTAAGCAAGTTACCTTGAATGGATAAGAACATCTACATTAGAGTTCAAAGTACAAACATCTACACCAAGGATATAGACTGTATATATATTTTTATTTTACTTCTCACCTCTCTTGACTAATTGAGGCGAGCAGATGCTGATGATATAGATGTCAAACAAATAATGCATGACTTTGTGTAGAAAGAGTAAAGGAGAGTAAATTTAAACCACTTTATATGTGTTAAATGCTATTATCCTTAAAATGAAGATTTTTAACCTTTATTGCATGCATATTAATTATCTCTCTTTAAATGATTTCAAAAGTATGTTCCAAATTCAAGTTTCGCATAGAATTTTTCACATCAGTTTAAATTGATGCATTAATCAGCATATCAATAACAAATTCTCACGTATATATTATTTATTTATGTTAATAATTATCTATCATGTTAATTAATTCACTAAAAGTAAAGGAGGGAAAATCTATCATATTAATAGTGGTTACATGCAGCAATAAAATGTCAACAGACAGAGAGTACTGAGTTATATAAAACAAAATTATGCTAACATACCAAAGCTACATCTAAATTTATAAGTTATCAAAAACCTACCAATAAATAGAATATATATGTTGCTTTAATGCAAAGCTAGCATGACGCGTTATTGCTTTGTTGCTAACCCACCAAAAACATGTTGAAGACAAACCACCTTAATTTGTTGATGTGATTCCGTTACCAAAAAAAAAAAAAAAAAAATCTTGCAATTCTTTATTTTCAGAAAGGGAGATCAATGGCTTTCTTTTCCCTATATCGTATTATCTTCTAATGTTAAAACTTTTAGTAAAAGATTCATTCGGATCATAAACCAATCATTTTTTCTTTTCTATTTCTTTGACATCATGGAGTAGCAAGCTATTACAAAAAAACTTATAAAAGTTGAAAATTGTAGCGGGAAAAGTTTCAATCACCATTTCTATTATATTAGGCACCAAATTAGTAAGGTTTTGACTTTCCATTTTTAACAGAAAAATGGGCTATTTATCATACGCAGCTCGATTACATAATTAATAAATATGAGCGAGCTGTAAACTTAAAGATTTCGACCCAATGTCTGAATTTGATTTCAATTTTATCATATATATGAGGCAGAGACACAAAGTATTGAATGTCTTTGTTTGAGAGTGTGATTTCTTCTTATTATCCTGCAAAATTTTGTATTGCTTTGTCTGACAAGATCTTGGAACACGCCATAAAACCTGCTTGTTTTAGCAGCAAGGATGTTAAACAGAGAAATCGAACATTTGCTTCTGCTTTAAATTATCAACTTATGGGAGACGCTGATTTGCTTAACTTGTCGCAATGAAGGGACTTGAATAAATTAAATTATTCATTAATAGAAATCGTAAATCCATACAAATTAAATAGTAAGATTTTGTATTTATTTGATTAAATTAAATTAACTCGGTGAATCCTGAAAGCAACTACTGTATTTACTTAATTACTTCTCATGTGCATCGTGCATCGACCAACAAAGCTTTAGGGATTCCTGGACATGGATCGCCATAAAATTTCTCCCCCCAAACTGGGAGCGTACATGATTTCTTCCCCAAACAAGCCTGAAAAATTATATTGAATCTGAAAATATCAGTATAAAAATTTAAAAGTGACATAACCATATGCATGTTTAAAAGTACGAATTTGAGGCTAAATTGCAGTATTTCGCTATTATTTTAAACAGCATGGTCTAGCCTCAAGTCATAATTTAGAACATGCGGACAATAGGCATAAAAAAAATTAAAAATTAAAATTGAAAGGAAGGAATCTCACCTTCTCTACAATGGCTCTGGAATTAGATGAGTGGCAACTTCCAATCGCATAATTTTCACAATTACCACTAGGGTTTCCATAGCTTGCAAATAAAATCTTGGAAATCTTCCTTCCTGAAGGGCAACGAAGCTGAACTTTAGGCCTTCTTCCAGGGATCTTCTTCTGGGTCTTCAGGGTCTGCTGGTTTTGACTCCTCCATGAAATCACCGGCGGCAGATGCGAATCGGAGACATGACCACATATTTTTGTGACTGATACAGTGTCTACTGATATCCCTGGAGGGTATCCATTTTCTTCTTCTAGCAGAACTAAGAGGTTCCCAGTAGGTTTAAGGAATGATCGGGGTATATGATACCTAAAAAGGTAATTGAAAATCACAAAATATAAGGTCTGTTAAAGCTGTTAATGAATCAGACAAAACCACGTGACAATATTGCTTATGTACATATTTCTCATAGATTAGTTACCATGATTGAGAAGGAGTGCCTTGTGGGGTAAGAAATGATACCCAATATCGGCCAACGCTCTGACCGTTAACCCAAGCTTCACCTTTTCCCATAGAAATAAGATTTATTGCAACAGGTTCACTTCCTGTGGGCGCATCAAATACCGTCTGCAAATTTGTATAAACCAGCAGGTTAATGTTTATTAACCGTATTAGCATTTGATCTAAACCTAAATCGGCGAAATTGATCAGTTATAATTGAATTTCTATACCTTGTACCATGTTAGAGGTTGATGAGTAGAGCTTCCATACCTGCTCCACGGAACTATTCTTGATCCGTAATCTGTGAAAATTTGTAATTTCTCACCTAATAACCCAACCTTTGGGAAATGAATTCATTCTTCAGTAAAATATAAGAATATCGTCAATGATAAACAGAATGAAGAAAGGAATTTATGGAGGGAGAAAAAAAAAAAAAAAAACTTGGAGACGGTTTTTCAGTAAGTGTTACTCTTTTGCAGGAAATTCTTTTGAGAAAAAAGGCTGAAGCAGCTTATTATGCAATTTTATAAAATTTTGATCACATCTGATTATCAAAATGTCAAAAAGATAACCTGATATCCCCAAGAAAAACTGCTGAAATCTCTGAGCTCCTTTGCACCTTGAATACTCACATTTCGTAATCCGGCAACCCTTCTCTCAAGATAAGCTCCTGAATCCTTATTTAGTCAAAATTAAATTAACTTAAAATCATAAAGATCACATAATTCATACTAGTAAACCAATGAAATTCATCAATCGTTTGCTTAACAAAGTATGTACCGGCAGTCCAACCATTGCGCTGAGTAACGAAACACTATTGGTCCCATTAATTAAATGAACCATTTTCTCCAGAGTAAAACTTTTATGGGAGTGTTTTCCATGTGCGGATCCTAAGGAACACAAAAAACAATTCAACTTTTCCATCTATAAATTTAAGATTGAAAAAACATAAACTTACCGACAAATTCTCCATTGATGAATGCAAGCAAAACATGTCCAAGGGAGGAAACTTTTAGGACTGATTCAGAGTTAGAGGGATCATGCTTAAATCTGCAATTTAACAAATGCAACGAGTAGAGTTAATTTTTTTTAAAAAATTACATTAATATTTTACTTTTGGTTTACCTGAAATTGTACCAAAGGTAATCGGAAGCATCCTTTGTTGTATTCATTTGCTCTAACAAGAAGTTTGCTCTTAATGAAGTTTCATCATATGTGGGGATTGCTTCTTTATACTCCTCCCACTGTTCAACTGAATCTAACTTTTGCCTTTGTTCCATTGATCTTGTACCATATTGTGTGCTCACCTATCGAAACTTAGCAGGTTAACTAAGACATAAGTTTCATTAACTTTCCAATAATATGAATATATGATACCTTCGCAGTGTTGAAGGCTACAGTCTTGCAATCCGGTAGGATGCTGATTGACAATGGAGGCAATTCATACGTCAAATTTGAAAAATAAACTGTTGCATTGTTTCTCTTGTCTTTGTTCACAAGAAAAGCAGCACATTCTGAGCTTCCTTGGAAGATAAAGGCCTATAACCAAATCAAAATAATGAATTCGTCACCACGAAATAAAGAAAATAACATATTTATGAGCTCCTTTTCGGGGTGCTTCATTACTTCTTGTAGTTCACTGAAGTTCATGGAGACAAGTACTCCAGAGAGCATAGGCTTTAAGCATAGTTTTACTGCAGAATGTAGCTCCTTAAGATGACCCCATTTTGGTTGCCTAAGGAGACCTGCATAAATCTAACTGACTAATTAAGATTTTTATTTTGGAAATTAGTCACGCAATTACGTTATTACCCAAAATGAACGGGGAAGGGGGGGGGGGGGAGGGGGGAGTGACACATACCATACTCATCGAGAGGAGCTTGATCATAATAACCTGTGAGAACATATGCAGATGCTGTTCTTCCAAAATTTGTTCCTCCGTGATACTATATAAAAGAATTGTTAGGACATATAAATACAGTGATAATTAAAAAAGGATGAAGAGTAGATTAATTATCATACCATGTAGTAATTCACATAGCTTCCTTTCATTTTCGCGATGAAAAGTGCAACATGATATGCTATGTCTTCAGCTGATCTTATTCTTGCTTCATCACCATATACTTGATAGCTTCACAAAATAACAGGATCATCATCAATCAAGCACAGTGGAGACCATTAAAATTGTCCAGCAATTAATACATACAAACTTGTCCAGTTCTCAGTCCAAATAGCTGGCTTGTTTGGTGAATTAGGTCCTGCAAATGTTTCTCCACACTGCCTCCCGTTACATGCATTGACCTGCCAAAGCATCAATTGAATTGTAGAATCAAATACAAGAATTGTCTAAAATTTTATCTGCCGGCCGGTATGCAGTCTAAAGGAAGAGATTGACTAACCACAGGGTCAGGAGCATCGTCTTGCTTACACATCACCCATGGCACACCCGTTTGAAGATCCACAGCCAATTTTGCAGCCCAACGAACATATGGGGGTCCTTTCTCAAGAAATGAATGTTCCACCATTCCATATTCGTTCTCAATCTACATGTTTAACAAGTCTTAATTAGAATTTGAAAATTCGATATGTGCATGAATTCATAGAACAATTCACAAGCTCATACGTAAATGTTTGTGAAATTGAACCTGAGATAGTAGAATTGGCCCTCCTTGTGAAGCATATAAGCGCGCTGCTTTCATCATGTTTACTATCATTGTTGCGTATCTTTTCATGTGAAACTGCCATCGAATAATAACAAATGAGCCAGAAAATGTATTCAGGTATCAGGTTCTTTCATTGCAGGTAAGAAGACGGGAGAAACGGACATTGACATTACCTTAAATGGTTCGTTATCGGATCTAAAGACAATTCCTGGAACATCGTGCAACCAAAACGGAAGACCCCTGCACCATTATTATACTCCATTAAGTTCAAATTTGTGATACTACATATGAATAATGATTCAGTAGTCAAAGTAGCCCATATCTAGCACTGTTGGATTAGTCTACAATTTAAACACTATTCGCGAGGGATACGAAAAGTTCAGACATATACCCGTAACCCCATTCACCCTCGATGAAGGGTCCAATTCTGAGGCAAACATACAAGCCCTGAGCTTGAACTTCCTTGATGAATCTTACTAAATCGCGTCTTCCGCTAAAATCAAACTGCAATCCAATAACAAAGACTAGCAAATTACTTTCAATTGCATTTACATGCAGAGAAGAATAAGGAGTTGTGGGTTGATCTTTTAACCTGTCCTGGTTGCGGCTCATGGAGGTTCCAGAAAACTAAGGTTTGTACCACGTCTAAACCTCCTTCTTTAGCTTTGGCTATTAACCGTGGCCACATCTGAAAAAGAGTATGAAAACATTGTCATTTTTATTTTTGTACAGAATAATAGTGTACGTGTTCACTAAATGCCAACAGAAACGAAATTGGTAAAAGTTTGAGTCTTGTATTTTTGTGTCAATTAAAATTGACAGACGAAAGTCAAAAACTTTCTAGTGCGTTTAAGTTACAGCCACAAAACCATCAAATGATGATTTTAAACGTTTTTCAATATACATTGAGTTCTTTTTTTATTCTTCCTCTGGTAAAACTCTTTTATACGTACATATAACTTTATTGAGAAAAGCCAAAATGTAGGTAGCATAGCAAAACAAACATGACTTATGACCAAAAGGTTGTTAGGCAAATCTTGGCTTACGTGTGGAGTAAGAAACAAGAAAAGAAATAAAAAAAAAAGGGGGGCAATTAATATTATAATTGGTAGCCAGTCATCAAAGTCGAACAAAGCGGTGCACCAACTGATTAATTCTCTTGACTTTAATTTGAGCGTGAAAATATTTGTTGGAAAATAAATACCTGAGGAGTGCTGCGAGGATAATGAATAGAGCCTGAGAAGAGAATTTTACGGTGGCCGTTGATGATTAAAGATCTGCCATCATATGTTACGTTGCTGCCGCCGCTGCCATCAGAGCCGCCGATTGTCGTCAATAGCAAACCAAACAAGCACAACAACTGGTACTGACCCATACGTATATTCTCTCACTAACGAGAAAAATGAAAATCTCAACTGGGATCTATTCTTCTATATATATTTATATATATGCAGCTGCAGTGACTTTTTTTCGAAGTGATGATATTGATAACTAATTATAGCATTTTATCAAAGGCAGTGCACGTAATATAGATTATGAATACGTGAAAAAGGAAGGGAATCTGAGATTATCGGGATCAGTATTGATTACTGCTTTTGATTTTGGCACGGCATTGGTTTAATTTCTTTGGAGAAGGAGAATAGTCAGAGGGGTGTTTGGAGGTCGACTTGAATATGCATGTTAATAAATAAATAAAAAGAAACAAAAAATCCGATTTACAGAAAATAGTAGAGAAAGAAGATCGTCAACTTCAAGGGAGAGTCCAAATATATTTCACTAATGGACATGGACGGCATACATATCTCGAATTATGGCTGCAGTATTCATTTGTCATTATCAATATGTTTCTTTAATTCCATTTTCACCCTAAAACGATTTTATTTATACAATCATACCCAAGTGCTAACGTTGGAATTTTAAAATTAGCTAGATTATATAAATATATCTCTACTAAAAGATAAAAAAAATTAAAATCCTATATTTTTCTTATTATCATGTATTAAAATCCCAAATTTTTCTTTTATTTTACATCACTCTTTATTTACTTACCAATGTGCTACAAGTGAGAGTATGTTCACAAATGTTTACTAGCATCTCCTCAAGCTTCCAAGAATTCTCTCAAGCCATACATTGTCGAGAGGACACTTCCAATTGAAACAGCAAGTCTAAACCCGTTAGTCTTTAAAGTGTTGTTCGGACCTGGTCACAGGGCTCGGACTTATCCTAGTCCAAATATTTCTGAATCAATTGTTTATGGATTTTTGGAGTAGTGACAGTTTGACACCCTCTTTACAATCCTCTTAAAATTTTATTAGGGTGGGTTTGACACTAGACATGGCAAACAAATCCGACCTGACCTGCTCGATTGACCTAGCTCGAACTTTAAGGGGTCAAGGGTTGAGCTTGATGCTTTGATTGTATTTAAGTTAGGATTAAGGTCATATTGAAAAGTTTTGACTCGATTCTTAACTCTTAAATTAATTTTTAAAAAATAACATTTTAAAATTACTAAAATACACATACCATATACCTGATCACAACTATGCCTTAGTAGTGATGGCAATAGGGTGAATTTCTAGTAGAGATCATGATTCCTGAACCTAAATCCGAATGGGAAACAATCCCCAGTCTCGCCCTATATCCAAAAATTTTTATTGTGGTAACTCGAGGATATCCTCCAAAATCCCCACAGAGATTAAAATGGGGATTAGAACTTATTGTTTTTTAAATATTAAATATTTGGCTTCTTTAAAAAAAAAATTGAATATACATATTTAAAATAAAATTATAAATGATCAAATTTTAACAACCTCTAAATAACCAAAAGAATTAAGTATCAAATATGTTTATTCCAAATTTACAAGTCAGATCAAAGTTATTCTAAACCTTCAACACAAACTTATAGTAGCTTATCAGGAACCATCACCATTGATGCATATTATAGGATTCTTTCTGTAAGTATTCAGATGATGAGAAGTATACATACAAGAATTCAATGCTACACCAGAACACAACAGGCTCATTATCTCGATTAAATTTTGTTTGCAACTTTTAGTTCTAACAGTGCAATGTGTGACTAAAAACTATTGAAGTTTGAAAAGACTTCCCAGTGTTTAAACGGGTACACCTGAGGGTACCTAAAACTTGATTGTTTTAAAACATTGTGCAATTTCTCCACTAGTTTTTGAAAGTCAAAACGTTCAAGATATCTCTTTTTTTTTTTTCTCTCCAAGTGCATAAACCAATAACAATAACAGTTGTGCTGTTGGGCTCTTGCAAGTTAAACCAAAACTTTCCAACCTAGTGATCATTGAAGTAAATGAATAGATTGATTGCTCATGAATCTCAGGATGGAGGATCAACGTCAGTAAATCCTTTTAGTTAAGACCAGAATGGGTTTATTACAAAATAAAGAAAACAAAGTGCTCGTTTATACCTCGAAGTATAGATCTTAACCTCTGAAATAGAAATAGACAAGGTTTAAGTTGTAAGCTTTTAAAACCCCACAGTTTTAAAGTTTTCAAAGACTTTTTCTGCACTTTAAGATTCCAAATCAAAAAATTATATATATATATATATATAAAGAAAATGATATATTAAGGTAAAGATTTCTAGTTTATTTAATTTTTTTCATATTTATTTTCGGATCAAGTTCGTAGGTTTGATAAAATCCCCAAACCTGAAAACATTTTGGATACTGTGCTCATCCCCCAAAATGGATTTTTAAAGTGATTCGGGGGCTCATACCCGCCCCCAAATTAAGTGGGGGCTCACTGATCTTGTTGCCATTCTTGCACATTAATATATTTGTCTCTATTTTGTGTTAATTTATTTTTTTATATTTAATTTATTTAGTTATTGTTAGTTTGATTAATCTGTTAATTTCGTTAGATTGACATGTTGTGTTGTTGTTAAAGTTAAGTAAAAAATATTTTATTAAATATCTTACAATCAAAATCAACATAGAAATGGGACAATAATAATGCAATATCAATAATAAAGAACGAAGAATAGAAGTCATATTCTAAAAAATCTATTAAAAAAAAAGTAAAATAAGAAGCCAAGCTCAAATAAAGCCTAAACTTAACCCTGACCTAATAACGGTTGGTTTTTTAAGGGATAAGACCCTTCACTTTAGTCGTAGGTTATGCTAGGGCTTGGGATGGCCGATACCAAGTTACCAACCCAACCCATTACAAAGCCTATTTGGCACACTACATTAGTTGCATTATATTATGGCATATTGTATTAGGGTGTATTATAGTAAGTTGTATTGTAATATTATGTTTAATGTAATATAGACTATATTATATAAAATAATATTATCTTATATTATTGTTAAAACAGAATTATTTAAGTTTGTTCATATTTAAGTTTTTATTATTAACTTTTCAAATTAAGTATAAAATAATTATTTTTATATATTAACTTGTATAATATAAAAATGATTTAATAATCTACTATTATTAGATGATAAAATATTACAAAATTATATTATATTATTAATAATATTATATTAGAATATAAAAATTATAAATTTATAATATAGCATAATCATATTATCATATATTATAATTTAATATTATTATGTAAAAATATAATTATATAATATACATTATATAGTCATATTATATTATAAATAATACATTATTCAGTTATATATTTATTTTATTTATTAAATTCAAATATAATTGTTTAATTTAATTTATTAAATTTAGTATTTTAGTAAATAATAATTGATTAAATAAAATTTAAATTTTTTTAAGTACTTAAAGTAAAATAACTAAAATGATTTTATGAAATGAAAGTAAAATAATGTATTATAATTTATTTATTAAATATTTAGTTTCATTATTATTTTATACTATTATTTAAATTAATTTTTTATTTAAATATAAATATAAATTTCTTATAACTTATTAAATAAAAAATTCAAATGATTATATTTAAAATATGAACAATGTTTTAATATAATACAGTCTAAACCCTACAATCATGGATTTATTTTATAAACATTTGATTGTATTAGCCATCTTTTTAATGCAGTGCAATACAATCAGAAATTGCATCTAAACATAGATTACTGTAAGAATATCATTGTAATGCAATGTAATACAATGTAATACAAGCTACAAAATACAATCTTAGGTTTTTTTTTCAATTTTAAATTTTATTAAAATTATGTAAAGAGCCAATTTATAATTAAATCCACACCTTACGACAAACATAAAAAAAAAAGAACTCTTTAATCCCTGCTTTTACATATTTTTAATAGAATAAAGGGAAAATATCCACCGTTTACCTGTTTTTTCCAACCTTTTAAAAAATACACAATTATTTATTTTTTTGACTGAAATCCACCTGAAGTTACATTTTATTTCATTTTTCCACTTCCGTTTGGATACCATTAAGAAAACTAATGGAAACTTAGAAAAATGACTATTTTACCCCCCAACTATAATAAATAATAAGTCACATATAATAAACAATGATAAACATAATAAATAATTATTTATTATTTATTATTTATAATAATAAATAATCATTAGTAGATTAATACTATTAAATTACTTTTAACATTTAAAATAATATTAAAATTTTAAATTATTATATTTATTTTAATAATATATTTATATTTATTATAAAGATTTTAAATAAATTTTTGGATTAAATAGATTTTACAATTAACAAAATATCTCCATATTAGTAATATTAAAATTGACTTTTACAAAATATTCAAAATAATTTTTATTTTTATTATATGTGACTACTATTATTTATTATAGTTGGGGGGTAAAATAGTTATTTTTTTAAGTTTTCGTTAGTTTTCTTAATGGTATCCAAATGAAAGTGAAAAAGTGAAAAAAAAAATGTAATTTCAGGTGAATTTTAACAAAAAGAAATTATATATTTTTAAAAAATTAAAAAAAATGGGTGGACGGTAAATATTTTTCCTAGAATAAATGAGAAAGTAGGTTTTAAGAAGTTTTTACAGTGCGCTCATAGCTCGAACTCTTATGGAAACCGTAACAGATTGATCCAGCCCAAGCCCAAAACCCGACAGGCTAAATGAACGCTTGTTGCAGCAAAAAAAAAAAAAAAAACCCACAGAAGAGCAAACCCCTACTCCAAGCCATCAACATTTGTCATAAAAGAAGATGGCAGTCTCAAAATTTTGTTAAATCGTTTTGTTACCAACTGAACTGAACTCGCATCAAGTCACTCTACAATTATAATTATGTCTGTAGGTGTCTTCGATCATTCAATTTCTCTCCCCTTCTCAAAGGGACCAAACCCTAATTTTATTCTATTTGTGTTTTCTTTTCTTTTCTTTTTTTTTTGGTTTTTTACCTTTGATTTGCTGCTGCAGATCACTGAGTACAATGGGAGCGCACTCGTTGCGATGGTCGGAAAGAACTGCTTCGCCATTGCCAGCGATCGGCGTCTCGGCGTTCAGCTTCAGACAATAGCCACTGATTTTCAGCGAATTTCCAAAATTCACGATCGCCTTTTTATCGGCCTTTCTGGACTCGCCACCGATTCCCAGACCTTGTATGTTTAACTAACTAGTATGCACTGTTATTTTTTAAACTTTTGTAACTAAACAAAATATTATTACTGTTTTTATATGTGAAGGTATCAAAGGCTGGTGTTTCGTCACAAATTGTATCAGCTGCGAGAGGAAAGGGACATGAAGCCTGAAACTTTTGCTAGCCTAGTCTCTGCTTTGCTTTATGAGAAAAGGTTCCTTTTATACAAGACGCCTGGTTACTTGTTACTAAATAAGAGTAATTTATTACCTGGGTTCATTTGGGGTTTACATGTTTTTAGATGCGATTTTATTAATGATTTGTTCAGCAGTACTGACTTCTTATTTAAAGAAATCGTTATCTTGGGTATTGCCGTTTCACATTATCCTCCAAATCTTATTTGAAAATATAAACACTAATGGGTTTCTAATTGACAGCTCTTATCTATTGACACCCCTGCTATTATTCCTTGAATGTGTACAAATGTGGCTCAGCCACAGTACTCTATTGTAATATTTATTTCCCATTAGTTCTGGAAATTTCTATAACTAACCTTGTAAACATGCCGAGCTTAGACTATTTACAGATTAAAGATATTGAAACTTTACATTAATGTAAGTTATTTTGTTAGAACTCTTGTATCACTCTCCTAACTTATGATATCACAGATTATATGTTGCTGATAAATCAGTTACTGAAATTCCAGCTGCAAATCGCAAATATATTTTCTATAAAAAGACATAATGAAATGTACCATGTATTATTGTTTGGTGTGAGTAAATGGTCTCTGAAGTTGATCTTGAAGTTATTTAAAATGTTTGTTCATGTTTCCAGGTTTGGCCCTTACTTCTGTCAGCCTGTTATTGCTGGATTGAGTGATGAAGACAAGCCCTTTATCTGCACTATGGACTCAATTGGAGCCAAGTATGTTGGTTATACATCTCTTCTTGTTTACTTTCCATCAAAGAAATACTGTTTTCTTGACTGCTTTAAGAGTTTGTTTTCCTTTTTCAAAGGTTTCCTTAAGGGAAAAGAAAGATGAATAATGGTATCTTGACGATGAAAATGTCTCTCCGAAGTTTTTATGGGAATTATGAGCTTAGCTAAAATGAGTTAGGATTTTGTGCACTGTATCCTTGTTGGTTGGATTTGTTGCTTAGAGACTCTGAAATTGTGTGCATGCTTACCCTTGTTGCCCTACTCTGGTATACAGATGTTAGAAAAAGATGAAACCTGCTAGGAAATAATTAAATGCCAAACCTATTAACTGAAATAGCAAGTGGACCACTCTGCTCGCTCTGACATGGAAGCAGTGGAAAGACTAGACTTGCATCATGACATAGTTGGTTTTTAAAATTTACTCCCTAATACTTATATAACTAGCCATTATTGAACCATAGTCTGAACCTTATACTCGAAAGAACTTTATTTTCTGCATTTCTGGTTCTTGGACCTTTGTTGCACTAGCTTTCATGCTTTCAGTTGGGTTCGACATATCATCTCTAGAGCTTTGATTTTGACTTGTTTATGAATTTTTGAACTCAGATGAATTGCTAGTTCGTAATTAGTGTTCCTATTACCATTGATTGATTCCTTTTCTTTATCTTTTGTTTAAAGAAGTTTTATCTGTTATTTGCTTGTCATTATATGAATTTGACAGCATAAACTCAAATCCTTTTCTGTTTTGGGCAAAGAGGGGAAGATAAAAATCTTCAAATCACCTGAGATTAGCAAACAAAAATTATCACAATATGTTTTACTTATGAATTTAGTAATTTCATATGTTATTAGTTGTCATCTTTTAGTTAACCCCTCATGCAAGTATCAGTTACATTTGTTGATAGTCCCTGATCACTTTCAGGCCACAATAATTGAATTGAAATTGTCTTACTGTCGTACTTACTCTTGTTTCTTTTTTTAACTTTCAAAACTGTGGTTTTTATAAGCAATTGGAGCAACGTAAACCAAAATGCAGTTCAGTTCCAACAATGACTAAATTTTTTAAAAATCAGTGTAAAGTTTTTGATGTGGTGCTGAGATCACCTCTCTATAAAATGTGTTCTGATGCAGGGAGCTTGCAAAAGATTTTGTTGTTGCTGGAACTGCTGGAGAGTCTCTTTATGGTGCCTGTGAAGCAATGTTCAAGCCTGATATGGTTTGTAACTTAAGACTTTTTTCCCCCCTCTTTTGTTGGACATCAGGATGCTGTTTCATGGGATTTTATGCATTGCTGAATCCCCTTCTTGATTATTGGACATTGTGTTCTCATTCTATAATGCCTTGCTAACTCTTTGATTTAATTTTTATCCAGGAACCCGATGAGTTGTTTGAAACTGTATCTCAAGCTTTGTTATCATCTGTCGACCGTGACTGTTTGAGTGGCTGGGGAGGACATGTCTACATTGTGTAAGGCTCATTAAATTCATTTCTGTTATTTTTTATATCACACATTTCCATTGCTGGAAGCAAAATTATCTTTGTTGATAGTGATAATGATGGAAATACTGGGCAATGACCTAAAATGAATTTAGTTTCCATTGATGTATATTTAGTAGAGGTGACTATACGACTAAGATCTGTGAGAATTGTTGGGCCTCATTCAAATATTAGAATGTTGCCCATCTGAAGTCGGCCGTGAAAAATAAACTCTATGTACCACGTAGTGCTGTAGTGTAACCTATACAAAAGGAGATCAAAGCATTCTGCGTAGTGTCATTCAAATATCAGAGATCTCTGAGAAATGTTTGCTGTTACTGGCAGTCATCCGGCTCTCTTTTCAGTTTGAATTTGTCTTCTTTTGCAAGATACTAATTGTTGTGTGCTGATACTGCAGAACACCAACTGAAATAAAGGAAAGAATCTTGAAGGGAAGGATGGATTGATCTATAACTGCAGTGCTGAAAGCCCCCCCTTCTGTTGCGTTCAGTCTCCAGTATTTTTTTAACTAGAAAACCATAGACTTGAACTTGACTTTTATTTGTTTATTATGAAGAATGTTGTTTAATAGCTCTCAAATTGTTGTACTCTGAAATAGTGTCAAACTGAATTGACCAAGTTCGTGGGCTTGTGGTTATCTGGATGGATGAAAGCGTTTCTATCAATTGAGATTTTGATCTTTTGTGCTTGCTTTATACATATGTAGAGCTTGTTTGGGGTTGTCAAACAACTGAAAATATATTGGGTAAAGCATTTTAGAGCAGATTACTGTATTTGAAAACTGGATACTCTAATAAAGCTTTTTGCAATAGCATTTGAAAATCAGATTTTTTGGTCTAATATTGTAATGTATAATACTAAAATTATCGTCATCGTCAAAACATATTTCCAAATATAACCTAAACTACACTAATGTACAGAAATCACCTCAATTTTCCCCAGCGAGCTGTGCTTGCCATATCAAAGTGTTTGTTTTCCATATCAATATGAACGGAGTAGTCTTGACTACTGCGTTCCGCAAACATAAAATCATAGCCGTTGATCTTGCAGTATAAAAGCTTTGAGAGGCAGTTAAGCGAGAGAGACTTGTACACTATCATTGACGGTTAATGAATGAAGTGACACCAAATCTAATTTTCTTCTCCAAATCTAATTGAGAGACTAGTACGTAAGAGTCAGTGCCACGAATTCTCTCTCCCTACCTCAGAGTAAAGAGAAATGTCCACGCACGCTTGTAATCTGGTAAATTAAAAGTGATACATTGTTTATACGGACTTTAATCAACCAAATTAATTTTTGTTGGATAACTGAATACCCTTTGGTTCAGTTCACTTCAGTTTCATTTTAGATATAAATCAAGTAACATCTCAATGATTCAATGAATGATGGATTGTTTGTCATGGCAAATCTCTGTGTGTGTGTGTGTGTGTGTGGCAATTGAATCTCTGTTGTTAATTTGAATGTGACAATCAAATGTTGTTTACATCATCCAACAACTTGATCAGTGGCAGAGCATTTCATTTTGTGCTTCTTTTCCACTGCAGGACTGTAAAATAGTGATCAGAATCTCTAGCATTCCGCATATAGTCTCCTTCACTTTTCCGGCATTAATTGCTTGAATCTGTATCTGTCAAGCGAATTCAAATGGGTAATATAATTAGTTCTTTTTTTTCGGGATTCATTAAAGTCATCAGTGACCTTTTTGGATCCCCACTTGATTTTCTCTCCGGAAAGTCCTGCAGGTAAATTTACATTTCGCTAATTGAACTTGGTTGCTTTGTTTTTTTTTTTTTTTTAAATTTTTTGGGGGTTTATATCTGTTTCCATTTTCATTTTACTTTGAATTTTTGTTCAGCACAGTTTGCGTGTCAACATGGGATTTCATTTGCTACATCGAAAACTTTTGTGTTGCCAATCTGCTGAAGATGGCCATGGTGCTAGGTCTATCTTACGCTGGTGAGTTAAATTACTGTGCATCTCTATCTTACGTTGCTTCTACTTAGCATTTTTAATTGACAATTCACATCGTCAAATACGGTTTGTGTTTGCTTTTGATGACGCGACAGTTCTCTTATTCTTCTATCTGTTGTACAAGCTGGGAGTTTGTCGGTGCATTGGTCACAGCCTCTGCAAAATCTTATGGGCATGCTTGGTTTCCTGGTTCTCCATTTGGGAGTATTGTTGCACGTTCTTCTGGGTTAAGCTTATAAAACTTAAAAGAAGAAACCAAGTACACAGAAGGAACATTGAACACGAGTTCGATACAAGTGAAGCAGATGCATATTATGATTACGATGTTGAAAGCTATTCATTCGACGATTCACCAAGAAATAGGCCCTTGTCATCTCGCAGCAGAGAGATTGATTACAGAGGAACTCACTTGAGGAAGTCTTTGCGGCCGAGAAGCCACAATGTTCGACTAGGGATCAGCAGAGATTCAATGCACAGACATGGACATGGTCATGGAAGAAATAGCATCAAGCAACATACTCACAATGGCACAATTCATGGGATCAAAGTGGCTCACAGTTCAAAATTTGTGAAGAAAGATAGGAGCAACAAGAGAGGGGCCGCTTATCGGAGTCGAAGATGGTGAATTATTAACTGGACAGAAACAATATTTCTTCATTGCTTTTGGAATTTTAAGTGCTGGAATCTGGTTATTACAATTGCTTAGCATTGAAGTTGCCTTCTCTCAACAACTTGTTTGGTAGGAATTAAGCATGCTTAATTTTAGACTCTCGCCAGAAAGAAACTCTAGAGGGCAACACCAGCCGAAAAGGTCATAAACATTTTCCTGTTGATGGTTTCATTTTTAAGCAATTAGAGAACTATACTTAATTCCTTTTCCTTTGACTGCACTTAATTAATCGGAAGAAATTTTTAACATTTTTACCAATCACATATATAGTTGCTTATACAAAGAGAGGGTATTGCCTACAGATGAGGCAAAGATTAGGCACTAGGCACAATTCTTTGTAGTTCAAATTCCTGGATAAGGTATATTTCAACTTAAAAAGAACGTTCTTCCATTGCATGCGTAAAAGTTGATATAAGCCCTGAAGAGTTTTAAAAACTTTGCAGCGGGAATCTGGGTTTTTGGTTGCTTGCCCTAAAAGTTACTTTCCTTTAAAGAAACCTTCAACCTAATCCCTTCATATTTCTCCTCATATATGACTAATTAACAAGCAAGTATTGTACAATGCTTAAAAGAGACGCATCGATCAATACTCTATTCATCATCTTTGATCTTAAATTCAATGGAGAACGAGGATCAAAGAAAACGTCAAGCATCAAGATCATCAAGGGTGCCGACGCCGTCGCCGCCTCTCGCTCAGCTCTATCAAGTCAGCTCGGATTTTGCAATGGCAATGGAGTTGCAAGAACAAGAAAGGCTTGCAACAATCGAAAGTGAGAGCAACAACGAAGACGACGATGAGAGTGAAGTTAACAGTGCTAATAGTTACGATTATTTCGAAAGCCATGGCTTTGATACGTTCGACGCTGCAGGGTTACAGTTCCTTGAGGGACAAGATAGCAATTACTCTGACGACGACGATGAGATTATGGACGGAGATGATGAACTTGAAGTTGATGTTGATGAATTAACGTACGAGGAGTTGATTGCGCTCGGGGAATTCATCGGTCAAGAGAAACGAGGATTGTCGTTGAACGAAATATCGACGTGCTTGCATGCATGCAAATTCTCGCCTGCTGATGGGACCAAATCGGGAATTGATCGGTGTGTGATTTGTCAAGTTGAGTATGAAGAAGGAGAATCAATCGTGGCACTGCTTCCATGTGAGCATCTTTATCATTCCGAATGCATAAGCAATTGGCTTCAGGTTAAGAAGATTTGCCCTATTTGCAGCACTGAAGCTTCACCTCCCAAGAATCATAGTAATGCTATTACTAGCAAGCTTTAGTTATTTTTAATTTTATTAATTATTTGGCTTTGTGGATTTATTGTTTAGATATTTCAAAATCTAATTGTATATGCTGATACTGGAAATGAATAATAGTAATATTGAAGGTTTAGGATTGTTGATTCTTTAATTGATAATTTAAATCCACCGAAGAGTCAAGGATTTGGGAAATAGATTGATACTATAAACA
Source organism: Citropsis articulata (assembly GCA_030449925.1). NCBI lineage: Eukaryota > Viridiplantae > Streptophyta > Magnoliopsida > Sapindales > Rutaceae > Citropsis > Citropsis articulata. The sequence goes on along the minus strand of JASUUH010000227.1, from coordinate 6,267,123 downwards.
GCAATTTTTCGTAAAATCTTTTTCCACGCCACTGTGTGCACTGTGCAGTGTGGTAACATCTCTGAAAAGAACTCGTAGAGTTTAGTTGTTATGTACATGTGCTAAACTCGTAGAGTTTAGTCTGCAGCATAATATATTGAGCGTTAAAATTTGACTAGTATAAAGACATCAGAAAAATGAAAATTGTATTATCATTTATGTTGTAGGGGCTACTGAACGACGCCTTGTTATAAATAATACCGTCATTTTATTTTCGTGATATCTTCTTAGTGTTCAATTATTATTTTGCATAAAAATTTCGATGTCTTGAACTCACTTGCAGTAAATTATGTGATAGTTAATCAAATCCTACCCCGATAGCCAAAATGTGTCGCTTGAGTCACCTACTCTATCATTAATAGGGGTTTCATGCGAATTAAATCAAATCTTTTAGATTAGATGCATGTGCCGTGTATGCCCTAAAGGCCGTCTCCTTGCCCTACAAACTTGATTACTCGACCAACCTTTGCCTGGGCCTAAGAAAATTCTCGAAACTTTAATAAACAATTTGCTCTAATGATCAAGTGCACGCACATGACAATTCACAAACAAGAGTCAAGTCGCCCACCATATTGGAGACCGCGACACTGCGAGACCATTCACACTTTTCCGTAAAACTAAGAAATTAACGACATGAAAATTCAAGTCAAGCAACCTTTTCTTGCGATGCATCTTAGGATCTTAGCATATTAAAAAAGAAAAAATTAAAAAGAAAATTATTTGATCTTTAAAGTTAGCTTCCATGAGAAGGAATCACACTTCCCCCATACAAAAATTGAAAGATATAAAAGGCAGCCCACAAAGCATCCACTTGCGCTTGTTTTGCGCCCGTCCAGAAACGTAAACTCAAAAATAATTAATTAAAATTAAAAATCAGCGCCGCCTTTAGGGCAACAGCCGCAAGTTTTTGCAATATGTCCGATTTTTGTCTTCACCACGGACAAAAATCAATTTAACTTCGGCATCATATATTAATATTATATCAATTAGCACCGCGAGTTAATAGCCACGTCTTTGTAAATGTTGGGCTAAGGCCCAAGGATCTTCGATTACTCTCCCACAAACCGACAAAGATTGAATAATTTAAAATGTAAAAAGTAAAAAACGACATGCAAGTTGGAATGAGGAATGTGCACTGATAATCAGTTAAGAGCACGCGCGGCTAAGACTTTGTCGTGCAACGACAAAAATGAGTAAATTTTTAAAACCGCCAAAAAAAAAAAAGCACGTTTTTCGGATTGACGGTTCATGCGTAGGCTTTCAGACGACAAGTAGGACAGTCCGCGGAGTGGCTTTCAAAAGATCAATCTCAAGATCCATTGAACTTGTATGCAGCTCCAGAATTTTGTTGTTTCGTTTCAACCTCCAAGAGAACGGCCGTAATTAGGGCTGTGATTTGCGTGATTGAGAAGTTTTAATAGTTTAAAAAGTATTATAACACGACAGATTAAAATATTTTATTCAAGATTTTGTTTGTGCTTCTGTGGCTTTATTGGGACATGGCTTAGATATTTGGCATCAAAAGAAATTTAGATCATTCTATTGTCCAATTAATGAACGTCACGTAAACACTTGGGTTGAAATAAATAAATATTATTTAGGATGTTTCACATTACATTTGTTCCAGCTTTATACAAATGAATATGAAGTTGATAGTATTGGACTACTGGAAAGTGCTTTTGACAAATCCTACTGCTTTGTCCCATAATCAAACGTGCGCTTTTGATAAAATAATTGGTAAATGCTTCGTGATTCTTTAAGATAAAACCTTGGAAAGTATTTTTGCGAAGAGCACTTTTATATAATGGCATAATGGTATGAGCGCTATCCCATCAGTTGAAAGCCCGTTGAAAACTCGTTATTTTCTTGACTTTGGATCGTAACCTATAATTTAAACATTTAATTATTGTTAAGCTCAATGATTCGCCTTTGTGTCTCATCACTGTGTTGAATCCCATTTTCTTTGTATAGAAGCAAAATACTTTTCAAATATTAAAATGTAATAACACCCCCCCCCCCCACCCCCCAAAAGAAAAAAAAATGGCGGCTTCAAAGCTATTGTGAAGTGGGTATAGTTGAAAGGGAAAAATTCTTTATAATGTTCATTTAACATGGACAAAGTAAAATGTCACGTTAATTAAATTGTGAAACAAAGTCATGCTAACCCACTAGCCCTGTTATGCAAGTATTAGCGAATACATATTTATTTCTTTTTCACATTTTTTAATTAAATTATGTTATGCTAAACTCTTTGAAGTAAAATGTTAATTATTAGAGATAACCCACTAACTGTAAAGTTGAAGAAACATGTTGCAGACATTAGAAGCAAGACAGTGTTTAAAAGTCTTGTCCACCTTGGATGTTTTATATGGTCTACGTTTGATTTTAATTTAATGCTTAAGAATTTTAATAGTCTATGTTCGGTGAACCTCACGCCACCAGATTTTATTCAAAGTAGTCCTAATTGCAGATAATCTTTGATAATTGTTTTTAACCACAAATTAATCTAATTCAACATCGTATGACGTAATTGATCCTAAAAATAATTTTGACCAATAGATCACATCTAAAAATGTTAGTTTAATTCAAAGTCGATTTTTTATCAGCTTATATAAACGTTTGTACTCTATTGTATTTAATCAATAAACAAATTTTCATCGTATTAAATACCCAAAAAACTAGCCGGCTATGTTGCCACGTACCACAATTTTTGTCTTTTTTGACTTAGTTACTGTAAAATTTCATTGAGCTCCAATGCCCTCTCTCTTATTTGTAAAATATTTAAAAGTATTATGATACTTTCTACTTACCTACACTACCAAACTTCAATTTATCACCTCACACTCCTTTTTATTTATTATTTTTTGTAAGCATTAAAGCAGCTTTTGTTTACAACCACAACAACTAATCATGATAACACACTTGTATTAATAAAAAGACAAAAATACCCTTAATTTGGTACTAAAAAATCTATTCTCTCTCTCGAGGAATCACGATAGCTAATCTTCTATTGCTCATCATCAACAAAATTCCACTTGAATTCACCAATAAACCTAAAACCAAACTAGTCATTGAAATCATCAATACCCATTTGCTTAGATCATTGTATACTTGGTATGGCTGCGTAGAGCCATGGACTTGCTTGGAATGGCTACGTGTTGCCATGGGTTTGTTTAGCATGGCTACATGCAGCCATGGGTTGTGTTGGACAATGGGCACCGTTTGAAAGATATGTGTGGTAAATTTGAGTGGGTTTTATTTATTAGGGTTTCAATTGGAGTATTATGACGAAAACTAAGACTTTGATTTGTAAAAATTAAATTTCAATTCTAAACAGTAGATTCAAAATGAGGTTGTAGAAATTGGATATAAAAGTGGTACTGGAGTTGTTAAATGTTTGAAAGAGGATAAGTGGAAAAAAAAGTGAAACAAAAAAGAAGATGAACAGGGAAGGGAACGAAGAGAGAGAGAGAGAGAGAGAGAGACAATTAAAAATAAAAAAGGGAGAATTTTACATTTATTCTATTACTATTGAGATTTTGTTTTATTTTCCAAAAAAAGAGATTAGAGAGTGAAATTTTATTGGTGGTGCACATAAAGTTTGAATTAGAAATAGTAGGGATGTGAAAAATAAATCTCTCCAACAATAGGCATAATAGTATGGTAATCTATTTTATAATTAATAAGACTATTATCATATTTTATTAGTCAATGTTAGTTATGTTTAAATTTAACAATTTTAGAGAGTAAATTGATAGTTTTATACTTTTAGTGTTAGATTAAAGTATGCCATTCTAATTAGGGGATAAATTAAAGTTTATTCTTTTATTATTTTTATCAAATTTAAGAGTAATTTTGTCTTTTTAATACTTATGTATAAATTGTAAATAAAAAAGAGTACATAGGGACTCAATGAAATTTTACAGTAAAAAGTCACACATGGTACCGTATAACACTGGCAGCACAGCCGGACAAAAAAAAAAAAACTAATATAAATTTTGAAAAGTATACCGGAAACTAACCCAAGAAAAAAAAGTTGAAAAATGAAAGAAGGAAAAGAATCGACGCCAAGTAGTAATATGATTTTTTTCTTGATATGAGTTTTTAAAGATTTTTTGTCATATATCTTTTAATAGTAATATATAGGTAATATTTAATTTTTTTATTATTTTATTATTTATTATCTATTAATTAATAATTAAATTATTTACTCAGAACATGATTAGATTAAGAAAGAATGTTGATCCACCAAAATAATGTTCATGTTATTTGTAATCTTATGTCATTTTAAAAAATCAAGGGTGACAAAGAATTCATTGCTTTCACATGGAATGCACATGTTCAAAATTTCCATGCATGGACCCTATTTATTTGCAAAAATGGCACATGTTTTCTTTTCTTCACGAATGAATTGTCATTAGTCATTACCAGCCTTTCACCTAATGCGGAACCTATCATTTTATTATCATACGACCACCATCATATAAGCCTCCTCTCAATCGTCCAAGCATTGACTTTTCCTTTCGATTACAGCCTTCAGCCACATTTTTTTTCCTAATCGACCTAAATGACAGTCACAATCCATTTAATCAGAAGAAATATAATAAATACGATTTGAAATAATTGGAGAAATGCAGAAGATACTAAAGATTTTGCTAAAAATATTAAATAGTTTTTTTTTTGGGATATTATCGTTTCATGAAAGGTTTCTGACGCGTCGTATCGGTCTGTGGTTTAGTAAATCGTCGTTTCTGTGACGTTCGTCGTTAGCGTTTTAATTACATTAACTAAATAAATACTGTATCAATGTTTGAAGGGTATTTTAGACATATCAAGTGAAGGCAAAACGCTGCGTTTGGCAATTGTAAAATAACATAGCTAAAGAAATGCACACAATGAATTAAAAATTAAAAAAATAAAATGTCTTACAAAATAACGCCAAGACCTACATAAAAGAGAAACTCATAACTTTCTATCAGACTTTTTATTTATTTATTTTTTCGTTTTCTCGGAAACCAAACAAAATGCAGCAAGAAAAGGAAAAATAAATTCTTTCTTTCTTTTTTCCTTCAAAATTTTAACGTGCAAACAAGAGAAAGCGGAGAAGACCTTGAGAGAGAGGCGTCGCGCTAGTCCATGTTACATTCGACAAGCACAACGCCAGATCTCACGTCTGATTCTTGTTAAGCGTCTCCTTCAAATTCTGCACTATCTTCTTAGCCGCCGCCGGAATCTGCGACGCTCCGCACGCCACATTACTGTTATTATTGCTCTTCTTGCTATCACTCCCCATCTCTTAGCTTCACTCTTCTTTCTATCCTCTTGCGGCTCGCTCGGTTTCTTTTGCTCCGCCCTTTCTTTCAAAGCTTTTTTTTTCTTTCTTTTGGATTAGCAGTAGATCAATCAAGCCAAACAAACAAACAAACAAACAAATTGCCGCTATTCTCATGTAACAGCTACATTCGGGGGTAATTTTGTAATTAAATTATGTTTTGTTGTTTCTTGAATCTTAAGGGTAAAATCGTCTTTTACGTTATAGGGGTAAAATTGACTTTTTATGCATTTTCCGTTAAATATTAACTGAGTTTTAACGGAATGGTGGGAAAATGCTAACGATTTAAACGTTTGGTGGTAAAATGATGTATTTACCAAACCATGGTACTGACATGATGTGTCAGAAAATCTTTAGTGGGAAAATGATAATATCCCTTTTTTTTTTTTTAAAAAAAAGAAATAATCCATTCAACAGAGTAAAGAAAGACTGTAAAGAATTGCATATTTCCATAAAAAAATCATTCAACCAAACCTTAAAAATCAATAAACGGTAAGCAAGTTTAGCTAAAACATGAACCGTTTTGATTACAGAATTGGGATGTATATGCCATAGTTGAAAAACTTTGTTCGGCACAATCGTCATATGCGGACTATTCCCAACAACCGTTAATAAGTGAATATTAGTGTTTAGTATGACCAAATAGCCATTCGTGTTAGGAGCAACGGTCACGTCATTTAAGTCATCATCTTAATTAAATTATTAGATAGGACATTAATACTAAAAATTAATTGAAAAACCTTAGCACTCGTGTTTTAACAAATGAGGTTTGCAACTATTGTTAATTAAAATTATTTACACTGCTTTCTTTTGAAACTTTTCTCACACGCCCCGTATCCCACCCCACACGACCAAAATAATTTCATTTTGCATCGATCTTATATCTATTCAACAACGAACAAATAAATGATTAGTACCTGTACCTGTCATCACAAATTCATAAATCATGCCTCTAAATATTCAATACAGTGGATAAAAAAAAGCCAATGTCATGCAGCAATTAGTTAAAGGCTGTTTAGAATTGTTATATGTCATGCTTCAACTTTTCTATACGAATGAAAAAAAATTTGACATTCGTCAACCCGGAAGGAAGAAAGAACTAGAACAGCATCATAATAATAGAAAGGCACGCGTGTATCATATATGAGTGGGATATTCCACGTAGCTTTACTCGTCCAACTAATCAGGACTCGCCACGTCACTCACTTAAAATACATTTAATATTATAGAAATGACTCTAGAACGGAACGGGTCCACTACCCCGCCCGCAATTGATTGTAGTTTGTAGGTCTAGGTCACCCCCCCTTAAATTTTACCCACGTTTGTAGAGACGACCATAATGAGGGAAATTCCACTACGGTCACAAGTGGCGTAGCGACCGATTCTAATCGTTGCGTGGCGGGTTCTGATTGGTTAATCCAAAATTTTTATTTTGACTAATAGCGACAAGCAACAGACGTGTGTCATGTACCGCCACCGAAAGTAAAAGCTGTGATGGTTCCACGAGGATGCTAACAAATCCGTGCCGTTAATTGACGTGGAATCAGAGAAAGTCGCGAGTGGAAGTGGTGGGAAACGAATACTTGGCGGTTGTGGCACTTGCCGCGTCTCTTCTTCATCCTTATCTTATTCCACGTAGGCTGTGGAAATTTTACACAAAGCGTTCAATGTTCAAACCAAGAAGTTTTGAATGACGGTCACTCTGCTGCCCGGTTCTTTTTTTTTTTTTTTGAACAAGAGTTTTGAAGGCCACGCATCGACTAATTAGGCGATTTTAATGGATCCAATAACACAATTTAGTATGCTTACCTGATCTATAGTTAGTAAATCTGGTTCGTATTTTTGCGGATGAACAATATAATATTATATTGGCATACGCTGCTCCCTATTTGTTAGAAATAAACATTTGTGTAGTTCATGAGTTTTAAAAAATACATTCATGTTGTTAAATAGTTTACACCCTACTCTTATTTTTTATTTCCTTTATAGTAATCCCCTTACAACAATGTTTCTTCTAAAAAAATATTAATTTGTCAAACTAATTTTTAAAGTAATATAAAAATTTGCATAAATTTTTATGTTATTATTTGACTTTTAAGAGTAATTTTATAATTTTATAAAATGTTGCAAGGATAGTAAACATTGTTTTTAATTAGCCTATATAATTTACCTATAAATGATTATTATCAAGATTACTGCACGAGTACAAAAAAATTCTAATTTTTTCATATTGATATTTACTAGTTAATTTGCTATTTAGATTTTTATAGATAAATTAATTAATATCAATAATATTTTTATTATGGTATTATTGTAAAAGTAAAGAAAAATAAAAGTAAAAATGTTATATATTCAACTACAAGGGTGTTTTAAGATATTATTTAAAATATATGAACTTAAGTTAAACATAGGACTAAACAAACATTGATTTATTTATATGTGTTAATTTCAAATTACCTTATGAATTAATTATTTTTAAATTACTTCCTTATTTTTTAAAATCTCATTTTATTTCATTTTTATTAAGAGAAAAGAAAAAAAATACATTGATCACACCCTCATTTTTTTTCTTATCCTTTGAATAGAACTAAAGATAATTCAAGACTTTTAAAAAATAAAAAAATAATTTAAAAATAATCAATTTACAGGTAATTTAAATCTTATTTATTTTATAGCGGCTTATATTCTTGATGGGGTATCACGAGAAATGCTGTAGCGGGGGTGAAAAGTATTTAAATAATAAACAGAAAAAATAATAATAAGATTTTAGTAAAGCATGGTGTGAGAGAGCAGTGCTAAAAAAACAGTGTATCATAATCTTTCTCTTCATTGATAATGATGAAGCCACGCATATGTCAGCTAAATCACAAAAGTCATATTTTGAGACTACACTGTTTTAGTTGGCTCATCCGATCCCAGAGAATTAGGGTGTATTTGAGATTGAGGTGTTGAAGTTTTTAAACTATAATTGCTGTAAAAAAAAACTATAACTATTAAATAAAAATTAGTAATACATAGTAAATATAAATTTTAAATAATAATTTTAACAAAATTATTAAAAATATAAAATATTTTTCATAATATAAGTGAAAAATCACATTAGCATAGCTTACAAGCTACAGTAGTTAGTGTTTACCAAACACTTTAGTGATGTAACTTGAAAGCTACAGCTGTCCAACCTCAATCTCAAACGCTCCCTTAATTTGAAATTCACCGATCCCTCAATCTCTAAAATTATACATGAAAGAAGATTGACAATTTTTACTTATTACAATTAATATGTATTACTTATTTTCTTATTTTTATAATATTTAATAATTTATTTGATATAAAAAATTTAAAGAATCAAGAGGTAAATAAACTATTTATTTGATATTTGACATTAACAATATAAAATATAGATCTATTAAAAGAAATTTTTTTAAGAAATAACAAAAAAAAGAAAAAGTATCTTATTATTAATATAAAATAAGTATTTTCTTTTTTTAATATTTAATATTTTTATTTTTATTTATTTAATTTATAACAAATAAAAATAAAAATATATTTCAAAATAAAGATAATATTATAAAATTATTATAATACAGAGATTATTGGACAAGATAAAAATAGTAAGAAATAAATGGTATATACTAATTTCACTAGAAGAGAAACTACCAATTCCTCGTGTGTGTTTGGGTGCATGTTTGTGGGTGCGTATATCAAATTTGTATACACTGTTCATAAGAATTAAAATTTTTTTGGGTGATATTTTATTGTGATAAATATTGAATTCAATATAATTACCTAAGAATAACGTGTTTTAAAAATTCGTTTGAGGATTTAAATATTAGTATTATATGTTGGGTATTAATGATAATTAAATGTGATATTAAAAAAAATTGTACTACATAAGTATCAGTGTATTTTCATAACAAATATATAATTATTAAAAATAAATAAATTCCTATTGCGGAAATGGAAATTACTTTCCCTTCCTCAGCCGTAGGTACAAAATACCGAGAAACACAGGATTTCCCTCTCACCCTTTTGGCCTTTTCCCTCAAGCTGCTGCGATACACAGAACTGAGACTCACCACCGCACGAGTAGGCTGACGTGTCCACCTCATCAACCGTTAAACTACAGGCCAGAATACTGAAGGAAGAAATAAAAAAAACAATTTTCTGAAAAGGCTGAAACAAACCCCGCCGACCCCACGCGAATCCCGAGAGTAGTTTTTTCTAGGAACCGACAGTGTCGAAACAAACCAGTCCAAAACTTATGTCGTAAGCAGTGACAAAATCACCCCATGTGGCTATCTACACGCACCAACTTCACTTCCATGTTCGACACGTGTCCGGCTGCTATCATCAACCTTCCCCAATACAGCCCAAATCAGCATTATCTCCCACGTGTATTCTAGAAATCCCCACCAGCCGTTCTTGCCACGCGTCCACTCTTTTTCCCTATAAATTCACCGCTCGCAGTTGCGTTCTAAGTTTCAAGCGCCGTCATAGTTCTCAGAGGTTGGGAAGTTTTGGAGATAAGACCTAAGAGGAGGGGGTACAGTCAGCAATAGTAAGAAGAAATAGAAGGGCAAAGAAGTCAAAATGACGGCTGAGTTACAGTTGCCGCCAGGTTTCAGGTTCCACCCGACCGACGAGGAGCTCGTTATGCACTATTTGTGCCGTAAATGTCTTTCGCAGCCAATCGCCGTTCCGATTATCGCAGAAATCGATCTTTACAAATTTGACCCCTGGGACCTCCCAGGTAATTACACAAAATTTTGTATTTTCAAAAATATTTTTTTCCGCTGAATGATCGAAAATATTTTTCTGTGTACGAACCTTAATTAAATTATATTTTTTTAATATGATATTTATTCCGGAAATTTCAGATTTGGCCCTTTACGGGGAAAAGGAGTGGTACTTTTTTACGCCTAGGGATAGGAAGTATCCAAACGGTTCAAGGCCGAACCGGGCGGCGGGGAGCGGGTACTGGAAAGCAACAGGAGCCGATAAGCCGATTTGCCAGCCGAAGCCCGTTGGAATTAAGAAGGCTCTCGTGTTTTACGCCGGAAAAGCGCCTAAAGGAGAGAAAACCAATTGGATTATGCACGAGTATCGGTTAGCTGACGTGGATCGCTCGGCTCGCAAGAAGAACAGCTTAAGGGTATTGTACACCATCATCATCCTCCTTTATGTCAGGGACAAAATAGACATTTCATTGCATGGTGCACTCCTCCGGACGTGCGTTCGGAAATGGCAGTTTTGACCTTACCTGTCAATTTTCGTAATTGGCGGCCGGAATATCGTGACGCTAATGTTTTATCTAATCGTGAAGGTCAAACAGTTAAATCATCAAAAGATCAACTGGTTCTAATTGAATGGGCCCACGGAAAATCGTATGGCGATGATGCTGTTGAGTCTAATTGAACAGCGCATACATACACATTTATTATAACCTTTTAGGCAGTGACGATGACAGAAAAGTTACTGGCCAACTCACAATTATTACATTCCTAAATCCTAAGGAAACAATAATTTCGGGATTCAATTTGAGTTTTTAACATACGTGTGTCGTATATTATCAGATATTTCTGGGACAGTAAATTTTATTATTCGTGAAATTATTTAATCTTTATCTAATTGATTAACGAATGTCATTTTTCATCTAAGGAATATTCCTTCTTATCGCTTCATGTGACGTCACTCTCACATGAAGAAAGACACCAATGAATGGTACTGATTTTGAATTCAAAAAATCATGAATCATGTGAATGGGTGATCTGATGGTTCTTATTGATTTTTGCCAGCTGGACGATTGGGTGCTGTGTCGCATATACAACAAGAAGGGATCTATCGAGAAACAGCAGCAGGTCACTAATCTGAGGTCGAATTTCACGGAGACGGAGGAGGAGAAGAAACCGGTAGTTATGCCAAGTGGCATGGACAAGTCAGCGTCAGTCGGAGCGCTGCCTCCGAATCCGTCATCGACGGTAACGGGAACAGTGAATGATTGCATGTATTTTGACACGTCGGATTCGGTGCCGAAGCTGAACACGGACTCGAGTTGCTCGGAGCACGTGGTGTCACCGGAGTTCACGTGCGAGGTGCAGAGCGAGCCTAAAATACAACCCTGGGAAAACAGCCTTGGTTTTCCATATAATTATTTGGATTCCAGCATGGACATGAGTTTCAACCCACAGTTTCAGGGAAACAATCAGCTGTCGCCGTTGCAGGATATGTTCATGTACCTACCGAAATCCTTTTAAATGTGGGTCGAGTGGATGGACCATAGATGGGCTGGGCTGGGCTTGAAAGGGGTAACACGAGACGAAAGTCAATGAGTGTGCCTGTGCGCTGCGGGGCCCGGTTGACGATAGAGTAGCTCTCCGTTCTTTCGGACGACGATTGATCTGATTGATCGGACGGTTAATGCTGGATTTGCAACCTATAGTTATTGATCATTAGCATGTGTACAGCACGTGGCATGTGATAATGTGGATATGTTTTAATTTTTCTTTTTTTTTAGGAAGTTATTATATGTAGTCTTCCAAAAATGTTATATCGAATCAGGAGTGTGTCGAATTTGTTTTATTAAATATTACGTGGGGTTCTTAACGTTACTGTTAGTTGGCATGCCTTTGTTAGTTCACATTCTCGCTTGTCAGTGAAACTACGTTAGCCGGTGGCGATCGTGTTAGAAACTACTGTATGATTACTACTGTTGTCAGTGTCCTTTGGATCATCATTTCAAGAGTTAACATTGTTGAAAAATTATAGAATTTGAGTATTGGATTGAGTGGATTTAATATAAATTGTAAGTAATTAAAAAAAAAAAAAAAAAAAAAAACCTCTCCTAACATTTATATTTAAATAACCGGGCTACTATTACAATTCTTTTCGTGAGTGGGACATTACTATCATCATAATTTGCTTTGTGTCAAATAGTTACTTGGTTTTGCTTTTTTATTTGTAAGATGATGATTTGTATAAGGGCGTCGGTCCTATATGTTACATCAGTATTATGCGGCTACAAAATTTATCAGTTAGCGCTCTGCATCGTGTTGGTTCGTTGGTTGAAAATTTGAAGCAGTAGTGAAAATAATTGTACATGTTATGTATTATTACTTTTATCCAATTAACGAATTGACAATTGAGTTTGTATAAAAATATTTGCATAACATGGTGTTTCGTATTATCATTGAATTTATTTTTAAACTTGTGCAATGAATGACGATGATTGACCTTCTTAATTTATATAGCTAACTCAAAATGACCCCCGCAAAAGATCAATTAATATTTTTGCTTTCTCTCATCTCCTCTCTCTTTCGAGCATCGCCGTCATCATCACCCCACTATCTATATATCTTTGCCACCACCGAATTCCATATAAACACCGCAAAAAAGAAAATTATTAATATATGGAGCCCTATAAGTTCTACCACTTGCAGCACAGCGCTCATAGGGTTACCGTTACCGAACGGGGACAACTTCAATTTCAAAGTACCGTCAGTGGTGGAACACTTACACCCGTTTGAATCGAATTCGCTGATGCACGGGTTCGTTTTCTAATAACGATGAGAAATCTTATGTGTTGGAGATTTGAGTATTTTAAAATACCAATATCCTATATTACTTAAATTAGAGAGTACAAGTTAATTTATTTATATAAATTAAATATAATGTGATAACAAGTTTGTTAAGAGAAGGTCCCGTGCACGAACCTAAGTTCAGGAGAGCATACTGTTATGAGAATTTATTAAGGCGTTTGTTACCTTATATAATAAGGTAACAAACATAACAAAATGAGAAGCGTTAGATTTGAAGTTTCAAATCGAACGGCTGAAAAAGCAAAACAATGAAGCGTGGGAAAGTGAGACAAAGTTTGACTCAGTTGGAGGCCGAGCATGAGACACTCCCCGACGAGTCAACGACCTTGGTTTTGAATCACACTTCCGTTTTTTATTTTGCTTCATTTGTTCTGAACTCTGCGTTAAGATATTTTTCTCTTCCACTTTTGTTAGTTGCTCTTCCTCGTAACGGAAGTAAAAATATCGAGCTTTCACGCCATTGGTACACACCACCTTCCAAGACTAAATCAATGGGTTGATTAGATGGCAGAAGAAAAGTATATATGGTAGTTAGTCGGATCTGATCCGTTCATATTCCACAGATCCAGCCGATTTGGTCTGGTCCTATCCAACCCAGCCCCGGAACTTAGAATGGCCAGCATGTTTTGGACGATAGAACGGGAAGAGGGGGAGTCCTGCCCTCTATACGGGCACGAGCAGGAACATCAAAATGGAAGAGAAAACTTTTGCTCTATTTTCCAAAAATGAAACAAATAGAATCGAAAGCCTGCTCCCAATAGCAACTATGAAATCCACATTCTTACCGGGCGAACGCGTAAAGGCATAATTCGTTCCACAAATCTCACTGCACTGACCATAGTAAACTCTTCTTTCTCTTGTACCAAAATAGAGATCTGATTTAAAGCGAGACACCTAAATGTATCTTGTAGAGTGATCTCTTCTTTCTCTCTCGAATTGGTCGCAGCTCCTACAAAGGCAATGGATCTCGTAGTGCCGGATCTTGTTCAAAATTTGTTTTTGTTATCACTTTTAATGACTCAATTTGTATTCTTTTTATATTTTTTAAAATTTTTGTTGAAAATGTTAATGCAGCAGATGGTTTACGAGTTGATAAATTTTATGAGCTGGACTCAGAAGGAAATTATAGAGCACCGTTTTAAAAAAGTGTGATTCAAAACCAAGGTCGTTGGGGAGTGTCTCATGCTTGGCCTCCAACTGAATCAAACTTTGTCTCACTTCCCCACGCTTCATTATTTTTCTTTTTCAGGCGTTCAATTTGAAACTTCAAATCTAACGCTTCTCATTTTGTTATGTTTGTTACCTTATTATGTAAGGTAACAAACGCCATTTATTAATTGCTCACGCATAATAAACTCATGTGTAGGGGGCATCTTTTTTTAATTTTTTTCCCTTTATTTTTGTTTTATTTTTGTCTATCACGGTAGTAGTCATTGTATTTGTAAATAATGATGTAAACAATGCCAGCAGCTAATCATTCATGTTTTGGGCTTTCAAGAAAGGGTCCGCCTCCGTTACATGTAATGTAACGTACGTTCAGCATGTACAATTTCATTTAGATCCCTATATTTTGTATTATTTATAATTTATTCATAAGTATTATAAAAGTTTTTGAATTGTAAAATTTCATTTTACTCCCTTACACTCAATTTTATTTTATTAAAATTTTAGAGTACGAATTCGCCTCTTATAATTTTAAATTTTCAAAATAACATTCATTTAATTAAAAAATTTATTTTATAATACTTTCATATAATTAATAAAATTTATTAAAATAAAATTTTATAATACTTTCCTATATTTTATGAATTTCATTAATAAAATTCATATAATACTCCCTTACACTCAATAATACTTTCATATATAACATTCATTAAAATAAAATTTATTTTATAATACTTTCATATAATTAATAAATTTATTTTAATTATGAAAATGAGTATTAATATAATAATACTCATATAATTTATTATATTTTTCATATAATTAATAATAATTCATCCTACCTCTGAAAATGAGTATTATTATGATATCATCCTACCTCCGAAAATGAATTATTATTAATTATATGAAAAAATTTATTAAATGTATGTTATAAAATAAATTTATAACATAAGTAAAATAAATTTATTAATTATATGAAAGTATTATAAAATAAATTTTATTTTAATGAATGTTATATATGAAAGTATTATTGAGTGTAAGGGAGTATTATATGAATTTTATTAATGAAATTCATAAAATATAGGAAAGTATTATAAAATTTTATTTTAATAAATTTTATTAATTATATGAAAGTATTATAAAATAAATTTTATTTTAATGAATATTATATATGAAAGTATTATTGAGTGTAAGGGAGTATTATATGAATTTTATTAATGAAATTCATAAAATATAGGAAAGTATTATAAAATTTTATTTTAATAAATTTTATTAATTATATGAAAGTATTATAAAATAAAATTTTTAATTAAATGAATGTTATTTTGAAAATTTAAAATTATAGGAGGCAAATTCGTACTCTAAAATTTTAATAAAATAAAATTAAGTGTAAGGGAGTAAAATGAAATTTTACAATTCAAAAACTTTTATAATATTTATAAATAAATTATAAATAATATAAAATATAGGAATCTGGATGAAATTGTACATACTGAACGTACGTTACATGTAGGCGGACCCTTCAAGAAAATAATATGGACTCAACTTTCAAGGAAGCAATATAGACTCGTATTTCCAACATTATGGAGGGTTGATGGAAAAAAATGCGGTGAAGATGAGAGAGAGTGACGTAAGTCGTAAACATTCACTATTTGAAATGGGAAAGGGGTCTTATCATTTTGAATTCAATTATCGGCACCAGTCCAAGAAACTCCATTTTCAATTATATTTCAATTAATTAAAAAAAAAAAAAAAAAGAACACCGTTTCCGTTTGTATGTCTTCCAATTTTCAGTGACATTCTCATCTTGAAATACTTTTGCAGGAATATTACTCTTGCATGGACGGGGCTCATGCTGTCAATCTTAGGACTTGGCAGCTTGCTCCATTATCAATAGAGTACTCGCGTGGCAAGAGAATTGTTTGGCCCGTTTACCGCATTGCCGTCCCTGCAGCAAGTGAAGAAAATACGAATGGAATAATTCTTATATCATGACGTACTTTAATTTATCACCTTACTTCCCATTGTATTAATGAATACTATATTTTTAGGGTCTTATGGAAGAATTTCAAATTCTAGAACGAGGAAATCAAAATTGGTTCAGTCTACATTTTTAGTGGCCTTCTACAAACACAATCAAAGAATCGAATAATAAGGTCATGGCACTATGGGAATGGTAAAAAAAATTTTTTTTGAAAAAAATATACTCTTTTTATTCGATAAAGTAGACAAATCTTTTGAGATTCATTTTTTGGATTAATTTAACAATAAAATTTGTTTTAATAGGTTTTTGGCTAAGAAGCTTGATAGCTAGCAGATTACAGCGTGCCACTGCCACCTATAGTTGTGGTGCGCCAGTAAGATGTGTTTTTTTTGTCTTTAAATGTAATTTCCGTAATGAGTTGTTTATAGCCCAAAATTCTACGGTTGGAGGCTTGGCCCGCTGCAATTGTTGGGCCACAAGATGACTGTTTTTGGGCTTCAGGCCTACAAAGCACTCGCTTAAAAATGATTTGAGCCCATTTGAAACCAAGATGACAAATGGCTGATGCTGCCAAGTGGCAACTAACAAGACAGCAATTCCTGTGGCGAGGCGACATTACAGAGATGTCGTCAACTCAACGACCGACACAATTTCTGTGGCCCGTAAACACAATTATTGCTCTGACTAACGACTTCACACGTACCCGTCGCCCAGCTACAGCCAACTGACAAAATTCAATCGACAATTGCCCTGAAAAGCAGCCGGCCTATCATTCAAACATCTTATATATTATCTGTAGCTAGGCATTGACTTGACATACCCGTCGATGAATAAATAATAATAGCCCCCGAAAGAAGGAAAAGCAGTCAGCGGTTGACATATTATTGATACTTATTATCATTATTATTATTTTTTGCTGAACTTCGAGTACTGATGATAACAAAATTTGAAGGAATTATTGAAAATTTTGGTAGGATTAATTAATCATATTAATTTGGTGAGCTAGCACAACATTCTAATAATCGAATCTAAATTTGAGTCATTCTACATGCACATTTTCTTGGTCTACATTCACTGGTACTGAACACATGCTTAAACCTAAAGTCAGAATGATTCCATGAGATTATCGTATGTTATTCTAATCATAAAGAAAAAAAAAAAAGTCATAGAACTGTTATTTTTAATAATCACAAAACGGAGAAAAAGATATCAAGAATCCCACTTGATTTTTAATTTCGATTGTGCTGCTTGAAAAGGATGCATGCCTTGTTCTTGATCATCTTCTTCCACTCGAGTGACATCATTAACATATCACTTTCACTTAAAAAGTTATCTACAGTGTCTGCTTGCTTTTCTGGCTTTTTAAATTTGGACAATACTGCTGAGTTGTTAAAGATGGGTTTGGTTTTTGGCTGTTCAAAACCTACATTAGTTTACATGTGTGTGCATTGTGCGCACGTACGTTCATTTCTTCTTCATCTTTATCTTTATCTTTTCTCTATAGCCAATGTGTTCAAAGTCTATTGGAAATCTATCATTATCACTCATCAACCCCGAACCCTAAGAAATTATTAAAGTCTAGAACAAAAACCGAAGTAAATTAGTGACCATCATTTTCTCACCACAAGTTTCTTTTTTTTGGCTTGATAATTTATTTACCCACTAGTCCACTACGATATTTTCAGAAGAGACTTTTTAATCTTTTTTTCCCCCTTATTATTTTTTTTTTCCATCTCTTGGATGAGATTCAATCGGAATTTAACTGTACAGATTCCAAGAGACTGTACTATAAATTGTCCGGCAGCTGAATAATGCTAAGTAAAAGAGATAAAATAGAATCAAGTTGCAGATTTACAGGCGATTTGTTTTCACCTAAGATGCTCGTTTGCATGCAGCCATGCACGTGCTATGCAATAGAGATATTAAGAGAGATCCAAGAAACGTTTTTTCTGGGCAAACAAACAGAAAATGTCAGAAGCAGAAGGGAAGAGGAACCACCCGATTCCATTTTCTCTTTCTTGCCCATCATAATCATAAATGTGTATATAATAAACTTCCAAAATCAATTTATTTGGTATGTTACAAAATTCTTCATTTCAGTACAAAGATTTTTACAATGTTACAAAAAATCTTCACTTCTATCAATTTTAATTAAATCCATCTCTGTCGTCTGCCTAAATTACTATAAACTTTAAATCCCACATCAACTCATACCGAAAATATTCCATCCAAGAAGAAAAGAGAAACAATTTAAATCTATAATTTCCAAATTGGCTTGGATTTTAAATCGCCCTCTGGTCTCAACTTGATACCAAACCATGCATGCATGCATGCATACATCTCATAATATATGTTTATTGATAATAAATTGACCAAATGTGCAATATGCGGCCCTGATCTAGATCCAGACACACATATTTTTTAATGTCAAAGGATCAAATCTATACAATCACCAGACCCATTTCATAAATTCAGGAGTTCGATAACCACGCATTTAGAAATTCAAATCAGATGGTCTTAAAATAACTATATAGATGCGAGAGTAGCAAAACTCCTCTTTATTTTACAAATTTCTATAATATTATTTTTTTAAAAAAACGGCATTGCCATTTTTGTGCTCTAAAATAATTTTTTTTTTGAGTAAGTGTTTTAAAACAATTTAGTACCAAAGATGAAACTTACGAGTTAAATTAAATGGTGTCAATCGCTCGAAATTTAGGATCAGATTCATTTAGAATTGTTTTTTAGAGATTTAAAAATAATTTTAAAAATTAAAGGTGTTTAATAAATCTTTTTAAAAAATCACTTTTAACATAATCGCTTCACTCTATAACCAATTTTAAAAAGTTAGGAATGATTAATTTTTTAAAATTTAATTTTAATAATTAGTTTCGTTACATTTCCACACACATACATGTATGCATGTATGTATGTAAGTATCTTCACACTAAGATTGCTTAGGGTTCGGTCTGTTAGCTGGGATTTCTAAACAACATGACTTTTGGCTGATGGTCAAGCTCCAAGGAGTAATCCTAAAATTCCATCGATTTTCTGAGTTTGAAAAAATGCAAATTTTTAAGAACAGTGCTCCCAAATCTCACCCGTTATTATTTTCAGCGAAGCACAATTATCTGAATCAGGAGTGATATATTTTTTGTTTATTGAATAAACAAGTGTAAAATAATTTTAAGTTTTCCTAGTAACATGAACGTCTTTTTTTTTTTTTTTTTGAAATGCAAAGTTTGCATATGATCCTCGACAAACCACACTGAAACACTATAAAACAATATTATTTTTGCCAACGATTATGTATTAGGCTATAAATTATAAAATAATGACATCCACCCAAAAGTTTACTTTTATTAGTTGATAATTAGATCTAAAAGCATATAATTACAGATATTTTTTCTTTTTTTGATGAATCTTTGTTAATTTCACTTGGAAGCACATCAGATTAAAAGCAATTTTAGTTACTTCATAAACACCCTTAAAATCTAGCTCGGTGGAACTGCTGATTACGATCAAACTATGAAAAAATAAAAAAGAAATTGAAAAAAAATGTTATTCAAAGTACTCAATTTAGGAGAAAAAAATAGGAATAATGTTTCATTATAAAATAAATTAAGAAATAAAGTTAATGTATAGTTTTTACCGTTGCTTGATTTTACAATTTTACTTTCATTTTCAACAACTCATATGGCCCTTTTTTGTCTTTTAGTATAAAGAAAGGGAAAAAAAATCTTTTATAAATCAAATGACAGTTAATCTGTCACTATTTCTCATCCGTGCCACTCTGCCCTGACGGTTAAGATGGACAAAATAAAATTTAAAACAAAAATCTCATTATCCAAAAATAAATGAAAACCTGATGTTATTTAATTTTAAAAAAAATAACAAATCCCGAAACAGTGAAGGAAGGATTTTCCGCAAATAATAAGCAGCCAACTGGCGTCAATTTTTCCCACTTTCAAGCCGAATTGACCGCATCCAATAGTAGATATCCACGTAGGAAAATCATTTACAAAAAGAGGCGATAGCATAGAGGTCCGCAGTGTTTTATGTTTTCACAAATAAAGATAAAGTTTTCCATTTATATCAAATAGGTATCCAACTCAGTAACTTCTATTAAAATAACTAAATTCCTTCCATAACATTCAATTGTAAGTTATTTAACCATCAAACTGTAAAAAGCATAAGTTATTTAACGATCAACTGTAAAATGCACATGATTCGAAAGTAAAAAAAAGTGATCTATATATATTTTGAAAAAAGTTACTCTAATCTTTTGAAAACAAATTCAATTTGTTTAGATTATAAACATTTGAGTTGAAATATAACAAAATTATTTAGACAAAATTTTTATTGTAATTATTGATAAATTATAATTTAATTTAAAAAATTTTGTGAGTTATTTGTAGGATAATGAATATATTTTTTTTTTAAAAAAGACTTATTTGTCTATTATGAACGGGAAAGTTGAATTCATAGTTCAATATTTGTAAAAATCAGGGAGTCTTCTATTATTCCACCTTCACCTGTAATAAAATTGGTAAAATTTAAAACGGAAACGATAGAGTGAGACTGAGAGTGAGAGAGCAAAATAAATGGAAAATAAAATGAAAATTGAAAATGTACCAAAAAGTGAAAAACAGAAAACACGTAACAGAAAGAAAAAGAAACGAAAAGACCCAGAGTCTCTCTCTCTCTCTCTCTCTGTATGTGTGTCTGTGTTTATTGTGGCTTCTTCATTTACGCTTATTTGAGTTTCTTCAGTTCAGCCTCACTGAATTTCTGGTACTTTAATTTAATTTAATTTAATCTAATTTCACGTTATGAAATTAAATTTTTTGTTTATTTTTCTTTTTCAAATGACAGCTTCAAGGGAAGGACATGTGTCTCTTTGTGATCTGATCTCCGTACAGCTCTGTAGTTTCAATCACATTTTTCACAAATTAAATTCCTTTTGTTCTTACAGAGTGTATGAATTGAAGATCTAGATGAAGCTTCTGTGTATTTCGCCAACTCTCGTTTATTTATTTATTTATTTTTGTTTGATTTCTATTTGTTTGTTGTTTTGTGTCAGAGAAAGTGAGCGAGCGAGTGTTTGGTACGCGTTGTTGGGTTTGGAATTTTGATTGGGAGAGAAGCTGGTGCGTTTTGAGTGAGTGTGTAAGCCGGTGACTGTCATCTGGTGCTTTTTGAGCATAATTTGAGTTAGTTGACGTGGTGAAGATTGATTGGATGAGTAATGAACTGAGGTGTGTTGGTGGTGAATTACCGATGTTCTTCAGGCCAAGAAACCAGATTTTTAGTTGACAAGAAGGGGGACTTTTTGGCATTTGCATTTCGGTAAGTTTTTGATTTGATCTTCGTTAAAGTTATCATTTTTATGGTAATATTTGCTCGGTTGTTACTTTTATGGAGAATTTGTCACCATTTCTACCTTTTTTTCCCCCTCTTTTGTGAATGTTTTGGTTTTGCAATCTGGATATTGCTTGATTTTTGGTTTGTGGAATCAAATTGAATTGTAGTTTTCTGTGTGTGGCAGTGTTTTAGAAATTGGGAATTTTTCCATATAATTGATATGCATTTGCTAGTACTTTGCAGAAGTGGTTTCTTATTCTATTCTGGTTTTCAGAAATCTAGCTTCCAGTGTGGGGTTGATGAGCATATTGATCATGGAGAATGTAAAAGTTGTTTATGGGGTTTACGACTATTTGTTTGATTTTGATGTGATAAAATTGATTTGTTTTATTTGCAGACTGCCGAGGAGCTAGCTAAACTGGTGTATTCATGCAAATGTCAACGTCTCCCTCCCCTGAACCTCAAGCGCACAGATTCTCATCTACTTCTCAGCCTAGGTTACTACATTTTTTTTCTTTTACTTTTATCTACTTTTTCATTTTATTTATTTTTCTAAATGGGCAACTAGGCTGTTCTTTTCATACTTCTAGGAAATAAAGCTGTCATATGAATAATAGAAATTTTAGTTTTCAAAGTGAGTGAAGACTGTCATCTGAATTGAGCCTTTCACTGTCAGTAGTTTTTTAAAAAAAAAAAAAAAAAAAAACCAGCATCTTGATTATAATGTTACTCTGCTAAGTGGAGAACTATCCTCTCTCTCTACTTTCTTTTGCCCCTCCTTTTACCATAATAAATCTTATTGATGTTAGATAATCATTCTTTCTTGTTGCCTTAAATGCTTTGAATTTGCTGTTATACACAGGGAATCTAATGGAACATTGGCAATGGATGATCCAGAAAGTACGATGTCGACAGTTGCCAAGTTTCTCGAACAACTACATGCCAACATGTCTTCACCACAGGAGAGAGAGCTTATTACAACGCGCATACTAACAATTGCCAAAGCAAGGAAGGAGGCTAGACTACTTATTGGGTCTCATGCCCAAGCAATGCCATTGTTCATATCCATTCTTAGGACTGGAACCCCTTTGGCAAAAGTAAATGTTGCTGCAACTCTGAGTGTTTTATGCAAAGACGAAGACTTACGATTGAAGGTGCTTCTAGGTGGATGCATTCCACCGTTACTCTCGCTTTTGAAGTCCGAATCCACTGAGACAAGAAAGGCTGCAGCAGAGGCACTATATGAAGTTTCCTCTGGTGGTCTTTCAGATGATCATGTTGGTATGAAGATATTTGTAACAGAAGGTGTAGTTCCCACCTTATGGGATCAGCTCAATCCAAAGAACAGGCAGGACAATGTGGTACAGGGTTTTGTTACAGGAGCTTTGAGAAATCTTTGTGGAGACAAGGATGGCTATTGGAGAGCGACCCTTGAGGCTGGGGGAGTGGATATCATTGTTGGTCTACTGTCTTCTGATAATGCTGCTGCCCAGTCCAATGCAGCTTCTCTGTTAGCTCGTTTGATGCTGGCTTTTGGTGATAGCATCCCCACAGTAATAGATTCAGGAGCTGTCAAAGCTTTGATCCAGCTTGTGGGTCAGAATAATGATATTTCTGTTCGTGCTAGTGCTGCTGATGCTTTGGAGGCACTTTCGTCAAAGTCAATTAAAGCCAAGAAGGCCGTTGTGGCTGCTGATGGTGTTCCAGTTCTCATTGGAGCTATTGTTGCTCCTTCTAAAGAGTGTATGCAAGGTCAGCGTGGCCAGGCTCTGCAGGGACATGCCACTCGTGCTTTAGCAAACATTTATGGTGGAATGCCTGCTTTAGTAGTATATCTTGGTGAGCTATCACAGTCTCCTCGTCTAGCTGCCCCAGTTGCTGATATAATAGGAGCACTTGCCTATGCTCTAATGGTCTTCAAGCAAAATTCTGGTGTTGATGACGAACCTTTTGATGCAAGACAGATAGAGGATATATTAGTGATGCTATTAAAGCCTCATGATAATAAGCTGGTTCAAGAGCGTGTCCTTGAGGCTATGGCGAGCTTGTATGGCAACATCTTCCTTTCACAATGGGTCAGCCATGCAGAAGCGAAGAAGGTGCTTATAGGACTCATAACAATGGCTACTGCTGATGTGCGGGAGTATCTGATACTTTCTTTAACCAAATTCTGCCGTCGGGAGGTTGGCATTTGGGAGGCCATTGGCAACAGGGAAGGAATTCAGTTGCTGATATCATTGCTGGGTTTATCTAGTGAGCAGCATCAAGAATATGCTGTTCAGTTGATAGCAATCTTGACTGAACAGGTTGATGACAGCAAATGGGCTATTACTGCTGCCGGTGGAATTCCTCCATTGGTACAGCTGTTGGAAGCTGGATCTCAGAAGGCAAGGGAGGTTGCAGCTCACGTTCTGTGGAATTTGTGCTGTCACAGCGAAGACATTTGTGCATGTGTTGAAAGTGCCGGGGCTGTTCCGGCATTCTTATGGCTTCTAAAAAGTGGTGGACCAAAAGGTCAGGACGCCTCAGCTATGGCACTTACAAAGCTTATCCGAGCAGCTGATTCTGCCACAATTAATCAGTTACTCGCTTTGCTTCTAGGAGACTCACCAAGCTCAAAGGCCCATGTAATTAAAGTTCTGGGTCATGTGCTTACAATGGCATTACAAGAAGATCTTGTGCAGAAGGGATCTGCTGCCAATAAAGGGCTGAGATCCCTTGTCCAGGTTCTCAATTCATCCAATGAAGAAAACCAAGAGTATGCAGCTTCTGTACTAGCTGATCTATTCAGTATGAGACAAGATATCTGTGGTAGTCTTGCAACTGATGAGATTGTGAATCCATGTATGAGGCTTTTGACCAGCAATACTCAAGTGGTTGCCACGCAGTCAGCTCGAGCGCTGGGTGCTCTTTCCCGTCCAACAAAAACTAAAACTACAAACAAAATGTCATATATTGCAGAAGGGGATGTCAAGCCTTTGATTAAGTTGGCTAAAACTTCTTCTATTGATGCTGCTGAAACTGCAGTTGCTGCACTGGCCAATCTTCTCTCTGACCCCGACATTGCTGCAGAAGTGCTGGTAGAAGATGTTGTTTCAGCTTTGACAAGAGTTTTGGCTGAAGGGACTTCAGAAGGGAAGAAGAATGCATCACGAGCCCTTCATCAATTACTTAAGCATTTTCCAGTTGGTGACGTACTCAAAGGAAATGCACAATGCCGCTTTGTTGTTCTTACGCTTGTTGATTCCTTAAATGCAATGGATATGAATGGAACTGATGTTGATGACGCTTTAGAAGTAATTGCACTTCTTGCGAGGACAAAACAAGGCTTGAACTTCACTTATCCGCCATGGGCTGCCCTTGCTGAGGTTCCGTCGAGCATAGAGCCTCTTGTGTGCTATCTAGCTGAGGGACCTCCTCCATTGCAAGATAAGGCAATAGAAATTTTGTCAAGGCTTTGTGGGGATCAACCAGCTGTTCTTGGTGATCTTTTGATGGCAAGAACAAGTTCCATTGGTGCTTTAGCTGATAGAATCATGCATTCATCCAGTCTTGAAGTGAGAGTTGGAGGGGCAGCATTACTCACATGTGCTGCAAAAGAGCACCAAAAACAATCAATGGATGCTCTTGATCTGTCAGGATATTTAAAACCCCTTATATATGCTTTAGTGGATATGATGAAGCAGAATTCTAGCTGTTCCTCTTTAGATATTGAAGTCAGAACTCCAGGAGGTTATATGGAAAGAACTGCATTTCAGGAAGCTGATGGCTTCAATGTTCCTGATCCAGCCACTATCTTGGGGGGTACGGTAGCCTTGTGGTTGCTTTTAATAATTTCTTCCTTTCTTAGAAAGAATAATGTCACTGTAATGGAAGCTGGTGCACTTGAGGCTCTCTCTGACAAACTTGCTAGTTATACTTCCAATCCACAGGTATGACTTATTTAGCCTTCCAAATTGTTGAGATCTCTCTCTCTCTCTCTCTCTCTCTCTCTCACTCACAGAGGCACATATGCCCACGCCCTCTGTCTGTTGCATGCATATTTAGAGCCTAAATCAAGAAATTTCATTGGTAATTGCCCTTGTGATTGTCATTTCCTCTTTACAACGGTTGTATACCTTGTCTAGTTGGAACCCCTCCTTGCAGCTGGGATATTAGAGATACCAGTCCTATGATATTAGCAATAAATTGTTTATTTAGCTATTATGCTTAAATAAATTTAACTGTTTGGGTTGTGGTGATTTAGGGGCTTCAGACAGTAGTTAAGACAGATAAAAATGGCAAAGGCAGAACTTTGGGGAATGTTTATTCAGCTAATATTGTCGTTTGGCTCTTTAAACTTCAGCTTCCTGCAAGAGTACAAGTTGCATTTTGAGTGCCTTTTATTCAACCTTCTCGGGCCATAGTTTAAAATGCTTCAGGGAGAACATTATTGTAAATGTTACTTTTTTGATGTGGAGAATTTATATCTGCCATGCTATATGCAGCAAGTTGTTGACTGCAGATGAATCATAGAATGTGTGAAGATGAGAAAGAACAGAATTAGTGATCACTTGGATTTGGGACTTGCTTGCAGTTTAGTTCTGATATTGTGGACTTTTGGAACCAAGACTGTTACTAATTCAGTTATGCTCTAACGAATTAGGTCAAAATATGAAATTTTGAGGATTGCTGAAAAGAGGTATAAAATGCCCATGTTTTAAGTTGTCTTATTATGCTTGCATCTATTTTCTATTTGGATTTCGTAGTCCAAATCTGATTGCTTTTTTATTAGCGTGAAGCTTTTTTCAAGGGTGTTATTTCCTTCTTTCCCATTTCTGACTGCTTAGGAACCCCTGGTGTAATTATCTGGGTTTCATCCCTTTGTCTTTCATTTAGCTTGTGTCTCATAGATGATATTGCGAATGTTTGGGGTCTAAAACTCATCCAATTATGACCGATAGCTAAGCCAGAACTTGTGACTTTGCAGGCTGAATTTGAAGATACTGAGGGTATTTGGATTAGTGCCTTGCTCCTGGCCATTTTGTTTCAAGATGCAAATATTGTTCTGTCTCCTACAACTATGCGCATCATACCTGCACTTGCTCTTCTGCTGAGATCTGATGAAGTGATTGATAGATTTTTCGCTGCACAGGCAATGGCTAGTCTTGTTTGTAGTGGAAGTAAGGGAATAATTCTTGCTATTGCAAATTCAGGTGCTGTTGCTGGGTTGATAACACTAATCGGTCACATAGAATCTGATATGCCAAATCTTGTAGCTTTATCGGAAGAATTTTTCTTGGTGAGATATCCTGATCAAGTTGTCTTGGAAAAACTTTTTGAAATCGAGGATGTAAGAGTTGGCTCTACTGCACGCAAATCTATTCCTCTGTTAGTGGATATCTTGAGACCACTACCAGATAGGCCAGGTGCCCCTCCTGTTGCTGTTCGACTCTTAACCCAGATTGTCGATGGTAGTGATACAAATAAATTAATCATGGCTGAAGCCGGAGGTCTGGATGCTCTAACGAAATACCTGTCCTTGAGCCCTCAAGACTCAACAGAAGCCACCATATCAGAATTATTTAGAATATTGTTTAGCAATCCTGATCTTATTCGATATGAAGCATCACTTAGTTCCTTGAATCAACTCATAGCTGTTCTACATCTGGGATCAAGAGGTGCTAGACTTAGTGCCGCAAGGGCCCTCCATCAACTTTTTGATGCTGAGAACATTAAAGATTCTGACTTAGCCGGGCAGGCCGTTCCACCATTGGTTGATATGCTTAGTGCTGCATCAGAGTGTGAGCTAGAGGTTGCTCTTGTTGCTTTGGTTAAGTTGACATCGGGAAATACTTCAAAAGCATGTTTATTGACTGATATAGATGGAAATCTACTTGAAAGTCTATACAACATATTATCATCCAATTCCTCCTTGGAATTGAAGAGAAATGCTGCAGAACTTTGTTTCATCATGTTTGGTAATGCTAAGATCATCGCAAATCCAGTTGCTTCTGAATGCATACAACCCCTTATATCACTCATGCAGTCTGATTCAAGTATTGTTGTGGAATCTGCGGTTTGTGCTTTTGAGAGATTATTGGATGACGAGCAACAGGTTGAGCTTGTAGAAGGTTATGATGTGGTAGATCTCCTTGTTCGCTTGGTGTCTGGGACAAACCATCGACTTGTTGAAGCTACTGTGTGTGCTCTTATAAAGTTGGGGAAAGACCGGACCCCGCGCAAATTGCAGATGGTTGAAGCTGGTATTATTGACAATTGTCTTGAACTTCTTCCTCTTGCACCCAGTGCATTGTGCTCTGCCATTGCTGAACTATTCCGCATTTTGACTAATAGCAGTGCAATTGCTAGGAGTTCTGATGCTGCAAAGATAGTAGAACCACTTTTCATGGTTTTACTTCAACCAGACTTCAGTCTGTGGGGACAGCACAGCGCTTTGCAAGCACTCGTGAATATTTTGGAAAAACCACAGAGCCTTGTAACTTTAAAGCTTACTCCAAGCCAAGTCATTGAGCCTTTAATATCGTTTTTGGAGTCTCCATCTCAAGCTATCCAACAGCTTGGCACAGAATTGTTGACTCATCTACTTGCGCAGGAGCATTTCCAGCAGGACATCACCACAAAAAATGCAGTTGTCCCACTTGTGCAGCTTGCTGGAATTGGAATATTGAACCTACAGCAAACAGCAGTAAAAGCATTGGAAAAGATCTCCACAAGCTGGCCGAAAGCAGTTGCTGATGCTGGAGGTATTTTTGAGATTGCAAAAGTTATTATTCAAGATGATCCTCAACCACCTCATTCATTGTGGGAATCAGCTGCCTTAGTGCTCTCCAATGTTCTGCGTTTCAACACTGAATATTATTTTAAAGTTCCTGTAGTGGTTCTGGTCAAAATGCTGCACTCTACACTGGAGAGCACCATCACTGTGGCTCTTAATGCTTTACTCATTCATGAAAGGACTGATGCTTCAAGCGCTGAACAGATGACTCAAGCTGGTGTCATAGATGCTTTGTTGGATTTACTACGATCCCATCAGTGTGAAGAAACTTCAGGAAGGTTGCTTGAAGCTTTGTTTAACAATGGGAGGATACGGCAGATGAAGGTATCCAAGTATGCAATTGCACCTTTATCACAGTATCTGTTGGACCCCCAAACCAGATCAGAGTCTGGCAAGCTTCTTGCAGCCCTTGCCCTCGGGGACCTCTCTCAGCATGAAGGACTTGCTAGAGCCAGTGATTCAGTTTCTGCATGTCGTGCACTGATAAGCTTGCTAGAGGATCAATCAACAGATGAAATGAAAATGGTTGCAATTTGTGCATTGCAGAACTTTGTTGTGTGCAGTAGAACTAATAGGAGAGCTGTTGCAGAGGCTGGTGGCATATTAGTTGTTCAAGAGCTATTACTGTCTACCAATGCAGAAGTAGCTGGACAGGCAGCACTGCTAACCAAATTTTTATTTTCCAATCACACACTCCAAGAGTATGTTTCAAATGAGCTTATCAGATCTTTGACAGGTAAGTTACATTTTACTTCTTAGTAAAAAGAGGATGAATTCTATTAATAGTAGTCCCGCTCTTTACCCCCATTTGCTTAAAGTTGGGGTTTCTAGTTGAATCCTCTTTATCACATATTTTTAAATTTCCACTTAATCCATGGAGCAAAGTTCTCCACACACACCTAAAAAAAGTCAACTCTGCCTTGTTTTTCGGTTTTTATTATTGTTGGAGTTAGCTTGTAAGAAATTAGCCATTGTCAATCAGTCATAAGTCTTGCAATGTCCAAACAGATACCTCAAAAAATGAACCATTTTCCCGTTAACTGTATGGTAAATTATATTTCCTACCACAAAATCATGTTGAGACGGCTTGCTGTAGAACAGTGGACACCTTGGCAATGTTAAACTTACCTTTTGTTTGTTGTTGTACTAATATCTTTCTATTCTGTATATCTTCTGGTAGTGGTGATTATCACTTGTTTTGAAGCTCCTTTTTGCCATCTAAATAATGAAACAGCAAATGCTTTTTTGGGCAGCTGCACTAGAGAGAGAGTTGTGGTCCACTGCAACAATTAATGAAGAGGTTTTGAGGACCTTACATGTGATATTTATGAACTTTCCTAAACTTCATACTTCTGAAGCAGCCACTCTATGTATCCCGCATTTGGTTGGAGCACTCAAGTCTGGCAGTGAGGCTGCTCAGGAGTCTGTGTTAGACACACTATGCTTGTTAAGACATTCTTGGTCGACTATGCCAATAGATGTTGCAAAGTCTCAAGCCATGACTGCCGCTGAAGCAATTCCTATTCTGCAAATGCTCATGAAAACTTGCCCACCAAGTTTCCATGAGAGAGCGGACAGCTTGCTGCACTGCTTACCTGGGTGTTTGACCGTTACCATTAAGCGTGGCAACAACCTAAAGCAAACAATGGGAACCACTAATGCATTTTGCCGATTGACAATAGGCAATGGTCCTCCACGGCAAACCAAGGTAACATTCACAATCTTCATAATCTGAAATTCATATTCTTGCAAATCTTCATAAAATGCCTTGATTCTACATTGAAGGAGGTGGCTTAATCCAACAAGGTTTCAAGACCAATTGCCATGTAAATTGCTGATTGTAAATAAAGTTTTGAAGTACTGATTTGCTACTGTGTTTCTTATTAATAAACCATGTTGTATTATCATTAGGTTGTGAGCCACAGTATTTCTCCAGAGTGGAAAGAAGGATTTACATGGGCCTTTGATGTACCTCCAAAAGGACAAAAACTCCACATCATATGCAAAAGCAAAAATACTTTTGGAAAGGTAATTAGATATCCAAATCTAAGCTTTAAGCACTTTTGTTGCATTGAACAAGGCTGTTCATTCAGTTGTTGCAATCAGTAAGCGGGTGTTAATCACTGATTCACTGTTCCAAGAGCAAATACGCCCATTATATTGGAAATAGTTAAAATGTGAATTACAGGAGAAGTGTTGATTTTCATTTTTCCCCCCTTCGTGTCATTGGTTATTTATTAGTAGAATACATGCCCTGCATAATGTTCACACTTTCTAGTGCTAATTGTGATAGTGGTCCTCTTTCAGTCAACGCTTGGGAAAGTGACAATCCAAATTGACAAAGTTGTTACGGAAGGTGTATACAGTGGTTTGTTCAACCTAAATCATGACAGCAACAAAGACAGCTCCTCCAGAACGCTTGAAATTGAGATTATCTGGTCCAACCGGATATCAGATGAAAGCATATAAGAAAAATTGTAAGATAGTTTTTTCCATGCATGGGAGTGAAGTATTGACAAAGCTGACTGAAGAAGCATGAACAGTTAACCCTT
Organism: Citropsis articulata; assembly: GCA_030449925.1. Taxonomy (NCBI): domain Eukaryota; kingdom Viridiplantae; phylum Streptophyta; class Magnoliopsida; order Sapindales; family Rutaceae; genus Citropsis; species Citropsis articulata. The sequence continues at coordinate 6,236,315 of JASUUH010000227.1, read as the reverse complement.
TGATGGGAAGCAAACTTGCTTGTAAGTATTTATATCTTACAAATGTCCAGTTTTGTAGTGTCTGCTGAAGATTATGTTGCTTAAGATGTAAAGTTAAAAAATAAAAAGAAGGGAAAAAAAAGTTCGTAATGGAGTTAAAGAGTCCAAAGGAGTTCCCTCGGTAGGGATTATGAAAGACGTGTAGAAGATTTTGTACAGGTGAGAATGAGTCTGTAGCTGTAGGTATTTACCAAAAAAAAACTGTAGTAAAAAGATGGCGTTTTGAGAAAATTATGAAATTGGGGTTTTGGCACTAAGTGCTGCCTTTGTATTGCTTTGTGTGCCTGTATTTTACAATATTTTTACACAAAAGTTTCACAAAATTAAAGAAGCCGTTGTTTGTTTTGCAATTGTTATTGCCAAAATTTGTCATGTTTGGACAAGCATTATTACTTGTAGGCTGTTTTGTTGCCACGCAAGTATTTTTAAAAGGATGATGCGCATTGTGGAGCGCTGTGAATTGCAAAGAAATAAGGACGATTTTTTGCATCAATAACATTTTCCCCAAAACACCAGAATTTTGAGACTGATCCAACGCGGCGAATAAAGATCAGACTTCTTATGTGCAAATTTCAGTATCATGGCAAAACATGGGCGGAGGAGAAATCTCTATCTGAAGAAGGAAGCTGGACAAGTATATAGTAAATACACAATCTGATCTTAAAACCCTCTACAAATATATGGTCAGACATACAACTTACATTCTTTAACGATTCCCAGCTTCTATAGTGTTTTAATGGTCTTGAACTGAAATAAAAAAATTAGACACAAGTACATCCTGGGAAACCATCCATTGGTGAATTGTTGGAAACCAAGAGTGAAACGGCGACAGATATATGTCCAGACTTGATAAAGACGTCTATTTTGCAGCAGCAACAATAGCAGATCGAGCTTGTGTGAAAGTAGAAATGATTGATCCAAGCTGTAACTTATCATTGCATCCAAAACTCAACCTGTACCTGCAAATTGTGAACACAATACAATCAATGAGACTCAAACTTTTATTATATTTAGAAATTTAATTAACTACTGCAAAAAGGTTTGAAAGGCCAGACTGAGAAAAATTATTTTCCATCCCGACAGGAAACTTCATTACATAATCTTGTGGTAATTTACTGTATCAGTGATACTTGAATTTAATTATATTATATTCTGGAGCGAGACAAATAATTTTCATATCTATCTCATTACAACAAACAGTAAAGCATGTAAGACTAGCAGGAGATGGATACTCACTCTATGTCAGCTAAATCATTCATTAGCCGGACTCGAACGTCCGATGGCATCTTAATCTTAAAAACAAACCTGCAGAAAAAGGCTACTGAGATGAGATCACAGAATTAAAATTTTGCCTAGAAGTTTACATCTTATACAATAAAATGTACTTTACATTGTCACTTCCCTCACAATATCTACCAATGCCAATCCTTTCCTCATTTTCATTTCAGATATTCCTACAGAAAGGTATAAGTGGGAAAATAAGGAAGACATGTTACTACAGCAGCAAAATAAATAACATCAATCAGCTAATAAACGAAAGATTTTGAATACGCTTGAAACTATCCGCAAATGATTCGTTCAGAAGCCAGTAAGATATTTGCTCAATGTCCTTGGGCAAAGGGTTTCCAGTGCACAAGTATACAGCTTCTTCTGTAATTTGTTGAGACGCCATATGTGTTGACTGCATTTATCAAAAAATAAAATCCTAAATTGATTTTGTCTCCATCAACAAAAAGATGAATAAACAGATAGGCAGCAGACTCTTAATGCATGTGTGTGGATGGTTAAACGTGTCTATATTGTTAACTATAAGCTGCCTGTAAGATGACAGATAAGCCAGAGAGATTAAAGTGGCCCATCGCATTCAGTAAGAGTATACAACAGCAGCATAAGAAAAGTAACAACCATGTCAAGACTGCATCAGCATAAAATTAGACTTTCTATGGGCCTCACTAACCCCACTAAAGAAATAATGAGAGCAGTAATCGTCAGTAACCATGATTCAAAGTGTGTAAGCTCTTGCTTTACAGTGACAGGGATTTACCATAATAACATCGTATATGCCAAAAAAAAAAAAGGGGGTCCACATATAACATTTTACTCTTAATTTGATATGATTACTGCTGTTAGAATTGCAATAACACTACTCAATATAAATATCCCTAACGACATAACTAAACTTAAAGATCTTAAACCTGCAAAATGTTCAAGGCCTTTCTCATATCACCATTGCAAAGGCGTACAAGCGCTACCAAGCCACCCTCGGTTACATCAAGGCTGGTCCAAAAAAAAAAAATCATTAGATCAAATCATAGCACAAGTTTATGTTACATTGTCCAATCAAAAAACCATGCAACCATACGGACACTTACTGAAGCATATAACTTCTTTATATCATCATAGTATTGCAGAGAAACTAAATATTTATTTTTTTTTTTAAAAAAGAATTAATATCCTTTCGCTTCAATAGTATTATAAACACATACAAAAATGCTAGATAAGTGAGTCCTAAAAATCCGCGGTCCACCACTCCATCAGTAATTCTTTTCAAATCAAGTCAAATCGTGCTCTTGAATTCGTGAACTAGATAGGGAAGGTCAAGTGTTAAAAGAAAACAAACCTTCAAGCATTTTACAAACCAATAATGAATAAGTACAATCAAAGCAATAGTAATACTTATCTTATATGCTCTAAGGGAAATAATTTGGAAAAAGAAGTACACTTGTTATCTAATTACTGTCACACTGCCTCGATGACAAATATACAATATGCAACAATATGATTTACAAAAGTATTTGTGCAAAAGAGACTTAAGAATGATCAGAAAATTACAATTCAAACTTTAAAGAACAATGAACTCTGGATGAGTTCATGCAGAATCAAGAATAATGTAACAGATAATCCACACCATCCAGTTTTCTAATAAATAACAACAAAATGAAACGATACATAAATCAAATGGGAAAAATAATGAAAAGATACCTAAATCAAATGGAAAAATAGAGAGAGAAGAAATAATTACCCTTCGGCCTCTATTACATGTTTGAGACGCTCGGTCACATGAACAGGTTCAAGAGGAGCAAATCGGAATCTGGTACATCTAGACTGCAGTGCTGGAATAATCTTGTTGACCTGATTACAGATAAGCGCAAACCTAGTGTTCTTTGTGTATTTCTCAATCACTATACAGAACAAACGCCAGAAAGCAGGATGTCAGAAACTTAACTAGAAGACAGAAAACGTAATAAAGTGGACGAGGAGGAGTTCTTACCTCTACGCAAGGCAAACTGAGCATCCTTTGTCATGGCATCAGCCTCATCAAGCAAGACCAGCTTGACTGATGCCTTTACACTGTAAAGACAAAACTCTTTTAGTAATCAGCAATTGCTGTAAAGCCAAGATCAGGGTACCACTTTGAGAGATATTATGTGAGCAGAGACATAATCATTGAGTGGCAAAAATGCATGTTTAGCATCAATAAGCTATCCCCATATGCAAGCGATTTATAGAAAGGAAATAACAAGCTATTCTCATCTTTGGCAGTATTGAAAAGTCAAGATGTTGATAAGGACTAAAATAGTAAAATAAATTGTAGTAGTGAGTAACTCAATTTGGGATAGTTGATTAGAACCCATGAATCCTCAACCAAAGTCATAGAATATTTAGGAACCATTCAAAGTTTCCCAGTTTAGTTACTAAGGAAAAAATCTCACAAAACTTGTCCCACATAGTGGAAATTGTAATGCCGATTCCGTCTAAGTTAGCTGTTATAGAAATTGGTGTATTCTAAATTCAAGACATGCATCAGAAAATTGACTATTCTCACCAATTGTATAATGATGTATTTCAACAACTAGAATCACACACACACACACACACCCCATAATAATACAAATGCCGCAAATCACGTGCGGATAGCAATTAGTTTACCCAAATGAGAAGCTTTGAGTGCTAGCAAAATCCTGGATCTGTTGCCGCACAACGTCAATTCCTCTATCATCAGACGCATTCAGCTCCAGAATCATATTGTGGTATTGTGCTCCATAAAGCTTCCGTGCAACAGCAAGAATGGTAGATGTTTTGCCTGTGCCGGGAGGACCATACAGCAGAAGATGGGGTAGTCTGTTCTCGCTAGTCAACCTATCAACTATTTAACCGCATTAAAAACAAACAAAAAGTTTATCAGAAAAATGTGATTCTTCATTCGATTGCTACCAGCCATTGGATACGAAAACAATTGCATCCAGCAATGTGTTAAAACTCAACCCGTGCAATATTTTCCGTATCTGGGTTTTATTTTCTTGCAATATCTCCAGAAACAAATAGGAAATTAGAAGAAACAGTCAAGGAATGTAAACCCTAGAAAATAGATAATAGAGTTAAAAAAAAAATTACTGGTGTCGACAATGTCGCGATGAGCAGCCACGTCAGCGAGGGACTGAGGTCGGTACTTTTCAACCCAAGGAGAGGTTTTAATGTCCGGTGGCGTGCCTGAAACGATGACGTTTTTCCCGTTGTCTTTTGGTTTCAAGTTCTGGTTCTCGTCATCGTCGATGTCCATAAGCGACACCGTTTCCGCTTCCGCCATCTTGTTTGCTCGCCTCGCTCTCTCTCTCTCTCTCTCTCTCCCGCCTTTCGCTGCTCGGTTCACAGTTGAGGGCACGCTCACTGCCAGTGCAGGTAGTGTGGGAGCTTGGGCCGTCTGTTTTTTGTTTTTGTTTTTTTTTTTTTTTGGGGGTTGTGTGATGGCGCCAATGCCCAATCGGGTTTTAGGGGCCGATCGGGCGGCAATTTTCGGGTTTCCAAAACCGGGGCGGCTTAAAGGGATTGAAAATTGCCCTTGTTTTTAATTTTTTTCTCTTTTTCAATGATTTTAATACTTGAATAATTCACTCATTAATAATTATTGAGGTTTATTAATCTATCAAATAATCAATTTTTTACAATGGGTTTGTAGTCCATTAGTAACTCATGCATCAAATAATTTTGGGAGCATGAGTTCGAGACTCGATTCTCCTTTAATAGGGGTTATTTGAATTTCTGCTTGGAGTAAGATAGAATTATAAAAAAGAGTCCCAATTAATGTCTAATTATAAAATATCAGTTGAGTTCTGATTGTAATATATTAGTTTATAAAAAAAATCAACTTTTAAATATGTCAAATTCTTTGTTCTAATAGATGAAGATTGCTTCACTTGACATTACAAATATCGTGATTTGAAAAGTGTCGTGTTTTTTTTTTTTTTACATAGTAAAAATTTTGTATTTATATATTTTATTCTAAATAACGAAATATTTATCTTGTATTTCAAAACTTGTGTAATTGAAAAAATTTTAGACTACATAATGGTAGATAATCTACACCTAAACTTGACTAGAACGTGTGTTTGATTTCCATTTGAGAAAAATGATTAATGCTTAACTTCAAAGGTCTAGATATTAAATTTAACTTTTAAGATTATTTAAATACTCTAAAAACATAATTTTAGGAAATTTTCATGGATACTCTAAAAATAAACATAAATTTACCAAAATATCCTTAACTCGAAACAGACATGTAATACATGATTATTGTAACATGACTTGTTTTGTTTTAGACATTACTAAGATAACATATTTTGCTTTGGGTCTCTCATGACTCATAACATAATGAACAACAAAGTATTTAACTAAATTTTTTCTTTTTTCTTTTTTTTTTTGGGAGTGAAAATTTACTGTGTCGATTATTTATGTAATTATCACTTGATCATGTAATATAAGACATTTAGTCGTGTAATACATGGCTTTAAAATGAAAAACAAAGTTTTTTATCTCCATATCATCATTACTTCTAATTGCAATAGTTGGCATTTGATTAGATGTCTTAAACTTAAATTTCATTGTGATTTTACATTCCGAAAAAGTCAACATCTATGACTCGAGATACCTTGTCCACCGATTTTGAATATATTGTTGATTGTGATACTATTGTTCCTCTAGTTTTAGAACGTTTGAACTCATACTCATTATTTTGTTCAATTCATTGTCAATTGAAGATAATAGACACATGTACCAAGACCATATATGTCAAAAATGCCAAACAATAACACTAAATATTCAAATTTCAATCATCTATTGATAGTATGTGAGAGATAATTGCTGCACATGACCTACAAGACCATATTAATTTCGTGACCTGCATGACTTACACAACATACACTACTACCTGTGTAAGTCATGCCACCACATTCCCGGTATTATATGACTTTGAAATCAATATATGGCATTACGTGTAATTCGTAACATTTTCACCTTAACATATATTCAGTATATATATCTTCCTAAAAAAATGTAATAAAACAACATAGATTGTATATGAATGTGGCTGGAATTTTTTTACCTTCACACGTATTTGTAATTTGTGAGAACTTGTCACGATCCTTGGCCTCGAATCCAGAGGGATGAGTACCTGAAAAAGGCACTCCGAGACCCAAGTTAGTGTTTGATTAAGATTAAAGAAAGAAGAAAAATAAAGAAGATGAGTTTCTCTCTCTAAATACGAACAATGATTTTTGGAGGCCAAAGACCCCATTTTCTTTTAGAGACGAGTCTCTATTTATAGATGATAAGTGCTGTGGATTTAAGGTTTTATTTTTAACTCTCAATCTAACGACATGTGTCACCCATCATTCCTATACACGTGGAGGCGAATATGATCTAAGGAATTATTATGGCTTTGTATGTTTCCTTACTCATATGACCTTTGGACGTGATTTTCTTAGACTAATGGATTGCGGAACTAATTCCCCCCTCTTGCCATTTTTATAAGCTCCGGAAGAATTTTTTCCTTAAATGTTATTCCCCTGGAATAGCTTGATTGTTGTTTATCTCGAAATAGCTTAGGTGTTGTTTATCCTGGAATAGCTTAGGTGTTGTTCATCCCGGGATAGCTTGAGTATTATTTACTCCGGAATATCTTCTATTATCCTATAGGATAGACACGGGCATGGTTATGTGTCTTTTGGAATATGGCACCTATAGTATATATTTTGACAACATGTAGGTAAAATAGTGAAAAAAATAGAACATTATAAAAGGGAGAAAAATATCTATGTACTCAATCTTTATAAGAAAAATGCAAAACTTAAAGACCCAACAATATTAATATATGTTATTGGGCTATTTAATGAGTAATGTACCATCTTTCAATTTAAAAAGTATGAATGTCGAATATGTAAATAAGTAATTGTATTTGGTTGAGAGATTTTGAAGGATGATTTCAGTGCAAGAAAAGAGTGAAAAAGAGTAGTACACTTGATATCTTTACTAAGGATATTTTAGCTATCCATGTAAAACAATAATTGGAGGCGTATTTAAATAATTTATAAACTGTCGAAGGGTATTTTATTAAAACTCCATTATTAATTGACCACATTATTAATAATACAAAAAAATCAACTATTATTTAACATGTGTAACAATATATTATTTCAGATATAAATTTTATGTCCGAATACTCTAGTTGACACCCAGACTACCGTTGCTTGGATGCCTCTACAGCCCAAGTGTATGCCTCCGGCCCAACATTATCATTGTAAGTTACATTAATTTCCCACCCAAGGATATTGACAAGAGTACGCTATTGACGTATTGGGACTTTTTCATTAATAGACGTCACCAGGTTTTGTTATGAACAAAAATTCTTTGTAGCACTTTAAATTTTCAGTAAATAGACCTATAAGGAAAGAGATCGAGCTCAAGTGGTTGCCGTCATTGGACTTCAAATGGGAAAAGAAGTTTTGAGTAAGGATCAAAGCGGAGAAGATGTGGTATTTGAAATACATCAAGGAAAATGGTTTTATTTTGATAAATTTTAATAATATTTTGCCGGCGATTTTGTAATAAAATACAAAAACCGATAGTTCATTGATATGTTGTAAAACGTAAGAAATTTTATGCCTGAGACATTTGCATGGTCTGGTCATAATATACATGGAGGGCTTGTTTGGTATGCCGAATTTGATTAGATTAAATTAGATCAAATTAGATAAGATAGGATTATATTAGATAATACTAGATTATATATATAATATGTTGTGTTTGGTGTAATATTGGATTTGACTATAATTAATCATGTCTTATATTATAATATTACAATTTATAAGTTGTTATTGTTATTATTATTATTATTATTATGATCATCATCATCATCATCATCATCAAAAATTTTGTATTACTGATTATACAAATCAACCTCAATGATATTAATGAAATATAAAACATAATTTAAATAATTTTTATTTTATTTTATTAAATATATTTAGATATTTTTATTATTTTTATTCAATAATCTATTATATGATAAAAATTTACATTTTTGAATATTAATTTAATAATTAATTTATAATGTAAATTTGAAATTATAAAAATATTTACTAATTAAATAAATTAAATTAAAATTTTAATTTAATGTGAAATTAATAATGATTTTTAGTATAATTTATTAAAATCAATATTTTTTATTACATTTATCGCATATTACTATAATTTTAATATTTATAAATTATTATGTTTAATTGAGTTATCAATATAATCCAATATTAACTAATCTCATGGCCCCCCTCGAGATAATTTTCTTAACAAAATTAAGATTATGTTGTGGAAGCAGAATAATTAAATCCTTATACTCTTGACAACAACAAACATGAAATTAGAAGAAAAAAAAAAAATCTATTCCCCTCTTTTAATCCTCCGACCCCGTACTGCATAGCTCGATACTTTTGCCCAATTCTCGTTAGCATGTTTACCATAAATTAGCAAGAATATTTAAAAGACGAGTCCGCTTATAACACAGTGGCTGTATCTCATACAACCACTTTTTTTTTATTTTTTTTAATTAAGCACATAACCGGCTACTGGTACCACGAAAAATAAATTTAGTACTTAACCCAAATAATTGGAATCTGTCTAAGTTAATGGGAATATTCAACACAAAACTAGCGGAATAATTAAGTGAAACATTTGAACCAATAAGCGAGAAAATCTAACGAAAATTAGGAACTCATTCAATGGGAAATGAAAATTACTTGGAATCTAACCCAAAATATTGGTATTGAACAAACTTAGTAGGAATACCTAACACAAAACTAGTGGACTAATAATTTAGAAAATATGAACCTAAATGTGAAAAAGCTTAACCAAAATTATGAACTAATTTAACCAAAAAAAATTATTTCGGTATTTAACCCAAATAAATGAAATTTTACCAAGCGAATTGGCATATTGAACGTAAAATTTGTGAAATAATAGTTGAAACATATAAACAAAAAAAGGAGAAAGTGTAACCAAAGTTAGGCACTTATTTAATAAAAAATAAAATTATAAAAAATAAATTTGGTACGTGACCCAAATAATTGGAATCTGTCTAAGTTAATGGGAATATTCAACACAGAACTAAAGGAATAATTAGATGAAACATTTGAACCAATAAGTGAGAAAATCTAACGAAAATTAGGAACTCATTCAACGAAAAATAAAAATTACTTGGAATCTAACAAAAAATATTGGTATTGAACGAACTTAATAGGAATACCCATCGCAAAACCAGTGAACTAATAATTTGAAACTTGTGAATCTAAATATAAAAAAGTTTAACCAAAATTAGGATTTAATTTAACCCAAAAAAATTATTTCGGTATTTAACCCAAATAAATGAAATCTTATCAAGCGAATTAGAATATTGAAAGTAAACTTTGTGAAATAATTGTTGAAACATATAAACCAAAAATGGAGAAAATGTAACCAAAGTTAGGAACTTATTTAACCAAAAATAAAATTACGAAAAATAAATTTGGTACGTAACCCAAATAATTGGAATCTATCTAAGTTAATGGGAATATTCAACACAAAACTAGCGGAATAATTAGATGAAATATTTGAACCAATAAGCGAGAAAATCTAACGAAAATTAGGAACTCATTTAACGGGAAATGAAAATTACTTAGAATTTAACCCAAAATATTGTTATTAAACGAACTTAATACGAATACCTAACGCAAAACTAGTGAACTAATAATTTGAAACATGGGAACCTAAATATGAAAAAGCTTAACTAAAATTAGGAACTAATTTAACAAAAAAAAAATTATTTCAGTATTTAACCCAAATAAATGAAATCTTACCAAGCGAATTGGAATATTAAACACAAAATTTATGAAATAATAGTTGAAACACATAAACCAAAAAGAGAGAAAGTATAACGAAAGTTAGAAACAATCGGTAAAATACCAGTTGTTCAAATTCTTTTTTCACTGTTGAAGGCACTGTATTACATACAGAGCCGTACTAGATGATGACTCTTAAAATACATATAAATATGTGATCAATGCAATATGCTATTGCAATGTCTCGATGCGTGACACCTACGACCTTTCGTACAAGTGAGTAAATGACTTATTCAAATTCAAATCATCAAAAGGGTCACCCTCTGTGATGCCATGATTCAAAAGCAAAGGAAAACTTGGAAATTGTATAGTCATGGCCAGATGGCCCATTGCTACAATTGTGCTATTGACAATTCAAATATAATATCATTTTAACAGACTTTCCCCATATTGAATAGCATCAATTTTATCTTGTATGTGGTACTGATGGTGAAAATCCGGTCAAGCCTCGTTAGTGATTATATCAATAACCAGGCGTGATTTCGGAAAAAAACATAAAAAAAGGCATATCTTGGCATCAATTTATCTAAGACAACAAATAAAAATTACATAAAAATAAAATAGAAACGTTTAAAACGTTGAATCAATATTGTTCTGCCAGCTAGTTTGATACTTCTTTTTTTGGGGTTATAAAGTTCTTATCGATGATGCACATCTTGGAGTGCATGTTTCCGTTACGAAACCTGCAGATTAATATTTTCCCACCAAATTGATAAAATTTAAAAATATTTGTAAAACAATATAAAAACCTGGTTTGATTTCAAAAGCCGCCGCTTCATCTTATTAATCTTATGCTTGGCACCAAATTCCCACCAAATATACTTTTGTGTCGGGGGTTAAATTATATTCCAGTGAAGTGAGCTTATCATCCCATCAAAATTCGAAATCGAGGTAAGAACATAACAAAATCACAAACAAAGATAAGTTTAAAATAATTCTTACCAAGTTCGAGAATCAAATTTCACTAAATTTTTTTTTGATAAAATCAACATAAATTGATAGTTATATTTCTAAATTTTAATAATTAATTTCGTACATTTTTTGTATGACTTATTTAATAAATATAAGTGTTTATTTAATTTCATAAACTCTTATCATAATTTTCTTGTTGTTTGGTTTTTTTTTTAATAAAACTTTTGAAACTTAAATTAACTATTTTACCTTTATTAACAAAAGTTTAAATTTTATGCTTTTGAAAGTAGAGTTTAGAATTTTTTTTTAAAATATTAAAATATCTCAAATATATTCTATTTATTTGATAATTTTATTTTTTTCATAATATAATTTAAAAAAATTTACATATTAAAATATTTTATACATTTTTATTAAAAATTCTTATTGATAACTAAATAATTTTTAATAAAAATTTTATTTAAATAAATACTATTTAAAAAATTGTACTAAACGCAGCCTTCATCAACAGCCTTTTTTGTGATATTCGATGGCACTGACACTCTGGAAGGGATCCGGATAAGAGAAAACACAGACTATGAGTATTATTTGTTATTCTACTAAAGTGTAGGGATACCAATGTTATTACTGCATTTTGAAATTCACTGGAAACGCCAAGGTCCAATTTGACATTACACTCGAATGAAATAAACGGAGAGATGGAGCGCACATTACAGTTACTGTCACAGACTCACAGGCTCCCGGACAGACAAATTCAAAGAGCCAATTAGGAAATAAAAAATTAAAGCTTCGTTTTGGAGGGAGCGAAGCTTAGAAAAACGAAAGTCCAAGAGGCGGCAGGGACAGCCTCAGCCCCAGCCCCTTGCCGGCACGTGACTCCCACCTGACTCCCACTCTTCTCTCTCTCTCTAAACCAAAATCCCTTCCCTCCCCCTTTCTCTCTCTAAAAACCAAAAAAAAGAAAAAAAGAAAAATTCACTTCATTTCCTTTCGCCGTCCTCCAAAATGTCCGCCTCAACTGGGCCCCGCAGGTCCTCCATTTCCCCCTTCCGTTCGCGCAAGTCGCCTGCCCAACCGCCGCCTCCCGTAAAGCTGACTGGTCGGCCCGCGACTCCGTCTTCAACGACGTCGTCTCGGCCGCCCTCGAGGCTGTCTGCTTCTCCGGCAACGTCAGTGAGCCACAGCCCCAGCCCCAGCCCCAGCACGACCACTCTGCCTCTTGACCGGCCAGAAACCAGCAAGTCCAAAGAAAATGTGATGGTCACCGTCAGGTTCCGCCCCCTCAGGTAGCTTTAAACGTCGTCGTGTAGACTTGTGTTTGACTTTTTTTTTTGGGGAGAGGGAACAAAACTTAAAGAATCAGAAAAATGTTGCAGTCCACGGGAGGTAAATAAAGGAGACGAGATAGCGTGGTATGCAGATGGTGATTACACTGTGAGGAACGAGTACAATCCTTCTATTGCTTATGGTTTTGGTTAGTATTGTCAGTTACTTTTTAATTAATCATTAATTGTAACTAGTTTAATTATTTTTTGTTGGTGACTACAGCAAATGATTATGTGTCACATTTCAGACTCATCAAAAATAAATGTACTGTACCTAGTCAGTTTTAATTATATGACCGAGTTTTGTGTAATGGAACTGGAATATTGTAGTTAATGTCTTTTATTATTATTATTATTAGAAAATGTTAGTGTCAGGCTGTAAGCCAAGTTGCTTTTTTTTTTTTGTAAAATTTTCTGATTCTTGGTCTTGAAGTTTTATTGAATATAATCTTTGAGTACTGGCTTGCTTAGTTGTGAAGCATTCATGTGGCATTTGAATTCTGAAGTAGTTCTGGTACCATATAAACATAGGCTGGTTTTTGGATACACAAGTTTTTTTGACTGTTTGATATGTTGGAAGATATGATAAATCTAGGAAAATACGCTTTGCAAACTTTGGTAAATGAATTACCTTTTATTTCTTTCATTTCCTGAAAGTTCTTATGTTGACTGTAGCTCATGTTGCTCATAGAAATTTCTTTTTTCCCCTACTTCTTGGTTGTTCTTTGTGTATGTGGTGCAGATAAGGTGTTTGGTCCGGCAACAACAACACGCAATGTGTATGATGTTGCTGCTCAGCATGTTGTAAATGGAGCCATGCAAGGGATAAATGGTAAACAACAAATCTGGAAGTATACTGCTTTTGCTAGGAAATAAATATTGCCATTGGTATACAACAGTGGCGGCGATTTTCTTTGAATGCCATCAAGTAATTATTTTTTCATTTTAAATTATTTGTGAACTCAATTAATAATTGCCCTATTTTTGTGCAGGCACAGTGTTTGCGTATGGTGTTACTAGCAGTGGGAAGACTCATACAATGCATGTGAGTTACTGAATGGAAGGATCCTTTAACAATCTGCACCTTGTATGGCCTATTCTTGATATATCAATTCCTTTTTAATGTTTTAGGGGGAGCAAAAGTCACCTGGAATTATTCCATTAGCAGTGAAGGATGTTTTTGGAATTATTCAAGAGGTAGTGGATTTTTTTTCCAGTTAACTCTTGGATCGGATCGATTGCGGTTTTTACTTTTTTACCCCTTCTCATTTTGTGTTTATCTGGTTTGTGCAATATTTCAGACACCTGGCCGGGAGTTCCTTCTTCGTGTTTCATACTTGGAAATTTACAATGAGGTCTGTCCCATTGTACCTTTTTTTTGGTTAATTATTATTTTTTAACCTTGGCGTACCTTCAGTTAAAAACGTTTTGCTTTCAAGGGGAGTTTTATAGCTAAAAGCTCCTTCACATTATGAGTTTTCTCAAGGCAGAAGAAGAAACAAACAATTAAAAGGCAAAAGTTCTCTTTGATCTGTGTTGCTGGGTTTCTTCTGTCTCCCTAGGCTTTCAGTGTAAAGGTGGCTGAGTATTTTGGAAGCTTGATGCTGTTTAGGAAACTCTGCTGCAATGAAGCCCTTGAGAATGTTTGCATTTACATCTTTGGAGCAATTTAGCATCATTTTATCATTTGGCTTTGCTTTGGTAGTGGCTTCCTTGAATTTAACTAGAAATTAATTATACATCTCATAAACAAACTTGAAGCACATCTTGCTTCCTGAGTTTACAGTTTTATTTAATATGGTTCACCAAACATCTACATTTTAGCTTTCTTGGCAAGTCATGTTTAGTTAGAAGTTCTTCTGTTAGCATCTATGGCGGTGCAAAATACACCTAAGATACTTCTGAATAAACATTTATGGCCCTTGGTGCACGGAGTTGTTTTGTTTCTGCATATTGCATGTTCTTTCACTGATTATTACAATTGTTTGTCATTATTGATTGAAGGAAAATAATTTGGTATTAAATTCTTTGATCATTAAGTAAATATCATTGACTGATTTCTCCTGTGTTTATGGGGCCAAGATCCTCTGCTTAAATGAGCTTACCTGAGCCTTCAATCGACTTTTGGGTATTAATTACTGAGGAATTGGAATGGAAATAGCTCACAGTACATCATCCATAATGGACACATGTCATTGGATCTTGAAAGGCTGAGTCAAGTTGAGATCACAACAGTATCCAAATCTTATGTTTTTGGTACCACTGTTTTACCTTGTGAATGATTGAATCAAATTCTACTGACTGCAGAGTTCTCACTTAAATAACTTTCTGATTACTCTAGATAAGCGAAGCAAATTTCATTGTGTCTTTTATGAACAATATACTGATCCAAAAGTATTACTATTATCTTTCTTTCAGGTCATCAATGACTTGCTTGATCCAACGGGCCAGAACCTTAGAATACGAGAGGATGCTCAGGTAATTAAGTTATACAGTCAGATTTTCTCTTCGAACCTCTTTACTTTTCCATTGCTTCCATGGCATCACAGGTTTAGCCTTCTATTCTATTATAGAATAAGATAAGTGAGAGAACCGATGGAACTGGTAAGAAGGTTGAATACACGTGATTGTTTTCTCCACCATTTTCTTTCTTTAAAGAGACATGTAAAATGATTGAATCTTACCAATACGTTATACTTTTGGATGTAAGAATCGGTTACCCTTTGTGGCAATGACATTTGACCGTTGGCCGGAGGATTTAAAACTATATTACAAAGTCATTAGTAGATGTGTAACAGGTTGTCTTGAGGAAAGTCTTTGGCTTCCCAGAGGACTTCTTACTCTAGATATAGATTAAGACATGGATTTTGGAGTAGTATGTATTATTTTTTCTTTTCTGTGATTGAGGGGAAAGAGAAAGTCATAGGTCATTTTCTTTGGTGGGCTTGCTTCAATGGGGGTGTCCAGGGAGTTACTAGGTGACAGTTACTTGAACTTTTAATGAAATTAGGTTTCAAGAGTTGGATAATTTTACCTTGTTCTGAGAATGGTGTTAATACTGCCCATGTCTTAATGCACTGTAACTGTTTTTTATGACTCGCTCAGCTGTAATGTCCTGTCCTAAAAATATTTAACACAGACTTCGACAACATGTTTGACTTTTCCATAGAAATACCAACTCTACAGCTATTAAAGACTATACCTGAAGTACATTTCATGTTTGACAAAGTAGTTCTAACCGGCCGAGAATTTAGAAACACCATTATTTCAGTGTGTAGTATCTTTTATTGACAGGGAACTTATGTCGAGGGAATTAAAGAGGAGGTTGTCTTGTCTCCTGCTCATGCTCTATCCCTCATAGCAACTGGAGAAGGTATGTATTGCTTTTTCATAAATTGGTGGGTATTGATAACTTGCAGTTTTCGTTTGTATGCTTCCTTTGGCATTTTTTGCCTTGAGTGTAATCCTTCACAATTTTGATTTTTGCTCCCATAGTCTATGTAGAAATTTGTCTTTTACCTCTTAAAGTTCAGATATTGATTTAATCTCTTTCTCTCTATATATTTTTTTGGTGCTGGTGTTTGCACCTCAATATATTCATCAGATGTTTTTTGCCCATGCAATTGAAGAATTCTTAACAAATCATGTCTGAATTTGTTGCAGAGCATAGGCATGTGGGTTCTAATAATTTCAATCTCCTTAGCAGCCGAAGCCACACTATATTCACCCTGGTACTTAGATTTTCCATTTGAATGTTATACTTCTCTCACTCTTTTGGACTATGGTTCAAGCAAGCTCAAACCATGATAACATCCCTGATGGTAAACAATCAGACCAATTCAGCTACCTGCTCCTTTTTGGAAAGCAAAAAGTTTCATATAGTTCATAGCAATTACTTCGAAGTACCTCTGGTGCAATAACACTTTCTAGCAGATAGAAATGGATTATATGATTCAAAACTAGTTTACATGCAATCGCAATCTAAATTTGTTGGAAAAGGGTAGATCCAATGGTATATATATCTATAGTCGATTTCATTTCTGTGATACTAATTAAATTGATAGGGTTCATTGGTAAGTACAAGATCTCCTGTAGCAGATCTCATAGTTTTGGGCTGAATCCATTTGGATGGAGCTGCCTTTTCATTTCCATTCCTTTTTTGTGGTGAACTCTCTTAGGTTTGGTGGCCAATAGTCTCATAATAACTTTAACTTTCAATATGTAATTATCCTGCATTAGTACATAGGTTGATTGCATTGGTGAACTTACCATTTCTTCCTAACTGCATTATATTCAAGCTTATCAGGCTAGTTGTAAATGCTTTGGACTTTTCAGGGGTGACAAATTCTGAGGGAGACCAGTGCTGCATCTTTCTATTATATAGTTTCTTTTTGTAGCCGTAAAAATTTTACATTTCTCATCATAAAAGTTTTTTCATCGGTTAGGGTTTGCTTCTGTGTTATGATGGCTATGTCTTCTATTGGGAGGCTTTGTTTCTTTCATTACTTCTGTTTTGTTATACTAATTATATTGTTATCTGTCAGACTATTGAGAGCAGTCCCAGTGGAGAAAATCAAGGGGAAGAAGATGTGACTTTGTCCCAATTGGTAATACGCTACCCATTTACTAACCAATTTTATTCAAGTTCTGGTTGTCTTATGTGGTTCTCGTGGATCTGACCACCCAACAGGATGATGATGTACTTTTCTTGTTGGCAAGGCACATGATGTGTGTAAAACAATTCAACTTCTTTTGGTGCAGAATTTAATTGATCTTGCTGGATCTGAAAGTTCTAAAACAGAAACAACTGGGTTGCGGAGAAAAGAGGGTTCATACATAAATAAAAGCTTACTTACTCTTGGCACTGTAAGATATTAAGCTTTTTTCTGCCTTGTCTTCTCTTATTATATGGACTATTAAAACACACCTGTTGCTTTGTGATCTAAACAGTCATATGTGAGTAAATAAAATTAATCTTCACAATAAACGTCTAAAATTTTATCATGGCATGCTTGAAGATTGTAAAATGCTCAGCAGTGGATTATATCTTGTGCCAAAGATTGTTTATTGAGCTTTTACTAATTATAATTCCCATTTTTTATCTGCATAATCCAGAGGCTTAACATATTAACTTGTGCCTGTTACAGGTAATTTCTAAACTAACAGATGAAAAAGCAACTCATATCCCCTATCGAGATTCAAAACTCACTCGTCTATTGCAGTCATCTCTTAGTGGCCATGGACGGATTTCTGTGAGATCTATTCAATGAATAAGATTATTTTGTATTCATATGATAGCAATTATTGTTACTACATAATTCATCATTTCATTGTTGTGCAAAGTACTTATATACTTGTTTATAGCTACTTGAATTCACTATTATGAGCAGTAGTAACTATTTAATTCATCTGGAAATGCTTTATGGTTATCTACATGCTGATTTTGTATTTCTAGATTTTGATAATTGTTCAGAATACAAAATCTACCGAACACATCTTTTGCTTCTTCTGGATGTCCTTAATGTTTTCAGGATAGCTTGCTGAGTAGTTTTTTCAGTTTAGTTGATATGAGTCCTTTTTTGTTTCTTATTACGAAAAAAATAAAAATAAAAAACACAGAGATTTGGTTTTTGGTGTATTTGCTTTTCTATTTTTTAATTTGAAAATGATGAATTATATATTTTAAGTGTGGCAGGATCTCACACTGAACCGTATATTGTTTCTTCTTCTCTCTGAACGTTATTGTAGCTTATTTGCACTGTCACACCTGCCTCTGGTAATAGTGAAGAGACACACAATACATTAAAGTTTGCCCATCGGAGCAAGCATGTGGAAATTAAGGCTTCTCAGAATAAGGTTAATTTACTGTCATTTTCAAATGTTATTATCTGATTTTGCTCTTCTAGTTGCAACTTCATCAAAATCTTCATGTTTGTATGATTTTTCCTCATTTAGATTATGGACGAGAAGTCTCTCATCAAGAAGTACCAAAAAGAAATTACCTTTTTAAAGCAAGAACTGCAACAATTGAAGCGTGGAATGATGGACAATCCTCAGATGGGTGCATCATCCCAAGATGATCTGGTTAATTTGAAGCTTCAGGTTTGTGTTTTGATTTGAGGACATATGATACTTCTCATAATAAGTTGGAAATACTTAATATCGGAGCTTTAGTATGATGGAATGTGTTGTCCAATGCTCACTTGTTACTGTTTCTCCTGTTGTCTATGTTTGTTTTTGTTCCCATTAAACAAACAGTCCATCCCAAGCTCCGAACCATCAAACAGCTATTTCATTTTAGATTTTGTCATTGTATATTCAATCACTTCCTTTCTAATTTGTTTTACTTTGAGTGGTCAAAGCTGGAGGCGGGTCAGGTTAAATTGCAGTCAAGATTAGAGGAAGAGGAGCAGGAGAAGGCAGCTCTACTGGGGAGGATTCAGCGATTGACCAAATTAATATTGGTTTCGACTAAAAATTCCATGCCATCAAGCATTCCTGAAAGGCCTGGCCATAGAAGGAGGCACTCTTTCGGCGAAGATGAGGTCGGAACTTGGTTATTTTAAAGCTCAGTTTGCATGAAAAGCAGTTTCATGACGGTTTGCGTCCCTTTAGAATTTCAAATTTGTAGAAACTTCTATCTTCTACGAGTTTCCTAATCATCTGTTAAAGTTGGTTTGTAGCTATATATTTCCTGAGCTGATACATAGCTATATATTTCCTGAACTGATATCTGATTCCGTTGATAGTGCAGCTTGCATATTTGCCCGATAGAAAACGGGAGTACATCATTGATGATGATGCAGGAAGCTATGTGTCAGAGCTTTCAGCAGAAGCAAGGGATGACATCACTAATCTAGATGAGTTGGTTAAAGATTACAAAAAGAGTAGGAGGCGTGGAATGCTTGGGTGGTTTAAAATGAGAGTAAGATCTTATACTGATTGTCCTGTTGATTTGAAAATGGGTTTAATTTTTTTGTGGTGGCTTTCAAAAGAAGGGACTCCGTATTTTATTTGATGAGAGTTGCGCCCACTGATCACTATTCTTTGTAATGTTTTTTTAAGTATATGTTTACAATAGAACCACCTGACTTTACTGGTATTCTAATGGCCTAAGTTTTTGCAGTAGCATAATTTGATTAGTTATGCTACTTTGCAGAGGGGAAAAATTACCAGATAATCTGGCAATCAAATAACTCAAACTGCTGATGTTACCTCTATCTTAGGTTGCTGTAATCAGCTTAAATCTCTGAGCTAAAAGAGATTCAGACATTCATTGTCAATATTAGAGTACTCTTCTTAATAGACATATTACTTTTCTGTTTTTGCAAGAGCATAAATAAAAATTTTATTTCTCTGGCAGCAGTAATTCACTCGCAGTTCCTATTTGTTTAACTGGACTCAAATATTGAATCTTCCTTTGCAGAAGCCTGAGAATCTGGTTGGATTGTCACCAAGTGCTGACAGTGGAAGTTCCACCAGTGTGTCACCTGCATCTTCATCAAAGTCATTACAGCATAGAGTCACGTTCAATGATATAAAGGATGGACGGAGAAAATCAATCAGTAAAAGGGGAGATGATTCTGCTGTTGATTCATTTCCAGAAAGAACCAAAGCCGGTGATTTATTTAGTGCAACTGTTGCAGGTCGCCGTTTACCTCCGGTGAGAGAAATTCTAACCACATCCGTAATTGTGCTTTCCCATATTAATAGATATGCAAAAGAAAGCCAGCATTTAATTTAAAATTTGTAGGATTATATATCTAACACTGATTGTATAGGTTTTGCAGTCCAACCTGCATTTATGGTTCATTGCAATTTCATGTCCGGTTTGTCTTCTCTAGCGGTCGTTGAATATAAAACTCATCACTTCTCTAATTTGTGTGGTTACTTTATTTTGCTTCTCTCATGCTGTTCGGGTTTTGTCTTGTAGTGGCGCTGTGGAACATTTGGATGTTCCTGCATAACTTCCTGCAGTATTTCCATATAATCAACCCTTTTTACTAAATTTTACTCTTAGCAACCTCTATGATGATTGATCATAGAAATAAATCAAAAAAGTAAAAATGAAGGGATTAAAAAACCAACTTGGTCTTTGTTGCTAGTTCTGCCCCTTATTTGTATTTTGAACTTCTAATTGTCTCCATTTTGCACAGTAATTGGTCATTGTATCTTCAAAAATCATAATCTGGAGTTCGGAGCTGGCTTACTTCCATGCTACTTAATTTTTTTCTTTCAAATGTTTAGCACTTCTCCCTTAATGTTGATATATTGGTTTTTTTTTTTCAATAAAAATAAAAAAGATCGTATCAACACTTCAATAGATTTGCAAAAGTATGCGTAGAATTTTTATTGACTAGGAGCTTACTGTTTTTTTTTTTTGGGTCAGAGTGGTACTACTATCACAGATCAAATGGATCTTCTTCATGAGCAGATGAAAATGTTAGCTGGGGAAGTGGCATTGTGCACAAGCTCGCTGAAAAGACTGTCAGAGCAAGCAGCTAGCGACTCTGAAGATTCACAACTTAGGGTGCACTGCTTTGTCCACTTCTTTACTTAAAAGACATTGAATAAATTTGTTGATGCTAATGGATGAAAATTTAATGGTTATAATGGTTGATTTAGGAGCACATGCAGAAGTTGAAGAATGAAATTAGTGAAAAGAAGCTTCAGATACGTGTCCTGGAGCAACGAATGATTGGATCAGTCGAGAGGACTCCACATACATCAAGTACTACTGAGATGTCACAGGTAATTATCATATGTCGAGTGACAGATGCCTAAATGAGAATGGAGAAACTTGCACCAAAGAAAATTTAACTAGGAATTACAAAATAGTAGTTTCAGCCTGACATACATAGTCACATTCATAAATTCCAGTTCCATTATCTAATTGAAAAGCACATATAGGCATGCTTCCACACTCAGTTTTCAAATTGAATGGGCCTATTTCATGGCTGCTAGTGGAAAAACAAAGAATTTCCTATCAGGTTTTTGAATAGGTGATTTTTTTTTTCCTTGTTTCTTTCTCTCTCTAGGGAACTTCAACAACTATTGGCTCCTCTCTGTGTCTGGAGTCTTTTCCACCTCAAAATTGTTCCTATTGTTTTTTGTTAAACATGAACATAAGTGAATGCAGTTTTTATCAGCAACCACTCGTCATATTAAGGTCTCTTAAGTGGAAAAGTAACTAATTGTCTGCTTTGACTTTTGATGATGAACTATAAAATGGGATGCACAGAAATCCTGTTAAACTTTTTTAATTTACGTGGAGGTGGTATTCCCCTATTGCTCATCTTTGGTGATGAAAATTCACAATTCTAATTTGTCTATTTCTCTCTTGTAGGCTTTGTCCAAGCTTACTACTCAGCTGAACGAAAAAACCTTCGAACTCGAGGTTTGTTATCCTATATTGTGGGTTTATTGATTGTTCATTCTTGAATGTCAAGAACATCTTATTGAGTTGATTTTTTTATATTGATGCATATTCAAGATTAAGTCAGCCGATAATAGGATACTACAGGAACAACTACAGATGAAGGTACGTTCTAAAGTGCTGTGGTCTCTTTTTCATGGTTCCAGTTCTAAGATTTTTTATAATATTTTCTCACTGTGATAGATATCAGAGAATACAGAAATGCAAGAAACTATTCTTCTGTTAAGGCAACAGATTGATTCATTATCCAATAAAATGTCTGGTAGTCCAGAACAAATGGCAGAGAATGAGAGCATTCCACCCAAACCTTGTTCTGAAGAGCTATCACAAAAAAAGAATGAATGGAGGAATGGTCTTGGGTCATGTGAAGAGACTTTTGTTGATGAACATACACCAACCAGTGTCATGAGCTTAAATAGAATATTTTCCCATGAGGAGTCTAACTTGAATTCCCAAGTTCTTATGCAGGTTAATTTTTCTTGCACGTCTTCTGCTATAGGAACTCAATATGCTAACTTCAAAATTTTAGGATATATGATTCTATCGATGCAATCTGCATATTTCTTCATAGGCTGCTGAAATAGAGAATCTGAAACAAGAGAGAGTGAAGCTGGTTGAAGAAAGGGATGGTCTTGAAATTCACAGTCAAAAACTGGCAGAGGAAGCCTCTTATGCAAAAGAGTTGGCATCATCTGCAGCAGTTGAGCTCCGAAACTTGGCTGAAGAAGTAACCAGACTGACTTATGAAAATGCAAAACTGAATAGTGAGCTTGCTGCTGCAAAAGAAGCCCTTTCCAGATCTAACTTCTGTCAGAGGTCTGCACCTTACGAATTCAAGCAAAGTAACTCAAGGAAAACAGAGGATGGACTTCTGGTCGAGGGGTTGCAAAAAGAACTTAGTGCCAGATATCAGAGGGAAGCTGATCTGGAAGCTGCATTATCTGCGAGAGAACAAGTAGAAGGTGAGCTAAGAAAAAGAATTGATGAAGCAAAACAGCATGAAGCAGATTTGGAAAATGAGCTTGCAAATATGTGGGTGCTGATTGCAAAGATGAGAAACTCTGGCTTTAATGGTGAGGACATGTCTTTGAGAGGGGCCCATGCGTTAAAAATTCCACAAACAGGGATTAAAAATGGATTTATGCCATCTAATCCGTGTTCGCTTAAACTATCTGAAGAGGATGATATCTGTGAAAATGTGGATGGTGTAAGCTCATTTGAAGAGTTAGGTGCTAGCTATCAGACTGAGAGAAGAAAATGCCGAGAACTGGAAAGCCTTATTTCCAGACTGAAGGTATGCATTTCCTTTAGCAAAATTTTCTTGCACCAAGATTTGCATATGCAGATGCAACAGCTAGTTTTATTTATGGTGGAATTTGGTGCTGTGAGGAATCTGTTTTAATCAGCTTAGCCATTCTAGAACCACCTTTTGATTCAGAAAGAATTCTGGACTCTGGATTTAAAAGATTTAGTAATGTTAGAAGGAGAAGTTTAGAACTGTTTCCAGGTCAACTGTTTCATATGGTCGAATTTAGGGACCGCCAGCTGTGGAAGATGGTGCTTTTTATTTATCTTTTTGAGCTTTGATGTTTGTCTGAGTGGAGCTCATTGATGATTTTTTTTTTTTTAAAGAATTATTGTTTGCGATAATTGATGGGAAGATGGATATTTTGGAGCTGCTGCTCCATTAAGAGGCAAATGATGGTAAATTTAGTGACAAAACCATGCTCTTTTTTTTTTTTTTTTTAATTACAGTGTTGTTAGCAAACAGTACATACATCAGTGCATCTTATTATAGTGTTTTTAACAAAGTGTAGCGGCACCTACATACATCACAGTGCATTCTGTGAAGCACTACCTGGTGCATTTACGCATAGTCTGTAGGTTGGAAATTTAGTAATCCAAAAAGTAGGTTCAACAATTTGTCAGTTATTGGATAATATTACAGACATTATTTGATATAATTATCATTTCAGGGGGAAGATATCAGTGGTCTGGATGTCGCAGCTCTAGAAGAACTGCAGAATTTTCATGTTGAAGCTATAACAAAAATTTGCCATGCAAAGGTTACATTCCTCAATTTTGCTTTGGTTTTTGAGCTCACTGTCCGATGATGATGCTAGCAATGCCATAATTGTTTAATAGGCCATCTTCTTTTTAGTGAATAACTTGGTTGGAGCTTTTAAATTTGCTTAAACATATTCGAAAATTGAAGCATAACTTTATTTTTTG
Source organism: Citropsis articulata (assembly GCA_030449925.1). NCBI lineage: Eukaryota > Viridiplantae > Streptophyta > Magnoliopsida > Sapindales > Rutaceae > Citropsis > Citropsis articulata. The sequence goes on along the minus strand of JASUUH010000227.1, from coordinate 6,212,169 downwards.
GTTGTTTAGTGTTTTATGGAGTTACATGAAATTGATTGATAATACAGTAGTAATTTTGCAATCTGCTTTCGCTATCATTTGCATAATTTTTCAAACAACATGGTGCTGAATTTTCTTTGGCTAACATAGCGGTGGTTTTACGTATGCAGTGTGCTAATCATGTCTTATAGGATGCTAAGTTTAACTCGCAGTACACGTAATTCCACTAATCGAGTTTCTGACCATCAAGGTTAGTTTCAATTCTCAGTTTTCCATTTGTGTGTTATATATTATTGTAAACTTTTCCTAAAAGTAGTAGGGAAAGCAAATGGGGATTAAGGCACTGTTTGGTATTGAAATAGTTTAAAAGTTACAGTTGCTGTAGAATAAAAACTGTAACTATAAAATAAAATTTAACAATGTATAGTAAATATAATTTTTAAATAATAATTTTGATAAAATTAGTAAAAATGTAACAATTTTTTCATTATATAAGTATAAAATAAAATCAACGTAGTTTTTAAGTTACTGTAGATAGTGTTTACCAAATATTTTTAATATTATATTTTTTAAGTTACAGTTATCCAACTTCAATTCTAAATAAGACTTAAATATGATGTTCTTAAATCTTATCATCATTATGAACGGGAATATTTGAAGAATATTGCTATCTATGTGCTTGCATGCCATGCATGGTTGAGAAACATATAGCGAGGGATTCCATTCTGAAGATTCCTGTACCTCATCTTGAGCATCCCCTTTAACCAATGATTTTAAGTTGTTATCACTGTAGTCTTACTGGGTATGGTTGCTGTAATATGCTATTCATGTCAGTTGCTATACTTACGTGCTTATTACTAGAATGAATAAGTACCCAAACTTGTAATGACAAACGGACTAGGAATTATACCCGATTCATAACGGAGACTAATGTGCTCTATGGCCAGTATCATACCCATAGATCCATTATGCCAATGTGGTGTCTAAAGCTAAAATAAGATCAAAAGTACCTCGAAAAGACGCTGAAAAGCTCATGAGAACTCTTTTAACACAAGTAAATAATGGGTTTTCTTCAGATTGTTATATGCTTCCTTGATATTACTTGCTTTGGGATCCTCAAGGGCACATCTCCTGACTATATTGTCACATCTTCCTATGGTTTTGCAGGCTTAATGTTATGGTACAGCCGTGAAGATATTAACCAAATCAATTCAGTCTGAAGACAGCCTTCCCTTCGCCACTTGGTATAAAGCAATGATCTCGAAGATGTACTTTAATATGATTGAATACTAACTATAACTTGCAGGAGAAAACATGCAAATGTAATGAAGGATATTTATGTACAAGAATTTCTTCTGTACCATAACTTTTTTATCCGCCTGTTTACAATTGGGATATTGTACCAAAAATCGAGCCTAATACCTCCGAAACAATAAAACTATGTTGACATTTATACCTAGTAGGTTACAAAACAGATAAAAATGGATATTCTTCTATAAACTATGAACTAGGGAATATCTGTGCCTGCTATGTATTATACGGTAAACTATTAATGGCTTTTACTCTTTATGCTTCAGAGCTCAGGGTTCCTTTCATGAACCAGCCTAATGATATTCTCAGCAGTTGCTGGATAATTCTCTTCTAAAATAGAACAAAGAAGATATTCTTCTATAAACGCTGAAGTAGGGAATATGTGTGCCCGCTATGTATTATACGGTAAACTATTAATGGCTTTTACTCTTTACACATCAAAGTCCCTTTCATGAACTAGCCTAATGATATTCTGAGCAGTTGCTGGATAATTCTCTTCTAAGACGCTGAAGTCAACTGCATAGGGCTGCCAAAAATCTTCGTTATAATCACGATCCACTCTGTTAATAAAGAGTCGGAAAAAAGGAAAAAAAAAAATGCAGGTGAGAAACTCCTGACTGCCGATACATTAAATGAATAGAGTAACAGGGAATAGCTCAGGACTTGGGAAGCCTGTCGCAGTTTGAAGAAACCCATCCTATCTGCTGCTTCTCATTGTCATATATCACTATTTTATCTTGCAAAGAGATGTCTGAACAGCAATGAAAAAATAGAGAATATTAGATTGTTGAGAAGGAAAAAGGAAGCAATTTTCATGATATTGTTGAGACTCCCTTACCCCCAACCACATTGAAATCTTCCAGTCCAACTTCAGTGCCATTCAAAATTCCCAAGCAAACATTTCCATGTTCCTGAAACAGAGAAGGGTTTTAGCTAATCTGTTTTAAGTGCTTTTGTTTTTTCTTACTTATAAGCCATGTTCATAATAAAACCAGAGTTTTTAGATGTGCTCACGGTGACAATGAGATATGCTTCAGGTGGTATCTGCAGATGGACATTTTTGGTTTTAGTAAAGCTCAATAGCAAAGGTTTGAAGTAATCCTTGACATCTCGAATGCTTTTGAAAGGTTTCGTGCCTTTCCAGCAGACTGGCAAGGCCTTTTCCTCCGCCGTATCTTCAAGCGGCTTTCCCTTCAAATCTTTTCTCATCTGCGAGATGGATAATTGATCAGTATTGTAACTTAAATTTTGTTAACCGTACCCATTCCCAGCTTACAAATACAGAGAATTGTTGCCGATGGCTTCCTTCTCACCAGATCAAGGGTGGTTTTGTAGGCTTGTGAATTGAAGTAGGTGTATGAGCTGCCACTGTCAAAAATTATTTGAAGGCCCTTTACACCAGTAGACTTTCCACCGAATAAAAGTTCCGCCGGTCCCGAGGAGTAGTGTTTCCTGAAATAGCACCAGAAACAATGGAATGCACATTAGAATTACTGGCAGTTGGGCAGTCCACTCATGTAAGAAAAAATCCTAAAATTAGGAACATGGGAAGCTTGGAAGCACATACTCCAGCAAGTCCTGTGACATTGGTGTCCAAACAATTCCTGAAGATGGGACAAGATCATGTCCCAGGAATAAATAGCCTCCTCCTCTCACACTTAAACAATGTCCTAACACGTTCCGTGTTAGACCCAGGCTTTGCAGCTGCGACAAGATGCTTGCTTTACCGAGGCCAAGGCCCAAGACTCCAGCTGTGGGAGGAGGCTTTGGACCAGGATTTCTTTGGTTGTATCCACACCTGCATACAATAAAAGAGGATCAAAGGGGAAGAAACACTACTTATTTTGAATGCACATAGTGTAAATCAACATGAAAAACTTTAAGTACTTCATATCTGAAGCTTTGGCTTCATAATGTAATCCACAATTCAGCTCGTGCTTATCAACAAATAATGAAAATTTTATAACAAATAATACAAACTAATAAGTAGCATATCATGGCCTAGAAGGAATGATTATAAATAGGAAGTTAAACAAAAGTACCCACCCAAAGATTAAACGAGGACCAAGGAGAGACCCATTTGTGAGTCTCAGGGGAAAGTGGTCGGTAACCAGCACACCAAGTGATGAACCATGATCAGCATATACCACCTCATAGTCACATTGGTCATTTGCCTCACACTGGATGTTTTCTGGCAAGTGAAAAGCACTGCAAAAGGGATCATTGCATGCCACAAGATTGTTCTTGGGATGATAGAGAGACTCAGGAGGCTGCATAAGCATCAACAAAAACATGAACACAAATGAGGAAAATGATAGCATCCACAACAGTGTTACCACTCTTATCTGTTGAGAAATTTACCAAGGTGCAGCCCGTACAAGGTGCATTACATTGAACCCAAGTGAGGTCGCTGCCAGTGTCAATATCAAGTTCATAAAGCTTGGGTGGATTACCTATTTTAAGGGTGACAGAGTAGTATCTGCAGATTGAAATAACATGTTTTTACAAAAAAGGAAATATTGTGAACGAGCAAAAAGTAATGTCAAAATAAAGTATGTAGAAAAACTATATTAGCGAACATATAATTAAACAAAGGAAGCTGCTATATTAAGTTATCCGCAAAATTAGTCCCCCAAGACTCCCAAGTGTTTGAGTTTGACAACCAGCACTATTATTTGATGAAGAAACTGATTTTGGATTGATGTGTATGAAGCCCCATCAAACCCGAGAGACCAAAAAAGGTGCAAAAGTGGGACCAACCTAAGGGAAACTTATCACCCACATGATGAAAAGCAAATGGGTAATTACCTAATGCAAAGATTCAAGCTTTAATGAGAAAAATGGACAGCTTAAGAGCGCCACTCTGACCTTCTACTAAGCAACTACAAACAAGAGAGCTTAGGAAAATGGGTCCAAAAAGGTTCCAAAGCTTCGTCAAAACATTATTTTGAAGTACTCCAAGTACAGTCAAGAAGCCAAATCAATTAACAAATAGGCTTACTCGAAAGATGCTTTAATCCCAGAATTCACAGTATAAAATTTTTTCAAAAAACATCAAGGAAAATACATTAAAGCGACCAAATTACACACATGCAATATGCTGGCCACAAGCAAGCTCAAATAAAAGAAACAATCGAGATTATACAAAGATAACAAAAACAAGCAAAACGAAATCAATCTAAAGCTGCCAATTGCAAAGAAAATACATATACCCAAGGGGATAGACATTCCCAGTAATAGGAAAAACCGCAGTGGAGCCAAAACGATGAGCAGCTGTTGGTTGGGTTGACTTTTTCTTGGACGGTGGTTGACTTGCTTCTGAGAAGCAGCCTTGAAAAGTCGCAAACATCAACAGAACCAACACAGCCATCACTCTTTGAACTTTTTCCTCCATCTTTTTTGCTTTTTCCGAATCAATCAATCTTTTTGGTTTCGCTTTTCAGTTCAAAGAACTAAAAGGGGTTGACGGTTTTTTTTTCCCAGATAATTTTATTTGTGGGTTTTTTTAATCAAAGAAAAAGACAAATCCTGGAATCTTGAGAAGGGAGCTGAAGTCTCAAAGTGTGTCTTGGTCGTTACATACATATCATAAATGTAACGGAACCCTTCCACGTGTTCTTCAGTTGCTTTCGTCAGAGGGTCGATAGGAGCTTTTTTGATCTCTGTGTCACCGCGGGAGCGTTCACGAAGAACCGCGTGTTGGGAAGGGTAAAATTGGTAGAATATTTTGTTTTATTAATTTATTAATTTAATTTTTTTGGGAAGGAATTGTTACACGATGTGGCGTGAAAAATGTAAATAGTTAAAAAGAAATTATGCGAGTCTTGAAATTATGAGAGATTGGAAGGGATGAAAATTAAAAATAGACAAATATTAAAAAACAACTATGGGGGTCCACTTAGAAATATGCATATTTTTGTGGACAGTTTTGGTGGCGTCGAACCGGCAACTTCAATACTTTTTTTTTTTTTTGAGAAGAATACTTTGTTTTTGTTAAATGTTGCTTTCGAGCTTGAGCCATTCTTGGTCAAATTATTCAATAATAGATCAAAAATGCTGGCAATTGCATGGGCTTGTAAAGTGGAGTATGGTCCCAAAAATTCACATTTAAGGCAAAATTCAAGTTTAAATTCAATATAATGACAGTATACCTCGAGGTACCTTTTGGTTACGAAAATTATTACGGGAAAATAAACATGTATATAATCTTTATTCATAATTACTGTATGCCCATTATACATTTTTCTGCCTTTTAGCTACAAAACAGAAAAATGGACTCGGAGTGCATCCTCGGCTAAGTAAAAATAAAGCATCAGCTGTAATTTAATTGCTGAAGCCATTTTTGCCTTAACTTTTTGCTTTTGTTTGGCTCAAATAAAATGATTCAGGGACAAAAGCGCATTGCAATCTTCAGGTTTCCAGCCAATCTGCTGCTTCTCATTATCATAAATCACCATTTTGTCTTGCATAAAAATTTCTATAACGCCAAGAAAACCAAATAAGAAAAAAAAAGGCCATAATTATATTGTCAAAGTGGAAAAGTCCATTGATCAAAGTTAAAGTTGTGTTTGTGTAAATTATTTAATTACCTCCAATTATGTTGTTTTCTCCAACTTCTGCTTCAGAACCATTCAAAATCCCTAAGCACACGTTTTTACGACCCTGAAAGCCAAGTGCTTCTCAGATAAGCTCTTTTCAAATGGTTTTGCCTGTTAGATAAGCTGATTATAATAGAGGTACTCACGCTAATAACAAGATAAGCCTCAGGCGGTACATCCAGCCGAACACTACTCCTTGGATTGGTAAAGCTCAGCGCCAAGGGTTTGAAGTATTCTGTGACTTGAACAAGGCCTTTGAAAGGGCCTCTCCAGCATATTGGGAGTGTTTTATCCTCTGGTGCAAGCTTCAGCGGTGTCCTGATTAAATCTCTCATTATCTGAAACATGAATAGCTGATTAGCTCACATCAACAGCAGCAGGATTCCCGTTAAAGGAAAACGCTGTATAATATCCATTAACGAATGCTGCCCTTACCAGAGAAACTACTTCTAGGTAAACTCTGCTAGTGAAATAAGCATAGGAGGCACCACTGTCGAAAATGAGTGTAAGGTCTTTTAGACCAAAAGACTTGCCAGAATATAGAAGCTCAGCTGGTCCCAGTATGTAGTGTTTACTGAAACAATTCATTTCAATACCATCAATCATGTTCTGTGAAAAAATCAAGTTGTGAAAGGGGGAACAGATCTTCAAAATGCTTACTGATCCGCGGAATTTTGCAGCATCGGCGTCCAAGCAACTCCTGAAGAAGGGACATTACCATCTCCCAGGAACAAAACCCCGCGTCCATTTTGACCTATGCAGTGGCCTATCACATTTCTTATTAGCCCGTATGCTCTCAACTGTGACACTATGCTTATTCTGCCTCTGCCAAGCGCCAGAACTCCAGCTGTGTCCGGAGGAGGATGTGGCCCGGGATTGTGCTGATTATATCCACAACTGCAAAACGAAAGCATCAGCAGAAAGGAAAATGCAATAGTTAAGGAGTTTTGCTTCAAGCACAAGTCATTTCAGTCTGTAATACCCAAAAGTCAATGGGACATTAAAAACAGAGCCATTGCTAAACCGCAAGGGAAACAAATCAGTCACCAGCACACCAATAGATGATCCACCATCGCCGTACTCGATTTCATAGTCGCACTGATCATTTGGGCGTTTGCAACGGGGGGGATTCGGCCAGTGAAGGGCGGCGCATCGAGGGCTAGAACAAGGCACAATGTTCTTGTGGGGCTTGTATTGCTTCTCGGGAGGCTGCCAGCTCAAAATTAATGGACAAGCTTTAGCATGCCGCCATTAGTTCATTAAAAGAGAGAAAATATTTCGTTCTGTAATGGGAAAATGTTACCTTGGTGCAACCAGTACAAGGAGCATCACATTGAACCCAAGTGAGATCGCTGCCCGTGTCAAAGTCAAAGTCAAAAAGCTTTGGTGGCTTACCTACGGTGAGGTTCACAGCAAAATAACTGAAAATCGGGAAAAAAAAAATTTCAGTCCAAGAAACATACATGATTTTGGTTAATGGATAGCGAATAATTCATTCATCGATTCAAGAATAAAAGGAAAGAAATGATCTTTGGAAAACAGCCTCTAGTTTCTGTAACTTTTCAAAGAAGTAATTATATATGACTGCATATAGAATTTTACAGTGCCAAGAATATGTAGCATCCAATGAACAAATTAAATCAGGAAAACATAAAATAGAAGGAAAAACAAGAATTTAATTGAAAAAAATGTAGATGAATAACTGCACATAGAAAAGAAATTACAAAAAAAATTGGGAAAAAAAGCGCATATTAAAGATTCAAGAACAAGACGTTTTGTTTTAGTATACCCAAGAGGATAAATACTTCCCAATGCGCGGAGGAAAACAGAGGAGGCAGCACCACTTTTGGGGAATGGTAGTTGGAATGAGTTTAACCTTTCTGGGATTTGTTTGGTATAAGAGAAAGTGCCTGGAAAATTTGCAGACATGCCAAGAAAGAGAAACACCATCGTTGTTGATGATGTTATCTTCATTTCAACGTTCATCAGTTTGATATTTTTTCCTTTTCGATTGATTCAATCAAAGTCGATTAATTTTAAGAACAGAGCCTATGTGGGATTAAGAACTTGGACAGCGATGACTGGAGTTGACTGAATTGAGTTCACAGCATGCTGTCTTAAATAAAGATGACCATATGTTATTCATTATCGTATTGACCACGGTGCGACTACTTTTAATATTTTCAACTAAAGAATATAGTTTCTCATTTGTATAAAATAGGTCCTCGAACTTAATGAATAAGGCTTTCTTCTAAAGATTGAGTAATATTTTCTCCCTTATAATTTACTAACAGTGTTTATAAGAGTATTTCGTAACACTAAAGAAATTTTCAGTCGTTTAATAAGTTAGTAAAAATATAAATAAGGTCAGTTTAATCTAATTTTACATTCATCTTCTACTCATATTAATGTTAATTAAGGTTAATATAACATGATGATTGACCTGTTATTATTCATTTCATGATGTACTTGCTTTGAATAATTTTTTTTTCTGATATTTTAAAAATATTTACTAAACAACATGTTATAATTTAATGGTAATATAATTATTATTAGCTGTATTATTGATTTTTATTTTTTGAAAAAAAATTATGATTTTGTGTCTAAAAAATAAGCCTAGCTTGAGAAAAAATTATGATTTTGTGTCTAAAAAATAAGCCTAGCTTGAGCACCATTTGGGGCCATGCATGCTGATCTAGTATTCTTCGTGTCGTTTTAGCCAAATTTATAATCTAATACTCGTTGTGGACTTGTAATCCAGTAGCCTATAGTTAGGACCTATTTGATAAAAATGAATAAACTGTTCTTGTTCTTGGTAATGTAAATGTTTAATGACTCGTCTGTTATGACTTCCATTAAATAATTTTTTTCAAATTTGAGTGTGTTCTTGAATTTCGACAGCGATAGACAGGGGCTAAGCTAAAGGAGGGCTTATCCGGACTGCAGTAGTCAGGGTAAGCTTTCTGAAAAAAAAAAAATTATAAATTTACATTATTTTTTTTATAATTTTATAAATAAATTTTTGTTTATGTAGTGTGCTTAATTATTTTTGTTTATCTAGCACACCCAAAAAAATAATATTAGCTTCGCTGCTGGCGATAGAGACATGGATAATTAAACGAGCAAAAACAAAATTAGAGAATTTGTTAGGAAATTTCTCGGCTAAGGGGGCGGCTGCAACTGCAGGAACCGTGTTTGGATATATTTTGAAACAAGCCCCATTAACTCTTACTGCTGTTGGCTGTTGCTGACTTTGGAAGGACGCGGCTTATTTTTTCCAATGTACTCTCACAAGTCACAACACCGGAGAGATTGGAAGCATCCAACTTACAAACAAGGTGACGAGGAGCCCACTAATCAAGGGATCGTTTGGGGCCACTTGCAATTGCTCTATCCTTTTTATTTTAACAGAATTCTCATAAAATAAAGGGGTGGAGCAGCTGCACCGTGCGAATCCTAAATCAAGGAATTTAATTATTTGTTAGAAATAATTATTTGGTAAGAGTTTTAGTACTGTTTTAAGTTTTTTTTTTTTTGTTTGACTATCGTGATATTTACAATATTTACATCAATTACGATATGATTTTAAACCTCTCAAATATTCAAGTGGACGCTCCCATGTGGGAGAAGATCGCTTTCATTTCTGAGGCGAAGGAAATATAAATTAAACCTTCTGATATGTCTGCGTTTAACCCTTCCCTCACATTTATGAGAGACTTTATTGAATCGTCTTTAAATATATTTTTCTAGGTTCAACCCCAAGTCACATCGGTGAAAAGAAATTTATCATTACATTAAATAAAAAGAAAAAACTAAGGGAGTGTTTTTTTTTTTCCCTATTGATTGCTTACCTAATGCAATGCAACTGACGTTAATTAATTCAGAGTACAGACAATATTAACTCTGTTTGTTTTTCTGATTTAAACAAGATTTTCATCTATTAATGGCTTGTTGTCGAGGAAAAAAAAAAAAAACCTTACATGTATGCTTACTGCTTATTTGCCATAATTTGCCCTAATTTTAGTTATCATTGAACCTTCTAGCTAATTGATTATCTCATTACAGTATTTATATCATATTTGTATTTACGTAGTTATAGTTGACCAAAAGTAATTTTACAAAACATCTAGTTGTTTGACAAACAACTGAGTCATGCAAAAAATATTAACTTTAGGTTAGTGTAAATTACAGATATTTTAACTTAATTATCAAAAGACCCATTTTTTTTTATTTAGAATGATTCCGTTTTTTACACATCAAGATAGTTTCTTCTTGCTTATTAATTATCTCATTATGCCATTCTATCCTATTTATACTTATTTTTAGCATGATTCCATCTATGGTCATCAAGAAAGTTTCTCTATAGTGGACAGTGTAGAGAAAAAACCACTGACACACCAAAAGGCTTGTCTAAATAATCATATAGACTCCTTTAATTTTACACAAACCTCTTTTTAAAAATCCTATAAATTATTTTGAATATTTAAAAAATTTTAATATTATTAATATGTCATATTTTTAAAAATAATAAAATCTCTTTGACAAATTAATAATTTTAAATTAATTATATTTAAACATTCAAAATAATTTACAATATTTACTAAATATTTGCAATATTTTTTAATTATGTCTTTATTAGTGCAAATCTTAAATTCAATTTTTGGATTAATAAACTTTAACATTAATAAAATCAACACTGATAATATCTCAGTATTAAAATAATTCTCATTATATATTTGCCATTTTATTAATTATACTTATCGTCATATTTTATCTATATTATATGCTTTTTTTTAATCTTATTACTATAAATATTTGTGTTTATCTAACTATAATCAATGGGTATAATTGTACAAAAAAAATATGTGACCAAATATAAAATTAAAAGAGATTATTTGACTATTTAAGCAAACCTTGGGATTATAAATGACTTTTTCTCGATACGTTATGTAAGAGAGAATTTCACTTTTGATCTCTCTTAATTATTGTTTTTAACATTTAAATCCCTTAAAAATTTTGTAATTACCCACTTTTATTCCTAGTGTTAAAACAATAGCAATAAATATATATTGTTTAATGTTAAATGTAACATTTTTACATAAAAATTGATTATCTAAGTTCTAAGACCTCATAGTAGAACTAGTTAATTCATTAACTTATAAAAATGTCACATTTTACCTTTCGATAGTGTATTTTTTTCAATTGGGATTTTGCATGAGAGATTAAATAAGTGATTAAAATTTATTAGGGATTTAAGCAATAAGAACAATTTCTAAAAGGAACTAATATGTCATTCTTGATATACATATATATAAACGTTAATTCTCTTCTATGTTTGTCGAATTCACCAAAAAATAAATAAATCCACACTCTCAGCAAAGAATAATTTATATTTATTGCATAATATTAATTTTTCCTTTTTTCTAAGGTATATTATATTCAAAAGAAAGTTCTTGATTAAGTAATCATATCCTCAATTCCACATGAACATTATCATGCCAAAAAATATATGTATGAAGAAGAAAAAGAAGAAAAGACATATATATATATTTATTGGGATTTTTCTCAAGTATTAGGTGTCTCTCATTTCGCGTTTGAAGGGAGACGCGCTTTACATTAATTCTTATATAGTACTGCCCAGATTTTACCCTCTCAAGTATTCGAGGGGTGTCTACTCCACTCACATTTCGAAGGGGAGAAAAATGTATTCACTTAATTATATATTATAATTAAAAAAAAAAAACTTCTACATGTGTTGCGGGGAGCTCGAACCCTTACGCTCACAATTGTGAGTGCAAAGTCCTGACCACTGGGCCAAAGCCTAATGGTTAAGAAAAGGCATATATTAATTCATCATGCACAAGCACATTATTAGGAAACCACTTCTGATCTTTTGGGATTACATGCACATGATTTAATTATTTGAAAGAATATCCAAGGCCACTCTTACGTTATATAATTATGTATAATTTAAAGTTATTATATACTTAGAATAAATAGTTGTAACTGAAAATTTTCAAGTGCATAGTTTATCAAAGGCGGATTGGAGTTGTTTATTTTGCCATAACCAGCTTTATATTGTTCCCTTTTTTGGCTAACAATGTGGCATACTTCTCATCAAATCCACATTTTTTTAAGTGCATGAGAAAAATTAAAACATCGAAAAAAAAAAATGTGCTATAGCATTTAAGTTAAACAGAATGCACGTATGGGATATATTTAACATCCTTAAACAAAAGACAAACCAATGTTGTAATTGGTCATTAAAATAGCCACAATTTTCAAAGAGTTGAGTTATTTTAATTAATTGATATCCTAATAGAGCTATTTATAAAGTGTATATAAAAAGAATATCTTCAACTTATTAAACATTTTGGCATTACTCTCCATTCTTCGATTTTAAATGTTCGATTGATTAATCAAAGAATAAGTTATTTCTCAACAAATCCTAGCCCTAAAGATCAAGAAACTATATATAATTACGCTCTGTAACATCCGATATCCTGTGCCCACAAATTAAGCAAACAAAAGGCCTCACAAAACGCTTCATATGATCTTCTGAGCCATGCATTTATCTCGTGGATAAACTCTCTTCTTCATCTTTCTCTTTCTCTTTATTCTTTCTCTTTTTCTTTTGTTTCTAATGGTAGAAGAAAATCCTCACATTGGCGATCAAACAGATGCCTCCCACCTTTCCGAATCTAGAAAGAAAGATTCAACAATTCGAATTCTTTTCAAGTTTTACAAATTATTATTCACAAAATGGCGCAATAAAAAGAAAAATGACGAAAGCAAAACTGAACACCAACGCGAAACGAATTTTGAAGCTGGTGACGGAGAATCACACCCACATAATAAGGTACATATATTTGTGCAAGCATGTATTTGATTTTATGTTCTTATAGATTTGGTTTTCTTTTTTAGATTTCACATGCATGTTTACCACCTTTAATTGATTTTACATGCGAGAATTATTAACAAAATATTAAGATAATATTTTTGTATTTTCTATCTAGGGCTTCTCTTTAAACATTTTATACGTGAATTGTGCATGCATGCATGATGTGATTGTCTCGAATTTCATTTTAGGGCATAGAGGATAACTCAGAAGAACAAACCATGCAAGGAGTTGACAGCTATAGATACAACTTTGACGGAATCGGAGTCTCCGAGACTCCGAACTCCCCAGGGGGTCTCTCCAAACGCCGGAGCGTCGATAACATCTTTCCGCTCTTGCCATCTTATTTCTCAAGAAGCAGTAGCCGAAGGAGTCCCTCTCCTTTCTCGAGAAGCGCCAGCCGAAGAAGCCCTTCGCCAACACCGTCATCTTTATATCGAAGCATAAGTCGGAAAAGCGCGGAGTTGACTGGTCATCCCGGTGCCTCTCCGGCTAGTCTTTCCCGAAATACAAGCCGGAGGAGCACCACTCCGATCATGTTTTCAAACTCAACTGGGATTCCGGTTAAACCTCCGGCTGTGGAGAAGAAGCTTGAGTGCACCCTTGAGGAATTGTGCTTTGGATGCACCAAGAAGATCAAGATCACAAGAGATGCCATTACAAGCTCCGGGTTTGTTTATTAAGCGAATTATTCCTTTTTCTTTTTTCTTTTTTCCCTTTCTTCCAATATAACTCGCATATTGTGACTTGATTCTAATACAAAGTTTGTGGAAGCACTTTCAACTAAAATGGATTAAAATGGAACGGCAAGTTATATGAGATATATTCTTGAACATCTTTTCTTAAACTGAATCAAGGGAAAATTTAATTACACACAGCAAGCAATTTTTCTATTGGCATGGAACAGGTCTAAGCAATCGGGCTATCCTTTAAAGAATGTCGTGCAAGTTTAACTTATTGATATGGGAATTACGAGAAGCATAAGTTTGATTGATGTTGTGCTGATATTATTGGTTTTGGCAGGCAACTAATTCAAGATGAGGAGGTGCTATCAATAAAAGTAAAGCCAGGGTGGAAAAAAGGAACAAAGATTACGTTTGAAGGCAAGGGAAACGAGGTACCGGGGACTCAACCAGCTGACATAATCTTTGTGATTGCAGAGAAACGGCATCATTTATTCAGGAGAGACGGCGATGATCTGGAACTGGCCGTAGAAATTCCTTTAGTAAAAGCTCTTACGGGTTGTACAATTTCAGTCCCTCTTCTCGGCGGAGAGAAGATGGACTTGTCGATAGAAGACGAGATCATTCATCCTGGCTATGTAAAGATGATAGAAGGGCAAGGCATGCCAACAAAAGATCCTGAAGGAGCAAGAGGGAACTTGAAGTTGCTGTTCCTCGTTGATTTCCCAGCAGAACTAACATATGAACAACGCTCAAATGTTCTTGGTATTTTGGAGGATTGTTGTTGATTATCCACTTATTAATTTAGTTCTTATAGGGGAATTACGGGTTTATGCACTGTGTTTTGTTCTATAACAGTTGTAATTTTCTCGTCCTTTTTTTTTTTTTCTTTTTCTCTCCTGTTGATGTTTAGGTCACCACCAGATACCTAAACTCATTTTATCATACACCATTGTAAAATATAGGACAAAGACTTGAAGATGTAGTCATCAAACACAAATCAAAAGTTTGGTTTTGTATGTTAACCAGAAGGGAAAACTAGTGCTTGGTTGAAGAATCTTAGCATTCCGAGTAAAATTGATATTCTTGTTGCAAATTTTTTTCTATTTCAGCGATGCCTAGAAATTTATCAGATTTCTTATGAGACGGGCATTTTGTAGCGACTAATCACGCCATAAATAAGCCTTCGGCACTCATTCAAGCCGTTGATCTCCCAAAAAAAATATCGTTAAATGATAGTGAATGTATGGTTTCAGGCTGATAACGTACGGTTCAATCTTCAATGAAGGTTTGCCGATGAAGAGTATCGGATTCATGAAATACAAATGCCTGGGAAAGAACCCAAAAATTAGCAACGTTTTTACAGTAACTAAACTACGATATTTAACATTTGAAAATATAAACTGAAATACTCAACAATTCGGCACTGTTAATTTAACAGAACGGATCAGTTTCCATCATTTTTCAGCCGCTACCTTTGTTACAAGTATGTCAGCGGGCACACTTCAGGCACCCGAAAAGGAGCTAATTCAGTAAGATATCACTAATTATATAGCCAAAACAAATACAGACAATGCAGCAAATTTTAACTGTACTCTCATATTTTGAAACCAATCAAATCTTGTTCAAATAGAAGTTATACAGAGAAAGAGGAAGATACTCCAAAATGGTTTTGAGTACCTAAAATTACGAAGAGAAATACAGAAAAAATAACATAAAGACAAGTCAGAAACAGAGTTATCTCATTACGCCTTCGACCATCCCAGAAGGGCACGTATTATGCCAAGTAGACTACCAGATATCAGAACTTTCAGCAATCTTAGCTTGCCCTTTGTGTAGGGCGGGTATCTCACAGGCACATCACCGATAAAACCTCGGGATAGAACTGCTTTTTTATGACTGAAAACATCAAAAGAGAATTTCCCATGGTATGCTCCCATCCCACTCTCCTGGACTCCCCCAAATGGCAGAGAATGAACAGCAAGCTGCATTATCAGAACATGAAAATCAAAAACCTTACCCATCAAACAATGCTTCTATTGAAATTTTCCAAACAAATTCATGAACTGCAACCTGATTTCATGATTGACACAACCATGTCTCTAAAAATGATCAAAGCACAACCAATCTTAGCAACAGTCTAAAATCGAACAAATGCTAAATAAAATTTATATATGTCCTCAGCAGCATCCAGTAGTCACTTTAACCTTAATCACAGAGAATATCACAATCTTCAGCATGTGCAAACGCAAGAAAGTAGTAAGGCATGATTTTTCAGAAGAGCAAGCATAATTACATGTACAGCAGTGTCATTGATAACCAAACCCCCTGCGGAGACAGTTTCCACAAACTGGTGCTTGAGCTTCTTGTTGTTGGTAAATAGATAGGCTGCAAGTGGCTTTGTTCCTGAATTTATAATATCAAAGCTATCCGCTATTTTGTCAACCTGTTCCAAACCCAAAAAAGAAAAAAAAGAAATGGAAATGAAAGATCCACAAATAAAAGACGCAGACTATCTTTATTCTTGGTAACTAGTGAAACCTGATAGTCATCAGCATTTTCCTTGACCAAGATTCAGATAGCTAACTAGATAATTTTGTTCGCATGAGAATACCTAAGATTCGGATAGCTAACAAGAGAAACCTGTTCACAGGACAATGCCAGGTTAAACTTTTAAGTTGGCAAACTTTAAGGGAGAAAATGTCATGCTGTTAAGTTATGTCATTTACTGATATTCTTACATTATTTTGCAGGTACAGGTGATGTTGATTTTATCACTAGTGTTCTGTCTTGTGTTTGGTTTGGAGAGCAGCAGCCAAACCAGAATTGTGGGGCAGTCTGTTGATCAATCTCATATCGCTTTTATAATTTATGCTTCAAGAGAAGAATGCAATTGAAAGAAAAATTGCAGCACTGGGAGAAATGACAATAGAGAGAAAAATAAAGAGAAGTAAGGCCACTATACTACAATACGCTTAGTCCCTACCGTAAGGATGGGAAGCAAAGGACCAAATATCTCTTCTCTCATGATCAAAGAGTCTCGCGGGACATCTAATAAGAGGGTGGGAGCAATCCGCCTGCCACACAAGGAAGATTAATGTTATAACAGGCCCACAGTTTATAACAGAAACTAAAAGTAAGGCGTAAAAGAGAACAACCATATACACGGTAGCACTCACAGTTTGTTTTTGTCCCTTTCGCCTCCATGAACAATCTTTCCAGAAACCTTGTCATCATCTAGGAGTTTTGACAGGCGTGCGAAGTGGTTGGAATTGACTATGCGGGACAAGTCTTTTGATTCCAATGGATTCTTCCCGTAAAAATTCTCCAATTCATTTTTCAGAGACTCTAGCTGCAGAAAAAAAGGCTTAGGTGGAGAATAAATACATGGATTCAGAGATGTTTCAAGTATTAGCAACCTTACCAGCTTTGGAGCATAATCTTTTGTCGTTATAATGTAATCAGGAGAAATGCATGCTTGTCCATTATTACAACCCCACTTGCCCATAATCATCCGCCTACATGCAACCTTTAATATATATAGCAGTATGTCAGATGCAATGGTGGCAGATATGGTCGAATTAGCAGCCAGTAAATGACTATGGGATTTTGATTTTCTGACTACACAGAGAAGGAAAGCTTTATACTTTTAAATTGATGCCCGAATCAAAGACAACTGGAGATTTTCCTCCAAGCTCCAAAAGAACTGGTGTTAGATGCTTTGCAGCTGCAGCCATCACAATGCGTGCAACTCTTGAATTGCCTACATTCAAGGATTATTTGTGACTTAATTCATTATATCCATAGTAAAGTATGAAAATATACAGTTTAACGACATGCCAAAAAGCACCAATCTTTTCTGAGTTTCCCTCTTTCTTTTTCCCCACCTAGCTGAAACAGCTTCCTCCACTAAAATGTTAAATATATAAAACAATAAAACCAAACTGTAGTTGTCCCATATTTTCCTCTACCATGACAGATTATTTGAATGTACAATTGCCTGACTTAAAAGGACCACCACTAATAGGATGATAGATTCCTAAGTAAACAAGACATAAAAGAATTTCCACTAGATTCTTCTTTTTAGAATATTTCCTCTATTTGGTCTAGTTAAAATCTTCAACCCAGCCAATCAGTACCTCACTGGTGAGATATGCTAGTCAACCATTTTGTGTTTGAACCACTGAAATCCACGCCTCCTTGTTGTAGATGTGCATTTATTCCATAAGTGTAAAGAAACAAAATTGGAAAAACTTGAAGTGGGCCCAAAAATCCTATTATGTTTCTAACCATTTCAACCTTGAGCAATGAAAAAACATTCCGTCTTCTTCACATCAAAATACATGACACCATAATTTTAAAAAAAAATGAAATTATAACCCACAATAAGATGAGCCTTATATCATGCTAGAAGAAATTGTACATAAAAGATTGATAATAAGAACCTGTATAACATATTTTATCCCACTTTTGATCAAGCAGAGCAGACGTTTCAGCAACTGCCCCTTCAACAACCCTTATGGACGACAAATCCATATATTCACCAAATAGTTTTGCAAGCAATGCAGACGAGGCTGGAGCAATTTCGGATGGCTTTAGAACCAGAGCATTACCAGCTGCAATAGCCCCAACAACTGGATCGAGAGATAACACTGGGAAAGAGTTGAAGTTATAGTTATTATTTTCTAAAATATGGGAAACAAAGGCATCAGATCTGATAAAAATACAATCTTAATCCACTTTAAAATATGAAAAAAAATTCACCAGAACGTCTAACATACAGAAAGGATAATTCCATGCTGAGATGATTAATACAACACCAAGTGGTTCTGGCACTATTTCAGCTGATGAAGGAAAAGTTGTAATTGAAGTTTTAGCCTGCACTATGAGCAAAATGTTGAATTAAATTTAATTCAAAGACTATCAACATTAGTCACAAAATAGTTTCCATATAGATAGGAGGTTCTGAACAAATTGCCTTCTCTGGTTTCATCCAGTGCTTTAGTTCCTTGAGTGCTGACTTGATAGAATTCTTCAACAATGCTACCTGCCAAGCAAACCCTATAAATCAATACCAGAGGAAAGTGAAGTAGACTATGCTTCATATAAAACTTCCATGCAATAATGAGAAGCTCCAGGACAGTTGCCTTCAGGTTACCACCAAACCAAAAAGAGTTCCAGAATTACGCACCCACATATAACATATGACCAGAAAGAAATAAAACTCCAGCAAATCTTGTTATAAAGTGCAACAACAACAACAAATGCAGAGGATTAGTACTCATGTTAATTCTCTATTCCACTTGTTGTTTTAACTTTGACTTGAATTTCTGTCGCAAGCTTATCAACTTAAACCTAAAGGCACAGGTTTGAATTAAGGTGTTCACATGTTAAAGGGAACAGAGCACCAGCCTCTGCAACCAAGACTTGTAGACTCTAAATATCTGCTTTAAACATTGAGTTAATTAAAATAATTTCAAACATCTAGCAAACTGCTGCTGCATTAATTTCCATCGCAAGAAATTAAATCAGTGACTATCTAATTTCTAACAGCTCAAACATCCAGATTCCCAACTATCAATATTGTGGCTCCTAATTTTTGGAGTTATTTGACTCTTGTACATATATTTTCCTCTTTGTCCCAGCTTTTAAGTTCATATTCCAGTCATCTACATATCGTCCCATATATTTTACAAAGTAGTTAGTTGCCGGAGATAAAAACATCTCAATGTTAAAAAATGGGCATAAATTCATGAACATGAAAACAGAGTTCGGAAGAACTTTTCTTCATTAATTAGATAACTATCAACCTATCAGTAAAATGAGCCAAATGATGTAAATTAGCAGCTCCTGTGCAAAACCGAGGAAGCTTTCTTACAACAGATATGTCCCATCAAGCAGAAGTTTACATATGTTCCTTCAAAAGGAGAGGGAAAAAGGGGGGAAGCAAAAATGAGACCTAAGCCCTACATGTTGATTTCAAGTCTAAATGTTACTGGTATTTTGAAGACAAAAATAAAATTGCAAAATTTTGTCAGAGCTGAGTAGGTGTATCATTAATGCTCCTGATATCTATTCATAAATTTTTCACACAGAGAACCCAAACCTTACCATTTTACACCATGATTTCTAACCACCTTCTTGTACATCAACATTCAGGCGTAAAGCAAAAGTAAAAAGGTACAAAAGAATTAATTACAACAGAATAACAAACTGAAAAACAAATCAGTACGCCGTTGAGGTTTCTTTATGATATCAACTCTTCCACAATCCTACCACTAATTGGCCAACCAATAATGTTTACCATAATTGTTTAGAAGATTTAATTGTAGATAAAATAGACATCTATAGCAGCACCATTAATCAATCCCATCATCAGAACAGTGATCACATTCCATGGGAAAAGAAATGTAGCATAGAATAAAATCATATGCAAATAGACATACATTTAAGGTGAAAACGCACAACAAAGTACCCAAAAATAATACCACTCTAAATTAGGCCCACATATCTCACTATTTTTCGTTTAAGCCTTATGTAGGCACGCATAACACAAAACGAAACATAAGTAAAACCTATGGCATTGTATCATTTAAAGCAAGCACTGCACGTCAAACCAAACGTCAATATAAAAGGGTTGTTGAAATTTTCCCGTTTTAAAACTGAATCATCAATCGTCCAGTTCAAGTTCCACTCCAAAGATAATGATAACAAAAACCTTCATAAATATATAGCAGACAAATTTCATTAAATTTTCTCTTCAAAAAAATTATAGAAAAAACTCCAAAATTGTATATAATCGATAATCTACGAAGATGAATTGATCTTATAATCTAATCATCATGATCAAATAATAGTAATGATAATGAGCTCGAAATATGCGAAAACGAAATGGAAAGAACAGAGTCAATGTCGTATTTAAAAACAAAGAAAAAAGAAGAAAAAGCTGAAACGACCTCGTAAATGGAGGATTCAAGCTCCGGCTTATCGAGATCTTGACGAAGAGCGTCGACGATGTCCGCCTCGCGCTCGTTAAGCATCTTCATCAAACTCTTCAACTGAGACACTCTCCATTCGTAACTCTTCGTTTTTCCAGTCGCAAAAGCTCCTCTCAGCTCCTTCACGAACAAGCTCGCCGCCTCCGCATCGAACACCTCATTCTTCTTCTTCGTCTCTTCTTCACTCCCCATTGCAATTCACAAAGCGAGAGAAAGACAGATGGATTTTGGAATTCTGTTGTTTTTTTGCTTCGGCTACAAACAATGCTGACGAAGAAAATGATATTAGCATTTTTATACGCGGTTTATATACGTATATATTTATATATTTATAATTTACGCTAACGATGGTAATAATTGAATTAAATTAATTAAATATTGGAAACGGGGAAGCGAACAAAAAAAGTGTCATTATTTTATTGATTTAAAATCAGAGAGAGTGGGACATTTTTTGGGAGTTGGCGCGTCTTTTCGGAACTCGCGGCGTATCTTTGGTGCTTTCCTTCGGGCGTGTTTTGATTGCTCGTCCGGCTGTTACCACGCACGTATTCTTCACGCTATGTGATGGCACGTGGTGTTGGTGGTGACGTATCTTGCTGCTTTTCCGCTGGGCGGTGAATTTGTGATAACAAAATGACAACGTGAGTGTAAACGTGGAATGGGGAATAAAGGTGGTAAAATAGGTGTAGATTTCTTCGTATTCACATGATGAATATTGGCACGATAAATAAATGGTTTGACATGAGACGAAAAATGACCGTGCACGTTTGTATTAGACTATTTTATTATAATTATATATTTATAATGTGAATATCAATTAATGTGTAATAATATTATTGAAATACACACACATATATATATATATATATAGTTTCACAATGTTATATGCTTACAAAATTTATTTATCCTTTTTTAATGTTCATGTGTTAAATTTCTCAACTGAAGAAAAAAAATTCTTTGTGTTCAATGGTTCTTAGTTTATTTTTTTAATTTTAATGATATTTATAATTAAAATTCTATCACAACCTCCTAAAAAAAATTATGTAATTGTAGTTAGCATATTTGAATTCAAAGCTGTGTTTACTAA
The DNA here is from genome assembly GCA_030449925.1 of Citropsis articulata. Lineage (NCBI taxonomy): Eukaryota > Viridiplantae > Streptophyta > Magnoliopsida > Sapindales > Rutaceae > Citropsis > Citropsis articulata. Next base: position 6,190,615 of record JASUUH010000227.1, on the reverse strand, counting down.
AACATAATGGAAATCGAAATCAAAAATTTGTTCGCTTGTTAAAGTAAACTTGGGAATGGAAATGAGTTACATGTGACCCATTACTGGAGTTCTGATTCCAATATAGGGGTTGGGAAATGAAGTTCATTGTGATTTTAATTCTTATATCTCAAGTAAACAATTTATTGTAATTCACATTCTTGATTTCGATTACTAATTAGTAAATTTACCATAAATCTGCTTTCAGAAACATGTGAGAGGACTAGAACTCCAACTTAAATTTGCGAGAAAAAAAATGTTTCCTTTAAATAATTAAATAATTCTCATTTTTATTTTTACAGAGATATATTTACAAGGGTATATCTCTTAGGCCACACAAAATTGCAGGAAATTATTTAATGTAGAATATTACATCTCCTCTATTATTTCTCGCTTATAAAATTTAGGTCTCTACCTTTTTCAATAAGTTACCATCTGTAAATAGCAAGACCAACAAAATAATTTAGTACTTGTAAATAGCAAGACAAACGAAGTAATGAATACCAATCACAAGGGCGATCATAAGCGAGCTTGCGTATGGGTCCTACCGTCCTAGTCGCAGATAACAAAATAAATACGGTAGATAATATCAAGAAAAAAAATGTGGCCAGCACATAACAGTCTAAATAAACCAGAAGTTTAAAGTGATATTTGATTGCCTGTATATTATATAGGAAAGAGAAAAATTATTTATTTGTTAAAATTGCAATGGAAAAATGCATTGTTTGGACTCTTTTGTCATTGTAATATCATTGTCAGTCTAATTTGGCCTGTTTTATCAAAAGATAAGGAGGATCTCGTGTTGTTAAAAAATTGCATTTATTTTTCAACATTAAAGTATGGAAATTTAATATTACAACGTCGTGGATGTAATGGATCCTCAATTATACTAATGGTCAATAAAAAAATCTAAATCTCAACTATATGACGACTTATCTGTAACTACTGCGTCTTAATGTAGTTAATAACTAAACAATATAATAGTTATATAGTTCACTCAAACATTAGGATTTTTAGCATGACTTAATGGGTAATTGAAAAATTAGAAACCCAACTAATAAATATGAGAAATGTTAAGAACCTACCTTTCCACCTACTAATTTCGTCAATCCACCCACTTCTAGAAAATAATTAGAAGAAATTTACATTATTTTAACAATTACAAATCAATCAAAAGTTTGTACAATTAATCAATTAATTCTTTCTTCTTATTATTTTTTCTTAGATCCTCGATATATTTGACTATTAAGATTGTTTTAAGATAAATTTTACCAGACATTTTACTGTGATAATATAAAATGACTAAATTAGCCTAAGAAATATGAGTTATTGTATTTAATAGTTTTGATATTTAATTTTATTTGATTAAATATCCAAATTTCTTCTTTATTTGAATATTCAAAAATAATATTGTCAATTTATTGTAATTGTTTATTGGAAATGGGGTGGGTTTACAAAAATTATGGGAAGAAAATATCACTACCTTATAATAATTAAATTTTTATACTATTAACTTCCCTTTAAAACCCTAAATGTAATTTTTTCCCCCTTTCAGTTAATCAATTTTTTAAATACATCGAGCATTCATGTTAGTCGATAGCTTTAGCATAATAAAAAAGATTAATAAAAGTATATTTATCACTCAAAACTAATTTCTAATTCTTGGTTTGATATTGATCTGGTATAAAAAAGAAAAACAAAAACAAAAACAAAAACAAATTGATAGAAATAAATTTTGATGGCATTCGAGTTATCCTTGATGTGGTCTTATTTCATGATGCGTTGATATAATATTTGTTTGAACGGGCTTCTAGTAACTAAATTTAATTTGTTACATGATGCGTTCATATAATAAAATGCGGGACACCAAATTGGCCATTGGATTCAATTTAGTGGCCAAATTTAATTTGTTTTATCCATTTTAATTCCCATTTCCCAATTCTTTATTGAACGTCCATTATGTTTGTCTTTATTTCTGCATACACACACACATTAATATTTATTTATTTTCATTAGTCGGATGCATCGGCCATCCTGTTTGTTTGTTCTTTATCTAGTTGGCATGAATAAATGAATGGTGGGTTAACTGATTTTTGAAAAAGGGATAATTTAAAGCCAAATTTGAGGCAGCACGCCACATATTTTCTTAATGCTTGAACTTTTTGGTAAACTGATTTTATCAGTTTCCCTTTTCCCTAAAATTAATGTGAAGTGATGTTGGGATTAATTAGCCACGGTAGCATGTCTGTTGTTGGATTGAATCAAAAAGTCCAAATTTTATATTTTACATTTTTTTTCAAAAAAATTTCATTATGTTTTATAAATTTATAATTTATAAATTTTAGTTTTTATTGGATTAATCTTTAAAAACTAGGCTTCTAAAATTTAAAACTATAAATATATGTGATCAGTGGAGTAAGGCCTCGTTTGGAATTGAGGTTGAAATCCAACAAACTACTTATTTTATAATTTTTGATAAAAATAATATTTGATAAATTTTATAAAAACAGCTTATTTTATAAATTTTTTCATTATGTCAGTGGTTTTTAAAAACAGACAGAGTGTTACTTTTCATAAGCAGTTTATTCAATAGGCTACTACGCTTTTTTAAAATTCCTATTATAACCTTAATATTTTGATAAAAAAACAATTATATCGTACTTATCCATAAACTCTAATATATAGATTATTAGATTATGTAAAAGCATAAATTTTTATCATCTTTTATGTAATAGTTTATAAAGTTTTTTAGATTTTTCTTAATTGATTTTTTTAATTAATTTTACATATTTAAGAAAAAGAATTATGCCTAAACAATTTATTAAATATAAAAAAAAAATTAAAGCGTATGTCCATTTTAGTCATTATATAATACAACAGCACTTTCGTAATAAGATTAACTAAAAGCATGTACTTTACTTTTCAAACTCACTCATAGCAATCGCAACATCACAATTTACTAAACACCAAACTATTTTTCTAATCAACATCTTATTTTATCTGCACATCACAAGCAACTTATTCTATCAGCCTCCACAATTTCAAACAGCCCTAAATACATGTTAATAGATGTATTTTAAGTGTTTTTTACATTTTCGAGTTGAAATTAGACTTTTTAAGCGAAACCTGAATTCAATGTGAGCTTTTATAAATATTCCCGAATTTAACTTACACTCAAATGGAGCAAACTTTTTATGCTATTTATAGCATTAATTAATAATTATTTACTCAAAAATAATAATAGGATCTTGTTAATTACAACTAATATAATTACAATCCATGTAATATGATAGTGGACCCATTGTTATCTTACTAATTTTTGTATATTTAATAAGAGTTATAAATTTCATAAGTTATAACTTAGCAAAACCCTAATGAATGATCAAAAAGTTGCACGTGCTCTATCGAAAGTTCTCTCACCCTCTGTGTCAAATTTACTTCTTTCTCAGTGCACCAGCTGGCAAGTGGAGCTGATGGAAAAACTGTTGTTTCGCTCTCTGAGTATCATAGCTCATTTAATAAAATAAAATCGAAAATGAAACCGAGAAGTTCCATTGTCTAATCAAAATCGCAGCAGAATGTTCAACGTTCACACGCACCGATATCTTCTCCGGTCAGGAACCATCTGCCGCCTGATCACCTGGAACTTTGTTCATCTGACGTCACATGACCATCAATCACGTTGTCAAATTTATATCACACACGTGTGGTTTTCGCTATCGTTATATCGTAGCAGTCAAGTGGAACTGTGGAACCAATGCTCTCCATGCACTTTATGACTTTTAATTTTTATTTTCCATTCCAGTTAGGTATTTTTTTGTTGGGAGACCGGTTCAGCCGGTACACCTAATCTGGTTCTTTTCACTCTCCACGCCAAATGACATGTCGTGAATACTTGAACCTTCTGGTAATCTGGCGATGAAGGCAGAGCTGTAAACAGATGTTAATTATTTAATTACAAAATAATATTTTTACCTCTAGAATTATTTATAAAATAATATTTTTACCCCTATAATAATCACAAAATGATATTTTTATCCATAAAATTAGTTACAAAATATATTTTTGTCATTACTCAATTATTTTTATTTTTTAAATAGAAAAATTATAAAAATTACATCAAAGTGCAATTAACGGGTCGTTTTTAGTTAAATAATACAATTTTTTTTATAGGCGCGTATGCGATAATCCGTTAACTTTTTCTTTAATTTTAACGAGAATAATAAATTAATTATAAAATGATATTTTTACCTCTAGAATTAATTATAAAGTAATATTTTTACTCCTATAATAGCCACAAAATGATATTTCTATCCCTAAAATTAATTACAAAATATATTTTTGTCCTTACTCAATTATTTTTATTTTTTAAATAAAAAATTATAAAAATTACATTTAAGTACAATTAACAGGTCTTTTTTGGTTAAATCATACAATTTTTCTTTTTAAATTCTTGTTGAATCAACTTTACTATTAAAATTTATAAAAAAAAATTTTGTTTGATTCAACAAGAATTTTTTAAAAAAATTGCATGATTTAAAAAAAAAAGCCCGTTAATTACACTTAGATTTAATTTTTTTATAAATTTTTTCTATTTAAAAAATAAAAAATAATTGAGTATGGTCAAAAATTTATTTTATAACTAATTTTAGGGATAAAAATATCGTGGTTATTGTAAGGATAAAAATATTATTTTATATTTAATTCTAAAGGTAAAAATATTATTTTATAATTAATTTATTATTTTCATTAAAATTAACTAAAAAATTAATAATTATCATCTACTTACCTATTTTTCAAAAAATTTATCACCCAAAGATAATTAACCCTACGAAGAATAAAAAATATCGCATTGAAGGGAATGAGATCAATTTAAAATAATCTTTGACGAGGTCAGGGAAAAAGATAACGAGTGTTTTGTCCATGTGTTTGTTCCATTATTTTCCACGATCCATGCTTATCCCTAGTTGATGACATATTCCATACATCATGTGAAACCTTTTATTGGTTTTTACTCTGCAATTCTTTTCAATGGACACGTCTCCAAGGCGGAACTAATTTGGTCAATGTTGAACAATTGGCTTATTAAACTTTTGTATTCTTTTTTTTTCTTTGAATCATCATCAATAAATTATATTCATAACGTGGCAAAAAAAATTTGGCTTGAATCATTAAACTTACCATTTTCAACCTAAACTTATCATGTTAATTGTTGACGCTAAAATCTGATCGTGTCGTTGTATGATATCAGATTCTAACGCAAACATTTGAATTTATTTAAATTTATTTGTGTAGAGATAGTTTTCAGTCTTAATTTATTAGAATCCAATCTAACAAACAGGAAATGACGAATACGATTCTATTGTAGCAAGTAACTGCAATTAGAGAAACGGTCAAAAGTGTCAAAAGTTTTTCTGGCGTTAATCTTCTCAAGTCAATATCAATGATTTTTGCAAGGATAACAAAGTACCTAAATTTTGAATAAAGAATAAATAAAAATGAACCAAAAAAAAAAAAAGATAAGAAGAAGTTATTCCTCAAAAGAAGAGAAAGAAGTAAATACAAGTAAAGATAGAGATGAGAGGGGATAAAGAATTAGTTTAAAAAACAAATCCTTTGAGATTCTATAGAAAATGAGATGAAATCGAGTTTTTTCAAAAGTCTTCAATGGTTTTATATAGATCAAATCCCCCCCTTTTGATTATGGTATAGTGGAGTTTTCTAATAGAGTTTCCCCTTCATCCTCTCTAAATTCTATGATTATAGGTTTTTAGGATAGTATTTCACCTCACCTACTCCTTAGAATAATGGGATTATGGATTTTGTAAATAAAACTCAATCTCTGAATTTTCAGATAAGGTGGAATGGTTGTTTTTTATTGGATTTGTTCCCAATTTCAACTACCTTCTCGTTTACTCCTGCTCGCTAGATTTCCTCTAGGCTATTTTAAGTGATGAGGCGAATAGAATTAAGATCGAAAGAAAATTTGATTCTGATCACCCTGCCTTATCACCCAAACATTAATAATGTTCATGCTCCACTAAGTGGCCAATGAATTTTCGAACGATTTATTGTTGTGTTCATTAATTTTATATGATTCTGATCACCCTGTTTTATCACCCAAACATTAATAATGTTCATGCTCCATTAAGTGGCTAACGAATTTTCGAACGACTTATTATTGTTTTCATTAAATTTATATAAATGAGTAACTACCTATCGTTACGCAAAATTTACATCAAAAGATGTGACATTTGATGTGTTGTTTTCATTAATAATGAGTAACTAATTACCGCATTTGAGGATTTTATAAGATGTTAACTATTATTGAATGCAAGATGACAATGCAAGAAAATAGTACTTACCATTATGATCAAAACTTAAGAAAAATGCTTTCTATTTGTTTCTATTTTCTTTTTTTATTTTTACGATACCAGTTGCCTTAAAAAAAATGTACATTGGAATGCTGCAAATTATGTTATTATAAATTTAGTTATAAACGTTCAAACTGTTCAAACGGTCAAAACTGTTTTATAAATTTAGCTATTACATGGGGGCCCATTTAACTCATGTCACAAGAGTCCACGATTCGATTGAGACTAGAAGTGGACAAGCCCACATTGACAACCCCGGCAAGCCCCTTGTCTCACACCACTACAATGTGTGTGAACAAGATGATGCCAAGTTGACGACGACATTATTCTACTACTCGGAGGCTCGGAGCAAACGAAAAGCAGCAGCGGTACATGCACATTATCTTAAAATTGGAAATTATCTCGTTTTGACCGTTCGAATGATCAATAAGATATGATTTATTTTTTGACAACTAGGGCATAGCTTTTTGACCACAGCAAAACCCCCCAACGTCTTCAGTAAAGTGTAAGAACCTCTTTAGTATAATTTATTTAAAAAGTATAAGTGTTTATTTAATTTTATAAATATTTTTTAAAATTTTTTATAATATTTGATTATTTTTTGAGGGGATAATTTTTAGCTTAAATAAGCTAATTTACCTCTACTAGTAAAAGCCTAAAATTTGAGCTTTTGAGAGTAGAGGTTAAAGAGCTTTTCTAAAAAATATATAATATCAAAATATCATAATATTTAATTAATTCATAATCCTTTTGTATAAAAGCATCGTGAAAATTATTCTTCTTTATATAAACGTATTACCATGGCACTTCACTTTATCTCTCTCTTTTTTTTTTTAAAAAAATAATACTTTAATTTTCTGATCACTGTCATCGTGAGAGAATATATATCAATGACGCAATTTAATTTGGATAGTATTATTTATTTGGGAGAATATATCAATGATGTAATTTTTTATTTTGAAAATTAAAGAAGTGATTAAATTAGTTTTTTCTTATTAATTGATAGCTTGAATGTATTTTGTTACATGTTATATAATTATGAATACATATCTTTTTTGGTAATTTAATTACACAAAAATACTTTTAGTTTTACACAACCAAACAGTTTAAGGTTCAAAAGTGATTTTTAATTATAAACCAAACGCTTTGACTTTTGTCAAAAACTCTATTGGTATAAAAATTTCTATATAAAAATTTCTATTCTTTATAATTTCTATTTAATAAAATTGTCTTAGAAGCGGATACAAGTCAAATTTTGTAAATAACAATTTTTTTTTTTTAAACTAGTGTAAAAGATTCAATTCAAATTTTTAAAAAATATACAGTATCAAAAATCATATTTACAAGGTTTTTTGTCATACAGTTCCGGTTGTAAATATAGAAGATAGCGGTTGCGTTTTCAAAAATCTTTCATGTACTGTTGTTATAATCTAGATGTTATTTATTTTATAAAATGCAAACTTGTGCAAGATTGTTAGCAATTTAAACTGAACTGCAGCAATTCGACATTCTATAATTTAAATTGCTAAAAGAAACAATACAAAGCTATATTAAATAAACCTATAGAATGTTAGTATTTTGTTACATGATAATTGTTGGAATTTTGGATAAAATAATAGAAAATTATCATTCTTATTCATTTTTTGCTCATCTAAATAGCTCTAAATTCTAACGTATTGCTTTTTCTTTTTAAATTTGTATGATTAATTAATGGCTTTGTTTAATAAAATAACAATTTTACCACTAAATAAATAAAAAGATCATTTTTATTTTATAAAAACTTTGAAAATAAAAAATTATAATTATCAAATACTCCTAATTTAATAAAAAAATAAATCCAAAAATTAGAATATTTATTTTTTTAATAAATTTTTTTAATAAAAAATTATAATTATAAAAACAATTACAAAATTTTGGGATTTAATAAAAATCTCCTAAATTATTAAAAATTTGGGATTTATTTTTAATAAAATTTTGCAAAATTATAATTTTTAATAAATAAATTCACTTATTTTTATTAACATATTATAAAATTATAATTTTTAATAAAAATAATTATTAAAATTTTATAAAATTTAAATTTAATAAAAATTAGCTGAGCACATCTATTTGAGATTTATTTTTTATTAAATTTAAGAGTATTTTTATAATTATAATTTTTTATTTTTTATTTTTTTTATAAAATAAAATGATCTTTTAATTTATTTAGGAGTAAAATTATTATTTTATTTAAATTATTTAACGATATTAATATAAAAATGACTAATTGATATAAATTTAAAAAAAAAATTTAAAAATATATTAAAATTTTATAATAATTAAATGAAGATAAAATAAAAGAGAGGTGGAGGAATGATAATCTCCTTAAAATAATTTCTTTTTAATCTTCACCAACCGCCTGCAGGGTTTCAAGAAAACTTTGCTTTTTGTGGTTGGGATAGGGACAAAGTTATCACCTTGTATAAAAACAAACCCAACCCGATTCCCAAACACAATCAGAACAAAGGAAAGGGGAGTGGCGCGCGCGTGCTTGCCATTGGGCCTCGTAATCCAAAACAAAAGGAGCAAAGAGCGAACGCTTGAAAAAGAACCAAATGGCAGCTCGGCCAGCTTCACTGACCCAACAACAGATACGACTGCAATCAAAATCACAGTCACCGATGGCTTCCTCTTTAAGCGCCGCCGCTTCTTCTCGCCTTCTTTACTCCACCACTGCCGCCGCCGCCGCAGCTAAGCTTTCTCCCTCTTCCGCTTCTTCACTCTCTTTCTCTCTCTCCTCTTCTTCCTCCCTCAAATGCCTCAGATTCTCTCCTCTGATCAGCCAGGTAACTTTTATCGAGTGTGATTTTTTTTTTCTATTTTGTTTTTTCTTTTGCGTAACATGTAGTTTTATCTGCTTCTTTGTTTTTTTTTTGGATTGCAGAGGAGATCGTCTGTGAACAGAGGATACAGCACTGCAGCTACGACGAAATGTGCGGCGTCGGATCCTGCTCAGTTGAAGAGTGCTAGAGAAGATATTAAGGAGCTTCTCAAGTCTAAATTTTGTCATCCTATTTTGGTACATATGCGAATGTGAACCCTCTTTGAATTTCTGAATTGCATTATTGATATGCTGTCTTTGTTAGTTTGGGGATAAAAGTTTTGGAATTGAATTTTTGTGAAACCGCAATGTTTAGTTCTATAATTAACATTGCACAAGAATGAAAAATAAAGCGTGTACTTACCAAGTCTAGTTGATGAAATGGAACTATTCAGTAGTTTTAAGTGTTTACAGCTTCTTATGTATGGTGATATTAATAACAGGTTCGTCTAGGATGGCATGATGCTGGTACTTACGACAAGAACATTGAGGAGTGGCCTCGAAGGGGAGGAGCTGATGGAAGTCTTAGATTTGAGGTTGAGCTGAACCATGCTGCCAATGCTGGTAATGATCTGAACATTTTTGTGTAATTGAGCTTGTTTTGAAGATTTGGCACTCACAACCTTGCATTTCAGGGCTTGTGAATGCATTGAAACTGATTCAACCTATCAAGGACAAGTATTCCGGCGTCACATATGCAGACTTGTTCCAGTTGGCTAGTGCTACTGCTATAGAGGTCTAACTAACTCTTATTTTGGAATTAATATGATTTTAATTAATCTGATCATCTAAAGGTTCTATCAATTTCTCTGAAATTCAGGAAGCTGGGGGCCCTAAGCTGCCAATGAAGTATGGAAGAGTGGATGTCTCAGGACCTGAGCAGTGCCCTGAAGAAGGAAGGCTTCCCGGTAAATACACCTTTGATGTCTATAGAATTTGGCTTGTTATATTTTACCATGGCTACATTAAACAAAATAACAGCTGTTTGTTGACTTTGATGTAGGAGTTAGATGTGTGTTTGATAGTATAGAAGCCAACCAATGTTATTCATGGCATGAGGTTTATGTATGTGTGTGCTCAGACACATGCTTATACATTTGTGTGGATTGAGTGAGAAATATACTTAGACACTTTGGTGGTTTGAAAAAGAATAAATAGATAAATACAAAGTTGTATATTGAAGGTTTATATCTGCTGACATTTGGGCAATTGATAGCTTAATGTGCTTGCAGCCCTATGACTTTGTTTATTCTCTGATGTATAATTTTGTGAGTATGATGTCTACTGTTTTATGGATTAGATGAGTATTGAGTAGCTGTTTCCCCCCTTACTGGCGAATTTTGAAGTGTATGGTTGACTTTGTTTATTCTCGGATGTATAATTTTGTGAGTATGGTGTCTACCGTTTTATGAATTAGATGAGTATTGAGTAGCTGTTTCCCCTCATACTGGCGAATTTTGAAGTGTATGGTTGAGCTGTAATTATTTGTAGTTTTTGTTTTCTTTCCCCTCCTTTTTTTCACACTTCGTCTTGAATGACTACGCAACTAAATTTTGAAGTACCCATTTGGCATACAGATGCTGGGCCTCCATCACCTGCTGAACATTTAAGAAATGTCTTTTATAGAATGGGATTAAATGACAAGGTAAGATAAACTGTAGGAAGACTTGGTTGTTCTGTTACCTCAATTGGTTGTGATGTTTATTAAATAGTTCTTTGATCTGCAGGAAATAGTTGCCTTATCTGGTGCGCACACACTGGGAAGGTCTAGACCTGAACGAAGTGGTTGGGGCAAGCCAGAAACAAAGTACACGGTAAAAAGCCTCTTTAGTTGTTTGGGAGTTACCATAGAGAACCTTTCTATTACTTCCTCTGAATTGTTTATTTCTGGATGACTCTACAATCTGATAATTATCTGCTACAAAGAATATATAGCTATAGCAAGCGGCTAATTATTTAAGAAAATATATTGCATGACAGAAAGATGGACCAGGAGCACCTGGTGGGCAGTCCTGGACGGTACAATGGTTGAAATTTGACAACTCCTACTTCAAGGTTTGAAGTCAGAACACTGTCTCTTCATATGCATCTGCTATAGTGAGAAATAGAGGGGATAAGTAAAAGCATATTCCGCTTGCTGACTGATTTATCTAACAGGATATTAAAGAAAGAAGGGACGAAGATTTACTCGTGCTGCCTACTGATGCTGTTATTTTTGAAGATCCTTCATTCAAGGTAAATGTTAACTAGATCTTAGTGTAAGATGGTGAAGTAGAATCATCATTTATAGCTAATAAACTTGGCATAATTTGCAGGTTTATGCTGAGAAATATGCTGAGGATCAGGAAGCATTCTTTAAGGATTATGCTGAAGCCCATGCCAAACTCAGCAACCTTGGGGCAAAATTTGACCCTCCTGAGGTATGTTAAGACTGCTTGTGTTAAGTGCTAATGTCAATGCAGCTTTGCTTTCGACTAGAAACAATCTGTCATTGTTCCTTAAAATTTTGAAAACATCCGGTTTGAAGACAATTTTTTATTGTATTTAATTTCCATAATATTTGGATAGCTCAGATGAGTTTTCTTACAAACAAGCATATTTAGAGTGCCAAATAACTGCACATTTATCAATATTGTGTTTCTGGCTGAAAATGCCAAGTGGAATTTTATTCTTTCTGTACTCTTCTGGCACGTGTGTGACTGCATATTACCATCTCCAATTATTAGCATGAGCTGACAATTGGGCATTAACTTGTTAACTTTAATGAATCTGCATTAATAAATCTGTTGTGGAAGATTATGGTAAAAAGGATTAGTTATCTTTCAAACTGATTGTTGAATTCGGTGATCAGGGTATCGTGCTAGATGATGGTGCTGCTCCAGAGAAGTTTGTAGCAGCCAAGTATTCGTCTGGAAAGGTTGTAATTATATGTTAACTTATTTTAAAAAATTTCTTTTAGTTTATAGTAGTTGAAAATTCCTTTCATTTTTCATTTCCATAGTAAATGAGCTTGTGTATCTGCTAAATGTTTATCTTTTATACTCTTTATGATTTGATGCAGGACTAAAAAAACAAGTAGCTTTGTTTTCTTGTGCCGTATGTTATAATAATACAAGATGAAGGTTTTTTGAAATCCTGTGTGTGCTGCACATCTAAAACTTGGAAGTCTAAGTGAAGCTGAAAGAATAAAATTCAATTAGTGTTACCTATTTGAATTGCAGAGTGAGCTGTCAGAGGCTATGAAGCAGAAGATAAGGGCAGAGTATGAAGCCGTTGGTGGAAGCCCAGATACACCTCTACGGTCAAACTATTTCCTGAATATTATGATTGTGATTGCTGTTTTGGCACTTTTGACATCTCTCTTGGGAAATTAACTTGGATTTTGTAGTTTACTATTTTTTGTTAATAGCATCTTTTGTTGCATTTCTTTTTCTTTAGCCAATGACTTCTTCTTCCTCTTTTTTTTTTTTAATTTATATAAAAAGACTTCTATTGTGAGGTAATCCCTAAAAAATTATAACATGGAAACATTCAATTTTAGGAATGTAAGTTAAGTATATGCTGCCGAAGTCGGGGTTAAACTTTTCACATGAACGTTCTGGTAGCATCAGCATCATCCTCTTAAAGTCCTTTTATCTTCAGGCTGGAATTTTAATGGCAAAAATTTGATGACTGGGGTGTGAAAAAAGTATGATACGAAATTTGAAGGTTGCAGGGTATTTACAGCTTGGGTTCTGCCCCATACCTTGATCCTCTCCGAGAACGTTCGTGCTCAAACAGGATAATATATGTTAATATTATTTTTAAATAATAATTTTGGTAAAAATAATTTAAATATTATAAGTTTATATATCTTATAAATATAGGATAAACTTAATTTAACTTTCAAATTATGATAATAAGCGATAACAAAATATTTTAAATTTATAGTTTTTATTTCGCAACTTACTTTCCAAGCACAATATTAAATTGGATGGAGATGATTTTTTTCTTTTTAATCTGAAATTGAATAAATTTAAATTAGTCTTAAATTTAAATAGAACTGAATATCTGAATCTGAATGAAATATTTATTTTATTTGAATTACTAAAAATAAGTATTAATTTTTATAACTTAAAAATTTAAAAATTAATATTTTTACAATATACCCTTACAAATTATAAATGTTAAATAAATAATAAGTATCTAAAAAAATATATATTATCATAAGATAATCATGTTTAATTGAATATAACACTTTAATATTCCAAATTAGTATATGTTAATCAATTTTATTTTTGTTTTATGATGATTTATATGAAAAAAAAATTAAAAAAAATATGAAGATAAATAATACTAATTTGAAGAAAATAAAAAGATAAAAAATCTTAAATAATCTATTATTATATTATCACAAGCTATAGAGATGAGTAGCAATGCTAATTATTAAATTTTTATTTAAATAAAAATGGAAACTAATTAATTAGTTAGAGATATTTTAGAAAATATCTTTTGACGATATCATTTAAAAATTTCAGATTAAGCAAAATAATAAAAAAATTAACTTAATAAATTAAATAACTGAAAGTTTTTGTTAAGTTGAAAACACAAATGGATTTAATAACTTAACTGATTGAAATTAATAAAAAAATAAAATAAAATAATCAACCCCTCAATCTTTGAGCTATGGTGTACTTAGAACGCATGGGGCCTGTCCCAATGCAGTCAGCTTGGCATGTCTCAGGGCTTGGAGGGCTACCGTAGAGCCGAAGCTGTGGATATGTTAGTGAGAACTTTGAACGTGTAACAAAATGATTACGCTAAATCATACTGAATAACAACCACGGAAGCCGACAAAACAAGTACACACTTTATTCGTACGCATATCCACAGTAACTATTGAGATGAGTTAAAGAAATCCGAAGAAGTAGATGTTCTTCTTCGTTAGACTTTGCAACTTAAATTGGGCTTTGTCTGCAAATTTTTCTTTTTCATTTTTTTTATTTTTGTAAATGTGGGATTTCATAATTTCATTTCCTAAGGACCTCGCACGAGGATAAAAATAAATATACATAATGAAGACAAATTCATCTACATATCAAATTATGAGCGGACTCTCTTACCAGCATAACAGCTTGAGTTTGTTTATCAAATAATTCTTGTTGGTTCATTGTGTCGTCGTTTTATTATTCTTATTATTGAGTCTTGCAACAAAAATGCTTCTACTTATAGAAGAACCACGTTTCAGAGGTTAATATAAACCGTCATGCTAGTTAAATGGGATGTTAAAGAATTTTAAAAATAAATTAATAAGAGGTTGTCGCATTTGAAAGCCAAGTTTTATTTGGCTTTTCCCCAAATTAAACTTTGCCTCGGAGTACTCGCTTGGGAGAATCATCTACTGTTTGAGCGTACGCGCAGATTGGATTACCCATATGCATGACGCCATAACGTGTCTTTCCCAAAATGCCCAAATATTTCAGTTAAGAAAAAAACTTTTAAATATACATATAGAATGATTTTGATTTTCTATGAATTTTGGGTGAGTGAAAAAAAAAATGATATTCAATGAAAGCTTGGTCAATGATCAAATTCGAGACCATGTTTTGGTTGGAATCTTTGAAAGGCGTCTGGGCCAGGCCTTTTTTTTTTTTTGTAAAGGTATGTTGCTTTTACCAAGGGGAAATGGAAAACCGAAAAATGCTTTTAACTTTATTTTTCCCCTACTCTTAACACACATATATATTAAAGGAAGATATGAAATCATGGTCTGCTTCCAGTAGGGAAGCACATGGCCTGTCAAGTTAATGATAGCTCTCACAGATGCATCACGTTGGGCAAGCTTTTTGGTTCCTTTAGAAAACATTTTTTTTTCTTCTTTTGGATGGTGGTTTAAATCGCATGAGTGCGGTGCTTATCTTTTTACTCAGATTTTGTCTTAAAAGGCTTATTATTAGAAGAGAGATCCTTTTCTGCACATTTTTGCCTGGGCTTAGAAGAACCACTTTAGCTTTCAAGGTTTAAATTAGAACTTGGTAAGCATGTAGCTTCTTCTTATACAGATTGTTAAAAGAGATATTTATCTTAAATTACCGACCCGAAACCAAAAGCTCAGCAACTTTTAGTTTGGAAGAAAATTACTTAATAATCCAAAATTACCAATGGATAACGACGGTAAAAGAATGAATAAATAAAGCAAATCTAATCAACCGATGAATGCTCAGTGAACTTAATTAGGGAGAGTGGGTGAATATTGAAAAGGACAATAAATATGTTGCGAAAGGAAGTGACTGTCATCATTCTTAATGGCAAGTCTTATGATTATTCAAGACTCATAGCACTATGATTCAAAAATGTTGAAATTTTGCTTTAATCTTGTATGGAGTAACGGCTGTAATGCAATAGTGGTTTGTCGGTTGATTTTTTTTTTTTTTAAAAAAAACACTTTTTTTTTTTTCTCTAAAGTTATTTATCAAGGTTAAAGCAACAATTTGCAGCCGTAATTTCTTGTATCATTTGGAAAAAATGCATGAGTTGTGACCTCTAGAGGTCAAAAAGCTTGGTACATGCTGAGGTGAAAGCGTGACACTTGAACAAATCACTTCATCTTCTTTTTTGGATTTTAATAGCAGTAACTCAGAATTCCCTCATGGAATTGAAACAAGTTGGTTCCAATTAGTTGTTGTGAATTGATGTCAATAAGACTATTTACTAAAAAAGATTGTTTATTAATTGGTTGAGAAAACAACCAATGCATGATTTTAGTTTGAATGATGAAGAAAGTACTAATTTGCACAAGAATTTAAAAGTTCCACAGAGTAATATAATTCTCAGTGGAAATTCGGTCAATATGTTTTTTTAACATTGCGAACGATTTATTATATTGGATCAACAAATAAATGTTTCTTCATCAGTCTTTAAATTTTTCAAAAATATTTTTCAATAATCATGACCATCACAATCCGTTCAAACTTCAAGACATTTTTATTTACTTTTTATAGCCTTATCACCAGCAATTTAATTGGAACGAGGCATGAAGGGCTCCAATTCTTCAATTATAGAGCGGCGGGGTCTCACCAGGACATGTTGAAGAATTTGAATCCAAGGAGAGATGAGAATTGAACGTTGAGATTGTTGATTTTTCTTTTGTAATGGCTTCAATTCAATGTATCGTTCAGATTAGGTTAACAGTTGGGTGTTGTTTGTGTTTGGTGAATTAATGATGTTTTATTGGATCTTCTCTTGACTACTTGTTTGGCTTCCATGAAATTTCAAATTGGATTATTACAAGCGATCAACTTATAGAATGAATCAACCAGTGGTCAACTTTGGTAAAAAAACGTGTTTAATTCTTTTCGGGATAAAATTTAATATTTCGGCTTTGTCCCCAAGTTAAATTAACTAAAAAATTTTATTTCATGGTGAATTATATATATCTTTGGCAGCTAATTTGTATTTTGCTACGTTTTTTTGGTGATCACAAATGTTGTTAGAGCCTATGGTATATTATTGAAAAGAAAAATGCAATAATGGGATTACAGAATCTTTGTACGAAATTACTCTTGTATGAGATAACATGGCATTTTATTATTAGTTGTTGAAAACATAAAATAAGCAACTTTTTGGAGTTATTTTATGTTGTGGAGGGTTGAAAAATGATTAAAATTAAGTTGTTATGTTGGAGTTCACATACGGTAGAGCACGAATCTCAACTACACAAGTAAACTGATAAATAATAAAAAACTCATTATAATTTATTATTTATTATTTATCACTTCACGTGTGTGGTTAAGATTCGTATTCTACCATAGATGATCTCCAACATAACAAAACCCTTAAAATTATTGTCGGGAGTGCGGTAGGGATTGGATGGAATTTATTGAGAGAGAACGATAATTTTAAAATTTTTAGCGAGTTTAACCAAGAATTGTTAAGGTCTTTAAGAGGATCACACATTATCACTACAGCCAAAATTAAATAAATTCGAATTAATTTGAAAAAATCAATCTACGTATGTCAAGTCATTTAAATATGTAACATCTGTCAGCGATTAAATTTAATTTGCACAATAACGATGAGCATAATCAGGAGTCGAACATGAGTCTCATGCTCCCATCCATCATACTTCAAATCTTCAATTAACTGCAGTTTACAAAGAAATCAATCAATCCTTAGTAAAAATATCACGCGTCAATTTCAAATATTAAAAAAAAAAAACACAGAATCAATTTTTGATAGTAAATAATGGTTTCATAAGTATATACTCACAATGAAATAAATTTTATAATTAAATTATTTAACTCTACTATTTTATTGGTCATTTTTACATTTAATTGTAAGTTCTAATAATATCAACAAAAAAAAACCTAGGAAAATCACTAAATAATTATAAAATTGACCTTGTTTTTTTTAGCTAAAAACGGACCAGCAAGGTTTACTTTTCCAACAGTGTTGTTTGTTTGGAATGAAAGGTTTACTTTTCCATTCAAAAAAAAAAAAAAACGGACCAGCAAGAGGATGCAACCCGCATCGTGAACAGATCTATGTTGCAGCCAATTCAGTCAAACGATTGGATAGAAATAGTCTGCAAAACTGACGGCAGCAGATGGATAGCAACGAATCACAACCACTGAATCAGAACATGAGTTTTTGAGCCACTAAACGTTAAACTAAACCCATCACCCGTTCATGAAGTCAACGTGCGTCCCAGAACAGAAAAAGATAAAGATCTAGGCCGTACGGTAATACACCACGTGTCACTGGTCCCCCTTTTGTGGCATGCAAATTATAGCCGTGATCGCGGCGGTGGGCTCAAAGTTTGAAGTGTATTTTCATTATTGCCCCTGAAGTTTGACTTTGGGGTCCTTCACATACACCTTTTAATATGTGAAATTTATCTCTAATGCCCTTCCCTCATTACTAATCTTATTTCATTTTTTTTCTTAACTTGAACTGCCAAAAGGTTACAGTACGACCATCTTTTAATGCCTCAATCGATAGAGAATCGGGTAACAAGGTCGTTTACAACAGCCATTTAAAGCATTCTCAAAATGCTACCACACCGTCCATTGTCATAAAATTTGACCGGTTAAATCAGATTTTACTAACAAAGTTACTACCCAAATCAGCTTCATCAACAGTGCTGCTTGATCGCGACTCCCGGCCCGAGCTGCAGTGAAGTCGGCCACCTCAGCCTGGAACAAGTGTTTCACTTACGGAGAATCAAATCGCTGTTGCTCAGAACCGGCCAGGTCCTGTAAAATAGCCCAAAATAACTATTAAACCAAAAAAAAGTTTTTTTCAACATAGTCTCATCATCATAATCTCGCAATGAATTAATTTAAAATGAGATGGAAAAAAGGCGTGGCCTAACCTAAAATGTACGGAGTCTCTAAGTCACATTCAAACTATAATTTACTCTTCACACAAAAATAATAATACGGTGGTGAGGTCCATATGATTTGTCTAAAATGTATGGATGAGTGAGCGGGTGTTGATGCAATGGTGGCCCAAAAACCTAAGTTTGGGGGACAAGAACTATATTGTAAAAATTTTATTTGTTTATGATTATTATTTTGAAGGGATAAAATTTGAAATAGCCAATATCAATTTTCCTTCATTCATTAAATAAATATTAAACAAGAGGAAGGTGACAAAACAAGTGAGCTTATTATATCTATAAATATATCTATAAATGGAGGAGAGAATCTAAGGATAGCATAGGTCATCCAACTTAAGACAAGGGTTTCCGTTAAATCTCAACTTTAACAGATAACAACAACACCACTACTTCCGTTTTGTCTATCCACACTTTTATCTCTTGTTCTGTTGCTTAGCTAAACGGTCCCAACATTAAAATTTGGCCACGAGTTTGGTGAGATTTAAACAAAATATCGGAAAAATCCACGATCATAAGATGACGATATTAAGAGGCAAATCTGTAAATCTTAACAATAATGTTTATTAGCAAACGCCTCGTGACATGTTTTTAATGTCGATAATAAATTAATAAATCTTGTCATGTAATTACTATTTTAATATTTGTAAGTTCTAAATTTTATTGTGGTTGCTTCAATAATAGATTAACTGATTTAATTTCTTCATATTTCATATAAGATATAGCGCAAAGATAATTATTGTTAAGTATATCTTAAGTTATGTTTAATTAAATTTAACATACGATATATCGTGATTTCAATACTTAAAATAAGATGAATAGAATATGAATCATTTGATTGAATTTTTTGATGGATTTTGTTTTTTACCCTAAATTATGTTATTTTAGAGTTACAAAATCACATTTAAAGTTACGGCATCATTGGTGAGTTTTATATTCGCACGAGCCATGATTGTCTAATTAATTAATTAGTTGGGCTACAAATGTGGGGAGGAGGATGATTTGTATATTTGTACCGCAGCAGTCCAGCTTACAAATGTGTGCGGTGTGCTAACGTGTGTCTTACTCTTTTGTTGATTCCCTTCCGAAGGCGGCCATCATGCCACTGTTAATACTGCCCACCAAACTGTTGTTCACGTCATCACCACACTGGACTAGTGACTGCGACGTGTTTGAGAAAAGTGCAAACTGTACTTATAACTAAGGAAAATAAACGAACGTACATCCAAAATTATCAAAACTTTTCTGTTGTTTGTACTCATAAGTCATAACCCACAAATTATATACCACAGACAAAAAAATAAAATAAAAAAAAACAATTATCTTTTTTCTAAATATAAAATAAAATTCAAAGTCTATACTGCTAAATATATACCATAAAAAACAAGTGTGTGAAGATTGCCGTGTGTTGTGAGTGCCAATATTTTAAAATATTCTTCAACAACACAAATATTTTGAATTTAAACTAAAATGCAAAAAGTTAGTCAATGATGGATTGATAAAATTACTAAAAAAGCTATAAAAATAGTCCAACAACAATACTGCTGTTAGTAAAAAAAATGCAAAGTTTGTGCCCTATTTTTTTGGTGTCTTTATTTTTTTTGTTTTTATATTAAACAAACGGCATGGGATACTTTAGTCATAATTTGTTCGTGGTGATAACGGGGAAAAAGAATTGTTAGAACTCCCAAAACTTTTCTTTATTTTTAAAAAAATATATATTTCTTTAGTTTTATTTTTAGAATCGTGAACTTTTTAATCTTTATTATTGTTCTAATTTTCTAATCCGGGTAGGGTATCAACTTTATTAATTGCTTTAATGAATCTTGAAAAGGACTAATTTCAATCCAACGGCATTTAATGAGCCATCGATGATGTCGAACACCAAGACTACACAATTATCACCGTTCAAAAATTTGATAGCTTCAATGATCAATTTAGTATTAAATATTCAATTATAGGTTGAAAAAAAAGAAAAGAAAATCATTTAACAGTATCCAGATCTCAAAATGGGTATCCAAAGCTGGCAAGTAGTAGCAACCAACTCCGCCAACGGTCTCACAAAGACAACTAGAATTGGCTGTTTCTATCTTCAAAAACAAATTATTTTACTCGATACTAGACGGATCTCACCACTTTCGCTAAATGGCAAAAGATTTATCTGGTCGAGTATTTACGGAAGGGGTGAAAAAAAAAAAACAAAAACAAAAACAAAAAAGTCACGTGAAATGTATCGATGACTCGACAGTCATAAATAATAGGCCCATAGGGAGACTAGGTGCAATAACTGTGCAGTGCAGCGTGCAGGCCACCTACAAAATAAAATTAAAATGAAAGGGGGAAAAAAAAAAGTAAAAATGGCAAAAAAAGGTTCTGATGACAAGGTCCGTTACCATTGGCGGGTTCCTCGAGCCTTCGTCTTCTGCTGCAATTTCTGAAACCATCTCTGCTCGCACTGAAAGAAGAGGCCCCCCATTCTCTCTCCTCACTTTCCTACAAAATTCATTTACTTTTTAATCAGTGCAAGTTCCAAACACTCGCGAATCTCCATGCAAAAATTTATCTATTCTTTTGGTGCAGAAATTCGGATTTAAATAAAAAGGGATTTAAATTAATTAAGTAATCTGAGAGAATCAGAAGCAAACAAGGAAAAAAAAAAAAACAACCGCGGGTATCTCATCACACTCACTCTGTCGAGTCTCTCAATTTCATCGCACTTGCAAATCTGATTTCTAAATTTACCGACGGTCAGATTCCTCTCCAGCGTTCTTTTAATACATACATATATTTCAATTTTCGTTTTGGTGATTTGTTGAAAAAAGCGAAATCGCCCTCGGATCTACTTTTATTTACTCACAATGCCATCTTCTCTTGTTCGTTGTTTGTGCGGACATCGCCGCCAACAGCAGGAGGAGGAGGAGCAGTCGCCATGAGAAGTACTATTGCTCCGCAAGTTTCCTGTCGATCACGTGACTTTCGTTTTCTTCATCTGAAAGTTTCTTTTTCAATTCAATGGGCTGCGGAGGATCCAAAGTGGACGACTTACAGCTCGTGACGCTTTGCCGAGAACGCAAGCAACTTATCAAGGCAGCCTCCGACCACCGCTACGCTTTTGCTGCCGCGCATGTTGCCTACTTCTACTCCTTGAAAGACGTCGGCGACGCGTTTCGGAAGTTCGTCGAGGAAGGGCTCGTGACCGCCGGCGCCGATTCTTCTCCTGATTCTCCCGTCCTCACGTTGCCCTCCGACGAAGGGAAGTCATCTTCGAGGCGACGGAATCGGAAGAACTCGTCGTCGTCCACGTCGATTTCGCACTCGGTTGACGAGAATAAGTTAAAAGAGGACATTCAAGAGGAACCTCATTCTTATTCCCATTCACATCCACATTCGCATTTGCACTTGTCTTCGGACTCGGATTTGGACGCTAACTCGGGTTCGGGTGCGGGCTCGGGTCATATCCACATTGAAGACAGTGAAGATGAATATGATGTAAAACATAAACAACGAGAAATAGAAGAAAAAGAGGACCAGCCTTCGTCTTCTTACAACAACCATTTCGATTATCCTTACAATTACTCTGAGCAGAACTGGGGCTATCCTCCAAATGAAAGTAGTTATGCTCCGCAGAACTGGGGCTACCCTCCAAACGAAAGTAACTATGCTCAGCGGAACTGGGCCTACCCTCCAAGTGGGAGTAATTACAACATGTATTACATGAGAAAATCTACGACGCCGGCGAAGTCGATGGTTTACGAGGAGCCCGAGAGGCAGTTCACTGATTCGGGTTATGGGTACGGCCCGTACCATGGTTACCCAAATGGTGGGTTATTGGGCTTTCCAATGGGTTCGCCATCGGGTCATTATGAAAATAATTGGCGGAGTCGTCCCCCCGCTGAGAAGCCGCAGCAGCCTCCTCCGTCTCCGCCGAGAGTGTCCACATGGGATTATTTTAATGTGTTCGATACTTATGATGCTGGTAGCACTAATTATGGCATGCATCCGGGTTCGCATAAGTATGGATACGGGTCGAATTCTAGTAGCCCGGATTCGACGGTGGTGAGGGAGAGAGAAGGGATTCCTGAGTTAGAAGATGAGACAGAGCCTGAGGTTTTTAAAAAGGGAAGAATGGAAAGCAAAATGAATGAAGAAATGAACGTGAATGAGAATGTGAATGTGGATGTGAGGGATAACAATATTAACTATAAAAACAAGAATGTGAACTTTGGCGAGGGAACTTCAAGGTCAGTGCCAACGCAAAACACTAGTAGTGGGGAATCACCAAACACTGAGAAAACTGACTCTAAAGAGATTAAGAGCAGTAGTGATCGTAGTATTGATACTGTTGTGTCAAATGGTTCTGAAGAAAGGAAAAAGGGGGTGAGTTTTGAGGTAGAAGATTCGTCAATAACTACAATCGATGGCGGCGAGTCTTCGAAGCTAAGTAGTTTAACCACATTGTCAGTTAATGGGACAAGGGACCTTCAGGAGGTTGTGAAGGAGATCAGGGATGAGTTTGAGACTGCTGCTAATTATGGGAAGGAGGTTGCAATGTTGCTTGAGGTGGGCAAGTTGCCTTACCAACAACGAGCAACTCCTCTCCTCAAAGGTAGATTTCTTAATCATTGTTGTGTCTTTGTTTTATTGTAGAGTTTCCGGATTATAGTCAAGTTGTTTTCTCGAATTGCTTGTTGATTGCTTTAAAACAGCCTTGTGAAAGCATGCCTCAAGGAATTGATTGAAACTTGATTTTATTGTGGACACATTGGATCAATATGTTTGCCGATTTCTCTCAAGATTTAGTTTGCATGTTGTATGTCCATCTTTCTTGTGTTGAGATTCTAGATTATGCCATTTATTTTATTTTGATGGCTTTACCCAGTAATTCTTTTCAGACAGATGATCAAAATTTGTTAGTTGATAGTGCTATTTTGATATCTATAAACTAGCCATTATCCTGCTGTCTTATTGAAACTTACATGTTTATATCCAGTGATCTTTTCCAGGATCCTGTACCTGGTTGCACCTTCCCTCCTATCTTCACATCCTCCACACAGGTCATCAATAGGTGTAACTTCTAGGACAATAAAGATGGCAAGAGCATACTGTGGGGAACCTGGGGGAGACTTTGACATGAAAAATGGGAACCTTTCATCTACTCTGGACAAACTTTATGCTTGGGAGAAGAAATTATACAAAGAAGTTAAGGTATGGATGCATAAATGATTTTGAAGAGTTGTCTGTGATCTCTTTTGCTTCGCTTTTTAGTGATTCCTAACCTCTCTAAGCTCTTATCTTGGCTTTGCCATGGTTGAAGCTATTCTGCAATTGACTTTGTCAATTGATGCACTAAATTATTATATGATTGAATATGTAGTTGGTTCAAGTTATCCCCACCCTCATGTTTATAACCCTGCATAGCCACTTCATTCGCAGACTCTGTTGCATGCTGAATTTCTCTAGTCTAGATTGTCATATCAATCTCCCTTATTGCTATGCATCAGATTTGTGGCACGTGTCCTTTCAATCATGGGAACTGTGTTCTTTCTCTTTATACTATCCCTTTCTCTCTCTGAAATTCTTATTCTCAAAAGTAATTGTACTTCTTTATATTCTTTTAATAAGTGACTAGATGTACATCAAATTGGATCTGTCAATTGTTAGCTTCAACGATTTCTTCAGTTTTTAAAGATTTTGCATTGAAGTTGCAAGAGAATCCTGTTTAATTTGTCTAGGTATTTTTGCTGATTTTAGGATGAAGAAAAGCTACGAGTTATTTATGAAAAGCAGTGCAAGAAACTAAGAATGCTAGATGACCGAGGAGCGGAGTCCAGCAAAATTGATGCCACTCAAGCTTCAATAAGAAAGTTGCAGACTAAGATCAATGTTTGTATCAGAGCCGTTGATGTTATATCAAGCAGGATACATAAGTTGAGGGATGAAGAATTGCAGCCACAACTCACTGAACTGATTCATGGGTATATAAGCACTTCACTTCTTTGCCTGTTAAATATTTATCTTTTTGGTGTGTGTTGAATACTTAAGAGGCTGGAGCACACCTGATCAGATTCGTGATTACTTATCTTATAGATCCATATTACCTATTGAAGGCTATTAGATGATAACCATGCTTCATCCTTAATTACAATGGATGTCTCCAGTGACTGCATGAGGAGAGAGCTTCCTTATGATGTGCTATAAGTTGCTGCTATATGACTTCTTCATCTTGTTAGGCAATTTTTATTTCCGTTTTCACAATTATGGTACATGGTTTTGGTTCGGTTGTTTTGTGAAGACCTACGAAGATACTATTAGTGCTTCTGCTGTTTATTTAGTTAACCAGAATTGATGTTGGCTGTTATCATTCTGACTAAATTTCATTTAAATACAAGTCCTGATTTAGAATAATTGGATACTGTTCAATCTTTTATGGTCATAACGATGTTAGAAGAGTTCAAAATATATTTGTATCTGTTTAATATTTGCTGAAGTGGGGTTAGTGAAATTTGCGCTCTCTCTCTTTTTCCCTGCTGGAAACAGTCAGGACTTCTTGGATTTTCTCCAATGAGAACAAACTGATCACTGGTGAAAGATCTGCTACCTGTGATGCATCTGAAGTTTGCAATTAGTCAATGTGCTCCTTTTTGTAATTTTTTGATAAAAAAATTATTTGTGCAAAAATCAAAAGATTCAATGAAAAGGACCCGGTCTAATCTGAAATATCTGTACTTTGCCATTATATTATTTTTCTTGACTGTAGAGTTTATTTGTTAACATGATAATATGCCTTTTTTATTGCAGATTGATAAGAATGTGGAGGTCCATGCTAAAATGCCACCAGAAACAGTTCCAAGCTATCATGGAGAGCAAAGCTCGCTCTCTTAAGGCAAAGACCGGCTTTCAAAGAGATGCTGGCTTAAAAGCGACACTTGATCTTGAGATGGAGCTTCTGAATTGGTGTACACGGTTTAATAACTGGGTTAGTACCCAAAAATCCTATGTTGAGTCCTTAAATGAATGGCTTTTAAGGTGCCTTCTTCATGAACCTGAAGAAACCCCTGATGGACCTGCCCCTTTCTCTCCGAGCCGTATTGGAGCTCCACCAGTTTTCATAATTTGCAATGATTGGTATCAAGCGATGGTTAGAATTTCTGAAAAGGAGGTGACAGGGGCCATGAGTGGTTTTGCTTCAACGTTACATCAGTTATGGGAAAGGCAAGACGAGGAGCAACGGCAAAGGATCAAAGCAGAATATCTCTCGAAGGATTTTGAGAAGCAGCTTAGCACTTTACGCATGGAGAGGGGTAAATTGAAACATGACCAAGATGCATTATCAGACAAAACAGCTGTGTCCAAGGTCTCCGATAGTGGAGTTTCACCTCTTGATGATCTGAAAGTGGATCTGGATTCAATGAGGAAGAGACTGGCGGAAGAAAAAGCCAGACACAAGGAAGCCATTAAACTAGTTCACAATGCGGCTTCAAGTAGTTTGCAGGCAGGTTTGGTCCCAATTTTTGAGGCATTGAGCAAGTTCACAACTGAGGTGGTGAAAGCTCATGAGCAGGTCAGACTTGAAAATACTGGCGGTTCAACAGGGAATGCGTAATTCAATATTTTGGCTTCGATCTGCCAAGATTGGTCTTTACAAGAAAGAAGCCCTGCCTGTAAATGTACAGATGTTGCTACAATAGTCACGTATATATATATAAATGTTAGATCGGCGGAGGATAAACGACGAACAATAGGAAGTGAATACTAGGCTTTAGAACAATTGACGTAAAGCAGATGCAAATGAGGGGGTTGTAAAATCATATGCACAATAGGTTTGCAGAATTTCTGGGAAGAATAATTTTGCACTGTGGATCCTTCGGTGAGCTCAAAGTTGAAATTCCTTTCTTGTTTCAAAATTTTGATGTATGCTATAACCCCGTTATTAGATAGCTAGGAATTTTGTACAGAATTTTATTTATTGGTTAATTGGTTGTTGGCTGCTGCGCCAATTGTTGCTGGAATGTATGAGATGGATGGTAGATAGGAGTTTCAATGTAGAAACTTCAAAATTTTGGTTAATCAATTTGATAATGAAGAGAAAGTTGCCTCAATTCTCTGTTCATCTGAAAATTTGTGTCAAATATCCTTGGCCATTACTAAGGGGCCCTTGTTCAGTTATTAGTGAATGTCGTGATGCATAACAGCTAAATTGAGGATTTCTTTTTCTTTTTTATTTTTTTATAAATAGAGAGAGATGTTTTTTAGTGGTTAATAACTAACAAATTTAAAAGAGTGAAACTGCCACCTCTTTATTTTTCTTATGAGTGGGCTGTTCGAACCCTCACTAAATTTCTCACTTTATCTTTTTTTTAATTAAAAATTTTTATTATAAAAATATAATTTAATTAATTACTTATTTAATTTTGTTCTCTCTCCCCTTATTTTTTTTTTTTTATATAAAAATTTTATTGTGACACATGAAGCAACTATTATATTTAACAAATCAAATTATTCAAAAATAAAATGAACCCTATTGTATTCTAAAATAAAATGAAAGGAACAGCATCCATAGTGTAAAAATCAAAAGTATTTTACCCATCATGTAAAAATTAAAAATAAGAGTTTTTATACCACTTTGAACCTAACAGAAATTTTTTAGTCAAATCTTAGGAGCACAAATTTTGAATAATAACAATAGGTAAGAACTGATAATTTTACAATGAAAAATAAGCAAGAGATAAAGTTAATTTAGTAAGAAAGAATAAAAAAGAAAAATTGAAGCAACAAGAAATTAATTTAACTGCTGAATATTATTACAAGCTTTCAATGGCAAAGAAAGAAGGTAGTTAATCAATAGTAATTTCCTATTTGTTGAGAATTGTTGAATTAAAGCAATAAGTTATAATTTAATAATTATTTTAAATTTAAAAAATGAGTGTTGTTTGTTGAAAGAAAATTAGTGGGTTCAAATACTCGCACCATTTTCTTATAAGGCCTCTTTTATTTTGTATTTACAATTTTATCCTTTATACTTTAAGCATTTTTCAAGAATTTTATATTGTAAATTGTATGAGAAAAAAAAGAGCTTATCCCATTAAAACACACGATCTTTGAAAAAAAAAAAACTCTAATTAAACTTTTTTTTTTGGGGGTGGTTGTTTTGTTTTTTTTGTTGGGGGGGGGGGGGGTGTTTCTCTTTATTACTAACTCTTTCTACCCATAAATATTACAATAACTAAAGAGGAAATGAAACAAAAAAGAGGGGCAAAAAAAAAAAAGGGAACAAAGATTTGATCTAAAGTTATTTACTTTTGTATCGTAATTTGTTTTCTAGAGAAAAGATAATTTCTCGAATTTCTTATAGATGATTAATTATAAGAGCATGTTAATGGGACAACCAAGTTTTGTGGGTATTTTATTTTCTTTCCAAAACATAATATCAATAATCTAATTTAGCCATCTCCTTTATTGGAATCCTTTTGTTTAAGAAATTCTCAAATTAATATTAAAGATATTATTTTACTGCCGTTGAAGTGACGATGCTTAATGCTTTTTTCCCCCCTCTCTTTCTCCCTTCGAACAGATCCAATCTAATTAATATAAAAGAATTATTTATTGATATGACATGATTCAAAATGCAATATGGGAAGTAATTGAAAGTGAATGCCGAAGAAATGTTTGAGAGATTGAGTACTTAGACTTTGGATTAGAATCTCCTCTTAGTCTTTTAAATTTAATGAAAAACTTAACTTAATATTCAACATAAAAATTTAAAATTTAATTTTGATCACTCATTTCATTAGGTGAGGTAGAGAAAACTCAATGAAAAATCCTTGTCCGTTTACTCCCGGGGAAGAAAAGCGAACAAAGGTGGTCCTTTGATGAGCATAAAAGAAGGTTCCAAATAGCCTCACTCAAATTGAGAAATAAGACAGCCCAAATTTAAGCCCAGCATGGTAGAAAAGTAGAAAATGCTCCGGAGTGAATGCGCGGTTTGAGTCTGGCCCGATTTCAACAAAGTCGATCAGCCTGCAAACAACTTGTTTCTTTTAGTGAAACCATGTTCAAACACGTTTGATTTTTTTAAGATACACGTGTTAATAATTGCTAGGGAAACACTTATATACGCCCGTACTTCCATCTCAGCCCACAATTTTTCTCTAATTTTTGAGACAAATAAAGCAGGCCTTGCTGCTTTAAAATCAAGACATTGTGTATTAATCATTAAAACCAAGTAACGAGCCTATTTTGATATAGTTTTTAGGAGGTTCAAAAGTGATTTTAAAAAGTTAAGAATTAATTTTGATATTTAATAATTTTTTAAAAAATTACTTTTGATAAAATCATCTTATCTTATAGCAGATTTTGAAAAATTAGAATGAAATAACTTTTCAAAATATAATTTTAAAAATTATTTTTCTATTTTATTTTATATTTATATATAGAGTATGTATGTATGTATGTATGTATTATAAAAATTTAAAATTATTTTTATCAATTAAGAAATAAAATCATTAACATTAAATAAATTATTATTATTATTATTATTAGTAGTAGTACCAATTAGATTGAGATGACAAAAAAAGATAAGATTAATACTATAAAATGTTTATTTTAATTATTAATTATTATATATACAATAAAAAAATTTATGGGTGTGTATGTGTTTATAGATGTGTAAATAAATTTTATTGAATATTATATCTATTGTAATCATTTATAATCTTACAACAATTTAACAATATGATTTATTAAATGCATATGATTGTTTTTAAAATTCACAGTACTTTAAAAATAAATTGTACCAATGGTTTTAACTGATTTTTTTTACCGTTGATTACTTCTATAGTATAATTAATAATAATTATTTTACTGATTCTTTACCGTTAATTATTTTTATAATATAACTAATAATAATTATTTTAAAAATTTACAGCATTAGTAAACTGACTCTAAGAATGGTTGAAATAGATTGGCGAAAAAATTCAAAATCATAAGATAGTGAATTCGGGTTCCCAAGTACCGTAGGTATAATAATGGAAGGCTTCAAAATGTAACAAAAAGAAAAATATAAGTTTTTCAATGAATAAAGAAAGAAAGACTTTTTTTTAGGTGATTTTCTAACTTGAAAATAGTTGTTTTCTAGGCATTAATTTACAGGAATATGAATATTCTTTTTTCTTTTTCTTTTTTTCTTTTTTTTAATCATTGTATTTACAAAATTTACTAATGAATATGAATATACCTTTTTTCTTTTCCCTTTTTTTAATCATTGCGCTTATGAAATTTACAAATCATTAGTAGAATACATACATGCAATAATAATTTAGTTGCCTTTACAATTTAATAATCTGTAAACCGTCCAATATGAATGATTTTTACATTAAAAAAAATTGGAAAAGAAAAAGAAGTTCACCTCCCCGGCCCTAGCCTACAAGTATAATAAATAAAAGAGAAAACATGAACAAAATCAGTGTACTAAAGAGAATTCGAATGGCATATTCACCGTTTTTTATTTGTAAAGGCAACTAAATTATTAAATTGGCTAAACTTGGAAATGTATCCGAACAAGATGTTTTTTTCATCTCGTTTAACGATCACGATGGCTTATCGTCCTTATAATGAAAGGATTTGACGGTTTACAGAAAGACACGAAGATCAGAAGATCAAGTCAACTAGATAAAAGATCTCGGCCGTCCAACTTTCTTTAGATCTGCATAGTTCTGATCGCTGGACTTCGTACGTGCCACAATGAGTACTGTAATTAACTTCAACAAATCCTCCTTAAGAGTTAAGACTCAAAGCCGTTTTTAAAGTACGCTTTTAAATGGAGAAATGCAATTGCAATTTCACACCTGTCACTATCTCACTGGCCATATCTCTTTCGTACGTCATTACATACAAAATACTAAGGTTATTTTTAAGGACCTCTCCTGAAGTTCGGCGTATTAACACCTAAATAGAATGTATTGATATAATTACAGACACCTCCCGTGCTGTTAATTAATAATTAAGTTGATTGTTAGTTGACTGTCAAAATTGCTAAAATACCCTTTTCACCAAAATTATAAATTATTAAATGTAGCTTTGATAATTTATGGGTAATAGATTTGGCCAGAATCACAAAACATAGAAAAAGATAAAAAAACAAAAAGCCATCTTAAAGTAATTGACATTGTTAACAATAAATTTTTTTTCTAAAACTGAAATAATTACTTAGTAAAATATTATCAAGTATCTAAGCAATTAACTGCCTCATAATCAACAAATTATTTGAAAACCCACTACAACAAAATGCCTATTGGTGGTGTGTTGGGCTTAAAGAGGTTCTGTTTGCAATGAAACACCATCACGAACTTTGACAAAATGGCGGCAGCAAGATCTAATGAGTTTGAATGTGGCTGCAAGTGTGGGATGAAAAAATTGTGGGTTTTGTGGCTGTTGAGATGTTATTGAGGTCGGGACTTCATGGGGGTTGGTTGAGGGGATAAACGGCGACGAAATGGAACCATCACGAATGACAAAAATTACTACAGTGATATGCGGTGTGACCAGCCGTGAGCTATGGTTTTGAGAGCTGTGTGTAGTTAAGTTTTGGGATGTCAAAGGTTGCTGCATGGTATCGGGATGGCTCAAGGGTGATGGCGGTTGCGTGACATCAGCAACGGCCAAAGGAACGCTGTCGGTGTGGGGGCTATTGTGAGACAAAAGCCATCTTTTTGGGTTAATGCATGGTGGTGGATGCGGCTAATTCAGAGGCACTTGTTACTGGGGTTGGTCACCAGGGTGAAGAGCAAACTCCGACAGTGGCAAAGCAACACTCTCGACTGCCGGTGGAGCCATGGCCAACTGGTTAAGTTCGGTCAACAGCGGGCAAGTTGGTCAAAATATCATTGATCTAGTAAAAATATATTTTGAATTTTAAATATGATTTTAGACATTTACCCTTCTATACTGATGCCATACGTATTTTATATTAACGACAAGGGAGATATCTATAATTATATCAATACATTCTATCCAAGTGCTAATACACTAAATTTCAGGGAGTTCCCTAAAAATAACCCCAAAATACTCTCGGTAATATTTCCCATACATACTTGCCTTACATGCACTCCACATTCCATATATCTATAGCCGTGACGAGCATCATCCAATGGGATCCAGTCACGTGGATGGTCACCCACAGGCAAAGCGAGTATACATTTTCCAATCAATACTCGCGCGTTTACATATATAGTTCGGCTTTGTTAGGGTCACGTGCGGGTACCATGTTTGTCGCGTTCTCCCTCTAACTCCCATCTCCATAAATTCCCGCAACACACCGAATAAAAAGCATCAAAACATTTTTTTTTTTTATTCTTATTCGCATCGACGATAATGGCGTCCGGTCGATCGATTTTAGCACTCGTTCTGACGATCGCTTGTTGTATGACGGCGATCTCAGCCGAAGAAAGTGCCGAATCGAAGGAGTTCGTTTTGACTTTGGATCACTCAAACTTCTCTGACACTGTCAGTAAACACAATTTCATCGTCGTTGAATTCTACGCGCCTTGGTATACTTTCAATTTCAGTAGTTTTTACTTCGGCTCTTGTCTACAATTTTCTATTTTATTTTATTTTATTTTTTGTGATCTGCTTAATGTTGTTTGGTTATCAGTAGATCTCAATTTACAAATTATGGAAATTTGCTTTGAAGACAATAAAGTTTGTGAAATAATTGATTCTTGTTGTAAAGTTTTCACATTTATATAGATTTCTAAAAATTTTCTGTGATTACTTGGCTCAAGTTAATATTTTGATTTGTAGCTTCTGGTTTTTGAAAAATATTTAGCTGAAATCATGCCGTGCTGTAAGCATTTAAGGTTGATTTATGTTATATGCTAAGTTACTCTGAAATTGCCTCCTTGCGTTGACATTGATTTTCTAATTCTATTGATTACAGGTGTGGTCACTGTAAAAAGCTAGCTCCAGAGGTACATAATTTTGTGGACAATTTTGTTTGAATTGATAATGTCTGCGTATAGTCAGCTCATAAGATGTCTTTTTTTCTTTTTCCCAATTATTATTATCTTTAGTATGAGAAAGCTGCTTCCCAATTGAGCAGTCATGACCCTCCAATTGTTCTTGCAAAAGTTGATGCCAATGAAGAAGCAAATAAAGAGCTGGCATCTCAATATGAGATCAGGGGTTTCCCCACAATTAAGATCTTGAGAAATGGAGGAAAAACTATTCAAGAGTACAAAGGACCCCGCGAGGCTGATGGGATCGTTGAGTATTTGAAGAAACAAAGTGGTCCTGCTTCTACTGAAATTAAGTCGGCAGAAGATGCTACTAGTTTCGTCGGTGAGAAGAAAGTGGTCATTGTAAGTTTTGCATGAATATATTTGTTGGCTGTCATTTCTTTGCTTTGACTAGTTCTCTGTTTCATTGTTAATATTTATGCAAATGCTTCTAGGTTGGTGTGTTCCCAAATTTCTCTGGCGAGGAGTTTGAGAACTACACTGCTCTTGCTGAGAAATCGCGATCTGATTATGAGTTTGGTCACACTCAAAATGCCAAGCTCCTCCCACGTGGGGAGTCATCAGTGGCTGGGCCAGTAGTTAGATTGTTCAAGCCTTTTGATGAACTCTTTGTTGACTTTAAGGTATAGTAGAATATAACCTTTAGAGTGTATTCTGTAGTATTAAGCTGGATGGAAATATGTGTTAAATAGTTTTGATTTCTATGCAAAATCAGTTATTTTACTGAATTTACATGCTCGCAGGACTTTAAAGTGGATGCTCTTGAGAAGTTTGTTGAACAATCAAGCATTCCTATAGTGACTGTCTTTAATAGTGATGCAAGCAATCACCCTTTTGTTATCAAATTCTTTAACAGTCCCAATGCAAAGGTAGACAACAAAATCTCAAGTTGTCTTTATTTATTATTTTGATTCTCTATACAATAATAGAAAGGAACCCACTTATTTGCTCTGAGGGGGTAGTATTGGAGGTTTAAGATTTAAATGATTATGTGCAATCTTAAAATCTTTTTGTTCAAAATTTTCTCACGCAGGAATTAATGGATTAGCTCTGACCGTGTTTCTATATCTGCGAATGTCGAGCACTATTGCTAATTAACTTATTATTTTGTATTCTGTATTTTGCGGCATGTAGCAATAAATTTCATTGAGAAGAAGATGTGTTCAAATAAGTTATCTGTACCTCATTGCCGAAAAATGAATTCTTGGCAGGCATCAACTCATGCTTCTTAATTAGAAACAATTTACTAATTGATTTTTTTCTTTTTTTCTTCTTTTTCCCTTCAAATTGTAGTATCTAGGAGAATTTATTTGTTAGAAAGTTGTTACAGTAATTCAAAATAGCATTTTTGAATGGATCATTTTCTAAGCTTTTTGAACTGGTACGTGCAGGCTATGTTGTTTATGAACTTCAGCAGTGAAGGAACTGAACCTATTCAATCAAAGTATCGTGAAGTTGCTGGACAATACAAAGGACAGGGCATTAGTTTTCTTTTGGGAGACCTTGAGGCTAGTCAAGGTGCCTTCCAGGTTAGTATATATTTTCATCTTCTAGATTGCTTTTGGTTTTTCTGTTAAATATATTTCTGACATTTCAAATGTATTCCATGAATTAAAAACAGTACTTTGGACTACAAGAGAGCCAAGTACCTCTCATTGTCGTTCAGACTAATGATGGGCAGAAGTATTTGAAGCCAAACTTGGATGCCGATCAGATTGCACCCTGGTTGAAGGAATACAAGGTGATGAGTCTGCTTTTTTCATTCAACGCACTTGTTCCATTAGGATAATAAGAGCCTTCCTGATTCATATTTGATACATATATGATTTCAGCGGTACAATTGTAGGGTAAGGTGTTGTGTAGTACTAGGATGTTATTGATGAATAGCTTTTGATGAAAGTAAATACTTCCAGGAAGGCAAGGTTCCCCCATTCAGAAAGTCTGAGCCTATCCCTGAAGAGAACAACGAGCCTGTGAAAGTGATTGTTGCTGACAGCCTTCAGGACATGGTTTTCAACTCTGGAAAAAATGGTATGTTCCTAATAGTTCACAGGGTCCGTTTACATTCTTTATTTTCTCCTTTGATTAGTGATCAAGTTATTGTTGTAACAAAAGTGCTGGATTTGTATAAAATAGAGCTTTAATTCTTTGTATCTTGATCATCTTCTTTCCTTTTTGTTATTGTAGCCATCTTTTATAGTGCATTATGAATTCTCAAATATGATGTTTTAACATTTTTCTCTTTGCAGTTTTGCTCGAGTTTTACGCTCCTTGGTGTGGACACTGCAAAAAGTTGGCTCCAATCTTAGATGAAGTTGCTGTCTCATATCAAAATGATGCTGATGTCGCTATTGGAAAATTTGTAAGATCTATCACCCTTTCTCTATCTTAATAGATGCGTGTTGGCCTTCAGAATTTTGTACACTAGGATATATATGGCTAAGAACTAGTTGGTTTCAGCTTAATTTTGCATGAGTCCTACACATATAAAATAGACAAAAGATAATAGTTTGATAGATCTCTTCCTGCACTCACTACTTATTCTTAATGCCATGACATCAATAAATTCGGTTGTTCCTATTTACAGCCACTGAGTGCTTATTTTAAGGACTAAATGTTTTGATTTCTTAAATGCATTTGGCAACCTAGAGTCATTATCATGAGAGAACCCAAGAAGCCCTGAATTTTCAGGGTTTGTTTATAATTATTAATAAAATGAAATAAGTCCTGGAAACTAGCAGGAAGAATATGAAAATCTTACTTCATTTTTATTTTGTTGTCTAAGATACAATGAGCTAGGATTCACCCTAAGATTCCTTTGGCTGAGGCTAGACTCTGCTTGCTTTCTCTGGTTCTTTTATGAAAATAGTTTTACGTCTTTGCAATCAATCTCTATTATCTATATATTTTGGTATAAAACAATGTTTTTGATGGGACCTTTTCGTATGTTTGTTTGATTGTTTTTTTTTGGATAGGATGCAACCGCAAATGACATCCCAGGTGACACTTTTGAAGTCCAAGGTTACCCAACTGTGTTCTTCCGATCTGCCAGCGGAAAGATAGTGCCATATGAGGGGGATAGGACCAAAGAAGATATTGTTGATTTCATTGAAAACAACAGGGACAAAGCTACCCCTCAGGAACCTGTAAAAGAGGAATCTGGAAAAGATGAGCTCTGAGAAGGTATATGCGTGAAGTGTTCAAAACCTTTGTTTTTATGCAGAAAATACATTTCCATTTTACTGGATTAGTAATTCTTGTTAATTCTAACGTTCAATTTTGGCAGGAATGGGTGCTGAGTATAGAGAGACGTGCACATAGTCGGTCGGTGTGTCTGGCGGGATGTTATACCAAAAAAATCAGCGACGACAAAACAATGCCTGGTGTTCTCCTCCCCCTTGTCCTCCATCCCCCTTTTAGCTTTTTCTTAGGCCATTTCCCTTTACAGATCTCTTCTGTTCCCGAGAATAAAATGGGGAGGCATTTTCGGCATTTGTAGCTGCAGTGCTTTTTGGTACTTGAATAGTTGTAATATTAGTATTTTCGGCCTAGGAGAAACTTACTGCGTGTTAAAATTCATAATGGATAATTTTAATTATTTGGGATTTTGTTTATTACCTAGAAGAAGCTGCTGTTTGAGATTGAGATGCATATGTAGTTTTTTTTATAATTTTTGTTAACTACTCGTTTTTGTGTCTTCTTGCAATTGTGGAAAGGCCTCATGTACGGGAATATTACCACCACTGAGATTGAGATACTGTAATTTTTAAGTAGTTGTTGTAGAAAAAAAATTTATAATTATAAAACAAAAATTAGTAATATGTAGTAAAAAAAAATTTTAAGTAGTAATTTTTATAAATTATTAAAGATATAAATTTTTTTTATAATATAAATAAAAAATAATATTAACATAGTTTTTAAGATATAATAATTAATATTTATTAAATATTTTAATATTATAATTTGTAAGTTATAATTGTTCAATTTTAAAGTCAAATTTCAATTTCAAACACACTCTTAATTATTCAAATCAAATACAATTCCAAAGGCACTCCTAATCATTCAAATCAAATACATTTCGGTGAGTAGAAGGAACGAATTAAAAATCCCGGACTGCATTCCCAAAAGAAATAATAATAATAAAAATAAAAATGATAGTAATGGTCTTCAAATCCCGCCGTGGCGGCACAAGATTTCTTCAACTCAACCGAGGAATTTCCTATGTAAATGCAAGGTCACTTTGACGATTCTTTTTTAGCTTTAGTCAATGAAAGTCTATCTATCTAAGTTATAATTATAAGAAGGATTCAAATTAGCGTGGGAAAAGTCAAATAAAAGAAAATCTTCCAGTAGAAAATATTATTGTCCCGACAATATCGCCGCCAACGAACTTAAATTCATTGTTGTTGACTCTGCGCCCAAGTGAATGAATAATTTGGATTCGCAGGACGAAATTGTCTCATTGGGACCAGGGGCCTCAGTATTGTTTCAAAATTGGTTCATCATCTATAGAGCCTAACAATCATTTTTAATCACGAAATGTGTTATGGAGCAGCCATTGCCATAACCAGAAAACACTCTTAAGCAGATGTTTGCGGTGCTGTACAATAAACACAGCGTCCATACAAAGTCTGTCAACTTACATTAGCATCAATAAAACACAGCTGAACGCAAGCCATGTATTTAGGAAATTTAAAATGGCACTCTTTCTTAACTTATACCACATTCTTCCATTAAACCCTAGAAATTAAAAAATAAAAAATAAAAATAAAATAAAAGGAAAATTACACAACAGCCACTTCTTTCATTTTAGGCCTCCTCTCTGGAGCCTCAGCCGACAATGCCTTCCTCTTACTAAAAGCACTATTGGTGCTGCTTTTATAGTTGCTGGTCTCATTTTTGTTATCGTTGTCGCTGTCTTCATTGTTGCCACACGATCGGTTCGGTGATTTCAAGAGACGGGGCTGAAGCTTCTCCAAATCTGATAACCGAACTGGCTTCAAAAGAAACTCTTCAGCTCCTTCTTCCAAGCACCTGTAAAAATAAACAAACAAGATAATATCATAACTGCTTCACTAAATATATGTGCTTTTAAGAATCTACGTATGAGAAGTGTGAACATGCAGACTTCAGAATGACTGCACGATGCATCAATTTGGTGTCTTCTTGGAAAAGAAATGGGAAAATATTAAGGAGAAAGAAGTTAATTTTTCTTACATGGTGACTCTTGAAGGTACATTTTCGGAAGACATGACCACGACCGGTACATCTTTCCAGGAAGATACCTGCATTAATTTGTGATCAGCAAGACTTTTGACTTTGACAATACGTAAATTTTCAGTAGTTGATAATGTGAAGCACTACATTGCATGTAGGGTACGATATCTCTGAAGTTTGGGAAATTAACAAGTAGAGGCTAGTGTTTGACCTTGAGTCGTTTAAGCAAATCATAGCCGGTCATCCCAGGCATGCAGTAGTCAGTCATGATCAAGTTGACCCTCGATCCCTGCGCCCACTTATACATGTCAAAATAAGATTTAGGCAATTGCAAGCTAAATCATTAATATTATCAGAAGAGGAGACCATTCAATATGTGTAACCCATTGGTTCTCCCAGCGAATTAATTCTCTCTCGTTGATTAACATGGCATTGTACATATTTCTTGTTTTTTCGCTAATTTACTTGGAAAACAAAAGGGAAGAGAACTCGAAG
Source organism: Citropsis articulata (assembly GCA_030449925.1). NCBI lineage: Eukaryota > Viridiplantae > Streptophyta > Magnoliopsida > Sapindales > Rutaceae > Citropsis > Citropsis articulata. The sequence continues at coordinate 6,152,263 of JASUUH010000227.1, read as the reverse complement.
GATTTGAGCTGAATTTATGACTGCGTAGATGCTTTGAATCGTCATGTTCCAAGAAGACGCATAGAATAATTAATTAAAATTATAAGTAATTACTAGCCGTATATAATAAAATATAATATAATATAATAACTAGTGGAGGTTTAATATATATATGCCATGGTTAATTAACTGATAACTGGGTGCTTTTCATCGGTTTGTAATCTCTCCATCCACAGTTTATAATAAAGATTCTAGTCATATGTTTAAGTTTCTTCAATCATGGAAAAAATGGGTCCTTAATTGACTCTCGTAATATATCCTTGCCTTTCACATTAATTTCCACCGGCATCCCGTTGATCATGGGTTCAGAGGAGCCTTTTGTATATCTTTTCCTGTTGGTTTATTATTATATGAAGAAAAAAATTACTAAAAGCTTGCATTTTAATAAACTTTGCTACATCTACTTAACATGAATACTCAGTCCCCATTAAGCTAAACATACGGGCTTCAAGTTGATATAAAAACTAAAATAAATCCATCTTATTAATTTACAAGTAGAAGAATTTTGAACGAGCTTGATTCTCTATAATTTCTATCTGAAAGATTTTTTTTTTTTTTTCAAATATATGCAAAACGGCGATAAATAAATAAACATGCATGAAAAATGGAGTTTATTTTCAAGAAGCATGTCATCGACTTTAAATGAAAGTATGTGTTGTGTGGGGAAAAAATAAAAGAATCCTACCTCTTTCTTTGTTGAAAGGGTTGAAGAAGAAGCATTAGAATTGTTTTCAAGGTTATCAATTAGACCCAAGTATTCCAAAGCTTTATCGCCAGAATCCACACAAGTCACTGCAACAACAGCAAGAAGAAACAAAAATGTTAAAACGAAAATGCTTATGACAAAATTCCCATATTCAAAACAAAACTAAATTATCAAAGATGTTTTTTTTTTTTTCTTTCCTTTCCTTTAATTGCATATTTTGTACCTTGGTAAGAAGAGACTCTAAGTAGATTCTCCAAAATCTTCCTGTCAATGAGACTATCATCAACGGCCAAGACATGAAAAGTTTCTGGTTGCTGTTGTTGCAGTGGTTTTTCTTGTTGTGGGATGTCTTCAAGTTGCCCTTCTCGTTCTGGTTGCGGGATGTTTTCAAGTAGTTGTTGTTTCTCTTGCTGTGGGATGTATTCAACTTCTGATTTCAACTCCATTTCAATTAAGCAGCAAATTCAATACGTATCGCTCTTCTGATTCTCACCAACTGATCTTCCGCTAGGCTTATATAAATTTCTTGCGCACACTCTATAACCCTTTCTTTCCCAAAAGAGAAAAAAAAAACAAATATATTTACCTTGAAAAAGAGGAAATATATCAAAGAGAAAAGAAAGAGGCGTGCTTAGTGGGGATATGAAGAGAGTGTGTGTTACTGTTATGTGGGTGGCTTACTATTCCGTAGGTTATTTCTATGACTATTGTTATGGGTGAGGTTGGTGAGACTGAAAGAAACAGAATTTAAAGCAAACCGTTTTCTTGCAACAAATAGCAAAAAAGAAAATCGTTTTTATGTTATGTTATGTGTGTGTGTGTTGTGTTTTTAATTTTTCTGATGCCAAATCTTTCACTAGATTCTCCATAACGTGTGCTGGTACAACCACTCATATTTTTCTCTCTCTTTATTGGATTTTGCTTTGTTTGATTGCTAACGAAAATTCGCAGATCTTTTGTTCCCATTTGTCTCATCATTGTGTAAGAAATTGAATTTTGAGTGTGAAGATTCGATAGGAGACTTTGAAAAAGGCACTTAACTATTTAAACTACTATTATTATTTTGATTTTTTTGCTTTTACTAATTATCCCATGCTGATGTACTTTTCCAGTTTGTTTAATTATTTAGTTTGTTTTTAATTTGTCTACCACATTCGCTTCACATACTAAATCTTAATTGAAGGTAAAAGTGAATCCAATTGTACGTTTTAACTTGTATTGGTAAAATATATGCAGATAAGATCTTTAATTTTATTATGTTATCAGGTAAACCTATTATAATTAAGGATAGATACGAGTCAGTTCTAAATATTACTGAGCCAATTAATTTTTTTTTTAATGAAATATAATCCGACCAGAATTGGCTTTAATTAATTTGATTTTTTTGGGTTTTTTTTGTTTTAAACAATAAATTATGTTTTTATTTTCTCATTTTTTTAATATCAGCTGATTGGTTTTTAAAAATTTTTGAAATCGGAACGAATCTTTTTTTTTTTTTTTTTTAAGGACAATGAATTTTTTTCCCCCATATGTAATCATCAGTATTATATGTTAGTAAAAACAAGTGAATTAATGGATTTTGAATTCTTGAGAGATTATAAATTTAGGAGAATTTTTTTTTTTTAAAAAGGTCGTCAATTGCCTCATGTAATGTCAAAAAATGCCATATATTTAGGGAATCTAAGACTTGTCGTTAGTCAACCCTATAGTCAAGTCATGACTCATAGCAAAATATCACTTACGAATAAATTGAGAATGAAATAAACGATGGAAACGTGAAATAAATTGCGGTTGTATTTAGCATTATAATGATGGATATAGAGAAATCGCACTATTTAGTTTGGCTTTTTTATCATCTTTCTTTATTTTATATGCGGAGAGTTTAATTTCAAGAGATCTTATTAATTGAGCTAAAAAAATACTTGTAAATTAAGTTGTAATCACATGTTATAATAAGATTAGATAGCATGATTTGGTTTATTTTCACATGTAACTTAAGTAGCGTTTATTTTTTTTGTCTGAAATCTAAATATGTCTGAATTTTTTTAAAGTCTGAATATGTCTTATTACGAAAATATGAATAACATGTTTATTTTTTAAATATCTGAATATAAGTGGCATATTGTTTGTTTTCACAATATAAAAACATCTTAAATTTGGTTATTTGACATTTATATCTTTATAAATTAAAACAAAAAAAGAAGATTAGATTTTATAGTTAAGGAAAGAAGTTATTTTACAGAAATATTTTTGGAATATAATATTAACATCGTTCAGACGTTTTTCATTCGAGATAAAAATCGCAAAGTTCTTTTTACATTAAATATGTAAATGTCTGAAAATAAGATATAAGATAATCAGAACGTTATTTGTGCCGAGTAATAATTTTAATTACCGATAAATATTGTTAATCAGCTCAAAAATGTGATCCAATAGAATATGATTCATATATATATATATATATGAAAGACGTAATTTTGACAACATGTAAATTGTAAGCCCTAACAACTAAAGTCTTAACACCAACAGGAGAAAATACAAATGTAAAAAGGAAAAAAAGAAAAAATGACGAGTCGATTCTGATATTAAAACAAAGAAGACTAGGAACAATAAAAATACCCTTGTTTTTGGGTAAACAAGCGCACAGAAAGCCAACATAATAATGAAAATTTTGAGCACTGAAAGTGAAAAGGCCAGCGAAAATGTGGGGACCACAACGAAATTTTCTCATGCATAGCCATAGGATGTCTAAAGGCCACAGAATGGAATCAAGTCATCAATCGCTTGTAATAATTCCGAAGGGGACATGAAATAAATAAAGGAGCAAAACAGTGGGGACCCACTCCACAAATTTGAAAATCTTTGCGGGTCCACTTCTAAATATAAATCTTCCGGGGGCCCACTTGCCCTTAACTGCTCTAAATCTACAAAATTTCGAATCTGTCCCCATCGACGGGGGTGTCAATCGAAAAGTGGGAAAAGTCCTTTTATTTTATTTTATCTGTGCGAGCTGTTGTGTTCAGATTTTGTTTCAAAATTTTCGCACTTAGAGTCTGTGGACTGGGCCCAGTGTATGTCTGCCACGTGTTGCTCACTCCTCTGTGGAGCTGTTGTCATACGCCTGACAATGAAGCAGTGGATTTTTTTTTTACTTGGTGGTACACATGTACAGTCTGATGAAGCGATGACCCACGTCGCTTTCATCTGCCATCATGCTGTTGCTTTCTTTGGTTGCACTTTTTGATCCTTTATTTCAATGTTACTATATTTAATTAATTAAGACAATTTAATTTGTTTATATTAATATTATAAATAATGTGGTATTGTTTAATTAATTTAATTAACAAATATTTATTAAGTCTTATTAATTTTAATTTAAATAGTAAATATTTATTAGCGGTACGTCAATGAAAATATAAATTAAGTATGTTATCTAAATAAATATAGTATTTTTTTTATTAAAAAAGACCTTTTCAAAAAAAAAAAAAAAAACTAATCACGAAATTAAGCTCATTCAACTTAAAGCTGGCGGCTAAATAGAGTATTGGTAACGAGGATAAATCTAGTGATTATTGAGTTATAAATCTTGAAAGATCTCTTAATTATTGAAATAATCAAAGGAAGAAAGATTAAAAGAAGGAAGTAATAAATTTATTGATCGCTTCACTTCACATAAAAGATTAGTTGTTACACAACCAAGATTCAACAATAAATTTTGAATCAGTCTTTCGGTATTAGCATTAAATTCAAGTCTTGACAGATCATTTTCATGTGAAAGATGAACATAATACAGATTAGAAAAACTAATGAATTTTTTTTTTAACAAAAAATATGCAAATAATTCAATAAATCTTGGCAAATTCTTTTGTCAAAATAATTGAAAGAAAGCGTGTACAGAATAACCTTCTATGGAATTACTGCTAAGTATAAAAACCTAGTGATATTATTATGTAAAAGCTCTACCACTAAAATCAGAGAAAAGAAAAAAAATCTTTGACAAAATTTTTGAGTGTAATTTTCCCAATTAAAAAAGAAGAAGAAAAGAAAACCTTAAAAGAAGAAAGAAATGATCTCAATCTCAAATCTTTCCTTGCTCAATCAATCTTTTATAAAATAAAATCTTTCTTTTTTCCCAAAAGGAAAGCATGTTTGTTGTAGGCCACCTCTTCCGCTTATCCCTCTCGAGAAAAATCCATGACCGTTTTTAGTTAATTTTTTGACTTTAGAGAAGCAATATGGACCCCTTCTTTGAAAATCAATTATAATTATAGTAAATAAAACTTTATCTTATGATCTTTTAATTTGGCCGGTCTTGTTATAACTATATATGTATATATACATTTACAATAAATGATAACGATTTTATTAAAATAAGGTGCTTGCAATTGAACACATTCACGATTGCATGTTCTCTTGAAACTATGTAATTTCATCTCATCTATAATTTTTTGGAGGATAAATACTTACTTTGTTCTTTTATTTTAATTTAAGTGCCTATTTAGTTCTCATATTTTAAAAAATTATTTCAAAACACTATTGTAAGTAAACATATTATATTATAACCCTATGTTTCTATTTTTTTTTATAATAATACCCTTTCAATAACATTGTTAAACAATAAATAATTATTTATTAATATATTTATTATTTTTTTATAAATAAATTATTTAATATAAAAAATATTACCATGAGGATATTATAATAAAGAAAAAGAAAAATAAGAATAAGAAAATAAAATATTTAATAAGAAAAGTATTTAGAAATATTTTTTTAAATATAAAAATTAAATAAACATTAAGTCAAAATATAAAAATTAAATTAACATTTATCCATTTTAAGATAATCTTGTCCATCGGTCTTTATAAGCCAAACAAAATGTATTAAATCTTAACAATGTCGTACAAAATCAACTGGGATTTTTATGAGATCTAAATAATGGGTCCACAATCATAAATAATAATAATATTAATAGTGAGGGGTCCACCAAATTTGAAGGCTCGGAAAACCAACTTTGGTTTTACACGCTGAATGAAGAAATTTCGCAAGAGTTGGCCCGCGGATTTTGTAACTTTTAGCTTCGACTCCAAGTAAAGTCTTTGGTTTCTTGGTCAAAATAATGGAAAGTTAAAATCTTGATTGAATGTTGCTGCAAATCTTCCCTCTATTTAATTGATTTGTAATTTTGTATGCGTCACGACCAACGATATTTTGCTACTTAAAAACTATTACGCAGTGTTAAGACTGAAAATTGATCGGTTAGGTGTGACATCACAATCTTCATGTGCTGAGGTTGCCAACTGTTACATCTTGTTCCATTCTTTTATTGTTGTTTCCCAATTACGATCCAGTGAATTTAGTTAATATTTTATCTAATTATAATCGGACTCCTTCGCTGAAAAGACCAAACATTAAAGTTAAAAAAAAAAAAAAGAAATTTATGAATTTGCAATAAAAGAAACGTAAGTTTTAATTTTTCAAGCGGCGAAAAAATTAATCACCTCTACTTTTTAACTGACTTTTATAAAAGAGATTAGAGATCAATAAAAAAAAAAAAATTTCTCATCCTCCAAATTATTCACATTACTCTTCATGATTAAGTAAAGAGAATTATCATAAATCAACTCTATAGTACAACTCTTAAAATTATATATTCAAAAAATTAAAAATATAGGTTAAGAAGATGTATAAAGTATATATTCAAGATTTAACTTTCAAAAAGTTAAAAATTATATATCTAAATTCAAGGGATCAAGTTTTCATATTAAAAATGCATAAATCCTCTAAAGATTGTCCAGTCGAAGAGGTTAAGAATTCATTTTTTTTTATTTTTTGAAGTTTAATTTGGAGTAGAATCCATGACAACCGAAAATTACATTGATTGGGTATAGATACATGAACATGAAATACTCTCTCATCATCATGACTGTGCTTACAAAGTAGCGACACAAGGCTTTTAATTGATGTGTAACGTTACCTTGCTTTACCAAAAAAAAAAAAAACATGGCGCAAATTTGGAAAAAGAAAGAATTGCTTTTGAAGGCTTTAACCTAAAAACAAAACCCGAATCTGTAATTAAACAGCAGAAGGGAAATGACGTGCAGGGGCCGCTTCTGCATCAGATATCAAATCAACGCATGTCTTTCTTCTGCAAATTAGTACTTTATTTTGGGTACCCATGATCATTCAAAGATTTTATGGCTGGCACGTTACAAATCGAAGGATATTACAATTAATGTCACTCAGTATTAAGGATTTCTGTTTTTGGTCCCGAAGCTCAATATGTTCTGTTGGCTTGTTTATAAGGATAGCAATTCATAAAAGGTAATGGTTAAGTTGAGTGGAGTTCGAATTTTAACTGCACAAATTTATTAAAATAAAGGAATATTTTATTTTAAAATAATCTTAATATAATCGAACACTTGATAAAATTTTATATAGTCATTACTGTGCATGAAGAAAAAAATAATTAAATATTTATGGATTAATTTATGTATCCATCAAGTCTGAGAATGTCAATCAATAGGAAAAGAAAGAAGAGAACGATCGATCATTATTAGGCAGACAAATAAAATTTAAACTTGTTTGTAAAGCTTTCTGGGGATTAGGACGACATTTGAATTAAACAATTGAACTGTTAATTTAACTCAAGTGGAAATGAATATATGATAAGAGTAATTCTCCTAACACGTATCCATCAATCAATTATGTAATAATCATAATTTCAAAAATATTATGATTAATAATAGAAAGCATTTTAAGCGTTCCTTTGATCTTGGAAAATAACTTTGCTTATTCTGAATAAATACAGGAGTGAAAAAGTAAACATTTAATTATAAGTTTTAACCGCCATTAAATACATTGTATTAAAGGGAAATAAGATTAATATATGAGGGACTGGGCTGTTTGACTTGACTTGTTTGTTTAAAACTTGGACGCAGATTTTGATTCACGTAATCCGGTGGATGAATTTGCATCATTCGATGGGCTTAGTTAATTAACTTAAATTTTTCATGATTAAACTTACATGCACTCGATTATTGCTATTATTTTTCAATGGAGATCGCTCGAAAAGAAATTACTTAATGGTCAAAAGACTATCTTTGAGTGGGACCATGATATTTTGATGCCCCACTTCACACGGAATGTAATAAGTAAAATGGATTTATAAAAAATAAAAAAAAAATAGTGAAATGCAAAAGAGATTTCGAGGCAAAAAAAGAAAGAAAGGAAGGAAAAAAATGCATGGTGCTCCAAAAACACAACTTTAATTGAAATTGAGATCTTTCACTCTCACTCTCTCTGAATATCTCTCAATCTCAATGCTTCTTTTTCATTAAGTCACCCCCATGAACATGATTGTCACGAGCATAAAAATTTCCACGCGTGATAGAAGAAAAAAAAAATGAGAGTTCCACGAGTCGAACAAAATCTTTTCTTTTGTATCATAAGGTCCCCACAAAGATCGTCGAATCAAAGTCACATGAACTTAAAAGACCTTGTGTTTTCGCATATTTAGTAAGCAATTATAACGTGAAGCAACTATACGCGCACACAAATCATAATGTGAAGCAACTAATACACACACATTTGACACATATAAATATACGCGCGCGCGCGCACACACACATATATATATATAAATAAAGGCCTTGTATTTATATTGGCATGAGAAAATAGTATTTCAATTGGGGTTATATAAACTATATTACTTTCAAAAATTAAAAAATAAAATGTAAGGGTTGTTTGTTTTTTATCTACCAGGATTTTGATTATATTTAGATATTTAAAATTTTTACTTTGTTAGTTTTTTGTAAGTTGTGTTTGACTGTAAGATTTTAGTTTTGGTCTAAATGGAAAAAATTAAATATTCTTAATTTTATCTGAATAACAAAATATCTGAATAGAACTTTAATGTTCTCTCTATTAAGTACATGTATTTCCAACTATATAAATTATTCTTTTATTAATTTTTTATTTATCCATTTTATTTGTTCTTTACGTATTTAACTATCAACTTTTTTTTTTTAAATTGTGAATGAGTATTTTAAATATTACTTAATACAATAATTTTCATTCAAATTATTAGAATTCTTGGTTAGTCTATGTAATTAACAAGAAAAAATATCATATAATATACTAAAATTAACATCATAAGTATCATATATTTATCTTTAAAAAAATACATTTATTAGATATATTTTTTATTTTTCATGCTTTGTTAAGGGACATTATCAAATTCTTTTAACTAATCAAATAATTTATCCATAACTTGTCATATATTTAACAAATAAATATGAGTATTGTTAATATTTGTGAGGTTATATATGTCAAAATATCATATTTCAGTTCTTTTCTTTTTAAAAAGCAAACAATTTAACATGTATATTCAAATATTGCAAAAAGAAAATAAACATATTATTTGGATATATGCATTCAAACATATTCAGATTTTAGTCAAATTCAAACCACTTAAGTTTCAAATAGAAAAAAATAAACGTTACCTAAATTCCTCTCACATAAATACTAAGATTACCTCTTGTGTTGCCTCAAAAACTGTATTAACTAAATTAAGAAGAGCATAAATATTTAACTAAAAGTAGTTGTGAAAAAAAAACTATCATTTATTAATTATTATTTTTAAGACTGATATTTTATTCACCATAAATCTACTTATATGAACAATTAAAAACCTATTGAAAATTATATAGGGGCATAGCTTAAATTTCTATCCCACTAATAATTAAGGGACATATCTATCCTCAACTCACAAATAATTTATAGTTAGCAGTGTCTATAGCTACATAATAACAGAGACCGGAACCCACTTTCTCAACTTTTATTGAGAGGGTGGATTATCACTACTCACTAGGCTATATCATTTGTATTGATTTATTTTTAAACTTTATCATTTCCCTATGGTAAACATTAGTGCTTGATGTCGTATAACTTGGGAAACTTGTTTGCGCGTAGCATGGCATTTTGAATTTAATTAAGTGCTCGCAACATCTTAACAAAGGAAAAGGATCCTCTCGATCCGGCTGAAACTTTAAAGATCTTTGTCTTAGTATTTAAGTGGTAGTGTATGGATAGGATTTAACTTCTTTATTTTCTTTATTTATTAACAACCAATCACCACATGTATTTTTGATCAGGAGGAAATCAGATCATGAGAGAATCCTGATCCCTTAACAAATGGTTTTGTCGTGGATTTGTTAATATCACAGTTATAAGCAATACTCATACAAAACGCATGTAAAACTGGCCCCTTGGGCCACCTCATAATGGGTTACGCAAGTAAGACCAAATTAAATATTCAATAGAGTGGAGCTTTTAACACCCCTCTAAAATTCTTTTGACACCACTTCTTAAAATTTTTTCCCCGTAAATATTCCATTTAGTTTAGTTTATAAAACACTAGCCATACATAGAATCAACCATCTTATCATAAAAATTTTACTTTAAAAAGAATATTTCTTTTAAAATTTTATTTACAAAATGCACAAAAATCTTAAATTATTTTTCTTTCTTGTTAATTTAGTTTCTATCTCCAAAATCCTAAATTCTTATAAGTTTCATAAAAATAAATATTTTTGTAATTGAAATCTAAAATAAACGTGTCTGTGCATGTGTATTAAAAAAAGGATTAAATTTTTTTACCTTAGTTATTTAAGTAATTTCAATTGAGGAGAGATTTTATAAAATCTTGAGGGGTTGGTGTAAAAGGCCAACTCTATTTAATAAAGTTCAGATTCTTCAGTCCATTTAACTTTTTGAGTCCACACCTTCTCAAATCCCAAACAGTGAGTCCACACTTTCTCAAGTCCTTTACCCATGAAAGGGCTTTTGCTTGTGGTAGTCCTCCTTGGGCCTCAAATGGCCCAAAAGAACATGTAGGAAACCCAATAAAGAGAAGTGGCGGCTAAGAAAGCGAGTATATGAACAATTACTACTCACGAGAGTAGGGACAAAAAATTCGACCTAATACCCACGACACACTCGATTGTCAGAAAGAGAGCGAGGTGGGTACGAGCGGGAGATCCTCTTTCTACGTCCACGGCCTCATGTCTCGTCCTATTGGCCAGTCTACTGTCTAAATCGCAACCGGATAGATAAGCTTCTCCTCTCTTAAAACTTCAAAGGTAGGATTTTCCTGTCCATTTTCCTCCGTGTTCTCAGCAACCAAACAGATTTTTATTTACATCTTCGTCATAATTTTTTTTTTTTCAAATTTTGCACGAATCTGAACGTGAATTCATACAGAGTTGAAAGTGAATTAATGGCTTCGTCGGTATTTCACGCGCCTTGTGGCGCTCCTTCGATCAAGCAATTGGAATGTCAGAACTACATCGGATTAAGACCATCGGTGACGTTAAGGTTCAATTGCGCCAAAAGGACAACCGTAACGGCACGTCGTTTGGTTGTTACAGCAAGCGAATCTCACGATGGAGCGATGAAGAAGCTTGGAATGAGTGACGCTGAGTGTGAGGCGGCTGTTGTGGCGGGAAATATTCCAGAAGCGCCTCCCGTGCTACCAAAGCCTGCCGCGCCAGCTGGAACTCCCGTGGTTCCTTCTCTTGTGAGTGAGCTAATCGTGTAATTAATTATGCGTTTAATTTTTGAAGTGGGTTCTTCAATTGTCTTGACATCGCTAAGCTTCATTTTTTTTGGGGGGGGGGGGTCAATGTCGAAGATAAAGTTGATTAAGTATGCACGATTTAGTATACTTCAATTTGGTTCGCTTATGTTGAATTACTATGCATTGCTTTTGTGTAAGCTTCTGTAACTAATGATGTTGTTTTACGTCAGCCACTTAGTCGGCGGCCTCGCCGTAACAGGAAGTTCCCCGCAATGAGAGCATCCTTCCAGGAAACAAATCTTTCGCCGGCAAATTTTGTATATCCACTTTTTATTCATGAAGGTTGCTTCTGTTATGAATATTTCTTCTGCAGCTATAAATTCAAATCGTGAGAAGCAGCACATGCATGTGAGTTGTTAATAGGATAAATCAACTGAACATTTTTGCAGGAGAGGAGGACACACCTATTGGGGCCATGCCCGGTTGTTATAGACTTGGTTGGAGACATGGACTTGTTCAAGAGGTGATTCAGCCATCACTATTCTGCCTATCATTTTCAAGAAAGAGAATTTGGATTTACGTTGGCAGTAATGATTAAACACTCTATTGTCTTTAAAAATTATATGTTGTTTCTTTGCTAGAGGAGGAACTTTTAGAGTTTAATTTAACCGTTGCTTGCAAAAAAATTTTTAGCAGACTGTATAGGAGCATCTTTTCTGTTTTACTCTTGCAATTTTCATGTGCAGTTTGCTAATAGAATTGCTTAATTGCATTTGACAGAGCATTGTTTGCTGCAGGTGGCGAAAGCACGGGATGTTGGTGTGAATAGTGTTGTGCTCTTCCCCAAAGTTCCAGATGCTTTGAAGGTTTGTATTCTCTTTCTAAATTTCTCTTCTTTAAACCAGGGCTTCTATAATGTAATTGGTTTTTGCATTTCAGTCTCCCTCAGGAGATGAAGCATACAATGATAATGGTCTGGTACCTCGTACAATACGGCTGCTCAAGGACAGATACCCTGATCTTGTAAGTCAAAATTATTTACTTGTAAGTCAAAATCATTTATGCTTCTGGAAGTAGTTATGTTTCTGACTAGGATTCTCTTTGCCTGGAATTGTGGCAATTTTTTTGACTAATATTTCTTTCTTTAGGTAATTTACACTGATATTGCTTTAGATCCATATTCCTCTGATGGGCATGATGGTATTGTCAGAGAAGACGGTAAGTCTGTATCCTTATTGTTGCTACTATGTTTGAAAATAGATATGCGGAAGAATCTCCTTTGAAATGTTTTTCTTTTCAACTTTTTATTGGGCTAAAGAAATGAGCTTTAAGTATGCGCATGTGCACACACGTGTGGGAAAGAGAACCTTTGCCCACGTTTCTCGGCATCTTTTATTGGTCAAATTATGAAAATTTCATGATTGCATACACACAGTAACTCATTGCTGTATTTTCTGCAATGTACTGTAGGAGTCATTATGAATGATGAAACTGTGCATCAATTATGTAAACAAGCTGTGTCCCAGGTAATTTCCGTTGATTTTCCACCATTAAAATTTGTGGTATCTCTATTTAGTTTCTAAAAATATCTGTAATCTCCTGAGGCTTAGGAAGAGTTATTGCCTTTTTAGGTGTTGATGCAGTCATTTGTTCAGACCATATTGTTGTACAGTCTGAGTTGGTCACTGCTTGAGCTTGAAGAATACTTCACGCATGACTTAATATTTGTTGTTATTTACATGTAGTGAGAAGGTGTTTTGATTGGTTCTAGTTGGCTATTTCTCTTCTCACCGGCTGCCCAATATTAACCTTGTAGGATGTTTCTAGTAGTCACTACTATATTTTTGTTTCTGACTTACCTGACTAGTTCTTGACTGAATTGGCGTTGTTACTTCTATTAATAGGCCCGTGCTGGAGCTGATGTTGTGAGTCCCAGCGATATGATGGATGGTCGTGTAGGAGCAATTCGAGCAGCTCTTGATGCTGAAGGTTTTCAGCATGTTTCTATCATGTCCTATACAGCCAAGTAATTTTACTATATGATTTTTCTTTTACCTTGTAATGTTCTGCTTCCTGTTACATATTGCAATGTTAATGGATATTTCCTTTCCAGTGGACCACATGCACAGACTCTGGTTGTATGTTGTTCATAATTTCTCAATGTGTCATGGTCACTTGATTGTATGTTGTAATTGTAGCACATAGCACCTGATTTGGTGTAGAGAGCATAATTTGGTTGAGTCTGTCATTAATTGGAAGTGCATTTATAACAATATTGTTTCATTGGGTACATGAACTGCACTGTGTTCTTCTGTTTTTTATGTTTATGTTTGGCCATCTTGGTGCAAGACAAATACAAGTATGCAATCTTTTGTCAGTAATCTAATGTGCCAATTTCTATTGTCATGCAAACAGATATGCAAGTTCATTTTATGGTCCATTTCGGGAAGCACTAGATTCAAATCCACGTTTTGGAGATAAAAAGACGTATGTGATTAGAGTTATTGAATTATATGGTAAATTTGTTATTCGGCATTTCTGGCGCTTACTTTTGTATATTATTTTGGCTTCATAAACAAAAGTTATCAGATGAATCCAGCAAATTACAGAGAGGCTCTAGTTGAAGCCCAAGCAGACGAATCAGAAGGAGCTGACATCCTTTTGGTTAGTATTGCTGTTTTTGTTGCTTATTGAATTATTTTCATGTCTGAACCTCCTTTCATGCTGAAGTTTTCTGTCCTTGGTTCATAGGTGAAACCTGGTCTTCCTTATTTGGATGTCATTAGGCTTCTCAGGGATAAATATCCTCTGCCGATTGCTGCATATCAGGTGCTCTTTTATCTGGCCTGAGCTTACTTGATTTCAGTATTGTTTTATCTTAGAATTTATCCATACCATCTTTATGTTGAGAACTGGCATACTGTTGGATAAAAATTACAAGTATTGGAGTATTTTCTGGACAACAATCCAACGTTACTTTTTCCAGCTGCTAACTGAACAAAAATATATTGTTTTACTTCAATTTCTTCCCACCTTTCTCTGACTTTGCTATCTTTGTGGTACCAGGTCTCTGGTGAATACTCAATGATTAAGGCTGGTGGTGTTCTCAAAATGATTGATGAGCAGAGGGTTATGATGGAGTCCTTGATGTGCCTTCGACGGGCTGGTGCTGATATCATCCTCACATATTTTGCTCTACAAGCTGCTAGATGTTTATGTAGTGAGAAGAGGTGAGAACTGTCAGAGTAATAAGGCGTTGTTAATTCTGATAAAGCTCTAGAAGCCCTACCCCTTTTAGCACTTAACACTAAAAAATGAATTTGAAAATTTGAGGAAATTTTCAAAATTTGTTTGCAGCGTGCTCTCTGAATAGATGAAATAAATAATGTGCTTAAATTTATGTTTGCATCAAGGCAGAATTTCTATTTTTCTTTCTCAGACAGGAGTTGATGAATATGATGAAATATCATGTTTCCTAGACATTAAATGTACGAGTGTCCCATATGCATGTGAGAGAGGAGAGATTAAACTGAGATGCAATTCAACTATCTGCAATGGGCAAATGAAAGTGATACAGGTAGTAATGTCGAAACAAAATTGTATCAAGCAAGATGAAGTTGGAGTCTGTTGGCCATCATTCCATTAAGTTTAGTTGTTAGATTAGGCATTCTCACAAATAAGATTCTTAAGTTGTAGTTGCTTCAACCATTTCGGGTGGTCCATGTTTTATCTCATTGCTGCCTTCTGTCTGCAGAGCCAGCTCTTTTCTAGTACTTAAAAATAAAATAGTAAGAGCACACCCTCTGCCTTGATTTTGCATTCAGGACTTTTTCTCCAGAATCTTACGGGCAGAATAATTCCCCTTCATATAATTAAATAAAAGCAAGCTACAAATATATAGATCATATAGTAGGTTTTACGAATAAAAACTAATGGTACCAGTAGAGGATCCTCTACTTCATCATTTACACTCTTGCCCCTTGCATGTCCTCCCCCAAACCCCGAGTACACCAAAAAACTAGGGTCTTTAACCCGTTTGTGGTAGATTATGCCCTTTAACTGCCAAGTGCACCAAAAATAAGGGAGCACAAGTTAGTATAATTCTTGCTCTTTGAGCTAAAATGCTTCCTGCCCTATTGGCTTTAGCTACAGCCAATTTTTCCAGCCTTGTCCATACTCATTGAGAAATCTTTCTGCAATAGTTGCATGAACTGCAGCACCTACAGGTAGAACATCTTCATCTATCATAAAATAGGGTGAATGCCCTGTATGTATTGAACCCAAGGTCTCGTTTTTTATTCCGATGTAGTAGAAGGCTGCAGGAACCACCTCTGAGTAAAAAGAGAAGTCCTCTGCCCCCATCATTGGTGGAACCACCCTATAATTCGTAGGACCTAACAAATCAATGGCCACTTTCTTCACATGCTCATTCATGACTTCATCATTCACGGTGGGGGGATAGATTGTGTTACCCTTGTCGAAGAAATCCACTGTTGCCGAGCACCTAAAAACCCTAGCCTGCTCGACAATAACCTGTTTCAGATTGTTGTAGTTGTGTTAGCTCATATTGTTCAAGGTATTGCCAGTAAATTCTGATGAATATGCGAATGGGTTCATTAAAAAAAAAAAAAAAAAAAAAAAAGAAAAAAAAGAAAAAAAAGAAGAGAGAACCTCCTCTATTCTTTGTAGTAGTTGGTAGAAACTAGTGTTAGAGAAAGCTCTTAAGGTACCACCAATGACCACAGCATCGGGTATCATGTCGAGATGATCTCCGCCGTTGAAATAGGTCACAGACACAACCTGTATGTTGAGACATTAACAATAGCAGTTAAGAATGTCAATGAAGTCCAAAAGAGGGATTGAGAGCGAAATGGGTTGTAATCATCCACAAAGAAAGACTCACCTGAGAGTCCAAAGGATTTGCTTCTCTTGAGACAAGGCCTTGTAAGCTAATCACAGCTGCTGAGGCTGCCAAAACAGGGTCAACTGAGTGGTGTGGGTTCGCGGCACCACCCTTTTTCCCGCTAATTACAGCATGGAAAAAGCCACAGCCGGCTAGCAAAGGACCTGGCCTGGAACCAATGACACCGGTAGGATGCTCGTGGGACACGTGAACAGCGAATATTGCCTCGACATCTTCTAGAGCCCCATCAGCCATCATCCTTTTTGCACCATTGCCAGCTTCCTCCGCTGGCTGGAATATCAATATTACAGTTCCCTGTCATAACAAAGGGTTGAAGTCTTTTTATTTTGATTGGCACTTTAAAAGTTTTTGAGTTCTCTTTTCATTAGATTCTTGAAGTTGGATGTCAGTTTTCATCTCATTTTATAACTGGTTAAAGGTGTATGTAACAAGATTCCAAGTTGCTTAAGAAAAGCTTAAGCTGATTGAACTTTTTTTTTTCTCATTGGACAAGCTATAGATGTCCAACACACAGAAGAGCGATTAATCAATCCACAAAACGTTATCTTATGATAAAGGTACCTAAACAAAGCCGGGACATTACGGAAAGGAGGGAGAGAGAAGTGACGCAATCAATGAAAAGAAGTTCAAATTTTCTATAGACTTAAAAGCGACACATTAAGTGCTGTGTAGCCCACTTGGCGGCGCTTAGTTAACGCACGTACGTTAAGCGTAAAATATTCTTAAAAATAATATATGTTTGAAATGATAACGGTTAGGTAGACCAAGCATGCATGCAACTATATTTTAAAATAAGTCCAGATAAACATATTTATTTTTAAATAGAAACCCAAAAAAGGTTAATGCTACACTAGTTAATTTAAACAAATACGTTGCAGAATATCAGTCTTTTTTTTTTTTTTTAAAAAGAAACACTATACATTACATCATATTAGTTCTGAACCTAACAAAATTTTCATTACATAAACATGTTTTTATTTGGTGAAGAAAATTTCCAACCTATTAGCTAGCTCCCTATCCAATTTTTAATCATAGACATTCAAAAAGAAAACAAATAAACTAATAAATCTGCTCCAGTAAGATCATTAGACCAAAACACCTATACCCAAGTTCCCCCAAATGTTTATTGCCTTTTCCATTTAAAGTATTATCCTGGTCCCGCAATTATTATTAAAAAAAATTAGTTTTCCTTTCTGAATTGAAGACGTTATCAAACATGCATTCATCTTTATTTCAAAAAATGAATCTAGTATATAAGTTTCCTTATATGTGATGCATGATAGTCCACAAGACAGACCATGTGCGAGCAGTGTGCCAAATTAAGAAGAAGGCCATTTTGCGGATACAGTAAGCTAATATCAAAGATTTGTTAAAAAATAGTACAAAGAAAGGGACAAAGAGTAACAGCATATATTGAAAGTGCCTTGCAAAGCCAAAGCAAAGTCCATTTTAGTTTACAAGCACATGCACGGAAAGCCCATGACCCACACCATCAGATACCTAGAAGTTTTAATGTCACACACAAATCAACAATGTATCTTTTAAGCCTATCCCTGTATACATGTATTTTTTAATAGTTATGTGACACCCCATTGAAACAAAATAACATGTTTGAGTTTTGGACCAAAAGGAGATGAGCAGAGACAAAAATTGCAAAAGCAAAAGCAAAAGCACAGAACATCTTTGCCTTTTATACAAGTGAGTAAGTTCCAAGGAAGAGAAAATATGACAGCACATTAGCAGTTATACCACCTTACATTATCCATGACTATTGAGTTAAAAGGTATGAGTGCTCCAAATTCTCGTGTTTCTTTTTTTCAAAGTAAATAAAAGGACGGTGGACTGATATACTAAAAATAGGGTTGAAAAATATTAGGTTTTTAAATTTTTTAAATAAAAAATTTAATTAACCCCCTCCCACCCCAAAAAATCGTCAATGCTATTATAGCTTGCCCATCAGGGAAGGCAATTGATAAAGACAAGACGTGCCCGTAGCAAAGCAGAAGGCCTGTTATGTGAAGGCCATATGCGGCTACACACTGGAAATTAATTATGAGGCCCCGTATTAATTATTTCCTCCACGGACATTTTGAGAAGCAATTTCTGCCCATACAAATTACAGTTCTTCAACAAAAAGCAAAGCCACCGTCCTACGCACACATTATTCTTCAATTGCCTATGACAATTACGTTAATGCCACCACCCTAGTTTCATTTCATAAAGTGCAATAATTCATCTCCAAATTGGACATCCATGCAGAGAGAAAACCAATGTGCAAAAAGCTTCAGAAGTACTGAAATAAAAATGATGTTAAAAATTTAAAAAAAAAAAAGTCATAAATTCAAACAAAGAAAATGATAAAGAAGGGCATTTTTCTTTTCTTTTTTTTTAATAATTTTTTTTTTCTTTGCAAACCTTTAAAAGATGTTCTCGGCTCTTCAAGATCTTGGCCGCACCGATAAGCATGGCAACGTGTGCGTCGTGTCCACAGGCATGCATTTTGCCAGCCACTTTGCTTTTGTATTCCCACTCTACGGCTTCCTATTACATTTTTCCCACATTCAACATAATCAGCGGCATGCCAACTAATATTTAGCATATTTTGTTCATAAGAAGCTTAAAATCAAGGAATATTCTGCTGAGACAATTCTGACTTCAGGTGCTTCTTTTTGCCCCTCTTTGACTTGTTTCACATGATTTTAAGTACTAATAGTCTAATATGAGTACATTTTGACATCTGATCTACTCTGACACATAAATTATGGATATCGATAAGATAAAGTAAATGAATACAAACGATTAGTAAAATGATAATTTTTATGTAAATAAGAGACAATCGTCTCAGTAACAAAAAATATCAAAGCAAATTATGAATAATTTTATTTAAGAACAAATGAAAAGTTTTTGTTTTCATTTTTGTTAATTCGGGGAAGTAGTTGAAAATACAAATTCACAATAAATGGAACTAAAATAACAGGAAGCAGACACAAAATAATAATAATAATAACAATGAAAATAATATGACATGAATTAATATTAAGGTTTTGAAAAAAAAAAAAAAAAAGAGAAGAAGGAGAAGAGAATTATTTCAACAATTTCTCAAAAAGTAAAAATATTCACATTTCCAAATTAGAGGCGTTCCCAAATCAGTTTCCACCCGCCAGTATATCCCAATTACATGCATGCATGACGAAAACCCATACATACATGTATATGACACATGCATGAATATAGTAATATGTTCTTCGGGAACCAAACATAAAACTAATTATTTTTTTTCAAAAAAAAACCTGAATCGGCAGTGCATCCATGTCCGCTCTGAGGGCAACAAACGGCGGGCCGCCTGTCCCGACCCATGCCCGGATACCTGTTTTGGCCAACGGGTATTTGTATCCAATCTCCATCCGATCCAACTCGGCCCTCAAAAGCCTGCTGGTTTCATATTCTTGAAAAGCAAGCTCCGGATTCTGATGAATCGTTCTCCTCACACTCTTCAGCCAATCCACCGTCTCCGGCCGCCGCGCCAGCTCCGTCACCTCCTTCGAGCACGCCCTGCTCCACACTTCGCAGCTCGAATACGGCTTCCGTGACGTCGACGATCGGTTCTTGACGCTTCCTCCGTGAGGTTTCAAAGCCGGCGCTGTTGTTGGTGAGCCCAACAAGTTTATGTCAAAGAAAGCGTAGTCGTTGTTCGCCGGCGTTAAGGACTCAGCTTGCAAGAGATTAATAATAATTAAATTGAAGCTCAAGATTTTCAACGCGAGAGAGAGTTTTTGAAGCTTCATGTTTGCAGAGAAGGTGATGAGAGTGAAGAAAAAAATGCAGAAGAAACACACCCAGAGAGAGAGAGAGAGATAATAAGATTTAAGAAGATGGGGGAATTTTGAGCACGTGGTGAAAAAGGGTGTAAGCGGAAATAGTCACGTGGACGAATATGTATGAAGGAGGAGTAATCAAAAGCGAAAAAGAAGTTGTCCTTGTAGGAGTAGTTCAGCAGGGCGTAGAATCGCATCAGTTAGTGTGGGGCCCACCACTTCAGTAGCCGTTTTTAATAAGACAGATTGACACTGATTTTGTTTAATGCATTTCATTTTATTTCTTCTTTTTTGTAGTATTAATTAAACAAAATCGATAAAGATTACTGGTATTATTATTATTTCTTTTAACGAATTACGTGGACCGAGGTGATAAGAAGACAAGAGATGAGGAAAATTTTATAATATCTCTAATGTATTAGAGTTAATTATTTTATGTATTATATATATAATTAAATTTAATATATTTATAACTCATATAATAATTTTTTAAAATAAATATATACATATTATAATATTATTTATATATTATATAAATAATATGATATTTCCCATGCATCCTAAATTTTCTCAAGACGAAATCATCATTAGTCATAAATGATATGATGATCATAGAGCACTAACAATTTGAAGCGTGCAAAATTAAGCAATCGGTTTTTATCGTGTGTGCGCATAAAAGGTTGGCAATTGTGTGTGTGTGTGTGTTTTTTTTTTTTTTTAAGAGAGAAAGGAAATCAACAGAATGCATGTGTTAACTTATATATTTCTATAAATTAATATTATTTTTAATGTAGAGACAGAATCGTGATTGTCGGATATAGACTTGTACAATTCGCTTTTGTTAAATATATTATTTAGAGGATTATTTCAACATGGTTGGGATGTGTCACATTTTAACGTCTAGTTCGGAAAATTTTTTATTATTATAAAAATTAAAAAATTTGCGTCCACAACAAACATCCGAGCCTCAAATTCTAATCTTAATAATAAGGTAAGAAATTGCTCACCAGTAAGTTGAAGTTGATTGGACATATTAATTGTTTTTATAAATTATTTTAATGACATTTTCAAAACATGAAGAAGCATATGTATTTTTTTTTGGGTAAAACCATATTTTATGAAAACATTTCCAAATTAAAAAAAGTAATTTTTTTAAAATAATTTTTATGCTGTTTTTGTACATGTTTTATGGATCTAACTTTGTATATAAAAATGAGGATTCCACCCATTTTAGAAAATGAAGTGGGTGGCATTATTAATTGCAATTTTGCAATTGTTTTGGATGAAGAGAAAGCAAAGGGAAAACTAATTACATGCATAAAATGGAAAAATGATAAGAGAAACGATCAACAAAATTTCTACAACAAAATGTGAATTATGTGATGTGAGATTTGAACAACCAGTGGACCAGTATGTTTTTAGGTACGAGACCAGAGCCACGGGCACCTCACAATCGAAATGCAACTCAGTTTCTGAAAATAGAATTTTTCTTTTTTTTTTTTTTAAAGCTATTGAAAGCTCTTATACAATCTTGTAAATAATCACTCAACCTTCTCAAAATTCTAAAATTAGTTATAGATTTCTTCTGAAAATTCATAAAATTTTGGCTTCAATTTTTCCAGTCTCGGATAAAATTTTATCCATCAAAGATATTACTTTTCAACAATTCAATGCCAGAGATTTGTGGCCGCATAAATTGCGTCAGAATAAAAATGTGAAAATTCTGCAACTTTCTTTTCAGTATTGTCGCCGTGTTCTTCTGGGCATTTTGACAAATTGACTCACGTTTTTCAAACTTTAATTTTCCATTGGAATCGTGACCTTCAATGCTTTTGACTCGCATCCCATTTTGAATTGTAATGGGGAAAAGTACACCGCAGCCCAATAAATAGCTGTATTAATCCTAATTTGGGTCTTTAATTCCGAATTTAATGATAAGTAGTACACTTTTCTCTCTCTCTTTTTTTTTTTTTTTGGGTATTGTTAGGTCTTAAAAATGGGTCTTAAAAAAATTTATTCAAATAGAAATTATTCAAATAGAGATTTTATTAGTATATTATTTATTAATTTAGTGTTTATAAAAAAAACTTAGTTGTTTGATTGTCAATAAAAATTTTTATTAAAAATTATAGAATTGATTTAACAAAAAAGTTTTGAAAATTATGTTATGAAAGAGATAAAATAAGAATACGAAATAAATAATAGGCATTTTAGATAATTTAGCCATTTAAAAAATCTCTTCGATCTTTATTCTTAAATTTAAGCTTTAGTTGAGGTAAAATATCTTATTATATTCCTAAAAACTTTATTGAAAATAAAATCAAATAATAACAAAAATTTTGAAAAGAGATTTTAGAATTAAATAAATATTTATATCTATTAAATAAATCATATCAAATAAATATTAAATTAATATTAAATGGTGTAATTCATTTTGCCATGTTTGAATTAAATAAAAATTTACATTTTAAAATGTATAAATTTAGCGCAGATGTCCGCGTTTAAAAGAAAAAAATTATATGGACTATGAAATGTGAAAGACCAAAAATCGTCAACTTTGAGATTTATCAAATTATGACACGTATTGAAATAAAATTATTTTCCAATTAATTTATGGTTGTATTAACAAGACTTGGAACAATTTTTTTTTTTTTTTTTTGATAAAGACTGGGAACAAATCTTATGAACAATATATAGTACAAAAATTTAAGGGTTATTTTCCGCCAGTCCCCACAAGTTTCGACAAAAATTGACCTGCACCCTAATGTTTCAACAACCATCACCACACCCCCAAATCAGCATATCCAACTGTTATCTTTAACGGTAGAGGGGCAAAATTGAAATTTGCTGCACTAGCATCATTGTATCATCATTGTATTTTGCTGCACTAACATGTAAATGAGCAGACACAAACTTTGTGAAGGGCAGCACTCAATATGTTTTCTATTTTTTTAAATGCTTAATTTTGAAATTAAGGGCAAACAAGTCTTTTCACTAAATCAAGTAACTATCCGTCAAAGATAACAGCTGGATGTGCTGATTTGGGGGCGTGGTGATGGTTGTGGAAACATTAGGGTGCAGGCCAATTTTTGTCGAAACTTGTGGGGGCTGGCGGAAAATAACCCAAAATTTAATAATAAAATATTAACGGCCAAATGAGGTCTCCTGTTTTTAGCATAAATGATTTTTTAATTCTGTGTGGGCAAGCATGGTCATAGTACAGCAGAAATATTGTTAGACTGAGACATGTTCAGTTTGGATATATTTACATGAATGAGAACAAAAAAATAGTTAGTGTGTGACAAAAATTTGCAGACTCCAAAAAATTAAAAACAAAACAAAACAAAGGCCATCGCTACCGTTTATGCATGTGAAACGTTTTTTTTTTTTTTTAAATTTTTCTTCAAAGGACAAGTTTAAATGGGCATCTTAAATAAAATAAATTCGTTTTGAATTGTTTATTTGAGAAGCAGAGTTTTTTTTTTTTTTTCAATTTTTTTTGGCATGCCAAAGCAAAACTGTGTGCGGTATGGAAATATTCTTTGTTATTTACTTCAACTTTCCTGCATTATCTTTAGAAGATGCCAAGATTTTGGCTTTGGATTATACCTTTGTTATGGATTGTTTGTTGAGTCAAGCCAGAGGACTGTCTATTTTTGTCATCTATTCCTTTAAATGGTTGTATAATTTTATCAAGAAATGAGATACCATGTTTGCTTAAATTAAAGACATGTGATAATCACTTTATATCTAGTTTAGGCTGTTTAGCCATTATTGGAAGCTAAGCCTAAAGCTTAAGTAATTAACCAAAAAAACTCAAAAATGGGATAACCCAAAAGCTTAAGTTATCAGTTAAAAATTCAACATTTTTGGCCCCATATAAGTAAGGCAAAGTTAAAAGAAAATCAATAAAATTTATAATATTCAGTCCCCAAATATTCTTCTTCTACATAATTCAATCAGACTACAGGATTATGCTAATTAGACAAACTAATAATTTATCCCACCATAATTAAGATCTTATTATTACTGTTAACGCAATTGATAATATTTTTTCTTTCCGTTGAAATAATATAACGATTAATGGGTTATGATTAATAATCTCTTTACTGTGGAAATAATGCAATGATTAATGGATTGCTTGAGCCTTGAGCCCCCTTGAATTATGCGTTTTTGTGTTCACTGCGTATGGAATAAGAACACCTAGAATAGAAAAAGTTTATGATTCGTGAAGCATTTGTACAAGTAGTAGCAAAAGCAGAAATATCATGAGAAAGTTACTTGATTTCACGTTTTTATGCTGTTGTTAGATTTAAACAAATCACGAAAAGCTATAATTTTTCCTAAGCTAATGCAACGTTATGGTGAAAGAACTCATTCCCAACTTTATTCATTTGTTATTTAATCTCAATTATTTTAAGAGGAAATTTTATTAAAAAGAAGCCCAAAGATGCATTACATCTCATCCCATCAAAAAGATATCATGGTGAATGATTATATCATCATCATCATCATCAAGAATTAAAAACTAATCAAGTAGTAGCAACTTTTTCGTTTTTCCAAAAAAAAATGAATTACCTTTTTTTCCTTTCTTTACTATAATATGCCTTGTCAAATAGTTTGATATTATCCACTTGGAGGATGTTGTCAAAATGGTGGAACTTTACGTCTCATATCAATTCATGCTTGTTATCTCTTGTCCTGCAATTCATAAACTTCTAGGTCAAGATTTGTGACTTATTTCAATCTTACCATTTAGACCATTGAATTTATTATTATTGTTTTTGGATCAAACAGTAATTCCATTTAGTAAAACATAGTAAAAGCACAGCATTAGCATAAATAGCATTAGAGAAATAAAAAATGTGAGGTTTATTATTATTATGCTATGTTTCAATGAGCTTCAGTTGTATTGAACTTTGATATATAAAGTTGATTGTACATTTAAGAGGTCTTTGATTTTGAATTGTAGATAGTATAAAAATAAAAAATGAATACCATGAACTCTCGTCTATTTTAATTGAAATCTACTATTTCCCATGAAATATTAACCCCCGTACTAAGAAATTAAACACTTTGCATAATCGAATGAGTAATTATCTACCACACATGCGTGCTATCATCATCTTTGACTGTTCACAAAAGAAAATGCAGCAAGCAAACCCCAACGCAATTATTGAGGTCTTTGAGTCTCATTATTTGTGGATAAACATAGGTTTTAATGTCAATTCAATTTTGGGTTTTCCGCCACCTCAAGCCATGTTTTTTTTTAATTCAGCTTCTTTAAATTTGGCTTCAACTTTTTTCTGATTGATTTGAGTCCATTTCTTTGCGGTCAATTTATAGCTTAATTAAAGCACTTAATTGGGGTTGTCACAACCAATAATCGTGTCCGTTATCGTTAAGCGTCAACCTTATTATGATAATATCATCGACCGTTATAAATGCAAGAACAGTCAAGCTACACAATCTTTTGGTAGTACATACTACTAATTTTTTTGGACAATTTACCAAAAAAAAAACAAAAAACAAAAACAAAAACTTGGTTAATCCGTAAAAATATCGTAACTTAAACGTTTCTTACTTTTGTCTTAAGAAATAAAGTATTTGGGACGAAAGCATCCTTGAATATAATGACATGCTAGTTGTGGTGATAGATGAGCGGTCAATTATGTAGTGGATGCTTGCCATCATTCTTGGGGTATTATCGTCCAAAAAGGTTATTTGAAGTAATGCAGATGATACAAGAGATGTTTATACCTTATTCGTATCTATCGATATTCTGATCGATATATACTTGGAACATATTATTACGTTTTTATCTTATCAAGATACGCCTGGGAACGACCCTCCATAAGAGAGGATGTCCACTCTGATTTCACGCGTTTAAGAACACAATATTCGCCTCATCTTTTATGTACAACCTCGCTCACACTGAAAAAGAAAGGCCCAACCACTCGGCCAAGGAGGCCGAGATTTAGTGTTTAGTTTTAACTTTTATGGTTCCGTAGCATACCTCGCATTGAATGGATCTATAGAACATCACTTTGAAAAACCAACATGAATCACTCGATTGATTTTATGTACTGTAATGCCTTGTACAGCAACATTATAAAGTAACGTACGTTTAATTTGTAATAATCACAATGGCCCCAGTCGATATTGAAGTTTACAATGATAAATTTTCCATAAATATTTTTAAAAAAAAAACTAATGTCCAACAAATTCCAAAAGTAATAGAGAATAGAGATTGGTTTTGAGGACCAGCGTTAACAAAGACAAATAGTTTGTGGGGATGAATGTGAAATCAAGAATCAAAGGAGCAATTGATAGTGAGTTTTCGACTCAACTTAGAAAAGCCAAACAACAATAACAACGAGTTGATGAAGAAGGTCTTTATCAAAGATTATAAACCACTTGAAAAAAAAAAAAAAAAAGGGAGTGAATTGTGTGATATTTAGCGTTTGAAACCAAGACTTCTAAATACTAGTACCAATACGATGAAAATCGGCATATGATAGATACATCACCTAGGTTTGTAAGAAAAACACTAAGTATTATTATTATTATTATTTATATATATATATACACACACACAATTTAATAAAGAGATACTTTATTCTAAAAGTTAAAATATATTAAAATATAAACAGACATATATTTTAATATATTAAAAACTTTATTTTATTATATATATATGTGTGTGTGGGTAATGGGTATACTGAAATTGATTGATTATAACGGCAATATTGGATAGTCATAAACAAAATTTTCGATTCATTTAATTAATACAAAATGCTTATGTATTGATCGCTTAATGTAAGCAATAATTATTAAAAAGATTTAAATTTTGTCATGCACTAACTATTCCATGCTCAGCTACAGCTACAAATGACTTTTATGAGGTGAATTGATAAAAATAACCAACTAATTTTTCAAAATCGTTTTTTTAATGAAAGACACTTTAATAAAATTACTCATTTATTTTTTGAAAAACAAAGTCTATCTATTTCAAAAAATGAAATTTCAAAGCAGTGGAAATCCTATAATTGAAAATTGATGGTGGCAGCGCTACGGTTGGGCCTTTTCTTTCTTTTTCTCCGTAAAGAGGAAAATGACTCATCAATACTCAATAATCAGCGAAGGCGCATCTTTTCCTTTATTCCAATCTCCAAACAACAAAGGACTGTTGACCGAGTCAGAACCCTAATAAAAATTGCTTTTAAATTGCAGCGAGAATCGTTTTGAATTTGCCAACATTGCTGAACATGCTTAACATTATTGGCCATGTTTCATTGACACCAAGTGCCCCTAAATTATTACCAATACAGTGAGCTCGTAAGACTTCAGAATTAGCGATTGCTTCAAGCCTTTGAAAATGACAGTGCTCAAATACCATACATTTCTCAAGTGCAAATACAGGAACTGAAAATTGGGGGATTATGAAAAATACCACACCTTTCTCTTGTACAAGTCACGGCCTATTATGGTTCTATTTGATATTTAAGTGTTGTCCAAGTTATAGTTGTTGTGGAATAAAAACTATAATTATAAAACAAAAATTAATAATTTTTAATAAGTACAATTTTAAAATAATAATTTTTAAAAAATTAATAAAAATATAATAATTTTTTTATTATCATAGCGTCCAATTAAATCAACTTAATTTTTAAGCTACAATAATTAACGTTTATTAAATACTTTAATATTGTATCTTTTAAATTATATATGTTGAAATCTAATATCTCCTCTAAATCACTTATAAGAAAGTGTGCTAATAAAATAACACATACTTACTAATAACTATTCGGTGCTTTTAATATACTATATTACATAATATTAGCTGTAGTATATTATAATATATTACTGCTAAGTGTTTGACATTACTCTCATGTTGTATTATTGTACTTTATTAGAAAATGCCCATCAACTACGGGTAGGGGCAAGGCTGTGTTAGTGCTGAAATTTTTACTGATTTTGTATTGAATAGTGCTTCTGAATGGCGTCGAATCAGCTTCCCGTGTGCAGAGGAGTAAATTCTTTCACCGTCGGTGAGTTTTTCAATCAGGATCAAGATGAGAAGACCGGAAATTAATGAGAGGAAGGAAGTCCTCCATCTCTAGAAGAAACAACCATTAGTCAATATTCAGCTGAGTGGAGTGGAGACATCGTCGGTGTCATCACATCAGTCATGAGTGAGTTTCCAAATTTCAAAAAACGTGTAAATTCTTTTTTGCTTGGAACGATGACTACACATCGATTTGCGTTCCACTGTTGATACTAAAGACGAGCGGTTGTAGTATGTCGCGGAGAAAATGACAGGACGCAAATCAAAAGCTTTGAGCTTCGTCAACGTGGAAATTTCATCGCTTTGCTTTTACACTCCTGTTTTTTCGATTTCTGATCTGATCCATTCCTGTTCTTGATTTTTTCTTTTTTTTTTGGAAATATGTTGACAGAAAGCCCCGTTGTTACTGTTTAGCCCGTGTGTTAGACTCTGCTTTTCAACTATCGTCCATCTGATCCACACCTCATCCGATTGAGTATTGGCGGAGGATTCACGTCATTTATGATCTGCTTAATATCTTAGTTTTTTTTTTTTTTTTTGATGTATTGACTTGTGACATGTATTCAATGTGGGGTTAAAATTTATTTTTTTAATTAATTATTTACCCCCGGCCGGCCTCTTAAACGATGTCGTTTTTCTTTGTTGAAGTTTCTATCCCGCTTATTTCCTGGTTGGTGCCAAAGATGATGAAATATTGAAATTAAAGTTAAAAAATAAAAATAATTCAGTCTCGAAGGCCATTAACGGTTGATTTCTTCATGTTCCATTTGCACCAAGGGTCAAATTTTTTGTTTTCTTTTTTTTGGTAATGGAGTAATATTTTTCAAGGTTTGTATACGGTGATTTCTTCCTTGTACGCTTCTGATACAAGCTTTCTATTAATTTTCTGAGCTCATTACGAAGTCAAGTCACAGGATCTTATTCGTAGTGATTCATTCTTCTTCTTCTTCGTTTTTTTCGTTTTTTGTGGCCTCGAATATAGATGAGTTGAATTTAAGCCTTTGATCTGGGACCCCACCATGAGCCTAATCTAATTGGAGAAGTAGAGGAGAAAGAACGGAAAAATATGCAGGGAAACGTCAATAGTTATATGTGTTTGTTTAATACAGCTTATATAGTAATTATTAGTATTTATTTAATTTCATAAATTTTAATTAAAATTTTTGTTGTGGTTTGTTTGTTTTGTTAGTAGAGTTTTTAAAGATTGGATAAATTATTTTGACTCTACTTATAAAAATTTAAGTTTTAAACTTTTGAGAGTACTGGTTAAAATTTTTTTTTAAATATTAAAATATCTAAAATATTCTTTGTTTATTTCATGATCTTATTCTATTCATTTGTTAACATGACTTTAAATAACTTGTCTATTAAAGTAATTTTATTATTTTTAATAAAAATTCTCATCGACAACCAAATAACTAAATCTTTTGAGTAAAATTCTGCTATAAAATTTTTACCAATAAAAGTTATATTAAAATATATATATATATCAAACCGAACCTAAAAAAGAATCGTTTAAGAGGTTGAAAAGAGAGTGAAAAAATAATTTATGAAAGAGTAAATTTGGAATACGCGTTTTATTAAGTATCCCGTGTTAACAGGTTTGAAAAAGTTCATAGATAGATGAAATTATAGAGAATATGGATTTTTTAATGAAGTGATCAATATATACTCTTAATTGGTTCGAGTTTCCACTTAGAGACTATATTTTTTATTAACTATTTTCTTATTAAAAATCATGAAAAAGTAGACATTTCCTCCGTAATTGTGGTGGGTGGAGTTAATTCAATGATGATGAAAATAAAAATTTAAGTTGTTGCCATAATACACCTAATGTAGAATCATTCATACCCATACTAGTGAGGTTCAAACCTAAAAATTAAATCTTCGAAAAGCCGCTCTTTGTCATGAAAGTTAAATATTAGCCTCATGATAGTATCTAGAAGTTCAAGTTATAATGAGTTATGCTTGGAAATGAATCAAACAGGATAAATTAAAAAAAAAAAAAAAAAAAGCACGCAAAATAGGACCACTCTAAATCGGGGTGAATTGGATTTGAGCTAAAATTTTTACAGTTTTGGGCTTCGCTTGAATAGATCCAACTCAAATCATTCACCGTCAAACTCAAAATAAACCCAAACAATGCATTGATGCAATGTCGGCAATGAAAGACCCAAGTTCAGAGCTACAAGCGTCTCAATCTAGGTTCCATTTTTCATTTTCACCAACGCAAATTTAAGTTCGATTCGATTTAGACAATCTGTAAATATCATAATCAATCTGATATCCCGTTGCATTTAAAATGAAAGGAAGGAAATATAGTTATAAACCACCACCCGTTTAATTCATTCGGTCGATCATGAAATCGTTCTATTAAATATATATAATAGACTTATATTTTTTTTAATTTTTTGTTATATTTCGTAATTTTTTTTTAATTTTTTAACTTGAAAAATGGGAAATAAAATCTTCCGGGTCATGCGGGAGCGTGTGGAACTCGGCACTGTAGCTGAGAGTTGACACTCCGGCAGTTTGCCAAGTATCGGCACAAAATATGTTTTTGATCGTCACCGCGAATCATGAGTGCACAATTAATAATAATTACCGCATTAATAGCGGCCTAACATTGCAGATAATTTAATACATGTTTTGATTTTATTTTTGAGTGATTGATTGATATATTTTTAATTTTTTTTATAAAGTTTAAGTAAATTAGTTATATTATTTCATCAACTAATTTATATATATATATATGAATATATTGCATGATTTAAAATAATTTTTTAAGATAAAAATTTAGGATTGTAGCACTACTTTTTATTTTTCCATCTAGCACCATAATGAATAATTTAATAATGATTATTGACCTAGCAACAACTATAGCAACATTCTTTAAAAAAAAAAAAAACACAATTATTGATGGTGGTTGTTTGAGATTATGATCCTCTCTTTTCATATTTTTGCCTTCATAATCTAGTGGCACATGTCTTGTTAAAAACTTAAGTAAGACTGACTTGTAATTTTTAAAATTTTAAGATAGCATTAAAAAAATTAATAATTAATATAATATTAAATACATTACTCAACTTAGCCACTTATTTTATTTATTTACCACGTATCTCTAAATAATAAAATAAAAAAAGACAATAAGAGAAGAAAAAATTAGGAGACAATTTTAATCATTTCTTACATTATGGGTTTCTTTTTATTTTCTTAAAATAAAATGACATGTTTGTCGTATTCTATATAATTTTCATGGGATTCTAAGTTTAAATTGGAAAAAAAAAAAAAACATAACTTCAATGGCCGTGTTGAAACACGAGAATAATGGCAGGAGGGGTGGACGTCAGCTTAAAAAAAACTCTGGCGTGCATTAGATGACGTCAGTCTCAAAATTTTAGGATGAAGTCAACGAGTGCAATGTTTCAACTAACGGTATACGTAGGGGAACAGATTCCCCTCCATCATAGAGAAGACATATTTACGCCCGAATTTATTAGTTGTGACATTTATTCCTTCAAATTTTGAAAAAGCCCAACTTAACGCCCTTTAAAAACTAACATAAGTTGATGTTTACTTTTAAATTATAAGAAAAAATTATATTGT
Organism: Citropsis articulata; assembly: GCA_030449925.1. Classification (NCBI taxonomy): domain Eukaryota; kingdom Viridiplantae; phylum Streptophyta; class Magnoliopsida; order Sapindales; family Rutaceae; genus Citropsis; species Citropsis articulata. The sequence goes on along the minus strand of JASUUH010000227.1, from coordinate 6,120,529 downwards.
ACTTTATCAATTTAAGTTAATTTACAAATTGTAAATATCCATAAAAATGAAACATTCTTTGTGTATGGCATGAGTCATGGCATGTCTTTAACTAATTAAGTTAATTGTCTAATTTGTTTTCTTTTATTAAGAATTTTGGCATAAACACAAGTTATTTCTATCTTGGATTTTCTTATAAAGTTCTATTTCATAATAAAAATAATCTTCATTTTTATTCCATTTTCATCACATTGTGGATATTTATTTATTTTATACGTAAGACAATGCATCCTCTCATTGATAATATATAAAATAAGTTTCATTTGACCTTCAAACATCATATTGACCAACTTGTTTACATTTTTTTAACTTTTAAGCCAAGAAAATATGAAAATAAACAAAATATAAAGATAAAATTTTTATAAAGAACAATATTGTCATAACACATAAAAAAACATTTTGTTTTCACATATGTACGGTTCGTAAAATAATTTAAATTGATCAGGGACGATATAGACTTTTTATCATAAATTAACATAATATATCAATATTTGCAAATGTAAAGGGGTTTAAGTGTGATGTTTTAAAATTTAAAGGAGATAAGTGTCAAATTTCATTTGAGTTTAGGTGTAAATGTTTTGTAGAAATATTATGAAAGGAATCTGTATTTTTCTGGTATATGTGATTAATGGATTCTTCGATGATAGTTTCTCTAACAGTGAGGGCATTAGGGCTCGTTTGGTGGCATTACAAAGTTGGAGGATTGATTTTTTTTTTTTTTTTAAATTAGTCCAACCCATTATTTGATGCTGTGAAGACAAGTGAAGATTACTTATTTGGGATCACACAATTTAATTCTGAGCCCCTCTTTTTATGAAGCAAAATGAAGAACTTTGATTTGATGGGACCGTAAGAATAACTTAGGAATTTTTCTCTAATTTTTAAAATAATCGTACAGTAACTATGCTACAAAAAATTTATAAACATTATTATATTGTATTGTCATATTGACATTTAAATATTCTTTGGTTTAATTTTTTATTTTACACAGCTAATATTATAAATGCTCGGCCGGATGCTTCGCCTCTTGGCGGGGCATGACGTCGTAAAGTGATCGGTTCAAACCGGAGATAGCGGACTGGTTGAAAGCTCTACGGTGCGTGACCCGCTTGCAAGAGCCTTGTTAAGGATGCAGATAGAGGATAAGTTGCCCCCCTGTTCTTGAAAATTTAATTAGCTATTTTGTCTCTAAATTTTGGATTTTGTCATATGCCAAACCTACTTGCTTTTTTTTTTTTTTTTTGGCATGCCTAATTTCAGTAAAATGTTTAAGGTCGAGGTTTGGAATTTTTTTCTACAAAAATATTTTTTCTTCCATTAATTTTTACGGTTTCAATTACATATGTAATTATTTAGTAAGGTTGCATTTACATAAACAACATATGTAATTGCAAGATTGAATTACAATTGCTGTACAATTCAGTTGGCTAATTTTATCCCGTCTTGCAAGATAAAAATTTCGATCAAAATATACGGATATCCGATCTTTGATTGCACTTTTCTAATCAATAGTATAGTAGAATTCCTTCCCAGCAAAGATGGCCTAAATGATTGTTAGGAGTTGTGTCAGAAATATTTGCATACGCACTGAAGTGATTTGGGGATTGATGAATCAAAAAGTTTCAAGGGCCAATGTTTGTGAAAATGGGGTGTGCTTGAAAGTTGAAACATTTCCGCATCGAGTAATAAGTTCAGTGGTAGTAGAACATGCACTATTAAGCCTCAAATTTTAGTGTTAGTTCCAGTTGGATGAAAATGTCTCTCTCGTTGTTTAATTGGTGTGTCATTTTGTTCTGTGATCAACTAGGGCAAAAAAAAACAAAAAACAAAAAACAAAAAACAAAAAAAGGAAGATTATTTCACAACGTGGGCTTAGATTTCATTGCATTTCCTCACTCCTCGGCCACCGACGGCGTGACATGCTACTAGGTTATGATGAGATCAGGATGAGTCAGTGCTGGCTACGGTGTGAATAATTTTGAAAGGATATGTGAAATTGTGAGAGAATGACTTAGGGTTTGATTTGTGGATTGTCAATTTGTGGGGTTGTAAGCTTTAGGCTGCGATGAGTCGAAATTACTTTAAACTCTTTAGATTAACTAATATTTATATTATTTGTATAAATGTTTTGATATTTGTTGTTTACATCAATGTTTAATATTTTATAATTTATTTTTTTATAATTTATTCACTAATAATTTTAGAAAATTAAATTAAAAATTAAATGGACAAAGATGGAGAGATAGAGATTTCATCTCATTCTTTTCCCTTTTCAAAATAAGAAATTGAGTAGACGAACATTTTCATGCATTATCTGTATACGAAATTATGTATAAAATTATCCCGAACCCTCCTCAAATAGGAAAAGTCTCCTAAGGCCACTGTCACGTGCAGATTTTTAGTTTTTTACCATCTCTAGTTCCACAAAAGAACAATTTCTTCAACTTCTTAATAAAAATGCCATTGTCTTTAAGATCATGTATGATATTTCTTTGATATGCATATATATGTGTTATTACTTTTGGTAGCTGATATAGTTAAAGCAAAAAACTACTACGTTTTTGCTAAGATTGAGTCCAACGTTGAAATTCTGCCTTGTTGCATGAAACAAAATGTCACTTCCAATGCTTTTGCCTCTCGGAGAATAATAGGATTTTGATTTGAGGGGTCAAATGAAAATAAAATTATAAATTTAAGTGGGTCATGTCATGAAATTTATAAAATTGAAGATGCCAACACTGGATGCGACGGATAAATTTTGAAATATAGTAGGCTAAATTTTGTAAAACAATAAGGCCAAGGCCTTTGCTATAAATTCACGTAAAATAAGTAAATTTCAGACTACGTCAGCTAAAGAGAACGTGTCACTCTAGCAACCAGTATATTTATCCGTAATATATTGTGGGGTCCGCAATAAATTAATAAAAATGCAAGCCTTCCGATTATTTGGGTTTCCTTGTATTTCCTTCGAAGAACAACCGCCTCTTCGCGACCATGGCTTCAGGTACTATTATTTTCACCAAATTTACAATTTCTGCCATTTAAAACATCAATTCACCGTCGAATTCAAATCTTGATCTGTCAGATTTCGCCATGAAAATTCCTGCTGAGCTGGAATCTTCTCTGCTGTTAAAGACCGTGCAGCCCTTCGTCACGCGACGGCCTTGGCTCGGTAGAGTTAATTATTACAGCTAGCGTACTTTGTTATCTTTAATTCTCTTCGTTAATTAAAATTATCAAATTCTATTTGGCTTTGTTTGGTACCAGGGGAATTAGATTAGTGGAATTGGACCTCTTGCTCTGTAATTCATTTCCCGAATTCAATGCTGCCAAACGCTGCATTTGTTCTTATAATTATTTTTTTCTTCGCGTGATTCACTGTCAGATCTTTATGGAATTAATGTGAGGCCTGTAGCACCGTTTGGAAGCGTGAGTAGAAAACCGTATGTTGATACGGCGCTTATACACCGTTGCTTGCCGGATGAGCTGCTTTTCGAGGTATTACTGTTACATGTTACACAAGTTTACATGTTTATTGAAATTTAAATGAGCTATTTTGATTGAATTTATTTTGGTATGTAGTTGTAGCAGACTTTTTTTTTTTTTTTTGGTTTCATTGATGAGAAAGCTGTATGCTTGGACGAATAGAAACTGAGGCTGAAGTATCTGTTCCGTATATTTGATTTGTAGTGTCCGAAACTGAATATTTTTGGCATTGTAATGCAAATTGAGTGCTTTTGGCATCCCCGTTAATGCTTTGAAACTGTGAAAAGCTCTTTTGGAGATATGTAGAAGCGCTTGGTGTGCTTTTTGAAGAAGCATATGATTGGTGCTTTTCTAGCAGACACATCACACATTTTGGATGAGGAAAAAATATCTGGTGAAGCACTTGATAGGTGTTTTCTGATGGAGTTCTTTAAAGTGATTTTACTGAAAACTCATTCACTCAAAACGAATTTTCATAGAAGTCGTTCCATGTTTAATCTCACTTGCTTCTTTTACTCCTATTATGTTTCCTTTATTTGATGGCTAGGGTGAAATTTTTTTGGTTATCCTAAGTTAATATATAGCACTAATATATTCATGTGCAGGTCTTTGCGCGAATGAGTCCCTATGACTTAGGAAAGGCATCTTGTGTCTGTCGGAAATGGAAGTACACAATTCGTAACCCTGTGTTTTGGCGTATTGCATGCTTAAAGGCTTGGCAGGTAAGCTTGGAATTGATTATGAATGTATTTTCTAGTTTATGATATGTAAATCATTCAAGCTTGAAACTGGGGTATCCTTTGTGAAGCTCTCCGGAATGGTGGAAAATTATAAGATTTTACAGTCAAGGTACGAGGGTTCTTGGAGGAAAATGTGGCTTTTAAGACCTAGGATCCGCATTGATGGTAAGATGTGCTGCAGTTTTTTGTTTTAGTTTTGATAAAAATGTATGACTAAAGTCCAGCAGCTTGATTTTTTTTTAATTAAGGTTACACTTCCCACCTGATATATCATGAAACTAATGCAGATTTCAATCCTCAGGTCTTTATGTGAGTAGGAACACCTATATCCGAGCTGGAGTTGCTGAGTGGAAGATTACCAACCCTGTCCACATAGTATGTTTTTCTATTCTGTATTGATAAACACTTACTTTTCTCCAAAAACATTTTGAATTAGTTTCATTGTAAAGTGTGGTCTCTGTGGTATATTTTTCTAAGCATTACAAAACTAAGTTTAGAAAGGCATAATACATGAAAGGTTTAATCTCAAGGGGGAAGCAAAGTCTATCCAAGTTTTTGTTTAATAGAATTCTATTCTATATTGGACTGTTCATTTAAGATCAAAGCCCAATTTGGCTTCTTGCAATTTTCATTGACATTATTTGGTGGGTAGGTTATGTAGATAGTAATGTGCTACTCCATGAATGTCAAGAACAATGAACTATAAAACACATGAGATGTGCAGGTAATATATCAAAACTAAATGTGAAATGTTTGTGAAGGAATGGCTGTAAAAGATTTGCAGGGATAATGGCCTCAGATAGTTCTCTGATTAAAGTGGTGCTAGAAGAAATTAAATTATTGAGAGAAAAGAGTAAATTTTCTGTGCATTATTTACTTTTTGTCAATGCCTTTTCAGGTCTGCTACTACCGATACATGAGATTTTTCCCTTCTGGCAGATTTATTTACAAGGTTATTATCTTAAGCCAGTATCACTCTCAATTGTCGAAATAATCCTGTGTTTCTGCACTGACTGCTGTCTTTTTCTTTCTTTATTGCAATTGTCAGAATTCTTCTCAAAAGATCAAAGATGTGGCAAAAATCATGAACTTTCGTGCAGCTAAAGCAGACTGTGTATTTACCGGCCATTATACATTGTCAGAGGACAAGGTCAGGCCATTGTGTTTTGCCATATTATTACCCAGAAATTCAGCTTGCTGAGTTGAAATACATAATTTCTCCAAATCATATCGTCGTTGCTTAATATGTATCGTGAAAGTTCTAGTGGGAACTTGTTGCAGGTGGAAGCTGCTGTCCTGTACCCTGGTTTGCGTCCAACTGTGCTAAGAATCCGCTTAAGGTACAATAACTGTTTCTCTAGGGCATTAGCTCTGGAGTTTGATAACAAAAACTTGGCCATCTCATTCATTTCTTCCTTTTTTCTTTATTATTGTTCTTACTGTTTCTTTCTTTTGGTGTGGGGGGAAGATATGCACCCATTTATTTTCTGATGTGATTATCTGATGAAATTTTCCGTAGTTAACTTCCTGTAATATTCACTTGAAGATAATGCGTGAACTTAAAAGGTTATATAAACTAAAAAGTCCTTAAAATTTCAGGCTCAGTCCACCTAAAAGTAAAAAGGTTATGCTGTTTTAAGAAGCCAGTTGTTACAGAACCAGAAGAATATATGTATTTCTGCCTGCTGTGAAATTGTGGGCATTTTATATTGTGCCCAATTTGGAAGCTTCTTTAGTTACTCACTGCACTGACTTCCATTCTCTCATAGATTACGGGGTACAACAGCTGGGGCTAACAACCGGATGGATTTGCTATCACTTGTTACCAGTGGTATGAATGATAATGAGGTCAATGGCCATGATGAGGACATTCTTGGAGTGGTTGAAGGTTGGCAGGATGATGAAACTCACAACCCTGATGTGCCTGCTGTCTCACACAAGAGGGGTCTAACACCTTTTGTCTTTGTACCATTTGAAGAGGTATGTGACTTATTTTACTTGGGATCATTTGGTAATATTTTTTTCCGGAGTTAACAAAAACTTGCTGCTGCTGCTTTTTGTTAAGCATTAATTTGCAAATATTCAATTATAATTTGTTTTCTTAAGGGCAATTGTAAGCCCAGGCTTATAATTCACTTTCAGTGTGTGTGTGAGCCTCAAGGCATGAAAAGCCTGCTTAAATTTATATTTACATGTCAAGTATGTGTGCACAGTCGCTCACAATTTACTATAAGACATGAGTTGGGTCAGGGTGGTGGTACAGTGTGTGAAAGGGGTTGATATCTTGATGTGATGTGGGTGGGATTCCTGCACGGAAGGGAAATTTGTTGAAGTCCTGGGTTGAGAAATAAGACCAACACGACTACACCTGAGATTTTGCAACTAAGTCAAGGATTATAAGCATATTTGAACCATATCGAAGTCAGTGAATAATGGATCCTCTGAGATTTTCTGCTTGATAGGGAAAATTGTAAATTAACTATAGTGTAAATCAGACCACCTTTTATCGAACTTTTATCATTAATGTTGATCCCTTTTTCTTTTTGATATAGGTTGAAACATCAGTTTTGAACCTACCCGTGGAAAAGATGGATTATTATGTACCCGGCTGATACTTCAAGCGTGGGAGTATCGCATTGCTGTAAATATTAAATGTATCCAGCCAGCAGCTGGAATTATTGTATCACTGTATCATATATTTACTAATGTGAACCTCCCCAAAAAAAAAAAAAAAAATGCAGTTGTTCAAGAAGTTTTTTGACTTTGAAACTCCTGTAATGGAACATGACTGATCTGGGAGTGTAGTTGTGCTCTATCTCGTTTCACTTGGCTGCTGGCGATACCTTCACTATGGAATATATTATATTTAAACAATTTTATGTATAAGTCCGTTCAATGGTCACTACTCACTACTTGCCGAGACTACCATGATTAAGGGAATGCTGTGCAAGGTAAACAGAAGCTGTGAATTCCCTTGTGCAAATTTTCAAAAAGACCAGTGGCCCTTTTCTTTCAAATCCAATCCAAAATTTGTAACACATGCATTTTGAAAAAGATTATATCTGATCTGCATAAGATCAAAGGAATTTCGTAATTATTCACATACGGACGATAAGGTATATATAACTTCAAAAGCTTAGCGTACGCCTGCCATGGAAGGCAAAACAAGCAAAGTTGGGTGTGACAAAAGTTTGAGAGCAAATGGCAAACCAACATAAATTATGATATCACAGGGCTGTGCACTTTTTTAAATACAGTGAGCGCATATTATTTGCAATAGGAAAAGGAAAATGGCTATTCTGGATCTGCAATAATTATAGGCCACAATAGTGTGAGCCTGAGAGATAAGAAAACCTTCACTTGGATCACAAACAATTACACAGGCACCTGAAAAGATAAAGATGGCGACATTCATATGCTAGATCTGACATCTTCTGAGTATATGATAGAATTCCAGGTTGGATTCCGAGGAAGATAAGTGTCCTGTAAAAATAAAATAATAATAATTTAAAAAAGAAAGAAGAAGGAAAAAGAAAGAGAACATACATTAGCTCAACTGGGCAGCGGGTGCAGTTATGACTTATGAAGCTTGATTTTCAAAGTAATGATTCATGCAGTAATGAAACAATTCAGCTTATGAAATAATAATAATGATGATGATGACGACGACGACATGCAGTGTTATGTTACCCAAATGATTATGTAAGTTCATTCTACTTCCAAGCAATTACAGCACACAAATATGCAGGTAACCCAAAATGTGAAGGATTTTGAGGCTCACAAATCACTACCCAAAGATCATCAATTTGCATGAGCAGATACACTCAAGGTAAACCTAGCTGTTTAATCCACTAAGGCATAATAGGAGGAGAAAAATTCGGGCAACCATATTACTTGGATACGCATGGGATAACAACAAGTTGACTTAAACAATGTTGGCTTCCAACGAGTAAAATACAATGACATACGGACAATTTCTAACATGAAAATTCAGAACATATTCATGAAGCTCGACTTAGAACTATCAAAAAATGATTTATGGGCATGCACTCTCTTTAAAGAAGAGGAAAGCAAAATTTTGAGAAAGAAATTAAGAATCAAATTTATGATTATCCGGCTTCAATGTCTGTCCTACAGTTTCCGTTGTAATTGATGATAAGTAGGTATAAGAACCACTCCACTTCGTAAGTCAAAAAATTCACCATTCATTCTATATTCAGGATTTGCACAATCAGTCCACCAATCATACCAACATAGTCATAATACTAAAATGAATTGGGAACTGAAAAGATTGGTGTAAAATGCTATCAAAGGAATTTTATTCCTTTCTAAATACAAACATTTGTTTATTGTGGAGCAAATTCCTTCACATAATTCAAACCTTGTTGCATAGTTAATAAAAATGAACCTAACAGAGCTATTCAACGCAATGGATTCCGAGCCCCAAATTTCAAACAAGAATCAAGTCCAAAGAGAGTTGTATAATTCATCCTCTCAGAATCAGAACGATCAAAGAAATGGCAAACCAAAAGTAGAAATATAAAATTCAATCAGACCACAATCAATTTTAAACAGAAATTCATTCGTAATCAAGTAACCCCACCAACCAATTTAAAAAAAGAAAAGAAAAAGAAAAGAACCACCCATGAGGAAAAGGAAGAAATGAAAAGAGACCCGGGAAGGAAAAGAGAGAAAGGAAGAAGCTTACAGAGACGTAAGAGCAAGTGGGGATGATGGACATGGAGTGAGATTTGGCGTGATTGAAGGCAGCACCACAGAGATGAGAAGCCAAGCCTAAGCCTCTTTTTGAACTTGGCACGTATGTGTGAACCAAGTCCATCACTTTTCCATTTTCTCTCACCACATATTCAACGTAAGCTTCTTTGTCTTCCGTTTCGAACCTCCGCTTGCTCTCGTTCCACACGATCTTTGGTATCTCCTTCTCTGATTTCGTTGCCATCTCCCTCTCATCTCCTTTCACTCGCGCGTTTCCCGTAATTTATAAGCAATTTTTATTTTTTATAATTTATTACATTTAGGTCCTTTAATTTCTATGTTTTATGAAATATGATAACCTCGTGTCATTTACGTTAAAAGGGTCCCTGAAGTGACGTCATGTGGTCGTTTCCACTGATCCCTAGGGCGACGGAGGTGACTACAAAGTGTTATGTATGATATTTTCTTTTTGTTTTGTTGTTTTTTTTTTTTAAGTGATAATATGAATGCCTTAATAAGATAAAATGTAAAATTGTGATCCTGTATTCGGAATTCATAACCGTACAATATGTAGCATATGCGAAGTTTATGTTCTTATGTTATAGATTGAAGAATTAACAATCATCGTTACCAGAATGGCGGAGAAAACTTAGAACAACTGGCATTTATTTAAAAAGGCTACAGAGTACAGACCGTGATCATTTACATCACAGCTCCAAGTGCAACACAAAACTCAAAATCATTAGTGAGTTTGAGGCGCTCTCAATTTCAACAACACGGCGACTCTTGACATTCCTCACATGCAAAAGGTCGATGGTCCATGTGTCATTATTAACAAAATCAGTACTTCATTGGAACGCAGATTCCTTTGACTCTGTAGCTACTCAAAGTTACATCACATCTCTTCATACTGATTAAACAATTGCCCTTTTGAACAGAAGAATGTGAGGTAAATGCATTTTATGGTATTTATTGATTTCAGAGAAGCTGCAATCTGACCAGCTGATATGCTCTTTTTCAATACAACCCCTTGGGTCTATGCTTAATGCTTCACTGTGTAGACATCATTTGAAATGTATATTCTGCTTTCACTAATCCAAAGGCAAACCATGCTTGTGACACCAGAATATAATTCCATAATACTGAAAGGAATCCATCATGTACATATGAGTTTATCAACTAAACTAAACAAATCCAAAAAAATCAACTCATACAGATTCAATTTTAATCAGACTGGACAAACGTCACGAGATAAATGTTTCGAACTTTTTCTTTTATTCTGCCCGAGATTGGCCTGCTCGAGATGACAGGATGATTCCCACGATGAGACCATAAAGAGCAAGAGCTTCGGCAAAGATGAGAATAAGAATCATTCCCACAAATAACTTAGGCTGCTGTGCGTTAGCCCTGAAAATAATACCAAAAGAAGATTTTTGGAGCAAATACACGTCAGTATGTTAAAAACAATCAACTTAATACCTATCATACAGCATACAGCTGAAAACACCAATCCAACTGCTCTACTGCTATTGAATCACAACTAAGGGAGGGGCTGGTATTTGAAAACAAACATAAAACATCGTTTCACCCCAACAAGAAAAAGACAAATCACACAAAATTACATGCAGTCAAGCAATGGATGAATAGCCAAGCCAAGTGAAAAAAAGAAAGATATTTCCAAGCATGTGCACCTATAAGTCCCACCCAAGGGCTCAGAAAGAGCAAATTTGAAAAAACAAAAAAAAATTCTTAGCACTCTTTCAAGTGAAAATGCTATCTTATAATTCTGCATCCCGTTACATGGAAAGAATTATCCAAACACAACATCAACGTTTAGCAACTACCCCAGCAATCTAAAAACAACCTTTGCGAATTAAATCCCTTTGAAAGCAATTCATCTCTTCTTACCCAAGTTTAAATCAGGCATATCCACATAGTTTCTCAATAAGAAATTACTTTTCGAGGCAGAAAGAAAGGTGTGGAAGAGGGAGCTGAGGGTATCTTACTCTTCCCGCTTTATTCAAAATTCAAAAGCTACTACTATGATACCATGAGTTGCACACTGAAACATGCATGGATGATTCAGAAATTGGTCATACTAACAGTGGCTGCTTTCTAGCTAACAAAAATGGAAGAAAATGAGGTCCTGAATTCAATGACAAAATGAAACACAGCTCTTATTTGTAGAGAAGTAAAAGCATGATGTGTTTCAAATAAACAGACAAAAGTCCACCTTTTTTTAAAAAAACACAATGCTTAAAGCCTCCTCAAAACCATAGATCCATAATGATAATTCAACAACAATACAGGATAAATAAATCATTAAGTAGCATGATTGAATTCATATTTCTATAATCTCATGACCTGACCATGCCATCAACAATTTAAAACCCAAAAAAAAAAAAAGTACAAGCACAAGGACTACTTCTTACCTAACTCCCGCATCACCAACAATTCCAATAGCCATCCCAGCAGAGAGTCCAGCAAGACCACAGGCAAGCCCCGAAGACAAATGTGCATACCCGTCAAACAAATAATAAGATTTAGCTTTAGGGTTGATCCCAGTACTAATAATAACAGCAATAATCAACCCATAAATACCCAAAACTCCAGCCATAACCACTGGAACAATCGATTTCATAACAAGCTCCGGCCTCATGACACCCATTGAAGCCACTCCAACCCCACTCTTTGCCGTCCCATAGGCAGCACCCATGCCTACAATAAGAAAATCCAACCTTTTGTTACAACAATAAACTCTTCTATATGATTTTCAGATAATTTTTTTTCCAATTATACACAAGCATATGAGTGCACAAGTTTAATTTTCCCGCCTTTACAAATCCAAAAAATAAAATAAAACAACGGATTTCAAAAGTAATTGCATATTTATGTAAAAAAAAATAATTCGATACAATCAAAAGGTCAAAATCTATCAAATATTAGATTTCAATGAGATAATTGTATGAGCAACTGAGAGTCAAATTAGGTCTGCAATGAATAAAGTCTCGCGAAGCCTGATATGATATTTAGCTATTTCTGTTGATTTTCTCGGGACGAGGATACGATAAGGAGACGAGAAAACGAAGAGTAGGAGAAATTACAGGAGAAGACGAGAGCAGCTGCTGCGCCAAGGAAGCCGAAGAAGGGAGCAGTTTCGTCGCCGGAGAAAGTCGATGGCATGGCGATGATGATGATGATTTTGCCTGTTTGCTATAGATCTCAGCAGTCGCAGTCGCAAGTTTTAAGTAATTCCCGGATAGCACAGAATTCTGCTCCCGATTTGCTTTGATTTCTTCGTCTCTCGTGACAGATGTGGAAATGCGCGACGATGAGATCGATCCGAGTCTCGGAGCTGGTTAATCATTAATGATTGATGGTTGATTTAATTTAAGACAATCATGATCGCCATCGCGATCGAGATCACGGGCGTTTCACGTTTGCAGTCATATGTTTTTACGGTAATACCCTCATCGAATGAGTTTTGACTTTTGAGCTACGAGCCGTGTGGTGGCTCGCGGGGCAAAACTGCAAAGGGCAAAGGCCACGGCAACTCATCTGAGTTCTGACATGGCATAATGGCTTGTGGTGACTGGACGTAGTACTGGGCTTATCCTTTTTCCAAGTTCGTGTGGGAAACCGAGGGCCAGCATCAGTACGAGTAATTTTTCGCGAATATTCTCTTTTAAATTTTACAAGCTTAATTTTTGCCTAATTTAGTTTTCATGTGAAGGGAGCTCTGAGTTATAATTATTGTAATTTATATTTTTTTATGTAAGTCACATAAAATTATGAGACTTATAATTTATATAGTTTATATGAGAGAAGTGAGTTACAATAAATTACAATGATTGTAATTTAATAATTTTTTCATTTTAATAATATTACATCGCAAAGTTTTTCAATGGAACTCAATTAATTTTAACAGGTATATACAGATAATGTGTTTGCCACAACTCTTTTCTTTTTTTGCTCTTTTACTTGGTGGTTTTTCAGTAATCACGAGGCCATTTTTAATTCTCATGAAACTTTTTAATGTGTTGGGAGGATAAATACAAAAATATACAAAGAAAATGAAGCAAAATTAATATTTAAAGCCATCAAAATTAATGTAGAAATCAATCTCGTTATAACTACAAAAGAACCAAATAAATAAATAAATAATGAACTGAACAAGCCAAAATTATTGAATTTTGCGTTGAATTGCTAAGATTTATTGCAAGGTAATTCTGTAAGCAATTAGATCCTTTCATATTATAAAGATATGATGGTCAAGTTAAAACGTATGTTGAATCAACGTCAACAATTAAAAATAGTCCATAGATCTAAGTGACAATCCAAATTATGAAATATGAATGATTTAATTTATTTATTGTAAAAGCTCAAAACTTGTTTGAGTTATTGACAAATAATTAAATACTCTTCTATAAATTATCCTAAGGGTTTACAATTATACAAAGGGAAATTATTATTTGTATACTTCATATTTACTTTGTTATCAAAAATACTATAATACTTTGAGGCCAGATTAATCATTCACCATAAATGACAAAACGATTAATCACCACCAAACCGTTAGTCACCGTTTGAAAGTTAACGAAATTATAGTGAATTAACAATTTTACCATTGAAAATTATTACTTGTATATCCTTAAATTCTCTTATTATCACTTTGAAATACAAGTGTGCAACCCAAGAGGGGGGGTGAATTGGTATTTTAAAACTTATCGTAACAAAACCACACAACAATCTACAATAATCCAATCTAATGCCTTAATCAAATCAAAAACAATAAATTCAAACAAGCATAATAATAGAGGAGTAAGGGAAGATAAAACAAACACGAGGATTTTTACGTGGTTCGGCTATCCCCACCTACGTCCATGCCTCCAAGCACACCGGGCTTGAGGATTTCACTATCCGAGCCTCCCAAGGCTTCAAATGTTTACAATTGACTTCCAAGGTGTCAATGGACCTTTACAATCAAGAGATTATCTCCTCAATCTTTTAACCTCAAGTGTTTCCTCACTTGAACACTTACAATTTGATGATAAATGAAAGTTACAACAATAAAACTCTCTTTAAGAGTGGATAAACAAATTTAGAAATAAAGCTCACTCAAGGTTTTATGATTCACGAATTAAGAACTCAAGATATGTTTTATGCCTTTTGTTTGTACGTGCTGGAGAGCTTGAAAATGAGTTGGATTTTAGTTTTTATAGTTGGAGCTCAAAAACTAGCCGTTATACACTTTTTGCCAGAAAACAGATCAAGGTTAACCATTAATGGTTAACCGTTTGCGCTGGTCAAAGTTACCGTTGGGTTGAATTTTAAATAAACGGTTGACTGTTAATCACTATCGGTTCACCGTTAATTTCCAGAGACCTGCAAAATAAATTTGGCTTAACCGTTCTTACTGCACGGTTTAAGATTAGCAATCTGGAAGTAATCGGTTCACCGTTTTTCGTAAACCGTTCAAGGGTAATTTTCAGAGACCTGCAAAATAAATTTGGCTTAACCGTTCTTACTAAACGGTTCAAGGTTAGCAATCTGGAAATAAACGGTTCATCGTTTTCCGTAAACGGTTCAAGGTTAATTTCCAGAGACCTGCAAAATAAATTTGGTTTAACCGTTCTTACTAAACGGTTCAAGGTTAGTAATCTGGAAATAAACGGTTCACCGTTTTTTTGTAAATGGTTCAAGGTTAATTTCCAGAAATATCATTTTAACAAATTTTTGTAGAACATGCTTTTTGGAAATTATCTACAATTGCTTTAAATAAACCATTGTCAGTTTCTTCAACTATTTATCAAAAATTATAATTTTGCTCTAAAACTTTCTATAACTGTACTATGACCCAAATCGTTATAAAACTTTACAAACAGGTCTAAATTCAGAGTTTTTAAAAAATATTTTGTGAATCCTAAAACTTTCTGAAATTATGAAATGGCATAAAATATTATAATACTTTTCAAATAAGTCATTCTCCAGAATTTCAAACAATACTTGTTGATTTTCAAGTTTTCAAAACACTTTCAATTAAATCATAAACTTGAAAAACAACCAATTTCGTAAAATTATTTTTCCATTAAATATAAAACCTTTATAATGTGAAAATAATGATTATTTAAAATGTATAAAAAATAATTTAACATTTTAAAAACTTAATCATTCTCAATCTTATTTGTTATCATCAAAATCAATAATATGTAAACATATATGTTAACAATCTCCCCCTCTTTCATGTTTTTAAAGAATGATTCAAAAATTACTCCCCCTAAATGTAAGCTCCCCTTACAATTTGAGCTTAAAAGATTAATCATTCTTAATCTTGTTTGTTATCATCAAAATCAATATTATGAAAACATAAATGTTAACACACTTGTATACCTTTAAATCATCACTTGTATTTATGAAAAGACTATATTATACCTCTGGCGTTATCATATTTAAACGGTAACTAACGATTTGGCCATTTACCGATATATTTCATTAACTTAAGAAAGATTTATCGATACATCCCTAAAGATTAAAGATTTTTTATAACCAAGAAATTAAGCCAGATAATGAATGATAATTTCCCTTATACAAAATATGAGTGTCAAAATATTACTACCTTAAGAATTTATTTTTGTAAAAATACTCTATTGTAGTACAACCTACCATCTAGATCTAAACCAAGTTGAATTTATAATAAATCACTTATAAGTTTATATTATCACCTAGTAGTGGTGTGCTTCCCTATTTATCATCTTTAATACAATATTATATATTTAATGTGTAAAAAGCCTTTTAATGACATTTGTGTACCAGTTTGACCCGAGTTTATGTCTATATTTAATATTTATAATGGTCGATGAGATCAACGAACTTGAGGGCATTTTAATGTGAAAAGAAAAATCAAATCACATCGAAATATGATTATTTATAAGATGTCGGTTGTGTTTTTGTGGTAATAATGCAGCAGCAGAAATATAAAAAGGTGCCGAAATTAATGTTTAATGGATAAATGAAAGTGTATGTGCGAAATTACACCACCAATATAATTGACTTTTATAAATCTAAGCGAAATGTCGTTATCTCTGCCCTTTTCCTAATCATTTTCTTTGGCCTATGCTTCGCTTGGTTAAATTAATCTCTCGATCTAGAACCTAATAAAAGCTTGTAAGCATATATATTTTAATTTAATAATTTGAAATCAACTAAAACATCAGCGAAATATTTGCAGACCCCCGAGTTTTAATGGTTGCTTAAGGAAGAACATCATATTACTATTCATGTCGAACTTCAAAATGATATTCTAGTATTCTACTAACGGGGCTGGGTTGTTTGATTATCAATTATAAACTTTTAGAAGTAACTATATAATTATTTATAGGTTTTTGAAAATGAGATCTATTAAATTTAAACAAAGTTCATCTAGAAAATCTAACTCGTTAAAAAATATTAAACAAACTATATTGGAAATTTTAAACTTCTATATTTGTGGGTGCTATTTTGATTAAGCTGTTTTAGTTAAGGTAGAACAATATCTTAGGTCGAACCCATTCACATTAGTGAAAAGGAACTGGATTGCTATTGTCTAAATAATAATTAAAAAAAAATCAATATTTATTATTTTTACAACAAATAAAATTTCAAATTATTCATATGCTACATATATTTGTCAATTGGTTTCATTGTAAAAATGCCATGCTAAAAAGAGGGTAAGCACTAAGTTGCATTCTACCATAATACAATATCGAAATTCAATATCAAAAGGTCAATTAAGGCAAGCTTGGCAATATAATCTCACGCCTTCAACAATTTATTAAACAGTTAAATATGGTAATTAATCATTTAATATTTTATGATAAGAGAATTATTTACTTTAATAAAGTAAAATATGAGTTAAGATCTTAAAAAGTATATATTTTAATATTATAAAATAAAATATATTATATTAGAGTATATACTATTTTATTCCTTATCTTATCATTTACTTCGATAAAATAAAAGATGATATTGTAAAACTACTCGATTTTATTTTTTTAATTTTATCTTTACGAATGTATTTGAGATTGAGATATTATAGCTTTTAAGTTATAGTTTCTGTGAAAAAAATTATAATTATTAAATAAAAATTAATAATACATAATAAATATAAAATTTAAATAATAAATTTAATAAAATTATTAAAAATATAATAAAATTTTTATTATATAAAAAAATTATATTAATATAATTTTTAAACTATAATAATTAATATTTATTAATACTTTAATACTGTATCTAATTAAATACAGCTGTCCACATGCACCCTTATAACAATTGATCAGGAAAAAAGTTAAAAGGCCTAATTGTTATTTTTAAAGTATCCCTCATCAGACTTTGCGCATGTGTACCTAAAAGTGAGCCTTTTTCACTTTGTATGAAAAGTCGCGTCAAATATCTTCAACAGCAAGTCCCCTTTCTGTATGGACTGAGACAATCTGCAAGGCAACTAAACGAAAACAATGGCCGATTCTCGCGTAGAAACGATCTCGCGATTAGCTCAATGGAGAATCGATAACTTCGGGCCTTGCTCTTACAAAAAATCCGACCCATTTAAGATCGGTATCTGGAACTGGTAGCTTGTTCATTCGGCTTAGCAATTTTATTATATCATATAACAGCATCCTTAAATTTGCATCAACTTTATTAGCTTGCATACAGTTTGACTTTGTTTACTGGGTTTATTGGATTGTTGAATGTCTGGGTTTGATCAGGCACTTATCCGTCGAGAAGAATCGGTATCTGTACGTGCGTTTGTTTCCGGAGCCGTCTCGTTTGTCTAAAGAACAGCCGCCGTTTGCAAGATTCATTGTTCGTGTCTCTAATGGTGGCGCCAATCGCAGACTTTATATCTCTCAAGGTTTCAAATTCTCATTGTCTGGCTTTAATGTTAATTCAAATGTGTATGTTGTTTTTGCGTATTTACATAACTACTTACTTGTGACTGCGCATGTTTCCATGTTTGTATTTAATGTTTTGAAAAAGAAATCAACTTATTATGAGAATAAATAACTTGACCAGGAATTTTTTTTTTTTCATTTTTTATCTTTTTTGGTGAACAAGAAATTATGTGTTGGGAACCACAACATTTGGCTAACTGTTTGTCTTCTTGATTTTTCGTAGCCATCAAAACTGATGGTGATGAGGCATAGGGTGGTATAGTATGGCCATGAATGTTGAGCCTGGAATGTTAGTGTTGCTGCTAATTTAAGAAATAAATGGAAGTAAAGCATGTCCTTCAGGAACAAATTGTGTTCAATTCAATATAGGCTCACCCTCTTGATTGTTGGTGGATGTCCTTATCTGGTTTTATGAAAAGATCATAGTAAATTTTCTTTTCTCCTAGAGTAGGTCACTTGTTTATTGAACCTATTTTAATCTTCTAAAAATTACTGAAAGATAGCAAGTTTATGCCATTTCCTCTGAAATTTTACTTTAATAGACAGTTCTCAAATTTTTTGTACTCATAGAATATGTTTCATGTGGTTTCCCACTACACAAGTTCCTTTTTCTCCATGTTCACTTCATCTGAATTAGGTGATGCGGATAGTTGGCACTTATTGCGGTTCAAGCTGTGGAAACCATGTAATGATCATCTGTGTATTGATCCAAATATATTCATAATGATGTAATAAGTGATTTACTTTTGTTCTATTGGACCGAAGCTGATGAGTGTACAATCTGACACGACGTCAGCACTTGTTTTATTAACCACTTGTCATTTTTTTCCCAAAATGCTTATTATTATTATTTTATTTTATCCTGCTCACTTCCATAGTTAACAAGGGTGTATTTGTGATGTATATTGTGTCTTCAAACTATTCGTAATAGATCATTATAACATTGTACACTTCATCCTGCAGTTAATGAGCGATTGCTTCGGACGTGTGAAGACTTTGTCTGGTATGTCGATTGCACCATTCATGGCCGCTTCATTGTTGATGTTGAGTTTCTGGAGCTGAAGATCTACCCCCTGAATGTGAGTTCTTTCGGAACCACTTTAGATGAAGTGATGTTGGTGTGCACTAGTAATTTGTGTATTTGATGCAACATGGGACATAAGTAATGCTGTTTGCTCTTTTTCAGTGTTATGTGTCTTTAAACCTTTGATTTGAACAAAGGGATCCATAAATTGTTATTTTGCTGTTAAAACTTAGGGTGGTGATGCCAGTTCTGTATGGCCCAGTGATGGAATGATGCAGTCTGTTTCAGCCCAAAGCACACTTCGATGCCTCGCTCGCATGCTTGATGAGGGCATCCTTGCAGATACTGTTATCCATACTGCTGGCGGCACTCTAAAAGCTCACAAGGCAGTTCTCTCTGCAAGTTCTCCAGTTTTCCAGAGCATGTTCCACCATGACCTCAAGGAAAAAGAGTCGTCAACAATCTACATAGAAGACATGTCAGTCGAATCTTGCATGGCCCTTCTTAGTTACTTGTACGGAACCATAAAACAAGAAGATTTCTGGAAACACAGGCTGGCTTTGCTGGGGGCAGCAAACAAGTACGACATTGCAGACTTAAAAGATGCTTGTGAGGAAAGCCTTTTGGAAGATATCAATTCAGGGAATGTCCTTGAGAGGCTGCAAGAGGCCTGGCTATATCAGTTGAGCAAGTTGAAGAAAGGATGCTTGACGTACTTGTTTGATTTTGGCAAGATATATGATGTTAGAGATGAAATCAATAACTTCTTCAGGCAAGCAGACCGAGAACTGATGCTGGAGATGTTTCAGGAGGTTCTCACGGTCTGGAAACCAGTATAATTTTCCGATCGAGGTCCCCTAATTCAGATTTACTTGCTGTTGAAATAGTTTTGTGTATGGTAGTTAGATCTATTGTTATATACAAATCTCTACATGTAATGAATCTGTTACTAATAGATGGTGTGATTATAATTGTGTTGTACATGATGTTAAAACTTTGCTGTGTGTTTTGAGAAGTGTGTGGTTGAAGCTGATGGGAGGTTTCCTCTGTGAAATTTAATGCAGAGATTAGGAGACCAAAATGGATTTGTTATTCTAATGGAAACTTAGCTATATTAAGTACCTGCTTTCAAGATTAATTGAAAGTGTCACTCTAAATTACAGAGATTAGGAGACCAAAATGCATTTGCTGGATCCTACAGCTATCATAAATTACCCATTCAACCACTTAAACCCTAATCAAGTCAGTGTGAAATCATATAAATAGTGAATGGTCTACACTATCGAAGTTGTTTGTTTCCGACTTTGTCAATCCATTGCGTAGCGACATAACTAAAAAGTAATTATATAAACTTTTGAAATCAAGAATTAATGATACTTTAGCGCATGGGATTGAAAATATTAAGGTATCATTTGTAAACATACTAATGAATAATTTTAACATTTAGCTTCTTATAGCTAATCTTAAAAGTATTTTGTATAATGAAAGCTCGAGAGCTCAAAGTTATTTTTCTCTAACCTGGGAAAATAAAGTTTTGGGGAAAAGACAAGCAAAACATGTTTAAAAGCTGAAAAATAATTTCCATGCTTTTTAAATGCTTTGTTTTTTAAAACTTTTTTAAAAAAAAAAATAACTTTATTCGTTTACATTTCTTAAATAGTATGTTTATTTATTTAATTTTTTACATTTTTTTATCCATTATGAAAACTTTGAATATTATGTATGGATACGTAACATTAAATAAGTCGTTCATCAAATCCTTCTTGAGTGCATCTAGAGGTCCTCCGTGCAACGAGCTACCAGTGTTTGCTAGGCCCCGAGTTCCTCCAGCTACCAATGCCCCACAACCACCTGTTGGACCACTACCAACAATGGAGTCAGATCGGGGCCCTCCTCAGGCACCGAGCATGCGTTCTGGTATGGAAAGTTAAACTCTTGGTGCTCTAGAAGGTGCTCCCCTGCAGCAGATGTCACCATTTTCTGCTGCTGCTCAAGGCATAACACCAACCCCCGGTGTCGTCTATGGACTACAGTCATGGCCAATGCAGCCCCAGCGGGTAATCACATACAGTTGGAAAGATCATTTTCTTTTATATGTTGGCTTCTAGTTAAAATGGGACATCATTAATAATATTTCTTCTAACTTACATATAGAATTTGGTTTTCGAACACCGTTTACTATTTTAGGTGACTCCACCTCATTCAGTTCCTGGTTCAGCGCAATCCCCGGGAACTTTAGTGCCTCCATCTCCGCCAAGTCAGTCAATGACAACCATATCCCCTGGTATGGACCAACCTGGAACCCCCTGGCCTGGGGAATCAACGGGTGGGCCTCGTCGAATTCCGAGGCCTGAACCAAGCTCCTCTGTTAATCATATATGAAACAAATCATGTTAACCAAGCTAATCCTCCGCCGGTATGTTACCTCCTCTCACTTAAATAGAGGGAGTTTTATTTTGCGTCTTGTTTATATGTTCTGACTATTTATCTACTGTTAGCTACTCCTTTTTTCACCTGGTTTATTTGCTCTGAACTACATTTGGGTCCCATGTGCTTTTCTTGTAGTCTGCTACAAGTGACTCCATTGTTATAGACAAAGGGAATTGCAGCCTGCGGTACATGAGGTGCACAATCAGTCAGGTGGAGATCAACTTCATAACTTGCATGGGCTACAGTTAGTAGTTTTTTTTTTTTTTGGGTGTGTTCTAATTTTTTTTTTACCAAACACTGATCTGTATATCATTGAACAATCAAAAAGAGATCAATTTTGATTGAACATCAGTAAATAATGTTTTCAAAATTTTCTGTTTGATACAACAGGTCCCACTCATTAATGATTTCAATACAGATCTTTAGCAATATTGTATTGTGTAACCCTTTGTTTGTTACAAGTAGTTACTTTGGTAAGTCATGTTTTATCGGCAAAAGCTGGGATAAGTTTTCTGCTGTATAAACCAAAACTTACATCTTTTATGTGCTCAGTTTATGCTGCAGCAGCGTGACAAATTGACAATCCTTTATCAAAGAAGTTTAATAATGTTGTGAATAAGATACGCCGTGAAAGATGTTCCTTACCTTCGGTATTTTTGATCGGTTTTGGTTTTGTTTTTGTTAGGTTTTTGATTTTTCAAAGAAAGTTTTGATAGTAATTACTGAGTAAATAATGTCTCTGCATTTTCAATCTTTTCACTTTCTTGCAGCCTGGGGTTGTGTCAGGAAGGAGATCCTTCAGGTCAGCGCAAATTTTGATATTTTGATCTGTTGCTCCGCAGTAACTGGATAAAGAGAGAGAGGAATGCAGTGTTAATACTTGTTCTCTGAAGCGATAACGGAGCTTTAGTTGGTCAAGGTGAGACTGATAGCTGCTCTCAAGCTAGGGCGTGATGAAAGAGATTGCTAGTCAGCAGCTTGTTTTCAGTATAAACTTCTTAATGCTGCGTCTTGCTTGTTTATCATGTTTCTCTGTCCTATTGTCCTCGTTAAATTGGATTGACGTCGAATGGAAATGAATTTATGCCATAAGTTTTTGATCATTTAGGTTGTTTTTTTTTTTTTTTTTTTTTTTGGGTTTCCATGAATGTTCTTTTCAAATATGATAGAAGACAAAAATCCGAATGCCCCTCTCCTATTTTGAATTTCTTGTACAGATCCATCGAGAGATTCAGGAGAAACTGTCACTGCAGTTGTTAAGTTTTAAGCATCACGAATGCTGCAGTACTCTCTAGTTTACAGCATTGTTGACAGATAGAAGAATATAGAAACATGGCGTGGGGAGAAGCAAATTTGAGCACATCATGCATCAGATACCCAAATGTAGCTGCTAGGAGTTTTGAATTAAAACCTAGTGTGCTAAATTGTCTCCCTACATTTTATGGCCTAGAAAATGAGGACCCATATAATCATCTGAATGATTTCACGCTTATCCGCCGACTTTTAAATATGAGAATTTTTCGGATGATGATGTTAAACTTAGATTATTCCCATTTTCTTTAAAGGATAGAGCTGCTCATGGTTTAATACATTGCTCGCTAATAAGATTACATCATGGAACAAATGGTAACTAAATTTTTAAATAAATATTTCTATAAAACCAATGCTATTCGCAGGAAATTTTAATTTACCCAAAGAGACGAGCAATTTTTCAAGACGAGCGATTCAATGGGCTACTCGTTGTCCACATCACGGTACGAGAAATGGCACCAATGCCAATACTTTTTGGAGGATTATTGCCACATGTGCAAGAATGGCTAATGGCGACCGTGAGGAGAGCTTATGTCAAAAGTGCTTGAGATTCGGGAATTCTTCCAAATACCAATCGATAATTCCCAACAACGTAATGATCACCAGAATACCAGAGAATTGGGAGTGAACGAGGTTAACATCGAGTCAAGCTCGTAAATCAAGGAAGTCAAAGCAATAATCAAGGTCTTTCTCGACAACAAGATCATCGACGATCGCCAAATCAACAGAGCCACATGACCATGACTCATATTCGATCAAGCCAATGCCATAGAATCATGAGAAACCATCAACCCACAATCCTTACTCCAACACATATAATCCCGGATGGAGAGACCACCCCAATTTTTCATGGTCTCAAGGATTCCAACAAATGGACCAGCCCACCTCCACCAATTCAACCAAATGCACCAAATCCTCAAATTTCAAGCTTCTCACCACTATTTAGCACTATACAATCAAAACCCAAACCACTCTCAACCTGCACTACGGAGGATACATTCCAATTTTAAGAATTCTACTCATTCTAGAATCGAGCAGAACCGCACCATTGATGAATTGCGAAATGAGTTGAGGCGGCTTCAACTCACAAGCTCAACCGCCCAAGCCTCGAGAAAATGGTGGGACAACTTGCTTCTTCGCTCAAACCTTGGCAATGACCGCTTGAGAAAGGTAAATTCCCAAGTCAACCAAAGGCTCAACCCTAAAGAAGTGAACGGCAAGTACCACCACCACAACATCATGGAGAGGTCAAAGCGGTGATGACCTTGCGAAAAGGAAAGAAGTCGATAACAAAGTGGAGATGCCAAAATCAACTCGATCATTGTACTGAATGTTGAGGATTCATCACCAAAGGAGAAAGAGGAAACCAACTCATGAATATGTTCCTAAAGCTCCATTTCCTCGTGAGGTTAGCTAAAGGGAACAAAGGAAAATCCACAGTGAGATTTTTGAAATCTTCAAACAGTGTGTTAACATCCCTTTCGTCAAGCTATAAAACAAGTGCCATCATATGCCAAGTTTCTTAAAGACCTTTGCACTAAAAGAGAAATATTCATGTTCGTAAAAGGCCTTTTAACGAAAATGTTAGTTCTATACTCCAACATAAAATACCTCTAAAATGCAAAAGATCCGTGCTCCCCACTATCTCTTGTAGATAGGGAACCACACAATTGAGAATGCTTTGTTGGATTTAGAGCTAGTGTAAATCATTGCCTTATTCTCAGATTTGTGAAACTTGACCTGGGAGAATTACACCCAACCTGGTGTTACAATACAGATCGGTCCACGAAAATCCTCGTGGTATTGTGGAGGACGTGCTTATTCAGGTAGTCAAGTATTATTTTCCTTTTGATTTCATTTTAATATACACTCAACCAGTACAGTATTCAAAGAAGCACATCCCCATTATCCTAGGCCGACCTTTCTTGTCAAACGCCGATGCTCACATCCAATGCAGGACCTGAAATATGCAGTTGTCCTTTGGCAATATGACCATGGAGCTCAATATTTTCAACATTGCCAAACAACCTCACAATGTGGATGATGGAATTGTTGATGTGGATTTAATAGAAGCATTAGTTGATAATAATTTTCTTTCAAACCTTAGTGATGACCCTTTGCAAACATGTTTAACTCACTTTGGTTTGGATTTTGATATTGACAGATCAATCGATGAGGTCAATGCCCTGCTTGACTCAACACCATCCATGGACACAAATAAATGGAAGTCAAGAGCTGAACAACTAGTGCCATCAGAGAAAAACTCAACCCATCATCGAATCACCACCAAACTCGAGCTCAAGCCATTACCCAACACTTTGAATACGATTCTTGGGAGAAGAAAGCACTTTGCCAGTAATCATCTCTTCCTCACTCGATGACTAACAAAAAGGTAATTTTTAGGAAGTTTTAAAATAGAATAAAGGAGCATTAGAATGGACCATAGCAGACATAAAAGGTATAAACCCAAGAGATCGCATGCATTACATTCACCTTGATGAAAATGCTAGACCTACTTGTGGAAATGCAACGTCGGTTAAATCCTAACATGAAAGAAGTTGTTCAGACCAAGTCCCAAGCTATTAGATGCAGGTATTATTTACCCCATTTCTGATAGTTCATGGGTCAGTCCTGTGCAAGTTGTTCCTAAAAAGTCAGGAGTCACAGTAGTTACCAATGCTAATAATGAATTAGTGCCCACTATATTAACTACATGATGGCGTGTATGCATTGATTATAGGAAGTTGAATCACACGAAAGACCATTTTCCTTTACCATTTATCGATCAAATGCTTGATAGATTAGCAGGTCATGAATTTTATCGCTTTCAGATGGCTACTCGTGATATAATCAGATTCCATAGCACCAAAAGATCAAGAGAAGACTACCTTCACTTGCCCTTTTGGTACTTTTGATTATAGGAGAATGCCATTTGGATTATGTAATGCACCGCTACATTTCAACGATGTTGAGTATTTTTCCGATATGGTTGAACGATTCTCGAGGTCTTTATGGATGACTTTTCTGTTTTTGGTGATTCATTTGATCAATGTTTACATCATCTAACACTAGTTCTGCAGATGTATCGAGAAGAATTTAGTCTTGAATTGGGAGAAATGCTATTTTATGGTAAAATAAAGTATTGTTCTCTGCCACATCATTTCAAGCAAAGGTATTGAGGTTGATAAAGCCAAGGTGGATCTCATTTCCAATCTTCTTCCACCTAAAACAGTTACAGAAGTAAGATTTTTCCTTGGGCATGTTGGGTTTTATAGACGTTTCATTAAAGATTTTAGCAAAGTTTACAGACCTTATGCAATCTACTCAAGGATGTATCTTTGTCTTTGATGATTCATGTCTTGTGGCATTTGAAAAATTAAAGTTGTTGACATCATCACCCATCATTCATTTCAAATTGGAATTTACCTTTGAACTTATGTGATGCATCCGATTATGCAGTAGGAGCAGTATTAGGACAAAGAGTTGATTGAGTTCCCCATGTGATTTACTATGCTAGTATGACATTGAATGATGCACAGTTGAATTATTCAACCAACGAAAAAGAAATGCTAGCTGTAGTGTTTGCATTAGAGAAATTTCGATCTTATCTCATTGGTTGTAAAATAATTATATTCATGCATCACGCCGCTCTTAAATATCTTCTCACAAAGAAAATGCAAAGGCTAGACTAATTGGTGTTACTTTTGCAGAATTTGACTTAGAAATCAAGGATAAGAAAGGAACAGTAAAATGTTGTGGTGACCATCTTTCTCGCTCCATTTTGACACAACTATGTAGACCATTACCCTTGAACGAGTCATTTCAGGATGAACAATTAATGAGTGGAAGAAGTACCATGGTATCTTTGATATTGTTAATTATCTTATTACTGGTCAACTTCCGTGAGCATTGACCAAGCAGGCCAAATTCTTCGCGAAATAAAGAATTTCTTTTGGGATGATCCTTATCTATTCAAGTATCAGATCAAATTGTTCGACGATGTGTCCCAGAGAATGAATTTCAAACATTCTTTCATTCGCCATGAACAAGCTTGTGGAGGCCACATCAAGAAAAAATACAAAAATTTTACAATGTGGTTTCTATTGGCCAACTATATTTCGAGATGCTTACATTTTGTTCTTCATGCGTGATAGGTGTCAACGAATGGGAGCATAACACGAAGAATATGATGCCACTAAATCCAATTTTAGTGGTTGAAATTTTTGATGTATTATCGATTTCACGGGACCCTTTCCTCCATCTTTGGCCATCAATACATATTGGTTGGTGTTGACTATGTTTCAAAATGGGTAGAGGCAATCTGTAGGACCAACGATCACAAAGTAGTGATAAGATTTTGAAAAGCAACATTGTTTCCCGCTTTGGATTTCCTCGAGCAATTATGATGGTGGTGCCCACTTTGCAATAAACCTTTAAAGACTTTTGACAAAGATCCATCACTCATAAAGCAAGAACCCCATATCATCCACAAATCGGTGTTCGAGATCTCCAATAGAAATAAAGCACATTTTAGAAAGACGGTGGGCCGACAGAAAGATTGGTCGTTGCGACTGATGACGATTATGGGCATATAGAGCCTTTCAAAACTCCAATTGGGATGTCACCCACTGTGCTAGTGTATGGAAAAGCATGCCACCTACCTGTGGAACTCGAGCATCGTGCGTACTGGGCCATCAAGAAATTCAATTTTGACATGCAGCAAGCTGGCTCAGAAAGAAGATTACAACTGGCAGAACTTGAAGAAATTCGCAATGACGCGTATGAAAATACCAAGATTTACATGATATCTGATGCATGATGAACCAAACAGAACACTTATGACAAGCAACATGGCTATGATTTGTGAGTTGTGGCGGGAGAAATTGAGGAATGCTTCATGAAAACGGTTCGTTTTGGAGCTTCATTCAGGGCGCTTTCAATTTAGCTAAGTCTTTCCAAACGAAAGGAAAAAAGTTTTTAAACGGTGCGTTTTCAATTTAAGTAAAACGGTGAGTTTCATTCGGGGAGCGAGTCGGGGCGCGTTTCGGGGTAAATAGCTTTTTCCTTATTATTAATTGAGAATGGATTTGGAAGTGTTTGGCATCTTGATTGATGCAGGTAATTACTGTTCTTTATACTTCTAAAGTTCTAATGTTACCACAACTAAGTTACTCGAATTATCTCACAAATTGTACTCTATTACTATGTTGTTGCTCAATTCATTGGAATTCTTGTTTGGTTCATTTGGAGTTTATAAAAAGATAATAACCATGAAAGAAGTTTTTACCTCTACGATTACGGGGGAGCCTTCTCATGTTGATTATTTTTTTTGTGAAATATTATGAGTTTAGTAATTGTTTTCTCAAAATCTTGAATCCCTTTTCTTACCGTCCAATGGGCAGCTAAATAAATTTAGTAGCAAATATAAACTAAAGAAAACCCAGAACCCTCCAGACTCTGCTCTAGCTATTGCGCAAGGCCGCAAGCCCGTTCCCACCCTCCACCGCCTCCTCTTCTTTTCGAATATCTGCCTGCCAAGTAAATAATTAATTGAACCCCTAACAAACAATAAATAGCGAGTTATACAAAATAATTAAATAAATAGAAATTTACAAGAAAAAAAAAAAGAAAGAAAGAAAATGTTCTTCTTCTTCGTGGGAGGAGTGAACCAACAGGTGAGTCGGGTGCTGAAATCAGGTGCGGGCAGATGCATAAACTGCGGGTCAACAGCCGATCTCGTTGAGTACGAAAAGGTGTTGAAAGCGTTCTTCTTTCCGGTGTGGAAATGGCCAGCGAAAGAACCGGCTCTGTTTTGTAATAATTGCAATCTCCTTTTTCCTTCCTCTCTGCCTCCGCCGCCGCCGTCGTCTGTCGTTTCGGATGTTTCCAAGTGCCGTTTGTGTGACCGCCTTGTTGAGCCTGACTTCAGCTTCTGCCCCTACTGTGGTTCTGCTCTGTAAATAACGAACACTCTGTTTTATTTTGTTACGAAGCTCATCAGTTTTTCTTTTCTTTTTCTGGGTACCGCTGCTGTTATGTGGTCTGGGTTGTCTGTCTGGATTCTGTAAATGCAGTCGATGATTATCCATTTTATTATTAATAAACTGCTGCCTTTCGTATCAGTGACTCAATGAAATGTACATTCTTTTTCTTTCTTTTTTTTTCCTCTTTCTTTTAGTTAATCAGTTGTGTAAAAACTTTTTTCACATCAAAATTGCAAATGATAAAATATCTAAATATTAAAAGAGTTATGAACTGACAGTTATTCTTTTTCTTGGAAATAATATTGAAGCGATTGCAAATTTTGGAATTTCATTGTACATAGTGATGCTAGCATAAAAACAGAGATCACTCATCAGTAGTCCCATCGAACGTAGGGTGAATATCAAAAGAGGGAGAAAAAAGGAAAAAAAATGACTGTACACAAACAATAATAAATGTACAGTCACTAATTATACAAAAGCCATTTTTTCTTGTGGAGACTGTTTCTGTTCTCTGCCTCTCATAAATTCACAGTTTCCGGGGCGTCTCCACTCTCCTGCTCCTGGGTTTCCCTCCGAGAGCGCTAAAACCAGACTGCACAATTTCACTATTCACCGGCTAATGGCAAATGGTAAATGACTATTTGCGAGTCTGCCTGCAAATGCAGTTGAGATTTGAGACTCAGGTGATTTGGTTGTCAGAGGGTATGGAGAGAGAGTCAATTTATTCGTTGAATAGGGGGGTTTACATGGGTTTCACGAAGGGTAATTGCTTAGCTCCTCTCTCCAACGCGTCTCTCCATAACCTATACCTCACCCCTAGTTTGTCGTAACCTACAGGCAAGTTCCAGATATTTGCCCCATTGTTCATTCGTTCTTGCTGGCCAAGAACAAGTCGTAGATCCTCGTTCAACACCTGTGTTGATCAAGCTTCAAGAGGTTAGGCGAGGATTTCCATGATAGAAATCACAGATGCCATACGATGAATACCCATGCATGCATTTGTTATCGACATCCAACTGATTGCAAAAGGAAAGGTTACTACTACAACTTCATACCTGTTCTGCAAAGTGCTTCCATATGTATTGCATGAATGGGACATGTTTGAGCACAGGCGCAAAATCCAGGGACATTCTGTATAGCAACCTGGTTTTCTTTCTTGATGAAGGTAAGCACACATGAAGCTGGTGAAGATGTGTTGCGCACTGCCTGGTATTCTGTCCTTCCAGTTTTCCAGGCTTTGAGATGCCAATGGTTGATAGCACCATACATGGTGGTTGAAATTCCATATCTATTGGATAAGGGTCCCAGTATCCTTGTAGGCCAGATGCAGGTGTCAAAAATTTCACCAAGCTGAGGATTCATTCCATGCATAACATACAAAAACAAAGTCATTTCTTCTTCTTTCACCATTTGAAAGTAAGGACAAATTCTCCAATCCCTAGGTATCTTATTTTTTTAGTTTTTATTGTTATTTCTTTAAACTTCTTCTTAAGCAATCTTAACCCTTTCTTTTTCCCAGGCTATATGATCTCTACCTCTCAAATGTTCAGGAAACAATAAAAAGAATATACCTTTAATTCATGCAAACTGATGAGATTTCTCCCATTTCACTCTTTTTTGTGAACGATTAGTCTTTCTTTAGAAAATTGAAACTGAATATAAAAACAGATTATCCCATTTTCAACAATTCATAAGCTACAATGATTATCATTGATTTAACAAACCTGGGAACGCTCCATCCCTTGGCAAACGTGGAAGTGTGAGTAAATGGAGCATGTGCAAGATCCAAAAGGTTATCTAAAAGTAGTCCATGTTCAATTGGAAGTTCCATGACAATCTGCCAGTAAAGAATGCAGGAGACATTAGAAGCTCTTTGTTAAATCAGTAGTCAACGATGATTTATAAGCTTTCTGCATTTAGAATTATCTGAACTACAATGAATGCCTTTATATGATACCTCAGCATGGATTTCAAATCCTGAAGGAGGAAGTAAACAAGGAATGGTGGCTGTCGGAGGCTCAGCACCAGGCCAAATCCATATCATTCCTTCCTGTTCAAAACATGGTAATGATTTTATCTTAACGTTACGTAATTGCGTAGATGGCATTTTCTCGCATTTCCCATCTGTCGAGTATTCCCACCCTGATGTTTATCAGCAACAAATTTTTTATGGGTCAATATTACTAATATTTCTCCTGCAGCAGTCTATATTATAAGACCTGTTTAAGATATACACTATACATTTGAAAAGTTGAATGGATAATTCTCACTGACCATGATATGGGCATTGGATGCGACCCTCATTTACCGAACCAAGGTGAAGCGGGCATGCTCTATGTGCACACGTATTCTGGACACATCCAGGTATCCCATCTTTTCCACGAAAAATAACCCATGGTTCCTCAAAGCAATCAAATGGAACCTGAAAGAGGTGGTAAGGCACTTGCAAGAAACATCCAGTAACTGGACAATAAACTTTTAGTTAATTAAGAAGCAAAATTTTGAATGACTTACCATGGTATCATCCTTGAGATCAGTGGAAAAAGCAACTGGGTACCAAAAGTTCTTTAAACGGGAATTGTAAGGCTGCACTGGACCAGAGACATTCAAGGTTCTCCGAGGAAACTTTCCTTTTACAATATCAAGAGACTGCATGGAGGTACTAGGAGAAGCGCATGTTTGATCAGTTCCTGCGGTGTTTCTATCTTGTAACAGCCTATCATTAACCAATGCTTCCATGTAAGCTAGTTTATCTAAAGCAGCTGCAACCCTTGCTTCAGATATATGAACC
Organism: Citropsis articulata; assembly: GCA_030449925.1. Classification (NCBI taxonomy): domain Eukaryota; kingdom Viridiplantae; phylum Streptophyta; class Magnoliopsida; order Sapindales; family Rutaceae; genus Citropsis; species Citropsis articulata. The sequence goes on along the minus strand of JASUUH010000227.1, from coordinate 6,089,075 downwards.
TGTTGTTGTTCACGGGCAAATTGGCTATAAGATTGGTTACAAACACATGATTAATGGGATGATCATTAGGTTTATTTGGCTTCTCATCAATGGATGTATTCTGTGATAGATTAACAAAAATGAAAATATTCCACCCCAATCACAGGGCCTATAATATATAAAGCATTTAAACTTTTAGTTTCCAAACCTGTCGATGGGCTCGAGCTAGGTCTTCTTGCAACTCTGCAAGCTCTTTCTTCATGGTGCCGATGGACTTGTAATCACGTGCCAAAGGATTTAAAACTTCCACAACCTACACCAATATCTGTAATTGTGAGAATTATCCAAATGAAGCAATAAAAATCTTAAATCTTTTTATTCTAGTTCTAAGATAAAATCAAATCAGATCATCTCTTTTAACTGTCATTCATAGACTTTTTTTTTTGGCATCTTTTGTTTTCCTGAATGATTTAGGATTCAAGGACAAAATACCACAACATTAAGCATAAGCATAAGCATAAATGCTTGTACAGCTATATGATTTCAATTAGTTATTCTTAATAATTGAAGACGGTCCAGAAATTACTGAGACCTTTTCATGGAGGAGCATAATTGTGAGCACATCTTGTCGAGCCCTCCAATCACAGTACTGAATATCATATCTGGCTAGCTCAAGGGCTTGATTCACGTCCAAGAACTTTCCTTTACATTGTGGGACTTTAGACCTCGGATCCTCCACATCGAAGAGTGCACTCCATGCGCTCTTTTTATGTACCAACCCTCCTTCCTCCCCAAATAGAGCAAGCACCCTAAATCCTCCTCGAACACTCTGAAAACCACTCACCAATTAGTATCCTGATTAATCATAACCACAGATAAATTTTCCCTTATGACAGTGAAACATAACCTAACAACTGCTCTTATCTCCTTGGGATAAATGAATATACGAGGCATTAAAAAAAAAAAAAAAGAGCCACTTTAGTAAACAGATAAAATTTAAGAAACAATTAGATTTTCAAGCTGCTCAACCAATAAAAGTCATCCAAATTTAAAGATAAAAAAAAAATTCCTCTTGTTAGTAGGGAGCAGGCTCAGTATAACAGCTCAGGATTTAATTACAAATGTATCATATGTTCTACCATTATTTTGTCACTGTGGAACCAATTACTGAGTTTAACTTCGCTCCATGTTAAGTAAATGCCTAGATACATTCAGCTAAAAATCAAATCAAACACGCATTATAAAAAGATCAGTTTAGCAATTGCCCACGTAAACTTAACAAAGAAACATTTATAAATACATGAATAATGAGCTTTCAGGCTTCAGCAGCACAAACATACGCTAAATATTAAACTAAAGCATTAACTAACTAAACTGAATTTCCCACCAAATTTAGAAACTACCCAGACAAAATAAATCATCTAAAAGTTCCAATAAATAAAAAATAAAACCTTTTTAGTATTAATCTTCGCTGGTCTGTACAGTGAGATTGGAAGTGACAGAGCTGCAGCAGTAGCAATGGCGGTCATGGCGTTTGAGCAGCACGCGCTGTAAAGAGAGAAGAACAAGAAGAAGAAGAAGAAGAAGAAGAAGAAGAAAGAAAGAAAAAAACGCAAGCAAAATTTAGTTTGACATTTAATTTTTGTGATTTTGTTGATAAGAGGTTGGCGTTCCCCGCGATCCCAGTTCGCCTGCCATGGGGCGCCACGTGTACAAGCGTGGACACTCCCAGTCGCACGCGTGGCGTGTTGGGCAACCACATGCTCTCTTGGTCTGAGAGAGAGTATCTAGGAAACTTGTGGGGCCCTTCATATCTCGATTCATTTGCCAGCTCGGACGTTGAGATATCTTTCTCTATCTTTAGTATCTGCTTTGTGGGATTTGTTTGTCGCGTTTTGCTTTTTATTTTTCAAAATGTTTTGATGTTTGGGCACGGCTATGATACAGGGATTTTGAGTCCCTGTATTATAAAGGGGGTCAATTTTATTGATCCCTTGTTGTTTGGCTGCCATCTGGCAGCCAAACAACTTTTTGAATTAGCAGCAACCGGTTGAAAAATCGGTTGCTGCCATTAACATATATATATTTAATTTAAATAAATTTAAATAAAATAATTGATTAAATAAATAATATTTTAAAAATAATAATAATAATAAGTAAAAAAATATAATTAAAATAAAAATAAAAAAATAATTTTTTATTATAAATATTTTGAAAAAAAAAATAAAATGAATGTTAATAAAAAGACAAAAGTTTAATTCATTTTTTATGAAATTTGTCTCATATTTTAAATTTTAAGTTTCATATTTAATGTTTAATGTTTCATATAATTAATTTTTAAAAACCCCAAAATTTTTTTTTTTTTTTATCCCTGCTTCACGTTTACGCTCATGTTTGTATAAGTTCAAAATTTCATGTTTTACATTTAATATTCACTGTTATAGAGGTATCATATTTTATGTTCATTGTTGCATATTTTATAAAAAATTTCTTTTTTCATTTACATTGCTGGATTTCTTTGTAGTTGCTGAGCAAGTGATAAAACATGTTCAATTTTATACAACAATTATAAGTATTGACCACGAGTCAGGATACTGGAAATTTGTTGTGTTATTACCCGTCAATTGTAAAATGATTGCAATTGATATGGTGATCACAATTGATGATTTTTGAATGAAACCATATGTTTTAATTCTTTATTTATCATGTTATATATTTTAATAAAGCTTAGTTTATTTCATTTGCATGGATGTTTATTTCACAAGATACTTATTTGAAAAATGTCAAAAAAAATAAATGTTATATTGCTAAAAAATAAATACATTGTTAATAAGCTGTGTTGAGTTTTTACTTTATAACTGCTTACCTTTCTTCCTCTTTTTATTTGCTGTAAATTAATGCAATATATCCATCCACTTTTTTCCTGAGGTGATACTTGTAATAAGGTTGGATGATACACTAGAAAATAATGTACTAGATTTTGGTGGATTTTGTAGAAAATATTATGTTTGACATAGGAATAGTTAATTTGATTATTTTCATTAAATTGTGTTTCCTATAATTACTTAAAATAAAATAAAAATAAATTGATTAAATTGATTTAGCGGGATGGGGAAATTTGGCTATAAATTTGTATGGGAATTAATAGAATAAAAAATGGTTTCAAAGTTATTTATAGTGGAGATTTTGGCTATAAAAAGCGTCGGCAAAATATAAGAGCTTTCTTGAATTTATTTGCGAGGCCACTTATTGCAATTATTAGTATTTGACTCATTTTTTGCCTTTTTTTTTATCAAACTTAATAGTTAAGTCATATATTATATAAAAAAAAAAAATAGTTAAGTCATATATTACTTTCGCACACTCATTTCTTCACTTTAATAATTCACAAATTTCACTCAAATGTGAAAATTTTTAATTTTCACTACAACTTAGCTGAAAGCCATTATTATGTTTAGTACTTTTTCAAGCCTTAATCAATAAATTGAAGGCATACATTGCTTAACTAGAATTTCAATAATAATTAAAACAAATTGAAACAATCAAGATTATTGATATAATAATTAACAATCGCAAACCGAATATTTATATATTAATCATACTTTTCTTTAATAAAAAGCGAGTGCTATATTTTAGAGATAAAAATTAAAGATAACACACTAAGAGGTTTTGATAGTACTCCAACCAAACGAAAGATCTAGAATACTAAAAAGTAAATTCAGCCTAGAATTGTAATATTTTGTTGGTTACCTTTATTCATAATACAAATATAAAACGGTTAGCCGTTATCTTAGTTGTCGGTGAACCGACATCATTGGCTTCGCAACTCCTACAAATAATCAATCGTGATTAAAACTTTATTTAATTGCCATATATGGACCAAATATGCAACAATGAAACATAAAATATGATACCCCTGTAACAGTGAATATTAAACGTAAAATATGAAACTTTGAACTTACAACCTAATCAACTCAATCAGACGATATAAGGTTTAAAAAATTTTAAAATGTCGGATCGTCGTTTTCTATACGTCCGATCGCCGTTAGTGTCTAGAGGCTACTCTTTAATTACATTCAATGACCGTTATCTATGATATCGGTTAGCGTTAGTGTCCGGCTAATCGCTGCTTAATGTCGGCTAGCCGTTATCTTGAGAAGTCGGTTAGCCGTTTGTGTCCAGAGACTAAGCACTGATTCTGCTTGATGTCGGCTAGCCGTTATCAAGATGTCGGTTAGCCGTTTGCTACAGTACCTGCTACAGTGAAACATTGAACATGAAACATTGAACAACAAACATGAAACAACTTACTTAAAATATGCAACAGCGAACATAAAATATGAGTATCTCCGTAACAGTGAGCTTACAACGTCAAACACGAAACGTAGAACAGCAAACATGAAACATGGAACGTAAACATGAAACGGGGGCAAAAAAGAAAAATATCGGGGTATTTGAAAAATAACAACATGAAACATTGAACATGAAACGTGAAACAGCGTACTTAAAACATGCAGCAATAAACAACAAATATGAAACCTCCGTAACAGTGAATAATAAACGTAAGACATGAAACTTTGAACATTAAACCTGAAACATGAACGTAAACATGAAACGGGGGCAAAAAAGAAAAATTTTGGGGTATTCGGAAAATAACAACATGAAACATTGAACGTTAAACATGAAACAACGTACTTAAAACATGTAACAATAAACAAAAAATATGAAACCTCCGTAACAGTGAATAATAAACGTAAGACATGAAACTTTGAATATTAAACCTGAAACATGAACGTAAACATGAAACGGGGGCAAAAAAGAAAAATTTTGGGGTATTTCAAAAATAACAACATGAAACATTGAACGTGAAACATGAAACAGCGTACTTAAAACATGCAACAATAAACAAAAAATATGAAACCTCCGTAACAGTGAATAATAAACGTAAGACATGAAACTTTGAACATTAAACCTGAAACATGAACGTAAACATGAAACGGGGGCAAAAAAGAAAAATTTTGGGGTATTCGGAAAATAACAACATGAAACATTGAACGTTAAACATGAAACACAGTACTTAAAACATGCAACAATAAACAAAAAATATGAAACCTCCGTAACAGTGAATAATAAACGTAAGACATGAAACTTTGAACATTAAACCTTAAACATGAACGTAAACATGAAACGGGGGCAAAAAAGAAAAATTTTGGGGTATTCGGTAAATAACAACATGAAACATTGAACGTTAAACATGAAACACAGTACTTAAAATATGCAACAATGAACATAACACATGATACATCTGTAACAGTGAATCTTAAACGTAAAACATGAAACTTTGAACTTACAACATGAAACATGAACGTAAACATGAAACGGGGGCAAAAAAGAAAATTTTGGGGTTTTTGAAAAATTAGTACATGAAACATATAACAATAGACATGAAACACAGTACTTAAAATATGCAACAATGAACATAACACATGATACATGTGTAAACAGTGAATCTTAAAAGTAAAACATGAAACGTTGAACTTACAACATGAAACATTAACGTAAACATGAAACAGGGGCAAAAAAGAAAATTTTGGGGTTTTTGAAATATTAGTACATGAAACATATAACAATAGACATGAAACATATAACAATAGACATGAAACTTAAAATGTAAAATATGAGACAAATTTCATAAAAAATAAATTAATTTTTTTTTTTGTTAACACTCATTTTATTTTTTTTTCTATTTTTACATTAATTATCTATTTTTATTTATTATTATTATAATTTTTTAAATATTATTTATTCAATTAATTATTTAATTTAAATTTAATTAAATTAAATATATATATTAATTACGACAGGTTGGAAAAGCCGGTTCTTTGCATCAGTTGTTTGGGCTGCCGGATGGCGGCCAGCAACAAAGTCAACAAATTGACCCCCTACATGATCTGAGGACTTTGAGTCCCATCATAATCCTTGATGTTTTTGTTTTCTCAACGAAAAAAATTCTTATCCCCCCGCTTTCCCCCTGTCACGCTATTGGATGAAAATTTGATTCTGATTGATGGCTTGATCTTGGAGGAAACTTATGTGCTGTCACAAATTGCAAATATGCTTCGATTTGTCCATGGGTACTTCGCGCAAAACTTGTTTTTAAAAAACTTGTGGTCATATATGTTAATACATTAGTAAAATATATTTGTCTATTAACATTTATAACTTCTTTCTATTTGTTTTAAATAGAAAACTAAAATGCTTAAAAAGGAAAATTGTTCTCTAAGATAGAAAAAATATTGACAAGTATATATTGATGATTCTTAAAGTCAATTTAGTAATGTTGTAATTGTTAAAATAATTATTTTTAACTGCGTTGTAAAAATAATAAATTGTGAAGAAAATTAGTTAAACATTTAATAAAATTTATTTTTAAAAGTACTGTGAGTTCTAAAAATGGTAATATATATCTAGTAAATCTTACTGTTAAATTATTTTAAAAATAATAATGACCGAAATGAACATAATATTTTATCAAATTTATTTACAAATGTATAAATATGTATAAATAATATCTTTTATTTTACGTATACAATAATTAAAAGCTAATATAAAAATATTTTTTAGAGAAGGGCTGCTACGCCCTCAACATTGACATTTAATAAAAAAGACACAAAACTTCTCAATGTTTTGAAAAAGATATTTAGACCCCCATTTATTAAATCTGTTTCTTCAACTCATTAAAAGGTTAATATTTTAATTTCGTACTAATAACAAGTGAATTTATAAAAAAAAAAAAAAACCCCTTATCCCCTTTTGAAATAACCTAAACAAAATCTTTCTTTCTTTCCAAACATCACAGACGCTTAACACACATCGAACCCACCGCATGCTGCCACTGCTCGTGCCAAACAGCCCAACTTACACACCCAAGATCTAAGTGCAAACCACGCCAAGTTCTATTTGCACAACACTAGTGTCGTTGTCCAGATCAATTCCTAACAGCATCACGAGCCACTGCACATTGTCACTAGATTTACCAACTATATTGTTTACATTAACTAGATACGAGGAAAGATTAATTGTTTGAAGCCAAAAATATTATATAGGGTAATTTTTAAGGACCTCCCTTGAGGTTTGGTGTATTAACACCTAGATAGAATATATTACTGTAATTACAGATACCTCCCCTATCGTTAGTATAAAAATACGTAGAGCGTTAGTATAAAAGGATAAATGTGTAAAAGCATATTTAAACTTAAAAATATATTTTTATTCGATTGACAAAATATTCAATCGACTTGCTTGCTTTTAACCCAGCCTTGAGCAACCAGCCACGACTCCACCAACAGCCGGTGGTGGTGCTTTGCCACTGCTCGAGTACCCTCTTCACGCTGGCAACCAACACCATTCACGGCAGCCTTTGAATTAGCTATGTCCACCACCAAATATTAACCCAAGAGCACGGATTTTGTCTCACAACTAACACGACGCCGCTGCCCCTCCGGCCATCGCTGACGTCGCCCACCTGCCGTTGCCATCACCCTTGAGCCATCGATACCATGTAGCAACCTCTGAGTCCCAAAACCCAACTATACAGTCTCTCAAAACCCTTGCTCGTGGCTTGTGACGCCAGATACCACTACTGCAATTTCTGCCGTCGGTGATGGTTCCATATCATCACCATCCATCTCCTCAACCAATCCACATGCAACCTCAACCTCAATAACATCTTAACAGCTATGAACGCACGATTTTTTTTCAACCCGCAATTGCGGCCACTTTTAAGCATCAAGCATTAACAACCATTTTATTGAATAGTTATTTCAAGCATCAAGCATCAACATCCACTTTCATTTTAAGGTCGTTAATGGAGCTTCACTGCCAACGAAATACTCTTTATACCCAACACACACCATCAAGCATCAGCAGCCATTTTATTGAAATGGGTTGTCAAATATTTTGTTTATTGAAATGGGTTTTCGAAGATTTTGTCTCTGCTCAGACTCAATCAAAGATTTTGGTGATGTGGGTTTTCAAAGATTGTTCCAAATCGACAGCGTCCAGATCTGATGATGTTTATTATTTTTGTGAGAAGATTATTTTAGTAATTTTAACAGTCTACTAACGGTCAAACTAACTGATAACTAACTGCAGGGGAAGTATCTGTAATTATAACAATACATTCTATCTAGGTGTTAATACACCATACCTCAAGGGAGGTTCGTAAAAATAACCCATATTATATATATATATATATATACAAGCAATATGATGAAAAGTTAGCAATTGCATCAAAAAATTTTTGCTGTAATTTAGTATAATAATTTTTTTACTTGAGATTTAAGAAAAAATATCAAGTATTGTGCGGTTTAGTCCAATGGTATAAATTTAAAATTATGAAATAGCATATAGCCATTAGTTACCACTTAAACTATATCTTCCAACATTAGATAAAATCCAATAGACGCTTTCCAGTTCGTGCCCAAATTCTAAGTGAGCTAAGGTGCATTTGCTCTTGTTTTGTAGATATGGATTGCTGAAAAAAAAATATTAATAACCAAAAGCATATTAAATATTTGGTAACTCATACATAACAACATAATTTAAAGTATATAGATAAAAACAAACAAAGAAAATTCATAACCAAAACATATTAAATATATGGTAACTCATACATAACAACTAATTTAAAACTTCTAGTTGGAAAACAAACAAACAAAAGTCATAACCAATGACATAATAACCAAAAACATAATGGACAACTTCTCCAAGGAAAATTGACGGACAACAAAATTTTCAATCGCTTGTTTACGTAGATGCATGGTGAATAGTAAACTACAAATACATGCAAAGTTCTACTCATATGAGATTGGATAACCAAAATCTTCAACCTATCCTTCATTCCCCCTCTTCAAAACATGTCAAGCTTAGTTTGAATGGCCATTGCAAGTTGTTAAAAAAATAAAATAAAATAAGTAAGATAAAAACAAAAATGGTAGTTACCATACTAGTTACCACGACGATCTAACTCAGGCAATCCATAAATATTGAGTTTTGTATTGTAAGCATAATAATACCAAAAGAAATGTAAAATCTCAAAGCATCGTAGAATTCTATCCCAATAAATTCCATTGAGCCATGATCGTTAAACTAGACGAGACAGTGAATAACTGAACACAAACACTAAATTAGTATTACCTGAACAAACTGCATGGCCTCATCAGCAAACCTATCACTGTGAGCCAACATTAGAAAAATAATGTTGCAGTTGTGAAATATTAACCGTCTTTAGATGAATGTCAATGATAGAGAATGACAGGTGCACGACTTCTATTATAAACTTCAAGCATATCAAAATGAAGTTTTTGAATTGGCACTAAGTTTGGATTACCTCACTCAACATAAGATAAATCATAATCGCGCCGAGAGGTAGAAGATCAAAGGTGATAAACAAAGACGGGATAAAAGGTGAAGCTTTAGCTTTTTTGTGGAAAATCATGTTAGAAGTTCGAAACAAAGTCGACACTACCAATAGTTAATTAGGCGATTGCCTAGGGTTTTGTATTAGGAATATTTCAATATATAGAAAAATTATACTACTCAAATAAATAATATAAAATGTTAGATTTTATTTACTTAAGACTCTCGAAATGATATAACTAAAATTTTACCTATAATAAAAGTGAACAATAACATATATATTGAATGAGTACTAATATGTATACTAAATCAAACATTTAATGAGCACTAACATGTATACTAAATAAAACATTTAACAAGCACTAACTCGTATACTGAATAAAATATTTAAGTTAGAAGCATATAAATTATTCTTAGAATTATAAAATTTCACCGAAATAAATAATATAACAATTAGTCATCATCGTGCTATTATTTAAAATAATTTATTTTTTAATATTATCATTATTACTCTTTACCAAATTTAATTAATTTTATATTAATGTACCAAATAAAGCACTGTTGAAATTCATCCCAATAAATTTCATTTAGTCAAGATTATTAAACTCTAATTTAACGAAGTAACGAATAACTGAACACAAACACTAAATTGGTATTACCTTAACAAATTGCATGACCTCATAAGTAAGCCATGAGGATTTTAGTTTGAGGGAGAGAAGAAGTGGAGAGACAAGAACCGTGGATGAGGAAGAGAAGAAGAAGCAAACTGGAGAGATGTAGGGTTTTAAGAATCTCTCTATGAGTCTGACAAGAATATAGAAAGCTAAAAAGTTCAACTTAAAAATTACATTTTGGAGATTAATCACATGGTAACATGTACAGAACAAACAATCTCTGTCTCTCATAAGCTGCTTGCCAATTGTCACAGCCGACTTTAGCTATTGGGTTTGTCGAGTGGTATTAAATGCAAAATATTTTGTTATCCATGTTCCCACTTTCATAGTTACACCGACTTTTATTTTTTAGAAGATCGTTACTTTAGTACACCCCTTAAAAGACTAAGCAAATTTTAGAAACCCAATCACCTTAGAATTAGCCACATTCTCTCTCTCTCTCTCTCTATATATATATATATATATATATGGTTCCACAAGTGATGAGTTTTATTAGAAGGAAAATATTCTAATTATAGATAAATTTTTTACATCAATAAGAAAGATTAGAGAAAAATATTTATCTTTCTATAAATTTTCTTCTCTTTCATAAAGAATTATATTGGGATGCAATAAATTTGTACCTATTTTCCCAATAATTATCTTTGTTCTTGAGGTTTAAATTCACATAAATTTTGGATGAGTGGAGATTCGAGGAATCAAATAAATTTAAAAATGTCATATCAATTTTTTTTCCTTAATTTATTGATGCAATTCATTTTTTTCTATTCTATATTTTTTCATAATAAAAATCTAAGAGATTCTGTTTTGATGTCTTTCTTTTAGATCCATTGACATAAAAAAACTGAAATATAAGGAGTGTATGGTGCACAACTATTTAATTTTTTTAACTTGTTCTCAATGGTAAATTATATTAGTATTATTTTAATAATATAAAATTTTATCAAAATAGTGTTTTTAAAAATACTAAGGTGCAAATAAACCCCCCATTTATTGAATATTTATAGAAAGATTTCAATTTATAGAAAAATTATACTACTTAAATAAAAAATATAAAATTTTAGATTTTATTTACTTGAGACTTTAAAAATCCTATAACTAAAATTTTACCTACAATAAAAGTGAACAATAACATGTATATCTAATGAGTACTAACACGTATACTAAATTAAACATTTGATGAGCACTAACATGTATACTAAATAAAACATTTAACGAGCATTAGAAGCACATAAATTATTCTAGGAATTATAAAATTTCACCTAAATAAATAATATAACCATTAGTCATCATCGTGCTATTATTTAAAATAATTTATTTTTTAATATAATCATTCCTACTCTTTACCAAATTTAATTAATTTTGTATTGATGTACCAAATAAAGCACCATTGAAATTCATCCCAATAAATTTTATTGAGTCAAGATCATTAAGCCCTAGCTTAACGAGACAATGAATAACTAAACACAAACACTAGAATTATATTACCTCAACAAACATGCGGTTTAACTTAAAACTTTTACTATAGTTTGTTAATAATTCATCTTATCTTGTTCGATATTTGAAACGAAAGTCAAAACAACGTTGATAATTGCCAACTCGACTATACTGTTTACATTAATTGGATACGAAAATTGGCAGACAACAACAACTTCTACAAGGAAAAATTGACAAGTAACAAAAATCTTAAACCCAGCCTTCATCCCCTCTTCAAAATAAGCCACCTCTTCAAAATAAGCCAAGCTTGGATCTAGTGGCCATTGCACCTTGTTAAAACGAAAAAAATAAATAAATAAAATAAAATAAAAATAAGACTTTCATGATACAGTAGTTACCTTACTAATTATCACGACGATCTTACTCCGGCAACATCAAGACTCTTGAGTTTTGTGTAGAATATATAATAAGAGCCAGAAGAAAGGTGAAAACATAGGTCAAAGCACCATTCAAATCTATCCCAACAAATTTCATTGGCCCAAGATCATGAAACTCTAGTTTGACGAGGCAGTAAATAATAGAACATAGACATTGAATTAGTATTACCTTAACAAACTCCGTCGCCTTATCGACAAGCCTATTCCTGTGAGCCAACATCAGAAAGATAATGCTGCAGTTTCGAACCATCAATCCAACCTTCAGATGAATGCCACTGATGGAGAAAGTCAGGTGCACGACTTCTATTAAAAACTTTACGGATACCAAAAAGAATTTTTGGAACGGGCGCTCGGTTTGGATTACACCGCTCAACATAAGATGAATCAAGATCTCCCCGAGAGGAAGAAGACCGAATGTTATAAAGAGGGACAAGATAAAAGTTGGAGCTGGGATTTTTTCGTGGGAAATCATGTCAACGAGATTGGCAGCGCAAGGATAGATAACTGAAATGGTGGCTGAGACACGAGCAGAGGCGACTTGTGCTCTAGGCAACTTAGGCGGTTGCCTAGAGCCCCCACCATGATGAAAGCCCCAAATTTGAGATTTTAATTTTTTAATTTTTTTAAATTTAATTGATAATAATTAATTTTTTTTTAAATAAGGTAAATCATATTAAATTAAAACTGATGCTTCTATAAAAAGAAGTTTTTCAAAATTAAAACTGATAAAAAATTATTTTAAATCAACCATGTCACAAGAAAAATTAAATGAATTAGCTATGTTGTCTATTGAGAAAGATATATTAGTAAAATTATAATACAAAAATTTGATTAACAAATTTGCATATCAGAAAGTTAAAAAAATTGATTTTAAATAGTTTCGTTTTCGTATAATTCATTCATATATATTTTTTCTTTAATTTTTTAGAGAAGGTCTAATTTTAACAACTCGCCTAATGCCCCCATTTTGGTTGAGCCGGCCCTGGACACGAGCTGCCCATAACTAGACTTTAAGTGCCATATTTTTTTTCGCTTAGCAAATATTTTAATTTGAGGGAGAGAAGAAGTGTAGGTGAGGAAGAGAAGAAGAAGCAAAGTGGAAGGACGTAGGGTTTTAGGAATCTTTCTGATAAGGAGCCGTCATTGGAGCCACGCAAGTCCAGCAGAGGGCATAAGCCAAATCCCAAGTACATGACGTGAAGACTTTAGCTTTGCCTTGCATGGCTCATGCATGCACAATATGAGAATAACAATCGTGCATGGATTGTGATCGTGCAGGTATTGTGGATAAGATTAAGTTCTTAGGATTGAGGATAAGATGAAATCCCCAGTCGTTGTGTTTAGCTTGTATTTCGTAAAAGTAGCAAGGGTGTTATTTCCATTACGTATTTTGATTCCAGTCAAGATTTTGGGGATGAGTTTGTTATGTGTAATACTATAAATAATGGCTCCGGCATAATAAAAGGGGCAGTAAATTAAATCAATTCATCTTGGTCTTTCTTTTTTCTCGCCATAAGCAGAAAAACTTTTGTGATTAATAGCTAGCTTTGGTTGGGACCTATCATTTGGTATCAGAGCCAGGTTATCAATGACGACTAACAAGAAACGCATTGAATGAATTGAAGCAGATCTTGGGAGCTTGCAGGACAGAATGGAACAGATGGAGGTGAGAATCAATGACAAGTTGCAGCGTCTCGAGGAGTCAATAAGCAAACTTGTGGAGTCAAATATTGCAATCAAGGGCACCACCAGTCGTGACTCAGTTAAAAATTTAGGCTCTACAAAGCATGTTCGTGAGGAAAGAGATGCAAGGCGGCACATGCTTCCAACACGGATTACCAAGCTAGAATTTCCCCATTTTACCGGGGATAATCCAACAGAATGGTACAGCAGGGTATCTCAGTACTTTGAATATCAGGAAACTATGGACGAAACTAAGGTAACTTTGGCCGCATATCACTTGCAGGGAGAGGCAAATCAGTGGTGGCAATGGATGTGAAGGGCTTATGAAGAAGAAAAGCGACCAGTTACATGGAAAATATTCGTTGAGGAACTATGGGCACGTTTTGGGCTGACTGAGTGTGAGGATTTTGATGAAGCTTTGTCTCGGGTCAAGCAAACGGGAATGTTGCGTGAATATCAGAAGGAGTTCGAAAGGCTTGAGAACCGAGTTCATGGGTGGTCTCAAAAAGCATTGGTGGTAACATTTATGAGGGGCTTGAAACCGGAGATTGTAGAAGACATTCGTATGTTCAGACCCCGCACATTGAACGAAGCCATTAGTCTAGCACGTATGAAAGATGATCAAATAACACGACAGAAGAAAATAATCAGATCATCAATTCTTATCTGTTCCTCATCTGTTCCGAATCGAGCCACACCAACAACACCTTATAAGAGGCTATCGTGGGAAGAGATGCAGAGGAGGCGAGCCCAGGGATTATGCTTCAATTGTAATGACAAATTCACCGCTGGCCACAAGTGTACCAAGGCACAGTTACTGATCCTGGAATGCGAAACAACACCAGAAGAGAGTTTGTATGAAGAATTTGCTATCGATGAGCCAATAGTGGAATCAACAGAAACGATAAATCCCAAAATTTCTTTATATGCTTTGTCCGGATGGGCCGTACCATAAACTATGCGCGTTATGGCAAAAATTGGGCAGTATACAATTATCCTCCTCATTGACAACGGATCCACACAGAATTTTATCAGTTCACGCCTAGCCAATTTGTTGCAATTGCCGATTAAGCCAACGACATCTTTTTCCGTACAAGTTGCTAATGGGGAGAAATTAACATGCCAAGGGATGTTTGAAAAGGTAAAAATATTAATCCAAAATATTCCTTTTTCTCTCACCGTGTATTCTCTGCCAATAACAGGATTGGATATGGTTTTGGGGATTCAATGGCTCGAGACACTAGGCTCTGCTCTGTGCAATTGGAAAGACTTGACTATGGAATTTGAATGGGAGAACAAAAAGTAACGCCTGCAAGGAATTAATCCTTACGCTGTGCAGTTAGCATTAGTAACGGAAGTTACAAAAGAACTTAAACAAGGGCAAGGAGTCTATGCTATATGCTTTTAAACTTCATTAGAAGACTCTTTTAAAAAAACTCCTATTTGCATGCAACAAATATTGGCCGAATACTCAGATTTATTCCAGGAGCCTACACAACTACCACCCTCACGTGACATTGACCACAACATTCCATTAAAAGAGGGGACTGAGCCTGTGAACGTGAAGCCCTATCGATACGCATATTTTCAAAAATCAGAGATTGAGAAGCAAGTACAGGAGATGTTAAATTTCGGATTAATAAGGCCAAGCACCGGTCCCTTTTCCTCGCCCGTATTGTTGGTCAAGAAGAAAGACGGAAGCTGGCGATTTTGTACTGACTATCATGCCCTTAACTAAGTTACAATCAAGGATCGCTTTCCGATACCAACTGTTGAAGACATGCTAGATGAGCTCCATGGTGCTGCTTATTTCACCAAGTTAGATTTACGAGCAGGGTACCACCAAGTACGTGTCAATCCAGCCGACATACACAAAACGACGTTTCAGACTCACAATGGCCACTACGAATACTTGGTGATGTCGTTCGGGCTGTGTAATGCCCCATCCACCTTTCAGGCAATCATGAACTCAATCTTTCGTCCATATCTCAAAAAATTCATTCTAGTTTTTTTTGATGATATACTAATCTATAGTCACGTGGGAGTACGATCCGATCATGTCTGCCGACATTGCAGATTTAAAAAAAACATGAATTTTTTATCAAAGCAAGCAAGTGTAATTTCGGCTAGCAAGAGTTAGACTACTTGGGCCACATAATAACTTGCCATGGCGTCAAAGTAGACGGGAACAAAATTGCAGCCATGATTTCGTGGCCATGACCGCAAAATATAACGGAGTTGAGAGGATTTCTTGGGCTCACGGGATATTACCGAAAATTTGTACAAGGTTATGGGATTATAGCACAGCCGCTCATCAATTTATTAAAAAAATGGGCAGTTTGTGTGGAACAATGAAGCGGAGGAAGCATTTGAGAAGTTGAAGAAAGCCATGAGCAGTACCCCAGCATTAGCCATGCTAAATTTTCATGAGACTTTTATTGTAGAGACTGACGCATTTGGTGAAGGAATTAGGGCGGTACTACAGTAACAAGGGAGGCCGATTGCTTACATGAGTCGCGCCTTAAGCACTTCAAAAAAGGCATGGTCTATTTACAATAAAGAGATGTTAGCAATTGTGGAGGCTGTCAGAATGTGGAGACCTTATTTGCTTAGGCATCGGTTCATCATAAAAACTGATCAACAAAGCATAAAATATTTTTTAGAACAACAAGTGGCTACACCCGAGCAGCATAAATGGATGAGTAAATTGATGGGGTATGATTACGAGATTGTTTACAGACCAGGGCGTGAGAATAAAGCCGTCGATGCCTTATCCTGACGACCCGACAATCCACTTCTTTATCTTTTGTTTGTGCCACAGATTGCTATTTGGGATGAAATCAAGAAGGCCGCTGGTAGTGATGAATATATGAAAAAAATACTAACGATAGCTCAAAACCAAACTTCGGGGCCATACACAGTTCGTAATGGGTTGTTATTCTTTAAGGAAAGAGTGGAGGTTCCACGTGCTTTACGTGAGTCACTTCTATTTGAGGCTCACGACACAAAAATTGATGGTCATTCAGGAGTCTTATGAACTTACAAGCGCCTTTCGCAACAGTTTTATTGGCCAGCAATGTTTCAAGCCGTACGGGACTATGTGAGTAAATGCGAAGTCTATCAAAGAGTGAAGTCTGACACTCTCAAACCCGCGGGTCTTCTACAGCCGCTACCCATACCATCCCAAGTTTGGGAGGATATCTCATTAGATTTTGTTGAAGGCTTACCATCTTCACAAGGCAAGGATACTATATTGGTTGTGGTGGATCGACTAAGTAAGTTCGCTCACTTTATTTCTTTCACTCACCCTTTTTTGGCCAAGACAGTAGCTGAGAAATTCGTTGAACATGTGGTGAAGTTACACGGCATGCCTATAAGTATAATAAGCAATCGCGACCCAATTTTCATTATCAAATTCTGGCAGGAATTTTTTAATTTGTCCGGCACCAAACTGAAAATGAGTTCTGCCTACCATCCACAGAAGGATGGCCAAACTGAGGTAATTAATCGCTGCCTTGAACAATATCTGAGGTGTTTTGTATATCAGTGGCCGAAGAAGTGGCACTCATTCTTACTATGGGCTGAGTTTTGGTATAACACCACCTTCCATGTTTCTACGGGCATGACACCATTCCAAGCTCTCTACGGTAGACCACCCCCGACCGTGCCTTTCTATCATGTTGGAACATCTCCTGTGAATGAAGTGGACTAGGCATTGCTTACACGAGAGAACTTGCTGCGCCAGTTGAAGCATAATTTGGCCATGGCAGCAAATCGAATGAAACAAATGGCTGACAAGGGACGTCGCGATGTGGAATTTCAAAGTGGTGATTTGGTGTTTTTAAAGTTACAACCTTATAGACAATCCTCGGTGTTCAAGCAGGCTCATCAAAAATTAGCATGCAAGTATTTCGGGCCTTATAAGATTGTACGCAAAATGGGTGTAGCCGTGCAGTTGCTTATGAACTTCAGCTGCCTGAAAACTCTCGCATTCATCCAGTGTTTCATGTTTCATTATTGAAAAAAGCTATCGGAGATTTCAGTGGCAGTAATGACTTACCCTCCATTGATGATGAAGGCATGATAGTCATAGAACCTCTTGCTATTCTTGATACCCGGTGGTTGAAAAGAGGTGGCAAAGTGATGGAGCAACAGTTAGTTCAATGGAAGCGGTTGCCAGTCGAAGATGCAACGTGGGAAGATAAAGAGGTTTTGCAACGTCAATTTCCTCACATGACCCTTGAGGACAAGGGTGCTCTCCGGGGAGGGGGTAATGATAAGGAGCAGTCACTGGAGCCACGCAAGTCCAGCAGAGGGCATAAGCCAAATCCCAAGTACATGGCGTGAAGACTTTAGCTTTGCCTTACATGGCTCATGCATGCACAATATGAGAATAAAAATCGTGCATGGATTGTGATCGTGCAGGGATTGTGGATAAGATTAAGTTCTTAGGATTGAGGATAAGATGAAATCCCTAGTCGTTGTGTTTAGCTTGTGTTTCGTAAAAGTAGCAAGGGTGTTATTTCCGTTACGTATTTTGATTCCAGCCGAGATTTTGGGGATGAGTTTGTTATGTGTAATATTATAAATAATGGCTCCGGCATAATAAAAGGGGCAGTCAATTAAATCAATTCATCTTGGTCTTTCTTTTTTCTCGGCATAAACAGAAAAACTCTTGTGATTGATAGCTTGCTTTGGTTGGGACCTATCACTCTCTGTGAGTGTAACTAGAATATAAGAAGCCAAAATGTTAACTTAAAAAATAAAAATTACATTATGCAAATTAATCACAGGCAACGCATACGGAACAAACAATTTCTGTCTCTTATATGCTACCTACCAATTGCCACAGTTGACTTTAGCTATTGGGTGTTTGTCTAGTGGCATTAAATGCAAAATATTTCTTAATCGCAATTCTCACTTTCATCACTACATTGACTTTTTTTTTTTTTTTAAGAAGATTACTATTTCATTACGCTCCTCTAAAGACTAAGTAAATTTTAGAAATTCAATCACTTTAGAATCAGCCACATTCTCAACATTAATATTTTATTTATATATAAGACAAGAAAGTTCCTTTAGATGATTTTGTAAGGGATGAGATTTTCTTGGAAGGAAGAGATCTTTTAATTATAGAGAAATTATAGTTGTTTTACTATAAATTTTATTCTTTTTGATAAAGAATTAGATTGGGATGTAATAAATTTGTGTAACTTATTTTTTATGGGTGTGAAGAGAAAACTAAAACATCTAATCGAGAATAATTAAATTTTATCATGTAAAAGGGTGTGTAAAGTAAAAATCAATTTTTAAAATTTATCATATAGCTGTAGATGATTAAAGGATATTCAAAGTATAATTTATGGCGTAAATAGCCCCCCGCCCTTATGTCATATAGACCGTCTGTTTTTTACTTCATATATATTTATTTGATGAAAGAGTTTGTAGCTAGAATTGAGGTAAACATCATTTTGATTGAAGCCTACACAAATAAGGGGGGAAGAATAATAATCTATTATAGAAACAAGCCTCCCAAATATATTATCAAAGGAATTAAAACGTAAGTAAGAATTAAAGTATGGTTCTACTCTTAAAATAAGGCTTTATGTAGAAGACTGTTATAATATTATTGAATAGAGTTCTGGAGGAAGTAAATGAATTTTACATATGCTTAACAGATAATTGTTAAATGTAATCAAGTTTTGCATTGAATAAAAATGATTAATTATGAAAATTATATTAATTACATTAAAAAATTATTAAATAGCAATTGTTCGATTATTCAATTTGAACCCGTTGATCTGGAATCGGACGACATACCCGTGATTTATCTTGCCAAGTCAACTAATTGATTGCCAAGACATTGCTTTCTGTGGTAATGAAACTATGTTAGTGAATATGATTGTTGATGAGGGGCAAAATGGTCTAAGAATATTGAACCCGTATCTCCGTGAACAGTTAGCGTATTCTTAGGTGGTGTTTGGTTTTAAGAAAGGGGAGGAGAGGAGAGGAGAAAAAAGGAGAGGAGTGGAGAGGTGATGAGAGGAGAAGACTCCAAAAATTAATTACCCTTGTTTGGTTTTACATTAAATTTGAAAGGAAAAAAAATTACATATTTTTTTTTGGGACAAATATACCCATTATCTTTAATGTTAATATTGTTAACAAATAAAAAATAATTAAATTATGAATTAATTTATATAGAAAATAACTTGATAACAAAATAATTAATTTTATATTATATTTTTAATTAATTTGTTATTATTCTATAATCAAAATAAGTAACATTGCATAATTAGTTATATGTTTAATTTAGTTTCTAAATATTTATAATTATTGAAAACAATAATATGTTATGCTATTAAAATTACCTAGTTACATAGAAAATTTTATTTTTTAAAATAAAAAATTATGCCACCGTTGACCTCCTTTGACCGGCGTTGACCGCCGTTGACCACCGCCATTGACCGCCGTTGACCACCATCTTTCGTCGCGCTAAATACATAATAATGATCAGAAATGGACGATCTACTCATTGGAAGTATTAATTTTGCAGAAAATACACTATATAGTTGGAAATATGAGAGTTAAAATTTTTCCAAAATTTTTCCTAAATATTTAAACAAGATTTGAGGTAAATAACAATGTATATTAGCATTTTTAACTCTATAGAGTTGTAGATCGGCTCATGAGAATTCCATTGATACCGGTTTTGATGGTGAAATGCATCTCCGGCGAAACTCCGGCGACTCTCCGGCAATAATCCGGCGATTCTCCTTAATTCTTTTTTTTTCTAAGTAAATTATTCTATTAATTTAAGAAAACAAATATAAATTATCTGTACTTTTTTATTTAAAATTAATTTTATTAGAGGATAATATTGGAATTTTATATTCAAATAGATGAGGAATTTGAAATCCTTACCCATTGATAAGGAATACAAATTCTTTAATTTGATGGAAATTGAATTTTAATGGAAATTCAATTCCATTGAATTTGGTCCAACCAAACATTGGAAAGTGGAAAAGAAATTAAATTCTTTCCCTCTCCCCACTCCTCTACCCCCAAGCAAACATGACCTTAGTTTATCCATTGACGGCTTTGCATTCAATGTGCTGTGAAGTATGTTCGGAAATGCAGAGGAGGAGGAGTTCAGAGTGAAAGCGGGAAAATGCGGTGACAAGTGATGTGCAAATCACGTGACAGAAACTATTGATGTGCAAGAAGGTTTGGTACGGATGAATCTCTTCTTAGGGGATCAGGATTATCTCATGATCTGATTTCCTCCTGATCAAAAATACATGTGGTGATTGGTTGTTAATAAATAAAAAAAAATAAAGAAGTTAAATCCTATCCATACACTACCATTTAAATACACATGGCACATGATCTTTAAAAGCTCATGAGAGCTCAGATCAGGAGAGGATCCTTTTCCCTTCTTAGGACCTGTGCAGCCTGATTTTCAATGGGGATGACTGCGCAGAAATTTGATGCATCAAAAAATCAAAACTAACTCCATCTTACAAGTCTTCCAGGGCTTGGTTGCTTTATATCATTTGAATTATTTTTAAAAATAATTTATATTTAAATTAATATTATATAATTACTTTAAATATTTATATAATACACTTATTGTTTAATTTATAATTTTCATACCTTAAACCCCAAAGCGTTTATTTCTAACTCCTTAATTAATATTTAAATAAAAAATAAGAAAATTAATTTTGAGAAAAATTTTGGCTATAAAATATGCTTAATACTTTTTATTTTTTAAAAATAAAATAAAACAAAGTACTCCAAAAAGAAAATTTTTTTTTTAATTTAAACTTTGGCCCTTTCACCTCATTGTCTTCTTCTTCTTCTTCTTTTAAAAATATTTACGGAATTTTTTTAATTGTTGCATTGTCATTGAAAGTCATTTTAGGTGCAAAATTTAAGATTGAACATTCTATTCTTATTGCAAGTTTTTGGGTACAAACTCTATATTTGAACATAAATAAACAAACAACTAATAATTAAAATTATTTTAAATAATTTATTTACAACTTGACTTAAGTATATTGTTGTAAGTATATATTAAATCTTTTATGATTAATGTGCTGAATAGCTTTATTGGTGTCTTAAGTAAATAAAGTTAAGTAACTTAAATAATTTAAATGAGGATATTTTTAGAATTTTAAAAAATTTATAAAATAAAACTTAATTTTTTATAATTATTGTACTGAGTGTGTTGAGTAATAGCGTGTTTAAAGTAATATTTAGAGTGCAAGTAGCCACACCCATAAAATATTAATTAAGAGATTTTACGTGTCTAAATTGAAATTTAAATAATTGATTCAAAAACTCACACCATTTTTATTCCCACAACTTTCTTCCACGACAGCTTATAAATTTTTCTATTAATACGAAAATCTAAAGTTCTCGTCATCATAAATGCACAATAAAACAAATAATTATATTTAGACAGAAAATAGTAATTGCACGTGAAATCAACAATTTTGCTTCAAAGTTTTAACCGTAAAATTACTTTACACTTGACAATTAACTTCTTGTACTTCGAGTAGCTATTTTGAGGTAAAAGAAATTTTTATTAAATTATTAATGATAATACATGTTTTTTCATATAGGGTCAATTTAAAAGTATTGCTGAATAGCTAAATTAAACGGTGCCTAAAACTCTTCGGAAACAATCGTTTAGATTGGACTCGCAACATTAAAAATTTCTAAAAAGAATGTCGGTTTTAGTGATTTCGGGTCGGGTCACAAGTTTACAAATTAATAACCCAAAACGGCTTGCGGGTGCAAAAGCAAAAGCATTAACGCTCGCCCTTTATTGTTCCTCATTAACTGTCAACTCCCATCCAACGAAACCAAGCGAAAGAAGAAGCTTCCTTTAAGCTCCATCGGTGGTTGGTATCTCTCACTCTCTCTCAAGTCAGACTCAATGGCAAGGACAAGCACCAAACAAAGCGATAAGAACAAAGTAGGGGCCTTCTTTTTGGCGACTCTGCTCCTCTGGTCGGTCTCCGTTTTGTTCGAAATAGCGTTCAATAAGCGCAAGGAGCTTCTCTTTATCGTTGCCGGTGCTTGCTTTTTCCAAATAGCCAACTGGGTCATTCGCTTTTCGGTCTCTCGTGATCCTCTCTTTGTCAACACCTCCGTCTCTCTTCTCCACTCCACAATCACTTCTGCCTCGGGTTCCATTATTCTTTCCTTTTTAACTTTTTTTTATTATATTATATTTCATTTACTGAAGTGCGTATGTGGTTTTTTTGTATTTTATCAATTCTTTCTGTTAATGCTGTGCTGTTTTGTTAATTCTTAATACTGTGTGCATTTGGTGGCTAACATAGCTGCATGATTCTAGAAATTGCTGTCATGATTTTGTCCAGAAATGTAGTGGTTGATGTAAGATTTTCGCTGACTCAAATAGAAATAAACTTTGAGTTGTTAAGTTGTATTAATGACGCTGTTGTTGCCTATATTCTATTGGCCACAAGGAACATAAAGTCAAGTTTGTGGCAGAATGTTTATAGGGGCAATGTTTGACACATGAAATTGGTTCAGGTGTGAATGTTGAGTCGTTCGAATCTGTGTTCATTTTAGTTCAAGCTGAAACTTTCTAATTGTGTACATCAGAAAGGCATGTTATTTTAACTTTGGTGGACAGCTGTATGTATAGAAATACAGAAAATTGGATGCTGAGAAGAGTGGTTCAAGCTCATATCTAAAAGTTTGAACCCTGATCGCATGTGATATGACTTGAACTTAGTTTGACACAAAGACAGCAAGCTTTCATCTTCTGATTACAAAATTTGTTTGTATTAATTTCTTTTGCTAATAGTTTTATTCAAAGGTTTTCGTATGAGTATCCTTTGTCTTGTTACCAGGAGTAATTTCAAATGTATTTCCGTGTCTTTTGCAGTGGTGTTCATAGTGGTTAATCAATGGCTAAGAAATGGATTGAATGGAATGTTTGAGCACTCAGAGTTGGTTGGCAGTGCTTGGCCGTGGGCATACCCTGCTTTATGCTTTTCATGTGGTTACTTTGCTTATGATCAATGGGATATGCTGCAGTATCGATTATACAGTGGTTTGATCCCTGCAATCCTAGTGCATCATCTGTTGCTGCTGGTTTGCTTTACTCTTGCTTTGTATCGAAATGTAACCATCAACTACCTAATTCTCACTCTTATTTGTGAGGTACATTTCAGTGTCTTTCTATAAGTTTTCTCTCCCCAAATCTCTCTTTCTTATTTGTGTAGAGTCTTCCTAAAAGTTGTCTTTCCATCCATCTGTTCCTATATTCTTTCTATTTTGAAATAAATAAATAAATCCCTCTTCTTATCGTGAATTATCCACCTCATATTGTTGTGCAATCTTAACGGTAAAATTCATTTTGGTGATGCAGCTACATTCCATCTTTTTGCATGTGAGGAAGGTGCGACGGATGGCCGGTATTCGCGATAGCAAGAGCAGGATTGTTAGGGTGGAATGGGTTCTCAATTGGATCGCATTCTTTCTTGCAAGGATTGCATCTCACCTTCTGATTACCATCAAGCTGATCAGAGATGCTTCCAAGTTTGAAAAGGGTATTGAGTTGCCACTTGCCTTGTTCGGGATGGCTGGCATGCATTTGATTAACATTTCCCTTGGAATAGACCTCTTCAATGCTTTCAAGAGGGAGAAAAATCCCCAGCAGACGAGTTATCATCGTCGTGAATGACAGAAAGAAGACCAAACCCAATTTGGATTGCATCTTGCAAACTTTCATTTGTTCCATTGATTTTGTACAGTTGTTATACTTTAGCTTGCTACTGCCAAAAAGGGGAATAGCTCAGGCACCGCACTTCTGTAAAATCACTGAATGTATTGACTGATTTCTAACATTCCTCCACGGCGCCATACATGGTCGATAAAAGCAATTTGTTATTTTCCGCAAAACTTCTTTGTAGCCTTCTACTATATTTGCTCAGAGGATGCAATGGTGTTTTGATGGTCTTTATTACCTTTCGTCCAAGGATCCAAGCTTGGTTTTCAGTCCCGAAGTTCAGAAGGTTGGAATTAAAACAAGGTCCTACCGGGAGTCGAGGCCAGGTAGAGTATCTAGAGTGCTAACCACTACAGTATGGAACCTTCTTGTATTTGATGCAGATATATTCCTTTATATCTCAAAAGAAAACCAAATCTGGGGTGGTGGCGCAGTTGGCTAGCGCGTAGGTCTCATAGCTTCTGAGTGATCCTGAGGTCGAGAGTTCGAGCCTCTCTCACCCCAGTTCTTTTTTTTTTTTTCCCTCCTCTTTAAGCTATTGAAATGAGAGCATTTCTATTTAAAAAAGCAACTGTCATATATGTCTCAAGTAGATCTAAGATTCTAAATGGCCAGACTAAGAAAGATAAGAACTTGAACTTTGAGAACAAATACCACCACCTTTTTGTAGGAACAAGCTGCATGTTAGAAACTTTAAAGGCACGCAACCCTACCAGCATCAAATTCATCTAATCACCCAAGCAAAATCCTGCATTTCCAGCTCTTCTTTCATTTTCTATCTAATTTTATACTTTTGCAATTTTATAACAGGCTGAATGGCGAATGCATCCACCCTATGATTGATCAACACCTGGAACAAGCAAATAATGAAGACAGCTCTAACATAGCTCTTTCCATTTTCTTTCAATATTCATTGAATGCCATCACAGGACACTGGTGAATAAGTAATGATAATATCAGAAGTTCCATATTGCGATCATGATTACCGGGACCAAAAAGAAAACGAAATATTATAAAAGAGCAATTAAAAATCCAAACTTTGCTTGAAAGTTTTTGATTCACAGCCTAACAATCGTGTATAAATGAAAGAAAATAATTGCCGGGATTAAACAGCATTTAATCAGCAAAATCTAAGTGATATGAACTCTCTTCTACAGCTCAGAAATCAATTTCGGTCTTCTGTTTTTTGTTCCTACATGACTAAAGTTCCAGTTGTATTCCATTCTTGGTCCGCGAGAAGAACTTTGCAAAACCATTTCGGTTCTTCTCAGGATTGATTTGATTTGATGGCACGGCAGATGATGTAGATGAAGACGAAGATGGGGGAGTGTTCCCATCATTCTTACTTATTGAAGGACAAGTGGTCCCAGCAACTACCCCTGGAGAATTCAAGTCTCTTTTGTGTGAAAATGTTACATTAGAAGGTAACTTCCATGATTCTCCGACAGTTTTGGGAATCGGCAATGCTGCCCGAGAGAACTCGGGTATGCTTGCAGTGTCAATCAGAAAGTCTTCTAATGTTGCCAGAGATTTCAGTTGCTTCCCCAGAGATTGTATTGTTTTCTGGCACTCAGCAAGTTTCCCTGCTGCCACTTCCAGGTCCTCCTGCCATAGGCAAAACATGAGGTCAATGCATTTAGGATATAAGAATTCTGACTAAATGCTCTTTAAAATCTGCATCAGTAAATTGGTTCAGTAAGTCCATTATGACTTACCTGTTTTATCTTTACTTCAGCATTTGACTTGGCAATTTGTTGAAGTTCAACTTCTTGTTTCATTCTCCATTGCTCTTCCTCCAACTTCTGGCACTTGACTGTAATCTGCATCGACAAAGCCCTTTCCATTTCAACCTCCTCTTTTAATGAGTTGATCTTTGCAGTCATTGTTTGAGTTTCCATTTCCATGCTACTCACATTAGACTCAACAATCTGCTTTGATTCATTTACCAAATTCAGCTCCCTTTGGAGCTCCTCTAACTGCACCGTAGCCTCCGTCAGCTGAAGCTCTGACGCCTCAACAGAGTCTTGGCTTTTGGCTAGAGCCATCTCCAGTTCAGCTTTTTCTGCTTCCATCTTTCCTATTTTTTCTTCCAGTTCAGCTTTCTCTGCATCCATCTTTTCTAGTTTTTCTTCCAGTTCAGCTTTCTCCGCATCCATCTGTTCTAGTTTTTCTTGCAGTTCAGCTTTCTCTGCATCCAACTTTTCTAGTTTTTCTTCCAAATCAGCCTTTTCCAAATCCATCCTTTCCAGTTTTTCTTCCAGTTCAGCCGTTCGATGAATCATGGCTTCAAGTTCAACTCTTAATGAACTTTCTGCAAGCGTGGATTGCATGGTAACATTTCCTGATTCAACATGTTTTCCACTCTTATTATTGGGCATTGCAGCTAGCCGCTCCATTTCAAGAAAATCATCCATTAGATCAATTTCAGGAGATGAGGCCGAGAGATTTCTATTAACAACAGCCTTTTCATTTTTGAACTGATCAAGCTCGGCAATTAGAGCTGATGCCCACGAGTCAGAGCAACTTGGCTCAGTCAAGTTCGGCTCTGTGCCACCCATCTTGCGGAAATCGATCTCCAGAGCATTAAGCCGCTCCCCACTATCCGATTGACTATCCACTAGAGATTCAGCACAATTTGAGGAGGCAGCAGCAGACCTATGATCGTTAGTCAATGAAGCTCTACAAGCCATTGCCTTTAACCTCCGACACTCAGCCTCAAGCTTGGCCACCTTCTTTATGCTCTCTAAATGTTGCTTGCTGGCTGTTTCAGCTGCTTGGGTACTCAGGTCCCTCTCAATCGCCCTAATTTCTAACTCCTCAGACTGTGTCAGAAGTTCCATCTTAAGGGCTGAGTTCTCTTTCTCCAAAAATTCAAGCTTCTCCAAAATATCAGGGTCCATGCAATCTGAAGATTCAGATTTAACATTCTCGGCTTTGCTCTGGAGCTCAAGAAGTCGGCTTTCAAATTCAAGCTTCATGGATTCACACTCACGTGTTTTTTTCTCTACAGCTTCACGAATCTTCTGCTCCTGCTCCTCTCTTGCTAGTCTCAACTGCCTAACACATTCCTTTAGGGCCCCATCAAGATGGCTCACCTTGTCTTCCAGTGTTGAGTTCTGCTGTGCAGAAGCCTCAAGTTTATTCTTTAGGAGCACTGCTTCATTTTCAGCTTTTTCCCAACCTAAAAATGTGCGCAACTAATGAGATAAGTATTGTGATAAAAGAATCTTAGAAAAATGCAAATATTACACGGCTGGTTGAGAAAATTTTTTGTGCAAACTTTGCATTTTGCACCAAGTTACTACATGATACCTGCAATAGCTTCTTCAGCAACTTTGGCATGCTGCTTCACCAGGTCTTCTTTAGCACTAACATTCACTAGAGCAGCAGATAACTTTTCTGTTAGAGCCCTAACGTTATCACTGATATCTTCTCCATTAGCAGCAGCTTTTGAGGTGACTTCAGGTGACTGGGCATTGTCATTAGGAGATGCCTTTAGAGCTTCCTGCTTCAACATTAGAAATAGTTAAAACTAATAATGAAGTTTTGATTTCTTTACCATGAAATTTTAATTAATCCTGGTTAGACTAATTGTATCTTCCTTATATGGAAACAACATCATGATTTGTCCCTAACAAAGACCAATGAGTGCTGTAATAATTTTAGGAACACCACGGGCTCAGTCTTTATCTAAAAAACCAACATTAAACGATTGACAGGACAATAAGCACTTTACTACACTGCTTGCCCATTTATACACCTGAAACTTCCTGCATTTCAATAATTTTCAGTTAACTGTTAGCTTTCTGTACCCACTCTTCCTCACCTATTGACCAGGACTCGAAGAACCCAGCTTCAAAAAAATAAATGAACAAACAAGGGTAATAATAGAGCCATAACCTTCTTGTACAAATAAGTGTGTACAAACTAACGTGACATGAGGAGATTGATTGTACAAAACCATCATGGGTCCACATAATTAAAAAATAATAAATGTTATTACTTTTTAGTCAATCTCTTCGTATCACATCAGTTTGTACACACTAATTTATAAAAAACTGTTTGCGGCTCTATTATTATTGAATTACTCATAATCAATTGAAATTCATCCACAAGAAAAAAAAAAAAGAATGATGAGGAAGTTCTTTGTCGTAGACAAACTGGAGTACAAAACAGGATATAAGAAGGCAATCAAGCAGGAAGTGTGACTCATAACATATTATTAAACCCCAGAGTACTGAAGACCAATAGAACTTAGAGATGAATATGGAGATTATAACAAGCATTTGAAATTCTTCAGCAAAGCAAGACTAAAGTAGAAAGAATTGAATGAATATGTGGTAATCCAAAATTTCATTGAACGACCCATCAAGCAAACGAGACAGCAGTTTCAAAGGTGCTTGAGCCAATGTCAGGTAATTTAGTTATATGCTTAGAGACGAACATTTCAAGTTCTTGCTATGGACATAAACTGGCAATAGAGATGTGAAAATTACCTACCTGGTCATCAGAGTATCTCTCGGAATGTGAAGAAATCGATCCTGAACTGTCAGTTTCTCCAGGGCTTCTCTCAGAGGACCTCCTCTTCCATAACCATTTTCGCTTTTCCATTGCAAGCTCCAGTATCCGACTGACAACAACTAGCACATCACAGACAGTTCATCTGCAAACCAGTATTCACAATGTCACCAAGAACCAGTCATAAACCAATTTCTAAGTTGCAAGAAGAACCAAAGAAGGAATCATAAGAAGGATTTGATATGCCAATACTAAAGCTTCACTCTTATAACCTCATCCACAATCTCAATCATTAGACAAAAAGGTGACTTGGCTTAATAGCTTATCATTTTCTCAGCTTTGCTTCAAATCCAAACCTTTAACTAACCAACTCCTCAACAACAAACGATAAGATTTTTAACTAAAATAATATGGCATATAAAGAAACAAAAGGGAAAAACTTAACCAACAACACAAATATTTGAACCAATGGAATGAACTACAACCTCCAATACTATCCGAGACTCCATTTATTTGTATAATCCTTAGATACCCATCACAAAATGGAAACTACCCACGATTACAAACCACTCAAATCTTCCAAAAATCGCACTTAGAGAAAAGTAAGATCAAATCTATGAAACAGTAACTAGTAAACAGAGAAAGACCCCAGATGTGAGTGACCCATCAAAGCCATAAAGCTCAAAACTTTCCATTACTTTCTCAACATTCGATACATTAAACTAATGCTAACTGCTAAAATGACGTGTACATACTATAATAATAAGAAACCAATAATAATATAAAATAAAGAAACAACAGAGAAGATACAAGACCCAGATCAAATACCTTTGACTGGAGACCAAAACAAGCCCAGAGATCAGATGGGAACCAGAAATAAATGAAAACAAAATGTGTTTTCGAATTTAATATTACAATAATGATTTTATTTAACAAGAAAAACTTAAAACTATAACTCTGCAAAAATCTGTTGAATAATGTCAGAAGACATAAATCACATAACAACGAAAACAGATAAATCTCTGCAGGTTCCTATTTCTTGTGTTTTCTTTTTAAATTTTCAAATATTAAAGAGCGTGTGAGTGTGTGAGTGTGAAGCTGTGAGCTGCACAGAATGATAACTCAAAAACAGCTTTTCAGCCTTTTGTTAATTGGAAAATAGCTTTTGCTTTATTGATTTCTTTTTCTTTTTAATAATTTTAGTTTATTTTGAAAATCGAAGCTGCCCTTATTCCCGCCTAATCAATGCACGACGATTACTGCGTAACCACTAATTTTAATTAATAAAAATTTTGAATTTTTATTAATAAAAATTTTGAATTTTTTCCAGACAAAATCTCTCTCCCTCTCTCTCTCTCTCTCTCTCTCTCTCTAGTCTCTACACTGTTTTGTGCTCGTCAGTGGTTTTGTCTCAGCTTTGTTTTGTCTGTTTGTGGAAGCTTTTGTGGAGGAATCTTATGAGAAGGCGCCACTTAAGGCTCTGTTTGGATGTTCGGGCTCATTATTTCGAATTCTGAGAATTCAGAGTCCTCATCTCCTGATCGGACGGTTGACCTTACGCAGGATGCTCAGCTGTCTGCAAACAAAACTTGTTTTCTTTTTTATTATGCCAAAGCCAAATGAATATTAAATGCCTGTATTTTTTTTTTAACTGATTGATGTTTATAATTAATAAACACAATAAATGAAATAAATTAGATAATTTGGAATACAATAATTTAGTGATTAAGCTTGCACTTAAGGGACATTGCTAATTTACCCAGTCGTGTGTATAATTGTATTTCACAAGCTGAGTAATGTTGCTCAGTTTCTCGTTTTAGTTAACGTAATGTAAGATAATTTCATCATTCTTTTGATTTTTAAGGAATTTTCTATTTTAGTTATTCAATTTTTTTTTTTGAAATAAATATATTAATAAGACTTACTTTTAAAAGTTATTCAATTTAAAAGTTAGTAATTTGACATTTACTTTTAGGGTTCATGAAAGATTTTATACACACACGCATCGAATTACTGTTAGGTCACGTGGATGACAGTTAAAAGGGTGTGAAGGCCCAGGCCCCAGAGGAGTGTAACCAATCGGCAATTGACGTGGGCCCAATTGCTTTACATTAAGGGCCCTTCAGCAAGTCACGTCGTCCCATTTTGTTGGATAAATTCTGTTTTGTAAATTAAAAAAATATAAATCCTGAATATTATCTTAATTGCATCTAAAATTTTTTTTTTTTTTATATATTGTGTAACATTTACACATGCTGCAGAATTTTGAACATTTTTAGTATGTAATTCAGTTTTATATTCATATTTTCTCACTGAATTATCCGGTTTCTAACGCATTCTATTCTTTTTAAGTAATTATTTGGTGTTCAATCAAATGTGGGTCACAAAAACAAATTGAGATGCTTGGACCGAGACATATCATGCACGGTTCGTTTTAATGATGACACAAGAAAGGTAGTGCTTTATATTATATAACTGGCTCCAGATAAAAACTTTGTCCCTCTCATAAGTCATAATAGTTGAAATGAGCTGCTATTTGTTAACGACTGTTATTAAAATGGAAATTGGAAAGATATAGGTATTCGGAAGATAACAAAAAGAATCATTATATCATGATGTTAAATCGCAGGCTTATTATATATATATAATTAATTAATTAATTAATTGATACTTCAATTAGAGTATGTAGTCATCATCTGTGCATAGGTGTAGTCCGAAAATATGTATTTACGGGGGGGAAAAAATTATCTGCACGAGGAGTTATTTTCTTATTGATACGAATATATAATTTTATGATATCGTAAATGTAAAATTTCTTATGTAAAAAATATCAAATAAGCAGCACAATTTATAATAAAATGTATAGACTAATTTCTTTAGCGGTCTAGTCTACTTGTATCGAATCACAATAATTCATAGCAATTCTGCCCCATCTTCATACAAACAAATATATGGCAAATCATATCTAATGCGTCGTCTACAAAATCAAATTGACAATTTTTTATGATGGGGATCAAGATGTTGGCCCTTCGTTTAGAGCTAGTGGACAGATGGGGTCAACATCTCATCATTTTATTTCACATATGGTAGTGACCATGGCGCCAAACCCATGTGATGGTCGTATCGTATGATCTGTTCCCATCATAAGATCAAAATCACTTCATAATTCATGCATTAATTAGAGTGAGGTCCATAAAATAGAAAGTGCAAATTATTTGATGGGGTTCATGTTGCAACGTTGTAGTGCAGTTAATTGAATGGGAAGATACAAGATAATGTCACTAGAATTATTGGATGGCACGAGGTATCACGTAGTAGGCTGCTGAAAGATGTATAGGCAATCAATTATTCAAAAAAAGTCAAAAGTTATTTTGAATTTTGCCTTATTTTCCGGACCCTTTTTTTGAGATCGACCCATATGAAGCATTCTCGACTCTTGCAAATTTATTTTAGTAATTAAATATCATTATATTTCTTTGATGTTGAATAATTTTCGGCTGTTAATTTTTTAATTAGTGGCTACCGAGGAGCGGGCATGGCGAGAAATATAAGTAGGAGCCTTTCAGCATTTTAAATTGAAAATGTAAGCAGTTTGGTGATTTTTGAGCAAGGCATATTTTTTCAAATATGAATCACCAAGCTTGAAGAACAATAAGGCTGTTTGTATATGGCTTACAATTATTGATCTCATTTGTTCTAAGAAAGATATTGAGACGCATCATTAGAGAATTGATTTAGGAGGATTTTATCAACCTATTAATTATAAATATTAATTAATAGAGTAATATAATTAAAAAATTGTACATTTGTTTTAGCTCAAGGAAGTGTGACTTACACATTCGGGCATGTCTTTGAACAGAAGCCCAAACCAGAACCCAATAGCCTATGGGTCTGTTGGGCTTAATTCTTCAAGCAAACAAAGCTCGGTGAAACAAGGGCATTTGACGCTAAAGCCACTACACTGCTCTTTGGTGGTTAGGCTGTGAGAATCAGGGGCTCTTGTTTTCTGTGTTTAATATGATGTGATGATAATAAATTCATTTCTATTTGTGAAAACACGATTAACTTCGTATTTGATTTTGTTTTGGAATTAATCTTCTCTGCTTTTCCCCTTTGGCTAGAAAACCCTATAAAGATAAGATATATTTTGACAAATCAGTTGACCCACATTTGTTAAAATACATAAAATTAGAATCCAGATATACTAAGGGTGTGTTTACTTGTGGGCTTGGGGAATGGGAATGAAGAAATAAGAATGAAATCCATATTTTCTTGGCAAAATATAATTTAGGAATTGGAATAAAATGTGTGGCTTCCACACAATTTGGGAATAAAGAATGAGAATTAAAGATGTATTTAGTTTTGTCCCATTCTAATTATTAATTTATTAATATTTTCATTATTAACAATAAAAATAATTAATTTATCATTATTAACAATATTATCCTTATTGTTGTTGTTGTTGTTGTTGTCGTCGTTGTTGTCGTTGTTGTTGTTGTTGTTGTCGTTGTTGTTGTTGTTGTTGTTGTTGTTATTAATAAAAATAATATTAACAATAATTAATAATAACTAAATTAATAAAATTTAATAATAATAATAAATGTTAATAATGATAATATTAATAAAAATAATATTAACAATAATTAAAATAATAAAAGTTAATAATAATAAAAGTTAATAATAATAAATGTTAATAATGATAATATTAACAATAATTAAAAATAACTATAATAATAAATGTTAATAATAATAAATGTTAATAATGATAATATTAACAATAATTAATAATAACTAAAATAATAAAGTTAATAATATTTTATTTTTTAATTAATATCATTTTTATAATAATATTTATACATGTTTCTAGTTAATGAAAATTATATTATTTAATATTATATATATTTTGGTAAATTAATTCTTATACCCATTGCTCGTTCCCATTTACTTTGGCAAGTAAACACATCAATGACATTCCAGCACATTCTCATTCCCATTTATTTTTGCCAAGTAAACATTAAAATGTTATTTGCATTTTTTATTCCCATTACAATCCATTCTCATTTCTACCTCATTCCTATTTCATAAAGTAAACGCACCATAAAGTAGACAAAACTATGGTTGTCCAGGTATTTATTTTGTTTACTGTGAAAAGAATCTATGTGAGGATGATTTGGCATTAAAACTTAAAAGTAGTGCCAATGGGCTCGTGGCATTATGAACCCGCGCCTCAAGGTTGAGGCGGGTTCAATCACAGCAGTATAGGACTCTTCCCTAAATATAATAGGGTAGTTGACTCCCCAAATTGGGGTAGAATCAATTTCTCTCCAACTAATGTGAAGGTAAAATATATATGGACGGTGCTGGAATAGAATTATCTGGATATGTCCCATGATTGCGGATTGTAAATATCAATAGAGCTCAGTGTAGTATGTCACAAAAAAAAAAAAACTTAAAAGTAGTGGTTTTTTTTTTTAAAAGGAAAAATTAAATAGGCTTAAAACATTAAAGGTGTGAACTTAGAAATGGGGTATCAGGCATGGCATGATTGGGCCGAAATATGGCTCGGTTCTTTTGCAAATGTGACCCAATCGGGGTTAATTTCACTCGGCTCGAATTATTTATGGATAAGCTTTAATGTACCCCTAAGGTGTTGCAACTTGTAACTCGAAGGAGTAAAGAACAAAAATTGGAGCCTTCAAACCAAAATCGACTTTCACAAATCAGCAGTAAAACAAACCAACTAAAATAAATTACTAAAATCTAATTAAACACATAATTGACATTAAGCGATAAGTTAAGAGAAACTGGATTGATTGATGGTAATTACACGAATTAATAGAGAGAGAGTGTGTGTGTCCTGTAATAGATAGTAATAAAGTTTTTTTTAATTATTTTTATTAAGGTGATAAATTAACAAGAATTTTTAGCCCAAATCTTGTTAATTTGAAGGGTGGAGGAAATAACGATGCGGGGGTTGGGACGCAAACATTCAATAAACTTAGGAACTTATGGAAGTTTATAAATAAATAACGGGGGCAAGGATGAAAAAGCAAAAAAGAATTGAGGGCTGCGACCGCCAGACATCTTGGTCGCGTTGACGTGTCAAATCCGGACTCGTCAATTAAGATATCATCGTCCCAGAATTGTATTTAGCACAAAGAGATGGTACTGCACGTGTCACTTGCCTGAACAGTGCGTGGTGCGGCATCTCCGCTACAACTACTTGCAAGCTTCTTCCAACAACTGGGTGGACACATTCTCGGTTTCTAAGGGGCACGTAACGATCTGGGTGCGAGTCTTCCGAAAGGATATTCAAGATTCCATTAACACCATGACAAGTGTTTTTTTTCTCTCATACTTTCCACTTGTGTCCGTCTGGACCACATATTCCAATGGAGAATTTCACTTTTTCTAAGCTCTTAATCTTATGCAATTAATAGATTAGCATTGCCTAATGTTTGTTTAACTTAGCATGTAAGCCATTGGCTGAGAATGGAAAGTCAAAATTTTCCCTTATCATGGAATTTAACTGTAAGCCAAACAATAGTAACAATGAAAAATATCTTCTGTGCTCTATGTTGATGTATTTACTTCTATGGATGAGGTTCGTAAAAAAACAAGTAATGTATGTAATTTAATTTTGTTCATTTTATAATTTTATGAAAATATGGCTTGAATTTGTACTGTAAATTTGAGGGAGCGGTGTTGCCACTTGGTTTGAAAAGTTTTGCTAAATGCCACTAGGAGTTTCGTATTTTGTATTATGAAACTTGGAGCCGAAAACATTATCTACAAAAATTACAAAGTTATGGAAAGACGTGGCCACTCTCTTTGCCCATCGCTAACCCTGACAATTCGTAACCACACTTGCGATGATCCCACTCTCTGTGTTCAGCTTACGATATAATATAGCTGGTTGTTGCATTAGAAGAAAATCTAGTGAATCTGAAACTAGCTTTGCTGGCTTGAGAAATCTAGCAGAGTGAGAACATATTCATTCAATATTAATGGCTCAAACTATGCTGCTCATGTCTGGGGTTTCCACTAGCCACGCAGGAAACTTGAAAAGAGACTCTTTAGTCACATTTCAAACGCAGATGCTGAGACCTAAGCCATTCTCTCATCTTATGTTCAACCCGCTCTCTAATGAATCTTTAACTGCTGCTGCTTCTTCATCGTCGAAAGCTTTTTCTATCGTTGCCCTCTTCAAATCAAAAACCAAAGCTCCACCCAAGACCAAGAAGGTTTAGTTTGGTTTTCTTGTTTCCGTTTTTGTTGTTGGTAAGATCGTTTTGATTTAATCTTGGCCCTTAGTTAGCTTTTTATGGGTATATTTAAACTTACAGGTTGAATCAAAGCCAAAAGTTGAGGATGGTATCTTCGGGACCTCTGGAGGATTTGGTTTTACAAAGCAAAATGAGCTCTTTGTTGGTCGTGTTGCCATGCTTGGCTTTGCTGTGAGTACTCTACTACTTTTTCCAAATTTTATACTGAAAACAACATCTGTCTCTTTGCTCATCAAAATTGTACATATATCAGTTAGATTTATCATTCTTCTTGAAGGCTTCCAGGCTTCGTTGAGGATTTGTACCCCAATTCGGACGGAGGCTGAGTAGACCTGAAAATTTAGGAGAGAAAAAGGAAAATTAAGCTTCTGCTAAGATCATATTTTCCAAGGGTTTTATTAATTAATTAGCAAGCTATGTTTTGTCTAGGCTTCCTTGTTGGGTGAGGCAATAACTGGGAAGGGAATTCTAGCTCAGTTGAATTTGGAGACCGGAATTCCAATTTATGAAGCAGAGCCACTGCTTTTATTTTTCATCCTGTTCACCTTGCTTGGAGCCATTGGAGCTTTGGGTGACCGTGGTAAGTTCGTTGATGAACCAGATGAGGCCACTGGGCTTGGAGGAGCTGTCGTTCCTCCAGGCAAAACCTTCAGATCAGCATTGGGTCTCAAGGAAGGAGGTAATTCCAATT
Source organism: Citropsis articulata (assembly GCA_030449925.1). Classification (NCBI taxonomy): domain Eukaryota; kingdom Viridiplantae; phylum Streptophyta; class Magnoliopsida; order Sapindales; family Rutaceae; genus Citropsis; species Citropsis articulata. Next base: position 6,052,179 of record JASUUH010000227.1, on the reverse strand, counting down.
CCCTAGTCCCTACCTATTGTGTTTATTAACCTTTACAGTTTATGAATTTATAATGAGTGATGCAATGTTCATAAAGTGGGGATACTAAATTTGTTTTTTGACATTTAATGTATCTTGGCATCAATAATTAATATATTAGTGATGCGGTTAAAAATTAATTATTATTTAATATCTGACAGAAAATACACCTATCAAATACTTGAGAGTAAATGCGGCTCTAAATGAGTACAGAAATTTAAATAGTGCTATGTAATAGAATTAATACTAGTAGGCTTGTGGTAGACACCTGCACAAAAATGTTAAAAATTCCCACAATTAAAAAAAAAAAAAAAAAAAAACCAGCATTTTTAATGGCCAGTGGAGCTCAATTTAATAAACCATTATTACCGCTACTACAGTTCTCTTAAGTAGCCTGCTTTCATGAATCACGATTTGATGAAGTCAAGTGTAATATATTTATGAGACATTTGCTGTTTGAATGTGCAAGGTCCCGTATTTGGATTTACCAAGGCAAACGAGCTGTTTGTGGGAAGATTGGCTCAGTTGGGTATTGCATTCTCTTTGATTGGAGAAATCATAACAGGGAAAGGAGCTCTAGCACAACTCAACATTGAGACTGGGATCCCCATCAACGAAATCGAACCACTTGTGCTGTTCAACGTTATCTTCTTCTTTGTTGCCGCATTGAATCCTGGAACTGGTAAATTTGTCACAGATGAAGATGAGGAGTAGATGAAACGTGGAAGCTGTTCCTGTTTACTTTATTATGATGAACTTGAATTTTCATTAAATGTAAAAGATAATATTTTGTCATCATCTCTCTCTCCGTCAAATGAATCCGTGTTATTAATTTATTATTACTAGTTCAAGCAGAAGAACTAACGCATTGCTGGCTTGCTGCATTTCACCTTAGTGGGGTTGGGCCTTTTGACTTTTGGCCACGGCCCACAGTTGTGCGGATGATTTTGTTCGTATTGACGCGGTTATATACAAAACAATCTTCAAACCTTGCGTTAATTTAAAATTTTTCAAATATATCGTAGTAATCTATCATTTATTTATTTTTTTATTATTAGCATTTAAATTTTGTTAAAACAATTCATGATTCTAAAACTTTAACTTTTTCTGGGAAAAAGAATTAGATAGAATTATGTGACACACTTATATGTTCTCCTGTTTGCAACTTTCTGCATAAAACAGTAAAAGTAATTCATTTATCCAACATTATCGGTTGAATGATTACAAGTCAAATTATCTATCATATCTTTTTTTAATAAGAATGCATTTCATTCGAAATCACAACAATAAACAGATGATATTTGGCTTAATTACAATATATATGATAAGACTTAATGACTAAGTTTAAGTGAGAATGAATCCCAATAATAAAATACAATTACACAACTGCAAACATTACAAATCTCTAATAACTAAGAGAAGAAAAAAAAATTCACAAATTAAAATGACTTAAGCATCAAAGGAATGTTGTAGAATTTGACTTAATCTACTTATCTCAGTTAATACAAGAAAAATCTCCCTTCAATCGGAGAAAAAATCAAAATGTCTAATAATACAATATGTCAATATAATAGAACATAACACTAACTATAAAATACAAATAAATAAGGTAAACATCACAAAATCTCAGCAACAAAATCCACCACTGTGGGCTAATTCCCCAAAAAAAAACTTTATGAACACTCTCCCCAATCCATGGGAACCTCAATGCACCATCATGTTGCTTCACAAAAAGAATTATCAAATCCACTTGGATTAGGCATATTAGATTAAGTACAACAAAAATAAAAAGTAGTTCAACCTTCTCACAAAATTAAATCTTGTAAGATCACATTAGGTTTTTTTTTTCCCCTTAAATTGTAAAAACTAATTATATTCTGTCCTTGGCTCACCCAATGACCTAAAACTGCCCTCAATCATTAAACTTTGGATAAACCAAATGAAAAAAGAAAATTTCAATATCAATCAATGTACAAAGCTTACCCTACTGATCAAGTTTTTGCAAAGTCGTATGATGGGCAAGCAACCAACCTCATTAATGGAATATGATCATACGTGGCACATAAACACGGGACCACCGACATAAATAAACAAATAATTAATTGCATAATCCGAAATAGTTCAGCAATTAGTTTGCTTTTTGCTTTTTTTTTTTTTTTGGGGATGGGCAAACCGCATAATTTTTAATAATGAAAAGATATAATAATTCTTACTATTCTTATTGTGATTATTTTAGAGAAAAAAATATATTATAATTAGAAGCTTCAATGTTTCCGTTATAGCCCCCGTGAAACAAGCAAGTAAAGGATAAACAAAGAGCCACCTCCATCTCCGCTCTTAGCTTTAACTCTCTGTTTACCTCAGCAAACTTTCTAAGGAACTGTTTAAACTCACCGGATTCAGACGGTTACACGTTTCTTTTTTTTTTTTTCCTTTTCACCCGCCGCTTAACGGTTGCCTCCTCAGTTCGGGTTAGCTTCGAGACAGTTGATTCAATTGTTTTGCTCAGTTGTTAAGCTTTTCTCGAGTCACAGACACGATCAGAGTCGTTGATTTGTCTGAAGAAATCAAAAAAGAAAAAAAAATGGAGGAATCTGTGTATGTTAATGGAAATCAATATCACTCCTTTCCTTCTTCGATTTCTCAAAGACATGTTAGCTACAGGTCTTTACGCTGTCTCTTCTCTATTACTCGCGTAATTTATGTTTTTGGATGTTTGTTTTGTTTAATTCAATTGGGAATTATTTAAATCTGCTTTGTGCAGTAATTTCTGGGTCCTGTTTTAATGGTTTAATTAATGGCTTAACTAGGTAAAGCTTTGAACTTTAAGTTTAGATTAGTGGAACGGCTGTGCTGATGGCAATATTGGCAATTGAATTGAAGTATGGAAACACAAATGAATAGTTAATAGCTGCTTTTTGTGATTTCCCACTAAACAGTTTTCACTAGTTGTAAAACTATTTTAGCTAATTGGGGTTGAGTAGTTTTGATAGACCCTGCTCTTTAGGTGTAGATTGTTTGAACTCCATCAAGTTCGAAATTTCTTGATATCTCCAGTTTTGGTGATCTCGTAAAAGTTCAGATGGGTTGCAATTTGAATGGTTTAATTAATGGCTTATGCAATATATGGTAGATATTCTTAATATGGTGGTGAGAATTTCAAGTGGGATGTTTGAAAATGTTGTTTTCTTTACCTGATTCACAAAGTATAGTCCTTTGTTTCTTGATTACTCTATTGCTTAAAATGTTGGTAGCTTAAAGCTTATGGGGTCAATCATTGGTTATGGGTTTTCTGGATTAGTGAAAAATGGTTCCATTGACTTTTTGATGATTGTGGAAAGGAGCCTAGTCATTTGTATTCTTTGATGGGCTTTGTGGTATCTTGTTTGTCTGTAGAGATGTTTATTTTTATTAGATGCTTGACATATTGGGACCTTAAGCTTTTAGTGAGTAGTAACATGGTGCTAGGATCAATAGCCCTGAATATTTTACTGAAATTATGACATTTGAGGCGTATTTAGATATGTTGATCTTGGTGAATCTAAGTGTATGTGTAGCAATTTAATGTTCTTCAAGTTCCGCTGTAGTTTGTGTAAAATAAAAGAGGCTTTTGTGTGTTCATGAATTCTATCTTGCTTTTGTATTGATTATTTATATCTAATCTGCTTGGTGGACAACCATGTATAATAAAATGGAAAGGCTGAATCTCCAAGAAATGTCAAGCTTTAGCATAATTAGATAATAGATATTTTGACTGAAATGCAGTGGATACTTGCTGATTTTAGGCTTTTGCAACTAGTTGGCCTAAGGCAAGTTACTTTGTTCATTTTGGCCAACTGATTGCCATTTGTTAACATTTTGTAATTTAGAAATAGGTGTTCTATGTTCCACAGCAGTATTGTTCTGTAAAGGGTAGTGTTGCTCATCTATCTTGTTTACCAATTATTCTATATTTCTATTTAATAGCTGAGTTGGCATTAACATGAAATTCATTGCAAATTCTGCAGCATCCACTTGACAATGTCAAATTAGTTGCAGTTCATTGGGATGAAAATATTGGTAACCAGAAAAATAGCATTCTTTTGAAAATTCAAATAATCATATTGGATGTTTCAGAATTTCATAGCTTATGTAAAATGTGCATTTTTTCGAAATTAAACCATCAACAGCCTGTAGCAAATGGAACCTGTCACTTGATATATGCTTCTATTTGGACTTATCTGCAATTTTTTGTGATTCTTGGTTTTCAGCTTCCCGTGTTTTGATGTTATCAATTGAAGGCAAGTTGGGAGTTAGAGTTTTATTATTGGACCTTTATGCTTGATAGGACCACTTTAGAAACCACATAAGAATCAATCAGTTCATCAACTGTTCTCACTGTCTGAATGCACATAATTTTCATTTTTGCTATTGGAAGCTGTCATTAAATTCAATATTTTGATATTCATCAGGAAGGGAACCAAATATTAGCAATCAATTCTAAGGTATCTGATGATATCTTGGAACCCAATATCTGTATTCAATGTATCACCTACTTTTCTTGACGTTATGATGCCTCCCTTTGCTATTATCTTATCATCTAAAGGGAAAATATTAAGATCAATTGTATTTCTGTTTCTTACTTTGAATGACTGGCGTACTGAGTTAGAAATACCAAGAAAAATTGGTTATTCTAGATTAAAGTTTAATTTTCTTTAGTTTGTCAAAAGGTAGTTGGTTTATTTTATTATATTTTATAGAAAATCTTGATTTTATTATAAAGAGAGAACATGACACGGGGTTTTTCATGCAGCTGTGGTTCTTGTGGTTATGAGCTAAACCTTAGCTCTTGTAATAGGAACATCTCGTCTATTGGATTAAAATATGGAAAATCTATGAAGCGAGGGATAATATCGTTTGTAGACATAGATGAGAGCAGATTTACTCAAGTTGATGAGTTGCAATGCATACCCCACTTCTCAAAAAACTCATGGGGCATTCTCCGCCATAGAACCAAACTTCTCTGCCGTAAGTGTGGTAACCCTATTGGAATTGCTTATACCGACAAATCCTCAGCATACCCACCCAAATCAAATGGATCAGATTCACCTTCGGTCCCTGGTGCTTCTGGTCGTAGAAAATATGATGTTAGAATACGCGCCTTGCAGCCTTCATCCAGCGAGGAATCTGGCATTCCACTTTTCTCATGATAATACGGCTTGAGCTTCTTCTTCATCATTTGTGATATATGAATGGCATCGGCAACATTATACTAAGAATTTTCTCGGTGTGGTTATTTTTGTATAGATGCTTCTGGGTCCTTTTGTTTTATATTTACTTTTGTCTTTGTATTTACCTTGTTCTATAAGATCTCTATACTGAAGTATCAGAAACTTGAAGTGAGAGAAAAACTGTGGAGCTAGAAGGGAGTTGAATTAATTGTCGATAGAAGTTAGAAAGCAGCTTCCAGTTCCGAGTGTAAAAGATTGTGATATATGTTAAATTTGAGTTGAATGACTGAAGAGCTTGAGGGAGCATTAGCTTTTGCCAGCATTTTTCTTCTTTTTCATGAGCAATTAGCTAGTGGACCACAGCAAATTGCCAAATTGATGATAACGTTCTTAGAAATCTGCTGAGGGTTGGAAGAAAATTTCGCTTTATTAACGCGCTTGAGTGGACTTATACCATCCGATTAGAGTGTAGTTAGCGGCTTCAGAAACTCTTTTTACGATAGATCACAGCTGGTTTAGGAATGAATATGAAAGTGCTTCTAAAATGAAAATTATTGCGAGGTCCCTGTTATTTTAACTAAGATAAGTATGCCCCCATTCCTTGACGGGCCGCTATAAACAATTAAACATTAATATTTAGGACCTCACTAAGTTATGATTAACGTAACGTGAAATCAGATACAGCAACCGTGTTTATGATGGGATTCATCACTGTTGCTGTGTCTGGTTGTATGTTGCGATTAATTGTAACGTAGGAAAATCCTAATATTTACCTTTTTAGAATATGAAATTATAGATATATGGTGACGTGGATACTTAGGTTAATTATAATTTTGATTTTTAGGGAAAGAGATTAATTCTGACAGAAATTGATTAATACAGCTTGGACTTGTGGGTTCTGAATATGGTATTTTTTAGCTTTTGATATGAGGAATGGTGAAACTGTTTGATCTAGAAAGCTCACCGCTGGCATTAACAGAAGTAATCGAACAACATTGACCAAGAACAAATGGATTGAACCATGAAGAATGAACAATCTTTGAAAGCAATTTTTCCCGTGCACCGTTGCCTCTAAGTTAGCGACTCGGTGTGGCGGATAATGTGTAATTGTCTTATAGAACCTTCCAATCATTTGAACTTAAATATAAAATTTTAAATATTAAATTAGCATCCCAAAATTATACGAAGCAAATTTTCAAAGCAATTAAACCACGACACTCAAGCTCGAAATTGGAAATTGCATGCACAACGAGTCGTCCCGTCCCAAGCACATCACCAAACAAAATTTGCCAAGTAGGTGATCGTACATCTCACTACTCGTATGACCAGGGCGGATGTAGCTTGTGACCAGTGGGGGCTGCCAAAAAAATTTTAAAATTAAAAGAGAAAAATATTTTAATTTTCTAATTAGCCTCCATAAAAAATTTATTAAAATAATCACTATAAATTATAAATCCCCATAAAATTTAAAATTTAATTTTTAAAAATTATAAAAATTTATATTTTAATTAAAAATAATGATAGCCAACCACTCAAAAATTTTCTATTCTAAAAAATAAAATCAATTCTTTCAATTTCTATAATAATAGTAGAGCGAATGTCATGAAGAATAATCTTTGGAGTCGGATGAGATAAATGATAGTTTGATTGTTTATATAGGAAATAATAAATTTAATAATATTGATAATGAGTTTATTGTATAACATTTTTTAAATATGAAAATGCGTAGAGAATAATTATAAATGTATTAATAAATATTTTATATATTCAAAATTTTAATTTTTTATATTTTATTATTATCTAATTTAACCCCCGATAAATTATTTTTCTAGATCCGCCACTGCAGCATGACTACGTTTTTTTTATGGACTGTTCATTAAGTTAGTAAGTTACGATCACACATGTCTGGAATTTCCGAAAATGTCACCAATATCAACAGTAGCTTAGGAATATATGTTAGGTAAGATGAGTTGACCTTGCAAATTCGTTTTTTTTCCAAATTCTAACTTGCTTTAAGAATACTCAGGACCACAGTGTAGGCGATGCATCAATTTTTCAGTGTAATTATGGTATCCGGCTACGCCTTGCGAAGATGAATATAAAATATCTATAAAACCAAAAATATGTATTTTGACTTGTCGTTGCGCTTAGTAATCAACCGATCCATATCAAATACCTTCCCATGCTTGTAAAATTCCACTTTTCATCACTATATATATTTATAAAACCATGCTTCATCTCTCAATAATAATTTCTCACATCAAGAGTTATCTTCTTGTCTCCATGATGAAGCTCTCTCACCCTCACTTCTCTTTCTTTTGCTTGTGTATGCTATTGTCATCTTCGCATGCTAGTAATAGTATAATCAGCCCTGTCTCTGCTGAGAAAACTTGTGATTTTCCAGCGATCTTTAACTTGGGCGACTCGAATTCGGATACTGGTGGATTGGCCGCCGCTTTTACTCCGCCAAACTCGCCTTACGGCGAGACTTACTTCCACATGCCGGCCGGTAGATTCTCCGATGGACGTCTCATCATCGATTTCATCGGTATCTCTCTGCTTTAGCTTCATTTTCAGCTGATTTATCACAATGCCTTGAAAATTTCGTCCACTGAATTTTTGCTCAACGGATAATTGGTAGGAGTAAAGAGTTAAAAATTAATGGTTGTAGGCCCGGGATTTTAAGTTTCTGCAACATGTTTTTCCCAAAATAGCCTCAAAAAAGCTACTTTATGCACGTGGGGGAATTGTGCCGATAAATTCTGACATCAGTTAAAAGTTTTGAGCGTTGTTGATACCGACACATCGCTAATATATATATTTATTTTATAAGAATGATCTAGTGAGTACTGGCCCGCACTTTCACCAATCGTATTTTGTATATGCAGTAGAATTTCATTAGAGGCGCCACCTAATTTTGTTGCGAATAATTTAAGGTGATCAGCATGTTATGTGTGAGTAATAAGTTGCATGCATGGCATATGTCCGTAGTTTTCAACATGTGAATTGGAGTAATATTATCCGTAAATTTGTTGTTCTGTGTTGACATAGTTACATCGGATTATCAGTAGTGCACGCCTTACGTAACACGTGAATTTCTGCAATAAAAAAACAGTATTATAAAATAAAATGACTAGTAAAATCATGTCACGTGTTTGTAACTTTCTTCACTATTTTAAATTCAAAATAGAAGTACATAGTTGAAGGTTTTATTGGATTAAAATATCAAGAGAATTTGATATTTCACCAACTTAACTGTAAAAAAAAATGTGGAAATTTCAGCTCAGAGCTTTGATCTGCCATATATCAGCGCATACCTTGACTCTCTAGGAACCAACTTCAGTCATGGAGCAAATTTTGCCACAGCAGCATCAACTATTAGACTGCCAACCAGAATCATACCCGGTGGCGGATTTAGTCCTTTTTACTTGGACGTGCAGTTGCAACAATTCAGTCAATTCAAAAACAGGTCACAGATTCTCAGAAATCGAGGTTAGTTCGATAAAACATGACTTGTCTTAGACATCATCCAACTTGTTTTATATATTATCCCTCGATTGGATCTTTTTTGCAGGAGGAATATTTGCAAGTTTAATGCCGAGAGAGGAATATTTTTCCAAGGCTCTATACACTTTTGATATCGGTCAGAATGATCTGGGAGCTGGCTTCTTCGGTAACATGTCTGTAGAGGAAGTTAAGGCATCTATCCCTGATATAATCAACAAATTCTCAGCAAACGTCAAGGTATTTTGGCCAGTAACTAACGCCAAGTTTATGACCATACATAGTGTGCTTCAGTTTAAAGTAAAACAGCTAAGATCTTTGATACCGTACATTTGGGCTTGGGCATCTTGATTTTACTTTTACTCTGCATTAAAGGTAAAAGCGCGAGCACCTTAGTTCCTAATGGACTCTAATAGTGAAGTTGGGTTGATTTGCAGAACATATACAACTTGGGAGCTCGATCATTTTGGATCCATAACACCGGGCCAATCGGTTGCTTGCCTTATATTTTAGCCAATTTTCCCTCAGCTAAGGACTCTGCTGGTTGCGCAAAGCCTTACAATGAAGTAGCCGAGAATTTTAATCTAAAACTCAAAGAAGCTGTAGTTCAACTGAGGAAAGATTTTCCTTCAGCTGCATTTACATACGTGGATGTCTACTCCGTCAAGTATTCTCTATTCAGGGAGCCCAAAAAATATGGTAGTTAGTCATATGAAGGCTTGGGTTACAAGTTTAATGCGTCCAGTTGCTTTTTTTTTTTTTTTCCTTTTTCATTTTTTGCCCCCCAGTTACGTGTTAAATTGCTTATTATTATAATGAACCGCAGGATTTGAGCTTCCAACGGTAGCTTGCTGTGGCTATGGTGACAATGAGTACAATTACAGTGGTACTGCTGAATGTGGACAATTAGTTACTGTCAATGGCACTCAATTCATTGTTGGTTCTTGTGATCGTCCCTCAGTTCGTGTCAACTGGGATGGAATTCACTACACCGAGGCTGCTGCTAAGTTTGTGTTCGACCAAATCTCAACTGGAGCTTTCTCAGATCCCCCTACTCCATTGAAGATGGCATGTCGTAGACCTTTGATTGATTAATTTAGAAGCCATACGCTGATGCATAACATATGCACCTGAATAAAACAATATGCTTTCACTCTCATGGAATTTAATTAATAAATTGTTGGACGGCTATTATTTTTAATAAACTGCATGCACTGCTTTGTACCCAACGAAAATCATATAAACCTAGGATTCTTTTAGTTGCTATCAAATAAAATTTGTTTGTTTTATATATTTTTAATTATTAGCTGTTGTGAAAAATTTTAATTCTCGCAAGTGTACAAATCTATAGATAGAATAGTGTTAACGAGGTCGAACCTACATGGATTGTTATAAATTGAAATGTCTACTTTAAATCTAAAATTAATATTAATTCTAACTTAGTTGAGCAAATTGAATTTTAAAAGAAATTAAACTAATTAAACTCAGAAAACAATTAAAGCAAATGAGAATTCAATAAGACAAAAATTACCAAGGTTTTAGAATCCACTACTATTCAACCAGAAATTATCTAACTATCAATTAATTTTCAATTTTAGAGTGACAACTCGAAATCAATCTATGTCATCTCATGGATATAACAATTAAACCCAAATAAAATTAATCTTGAGTAGGTTCTTTTTCTGCTTAATAGTATGACATCTAAGTATCCCATGTAAACATATTGAATAATAAAAAATCATATTGTCAAATTTATGATAACGTTATTAGAAATCTGCGGAGGGTTAGAAGAAAATTTCGCTTTATTAACGCGCTTGGGTGGACTTATACCATCCGATTAGAGCGTAGTTAGCGGATTCAGAAACTATGACAGATCACAGCTGGTTTAGGAATGAATATGAAAGTGCTGTGAGTGTGTAAATCTCATTATTCTAAAATGAAAATTATTGCGAGGTTCATGTTATTTTAACTAAGATAAAAATGCCCCCGCTCCTTGACCGGCTGCTATAAACAATTAAACATTAATATTTACCTATTTAGAACATGAAATAGATATATGGCGACGCGGACACTGAGGTTAATTCTAATTTGGATTTTTAGAGAAAGAGATTAATTCTGATAGAAATTGATTAATACAGCTTAGACGTTTGGGTTCTGGCTATGGTATATTTTAGCTTTTGATATGATGAATGGTGAAACAGTTTGTTCTACATAGCTCACCGTTGGCATTAACAGAAGTAATCTAACAACATTGACCAAGAATAAATGGGCTGATCCATGAAGAATGAACAATCTTTGAAAGCAATTTTTCTCGTGCACCGTTGCCTCTAAGTTAGCGACTGAGCGTAGCGGATAATATATAATTGTCTTATAGAACCTTCCAATCATTTGAACCTAAATATAAAATTTTAAATATTACACTAGCATCCGAAAATTATTCGAACCAAATCTTCAAATCAATTACGACACTCAACCTCGAAATTGGAAATTGTATGCACAACGAGTCGTCCCGTCCCAAGCACACCACCAAACAAAATTTGCCAAGTTGGTGATCGTACATCTAGCTACTTGTATGACTGCGTTTTTTTAATGGTCTGTTCATTAAGTTACGATAACATATGTCTGGAATTTCCGAAAATGTCACCAATATCAATAGTAGTTTAGGAATATACGTTAGGTAAGATGAGTTGACCTTGCAAATTCATTTTTTTTTTCCAAATTCTAACTTGTTTTAAGAATAGTCAGGACTACAGTGTAGGCGATGCATCAATTTTTCAGCGTAATTATGGTATCCGTCTGCGCCTTGCTCCTACCGAAGATGGATATATAATATTTATAAAACCAAAAATTTGTATTTTGACTTGTCGTTGCGCTTAGTGATCAATCAATTACTAAGCAATCAATCAATATCAAGTACCTCCCCGTACTTGTAAAAATTCACTTTTCATGATAAATTACATTTAATAACTCATACAAGTTATATGAACCATATAAATTTATATGGTTCATATGGTTGGTGTAAGTTATTAAATGTAACTTAGGTTCCTATTTATAAACCATGCTTCATCTCTCAATGATAATTTCTATCATTTCCACATCAGGAGGTATCTTCTGGTCTCCAATGAACCTCGCTCACCCTCACATCTCTTTCTTTTGCTTGTGCATGCTACTCTCATCTTCGCATGCTAGTAATACTATAATCAGCCCTGTCTCTGCTGAGAAAACTTGTGATTTTCCAGCGATCTTTAACTTGGGCGACTCAAATTCGGATACTGGTGGATTGGCCGCCGCTTTTACTCCGCCAAACTCGCCTTATGGCGAGACTTACTTCCATATGCCGGCCGCTAGATTCTCCGATGGACGTCTCATCATCGATTTCATCGGTATCTCTCTGCTTTAACTTCATTTTCAGCTGATTTATCACAATGCCTTGAGAATTTCGTCCACTGAATTTTTGCTTAACGGATAATTGGTAGGACTAAAGAGTTAAAAATTAATGGTTGTAGGCCCGGGAATTTTAAGTTTTTGCAACATGTTTTTCCCAAAATAGCCTCAAAAAAGCCACTCTATATGCACGTGGGGGAATTGTACTGAAAGACATCAGTTAAAAGTTTTTGAGCGTTGTTGATACCGACATATCGCCAATATATATATATATATGAGGATGTTATGTTACACCATATAACATAACAACGTGATAATGTAACAGTCATCGGATAAAAATTTAGTAGTTGTGAAAATAATATAATTTTTTTATTTTTTATTTTCACAATCGTTTGATAAAATCTGACGGTTGTTACATAATCATACATATTATATGATAATGTAACATAACAAAGGCCATATATATATTTATTTTATAACAATAACAAAGGCCATATATATATTTATTTTATAACAATAATCTAGTGTGTACTGGCCCGCACTTTCACCAATCATATTTTGTATATGCAGTAGAATTTCATTAGAGGCGCCACCTAATTTTGTTGCGAATTAATTAGTAAATTATTTATGATAGTCTATCAGGAGACTGAAATACCTTAGCGTGCATGAAAAAGGTATGCATGGCATATGTCCGTGGTTTTAAACATGTGAATTGGAGCAATATTATCCTTAGATTTGTTATTCTGTGTTGTTGCAAGACCATCGCTACATCGGATTATCAGTAGTGCTCGCCTTGCGTAACATGTGAATTTCGGCAATACAAAAACAGTACTATAAAATAAAATGACTGGTAAAATCATGTCACGTGTTTGTAACTTTCTACACGACTGTAAATTCAAAATAGAAGTACACAGTTGAATATTTTATTGGATTAAAATATGCACTAACAGATGTGCTCTTGATTTTTATTTTTTTTTCTAATTCTTTTCCTAGCTTAACTTTTATGCTTTTACTTGCGAATTGAGCCTTTGCTCAAGAGAATTTGATATTTCACCAATTTAGCTGAAAACAAAATGTGGAAATTTCAGCTCAGAGCTTTGATCTGCCATATATCAGCGCATACCTTAACTCTCTAGGAACCAACTTCAGTCATGGAGCAAATTTTGCCACAGCATCATCAACTATTAGACTACCAACCAGAATCATACCCGGTGGTGGCGGATTTAGTCCTTTTTACTTGGACGTGCAGTTGCAACAATTCAGTCAATTCAAAAACAGGTCACAGATTATCAGAAATCGAGGTTAGTTCCGTAAAACATGACTTGTCTTAGATATCATCCAACTTGTTTTATATATTATCCCTTGATTGGATCTTTTTTGCAGGAGGAATATTTGCAAGTTTAATGCCGAGAGAGGAATATTTTTCCAAGGCTCTATACACTTTTGATATCGGTCAGAATGATCTGGGAGCTGGCTTCTTTGGTAACATGTCCGTGGAGGAAGTTAAGGCATCTATCCCTGATATAATCAACAAGTTCTCAGCAAACGTCAAGGTATTTTGGCCAGTAACTAAAGCCAAGTTTATGACCATACATAGTGTGCTTCAGTTTAAAGTAAAACAGCTAAGATCTTTGATACCGTACATTTGGGCTGGGCCATCTTGATTTTGCTTTTAGTCTGCATTAAAGGTAAAAGCGCGAGCACCTTAGTTCCTAATGGAGTCTAATAGTGAAGTGTCGGGAAAAATTCAGTTTTAAAAAAAAATTTTAGGACCGATCTCATAAAATATATATGAATTTATAATTTAAAAATTGTACCTTGAAAATCCAATTTGAATTTTTCCGCTAAAGTGATTTAGGCTTCCCGATCACGATCCGTCACCACCACTCCTGTTAGATCACCATTCGTCACCACCACGTCTATTAGATCACGAACTGTCACCAATGATCTTCCAGGTTATGACTCAGGTTTGATCTGCACTAGACGTGTGAGCGCCTTTATCACCACCAAAGCAACTAGCACGAGAAAATTTTTCTCTCAAAATTAGAGAGAAAAATCTTTTTTTCTGATCTGTATGAAGTGGCTCTCTTTTTCTTTTGGAAGAAAAATAAGCCTTTTATATTATTTCTTTAGTGAAATCCTAGGCTCCAAAATAAAAGACACGTTACTGCTTTTTCCATGCTTTTAATTAACTCAGAAATAACATAGCGCCTTTTATACATAAAGATATTAATGAGCCTCCTCTAAATAATATAATTATGTTTTGACCCAAATTACTAGTTATCTTGCTTACTAATCCAAAGAGTGGTGTACCAATTAAATGAGCTAACCCGGGATCATTTGGGAACATACAATATACATAATTAAGCTTGTAATTAAACAATGTTTAATCATTTAATTCAAACTCTACTCTACTATAAGATTGAACCGACCTCCATAATTGTATGTTCGAATAATAATTCGTCCTGCCACATTGATTTCTTTTGCTCAACTTTGTACCACATCGTAAATTAAATCGATATCTCAATTGTCCAATCGATTTAATTACATCTTGTTCCTAGATACTTACTGGTTTTCTAATGATCATTTTCAACATACTAAATATGTTGACACACTCTGGCCAGAGAATTTTATGATCAAGTACCGAAAACCTATCAAGAGATGTGTTGTACAAATTCTATATTGTTAATCTATAACTCCAATACTCATAACTGCTCCCACCAAAATACCGGGTAATCTTGACCACAAGTGTGTGTCGTGCCCATTGGTAACTCAAATGGAATAATAATTACAATCATGAAATCATAATTAACTCAAGATTAAGATTACAGTAAAATCAATGCCTACGAGATTTAATAAGTCTAACAGTCATTTCAAGGTTAATTAAATCTCATATGTGATCCAGCTCAATGTAGTCAAATTACATCAGTAAATTCATACATCATTAAGACAAATCATTCAATGAATTTACTACAGTTTAAACATAAATAGAGTGTCCAACTCTATTTATCAACTGCGAACTTAATTTATTTAATCATAAGATAACTTGTATTTATATCTTCTGTGAATCCATATGATGATCACATAAATACATATAATATAATTAAACGGACATTTTCAATATATTTATGCAATTGAAAATATCTCACATATTTTATTAATTAGAAAATAAATTAATATGCTTTAAAAGAGCATATTATCCCAACATGAAGTTGGGTTGATTTGCAGAACATATGCAACTTGGGAGCTCGATCATTTTGGATCCATAACACCAGGCCAATCGGTTGCTTGCCTTATATTTTGGCCAATTTTCCCTCAGCTAAGGACTCTGCTGGTTGCGCAAGGCCTTACAATCAAGTAGCCAAGAATTTTAATCTCAAACTCAAAGAAGCTGTAGTTCAACTGAGGAAAGATTTTCCTTCAGCTGCATTTACATACGTGGATGTCTACTCCGTCAAGTATTCTCTATTCAGGAAGCCCAAAAGATATGGTAGTTAGTCATTTGAAGGCTTGGGTTACAAGTTTAATGCGTCAAGTTGCCCTTTTTTTCCTTTTTCTTTTTCTTTTTTTTTTTTCTCCCCAGTTACGTGTTAAATTGCTTATTACTGTAATGAACCGCAGGATTTGAGCTTCCAACGGTAGCTTGCTGTGGCCATGGTGACAATGAGTACAATTACAGTGGTACTGCTGAATGTGGACAATTAGCTACTGTCAATGGCACTCAATTCATTGTTGGTTCTTGAGATCGTCCCTCAGCTCGTGTCAACTGGGATGGAATTCACTACACCGAGGCTGCTGCTAAGTTTGTGTTCGACCGGATCTCAACTGGAGCTTTCTCAGATCCCCCTACTCCGTTGAAGATGGCATGTCGCAGACCTTTGATTGATTAATTTAGAAGCCATATGCTGATGCATATGCACGTAAATAAAACAATATGCTTTCACTCTCAAGGAATTTAATTAATAAATTGTTGGACGGCTATTATTTTTAATAAACTGCATGAACTGCTTTGTTCGCAACGAAAATCATATAAACCCAGGATTTTTTCAGTTGCTATCAAATAAAATTTGTTTGTTTTATATATTTTTAATTATTAGCATTTAGCAACTTTTTGCGGCCATGTGTCATAAGGATTTGGCCTGACGGTTTTCAAAGATGTTCATCTAGTTTCCGGTCACCCAAGTTCAAAATTGGACTTTACCAGCCATCAAACCTTTTTCAAAAAATTAATAATAATAAAAAATTAGGGTAACTACAGTCTGCGGGCACACCAAAATTGATCAATAATGAAACAATAAATGGGTTGATCCGTGAAAAGCAATCTTTGAAAACAATTTTTCATGTTCACCCTTGCAAAGGTAAGTTAGTTAATGGATAATATATAATTGTCTTATAGAAACTTTCAACCTTTTGAACTTAAAAAGTTAAATTTTAAATTTTTTATATTTTGCGAATACGTAAATGCATACATGGTTAGAGTCTTGTCTCTATGACAAGTTAAGTTTGTCTTGTCTCTATGACAAGTTAAGTCTTTCTTTCTTCTGTTACCACGCTTGCTTTCCTTGTTCCACTTGCAGCATCCATGACGTCTCCAAACACTAGACAACAGCAGGACATGAACGAAACTTATGCTTCCTTGGCTATTGACGAAGAAGACGACGGGGGCCTCATAATCACAAGCGAAGATGTTGATGATGGGAGAGAGGGTAAGATCGATTTCCGATATTGCTTGGTGGGTAGATTCTTAACAGATAAGGTTATTAATTTTCCTGCTATGAAACACACAATGGCAGCCCTCTGGCGCCCGGGAAAAGGGATTTGTATCAAGGATTTATCACCAACTTTATTTCTATTTCAATTTTTCCATGAAATCGATATCATGAGGGTCCTTGAAGCTGGTCCCTGGATGTTTGACCAACACATTCTAATTGTCAAGCGGTTGGGTGAATTAGAACAACCTCATACCGTGCCGTTATACCACACATCTTTTTGGATCCAGATCTATAATTTACCAATAGGCTTTCTCTCTGAAAAGGTGCTGCAGAATATTGGAAACTACATTGGCGAATTTCAGGCATCCGATGAGAATAACTTGATGGGGATTTGGAGGAATTATATGCGCATAAGGGTGTATATTGATGTTCGAAAGCCTCTCAAGCGTCGTATGCGATTGAAGAAGTCAGGCGGAGAATGGATTTGGATAGATTTTAAGTATGAGCGCCTTCATGTTTTTTGCTTCATATGTGGATTGCTTGGCCACACTGAAAAACAATGTCCATCCTTATACGATCATCCTGATGGTGCCATTACAAAACCTTATGGGCATTGGATGAAGGCTCCCACAAGACGAAACAACTTGAATTCCGGTGAGAGATGGTTGCGTTCGGAGCCACCGGAAATGGGTGATGATAAATATGGTAATTACATAGAATCTGCAGTTGCCATGACAGTTGATTCCATGATTCCAACCAAATCGGGAATTACTAAAACAAGTGGCCATGAGGAAAGCGAGATTGAAGGGTCCATGTGGCCAAATAAAGCAACTCATGATATGGTGCCAACTAACAAACCACTCAAAAATAAGGGGAAGTCCGTTATTAACGCTGGATCTACAAAGGAAGATGAAGAAGAATCAGAACTGGGCCTTGTTATCTTAGACACCAAAAGAAGAAGATTTAACATCAGGCTGGAAGAGAATTTGGGCTTCCAAAGTGACTTTTCTAATATGATGGAAGGAGTGGAGGGTCCAAAAAATGGATTAACGGTGGGTCCTGCAGAGCAGGCCCACCGACACCAATGAGTATACTAAGTTGGAACTGCCGTGGGCTGGGCCACCCACGGACAGTTTAAGTTTTGGCAGAACTGGTCAAGCACAGGAAACCGAAATTTGTTTTTTTAATGGAAACTCTATGCTACAGAAATCAATTGGAGCATCTAAAAACTAAATTGGGCTTTGCAAATCTGTTTGTGGTGGATCGGGTGGGTCGTAGTGGCGGGTTGGCTTTATTTTGGGATGGAAAAACTGAAGCTCGTTTAATCAAATATGCCAAGAATTTTATCGACATAGAAATCGGTGGGTTGGTCTTTGGCGTGGCCCAGTTTCACGGGCTGGTTTCTGGTGCACCCTGAATCGGCAGGCGTGAATCATGTGACTTTCCAAGATCTTGCAAACATCTCATCTCTACCATGGGTTTGCTTAGGGGATTTCAATGATCTCCTCTCCAGCTCCGAGAAACGAGGGCGGTTTGTTCATCCCAGTTGGAAGCTTAATGGGTTTCGGGAGGCAGTGGCTGATGCGGGGCTGGTGGATTTGGGGATGGTGGGATATCAGTTCACTTGGGAGAGGGCTCGGGGAACCGACGAGTGGGTTGAGGAGCGTCTTGATCGTGCCTTTGCTAACACGGCCTGGTGTACCTTATTTCCGACGGCCAAGGTGTGGAGTTTAGAGGCATCGAGTTCTGACCATCTACCTATTTTCTTAGACCCAGCTCCTTCGACTTTTATTTTTCGGAACAGACGCTTTCGATTTGAAAATTCATGGATTCGTGAAGCGGATTGTGCAGATATCATCGGGAAGAGCTGGATTTCTTCTGCTGCCTTATCAATTCAACAAAAGCTTGATGCCTGTGGCGTGGAGTTGTTGAAATGGGGAGGGAAGTTAGTAAGGGATTTTCGTAAGCGTATTACAGAATGTAAGGAAAAAATGGATATGCTGCGTGGCAGGAGAGATAAAGAGGGAATGGAAGAGTTCATTGAGGCCCGAAAACGCTACAACGAATTGCTTAACAGCCATGAAGTTTACTGGAAACAGCGAGCCAAGTCTCTTTGGCTTAAGGAGGGGGACATGAATTCTCGTTTCTTTCATGCCACAGCCTCAACGAAAAAGAAGAACAATACCATCGAGAAGCTTCGAAATAAACAGGGTATGTGGATTTCGAACCCTCTTGAACTCGATGATTTAATTGTTGAGCATTTCACGACTTTATTTTCTTCTGGTGGGTGCATTTGCGATCCTGTCTTATCTTGTATTGAAACTAGTATTACTGTTCTGCAAAATCAATTATTGCTGGAGCCTTTTATGGCTATTGATGTAAAGGAGGCAGTTTTTAGTATGCATCCGGATAAATCCCCGGGACCGGATGGTATGAATCCTGCATTTTACCAGAAGTATTGGCATATCGTAGGGAAGGATGTTACTGATGCTTGCCTGAGCTTTATCCGGAATCGCAGTTTTCCTCAGGAGCTGAATGACACCTTAATTGTCTTAATTCCGAAAAAGTTGCAGCCTGAAACTTTGACAGACATGCGGCCTATTGCCCTTTGCAATGTTCTATATAAAATAGTTGCTAAGATGCTTGCCAACCGAATGAAGTTGGTCTTAGATTCGGTTATTTCTGAATCCCAGAGTGCGTTTGTTCCAGGTCGAGCGATTACTGACAATATTCTCATCTCAGCTGAAATTGTCCATTTTTTAAAGCGAAAGAAACAAGGAAAAGCTGGGATAGCTGCACTTAAGCTTGACATGTCTAAAGCCTATGACCGAATTGAATGGAGCTTCCTCAAGGCTATGATGTTGCGGATGGGGTTTGATGCAGGCTGGGTGGAGCTTATTCTGATGTGTGTTTCTACAGTAAGTTACAAGGTGCTTAGAAATGGGGTGGAAGTGGGGCCGATTGTCCCAAGTCGAGGCCTTCGCCAAGGCGATCCGTTATCACCTTATTTATTCATTATATGTGCTGAAGGGCTTAGCTCACTGATTCGTAATCGGGAAAGGGCAGGATTCTTACACGGGGTCAAAGTGGCTAGGAGAGCACCTGTTGTTTCCCACTTATTTTTTGCCGATGACTGCTTCCTCTTCTTCAAAGCCAACCCCCACGAAGCTCGAATTATCAAGAGTCTACTGGCTATGTATGGCGCTGCTTCCGGACAGCAGGTGAACTATAATAAATCAGCCATTTCTTTTAGTGCCAATATGGATGAGGCCTCGAAGCGTCAGGTGTGTGAAATTCTAGAAGTCTCCGTCACCAGCAACCATGGAACCTATTTGGGGATGCCTTCACAGATTGGTAGGAAAAGGAGTGCTGTTTTTGCTTTTATTAAAGAAAAGGTGTGGCGTGTGGATGGAATCAGAAGTTTTTAAGTAGGGCAGGGAAGGAAATCATGTTGAAAACAGTAGCCCAAGCTATTCCCAATTATGTTATGAATATCTACTTGCTTCCCCTTGAGCTGTGTAAAGAGCTGGAAACTATGATGAACTCGTTCTGGTGGGGAACCAAACGGAATGGCGGTCGAGGTATTAATTGGCGTCGCTGGGATTCAATGTGCACACCAAAGGCATTCGGGGGTATTGGTTTTAAAAGGATACATGAATTTAACATTGCTATGCTTGGAAAGCAGTGTTGGAAGCTACTGACCACTCCCCACTCTCTTGTAGCCAGGATTCTCAAGGCTAGGTATTATCCCCGATCTACATTTTCTGATGCAACTATAGGCTTTAATCCTAGCTATACTTGGAGATCAATCATGGCTGCCAAGCATGTTGTAGTTCATGGGAGTCGGCTCCGCATTGGAAGTGGGCAGCAGGTTAACCTTACCAAGGATCCTTGGCTTCCTGACGAAGAAAACGGATGTATTACAACTGTGTTGGATGAGAGCCTCGAAACAGCCAAGGTGGATTCTCTTATGGTTCCAAATCAACGGAGGTGGGACACTGACTTGGTTAAGGATATCTTTAATGCCAGGGATGCTGCTCTTATCTTACGAGTACCTATCAGCGCTAGACAAGACGATGATTGCTGGTATTGGCTTGCTGATTCTAAAGGTAATTATACTGTCAGAAGCTGTTATAAACTGTTGAATCCTATTTCTACTTCTCCAACCAGCAACATATGGAAGTATTTATGGGGATTGGAAGTCCCAGGTAAGATTAAACACTTTATTTGGCGAGCCTTAATGAACGTCTTGCCTACGGCTGATAATTTGTTGCCTAGGAAGGTTGAGGTTTCCCCTGTATGCCATATTTGTAGTGCTGCTAATGAGTCTGTTTTACATTGCTTGGTGGAGTGTCTCTTTGCTAGTTCTTGTTGGTTATTGTCGTCCATTGGCATTGTCAGTCGCTGCTCTTCTTTCTTTGATTGGATAGAGCGATTATTTACTCAGTGCAGCAAAGAGGATTGCCAACTAGCTGTTATGGTATGTTGGAGGATCTGGCTTAATCGAAATAATAAGGTGTGGAACGGGCGTAGTAGTCGGGCTCAAAACCTGGTGAATACTGCTGGTTGTCATCTCTTCCAATGGCAAGAAGCTAGAAGCAATTTCAACATTCACGAGCCCGCATAACCGGGGGCATGGCTCGTCTGGGTAAGCCTCAATGGGATGGCTAAAATGTAATGTGACGCGGGATTTTTCGCTCACAGCCACTTTGGAGGAGTCATTAGAGATTCAAAAGGGGTTTTTATTGCGGCAAAGTGTCAAAGATTCCCTGGCTTGTTTCGTCCTCATGAGGCAGAAGCGATGGCTGTTCGTGAAGCCCTTAGCTGGATAAAGACCCTGCAGCTCCCTAAAATTATTATTGAATTAGATTGTCTAAATGTTTACTCTGCACTAGTTACTCAGTCTTTTAGTCCTAATGGTTTTGGTTTGATTATTGAGGATTGTCGAGCTCTAGCTCGAATAGTTGGCGAAGTGAAATTCGCTTTTGTGCGTAGATCTGCGAACATTGCCGCCCATAAAGTGGCTAGGGTGGGGGGTTCTATGTCAGGTCTTGGAGAGTGGAGGGCTGTTCCACCTCCATGGTTATGTCCGTTGTTGACAGATTTTATTGTTTAATGAAGCTTCCTTTTCATCAAAAAAAAAAAAAGTTAAATTTTAAATATTAAACTATCATCCACTAATTATATTTATGTAAATCTAAGTTCTAAATTAAGGGTGTGTTTGGGATTAAGGTTGGGCATCTGTATCCATAGGCGGTGCCACGTTAGAATTAGGAGGGGCTCAAGCCCCCTCTAACTTTCCAAAATTTATAAATTTAATTTAATATTCGTCTCATTTATCATAAAAGTTCATGTTAAAATTTAAAAATAACCAAAATATTAAGTATTTATCTTTTAACTCTCCAACCACAAAAAATTATGATACTTAAAATTTAATTTGATGTTTATATTACATAGGTGGGTTCTAATAACAAATTTTTAAAATTAAAAGAGATTGATAGGCTAATAAGAAAAATAGTTGATACTTAAAATGATAAATTGTATTCATTAATTTATTTATTGATAACATTAGTATTGATTTTATTAGTTGTCAATTTGTCATGATTACAGCAATAAAATGCATTTTCAACTATGAATTTTGTGAAAAATTGTCTGTGAAAACATATTAGAGATTAATAATTGAGCAATATTATTGTTGCACATGTAAAAAAAGATTTATTTTGTATTTTTGATAATAAGTTTTTTCTTTAACGTTTTTAACATATGAAAATACGTTGAGATCAATTATAAATGTAATGAATATATTAATAAAATTTTATTTTTGGTACTTGTTACTTGTTGATCTTTTTTTTTTTTTGAATTACATGATACTAATGTTCAGATTACAACTCATAACTCATACTATATGAGATATTTACAACTATTGAGACTCGTTTACATCAATTCTGATATGACACCGCTCAGATTTTAAACCCTCTCAAATATTCAAGGGACGTCAAACTCCCATATTGGGAGAAAAACTGCCTTCACTTGAGCTCTGAAACTTCAAGGAAGGAAATATAAATTAAACCCCTACAATGCGTCTGCGGGGGCTCGAACCACTTCCCTCACACTTGTGAAGGAGTGACTCTAGCCATTTAAGTTAAGCCCAAGTGGTTACTTGTTGATCTTTTTTAAATTACATTATTATTATTTAAACTTAGCCCCTGTTAAGCTAAATTTCGCACTAACGACTGCATTTATTCAAGTTATAAGACTAAAGTGTTTAGTAACACTACCGTAACTTTAACCTATGTTAATGTAATTTTTTACTTATATCATAAAAAATCTTTTATATCTTTAAAATTTTGTCAAAATTATTATTCAAAATTTATATTTACTACATATTACTAATTTTTGTTTTATAATTATAATTTTTTTTCTACAGCGGCTAAAAATTACAATACCTCAATTCCAAAACGCACCCTAAACCATGACGCTATCGAAATTGGAAATTGCAAGCACGACAAATCGTCCCATCCCTAGCATAACCCCAACCAAAATTTGCCAAGTAACAATCATTTAATCGTGCATCTCATTACTGGTATCACTTGTTTTTGTCCCCTCCTCTCAGGATTCAAGACTGACCATTAAGTTACAATTAAATAATAATAATACTACTGAATGTGAACGATGAGCTGCTGTCAATGGCACCCAAATCATCGTTGGTTCTTGTGATCGTCCCTCGGTTCGTGTAATCTAGGATGAAATTCACTACACTGAGACTGCCGCTAAATTTGTTTTCGACCAAATCTCAACAGGGGCTTTCTCATGTTCCCCTATTCCCTTGAAGATGGCATGTGACAGAACTTTGAAGATGGTATGTATGTATGTATGCACATGAATATGTAATAATATGCTTTCACTTTCATGGAATTTAATTAATAAATCGTTGGATGGATGTACGTGTTTTTCTCTTGAGAAATTTGTATGCATCACCACTTGAAAATTCAGTTCCGTTTCTAACTCGTTATCTATCTATTTCATTGTGCCTATCTCTTCTATTTTAAAAACAATTTGAAATTGTGATTTCTACTGCTCTGCTTCAGCTTTAACTACCAGAGAATTAAAAAAAAAAAAATTTAACTCGTCAAACCATTGTATTTTTACAGTGAAGAACTAAGACAAGCGCACTAGACACATCAAATTTGTTTACAAATTATATCTGTATTGACAAGTGACGTGCAAACACCAAATTTAAGCTACACAATAAGAAAATATTCATATATTTCTAACTAATACTATGATAGATTTTTTTTTTTTTTGGGTAGAAATCGATCATTTGTAGAGTGAAATATCACTGATTTGGACATCAGAACAGCATGAAATCTCCAACTGACGAAATTTGTAGTCCATTTGTCGTCCATAGCTAGTAATTTTATCCCAAAACTGGGTTAAAGGATTAAAGATAATATTGTATCTATTTGATATCTTTATTAAAACAAATATGATACAGACACAAATAATTGTAAAATACTTTTTGTAGAAATTGAATTGGCCACTTATGTGACCGGCCTTATGAAGGGACCTTGCTCAAGCTTTGTTGAGCTCTACCCAGGCCCGGGCTTTTGCCAACTCTATTCTTCACCGTGGGGTGAAATTTTGATAATAGAAGAGAACCAGAGATGAATAACTAGAAAACAAGTAACTGCAGTACTAAAAATAAACATTGAGAGCAGCTTGGAGGTGCATGAGTTATGAAAGCCTTGTAGCTTTTCGAATGGTAATATCTACAAGATGGCCGTTGCTTTTGATTTCTAGTCAATAAGTTTATGTCATTGCCACTGCAGCTTAAGCTTATTTGCCATGTCTGATTCATTGTAGTCATTCAGGCATTTCATCGAACAATTTTGCATTAACATCAAACACCTCGTTCTAACAAGGTTGGACAGATATTATTCTGAATCATTCAGTCAGGGCTAAAAAAAAAAATGCTCTCAGCCATTTTGTTTTACCTACCTCCACATCAGCCACTTGTTTTACCTAACTCCTAGATGTTATTTGATGTTTCGCTCGATATTTTTGCTTACAGTTCACCATATCCATACTTAGTATTTCCTCACATCAAAACATATCTTCTTGTCTCACTTCCATGATGAAGCTCCCTTTCATTTCATTCTTCTGCTTGTGCGTGCTATTTTCATCTTCATGTGCTTATATAGTCAACCGTGTCTCTGCTTGATTTTTAGCAATCTTTAACTTTGGACTCTAATCGGATGCTGGATTGGCTGCTGCTTTTACTCCTGGAAACTCGCCTTGTGGGGTTCACAAGCCAGCCCGGGGTTTTTTCAACGGACGCCTCATCAGTGATCTCATTGGTATCACATTGCTATATACTTCATTTTCAGCTAATTATTTAATTTTGGCTAAAGTTCAGGCATTCAAGATTTTGTATTTTGGCAGGAAATACCAGCTTTTATTTTTGTAATTAATTAGGAAAATTATTTATTAACTTATTAATCATCAATTCAATTCCAAAAAATAAAATAAAATAATAAGTTATTTATTTTCTATTAGCAAAATAAAATAAGTTTTTATGCTAAAAAGTTATTAGCAAAATAAAATAAATACTTATGCTAAAAAGTTATTAGCTATCAATAATAAGTTGCATACATGAAAGAGCATGCAGGAAATACGTTTTTACTTCACAAAAAGCGGATTAGAGCAATACACAAATTGTATTTTGGTGCAAAACCATCTCTATATCGAATTATCAGTATTGCTTTCAATATGTAACATCTGGTAATATCATGTCATGTGCTTGTAACATCTATTGGATTAAAATTCAAAATAAAAAAATAGATGTCAAGATTTTGTTAGATTGAAATATTGATCAAGGAGGTGGCGTTGAATGTTTTTTTCCCCCCAATTCTTCTCCCGGTTTCATTTATTTTTATTTTAGTCGCTAATATTAAGCCTCTGCTGAAGGAAATTCGATATTTCATCAGTTCAAGTGTTAAAAAAAATGTGGAAATTTCAGCTGAGAACTTAGGTCTGCCATATCTCAGCGCATACCTTAATTCGCTCGGAACAAGCTTCGGTCATGGTACAAATTTTGCCAGAGCATCATCAACTATTAGACTACGAACTAGAATCGTACCTGCTATCGGCAGATTCAGTCTTTTTCACTTGGGACATGCAGTTCCGACAATTCAAACAATTCAAATCCCGGTCAGAGATAATCAGACAACAAGGTAATTAATTAATTAGTCTGGCTAATTGCATGAACCCTCAATATTAATCGGAATAAATTAGATCCTTAATTTGATCGATGATAGCAGTGATCATTTTTACAGGAGTCCTTGAAAATTTATTGCCCAGAGAGGAATATTTTTCCGGGGCTTTAGACACTTTTGATATTGGCTGAATGATTTTTCTTCTGCTTTATTTGCTAACATGTCTGTAGAGAAAATCAACGCATCTTTGCCTGATGTAATAAACAGGCTCTTATCAAATATTGAGATAACCTTCAGAAGAGAAATCCTACATTGTGGGCACACACAAATTACTAAAGGGTATATACAATTTGGGAGGAATGTTACTTTGTATTCACAAAGTAGGTCCTTCAGACTGTTTGGCTTCTAATTCCCGTTAAGATCCTATTTGGTATTGAGATGATATAGTTTTTGAGCTACAGTTATTATAGTAAAATTTATTAGATGAGCTTTTCAATCTCAAGTTGAAAGAAGCGGAAGTTCAACTCAGGAAAGCTTTTCCTTCGGCTGCATGTACCTAAGCTGATGTCCGCTCCATCAAGTACTTGCTGTTCAAAGAACCCAAAAAATACGGCAAGTCAAGAAGTCACACATAACATTAATTTGTTAACAAAGTAATGCACACAAGGACACGAATACTGTCGATAAGAAGAGTTCATAATTTTCTAATCTTTAATATATATCTGGTTACTGATAAATAGTTGAAATATGTATTTGCAAAACACGTGAACTCACCGCAAATGAGAAGTTCTGTTTATTTATTTTCAGCTATCATATGTTTGATCCTACAGGTTTCTGAATAATTTAGTGCAGGATTTGGGCTTCCGCCTGCAGGTTGCCGTGGCTATGGTGGCTTTGGGTATTACAACTATAGTATTAAGCCATTAATGTTGATTGTTGTGGAGCAGGTAATGTCAATAGCTTCAATGTTGTAGTGGATTCGTCTAGTAAACTGGGATGGAGCCCACTACACGGAGGCTGCTAACAAGTTTGTTTCAGACAAATCTTAGCTGGAAAATTCTCTGAATCCTCCTATTTTCCCAAGAATGGCATGCAGGCCGGCTCAAGGCTGATCTAGTCGAAAATATTTTAATTATGGCATCTTAATTTTGCAATGAAATGACACTCGCTGGCTGTAAAGATGACACTTGTACTAATATTTTGCATACCATCCAAAATTCCAGTTGAACTGTGAATTTTGGCATTTGGTTTTTGACGGTATGGTGAATTATTCTTATGCTTTGACTCAATGGTTTTTTAGATATATATATAAATATATCATTATTTTTTAACGCATATAGGAGAAGAGGCTACAGAGAGGTTGCAGAATTAGAACGAATCATATTTAAGGCTGGTAAAGAGGAAAAACAAACAAACAAACAAACAAACAGATCCAAAACCCCATAAAAATTATGCTAATTTTTGCACTTGACGATATAGCGATTAGCGACCCCTGCCGAGCTAATATTTGTAAGGAACCCCGTGGCAATTAGCATCTAAAGCTAAATCATTTGTGAATGGGATCAAAATGTCAAACATAATTGAAGTTTAAAGAAACAGTAATGATACAAGTGCCAATTTAAGGCTCTTTCTGGTTTCCCCTTCAAAAGTAAATAAAAATAACTATCCTTCCCTCTGAGTCTGATCACTTCCATTATGCAGCAGCTCCCTGGCAATAGCATCTCTCTCTTTTGTATCTTCTGTACGCTACTTTCTTCTTCCTATGCTAAGCCTGGGTTAAGTAGCCCCCTCTCTGCTTCAAATAGTTGCAATTTTCCAGCAATCTTTTACTTCGGTGACTCCAATTCAGATACTGGTGGGCTCTCTGCTGCTTTCTCTCCAAGAAACTGGCCATGCGGCCAGACTTACTTTCACATGCCGGCCGGCAGATTCTCCGATGGCCGTGTCACCATTGATTTCATTGGTATCGTGCTCCAACTTTAGCTTATTTTCATTTTTCTCCGGTATAAGCTACTTTAATTGCAGCAACCACAGAGAGTATCATATTGCATATTCATATTTAAATATTTTGATTCTAAGCTATTGTATATTATGATTCAAAATTCTCTTAGTGACCTGGGCTGTGAAACTAGTAGTTGGTGATTTCATAGTTAATAAAATAAAAAATAAGACGAAGTATATTTTACTAACCATGGATGAGTAATAACGACCGCGTATCTGAATTTTTTTTTTTTTTCAAGAGCCCCAAATTATAATTAAGTTTATATCAAGATTAGAAGATCCAAACTCTTTTATTTCATTTTATTTTATCTTTCGGCTGAGAGTTTCGGATTGCCTTATCTCAGCGCATACCTTGATTCGGTAGGGACCAATTTCAGTCACGGAGCAAATTTTGCCACAGGAGGATCAACAATTAGACTACCGAATAGAGTCCTGCCAAACAATAAAGGATTCAGCCCTTTCTACTTGGACGTGCAATTATCACAATTCACGCAGTTCAAATCCAAGTCACAGATGATCAGACAACGAGGTTAATTAATTCATCTAATTGCATGATCCCTCAATATGAATATTGAAATAATTGGTTTCATATATTAGAGCCTTAATTTAATCAATGATCTTTTTGACAGGAGGAATCTATGCGAGTTTAATGCCCCAGGAGGAATATTTTTCCCAAGCTTTATACACGTTTGATATTGGTCAGAATGATTTCACTGCCGGTTTGTTTGCTAACATGCCTGTAGAGAAAATCAATGCGTCTGTCGCTGATTTAATCAACAGCCTCGTATACAACATTAAGGTAACCTTCGGATGAGAAATGCTATGCTGCGGTTTACTATATCTCTATATTGATGATCATATCTGTATACAAAAGAGTGTGGGGTTGATTTGTTGATGCAGAGTATATACAATTCGGGAGGTAGGTCGTTTTGGATTCACAACACAGGACCTTTGGGTTGCTTGCCTTTTGTTTTTGTAAATTCCCCTCCAGCATCAGCATCGAAAGACTCTGCCGGTTGTGTGAAGCCGTACAATGAATTAGCTCAATAATTCAATCTCAAGTTGAAGGAAGCTATTGTCCAACTCAGGAAAGCTTTTCCTTCAGCTGCATTTACTTATGTTGATGTCTACTCCATCAAGTACTCCCTCTTTAAGGAACCCAAAAAATATGGTATAAACACGAACACGCACCAGAGAATCTTTGATTCTTTTTGCTTTCTGAATAATGTCGGATGCAGGATTTGAGCTTCCATTGGTAGCCTGCTGCGGGTATGGTGGCATTGACAAGTACAACTACAGCGTTAATGTTGAATGTGGAGGAGCAGGTCTTGTGAATGGCACCAAAATAGTTGTGGATTCGTCGTGCGACCGCCCCTCCGTTCGAGTAAACTGGGATGGAGTTCACTTCACAGAGGCTGCTAACAAGTTTGTTTTCGACCAAATCTCAACTGGAGTCTTCTCAGATCCTCCTACTCCCCCCGACATGGCATGCCACGGACAGGGCCACCTCCAGGCACCAGGCCAAAATGCTTTGATCAATATTTCTTAAATTTGGCTCAGAAAAGAATAATCATACAAACATTAACTATGTACAACTGCAACAAACACTAAAAAGAAAGTGTAACCGTAACATTCATAATCCTCGATAACTTAGTGCTGCTTAGGACATTAATGATGCCCAAAAAAAGAAATCATGAATAAATAAATGATTTAAAGCCATAAGAATAACTTTATTGCCGTGGAAAAGATCATTCCAAGTAGATTATTGTCTCATTTTAAGCAAATTAATCCTCCAATATTCTAATCAGTTGCACAAATCGAAAAAATTCTTCTCACCTAAACTCCATCATAGATTGCCGGCCACAAAACATTTCCAGTTTCGGGACACCGAGTGGGTTAATGAAATGAAATTAATGTACCGCCCCGCCCCGACCCTACATAATAAACCGCGTTTTTTTATTATTATTGTTTTTTATTCTAATTTCCAAAAGAATAGCTTAATTTTTGCAGTGGAATACTTTTTCTTTTGAGGGTGGGCAGGGGTGTAGTGTGAAAAATATAATAAATAATATGATAATATCAATATTTTTCAATGCACATACATAGAACTTAATTAAATTGATTCATGCACTTAATTTTGGGAATAAAAATTCAAGTACAAATATTCACACAACAATTCTCGTATTTGGCCTTGCACCAGATGATACTAGGATAAATTTCCTATAGTCATAGGGTTGGGCATCAATTCCCATTTAATCCTAGCATTTTTCCCTCTTTTTTTTTTTTTTTTTTACCTTCTAAGAAAGACTACTTTGTTTTTGTTAATCATTAATCTGATGAGTAATGACAGGATGAATTTTTTGAAATACGAAGATGAATTGAGAATTAATGCATAACCATGGAAACTAAAAATAGAATTTACAGATAATTAAATTAATTTGAGCTGATATGGGCTGATGGGCATAACCTTGTTTTAAACATCGAGTCCAATAACTAGCCTCGCCTCCAAGCCATAAATTAAAAATTGTAAGCCAGGGCCTATACATCAACTTAGTAGGCCTCGGCCCTTGATAGATCTTCAAATAAACACGATTAATTTATTTTCTTGAGCCTCCACACAAATAATTCTAATGGCTAATAATCCTCTCATACAAATCAACGAATTAAATTGAATTTCTTTAAGATTATGTTGAACAAAAAAAATTAGCATGAACATAAAATAAAAATCATATAATTTCTGAAATTGGGTTTTATTCATAATTATTAGATTGCGTTAATTATTGAAGAAAAAAATTATCTTCTTGATGTGAAAGAAAATATATGTGACTGTGAGATTATAACACAATATCTATACTTAAATATAATTTTTAATTGTAAAGGAAGGATTTTAAGCTGATTGCGTAAAAATTAATCAATCAATAGAGAAAAAGTTAAAAAAAAAAAAGGAGGTTCAAATCTAAATGGGTATTGTCCAAAAACACAGATAAAAATCAAATCAATGTCTGCCATTCCATCATGTTTTGAAGCCCAGCGGATGGAGTAAGAGAGACGTGTCAAGTCAAAAAAAAAAAAAAAACAATCAAACCAAATGCTGTCTTTTCCAGTCTCTTGCATGTCTCTCTGTTTATGCACATGGTGTTGATTGAATTGGCTGTGATTTTGCATATTTTATACCCAGAAAATAAGAAAAAACAATTGAATTCATGTGGCAAATAAGTGAATGAATACTCGTTTTATCACATCAAACAGCAGTACAGCACAAGCAACAAAAGCCAACCCCACGAGATGAGTTATATTCCACCCAAAATATAATAAATAAATAAAACGAAATGGAAAAAAAAAAAAAAAAGCCACCACATGATGTATGAGTCGCATTGATAATGGTTATTAATTTAATTTACTATATGTTCATATTCGGAGTTGTTTAATTGCCAAAGTTTCCAAAGCAGTTATCAATTTTCGAATAAAACTTAAAATAATTAATGTCACATGCAACTTTACGTGTTTTAATTTCTTTCTACAAAATTTAATTTAAAAACTAATATTAAATCTTATCTATTTATTAAAGATTTTATCGTGTGTGTGTACGAGTGTGTGAGTGTTTGCATGTATCTAAGTGAGGAAGAATTAATTTTTTTGTAACCTTTCCTATAATTTCTCACCAAGAAGAAAGAAGCATAATCTTCTTTAGATGCCCATATCCCATATGGTAGGGTCTTGTATTTTTGTGTATCTGAATCTTTGTACTCTTTGCAGCAATCTGAGGATAGAAGAAAAATAAAGCAACAAAAATTTCTTGGCAAACAATCAGGAAATGAAAGAAAGTTCAAGCTCCCCGAAAAAGGGGAAAAAAATGAAAAAAGAAAAAGAAAAGAAGGCGAAGTTGAAATCTGCTCAAGTGTCTTAAAGGATAAAGATATTGTCACGTGGACTGTTTCCAAATTAAAATGCATCGAAGGGAAGAAGAAATAAAGTGTGAGCTAACCAGCAGATCCTACCAAGATGGCTTAGATTCTAAAATGCCACAATTTTTATTAATGCTTTGGACCTCTTTATGGATGGCAAAATTTTCTCTCTTTATGAACAAGTGTAACAAAGCAATGTGCTCATTAAAAGCTCGGTTGACTAATAAAAGCTTCCCAAAGAAGCGCTTTTAGCTCATAACCAGAGCAACTGAGCAAATAATTCAAGCCGCTTCCCTTTATTATTATTATTATTATTATTATTATTATTATTATTATTATTATTATTGTTCTGAGTTCTAACCACGTGAGCTAGCCCTTCAATTTTGGTGGATCGAAAGAGTTAAGGGGTTGTCATGCCAACCATTCATGGCTTCCAATTTATTTTTATGTAGATTATTATATATGTAGCATGCATGTATACACATACATACATACATATAAATAGTAAATGGCGGAACTAAAATCTTTAATTAGGGTTATTTTATCATGGATAATAACTTGTCCGAATTTAAGTATAAAAAGACTATCATAAAAGTTAATTCATAAAAGTGAAAAGTACAAAGGATTATTTTGTGATAAGTGATAACTAATAGATGCCAAAATATTAAAAAGAAATTAAAATTAAAATTTGCAAAAACTTTGTTTTATCATATTTATGCTCTCTTCATAAATTTTTTTGAGATCCTCAATACTAATGTTTATATATTTTAGTAAAGCAACACTTATCAATTAAATATCTTATGCGTTGTAGTATTTATTCATTAGATAATGGTTAAATAAATAATTTTAAAAAATTATAAACATTCACTATCTGATGAATAAATAAAACATCACTTGAGATAAAATCTCTTAGGATATTGCTTTACAAGTATAATCTATATACTATACATAATTCATGCACACGTGGCTCTTCCCTCTCATGTATACATATACACTTAATCAATACGTGATATCTAAAGGAACGTAGCACTGTTTACATTGAAACAATAAACAACGTATTGATCAAATTGGCTATCTGTAAATAAGAAAATCTCAGCACTTGAAATGCTTGTAAAACATTATAATCTATTAAAAAAAAACTCATATAAATGTGTATAAAAAAAAAAAAAATTAACTCTGATTGTTATTTAATCTAACGTGTCTTAACTTCGATAAGAGAAAAATTGAAAGGAAGGTGTAATCTGTAAAGGCGTGTTGTCCTTCTAGCCATTTGAGTTAGTTTCCCATTCCATCCAAATCTTTTTAAATAATTTTTTCTTAAAAAAAAATTATAACATTTGACTACCCTTTTTTTTTTTTTTAAAGCGACAAATTATGCGAACCTTATTCTATATGCAATAAAACTAGACACAATAAATCGACTTCAACAAGTCGTATAACTAATTAACTGCTCCAGTTGACAAATTAAGAGAGTTTTTTTCCTTCTAGATGCGAAAAATCTTCTGCAAATAACATTATGTTTGTTGACCTATTCGTGTACGTGCGTCATATACCCATGGGTCAAGATGAACGAACTTCAAAATCAGCAGTCAACCCATTGATGCATTATGAGGATTAGAAAAGCAAATACAGAATTAGTCATAATAACTAAACAAGAAAAATAAATAATGAAAAAATAATAATAATAATAATCGCTCGTCGCAATAGAATTGTTGGCAAAGAGTTCAATCACAATAATTTTATTTATTAATTCTTCTTTTTTTTTTTTTCTTTTTTAAAGGCGACCAATATTTTCTTCTATTTGATTAGTCTTTTTCCGGCGTTTGGTAGTCAATAGAATGGAATTCCAACTACGCAAGCAAATGCAATTAAACGAATGCAACCATGGCTTATTGATTTTTTGATCGGCATCTTGTTATTGTATTGTAGTTGTTGATTGAATTGGGCGAACGTTTTTGTCTTGTCATTTTCGTCCACTCCATTTCAGCCTTTTCTCAACTTCCACCAGCGGTCCTATTTTTAAAGAGAAATGGTCCTATATTGCTTGATCTTGGCTTAGGACAGCTTGTTTTGGCCAAAGGAACTAATGACCCTAATAGGCCCTTATGGGCATGTGGGGCAAAAAAAATTTAAGCATTATCATCAAGATTTTTAGGAGACATGTTGTCCGTGGGTGTTTGAAAATTCATAATTTCGAAAATACATGTTAAGATTTGAAATTTAAATGTTAATTAATTAGGAATCAAAGTAAGTATGTGATTGGTGATTATTAAGCAACAAAGTTAAAATAATTAAACTATAATTGACACAAAATCTTTAAGAACGCGAAGGTTCGTACACATATTATTGGAGGAGTATAAAACAAATGCTACCGATACATAATCTTTTGGCCCTCATGGGGCCCCGAGTGTTTCCAACTTTGTGCCACTACCATGGGGGCGTGGCATTAATCGCATGGGAAGAAATATAAAACCATATCTTTTCTTCTTCTTTTTTTTTTTTTTGGTTATAAGGTATGTATGCCATTTACCATGCAAAATTTTGAAGCCACAACACATTGCAGCAATGTAAGCTACCTAGAGATATTTTCAGAGGCTGGTCTGTTTACAAAAGATAAAAAATTAGAAGAAAAAAAAAAAAAAAAAAAGAAATCCCATGAGTTCTTTTAAAAGCAAATCACTTTCTATAAAGCTATTTTGACTCTTAATTAGTTAACCATATGCAGCATAAACGATCTCAATAATAGCGAGTAAACATGAGTGTGTGAATGGGCCAAATGAAAATCCACAAGCAAGCACAAAGCCGAAAGTCCTTTTTCTTCTATACAACAACCCCTTTATTCTTTGGTCCCAGTCCTCTCTTTGTCAGGGTCCTTATCCAGCCTTTCCTCACCTTGACTCCACCATCCACATTGCCCCTGTTGCTGGACCTAGCCTTCCACCTCACCAGCTGAAGCAAATGGCCAATCCGCTTTCTCCACCTCAGCGTCGGGCCGCGTTGCTTGGCGTGCTCTATCACACTCTTGTTGATCTCCTTTTCAATTGGCTCTCTGGCCATGGTTGAATTATTATTATTATTATTATTATTATTATTATTATTATTACTATTGTTGATGTTATTCCATGACATGCTGCAGTGGTCAAGTGAGACCTTTGAGACTGTGCCCTTTTCCCACGATGCCACACCATTGTCTTCAAACTTGATTGAGATGAAAGAGTCTGCAAAAGCTAAATAATATTGGAGTGTGAATTATGGCTGATTCCACTGAAAGTAAAGAAAAAAGGCACAAAATACGAAAGCAATATGGTCGAAATTCTAATAATGATATGGATTTTGATTAGTGCTTACTGTTCAAGAAAGAGAGAAAAAGAGAGAGAGAGAGAGAGAGAGAGAGAGAGATAAAAAAAAAAAAAAAGAGAAGACATCTTCTATCTTCTATGCGTAATTGCGTATGTTGACATTAATGACAAGGACAAACACATAGAGACTCATGCTGTGTTTATTATTAATTATAAAATTAGAAATATGATTAGCAAGAAATAATATCTATTTACATGAATTTTCAAAAAGACCATTATTACTCTTGTTATTATTATTAATTTATTATTATTTCTTTCTTTCTGGCAGAAAGCCTATAAAAAATCTAGATGATCTAGTAAGCAGTAAGTAATAATTAATGCTGCTCCCTCACCAACTTCGGTTGAAATTTTTGAATTTTTAAGTTGAAAACAGAGAGTTATGATGCAACAAAGAGAACAAATCTCAACCACCAAAACTAGGACAAAATTTCTGGTTTTATGAAGAGTCTATGAAATTATCTGCAAATATTCACCGTCGGCCTGATTCCTCAGTCTTTATTTTCTCATTACCTAAAAATAATTAAATTCTGAAATATGCTCATCAGTTATGGAAAGGAACAGAAACTGAAAAAAGATTCTTGATCCCTAAATAGCACTGCTGCTTGACTGAGCAACAGCCACTCAGCCAGCGAGCTGATCTTTGACCATTCTTTTGTCATTATTCAAAAATAAATTTTCCCATTTAATTAACCACTAAATATAAAGTAAAAACATAAGAAGCCAAACCAGCAATTGATAAATCCCCCCCCCCCCCCCAAAAAAAAAAAAAAGGAAAAAAGAAATGTTACCTTCTTGGCTGCTGGTGCATGCATCACGTTGATCAGAAATATCAGATTTCCAATGGCGAAATTCGAAGCGATTGAGAAGTGAACCGAGAGCAAAGATCTTTGGAATATTACTAATACTGGGTTGCTTCTTATTGTCTGATACGACTTTACTTCTATGAGCTGAAGAAGAAGATGAAGAAGAATGGCCTTGCTTTGAAGCCAAGATTAGAAGCCTCTCATTCAAGCATAATGGACAAACCCCGATCACAACTTGTTTGGGATGAAAGTAACAACATGCTGATGAATCCGTGTCATCTCCATAGCCATTCATGTTGTTTTGGTGAAGCGGGTGCATATTTTTTCAGAAGAGAGTCATAAAGCTAAGAGGAAACTTATGACTATTTAAGAGAGAGAGAGAGAGAGAGAGAATTTGGAAGAATGTGTACTTGTATTTGTGTTAATGAGGTTCTAGCTGGTCACTTTGTATTATTGGGAAAATGTATATGTAAGATCAAAAGATGGCCCACAAACATATCAAGTAATTTGGAAAATACAACATGTGGGTATGGGTAATGTTGTTTTGGATAGCCATTTAGGAACATTTTACTGCTTAACTAAACATATACGCTTTTAGAAGCTTATCTGGATCAGCATAATGTCATACGTGTGATCATTTGTATATAAATATATTATCAAGCACCTAATATTTTGGTTTAAATCTCTTTGAAATAGAATAAAATAGAATTTCTCATAAAAATAGATTGGAAACCACCTTTTTTAAGAATTTGTCTAATTGAAATAGCATTTTGAGATTAAAAATGTCAAAAAAAACTAATTGAAACAGTATTTTGGTCACCAGAAAATTTAACCGTATGATTTTACTTTCTTTCAAATCTTCTTCTCAATGATTAAGTTTTCAATATAAAAGAACTTTTCTTGCATTGTAATCCTTCTATCTATTGTGGTCAGGTCTAAGTTAATAGATGGGTCAAATGATGTTGATACCCACATATTCTGTTTACTTTTCTCCTAAATTTGCAGAGATATCCAAACAGAAAATTAATGAAGATCTAAATGATTAATTTTCTTGATATTCTTGGCTAGATTAAGCAGGGACCAAGTTAAAATGAAGATATTATGGGACTGAAATCAGGCAAATCCAGACCAATCAAGCAAATGGCAAATGGTGGGTTTGGTTTTAATGGTTTCCAAGTCAATATTTGCGACTCCCAACTGGATTTGGAACCATAAAAATGCAAAGGAGGAGAGGGATTGGGTGTAACACAAAGCACAGCCATGTTGTTTGGCATGAATCTTGTAAAATGTCTAGAGGGGTTCCAAAAAATTTGTGACTCCCAATTGATTTTTTTTTTAATATTAATGCAAAGGGTAGGGCGCCGATTCAAGTTGTAGCCCAAAGCACATCCGTAGACATAGTGTTTGATTGGCATGAATCCTGTAGATCTAGGGGTTTCCAAACGATATGCATGAGGCACATGTATCATTTTTGGTGGTCCAAATCTCCTTAAAATTGTGGTGTCCCGCCCTTTCCAAATCACATACATTTAGTGGGCTTGCTCCGAAAACACAGATCTTCAAGCTGAGAGAATGTTTGAGAGCCAACCCCCCCCCCCCCTCTCTTTAATATTTGGGAGTGTTGTTAAGAAAATACTTTCAAATCAAAACTATGTGAAAATTTTCTTCTCAAGATCCTTCACTTTCAAGAACGTCCATTCGAAACTTTGACACATTAGATTTATGATCTGAATCATCAGACGTCAGATTTGAAACCGGAAATATCAGTGTTGAGAAGAAAAGAAAAAAATTGTATTATTGTTATCATCATGTTTTTTGGGATGAGTTTGAACCAAAGTTCATATTGCTCTAATTAGTTGTACCATTCATCAAAATTTCTCGACAACATGAAATGCAAAGTTCCATAACAACTGAACCACATAGTTTTGTCTGTATTTTGAGAGACTACACTAAGAATCCATTATCAATTATTTCATTGCCTTTTCTTTTTAAATTCTTCTGTTCAAGCCTGTTTTCCCCTCCAAACACACGGACGCTTTCATGGACGCATCTTAAGTGCTCGTGTGTGTGTGTGATGAACAATTTTATAGTTATAATAAATGGAAATTTAAAGGGGAAAAAATTAAGAAAGAAATAGGAAAAGAGAACGCTTTTATGGAGTGGCCATGAAACATCTAAAAAGGTCTAAAAAGTGATGGAAACAAACAAACTAATGGGCACATGGGGAGGAGATATCGTTTCCGTTTTGGTTGGCTTCAAGTCAAGTTCACATCATGCACCAAAAAATTATGGATTTTGGGGTTGTGGGTCTCCTCTAGCCATCCTTTCTTGTTTAGTTTTTTCCCAACTAACAATTCCACCAACTTAATTCTCTTTCCATTTCTTTTTCTCTCCCCTTTCTTTTCTTTTTTTTGAGCTTATTTTTCACTATTCCGATATCCTTTCGAGCCTCAGTGTTACCTAAAATTAACGCTTAAAGTTAAAATGGCTCTGGTCAATGGTAATCTAATCTATAAACAAACTATCTTTAAAGTAGGGCCATCTGGCTTATCTATAACAGTCAGGGCAGTCAGTCAAAAGAAAATTAATTGAGAAGACTTGGTCCACCGTAAACTAATATTAGGCAATGACTCAGCCAGTAATTGGATCAACAAAAGAAATAAAGAAAAAGGATTATCTAGCTAATAAGATGAAACAGTGGGTTTAATTCACTAGACAAGATAAAATTTCAAGCCAAATTTCACCGACCCTTTTGCCTACTTAAGGAAGGTCAAAGTCCAAGCAACAAACTGGTTCATGTATCAGTTAAGCATATGCCAAATCAAGGCTGCTTTTTTCTGCATTTCCTTCTTTCACTTTCGGCCTATGACGTAGAGTGACAGGCACCAAGCACATACTTTGCCTTTCTTATTATTTTTTTCGTTGTGCTGGGA
This sequence comes from Citropsis articulata, assembly GCA_030449925.1. NCBI lineage: Eukaryota > Viridiplantae > Streptophyta > Magnoliopsida > Sapindales > Rutaceae > Citropsis > Citropsis articulata. Next base: position 6,013,135 of record JASUUH010000227.1, on the reverse strand, counting down.
AATTTTCTCATTGCCAGCCTCATAGGCAGGCCCCTCCCCGTCTATGATCCAATCATCCAACACCAGAAGCTTTGATTTTCAAACAGCAATTTCAATCAGCACCAGTTGCTATAGCCTATTACGGAGAGGCTTTTTAATAATTCAGTTTCGCCTATAAAAGTACCAACCAAGTTTAAGCGGCAACAAATAGCTTTACAGCTACTGTGAAAAATGCACCATAACGCCCAACATCATTCACTGCTCCAAAAAAGCGAAAAACTTTCCTAGTTTCATTGCTGTAAATATCCACGATGTTTAAAGGGAGTTGAAATTAACACAAGCATCCTGCTTAAGCAACTGATGCTCTACGCATACAAGATATGATTATACTTCCCATCACTTCCTAGGACTAGTTCCAAACAAGCAAAAATAAAAGTAAAATATAACTTTTAAAAGTACAGAAGTCACGCAAGAAAGGAGTGGGAGGGGGGGGGGGGGGGGGAATGCTTCTACCAACATTCTGCCCAATCAACAAATCAAATCAAAATTTCTCATCACTCATATAACCTCGCAAGTTCGTCAGCAAATGCCTTTCTAATTGCCTCTCTCTTAATCTTGAGAGCTGCGGTGACCAAACCGGCTTCAGAAGTCCACGGGTGAGAAAGCAATTTGATCTTTGCAGGGATCTCAAACTTATCCAAACGTGCGTTCTTGCCCACCTGTGAGTTAAGAAAGAATTGCAGTAACACAAAACATAACTTCCACATTATTTTTTAATACGTGTTAAATTCCAGGTTCATTATAATTTAATCTGCAAGGCATACCTTTACAATTGATGCATAAACTTCTTTCACGCTTTCTTCTTTTTCACACAACTCTGCAAAATCATTATAAACAATCCCTTGCTTTGCAGCCCATTCTTCAACAGTAGGCTGAGAAGCCACCACAAGAGCCACACAGTAACTGTGGAATGGATCAGCATGCATCATGATATTGTCTACATATGGGCTCACAATGAGAGCTGCCTCAACCTGCACAAAGAAACGTTAGTCCTGAATGGATGTCTAAAGAAAATTTACACACTCAAATCCACATTCAGACCTTCCCTAATGAGACATATTCTCCATGCTGAAGCTTGACAATGTCTTTTTTACGGTCAATTATCTCAAGGCAGCCATCAGCATGAACCTGTCCCACGTCACCTGAATAGAACCACCTCATTCCTTTCTCATCAACCTTCAAACCATATAAAATTGGCATAGTTAGCAACTCCCAAATAAGGAAAGCTACATACAGGTATCAAAGCTAAGAAACTCTACCTTGTACAATTCATTTGTTTTCTCTTCATTTTTGAAATATCCAACTGTGACATTTGGACCACCAATGACTATTTCCCCACGGGGCATTGGTGAATCACTAGTTAAATAACCACCTTCAGCCCAATCTATTAACTGAAACAGGAATACCTTGCATCAATATGATTGATATCCAAGCACTGAATATACCATCAGAATGTGTTTATCAAACTGAAACTACAGAACATTATCTTAAGGAGAGGAAATCCCATACAGAGAACACCAGATTAAAAGGGAAGTAACAAATGATGGTTACGTGTGAAGCTTTACTTAAATAATAGATAAAAATGTTTTAAGGGTTTACAGATAGAGACTTTATAATTCAGCAAATTAGATGTATGAACACAGAGACAAACTCATGCAAGAGTGAGCAAGCACATAGAGAGGAAGGCAAAAAGATGATAGACAAGGGAGCCATTGAGAGCAGAACTACTTACCTCATACTCTTCTGTCGTAAATTTATACGTGTAAAGAAAAGTACTTTTAACATGAAACACAGCCAAGCAGACGAACTGCTCGGACTTGATCATTAGCAGAGCAACCAAAGAGATGAGCATGACATTGCTCTAAGTTTTCCACTACAATGCACAAAGGTCAAATAATTTAATCATTTTCTTACTTTAATGAATGAGCAAGGAAGTGGAGCACCGACACGACCAACAGATGTATCATCAACCTCAGAAAAGGTACCCCCAGCGCAAGTCTCAGTAAGCCCATACCCTTGGCCTATTGGAGCACTGGAAACAGCCACCTAATTAGAGAATTAGGCTTACAGAATAAAAACAAAATGCCCAGAAGATAAAAGAGATAAATCTAGTGCTACCAATGTTTTATTGGTGATATGATTTTACGGGCATAGTGCGCAAGAAAGTTATGTTCCTATTTAATACGGTGATACAGATAACTAATGAGGGCTATAGTATCAACAAAATAGTCGTAAGCCAATTTGCTATTGTCTGATACTTCCTAAATACCAACGTACTTCATTTCTTGTCTGGAAAAGCCAAATGTTTCACTGCATTTCCTTTTTCACAAAGGTGATCAACTTCAACGCATGACAATTAATCAACAACACTAAAAGGTATTCCTATTTTCTGGTCTTATGAGGCATTGCATCACTTGACCAACTGAGCATGCCCGCTGGAATTGACTCCCATTAATCCAATTATATAAGGCCACATTTAAATGAACGCCACAGCACTGGTCCATTTGCGAGTAGATAATTTATGAGCAAGAATAAACAATAAATCATCAAGGCTAGTCCTATAAGAAGGCAAAATAAGAACTAGTCATTACAAGAATTAAGGAAATGGAGAGCTTAAAGGACTAGTCCTAAAACACAGTCAGCACCAGGACTCCAATAAGCAATGATGCAACTACCTTCTTAGTAGTTGGTACACTGGTTTTGAACTTTGGTGGGTTTTTATCCTAGTCAAATTTAAATGTAGGCTATAAATACACAAGTATAGCAGAAACATGAACTTGAGGTTTATAACTTCTTAGTTAGAAAAGACAGCTAAAGTGCACCAACTATGCACTTACCCAAGGCAAATGTTGATAAATCTTTGAGTATCAGCAGAGAGTGGTGCACCCCCAGAAAGTATAAACCGGATCTGACCTCCTAAGATTGCACGAACTTTCCAAAACACAAGGAGGTTCCACAAAAGTTTTTCCAGGCCCCATGCCCCAAACCAGCTACCATTTATTGCAGACAGTCTACGAGCATATGCCAAGTCAAACAATTTCTTGGAAAGTCCACCTTTTGCATCTACCTGAAATGTTAGGAAGATCTCAGCAATGGTGGTAGAGACATTATCTCAGAAGTCAGAATCAGGTCTCAACAAACAACTATATGTATCGATTCAAGATATTTACTTTCTTGCGCACACCATCTCGAACACGGTCGAGTATTGCTGGGACAGAAGCCATCACAGTTGGCCTCAAAACAGATGCATCCCCCTGGGTACCCTTTTTTATTTTGCTTGACGTATCAGTGAGAGTCAAAGGGGTACCATATCCTATTGAACTTCCAACAGCAGAAATTAGGTTCTGCAATGCCAACAAAGAAATTAATTAAAATAGAGTAGGAAAAGGGGGAAATTACAAAAAACAACTGTGAAAGCAATTAAATTTCTATTGAAATTACTCGGTTCAATCAATCAAAACAGTAAGAAAATGCTCTATACCTCAGCTGCTAATTCCAGAACATGAGCCAGAGGTAGGTATGCCAAATAAACATCCTTGCTTCCCAGGTCAGGAACAATTGTCATGACTGCAGAAACTGTGGCCAAGACATTGCCGTGTGTCATCATTACACCCTATTCAAAATCAATGTAATTGGAAGTGATTAATTCAGAACTTAAATCTGAATTTTATAAAACAAAGATTGTCAAAAACTTAAAAAACATTAAACATCAAGACAAATAATTGATGCTTAGTTGCTTACTTTAGACAGCTAAATGGCTAAACACTACTTCAAACTCAATACATTGATCATTGTCATTATAAACATTAAAAATAAATAAAGAAGCTTGCAAATGGATAACTGGATAACTGCCAATTCCTATAGGTTGGATGAGGTTTCAATGAGAAAGGTATCAAATGAAGATGATTAATGATAATTATGGTTCCACGAAGTAAAACTGAATAGTCAACGGATTCTTTAGAAATTATACAACCATTTAAAAATCGATGACATTAATAACTCAAGGTCTAGCTTATAAAGAAAAGCAATGTTTACAGCATTTAAGATGCTTCTAACCTTGGGCAAACCAGTACTTCCACTTGTGTACATTATAACTGCAACATCAGCTGAAACCGGATAGTCAGCATCAACAGGATTTTCTCTGCCAAGACTCTGCACATCAGCAAACGAAGTGATCTTCCAGCGACCACTCTGCTCAACTGATACGGCGGTAGATGGAATATCAGCGTCCATACATATCACATGTTTCACAGTGTCAAGTTGTCCACTTAAGTCTACCAACTTTTTCAGTTCTTTGCTCCCACAAATCACAGTTGTAACCTCAGTCTGGTAATTGAGAAGAAAAAATGGAAAAGATATATATTAAATACTGGATGGCATAGAGCCAGAGACACAGATGAAGGGGATGGAAAAAGTTATAACTCCAACAATTTAGATGCAATTTTCTGAATGAACTTTATGGAAATTTTCAAGTATCAACATACAAAAGGAGCAAGACTTGAGTGATACTTTTCGGCATTGGGACGTACCTAGAACTCATGAAATTGGTATCTAGACATGACAGATTTAATTAAAAAGCTTAATCAACTGATGTAGAACAGTAGAAGGAGGAACTAGATAAGAATGGCTAGAGTTAAAGGATATTGCTCAACAAAGCTGGAACACAAAATTGAGAGGTAAATATTATTTTCTTCTTTAAATTTTATAATCCGGCATAGGCTCTGTTACTAGAATTACATAAATTACATTGTAAGTTCACACCTAATTTAGAATTCTAAACAGACAGCATTTTCGATCACTTCCAACAGTGTTCCACTTTTTACAGCGCATACACAGAGACAAAGAAAGGAGAGAGAAAAAGAGAAATTAAACCTCATTCAAAGAATAGCACAGTGCTTCCTCCCCTAAGGATGCATATATGGTCACCACTGTGACATTGCGTCTGAAGCAACCCTGTCAGAAGGAAACCACATCACCCATACTGCATTATTGACCAAAATACTCCCAACACAACTGATGCGGCTTTTCAGATGGAACTTATTGTTATCCCCATCACTTTTATGCAGGGCCAAGAGAGCATGTACCATGAGTAAGATATAGTTCAATTACATTAAGTGTTATATTAAAAGGTTTCAGTTGAATTAGACAAGAGATTTTTTTTTTAAAAGTCCAACATATATGATAAGGCAAACCTGCAATGCAACAAACCATTCTGCTCTTGTATCAGCGAAAATTGCTACTCGTTCCTCCTTCTTGTGCCCAAGCCGAGCTAAGCCAGAAGCAAAGTTGCAGACTGTTTCAAACGCTTGACCATAGGTTAGCCACTCGTACTCTCCTAAATGAAGTTTCTCAAAGGACCTTCCATTATCACCGACTTCAGACTCCCTTGAAATCAACTTCCGAGTTCCAAGCAAGTATTTATCACCATGCTCCTTGCAAGACTGCTCAAAAAGTTCTGCAAGAGTAGAGATGCCTTCCCAGGATGTGCTCACTAAGGAAGTAAACCGATGGTTTCTAAGTGCGCGCCCCAGTTCCCCACCACCGTCAACTGGCATCCCCCGTTTCTTTTCCTTCTTTGAATTCCGAAGAAGAAGAGTAAACACGAGGGGAACAAGAACACCGACAATATAAGCACTCATATTTCAAGGATGGTATGGTATAGTATGGTATGGCCCCCCAGCGGAATCTACCAAATCAATGCTGAGTTCTAGAGAAACCAATTTCCTTCAAAGGAAAACAAACTATCAATCTTCTTACAGCCCAAATGTAAAAACTTTCAATACAACAAAAAGCAGCTAAAGTCATAAACGAACTTTGCATTGCGTGAACTAGTTTTTTTTTTTTTTTTTTTTTTTTTTTTTTTGGGGAAAAAAAGACTTTAACAAACAGAACGTAAAAACAACAAACAGAATTTTTAGGTACCTGAAAAAAGGGTCAACTCAGATTAAAAGCAACCTTAATTTATCAGCATTACAAGAAGAGATGCAGGGAATCGAAAGTCGAAACCTATTATGGGCTCACGCAGAACTCAACGACGTAAAACGTGGCGGTTTTAAATACTAGCTGCGGGCGGAAAGAACGAGAGTTGAGAAGTTGGAGTTTCAGGAGGAAAGGAAGTACTTTTTTTAACTGAAGTACTTTTTGTTTTCTTTTGTCTTCAGTGTTTCTGGTCGCAGTTACGAAAACAATTGGACTCCTATGGACCACACACGTGGCTCATTTCGCCTCTGTTGGTCTCAATCTGGACCGTACAATCGCATGACGGATGTGAAGCATGCGGCCCAAATGTCGTGTGGGCCCATCTAATGGATCATCCTTTTTTCCTTTCTTCTCTAAATTTCACTCATGAAAATTGTATTGCAATTTTATTAATTTTCATTTTTTAAGTAATTTAATAAACAATAAAAACTCTTGTTCCAAAAGTACCCTTATTTTGATCAAGATGTGTCGGATTTGATATATTGTTCGCGAAAGAACTAGGAAATATCCAGAAAGAGTAAGACCATGTAAAAGTTGTTAATCAATAATTGGTTCATACACTTACGTTAAAATGAGGAGCACATTAAAAACATAAGATTCAATCCTTGATTTAAAGTTTAAAAGGGGGAGGAAATAACGTTGATTTGAACATGTCCAAGGCGCTTGCCTTACGCCATTATCCTTGACCAAAATAAAGTACACTCTCCGCTTTGATCCTAAATTAAAAAAAAAAAAAAAAAAAAATCAGGTTGATCAAAATCTAATTAGACAACGAAATAATAACATAGGCCGGACGGATCTTCTTCCTCCACATATACGGAAAAAGGATATTCTCCCAAAGCACAAGAGAGACTTGATCTCCCATTCATCAACCATTGGGTGTTTCCCCCAAAATCTCGTTAATTTAATATATACGAACAGAAATGACCTTATGTCCTCATGAAGCACAAGCAAAAACTACACGTCATTACCCCCAGTCCCTAACCACTGAAACAAAAATGTGTAAACCCAATAACAGCCTGCTTAAGCAAGTGATGTAAAAATTTTCAATCCACATAATCCATAAAATTAAGGCTCTATATTTTCCCATTCCTGTTTCTATTCAAGGTTGGTGCTGATTATCTGTGATTCTGCCGGCATGGTGAAAAATGAAACCAAATCCTCAAAAGAAAGGTAATGGTAATGGTACTGAGTTGTATCATAACCTAGTGTGTTGCCGATCTTCCATTTGTTGTATCAGTATCATGAGGATTAGGATTTCCCTGTGGGGACGGCCCTGAAAACATTTCCATCATTGATCTCAATGCACCTGTTATGTCCTCAGGCATATTTTCTCCGAAATTTAGATTGATATTACCGCCAATTCTAATTCCAGGCTCATCAGATCCACTCACATTACTATCTTCTCCTTGTCTATTTTGAGAAGGCTGTACCTGGTGCATATTTGAAGCCATGTTCATAAGCATGCTTGCGATATCAGGAGGTAAGGCATTAGTGTTGAAAGGCATTGTAAATGAAGGTGGTGTTCCATGACTTCCGAACCCGCCTGTTGACTGGTTTGATTCTTGGTTATAATGACTGGAGCTCGTAGTCTGCAAAGGAACAGAGAAGAAATAGTAAGGTTATCGTATAGTTTTGTTTTTGGGTGGGCCAAGTTCCAATCTCCCTCGGTGGACAAATAGGTTCTACAATTTGATAGTGCCAAATCATGAGAAGTTTTCTGATATCTAGTATGACTTGGAAAGGAAATTTGATGATTAGATAGCATATTACCTGATCCCATCCTGTCCGTTGCCTCTCTTCTCTCAACTTCTGCTCAGCCATCTATGTTTCATAACGACAATGTCATCATCGATAGCATGATACCAATAACAACTATAGCAAGAAGAAAGAACAAGAAGCAAAACCAACCCGAATATTCTCTTTGACAGCTTCATTATTTGAATCCAATTGCAAGGCTGCATAGGCAATACGGTAAAAATACTCGCATTACTGCATCCAGCAAGGAATCATTGATCTAAAGGATTTACAGAAACTAACTTCATACCAACCTTTCTTAAATCCTTCTTCAATAGCATCGTTGTAGTTCCCTTGTGCATAATATGCTAAGCCCAGACGGCTGTATGCCTTGCTATAATTTGGGTCGATATCAATGGACTTCAGACAGTCTCTGACCGCTTCAGCGTATTTGTGGGTCTGGGTGTAAGCAGCTGCCCTGATAAGCAAAATCATAGGAAAAGTAAAAATGAAAATTCACACAGAGGAGAAAATTATGAAAATGTAGGAATTAATAAATAAAGAAGAGTTAAAATTAATATAGCCTAGCCAAAAATACAATTAATCATAATGTTAACCTTTCCTTAATTCTCAGAGACCAATTTGCCATTAATTTTATACAGTAACAGAATTATTACTCACCTTTTCCCCCTTTGTTAATTAACAACTGAAAGATATGAAATATCAGGTTTAAGTTGTAAGCTATATTTTCCTCCTCCTCTGCATTATAACATTTAAAACAAAAAATGGAATATAACTCATAAGAAATCTTAAGCCAAATGACTAGGATGCCTCCTGTCTAGCACGATATAAGCGCCAACAGATAAGCTACTGCAGTCTTGAAAAGGAATTTCTCTAATTTCTGCTAATCAAGGGGCATATATTTAGCATACATAAGAAATTACCGACATGTGAATGTCAGTACTGCACCTGTTAGAGTAGTAAACAGCATTATTTCCGCAAAGTGCAATAGCGAAAGAATACAACTCAATTGCATCAGAGTACTGCTGCAACTGCATGACCCTATTACCTAAAAACAAATAAAAATTTACACCCAATCAGCTTTAAAATCAAATAAACAACATAAGATGTTATCAATGAATTATGTATTCTCTAAATGGTTATTGGCTTCAATCTTTGTGCGGAAATGAAATTATGTGTGTTTCCATTAATAAAATTTAGGTGTCCCTATCAATAGTCATTCATTTATTCTATTTATATTGAGGCATTAAAATACCTCACGCCAAGTATCTTATTGAGAAGAATTCATGACAGACAGTAATGATAAGGAATAAATATTAGACACAAACAGATTTTTCTCAAATTTCCAAGAGATCAGATAAGTGTATAAGAACTTCAAGATTTAAAAGCACATCAATTATCGACCTAATTGAAGACATATAACCTTACGAGTACCTTGACATTTAAATATCTCAGCCAGATTCTTCTGATTATATGCATGAGCACCAGATTTTTCCATCTCCTGACATGATGCAGCACAATAACTTTCACTTGTCAATAAATATCCTTCTGAATGTTTATTCTTTTGTTTCTTAGCAAAAAAAATATAGTTATATATATATTTATATATATATATTCTTTTGTTTCTTAGCCAAAAAAATAATTTTCACTTGTCAATAAAGGTATATACTATATAGTGGAACACGAATAGCAATGACTTGGATCTCCGTAGATATAAAGCAATAAAATCATCCAAATATAGAAGCAAATAACAATCTTCCACATACACCTGCCTAATAGTATACCCAATCAACTACAGGATTTCAAGAGAAAAAATAAACAAATAAAACAAAACAAGACAATGCCTGATAGGAAGCACTGTGTGCAACAATGTTCTATTCAATTTGCAGAAAAATATGTAAGACTAAAAGGAAAATACCAATCATATTTAACAAGTTCAGATTCGCAGAAAAGCTACTGAGATTGCAAACAATAGCTATATCATCCCTCCATCAAGATATGCCTCAAAATCATTGCTTTATTTGGAACTAAGCTCTATTTCATGTGCCTCAAAAGCATTGCCTTAAACCAGTACCAACCCAAGTCTCTTTTTCTTAGTCCCTAATTTCTTGCTTCATTTGCTTCTGAGCTACAACTCACCTTGACTAATTTTTACCTTGAAGGGAATAATTTTTCATGTTCTCCTTACAGTATGACATACAAAGGTCGAAACATAGCACTTCGAGAAAGAAAATTATCTCAGCTTAAATCCAAGGCACTGAACTATCACCATCTCCATGCCCTTCTCCAATAACATCAGGTCTTCTCTTTTACACAATCACAGGGCACTGACCATTTCACCTAAGAGGATGAGTACGGTACTTCAAAAAACTTTCATTTCTGATGTCCTTCCATACAGGCCAGAGTGGGAGGGACTGAAAAATTCATTGTGCTGGCAATTCATCTTGTTCAATCCAAGTTATGCAATTTTCAGCAAGTGTAACAGCATAACCTGCTACTTAAATTTTGCAAGGTAAAATTATTCTTTTTTTTTTTCTCTCATTTCAATTTTTGCAAGGTAAAATTATTCATTTTTTTTCTCATTTCATTTTTAAAAAGGTAGGGGGGTAGGCAAAGTCCAAATCGATTTTTAAGCCCCTACTTCCCCCGGGATACCAACCGAAGTACAATTATTCTTTAAATATACTCAATACAAGGAAATCGAACAACCAACCATTAAAAGAAGCAAGTAGAAAAGCAAAGAAGAGAGAACTAAGTAAATTTAATATTCAGCAGAAACAACAAAAGAAAATAATCGAGAACATATTTCATACATTAATCGCATCATGAAATATCCGTGAGGCCTTATCCACTTGGGAAGGGTCATCATTCCCATCAGGCATAGTCCTAAAATAATGAATTTTCTCAAGTGCAGCAAAAAATTGGCCAAACAGTTCATCTTTTGAGACCCCTGCAAATCAGAGGGCAATTCAGAAACAATTAACAAGCAGATAAGCCAAAGTAACATGATATTTCAGAACAGCTTTAATCACACTGGAAAAATGAACACGAATCTTCAATCCAACAACCTTGCAAAGTGAATGTCCAAAATATGAGGTTTTCAAGCCTGTTTTATTCATTCATCACTTACTTGTTTCTCAACTAAGTTAAGATAATTCAAACCCCGACAAATCCACTATTATAATGTTTTTTAATACCATTTTATATCATTCACTTTCCTGAATATGGAAGGAAAAAAACAACAACATATACCAACCTGTAGAGTCAGGTTCTTTTGTCCAGTCTTCACCCTGATCAAGTAGAACATGGAATTGGAGTCAAAACTTGAAAGCAGCATTTCATTGTAGAAGATCTAAAAAGGAAATAGGATCTATATATGATGATGATTTTGGCAAGAGCAACAAATGCACAAAGTAAAAAAAAAAAAAAAGAATGATAAAACTGAGAAGGCTAGAACCATGGATTTTGAAGCTTCTGAAAACTTGGCATCCACGTTCTGGGCAGTGGATGAACTAGGAGCATTATCAGATTTGATCCCTAAAGTACCCCTTGCTTGCAGTGAATTAAAAATATCAATCAATGAATCGGGTTTTCTCTGACCGTCAGCAGAAGGTGAATCAAGCTTAAACACCTCAGTCAAACATTCTCTGGCAACCTCAAGACCTTCAAGATCAACCCCCGGAGCAGGTTCAACTATCAAAACACATGTAGCTACCATCAAGAAGAGAATTTAACAAGCTGAGCAACGAAGCTTCAGCAGTAACCACATATAAGCATCAAAGTAAGGCTGGGAGAGACATGGCATAACAGACAGGTACTCTAGACCAACAGGAACTTTAACTGTTTACTAGCACCATTATAATAACCCCAGGCACCATCATCATATTCATTATCACAAAATAGAAGTTACATCTCTTGCCCGTCCGTTTCCTATTTTTCTCGAACAAAAAAACTTCCCCTTTCAACATAAATGTTAATCCTTCATTCAATTTACTATGAGATAATGATATAAAAGAAAATATTGAACGAAATAAAACCGACATTTAATTAGATTCTAAGCATGATAGCAGAAAGAACTAATTGAATGATCGTTGACCTAAAGAAAAAGAAATAAAAACATGAACTTGCATCCAGATGATGAGAAGTGAGAGAGAGGGCGAGGGTGGGACCAGAATCGAGGAAATGGAGGAAAGAGCGGACGATGCGGCGAGAAAGCGGGGAATCGGTCTGTATCCGGGAGTTCGCCATGGAAATTTGAAAACAGAGGACTCTAGCAGCTGGTCATAACGGCGCCGTATTAATTTGGTGTCTTGCAGTTGGAGCCAGGTTTCTCTCTGTCAGCGAGCAAGTCTTCCCTGGAAAGCTGGTGTTTGGTTCAAGGAACGATAGTGGGGCGTACTGGGGATGTGTTACTTATTTTTATTTTTATTTTTTATGCTTATCACAAATATTTTGTATTTATTATTATTAATAATTAATAAGTGCAAGTGCTTTTTCTTAAATTAAGTAATATTGTGAATACCAAGCGCATTTCTCAAATAAACAATTGAACAAGGTATGAAGTTAACTTTCAGTAATTGAAACAAAAATGTTAAAATAATTTAATAACGTAATATCATTCTTCTTATTATTCCATGAAGTAAATGGAATAAGGATTTTCAGTTGATGAAAGTTATTTTCATTTTTTATTCGAAATTATCCTTAATGGTAACTTGTGTTGTAAGCATCTTTTTAGTGATATAAAATATTATTAAAATTAAGAGTATTAGAAGTAGGGGAAGATAAATTCGGGGTTCGAATCAATCAGATCGGATTTTGGATTAATTGAGTTGGGAAAAATGTAATTTGAACTCAACCTAAACATGTGATTCGATTAAATCCAATCCAAATATGTTAAGATCATATCAAAGATTTATGCTTGTTTTGGCTTTGATTTTTTTTTTTTTTTCAGATCGAATCGGGTTTGACTCGATTTGATCAAGATCCAACCCAATTATATTAGAGCCTTCATCCGAATTCGGTTCGAAACCAAAATTTTGGATCGGATTAGGTCGGATTGGTTTGGGTCATTTGCCCACCCCTAGTTGGAAGTGCGATTAATCATATGGGTCAATTAATAGAACTGTAATGTGGCAGTACAGGAAAATAAGTCACCTCGTTTCAATCTCACAATATTTAATTTCCTTAATTATATCAGATTTACCCTGCCTTGCCCAGAGTGTGAGAGTACATCCTTCGAATATTAAATATGCTAAATTTAACCATACCCATAAGTATTTATGTGTTATCCCAAGAATTTGACTAGAATATCGCTTATACCATGTAATATGTTCGTAGATGAGCAATTGTCTCATGTAATAAAAAAAAATAGTATTGCACAATGTGTAACATTCAGTAATATAAGTTGTAATATGAACAATATTCTCGTGTAATTAAAAAAAAAAATAGTATTGTGCAATGTGTAACATTCACGCTGTGTGGACAGTGGACGCACGTGTGATGGAACTCGAAAATAAAATTGGAATTAAATTTTTTTCCTCAAATTTTATGCTTCACAACTAATTACGGAAATCTATTAATTAATGAGATACTTAATTTTCTTTTTGGCACAAAACAATTCCGCAATATGAAAGCATTTTCACCTATTTTCCATGCTACTCCACTTCTCCAAGAATAATAATAGTAATAATAATAAGGGTCCCTTGCAACAATCAATCTGAAATGAGAAAACATGAGTAGAAAAATGTCAAATTCCAAAGGAAAGCATTGCAAAGCTTTTTGCTCTTTACTCTGTTTCTGGTTAAACGAAACGAAAGCATTCTGTTTTTGTTTTTATGACCCACAAAAAAAAAAAAAAAGCTAACGATTACTTCCGACAGCCTCTTTCCATCAAGCGGAATGCAAAATCGTAAAACTTTTATTACGGAATTGGAATTTTCACGTCCTTTTTCTGCAAATTTCCTCAAAGTAACATTTGAGAAAAAGAATATGAGAGAGTGAGTGGATAGAGAAAGAGAGTAAAATTCTCTCATACTTTTTTCATGTTTCTCTATCTCTAACACTACTCTTAAGTTAATATCCTATTTAACGCAACGTTGTTGGATCAAACAATAAAGACATTGTTGAAAAAAAAAGGTCTTATTCCATATGAAATGAATGCCAAAGGAAAGAGAAGACAAGAAAAAAAAGGGTTTAGAAATGACTTTCATTGCATCTAAGTGTTAGAACAAACACAAAATTCAGCTAGACAAGTTTATCGGGAGCAGCCAGGAAAAACAAGGCCGTGACATCTGACAGCCCTAATTGATATATGGGTAATTTTACAAATATAGGTGAACAAATATACAGCAATAAATGACTGATAATGTATGCTGTTTTAAAGGCTATAAGTTTCAATCAATTTAGAGAATTCAGGGGTATGTAAATAGCCACAGATTATTGCAAAATCATTCTTCCACAATACAGCCATGCTCCCGTTCTGATAAGGTTTTCAGCCGCTTGCCGGAATTATCTTCGAATGCAACAACAGTCTTGTGTAGATTACTGCAAGAAGAATGCGGCACATGTCGACATAACAGGTTGCCAAGCTTTATATATTATGATATACAAGAACAATTAAATGTCTTGATTTACAATGTACGTGCCTTGGTTCAAACGTTGAAATGCTTTTGGAGCTAAACGTAGAAGAGTTCCCATTTAAAAGAACTTCTATCACCATGAGCAAAAAGCAGTACATTTGGAGCTTCTTTGAGCACAGGGAAGAATGATAAAGAGATTAAAGACCTTTAACTAATTGGAAGACGAAAGACAGATTATGATAAATGGCAATTAACAAAAACCCACTATCTATCTCTTATATTATCCCCACCCCCCGCCCCAGCCCCTAGAAAGTAAAAAAAAAAAAAATGTTAAATGGAAACAAAATTGATAACTGCTGATTCCCAGCTCGGTCTCTACCTCCATCTCAATAATGGTACAGTATACCAAACACACAGATGATATGAACGTAAACAGAGTTTTGCTTGAAAAAGACAAGAACAAAACCACGGGTTCTGAAGCTTCTGAAAACTTGGGATCCACGTTCTGGGCAGATGATGAACTAGGAGCATTGACCGATTTGTTTTCTAAGTTATCCTTTGTTTCCAAAGAGTTGAAAATATTGGTTAATGAATCGGGTTTTCTTTGATCGTCAGCATAAGGTGAACCAAGCTTAAACACTCCAAGATCAACTCCCGGAGGAGGTTCAACCATCAGAAAGAGAAAAACATGTAACTATCATCAAGAAGGGAATTTAACAAGCAGAACAACAAATCTTAATCAATCATCACACATAAGCGCAAACAATTCATTTATTAATCGTGTCAAAATATCAAATCATGAATATGACCTATTGATCATATTGATTCATTTAACATATTTAATAAAAAATAATAATAAATTATTTTTTTAAATTACAAATATATCAATATTATTTTTAAAAATAAATCTTAAATAAGTTAACTTGACATAAATATAATTTGTGTAAATTTATAATACAATATTTATATAGCATGAATAATTAATTTAATGTTGCGTGCGCGTGCACACACACATACACCATAATATTACCACGTATTAATTAATATTTGTGTTGTAAACTTGTAACCATATTAAGGTGATTCAACATGTGTACAACACATTTATTTTATCCTATTGTGTTTTATCAACTTATTTATTAATCGTATCAATATTTATCAATGGAATATGATAAAACAGTATTGTATCCATGTCATGTCGTTTTATCATGCGTAAGTCATTTCTTCACCTTTAGTTATTATAAATATTATAGTAAAAAATGTGAGCGTTTATGAAAACTTTAAAAATACTATAGTAATTACAAATGTATAATACTATCCATCTAAAAGTTATATAATAATTTAGAGAAAGATTTGTGTAAAACCATATAAAACTATGCAATAATCTAATGCCATGAATTTTAAGTAGATTAATTTAAAAATAAAATTATTTGATAAATTCGAGTGTATAACGTTAAGAGTTTCGCTGAGTAATTTTCAACCGACCAATTTTCTTTAGTTGGCATTGAAGTTCGACAACAATTCAATTCAATAACTTAAAATTTATGCTTAACAACTAATTCGGGATTCCAAAATAAGAAAGCATTTCAACAGTTTTCCATGCTATGGTATTTCATCAATAAGGATAAAAGAAACAGTCTGCATTGCAAGAAAACGAATTCAAATGGCATCCTTTTCATCTTCCGGACAAGCACACATACACATTTGTCAGCAAAATTTTATGCGAATTGTTGCATTAAACGTGCCTTGACTATATATACACCAATTTTTTCTGAAATATTTACACAAACCTGAAATGAGTGGCTGAATTTGTTGGATTATTTTCTACCCTAAAGACGGCCAAGAGTTGTATGGTAACGATTCCCAACTAGTAGATCAAGCACTGAGTTAAGGAATTTTCAGTTTTCCAATAAACATAAATTATGCAGTAGGTGTACTAAACTTTGCGCCTCTGAGATCTTCTGGTAACCTGAATAAGAAAAAGATGCATGACCAAAAATGAGATGTGAATGTTTATGTTAAAAGACTCATTTTTTTTTTTTTTTAAGGTTAAAACAAAGGCTCTCATTTTTAATTTTTATGACCGAAAAGTTTTTTTAAGGTTAAAACAAAGGCTCTCATTTTTAATTTTTATGACCGAAAAGGATATGCTAACTATTACTTCAGATAACCTCTTTATTTTTAGTGGAATCCAAAATCATAAAACTGTCATTGCAGAACATAGCTTTTCACATATGTTTCCTGAAAAATTCCACAGAAAGTAATATTAAAGAAAAAGAGCTAAGGCTTACAGCATCATCATTTATATTGATGACTTCCGAGGCTGATGTGTCTTCCCAAACTTTCCTCCCCCGTTTCCCCTTTGCTGGTCCTACATATTGGCCAATTAACAGCAACAGAATAGCAATAAACTTAACCAAAGAATTAAGACACTCCTGACTTGTAGAAAATTATATAAAACGTTACTTCTAGAAAGAATAACAATAATTGAGGATGTGAGTTGGACGTAGTGAATCATGCTTGACCCAGCAGAGGCAGACACTTCAAAGAATCAAGCAAACAGTTCTAGTAGTTAGGCATGCAAACCCATCATCAGAGTAAGGAGTCCATAATATTAAAAGTTATGTGAAAACTAAATAGCTCATATAATGGATCTGAAATTTAAAATCTAGTATCCACGCTCCACGCCAACCTGGTCTGCTTCTAATGGAGATCCTAGGAATATGTCAGCAAACCAATAAAGTACTAAGAGAATGTGCCATCACTCAATAAGTTACAGCCTAAACATTTAATGTACAGTTTGTGAAATGCTTGAACTAATGTTCAAATTTTCAAATCCCAGTGCTACCCATTAGGATGACCAGCGGAAATTGTCACATTACTTTTATGTTAATACTACCAAAAGAAAAGAAAAGATTTAAAGAAAACAGAAAAACAGAAGCTGTTTAACTTTCATGGCATATAAGTGTAGAACAAACTCAGGCTAAACAAGTTTAATGCAGCAGACAAGAGAAACAAGGTTTCAAGGGTAAATAAATATACACAGATTATTACCAGTCAAAAGAACTGCTCTTCCACAAAACACCCCATCCTCCTGTTTCGATAAGGTTATTAGCTGCTGGGCAGAATTGTCTTTGAATGTATCAACAGTTTTGTGTAGATTACTGCAAGAATGCATCACGTCACTATAACAGGTATATCAAGCTTATATAGAATGATATACAAAACAAGAAAAATGTCTTGATTTACAATGTTTATGCCTAAAGGTCAAATGTACTCCTGCAGAAATCTCAAAACAATTTGCTAAATGCTAATGCAGCTAAAAATAGAATACTACAAAATTAAAAGAACTTGTCTCAATAAGCAAAAAGCAGCACCTCTGGAGCTCCCTTGGGCATAGGGAACAGAAAAAATGGAAAAGAAAAAGACAGAAAGGAAAACTGAAAATGCTAACGAAAATGATAAATGTTGAGTCCCAGCTTGGCCTCTTCTTACTGTCCCATTTATGTTACAGGATACACAATGACAAATACACACACACACTATGTTGACACAAATAGAGTTTAGCTATCCCATGGCCCTCCATCAACAGTAATATTACTAAAGAGTCTGAATTACCGTGAGAAGAATTCCCACTAAAGAACTCACTCCAACAATCATGAAATATATATATATATATATATATTCAATAAAAAATGAATTTTGTTTGTAGGTAAAATAAATTGACAAAAAGATTCCTGAGAGAAAGGGACTAGGTACACAAGTAACCATAAAAGAAATTGACATAAAAAATAAAGACTCTTGCTCAAGTCTCTAACAAACCATAGATAGCGAAGGGAGGAAGGACGGTATGCCTGACAAATAAATTTGAATGAATTATAGCACTCAAGTCCAAACATTCAAGAGAGAAATTATTAGGAACTCACCCATGCCGTGAATGTAAGATATTTAGGTCCTCTTCCAACAAAACCTCCTTACCGCAAAAATCAGTCAACACATAATAGCATCAGGATATAATTTACAAGTGAAACTGATAAAGACAACAATAGAAGATAGATTAATTTGAATAAGAAATTTAAGCAACAACCAAAACCCAAAATGACAATAATAATAATGGAAAAGGACATAAATTAGCAATTGGGATTTCTTTTTAAAAATTAAAAATAATAATAATAACAGAGGACCCACTCCCTAACTCCCTACAATAGCCACAACAGCAAATTCTTGATATTTCATTCTTACCCTTTCAGACAAGGCGTCACCAGAAATAGTCTCACAGCACCTGCTATCCAAGCATAATAACTCGAAATCTCCACTGCCATTAGCAATCTGCATAGTCAAGGAGATATTTTCAGCATTGTTCCAAAGAAAGTCAGGGCAAATACAAGAACAATGGGATACCAAAAAGAGTTCAAGTATATTTACAGCATGTGATAAATTAAACAGCTAGAATTAAAAAAAAAAAAGAGTCTCACAGGAGGAGTATTAAACTTTTCAAAAGCTAGGAATACAGACACATAAACAAGCAATAAATTAGAAGATGGAAGTCTGTTGGTACAGAAATCAATTTGATTTCCCTTCAACAAGCTAGATCTTTGGCCATATACATAAAGTTTCACAATTTTCCTTCAAATTAAAAATAAAAAGAAAAATAAAAAGAAAAATAAAAGGAAAAGAAAAGAGGGTGTAGGTATATGTTCTTGAAAACAAGATCAGAAAACTTCCACAGTTTGTCCCATGGATAGTAAGAGCAAATGCAAAAGCAACAAAGATGCAGCATAAACTTTGGATTCCAACCTCATACAACTTTCCTCATTCTTATCCAATGATGTCCAATTCAAGATAGTAAGAGAAAAAGCAAAAGCAACAAAGATGCAGCATAAACTTTAGATTCCAACTTCGTACAACTTCCCTCATTCTTATCCAATGATGTCCAATTCAAATAACACGTTAACCTGGAATCTGGACAAAGACCAAATAACACCATGATGATTTATCTATGAGTACGGTATACATACGTTCACACCGCAGGGTTCCTTGAACTTGGCCCTGTTGTTTATTGAAGGGTCAGCGGTAACAATACTACTGACTGGCCTGACATTTTCTTTCAAAGAAACAGTAGTTCTCTCCATGTTCTGGCATGAAACTTGTGAATCTGTAAAAGATAACTCCATAGCTACAGAATCACAGGAAGAATGTAATTCCTTCTCCGGAGTCGTGGCCACACCTTTTGATGCACCATTTTTGCACTTAACAGTAGAACACTTATTGGGTTTATCTACAAGTGTAGTTGCTACATGGGCCCCCTTTGTTTTATATCTCATACTGTTTTCTTGCTTGACATCTTTATTTTTGGGCCTTATCATCCCACTCGATGTCAAATCAAACTGTTTGCATGCTACCAAGTTTAATGTGGGGTATGTTGCAACAGAGTGTTCGCTACCCTCTTGACGTTTCTTATTACGTTTAGGAAGAGTCTTAGGAGGCTGAAATATAAAGTAGAATCAGCGCACACCAAAATGAAAAACGAAATAGAGAAAATTCTTTACATGATAATTATAAGAAACATATTATCAATTCAGGGAAAGAAAGCTTCTGTAAACATACCAGAGAAATATGAGATTTGAAAATATGAACAACTGTCTCAACAAAACTTTGTTCAAAATAGCTCTGAGAAAGACATTCTGAATTGGCCTGCACAGAAACTTAAATTAAATAAGGTCCATTACAATGTTTTGTGTGTTAAAATTTTTTTAACACCTTAATACTTACCTCTCCATTCTTCCTGGCAAGACTAACTTGATATAAGGATAATGGCAAAAGAATCCGTCTAACAGCTCGTGAGGAGATGACATTATGATTCAATTCTTTTACAGTGGAGATTCCAATGTCTGCTAGCATGTGCAATTTCTGCGTTCTCATATCCTCACAATCAATATAACATAAAGCAAGGAATCATGAAAGAAAAAGGCATCTAAAAGGCTCAATGCTTACAGGAGTTCTGTGAGCATCAACAGCATCCTCAGCTTTTTTAATAGCACGAAAAATTGTAAGCAAATGTAACACAGCATCATTAACAAGACCCATGTCACCATCAACAATGCCAGGATTGAGTAATGCCTGCAAGAGCGAAAAAAGTGGACTGCAAAAAGGAAATGTTCCAGTTAGTGTCACTTCTAGTAATAATTACATTAATATTCAGAAAACTAGGCAGCCCAGGCTCCAAAGAAAAACTGTCGTATGATTTAAACCTACCAAAAAAACTGAGCAATGATCCCTTCATCTTCGCAGTCTTCAGGTGGGAAGCCTCTATCATGTGCAAGAATATGGATCAAGAACACCACTACATATGCTGGATAATCAGTATTTGATACCCCTTGCACTGCAGAATTTCGGCGAACTCGAGCTTCTATGCTGTAATCCTTGATAAATTCGGCCATATATTTGAAAGACTGTATGAAAAGTGTCAGCACATAAAATATGATAAAATTAGGATCAAAGAATGAGAGTAATGATACAAAAGATATTTGCACATGATAGACACAAACATACATCATCTCGCAGATCCTTCTGACAATCTGAGGTGGCCAATGCAAAAGCACATGCATATTTAATAGGTATAGCGTGTGCTTTCAACCATTTGTGTGTTTTATCAAGGAACTTTCTCCTTACAAGTGCAGAGGAGTCCTGGAACATGATAGGACTCAACATAATCAACCAAGAAAGCAATGGAATAAATCAATGCGAAAAAACTTGATAATCAAAGAGCAAGACAATTTTCAGTTTCTTATAAAAAATAAAAATAAAAATAATTAAAAAATAATAATAATCATCATCATTATCATCAAAAAAGAGCGATAAAGGGAAAAGACGAAGGTAATCAGATAATTTGCACTCTCACTCCGTAGTAATCAGTTCAGGAGACATAACAGTGCTCTAAAGTTCTTCAATAGAGGCCAAACAACAAAATCTAAGTACATATATTTGCTGCTACTCTTTACATAATGAAAATCAGCATCAGAAACATTGGTATAATTGGATATCAAGAATCACAATTTGCATCCCACTGACTTTTTCAATACAATGAACTAGGGTATGGCAAAAAATCTACGATCAAATATTTTCCAAAATCACAGTCTCCCCGCTATGTCATGGTAACACCTACAACCATGTGTAATTACGAGAACTTTATACATCAGAAAAACAAATTAGAAAATACATTTCAGAAAATGGTAAACTTCAAAGCTACTTTTAAGTGCCATCAGAAGAAGCAAATTATCAGCTTAATGTGGCTTTGAACCTCAAATATCCAATGATAGTTCAGGGATCAAAATTTGTCAAATCTTTTGACAAAAAGAAAAAAGATAAATGGTACAAACTATAAGGTGCCTTTATGATGCATTATTATGCAATTTCTCTTCATTTCTTTTATAGAAAAAAGAAAGAAAAAGCAAAAAGCTAGGCATCATACCTACTACTAGTGTTCAAAAGAAAGTCAGTTCTACTACATGTCTTTCTCTAAAGAGCAATTTCTCTCCATTTTTTGGATAGACAAAAGAAACAAAAAACAAAATGCTAGCTATCATAACTACTATTAGTGTTCAGAAGAAAGTCAGTCCTACTAGATGTCTTTCTCTAAATCTTGTCTATAACATTTCTATAGTGCAAAGTTTTCAAACAAATTCATATGCAACCATCAATCTGCGATCAACTACTTTGGTACAATATGAGAGCTTTGAAAAGTTGAACTACTAATATCGATATACATCTAGCGTCGGCATGCTAGCCTCTTCATCAGGCACATAAATCAATCTGTGATCCACTCAATCAGTAGAATATGCAAGCCTTAAAACAACTAACTCTCATATCCTTATATAACTGTTCTGGGCATGCTGGCCTCCCGGTCAGGCACAGTTAAACCTGTGCTTACCTTGGACATCAAAATTGTAGAACAAAAGATATCTGGGGAAATATGCAAGTCCCATCTTCTGGAAAGCTGGAGAACAGATTTTGCAGCAGCGAATCTGACATGGGGGCTTTCACTGTAAAACAAGATAACTAAAATGCAAATAAGAATTAAAAAGTACAACTACTACTGGAGGAGGAAGAGGGGGGGGGGGGGGAAAGAACGCACAGGAACTTAATTTACAGTGCTAACTAATGAAGTTAATATGATGCAACATAACTATGAACCCTCCTTAGAAGTGCAACTATGAACCCTACTTAGAAGTGCAAATCCTTACTTTTGTATTCTGAATTCTTGTTTTTCTTCTGATAAGCATCAAATATGTTCTCAATTATGGATAAAAATGCTATCATTTACAAGAGGTAAGCTGAATGTTCTGATTTTTATTCTCTTCTACTACCCAGGAGTCCCTGGAGTTCAGATTTGTGCATTTTTTATAGTGGATATTACTTACCTCTTCAATGCTCTGTAATCAACTCAAACATACAAATATCAAATAATAATCTTTTTATCAAAAAAATAATAAAAATGCACCATTGACAGCTGTTAATCAATTCTTAAGACGCACACACTGTATAATGATATAATGTTTAAAGCTAACCCAAAGTCCATTCTAGAATAATACAACACTTGCCACACTTGCCAAAGGATGAAAGACCAAGGCACAACAAGATGCAATCCGATTTGAAAACAGCCAGTCAGCTTTCACATGAAAATTTAAGAGGAAACAACCAACATTAACACCTCCCATCAACATCATGAATTATTAAACCCAAAAAGTACACATGCATAAATTAATGACCAGAAAAATGGCAAAGACCTAATTCCCAGTTTCACAATTCAGATAGTAGAGGGCGAAAGCACTAGTTAGTCATCAGTGCAATGAAACTCAGTTTTGCTGTTGAATAACTCCAGATTATATATAGAATTCCACTAATAACAAATAATAGTTAAGTTAACGATGCTTGAAGATATTGGAGCTAAAGTTAAGACACCTAAAATATCCAAAGATTTTAGATGTTCATACCGCGAAATGTGACCATTGGGAACATCAGCCATTTGCAGCATCTCTGACAAAGTATCGAGCAATTCATTAATTTTACGTTTGAGATGAGATCCTCGATGTGGCAAAAAACTCTTGACAAGTGTTTTCAGACCATAACTCTGCAAAATGACAAGTAATAAACAAAAACAATCAAAAGAGTTAAACTAATAACTAATAAGCTTACCAAAAATATAAAACAACTACAAGTTGACAAGTCTTATCCAAACTCACCCTTAATTTAAAGGAAGTATCGCACCCAGAAGTCTCATCAAATGAAGCTAATACATCTGATGGTTCCCCCTACACAGATATAATCCAGATTTTAATTAACCAATTATCCAGAAGCATATGAAACACACAAGAAAATCTGCACGAAACTCTCCATCCAATGTATTACAGCAGAGTTAAAAAAAATGCAAAATGCAGTAAAGATAAAAAAAAAGTTACTTTTATAATATTCTCATAAATGTATCGGGTGATATCTTCACTTTGAGATTCAAAAGCCGAAGCAGAATACTGTGCAATGCTGCCCAAAGATTGCAAGACAGTTGGGATGTTCCTTCCAAAATGTAGAGAATCCACAAGTCCCTGAAGAGAGACAGAAAACAAAGTTGGATTATCTCTTCAAGCAAGCATATTTGAAAGTTCAGCGACAACTAATTGACATGCATTTAGAGATATAAAAGAATATGAAACTTTTGCACTTTCACTTTCACAACAAGACTACAATCAGTATGAAGTTAGTAATACTAAGAGTGTCAAAAGAGGTGCAGTGGCCTTAGAATGCTTGATATAAGCCACTGATTCAGCAAATGGCAGACAGTTTTCTTCCTGTGAAGATAAGCATCTACTCATGAACATCAAAGAGTGAATAACTTGTATGAAAACAACTTATGGAAGAAAAGTTAGGTATGAAATCACACGCAATGTACAGTTAATTATGAGGGGACAGCAGTAAAATAAGGATGAAACAGTCAAAGAAAATATGTGCTCCTTAAACAAGCAGATTGCTGATAATGAAATGTCATTAATTTCCCCTCAGTTCTTCACGAATGAAATGTCAACATTTGGGAGTACAAATATTAGCATCAACTTAACCCACAGATTTCAAGAAGAAACGTCTCATAGCAATTGCAAGTCAAAGCATATCTTTAGTAAATATGCATAAATATATTACTACACTTTCAGCAAAATCAAACACATAACTCTAAATGAATTTTCATCACATATTAAATAAGAAAAAGTCAAGCACAGCACAATAATTTATGCAAGTCAAAGCATATAAAGAAAATTATTATCCAGCAGTACTTAATTCAAATAAGTTGAGAAAAGTACACCTTGCATAATTCCGTGAAAACAAATTGCTCAGAAGCACCACTTAATGAAGCTACAGCAGAAACAGCGTGTTTCGACTGAGCTCGAGTTCCTTCATGACACAACCTCTCCAACAAAGGGTAAATATCACTGGAAATAAATAAATGAAATAAACTCAATTTCAGTACATAGAATTTAAAAAAAACAAAACAAAAAAAAAACCCAATGTAAATAAACAAAACAATGCAAAACCAGGAGGGCACAACACAGCAACCAAAAAAGGTTTCAAGAAGCCTGAAATAAACAAAATTAAACCATGACCGTAGCAGTTCAAAATTTTTCCTGTACCTTCAAGATTAAAAAAAACTACACGATTCCCTTAAGAAGGGCTTACCGTTATAGTTACTATTGATGCATCACCCCTCTAAACACAGTTACCTTATCCATTAAAATCTCTTTGTTTCATACCAAGCAGCTAAGATCAAAGTTCCACCTTCACCAAGGATGGTGTTCAAGGATGGCAGAAGGTTAATTTAGTGATACAGTACCTCCTGTATATATTCATACAATACCTCCCATGCATATTCACCATAAATTTGGTGGATGAAAAAGTTCAACAGATAAAAAGTACAATATGGTCAACCCTTACTTCAACAAAAGAACCTTTCAAAAGACAAGAAACAATATCTCTAACTAAATGTTCTTCCAAAGGTGAGCAAGCGATCCGATAACCAATTTATGCGGATCAGAAAGATAAACCAAAATTTTTCAAGCCTTGTATCAAACCAAAAATAAAACAACAAAAATGTTGGAAATGCCTACCCAACCAAGTTCATAGTGTACATAACAATGCACCATTCCAATGAAAAACTGTTCTTCAGCATCCACAATCAGTGAACAGAGGACTGAGAGGTTACCTATATTTGATTGAAATATGCGGGCCAGCTTGTGCCAAAACTTCAATCAGCTTATCATTAATCAGGCCATTCCTCTCTAACAACTTTTGAAATTCCACTTCTGAACCTCTCAGTAATGAAGGAAAAATGCTGATAATGGCCTACGCAGGTGAAATGCAGCAATAGTTAGCAAACCCAACATACAATATCTAACTGAACAAGTTTATTTTCATGCAGGGTATGTTCAAAATTAATTGAAATGTCATTGTTATTACAACATCAAAGGCTGACTCCATGAGAACCATGTTATGTGAAATTACTGCAGCCTCAACTTAAGTAAATGATTAAGATAACTTTTTTCTTTATGAAAAATCTTTTTTTTTCCCCCTAATTCACATGCCAAAGGTCTTTAATATAATCCCCTCATTTGACAAACTACCTCAGCTGAGCTGGGCATGGCACAGTTGAGTCAATGCTGAAATTCAATAAAAAGTGTTGGACATACCAAACAAAGAAAATCAAAAGGTTCATGCTCTGGCCAGCACTCTTACACAAATACAGGCTCAGAGAGCTGAGATCTAAGACTTAAGCTTCGATTGTATGATACAAATAAGGTGAAGGAAACATGCATCATGTGAAATCAATAAGAACTGCCCTTTTCCCCAATCTGGCGGGATCATTTTGTGCACAACTCGTCCCACATTTTAAGTTTTTCTTTAGCATCTTGCAGCACCAACAAGCATACAATGGTTTAAAATTACAGTCGCAATATTCATATCTATCAAAAGTTAAAATGAATTTTGAAATCACTAATATAGATAGTTACCTATATCTGAACTCAAACTTATTTAAAGAGTTTTTCACCTTTGTTTCTGACAATAAGTGAGAGAGCATAAAATGCAGATGAGTTTTGACTAATTTGGTTGGTTTCTGAATTGATATTTTTCCTCAAGTTAGAAAACTAGATTGAGAAAATTTGATGCTATTTTAGACAATGGAAACGAAAAGTAAAATCTTCTGAGCATTACTCTTACCAGAAGAAGGTTAATAGAAGAATCCTCAAGATGCTTATCTGCATATCTATTGCTGGAAAGCCCATTGACAATACAGTGGACATGCTCTGAATCAAATATATACAGGCATTTCGAGGTGAGAAACTGCAGAAATTCAAATTCTGGATGCTTATTCCCTATCAATTTCAGAAATTTATCCTGAAAAAGAAGAATAATGAAATTTTAAAATGGAAAACCAAAGGAGGCTAACATATCACGAATAGTCATCCAAAGAAAAAAGGCTAACCTTGATTTAGACTATACTTAGAATAATCAAATCTATTAAAAAAGCTGACCCTATCAAAATGAAACAACTTCTAACAGCATTGCAGACAATAAATGACAAGGATGTAGAAGAAATGGCCTTAAAAGTATGTAGAGAATCGCTTGGTGCAAAATAATCAAATCTTTCATCACTCTGAACCAATTAGATAATGTCTAAGATTGAGCTAATTAAAATCAATCTCAGGCTTCTCATTGACTTTAAAACACTTTTTTAACTAATTTCAGTAGCCTTTGACAACCATAAAAAGTATCAAAATTAAGGCCTAGCATCGAAACTTTACACAAATGATTTGTCCAAGCTCCGGTACTGAAACAACCTGTTTACGAGCAAGAAAATAAAAGCCATTAAAAACTGATTTCATTATCTTTAGATAACAGATGAAATACATTCTGCACTTCGTGTTTCCGCACTTTGTGAACTTTCATATTGCAACACAGTCCAATTATTCTTGTAGATCCTATCGTTATCATATAGGCATGAGATAACCCGGTGCTCTCTTGCCTACCGTGTATTTCTTTTCGGATACCCTGGTGCTCTCTTGCCTACTGTGTATTTCTTTTCGGCATAGCAAAGCAAAAGAACAAGCAATACTTGTTTCCCCCAGCGTAACTTGAAAAATTGTTCCAATTTCCAATCACTATAGCAAATACCAGACAATCTTAATTCACATTCAATATTTACAGAAGAAAATTTTCTTTCGGTCAATTACCAAATTAGGCCTGATAATTAATGAAAAGAACCAAAAACAAGTCCAATAAGATATTCTTGCTTCATATGTAACTTAGCTAATAGTACGTAATCACAAATATTTCCAATAGGAACAGCATCTAAAGCATGTAAACTTTTCAGCATAAGTACTAGATATATACTCTATAGAGAATTAAACAGTATCTACACAAGCATGCAACTGGTACACGATTCCTTTTGATTAAGGTAAAACAGGGAACAAGTAGAAGACGCACTCTCAAAATCTCAGCATTTTTTATGGTCATGTTGTCCAATAATTCCTCCAGTGAATTGAAAATTTTATTATCTTTCATCTCGTTCAATCTCTGAAAGCACCCTTCCGCCTTAGAAGGATCAGGAAAGGAAGCTGACATTTTCACAAATGAATTTTTCATTTTTTTGTATGTTTCTTCCTGACAACCCCCCTGCAAAACATGTTTATCATGCTTCATTAATCAAAATACAAGATACAAGCCTGTAACATTGATAACAAACATCACCAGATCACATAATAAGTATTTACATATCAAGTATTTACTCTTTAGCTGTATAATAGGGTAGGTGTTAGGGTTATTTTCTCATTTTTGTACTGGATTTCTAATGGTTCATATCTGGCTAAGTCTATACAGGCTGATGGTATACTGTAAACAAGGTGGCATTGACAGGCGAACCTTTCTAAGGGAACGTATCTGGTTAAGGTTACTAATCAGAAACACTTTTATAAACAGAATTGAAAGTGCAACACCCATTAAAAGTGCAAGGACTAGAAGGCAATGACAGTAAGCAACATGCACATAGAGCGTTATTTAATTTTTAAAACAATGCACCATACCTTCTCTTTCTTTCGTACAGATAAATAATATCGCATTTCTGAACGAAACCTGAAAACATTTATAATTGGTAAGAAAAGATTATTTCAGTCAAATTACAGCACTAATTCAGTAACGATACCTTTTTTTCTGAGATAAAACACAGTTCAGTGCTTTCAAATGAAGAGGGGTGAAAAGAGAAAACAAGTGCACCCAATGTCTTGTACGCTCCTCAACTTCAAGAACAGGAAACAAATCCTCCACAAGAATTCGCTCAATGTTTTGGGGCCTGGAAGTATTTTTGGATAGGAACATTGAAACTTTTATTAAAAAGAAGAGATAGAGGGGGTGAAAAAGAAGAACAAGTCCACAAAAAAAAGTGCCTAAACATCACAAAAATAAAAGATTTTTGTACTGCATATGAATATTTCAATAAAAGATTTTTTTCAGATAATAAAAACAGGTAATGATATGACAAGCCTTAGGTGCAGATGAGCAAACCTGAACTCCTTATAATCTTTATCATAGCAAAGCATCAAGATTTTACAAGGAATCTGTTCAAAACGATCGCATACTGTCATCTGGCCTTCACAACACTTTTTACAATATTCACGATATACTTCCAACAACTTTACCAAGGCCTTCTTTCTGACAGATATCTTCATAGAAGGAAACCATAATTGAGCATCAGAAATCCTAATCCTCTTTCAGTAAACCAAACTTTCTAGAGTAAAATTACCTTCTTATCCCAAAGTCTTTCAGTAGCTTCAGATATTAGTTTCTCTGGAACAAATTTGAGGTGAGACCTGGCAAGATCACAGGCAACAATCACTGCTTCTGTTCTCACTCTATCATCAAAGTCTAACAGTCGACTTTCAAGGGCAGCTGCTCATTGAGAAATCATAAACATAAGATACTGTAAATTAGATAATCAAAACTTTGGAATCAGGCAAAATGATGTACTAAGAATCAAGAAGAATTTTAAATAGCTTACCGAGAATTTCACAAGATTCTTTCCTAAATGGACCTCCCAAGTAGCATGCTTTAGCACAACGAAGAGCATTTAATCTAACTTCAGCAGATTTGTCAGAGAACCTTTTCAGAAACTCTACAAAAAGTTCAGGATATCTATCTGCAAGACAGTTATCTGGTTGTGCACAGATTTTTCCAATTAAGTTAACAGCTTTTATTCGGACATCAACCTGATCAATCTACATATAAAATTCAACTTATGTTAATAAATACAAACGAGTATGTGTTTCCAATTATAAGAAAAGAAGGACACTATAAAGGCAGTAACAAGAAAGTCACAATGTCTATTCCACATTAACTAATGAGACAGCACCAAAGAAAGAAAACATAAAGAGGGAAGTGATACCAGTAACTCTTGGATCAAGTTTGGGACGACGGCAAGAAGCATCTGAGGAGAACATTGAAAAATTTTAAACATAATTTCATGGTAAAATTCTTTGAGATCACCCTCTACAGCATCTCTATCCAAGAAACATGATGTTAAGAACCCACAAACAATGGGCTCAAGCTTTTCTGCACAGTTACGGATGACAGAAACAGCAAGCTGAGAAGCAGCATAAGGTGAATCCTGTAGTAGATGAAAGAGCAAAAAAATCATACTTCCAGACCAACAAAAAAACAAATGCATTTTTCCTTGAAAATCACGCATTAAATACACTCAACAACAAAGAAATCACCATGCTAGAAAGCTCAAAATAAAAGAAATCTCAGACTAAAGTGCAACAACTAAAGAAAATTGGGTCAAAAGAAAGCTCATTTTCCCTTGCACTATAGTGCAGAACATCATTGAACTTTTGAAAGTTTTGATCATTATACTTAACTGCATAAAAGTACAACCATGGAAACAATTTCCACCAGACTCTTACCTTTTCTTGCTTAACCAGATTCCACAAAACTACTTCCAAAAGTGGGAGAGAAGCTTCCTCATTTATAATATGAGTCATTATAGACAACATGTAGTTAATCAAACTTGATAAATGAGGTTCACTGCAGAGCCTGAAATGCAAGGCAGTCACTATCATTATCAATAGGACATATAACAAATGAAACTAATAAAGCTATTTGAAAACAAATTACACGAATTGCATTGAAAGAAAAAAGAGAGAGAGAAAAGACCAGTGTTCGAAGAACACCAAAGCTAAACTCAAGACACTAAACTAAGTGAATAACAAATGATTATTCCAAAAAAAGCTTCAAGCTGGAATATTTTAACAATTCCAGTGAAGGTTCTCGGCAATCATCAGAGACAATTATTTTACTGAAAAAGCAGGAGTTGCTAAGCAAGTTTTAGGCATCAAATTGTAGAGGAATGGATTTCTGTAAGAATTTACATGTAGCAGGTTTATTTCTGATGACATAAAAGTGGGTGAAATCAACCAAGTTTAGGTAACTCAAGAACGCATAGCCAAGTGAAGCCAAAATGTCATATTTTGAAGAATATTACTATTCAATCCAATAAAAGTTATTCACATTGTCCAAAAATAAATAAAACAATTTACCGTTGTTTGATGGAGTGGGTGAGGGGCAAGAAACCCATCATTCTAATATTTAATAGGTTTATCTAAAATATTTCAATATGATTGCAAAGGCATCATCTGTTTTACTAGAATACAGTCAAGTAAGCACACATATAACTTTGCAGTATACTTCATGAAAGATTTCAAGTTAAATAAAGGTGGTAACCAATTGTTGATTGATATAACGAGGATGAAAATAGATGTTTAATAAGACAGCAAGTTTTCTACTAGAAGTAAAGAGAGAGAAGAATTGACCTCACAACAGAGAAAAAATTATTAAACATTTGGAGAACTAAATCAATGCAGTCAATGTCCAGCATTATCACAAAACATTTAGAACGAGCAACGATCTCCAGTATTTTAACCCTCTTGGAAAAGAAAGGGCATCCGGTATTGCCAAGCTCTTTAAACAAACTGATAATAAGTTCAAAAACTCCCTGAAAATGAAAGAACTTACATAAATTACAAGGAATATAAATGCAACTAGAGCACAAAAATAGAAGCAAAGACTCACAACAGATTCACATTCAAAAAATTGTACCCTAAGATGGTTGTCTTCAAAGGGTGGTTCAGGAGCCAGGATCCGAAAAAGTTCACAGACACAAGTAGCCACAGAGAGCCTAACATCCTTATCATTTTGATGAAGCAGTCCATGCTTAATTATAGATTTCCTCAGAGGCTTCGTTGCAGCTTCTAACTTCTTGAGAGCTTCTGCCTTTTTGGAAGCTTCAGGTGACAGAAGCTGTTCAATTTTTGACAAAGCATTTTCGACTTGCTGCAAAGAAAACATCACGCAAATAAAAAAACAAATCATGTTGCATTTTTTTTAGCAACAACTGTTAATCATCTTCTCATCAGAGGAAGCACATCCCTAATAACGATTTATATAAGTAAAAAATAAATAAATAAACAAACACACACACACATCCCATACATGCTTGACGTAACAATCAAACAAAATTGTAACACAACTGTATGCCGTATCTGAAACTCCTATTTAACCAATTTAACATAAGATAGAAAATGCAGTCCTAACTATAATTGAAAACAAGATTTAGAAAACGCTGAATTCATTTCAAAAACATACTCAAATTAAAAAAAAAAAAGAACGATTTAAAACAGTTTTTCAGTATTTAAGAAATGAAATAAAAAGTAGTTCTAGACGCACTGACATAACTAAAACTGTCTTTCTCAAATCTTGAAATACAAAATTCAAGTTCCCGTTCTCATAAAACAAAACAGTCCTTCGAAAACAACATTACAAAATGCATGATGCAGAACACTCGCCTTCACATCTCGCACAATACAAGTATAGAATACAGAAGGAAAGAAGGAAAATAAGTCGCGAGTAGAGGAATAACGGTTTACTTTAAGGGAATCGAGGAAGAGGCCCTTGTTGAAACGAGTGAAAGAGAGTTTGGCGAGTTTGTCGCCCATTTCGGAGACGAGTTGCAGCGGTGACTCGGCCATAATAAAAATGGGGAAAAAGGAAAAGAAACCTTAGATTCCAGTTAGTGATTATTTAGCATTCACTCGTCTGTGAGTGAGGGTTTTGGGATCGTTTGGTATTTCTCTGTGCATTTGCTCGCAAGAAATGTGTGTGAGGACTAAGGAGGGGAGGGGGGAAACGAAGAGCGCGTGTATATGACGCGCGACATTTTGTTTTGTGTTTGGCGGTGATGGTTCTGATAGAGATCTAACGGTAAGGATAATTACTGGAATTATTTAAATATTCAATTTTTGGAAACCCGGGCTTTTCTGAAAATAGAAATTTGTTCCCTCACGCCGCTGCTTTGGTGTGCAGTTGACTGTTGCGATGGACAACGATGAGCTTGATTCGAAGAACGGACCGTTCGATGCTAGTACCCGTTAAATAGGTTTACATCACAATAATTTAGTTTTGAGAGTTCCCTAAATTTATAAATTTGATACAAATTTTTTTTTTTAGTTGATCTTGTAGAACTTAAGAGTGAATATTTAAAATTAAACAAGAGTTTCCAACAAATTGAGTTGGTGAATCATTCAATTGAATAACAAATTACTTAAGAAATTGATATCATGTAGTATGCATCTGTGGGTGATGTCACTTCAGACTTTCTCGCCAATTTTTTTCTTTATCAAATGGTGATTATAATATTCATTGCGCTTAAATTTCAGCATGAGAAATGCGACTTCACAATCATGATGAGTTGAACCCCCACAACGCATCATGTGCTTAATTTCCTTCCTTGGTACGTATTTTCCTTCGAAACGCGAGAGACATCCCCGAATATTGCAGGCGGCCAAAATCCAAGGCTCATGTTAATCACGTAAATTAGTCCCGAATATTCGATCAGAATATCGCTCTAATCTCACGTAATACGAACAGACTTTCGGAATACCCCACGTAATAAAAAAAAATGGTGATTATAATAAAAATTATTTGAATTCATCACATGAATTATACCTTTTGCTCGTATCCTCAAATAAGGTCAAGCTTGCTTGGGGGCAGAGTAGAGGGGAGAGGGGAGAGGAAAAGAATTTAATTTCTTTTTTACTTTTTAATGTTTTGTTTGAAGAATTTGTATTCCTTATTAATGGGAAAGGATTTCAAATTCCTCATCTATTTGAATATAAAATTTCAATATTATCCTATAATAAAATTAATTTAAAATAAAAAAGTGCACATAATTTATATTTATTTTCTTAAATTAATAGAATAATTTATGTAGAAAAAGAAAAGTATTGAGGAGAATCGCCGGACTATCGCCAGAGACTCGTCGGAGTTTCGCCGGATATGCATTTCACCATCAAAACCTATATCAATAGAATCCTCATCTACAACTCTATAGAGTTATAAATGCTAATATACATTATTATTTACCTCAAATCTTGTTTAAATGTTTAGAAAAATTTTTGGAAAAATTTTAACTCTCATATTTCCAACTATATAGTGTATTTTCTGTAAAATTAACACTTCCAATGAGTAGATCGTCCATTTTTTATCATTATTATGTATTGAGCGTGACGAAAGATGGTGGTCAACGGCGGTAGTCAACGCCGGTCAAAGAAAGTCAACGGTGGCATAATTTTTATTTTAAAAAATAAAATTTTCTATGTAACTATGTAATTTTAATAACCTAACATATTATTGTTTTCAATAATTATAAATATTTAGAAACTAAATTAAACATATAACTAATTATGCAACGTTACTTATTTTGATTATAGAATAATAACAAATTAATTAAAAATATAATATAAAATTAATTATTTTGTTTTCAAGTTATTTTATATATTAAATTAATTCATAGTTTAATTATTTTTTATTTGTTAACAATATTAACATTAAAGATAATGGGTATATTTGTCCAAATAAAAAATATTTAATTTCTTTTCCTTTCAAATTTAATGTCAAACCAAATAAGGGTAATTAATTTTTGGAGTTCTCTCCTCTCATCACCTCTCCACTCCTCTCCTTTTTTCTCATCTCTTCTTCTCTCCTCCCATTTCTTAAAACCAAACACCACCTAATAGCTCAAGAAGTGAAGCCTTACTTCCGAATAGAGTACGTTTTCTAACTTTGATTATGATGGGTTAAGGTACATGGTTGGAAAAAAAAGAATAATACTAAGTGGTATCCAATATTTTTATTTTATTATTAAGTTTCATTCATTCATCAAATAGATGATTTGATAACTTATAAATTTATTAATGAGTACACCTTATCATCCAATAATTTAATAGTACATTATATCTAAAATATATTTATAAATGAGTGCGGTATAATACTTAATTGTTGGGTTAA
Source organism: Citropsis articulata (assembly GCA_030449925.1). Classification (NCBI taxonomy): domain Eukaryota; kingdom Viridiplantae; phylum Streptophyta; class Magnoliopsida; order Sapindales; family Rutaceae; genus Citropsis; species Citropsis articulata. Next base: position 5,978,354 of record JASUUH010000227.1, on the reverse strand, counting down.
TTTTTTTCTTGAATTACACGAGATTATTGCTCATATTACAACTCACATTACATGAGATTAATACTGATATATTTATAATCAAATAATTATTAGAACTAGTTTTATATTTAAATCTTTTATAACACTATTTAGATTTTAATAATTTTTTATGTTCAAAGAATGTCTACTTTATTCATATTATTTTAACATTCTCTAATATACGAAGAACGTATACTCCATTTACATTTTGAAAAAAAAAGAATATTATCTTTACTAAATTATTTTTTATAATTAAAGAAGGAATTATAAGAAAGCAGCTCTACCACTCGGGTAAAGGGCGAGTGATGCGTTAGCTATATTTTAACTGTATGAATATTACATTATTTCAAAAAAGATAAACTACATTATTGTTATTATTATTGTTGCTGCTGGTGCTGCTGGTGCTGTTACTGTTAATATTATTGTTGTTGTTATTACTATACATTTAACTAAAAAAAAAATTCAATGGATGGGGCTATTTATTAAATAGGTAGGGGGTACATAATGTCCGACGCCGAAAGCCCAGCCCAATTTTCTTCTTATCTTGCTTCTGCGCACCGTAAATGCACGTGTGAAAAATATCGTCTTCTTCGAAGCCTAAACCCCAAACCCTCAAAACCATATTGCGGCAATGGATTTGGCAAACAAGCTAACGAACTTAGCAATCAAGGCAATAAACAGCAACGCAGTGGTAAACACGTGCTTAATTGCTTCATTCGCGGCCTTAACATTGAGATCTGTGAAGCAACAAAACGACATCGAAGCTTTGGAGTCGGAGAAGGAATCGCTCGTCAATGCAAACAAAGACTTGAAAAAGAGAATGTGGGATTGGAAACAACAACTCTACGCCGAAGCAACCACTGAATCTGCTCTGGTTCCGCTCGCTAGACTTAAAGCCATTTACGGCGATGCCCCTACGCCCACGCCTCCTGCTGGTACTTTCTTTCACTCATTTCATTTTTAATTATTTTATTTAAATAAATAAATAAATAATCATATTCTATAATGTGTTATTTACAAATATTATTCTGCCGTATTATTGGATTTTTATGAGGGCCTTATTTCACTCTAAATTCTTGTAGCATGAAAAAAATTTTCACAGATGACTTTTTGTTTCTCGAAAGTTTTATGCCAATTTTTGGGTATTATGTAATGTAGCGGTGCTCATTTGAATCAGTGGCATTTGAAATCGAACAAAATGATGTGAAGACATTTATGTGCATCGATCATTTATGAATTACAGTTACAGCTTTACTTTCTATTTATACACGTGAGCTTAGTAGAATATGATATCAAAACTAACTTGCTGAATTAATAAACTCTTAAACAACTTGTTGACTGGCCGTGCACATCAGCTGCTGACATGGCACTTATAAGGGGTTGTTTGTTAAATGTCTGAAGCCTAAAATTTTATTAATTTCAGATCTTTTCCAAAATATGCTTGTTTGTTTTTTGGAACTTATGTCTGATTTTCAGACATTTATATCTGAATAGAAAAAGTAAACTTTTGTGACTTTTATCTGAATGGAAAAATGTCTGAATGACAAGTAAATATTATATTCCAAAAATATCTCTGTAAAATAACTTATTTTCTTAACTATAAAATCTAATCCTCTTTTTTATTTTAATTTACAAGGATATAAATGTCAAATAACCAAATTTAAGACGTTTTTTTATTGTGAAAACAAATAAGATGCCACTTATATTCAGATATTTAAAAAAAAAAAACAAACATGTCATTCATATTTTCGTAATCAAACCCATTCAGACTTTAGAAAAATTCAGACCCATTTAGATTTCAGATAAAAAAAACAAACGCTACCTTAGTGAGATAGCTTTTGATCATCTTGGCTAACACTCTGTAATTACTTTCATTTTTGTGTTATAACAGGAGAAGCCGTGAAGGAGGATGCCAAATCATCAGCCACCAAATTGGTAATCTGAAATTTTAATGTAGTGAAACTTTTGGGCTTTGGTTCTGATGGTGATTGGCAATATAACTTCAAAAGCATACTGTATTGATCGTCATTCCCTACATGTGTAGCAGAAAGAAAATGGATAGTTCTGTACAATGATCCTCATTGAAAGATGAATAATGAATGACCTTTTTCACCAATGATTTGTTGTTGAACCAGTTTAAATCTTGCTGATTATTTCTTTGAATTATGCTTCTATTTTCTTCCCTTCTCTCCGCTTTCTGTCTGAAAAACTTTTTTTTAAAGATTATATAACATATGAAATAGGTGATATAATCTTATGAGATGTTACCAAAAAAGGCTCACTATAATCTTCTTCCTTATTGTGTGCAATGTAGTGGGATAAATTTGGATTCTGAGATTTGAAGCATTCTCTTTCGATTGGTAGTTTAAGAGTAGCTTAACTGTTTTGTTTGTGATCAAATGTCATCTGTACAAGTTCATGTAACTTGATAGGTTTTGAGTCATGAGCTTAGACTTCTATGATGTTAATACAAAATTTACAGGAATTATAGGTTGTTAGTATACAAAAGCTAAAATGTATTTTGTGCAGATAACTGGTTTGATGAAAGTTATCGAACTGGTATGTGAAAACTCTAAAGTATCGTTAGTTCCGATAAATTAGTTCTGGTGAACCAAATCATGATCTACCATCCCATGATCTGCATTATTGGTGGATTATTAAGTTCAATTATTAAGTTCACTAGATGAAATTTGTAAATTCATATTTCGCATCAGTGGGGGGCTGATTTTGCCTTCTTGATTGTGACCTACCCAAATGCGAGATTCCACTGGTTATGAATTACACCCGCAGCTTTGCTTGACCAAAAGGCAGCAATCCAAGCTTCATTTACCAGTTGAAGACTGGCCTAATTTTCAACTTTGATACCGACATAATTTTGAATAAATTCCAAGATTATTTGGTGGAATGATGTTAAGTTGGTCATATTGCTATTCGAGATCAACTTTCTACTTATTGTTCATGGAATCTTTTCACTTTTTTTTTTTTTTTTAAGTGGTGTCTATGATGTCATACTCTACTATACTTTTTCTAAAGATTAATCCAATGCAAAATAAAGATTTTTTTTTTCTTATAATTGTAGTTTTCACCATTTATTCTTTATGGATCAATTTATCAACCCGATAAACTACTCAAGACTTTTTCATAGTTTAAGTAAGTGATTCCCTTGAGTCTTCCTTAAAAAAATAAAATTGGCTAAGAAGTAAAGGTTGGCACACTAAAAGAACAGAGTAACTTTCGTTACCAGCTGTCCAGCTTCAAAAAAAATTTATAAATCAATTGTGAAAGCACATGGATTGCGGTGTCTAATGTGCTGTGTTTGGTTGTAAGTCAAGTGTGGTCAGCCTTCTCTTCATAATTTAGCAGCAGTGCTAAAACTTTCCAATGGGCTGTTGAGTGATAATTGATAATGATATTAAAACTAAATCCGTTGAAGACATACAATTATATATACATACGTATTTTCAAATTTAACAACATTGTGGTTCATAAATGTCATTGTGGGAATCATTTATTATAGGAAAGCAATTGTTCTTTGGGCCAAAGGAGTGTGGCAGTGGCAGCATCCATCTCATTATGGACGTTTAACACGACACCGTGTTTTAATTGAGAAACAGCGAGAGAGCGTGTTGAGAAAATATAGCAGACCAGGCAGCCTTTGTGATCTATGGCGCAAATTAGGCATTGGATGGACGCGTTTTGAAGTTGTGAGTTATCCGAAGAAATGCCACATGAAAATGTTTGTTTAACGTAAAATGAATAACGTCGCACACTCGCACCTATCTGCGCACGTGCTCCGTGCATCCGTAACAGATTTTTCGCATCCGTAACGTAGTTTCGTTCATAGTGCCTGCGTTATTGTTACGCATTCAAATTTTTGTAACACACAACTGGAACAAATGATAGTAACAATTGATTATTTATAACAGGAAAATTTATTATTAATTAGAAAAAATATATACCGATGACAAAAACAAAAACAAAAAAAAGCAAAAAAAAAAGAACGGATGTAAGGTGCAGCTGACACATCATAGTCACACGCCTTATTCTGCTTCATGATCCAAACTTTGGAATGATATACAACAATAGGAGTGGAGACTGGGGAATCCCCATGAATTGGGAAAAAGTTGCTTCAAAAACAAGGAAAGCCAAAACGCTGCAATTTTCAAACAAATGGTCCAGCAGGCAGCAGCTGATAGCTGAAGCCCCGTGCCGTGCTTGCCGGTTGCCACGACGGGGTCATAAGACAATAACTTGTGCGCCACTCACTGCTGCTCACTTTTCCTAAAATTGAATCTGAAGTTTTTTTTTTCTTTATGTATATATATTATTATTAACACTGCATTTCTCTTTGTTTACTCCGCTTGTTGTTATAATCAATTCTTTGACTTTGTTCTGGGCGATAATTCATAAACCGGTAAAGCATTCCATGTTACTTCAAATATTCAATGAAATAATTAGAAAAGAAAGAGAATGCAATCAAATCTAATGGAGTTTGAACATGTGATGGCATAAATAGAGCATTCAGTTTCCTCCATGCTCGTCAATACTGTCATAAAATTTGTTGAACCGTCTTATCCTGGTGAGTAGCCTATAATAAAATCTAAATGTCTATTATGAATCATCTATACAAGATGAAATGTTCATTTTTTTAACTTAGTAGCAGCCGTTCCATGATTTTTATTTATTTATTTTTGTTTGTTTTGTTTCAATGGAAAGGATGTACCAATTTGTTAATTTAAGGACACGAGGTGGGTCACTGCCGAAAAGCATATTCTTGGCATATTATTATTTTTTTTTATCCTCCCTCACGCTATTTCATAGATGGTAAAGTTGTTAAACATTGGAAATTGAAGATAAAATATATAAATATAGAAATAAATAAAAGTTGGATTATCTAATTATATAAATACCAATATGCCAATATCTGTATTTTCGTGCAAAGAAGTAAAAGTTGATAGCAAACCCTTATGTCTCAACAACATTAATTCAATAAATTAAATTGGCTTTAGATTTTTTTTTTTTTCTAAAATCACAAACGTAAATTAACTCATCTACTAAGATGAAGCCATCTTAAATAATTCTCTTTGCTAAATATAAATGTACACTTAAACCTCCTCATTGCATTTTTATCAAAAAAGAAAAAAAAATCCATCTTCTTCAAAACTAGTAAGAAAAATGGTAAACTTTTAGTAAAAAATAAAAAGAGCAAAATCATATCTGCAACTGCAAGATCATTTGATCATCGTATGTTTTATCTGCATTCAGGGTACATGCAAACCACGCACGGGCCCCACATCAAATCAATACCATCCATCCGTCAAAATTGTAGAAAATTTGGGTCAATGCCACTCATCTGAAAAGTAATTAATAAATTCCTCGATTCATTGAATGCCTGCGATTGCGTGAATCAGAATCTGCTACATTTTTAGTAAGTGCATAATTAATTAAAAATACATGTACATTTTGGAATTTAGAAAAAGAATTTCATAACAAAAAAGACCCGATTCTGATTTCTCATTAAAACAAATAATTTTTTAAATAAAAAATAATATTATATATTTTCATCTCTTCAAGGATTCCCATATCAATTTTTTATTAAAAAGTACAGAAAATAAACATTTTGGCCCAAACTTTTTATGATGAGGCAAAGTTTTCATTAACTCCTTAATTTGTTTTTTTTCCTATAAAACGCAAACAAAACATCATAATTTAACACAAGAGTTTGAAAGAAAGAGAGAGAGAGAGAGAGAGAGAAAGAGCCGTTTTAGAGAAATTGAAGAAGAAGAGGAAGCACAAAATACAAATCACGTGGCAGCCAAAAAACCGTTACAGCCTGCTGTGAAAATTCCCAAATCAAAATTAGGGTTTCACTTTCTCTCTCTCACTTGAATTAATTTCTTATTTAATCTATAAAATTGTTACTCTCATCCCATGTATTTTATTCACCTTCCTCTTTTCGCTACCTTGTTAGCAGCAGCTGCTAAAAGCTGCTACTAATAACTCATATGAAATAAACTAAACCCACCAAATTTTAACTGAAAATTTGAGGTGGGTTTTTGATAAAAGTTTATTTATTTATTATTATTACTTTTTTTTTTTTGTTTATCGGGTTGATCTGTCTGGAAAAAAATGGAGGCGAGTTTGTGTACTTGGAGTGTGTTCAGATCTCTGCTAGCAATTCTTCAATGGTGGGCCTTTAACGTTACCGTTATTATCACCAACAAGTGGATCTTTCAGGTCTGTTTTCAAAATTTTTCCTTTTTCTTTGTTTCTTTAACTTCGTTAATTATGTTTGATTTACCAGCTTCATTTTGATTGTGTCATCAATGTTGTTAATTTGGTGATCTTGATTATGTCCATTGGATCAGCTCTGTATGTTATTTTATTTATTTTAATCATTTTGATAGGCTGTAATTGATCTAAGGTTTTGTTTGGCAGCATGGGGATTTGTTCTCAGAATTCTCAATTCCACTTAATTATGATTTTAATGGTTTGGTTAAGTACTGCCAAGCGTAGCTAAATGGGTTCTTGTATTTTTTATTTTTTTATTTTTTGGGGGTTTGCTTTTTATTTCTTTCTATTGTTACTTCAAGAAAAGAGTAATGTGTTGATTGGTAACGGTTGCTGTGAGACACGGAACAATATTGGATCTAAAAAATGCCAAATTTGGTGAATATGGTGAGCCTATCCATGATTCATCAATTGATCTGTTTCTAATATGTGATTTATTACATGTCTGTATCACTGCATGCAGAAGAAAATTGCTTCTAAGCAATTCGGTGAAAAAACTTGGGTTTCTTTTTGAGAACTGAGTTACAGATCTAAAAGTATCAATTTGCTGCAAGCCTGCAACCATTAAAAAATTAATGTGGAATTAGATAATGATTTCTCTTTTCCTTTTCATTTTGTCTTTTTACAGAAATTAGATTTCAAGTTTCCTCTGTCGGTGTCATGTATTCACTTCATCTGCTCATCCATTGGAGCATATCTAGTGATCAAGGTTCTGAAGCTTAAACCCTTGATAACGGTCGAACCTGAAGATCGATGGAGAAGGATATTTCCTATGTCCTTCGTGTTCTGTATCAACATTGTGTTGGGGAATGTGAGCTTACGCTACATTCCTGTTTCTTTTATGCAAACAATAAAATCGTTCACTCCTGCAACCACAGGTCTGGTTCAAAATTTAGAATAATAAATTATTTTCTCACTGCCCTTCATTCTAGTAACTTTCATGTGAGTAATTTGTAATGGCACCTTACCTCGATGAATTTGAATAGTTGTTTTGCAGTGGCTGGTATGGAGAAAATATTTTGACTGGCGAATATGGGCTTCTCTGGTGCCCATTGTTGGAGGAATACTGCTTACATCTGTGACAGAGCTCAGTTTTAATATGTTTGGATTTTGTGCTGCATTATTTGGATGTCTGGCCACTTCCACAAAGACTATCCTCGCAGAATCTCTGCTGCATGGTTACAAGTTTGACAGGTAGCATCTTTGTTCGTTTGAACCCTCTCAGAGACTCAGACTAATTGACCAGAGATTTAATTTCATAATACTCTTGCATGATATATTTTTAAACTGTTTATGCTGACTTTTTTCTTTTTTTTATTTGCTGCATTTTTTTACGTTGTCAAGCATTAACACAGTCTACTACATGGCACCTTTTGCAACCATGATCTTGAGTATACCTGCACTGTTACTCGAAGGGAGTGGGATTATGGATTGGCTTAGCACCCATCCATCTCCTTGGTCTGCCTTCATCATTATTTTCAGCTCGGGGGTGCTAGCATTCTGTCTCAATTTTTCCATATTTTATGTGATTCACTCGACAACTGCTGTCACATTCAACGTTGCTGGAAATCTTAAGGTGAGATAAATTAAGAGGAATTTTATCCTCAGTCTTTTTGATTTATCAAGAATTGTTATAATTATTATGATCTCGTACAAACTGTAGCCGAGTACTTAATCAGTTTTGAGGACCGACATGGCGTCTACTAGCTTTCATCTCATTTTCCCTAAACTTTCCATGCTTTATTATTGCCTTTTTTTTTTTTTTTTTGATAGTTTCATTATTGCATTTAAGCCTTCATTTAATTTTGGAATGATGCAACATATATCCCCCAGTTTTTGTTTTGATGTTTATTCTAACGCAGGTTGCAGTTGCTGTCTTGGTTTCATGGTTGATATTCCGGAATCCAATCTCTGGTATGAATGCTGTTGGATGTGCAATTACACTTGTAGGTTGTACATTCTATGGATATATCCGGCACTTGCTTTCTCAACAGCCACCACCCAGCACTCCAAGAACGCCCCGTACTCCAAGAAATCTGATGGAATTGCTTCCCCTTGTAAATGATAAATTAGATGATAAAGTCTAGTTATGAGGGGGTGCTTGAAATTCTAAAGCTTTTTGAAAAGGGGTTATAGGAAGAGAGACATTGGAACATAAGCAAAGAAAAAGAAAATTCACATTATGTGATTTTCAAAGTAGATAACTCAAGAGATTTTTTTAAATATATATAATTTTTTTGGCTCGGAAACAGAGAATATTTTCTGGTTCAACTTTATCAAATTGTGATTGTAATAGCAAAGCTATCCCTACAGTTTCCACGCCCTCTTAACCTAAAACGCGACAAACTCAAAAAGACTTGAGATCCTCGTCTGGTGAAGAGATGGAAACTTTTCAGGGACTAAATTTGCTTGATCATTTATTAAGGGAGATTATTATGTTTTTCACTTCTGCGTTTTCAATTTTATGAATGAAAAAGTAAAATAAAAAGCCAGTTATGCTGCAACTTTTACTTGTTAATTTGTCATGAGTTCAGAAAATCACAGCTAAGCCGAAATGGGTTCAATCAACTTGACGTGGGACTCCCAAGTAAATATAACCGACAGGTAACCTTTTCATTATTGTTATCATTTTAATTCATTTCTTGTCGTTATTTTTTTTTAACAAGCTTTGTGGACAGAAATGAAGTGAAAATAACATCAATACTCTATAGAAATAAAACATATTCCCGTTTATTGTAAATTATGGATTCCACCAAATTGTGCTCTCCCCATTTTCTCTTAATGCTCTCTCCATTTTCTCTTATTGCTCTTCCCATTATTAATTTTATAATTAATAATGGTGAATTACTCCACCTTGTAATGCCTATAAATAGCATTCATTTCCAAGTGAATAAACACACTTTGAAATAAACTTATCTTCCTTTACTATTAATTTCCTTTGAAAATCTCTACACTTTGAATTTCTTGCTTAAGCTATCTTGCTTGTTTTCTTCATTCTCCATTTGAGTATTTCTTACTTAGAAATCATCATCAAATAATTGTTAACATAATAATATCCATTGTCTCCAATTTCATAACACGTTATCAGCACGAAGTTCGCTCGGGTACAGGAAGTATTCTATCCATTTATGTTTTTATTTTTCTACGCATTTATTTTAAGAAAAAAAAATTCCTATAAGTAATACTTATTATTTATATTTTTTTTCTTTCAATATTTATTATACTAATCCCTTTTTTTTTTATTTGTTTGTGATAATGTCTCACTTGACAAAATTGGAGTTTAATGCTTTGGATATATCTGGCGATAATTATTTATCCTGGATCCTAGATGCTGAAATTCATCTTGATGCTATGGGGCTTAGTGATACGATAAAAAATAACAATGACTCATCCACTCAAGATCGAGCTAAGGCCATGATTTTTTTACGGCATCATCTCCACCAATCACTTAAAATGGAATATCTCACTATAAAAGATCCATATGTTCTGTGGAGCAGTTTGTATGAAAGATATGGTCATTTAAGGTCAGTTATTCTTCCTAATGCTCGTAGTGAATGGAATGCTCTCAGGCTACAAGACTTTCAGTCAGTATATGAATATAATTCTGCACTATACAGAATTACCTCACAATTAAAATTGTGTAGAGAAAATATTACTGATGAGGATATGTTGGAAAAAATATTTACAACATTTCATGCTTCCAACATGGTTTTACAACAACAATATAGAGCTCGTCAGTATACAAAATATTCTGACTTGATTGCATGCCTTCTTGTGGCAGAAAAGAATAATGAGTTATTAATGAAAAATCATCAAGCCCATCCTACTGGTGCAAAACCAATTTTTGAAACAAATTCTGTCTCACATGATCGTGAAGACAATTATGAAAATGGGCATGGTCGTGGGTATAATCGTGGTCGTAGAAATAGTCGTGGCCGTGGTCGTGGCTATTATCGAGGTCGAGGACATAATCATTATTATCGACCTCGTGGTGGATATAAGAACCACAAAAAGGGAAAAAATGAGGATCAACATATTACTAAAGAAAACACTTGTGATAGATGTGGAATGTCTGGTCATTTTTGGAGACAATGTCGAACTCACAGACAACGTGTGGAAAAGGTTCAGGCATCCTTAAAATCGAAAGGAAAGAATATTGAAACAAATTATGTTGATGACTCAGATCCAGTGGATATTACACATCTTGATGTTTCGGATTTCTTTGAAGATAAAGATGGAAAAATTGATCACTTGATTGGCGATGGAAATGTTCATCACATTTAAAATTCTACTTGTGCTTTATGTTTTCTCATGTAATTTTTATTTTTATTTTCATGTTATCTAATATGTATTTCTCTTTTTATTTTTTTGTTTAAGGATATGGATTTCAATAAAATGTTTGATGGAGAAATATGTTTGGCTGATAGTGCAACTACGCATACGATTCTTCGAAACAAGAGGTATTTTTTAAATCTAAATCTAATTAAGGCAAATGTGAATACAATATCAGGTCCAGTAGATTTTATTAAAGGTACTAGAAGAGCAATGATCATATTAGCAAAAGGTACGAAATTGGATATTCATAATGCTCTGTATTCACCTAAATAAAAAAATATTTACTTGGTTTTAAAGATATTCGTCATAATAATTTTCATGTAGAAACAATGAATGAGAATAATGTAGAATATTTAGACATTACCTCTAACATGTCTGGAAAGAGAGAAATATTAGAAAAGCTTCTAGCTTTCTCATCTGGCTTATATTATACGACAATAAAATCAATGGAAAGTTACACAATCATCAAAGATAAGTTATATGATCCAAAATCTTTTATACTTTGGCGTGACCACCTTGGTTACCCTAGATCAACAATGATGCGTAGAATTATTGAAAATTCTCATGGACATCCATTGAATTTGAAAATTTTATTGTCAAATGAGAATAGTTGCACTGCCTGTTCACAAGGAAAATTGGTAGTTAGACCATCACCCAGTAAAATTAATTCTGAATCTCCATCATTTTTACAAAGAATTCAAGGAGATATCTGTGGGCCTATTCACCCACCAAGTGGACCATTTCGTTATTTCATGGTTTTGATTGATGCATCTGCACGATGGTCACATGTTTGTTTATTATCTACACGTAACGTTGCATTTGCAAGATTGCTTGCGCAGATAATCAGGTTACGTGCACAATTTCCAGATTATCCAATCAAGACCATACGTCTAGATAATGCTGGTGAGTTTACTTCTAAAATATTTGATGATTACTGCATGACAGTTGGGATTGATGTAGAACACCCAGTACCACATGTACATACTCAGAATGGATTAGCAGAATCTCTTATCAAACGTCTTCAGGTAATTGCCAGAACTTTATTATTACGAAGTCAATTACCTATTTCGACATGGGGACATGCTATTTTGCATGCTGCGGCATTAATCCGCTTGAGGCCTACTGCCTATCATAAATATTCCCCATTACAATTGGTATTGGGACATCAACCAGATTTATCCCATTTACGCATTTTTGGTTGCGCAGTACAAGTGCCAATTGCGCCCCCACAACGTACTAAAATGGGACCCCAACGACGTTTGGGAATTTATGTGGGATTTGACTCACCATCCATTATCAGATATCTTGAACCATTGACTGGTGATGTATTTACCGCACGATTTGCGGATTGTCATTTTGATGAGACAAATTTTCCTCCATTGGGAGAAAGAAAAAAGGTTCATGAGGTTAGGCATGATCCTCAATGGAAAGTGACTCATCTATCTCATTTAGATCCACGCACATCTCAAAGTGAATATGAAGTACGAAGGATAGTTCATTTGCAACAAATTGCGGAACAATTGCCAGATGCATTTACAGATGCGGCAAAAGTAACTAAATCATATATACCTGCAAATATACCGTAGGGTCATTGTACCTAAAGAACAATTAATGAAAAGTGCGGTGAGGAATTATCCGTGTCACGCCCGCGGTAGACCAATTGGTTGAAGATAGTGTTAGAAAAGAAGAATGATTAAGCGATTGTTCATCGCAAATGATGATAATAATATAAAAGAACAAATTGCTTGAGGAAAAGCAATTATTCTATGAAAAGAATAGAAGGCATGATAATACACAAACTATTCATGAATAACAAAGAATTGAAAAGGCAAATGAATCCAGAAATAGTGAGATTTCTGTTGATCATACTCATGAGATTTCTGTTGATCATACTCATGGTAATATTATCATCAATGAGGTGATTGCGTTAAAAGTTGATACTGACATTATAAATGATCATGATCCGCAAACCATTGATGAATGTAGACTGAGGCATGATTGGCTTAAATGGAAATAAGCAATCCAGACAGAGTTGACTTCTTTAGCCAAACGTGAAGTATTTGGACCTATAGTCCAAACACCTAATGATGTCAAACCTGTTGGGTACAAATTTGTATTTGCGGAAGCGTAATGAAAATGATGAAGTTGTAAGATATAAAGCACGGCTTCTTGCACAAGGCTTCTCACAGAGACCTGGTATTGATTATATTGAGACATACTCTCCAGTCATGTGTGCAATTACGTTTCGATTTTTAATTGGTTTGGCTGTATCAGAAAAACTTGATATGCGTCTCATGGATGTGGTGACAGCTTATTTATATGGGTCACTTGATACATATATATGAAAATCACGAAGGATTTAAAATGCGAGAATCTTGTCAATCATCACATCGTGGCTTGTATTCAATAAAGCTACAAAAATCTTTATATGGATTAAAACAATGCGGACGCATGTGGTATAATCGCCTCGATGAATACTTGATAAAAATAGGATCGTTAATGATCCTATCATCCATGTGTTTTTATCAAACAATCAAAATCTGGAATTGCTATTGTCATGATCTATGTTGTGATTTGAATTTAATAGGAACTCATGAAGAGCTCGAAAGGCTGCTTGAATGCTTGAAAAATGAATTTGAAATGAAAGATTTGGGAAAACTAGGTATTGTCTCGGTGAGCCAGAAACTACTAATGGTATATTTATCCATCAATCAACTTATACTGAGAAAATTTTGAAACGTTTCAACATGGATAAAGCTTACCCATTGAGTACCCCAATGGTAGTTCGGTCTCTTGATCCTAAAAAGGATCCATTTCGTCCTAAAGAAGATGATGAACAGATACTTGGTCCTGAAGTACCATATCTAAATGCAATTGGTGCTCTGATGTATTTAGCACAATGTACTAGACCGGATATAGCATTTTCTGTTAATCTGTTGGCTCGATTTAGCTCTGAACCAACTAGAAGACATTGGAATGGTGTCAAACATATTTTTCGTTATCTTCAAGGAACAATTGATTTAGGTTTATTTTATTCTAATGAATTAACGAAAAATCCAGGTCTTGTTGGTTATGCTGATGCAGGTTATTTATCTGATCCCCATAAAGCTCGTTCACAAACGGATATGTTTTATTTTCAATGGTACGCAATTTCTTGGAAGTCTACAAACAGACTCTCGTTGCAACATCCTCCAACCATTCAAATTATTGCACTACACATCGAGAATGCATATGGTTGAGATCAGTAATCCATCATATTCAAAGAACATGTAGAATATCTTGAGTTCGAGATATCCCAACAATGATATATGAAGATAATGCATGTATAGCTCAACTTGAGGAGGATACATTAAAGGGGACAACAAAGCATATTTCACCAAAATTCTTCTACACTCATGAGCTCCAAGCAAGAAGATTGATATCAAACGGATACGCTCCACGGATAATTTAGTGACCTATTTGAAAGCTCTACCCACATCTACATTTGAGAAAATAATATATGGCGTTACGCCGCTCAATAAACTATCGAATAATACATATGCCATCGTGAGGACTCATGGGAGTGGAATTTGAACATATACATACACTGTATCTTTTTCCTTTTGGACCGGGTTTTCCCACCTTTTTCTTGGCAAAGGTTTTTAATGAGGCAGTTTAAAATCACATCCAATGGTATCAGGAGGAGCATATCTAGTAAATAATTGGTGAATCCAAGGAGGAGTATTGTAAATTATGGATTCCACCAAATTGTGCTCTCCCCATTTTCTCTTATTGCTCTTCCCATTATTAATTTTATAATTAATAATGGTGAATTACTCCACCTTGTAATGCCTATAAATAGCATTCATTTCCAAGTGAATAAACACACTTTGAAATAAACTTATCTTCCTTTACTATTAATTTCCTTTGAAAATCTCTACACTTTGAATTTCTTGCTTAAGCTATCTTGCTTGTTTTCTTCATTCTCCATTTGAGTATTTCTTACTTAGAAATCATCATCAAATAATTGTTAACATAATAATATCCATTGTCTCCAATTTCATAACACCGTTATATATATATAAGGAAAACAGTCGATAAAAATGCGTTTCCAGAGTTCACATCTGATGTTTTTGGAGACAGAAATGGGGGAAAACGGAAAAAAAAAAAACAGTTCATTGAAATTTTCTTTTCCAGCTATCTTTTAATTCACCTGAAAATAAACTAATACAACAGTCAATTTCAATTCGGTCCAATCACAAAAAATTAGATGAAAAATTAGAAGATTATTCGAAAAAATAAATAATGGAAAATGGAAAACAGATCCATAAACAAATTAAACAATAGTAACACTCCATTGTAATGTTGTTTGATGGCAGTGCGGCAGATCCTTAAGCGATGATAATATTCTATGCATAAATCATTTCATTAAGCGCTTCCGGAGCAAAGCTTTCTCCAAGCTGTACTCTACCTATCTGTGAAGCAGGAATGAATCAAATCCAAGCATTCATTTTCAGATATAAAAAATTCCAATTTTACGCACCTTATTCAGAAACTTCCCCTTTTACTTTCCATCTTCCACCAGAAGGGTCAAATATGGGAATAGGAATTGCCGACTATTAAGCACAGTTCAGGACCATGCTTCAACATGGTATCTCCCGGCTCTTTGTAATGCTTTAAGCCAGTTTGGAGCGGAGTCCCTTGAAGCCTCCCCCTCTTTCGATACAATTTCCTCAAAGGTTGACCAAACATCTGAGGGCATTTTGGTTGCGGAGCCTGCAACATATATTGAAGCTTTCGAAAGCAGCAAATTCCAAACCCTCCGGCTCTGTTCCAACATCTTATGTTGAACATAAACCTTTTGTGGTTGCTTCCTTGAGAAGGCAACATAAAAGCCTCCACCATTTGCTTCCGAGAATACTCCATCATTTAACGAATGAGACAACCAAAGCTCTCTATATAGAAAATCATCTTCATTGCGGCAGCCAAAGAAAAAGATGATTGGAGCGGCTGGACCAGATGACCTCTGTATGGCTCTTTCTTCCACAAATCCACGAAAAGGAGCACAACCAGTTCCAGGTCCAATGAGAATGAGGGGAACTGATGGTAGTGGGCGAGGAAGGGAACCTTTCTGAAACCATGCTGGTATATAAATTCCTTCACACAATAGAACAAACAAATTTGCACATCAACAAATGATAAATGGTTCCATAACTGTAATAAGCTTGATAAGATGAACTATTTTACAGTGTCCATACCCTGTTGAGGATCAAGTCCAGCAAGCCATGTAGAGCACAAACCCTTACGCTTCCTTTTGTAAGGTGTTGTCCATGATACTACACTGACAGTCAAGTGAACTTGATTGGGGTGAGCTAAAGGGGAAGAAGAAATGGAGAGAGCCCTTGTCTTTAATGGAGGAACCAACCGCACCAGCCAATCAAATGGCATTTGCACTGATGGGAAATCCTCTAAAACCTTGTACCAAAGAAACACAAGAAAATATTTCGAACAAGAAAGAATGGGTGTGCCAAAGAAATGAGCAAAAGAAATAAAGATTTTGTTGGCAATTTTTTTTATTTTTTAACAATAAGAATTTTTGAGAGGCATTCTATCTGTAACAGCTTGCTCTGACACAGAATAATATTGTCCAAGGGGTTTTGGATCCACCAAAAGGTCTCATGCTATTTGAGAAAGAGCTCTACATATATAGCCCAATAACCCATTCTAACCAGAGATTAGAATTCGATGAAAGAGCACATATAAATATATAATATATTCTCCAAAACTTACCTCCAGAACAGTTCTACATTCCTTCTGATTGTATTTGTACAGATCATCTCTTCCTTCAGGTGAGGCAAAATATTGAAGCCTTTCCTTCTCATGTTCAGCTGCTGCAAAATAACTCATAATCTGGGAAAAAGAACTCAGAAAATTCATTGATGCACACATGCATGTTCCAAAAGCACAAAAGACTATGACATGAAGGGCAACAAATATATTTAAGATGATGTCCGTAATTTTCTTAATTTTTATCCTTCCAGCATTGAGTAGGTCTGAAAGAACAAGTATATACTGCACCACAATGAACTTCTCATTAAATGTTTTACGTGATTTAAGAATCTGAATTCTTCACTTTTTTTTTTTTTTAAATCTCGGGAAATAATGTGCTAACCACACAGGGTATCATTAAAAATTAATGCCATCAATTTGTAGCCTTTTAATTGAAAGTACAGCTACCAGAGTACCAATATAAAACTTTTCTTCCATTCCAATGGTTTCTTCAAATCTGACTTAATACTCTGCATGAATAAAAATTATGTCCAAGGATACAAACGCATTCCACATAATTTAAGCTGGCGAGGTGATCTAATTGAGATATTCTACAATACAATCAGATAGTCAAAGAAAAAGGATTCTTGCCTCAAAGAAATAACGTCGTGGAGAAGCCGATGCAACATCCATTGTCAATTCCACAAAAGTTCTTAACTTTATGGGCACCTCTGTAGTATTTATGTGAATGTCAGGAAGATAATTCTTCATCTCTTTATGTTGAACCTGGGAAAGAGCATGTTTCAGCACAATTACTTAGGTTTGTGTAATGCAAAACCATAATTTCACTAAGTTTCTTCATATATGTGCAATCCATAACGTTACAAAAAGTTGATCCCAAACAGCATGCACAATCATAAAATTATATAACAGAGACAGCAGAATCACGATGTGATCTATCAATACAGCAAAATGCATCTAAATGCAAGGAAGAATTTAATGAAATTAGTCCAAAAGCCGAATTAGTATTTACAGTGATAAATGCTTCTGGATCCAAGTTACAGCGCTGTATGAAAGTATCTACTGCTGCCGGATCCTGACTAGGAAGAATCTCAACGACATCTCCAACTTCATATTCTATGGCCTGAAAAGCAAATAACAGAACTTCACCAATGAAGAAAAAATAACAGGCTTCACCAAAGAGGGAGAATAGCAAAATAAAAAAGAACAACAACAACAATAATCCAAGAAAACAACTTACTGCAGAAACAAACTCAAACTCAAAGTGACGGACGTCTTTTCCACTGCCAGATTTAGTCAGTGGTTGATTTTTTATCTACAAGAGAAAAAGAATCATTGAATTTGTGAGAATATTAAAATAAAAGCCATACAAAATGAGCACCTAGGAAACAAAGAACACAGACCCAGCTAGTAGTTAGAAAGAAAAGAATCATTAAAAGGAATTTGTTACACTTGGTAATTTTATGAAATCTGGAAATTTACTCCAGATCAGTTTTTATTGTAGAGAAACAGTAAAACCTTACAACACTTCCAGGAATTTCTAGTCCTAGATTCCCTCCAAAGAGCAAGGCTCTCAACAGATTGATACACACTTCAACACTCCTTACCCTATAAAAATCCCTTAGGATGCCCTCATAACTGAACACAAATAACTGAATACAGACACACATAAGTAACTGACTAACCCATCAGAAACTGAATACAGATATACATCAAAAACTAACTAACACCTTTATTAATTATTACTTAAATATCCTTTTATAACTGACCCACTAATCCCTCACATGGTTCCAATCTTTCTTCTAGAATATGTAAAATGAATAGGTGGTCTAACAGAATTATTGCTCATTTGTCTTAAATCAGCAATAATTCCTAAAAAAAAAAAAAGAGAGAATTTTAGAGCGGTTAGTCTTTACTGATTTATCTTGAAAAGAAAAGGAAGGATCCTCGGGAACAAAAGTACATGACATGAAATCAAAATTGTGTAACATGTTACTTATATCATAAAGATCACCAGCAAAATGCATTGCACTATATATTGGTCGCTAACTTGCTATAATTGAAAATTGTTAGAAAAGAACAATATTTTCTGAAGCAAGTAAATAATCCACACTGCAATATATCATGCTATCAATACCATTTTAAGAAAGCACACAGCCTTATTATTGTAATTGGACAATTTTCCAGCCGACATGGAACAGGCGGTCTCAAGTCGCATCCGGATGCCTTCCAAATCTGGGATAACCAAGAGAAAGTGTTTTGTTGTCAGTATTCTTAGCAAGCTACTCCATTTTAACTACAACTTCTAAAATCAATGTAAATGTTTGTTCATATCAAACTACATTGGATGAATTAAGATAATAGCATCATCACTAATGAACGAGGAAGGTCCAAAGTTTTCCTGCAACTCCTAACTAGACATTTGCAAAAAGGAAGCAATTCATTCCTTTCGACTTGACCCTAAATAGATTCAGAAAATAATGTTGACATCTCCGAGTCCAGATCATTATCATTTTTTAACTCAAATTGAAAAACTAAACACCATCTTAGCATGCAGGGACAAAAAATAACTTGCTATTATTTGGTAGAAGGCAGCAACATTAAGAACGGTCAATCAAGAAGAAAGTTCCCAGATAACAGATAAGTACACAAAAATGATGATTGTATTGCCACAAACATTAATTGACAACCCAGCACTGCAACAATTAAAAGACCACAGAGAGAATGTAAAACATTTCACCTAAATATTGCTTTCTGCCAACAAAATACTCCTCACTTGTGTAATGACAGTATGCCACACATTATTTCCAAAGAGCAACACATAGAAGACCCACTCTCATAGGAATAAAAACGGCTATAAGAAAATCATCCAGGACGTCAAAAATAAATTCTCTATGTCAATTCACCTAGTAAGTAGTCAGTAACCATAAATGGCTTTAGTTACCCGAGGCATTTGATAATCGGGAAGCTGCATTGTCAATGCTGTGATATGTTATATGAACTTTTGGCTGGTCAATCAATTTCATTTCTTCAATCACATGATCTGGACCTTGAGGGAAGAATGACGGATCAATCTGATGCAACCTCCTCCACAAAGATTGCATCCATGGATCTAAAGCACCTTCATACCTATGCAATGAAATAAAGTTATAATCAATTTCTTTTTCATCGCAATCTAAACATCACAATCAATCATTCAAAGTTTAATTCAAAATTGCATTAAAAAATAGTAAAAATTGAAAATACAAATTTTTGGACCTTTATTGAAGATAACTAGGAACCCTTTACTTTGAACTAACTTCTACATAGGCTGCCTTAGAAAGTATCAGTGAGCAGTGTGCATAGATAATAGCATAAAAGTTCCAAAATTGCGTATATTACATAATGCCTAATAACTTCAGGAAAGGAACTGCAACATGAGGTTTCAATTAAATTTACTGATAAAACATGTTTTAAAATCATACAATTATAGCCATATGCCAGTTGGTCATAATCAATTAATCCTATGACATTTGAAAAAACACAAAAGATTTTAAAAAATGAAAAACTAATGGTAGAAAATATTGAATCAAGCAATATTTTCTTTACTGATAAATTATACCATGGTCATACCCAGAAGGGTGCTGATCATCTCCCAAGCCCCTTTCAACTACAGCCGTTGCTCCAAGATCTAAAAGTCTATTGTCAAGCTTTTTTGCAACAAACTGCACCCATCAAAACACAAGTGCGAAAACTGAAGTGTTAAACAAGTTACCACACTATGAATCACCAAAAGAAAACATAAAAAGCATGCTACAGTGACATGCTTCAGAGAATATAATTCTAGTAGTTTTAATAACATAAAGGAATAAACAGATAGCTACACAGTTCAAAATCAGCCAATAAGAAAGACAACAAGAGTGCAATTTCGGTCCAATAACTAATTACTCATTTTGAAGATACACAATGAGCACAAGATTGGTTTCAATGACTTTTTGAGGCCAGGACAATTGGAGAGAAGTATAATTTTCCCAATTTGCCAGTCGGTACCAAGAAGTCTCTTTGGATAAAGCATTCATTAACTGCTTTTCCAGATTCCAGTATAAGAGAAAAAATAAAACGAAATAAGACTACTGCCTTCTGGAAAGACTTTAATTTCAATAAATAAAGATTGAAAAATCTACGGAGGAGTTGCTATATATCCTGAATGACATCCAAAAGCAGACGGACAGGAAAAATGTCTATATCATTCAATAAATTTCTATAAGTATTAGAAAATGAAACCAGAAGCAATTTCTCAATAATAAAAAGAATGTAGAACTGATTACATTAAATTTCTGGTAGCCAGAATCACCAAGTCCAAAAACAGCATAGCGAACACCTTCCAGCCACTGCTTACTTAAAGATTTCTGAAGAAGAAACCTCCAAAATACCTACACAAATATAAAAGGAGACATTAAGAAAAATAAACACTAAAAGCAAGCATGAAATTTGTAAGTCAATAGCATCCATGATAAAATTCAAAACCAACCTTCATGGAATCTGGTGTGTCTCCCTGGCCTGTCGTTGAAACAACAAAAATAACAGTGTCCTCCTCAGGCAAGCATCTCTGAGTTCCGAAACAAAATTGCAAAAATAAAGCATTACCATTAAGCGGCAACCTTTTTTCCGTGATAATCCTTGCTTAAATTATTTTGTTAAGGTGATTTTATTGAAGTTATATGATGAAGTGATTACTTGCTTCCGTAAATGCATGACAAGTGATAAAAAGTTAAAGTAATTAAAAAAAAACAGAAATTGAAGTTTCTGGAAACAAAAAAATTGACTTACAGCATCGTAGTCATCCACAGGGCGGACAACGACGGGGCAGCCTCGGCGCTCGGATTCGCGGCCAATACGTTCGGCACCATCTAACGCGTTGCCGGTTTGCGAAGCGTACAATATCAGTAGCTTCTTTGGCTTCTCCTCCCTCATGCCGAAACTGAACCAAAAATTGGAAAAAAAAATCAAATTATCTGCAAAAAGATTAAATTAAGAAATAGAAATAGAGGCATAAAGCGGCTAGCGTGAGCTGTGAGTGCTACTTCGGTGTCACGGTGTTGATCGATATTTGCACCGAGGCTGAAGAGAAGAAGCGGAGTTAAGCGAGGGAGGTTCAATTTAGTTCCAGAGGCTTTAACACTCGAGATTTGCCGCTGGATTTATATATGATTCAGATGGAGAGGTCTATGATCCGCGGAGCATTTGGGTTGTCCATAGGCCCAATTACATTTTCTCCTTTGGGCCCTTGGCCTTGGACAGTCTGGATAATTCTCTTCCACCCAACATCATGAACACTAATGGCATTGAAAATAAATTTATGCTCGATTGGGTGGTCAGCAGAAGCTTTTAACATTGTATAAGAAAATGTACCGTATTACGTCAAGAAATCTACCCACATATTGCAATTTGGGGGCATTTGGTGTGCATGATAAGATTCTAATAAGATGTAATATGATATAATTATATTTAATAATGTCTTTGTAGTTTAGAATTAGATTGAATTGTATTAATAATTTTCTATTGATATTATTAAAATAAATAAATATTTATTCAATCATAATTCAATGCATTATTATAACTGAAAATTTCACTTATTATAAAATAAAAACATTTTAAATAATAATAACAATATAAATTAAAAAATATTATAATTTAACTTGGAAATGAATTATAAAAATAAACACATCATATAAGTAAATTGACTAGTTATTTTTAATAAACATTATGGTATTAAAATGTTATTTTAATAATTTATTAATTAAAATTAATGAATTCAGTATTAATCTTGTCATTAAAAATTAATAACAGTATTTTATTACAATTTATTATTGCATTATTAAAATAAATATTATTTCTATACATGTATCAAATATTGACATAATTTTAAAATTTATAAATTATTATAATTAATGGAGTTATTAACAATATAATCCCAACCCAACTAATCATATGCCCTTATGGGATAAACTTTTCTTCTTTAGGTGGGATTATATGGTGGTCTAAGAATAAGCAATCTTAAGGCATTTTGATTCACCAAACATGGGATATAATGAAAGTGAGATGTGACGAGATTTGTTTCAATTCTTTCACATGCTCAAAATCCTAACTCCTAAGCATTCGCACTACCAAACCTGCCCTGCCCTTGGCTTGTAACTAATGAAATTTGAATCCCTTCTTGTGCTTGGGATGTGCCTCGAGAATTGCGATTATAGATTTTCGACACCAAAAGTTCCTCACTTATCTTCAGTAGCATTGAACCAAAACCAATATCATTGTGATTTATGAACGCATTATGATACTTTTAACATACATACGCATTTTGTAACATGTTTTGAAGAAAAATATTAGTGGTACTCTTTTTAAGATCACAGAATTGGTTTATACTTCTTTCTCAAAAGGGTAAAAAAAAATGAAAAAAAAAAATGAAAGAATATTCCAAATATTGAAACAGGGAATGTTATTAACTTCAATATCGTTCACTGCCGCATAACTCTAGATTTTAGGTAGAAGAGGGAGACAGGAATACATACTAGTTCATTCATACGGAGGAACTAATTAAAGACCTAGATAGTTAGTCGTTATTGAGATTAATTAGATTAGCTACTAATAAATATTACAGACTCAAGCTCATATATGCTGCCCACATGCTTTATAATTATACCTAATAAGGAGTTGTAATAAAATCTAATAATATACTGCAAGGCTCTAAGCCAAGAGCCAGAAATTCTTCTGCCATCTGGTGCTGATAATGTAACCACCCATGCCTTTGCTCTGCTTCCTCACTCCAACAGTCAAGCAATCTGCTTTTTTTATGCACTGATCCACAAAATCTTCATTGCTGCTGGTTCCACAGAAGCTGCAAAAGCAAAAGCAAAACAACCCAACATATAATTAATCAAGAGATCAAAAAGAGAGAGAATGAGATCTGACGGTGGAGATTGCATGATGGGGTTTACTTAAAATTTACCCACCAGTTGATGAATGCAGAGGGTTTCTTTTGACCCAGAACCAGCACAGAAACCTCTAGCTTTTTGACTTGGCTTATCACTGTGCCCAGCTTTGGTCCTTGAATCACTAGTGCTTCCACTTCCACCTGAAACATTGTCCCCCCAACACCAAGAAAATTAAATACAGGAGACAGAAATGTGTGCATGCCTGCCTGCCTGCCCTCTCTTTTCCCAGAAAAATCCAAGTGATGAAAAGAAAATTAACTACTTGGAGAGAGACAAAAAAGAAAAAAAAGTATCTGAAAAAAGCACATTCTTTCTTTTCCTGAAGAATGTTAATGGCTTCTCTCTAAACACTCAAAAGGAAAAGCGAAAGATTAAGTGGGATCTAAATGTAACTAACAATAAGATTAAGAATGTAAAACATGTACGCTCTTTTGAACAATGTGGGATCTGTGAAACACCAAATTATATACCTCAGGCTTGCAAGCTTTACAGAGTGAGCCAAGAGAGTTAGCCAGGTAAGGACAGCAAGCAGAGGAGTCGTGGTGAGAGGTGGTGGGTTTAGGAGGAGGAACGACGTGAAGCAGAGTGAGCAAATCACCCTTGTTGGTGACATGGGTAAGTGCCCACATCATTGCATGCTTTGAATGTGAAGTTTGGTCAACCACTACCATCACTCTCTTCCTCATTGCAAGCCCTCCATTGTCGCCGCCGCCGTACATGTTGTTTAGCCCTTCCATTTGCTGCTGCAAGCTTCCCTCACAGTCGTAGCTGCTTCCAGCACCGCCGCTGCAGCCACCGTAGTAGTTGTTGTTGCTGCTGCTGCCACTAGTGCCCCACCTCCAAGATGTTGATCTCCAAGCTTCTCTTCCACTTGGTTGCCTTAGAAATGAAACTGAACTTGGCATTTTAATTTGTCAACAAAATGCCAAATTTTGTGCTGTATATATGAACAGAGCTTGAATAGGCTAATAATTGTACACCATATAACAGAGAGAGTCACTGCAAGGTATAGTGTCCAGTGAGAGATAAAGAGAACTGGTGGGGTGCTTGGGGAAGTTGTGAGTTTTAATATTGAATCGGTCAGGAAATAAAAGAAGTTTGGTGTAAGGTGGAAAATAAATTAATTCATAAAATCGGAAAAAAGACAGTGGTAGTATAACGTTAAGGTCCCTTTATTATTTTTTTTTCAAATAAGTACATAATTTTCTATTTGATTAAATAGGACCCTTTATGTTGTACGACATGCTATTTAAAATGATTGGAATACTCTTTTTTTTTTTATTCTTTGGACGGGGGTATTCTTCTTTATTAAATCCTCATATTATACGGTATTACTAACCGATATTTATAACCCATCACGACTGACCTTAGGATAGGATAATCGTTGACGCGACTGGGCTCTTGTGGGCTAAAATTTTAGCCTCACTTGGTAATATTAGAGAGATCTCTGCTGGGCTCTGTTTTCGTGGATAAGGAGAGATTATTATTACCTTTCGATATAATTGAAGAAATTCACACTCCTGAAGTCGCGTCATTTTCATTGACCATGGATGAGAATGTTATTATTCACCAATAATCGTTAGTTAAATTACCTCACAACGCATTATGTGTCAACCTGGGCTGCCTCCAAAATGATATAGCACTTTTATCATCGTGTCATAAAGGCCGGTGATTAGATACTTTGGAAGAAATTAACGGTCGTTTGTGGGGTTGAGCTAATGGCTCGAAATGAGCGTGACACCGGCCGCCGTGAAGGCCGGTAGTTAAGGATACTCTTTGGCGTTAAATTTACATGCTCTTAATTTATAAAGATCAAAATTTAAAATAGTGAGAGCCTATTAGTCATTTGGAGGGATTGTGGATCTGTTTAGTTTAAGAGTTATATTGGGAATACAATCTATTGTACAAAAGAAATTAAAAAATTGTGAGACATGTTCGACGATAATATGCAGAAACCTATCAGTTCGTTTTTCTATTATTTTTGTTGATTTAAATGACAAGTTACGCCTGTATCTGAGAAAAAGTAAGAACTTAGAGGCCTGGATGTTATTATCCCGAAGATAAATGTCAATTGAATTGAAGGTAAATTGGAGGAGAGAAAAGACAAAAAGGAGATGATGAATGGGGAAGGTGATAATGCAAATGCATGATCAGTTATCATCTTTTGTGCAGGTTACAGTCACGGGAATCTCTGCTTACTCCTGTAGCTTTATCGATAACATCTCTGTATAGATGACGCTTAACAATGGCTACTCTACATGCAATGGACAGCATGGTCGGTTTTTGATGATGAAAGAGCGGATTCTTTTTCTTTGTACTACGTCTTCTCAAATCTAATTATCAGATTCTGTATGTGGACAATCTGATTCTTTATGAAATGCTCATTATATTTATTTAATAAATAACCCATTATGGTATGTAGTTTTGATGCCATATGGGCATGCTGGATTTGTGCACATGATATCTAGTGGAGTGGTCCGTGTATGAAATTGGACTATCAAGAGTGAAGTCATTCAACTTGCAGCGCCATTTATGTGAAAACTAAGAACCAGTCACTTTTTTGATGCAAAATTCATATTGATGGGTATCATGGGGTGATCCAAACTCTTTAGTCCCCTTGTGATGCCTTTAGCAAATTTCCATAAATGGGCATTTTACTCTATGCATGGTCCATCCAGCTGCTAGCTCTACAGGCAGAAGCAAATGCAGCTTTGAAACTCTTCAAAAGCAGACCCAAGTGAAAGAAAGAAAGTGAAGGAACTCAAGTTTGGTATTCTATGTAGACAAAAATACGATGGCCTAGACTTTTAAAAGTAAATTCACCCAACACATGAGAGCATGAGCAAATGCACAAAATTTATCCAACAGCGTTGTATAATAGTGCCACTTTCTATAATATAAGCAAAATCAATCAATATATCATTAATTGGTTTAAAAATTGGTACAAGATGAAGTCATTCGAAAACGATGAATCAAAACTAGATAGATTCATGGAGCGCAATGGAATGGACTAAGAGAATTCTAAACTAATATCAGAATTAAGCCTTTTATTATGTTACATAATTATGTAACATATATAATTACGTTACAGTCATTGAAAATCTAACGATTATAAAAATAACATAATTTTATTATTTAATATTTTCACAATTATTAATTTTTTATTCAATAATTATTAATAATCATTTATATTACATAACAATCTTTCAAAATTTATTAAACTTGAAAATGCCAACCATAGCCACAAAGAACGGGATTGGTTTGGTTCGTCCGTGTTGCCTCGTTGAAATACAGCTAGTAGATGTGTAAAGAGTAATAAAATAGTAAATCAAAAGCGGTAAGAAGTAACAGTGGGAGACCGGTGGGTGGGGCTTCTGCATTGCTTCTTCATTCGTTCATCAGAGATTCAGACCACAGTAAAGAATCCTGACCTGACAGACAGCCTATAATTACTTTTTTTTAAATTTTTTGAAAATAGTTATTTTTTATTAATTAGAAAATGCATAAAAAACAAGAAACCCAGAAAAAAAAAAAAGTACGGAGGGGAAATGTCAGAATTGGGGCCCTCGTGAATTGGGCTTTCTTGGGGTTGATCGAGTCAGATGGTCGTACTTCCAAATAATTGCTCCCGAGTGAATTGCTGAGACTGAGCCATCATTAAAATTACAACAATACCCTCCCGTTGTCATCCTTTTTTCCGTTTATTTTTATTTAAATTATATTAATAATCAAAGCTTATAGTTATAGGATCACAAATTATCAATTTTTTTTTATATATGGAATATATATTAAAAGGTCAACAAAAAAATTTGGACAGTATATTTAAATGCTATAAAAAAAAATTAACAAAAAAAGAGCATGGATGAGCTGATTTTGGGCATAGTTAAGACGCTCACCAAACAACCATAAATTTTTTTTCTTGGAAATATTAGCGATTTAGAATAAAAATTACAAATTTCACTGCCAAATGAATGCTATCTCATATAGTCTCTCCTTTATACTAAAGTTGTTATTATTATTTGAGACAACAAAATTTTGGGATGCGAATTTTGAGACTAGCAAATGAAAATTTTATGTTTGATTTTAATTTTGTCAACGCTTCTGTCAATGCAAAGTTTCCTTGGTAAAATCACACATTAAATTCGCCACATTTTCAAGCCAAAAGTTCACTTTCATAATCATATAATATAGAAAAAAGAAGTAAATGTCAATAAATTGTTAAAAAGATGTCGCAGCAATACCATTACTACACTTCAATTTGTGGTCTCAAACACTCCACCATAGTCCCTATAAAAAATTAAAGCGTTCTCTATTCGATAACACGACGCTGCAGCGTCTCAAAAAATTTAATAAACATTTACTACATAGTGGCACTAACGTACCTGCCATGAGTCGAGACCATGTTGTTTTCATTTGCATTATATGTTAGTCGTACATATAGCTTTTGTAATGCCACAAAGCTACAAACTAGCGGCTGAAAGTCCTTTGTTTTTAATCCCCAAAAATGATTCAAGAGCTCAGTCACGTGGATCTCCATTGCTGATTGATAAGGCTTCACAAGCCAAAGTCTAAGGCGTCACGGCAAGCCACTCCCCTTTCTTGTTTAAAATTACATTACATCAGGTCCTGGAATTCCGTGCAGACTCGAGCAATGGCCACTAAACTGCAAATTTATCGTCAATCTTTTTGAAACTTAAAAAGCCAAAGAGGGAATTGAATAGAGACGAATTAGCATTCAGCAGCAGCTTTTCTTTTCCTTTTGTAACTACTATAATCTCGTGAACAGTGGAACCTAACCGAACCCAACCCAACCAATGAAAGTAGCCGAAGAACAAATCCATTGCTGACATCAAAATCAATGGCCGGTGCAGTGGCTAATATAATTTGTTTTTTTGTTTTCACCGATGCCGTGGACCCATCTTCTTTCTTTCTCTTGTTTTATCATAATGGTGAGTGAAACCGAAACGAAACACCTCGGCTAATACGATATGCTGTTTGGTTTGACAGGTTTGTGATTAATTGTTACGTTCGTTTCACAGCTCACATTACATGTAACAGCATATGGGTTGCGTTTTAACTAATTACTATTAAGTTGTTGCGTTTGCGTGATGGTGGTGTGAAAACTTGATCGTATTTGACTGGTTATGAACCGAAATATGGTCAAGCAATTACTTGCATCATGTGAAGGAATTACCCCCAAAAAATATTCAACCTTAGGAAGCATAATAACCCATACCCCATTTATTGCATTTGAGGCCATTCCCTATTGCATCATGAACTTTATTATTATTTTTTTTCCAAAAAGTTATCAATTGGCTTTCCATGCTATGATATACAATAATACAATGGGAGCACTAATTACTATAATCTTTACAACGAGTTAAATGAAAGTCAGATGGAATCACATCCTAGATTAGCTAAAAAAGGTAGCCACTCCAGGCAAACTCTTCGCGTTTCACACATTGATGGCCAATTTTCCAATACTAGCTATATGCATTTCTTTTATTTCTCTTGACAATTCACTGAGCCAAGGAAATTGTTAGTAAAATTGAGAAGGTTAGTACGTCTCCTTAGTTTAAGTTAGTTTTCTCATATCTCTCTTCATCTGAAACCACTATCCTCTGATTGGGATGAACCCTTCCCGTATGTATTAGATTGAACCAACACTGAGATATCCTCAGGGGACAACATTAAAGCACCGGTACTCAAGTAGTGCCCAGAACCTCGACTCCTGCATAAGAAAATTGTGCAAATAAATTGAAGACCGACCATAGTGGATGGGCAAGAATGATTTGTTAAAAAGTCGCTGAATACCAAGCAGATATTACAAGGGCATACCTCCTTTTCTTTGTATTGTTGCTACTTTCTGTCAAACGGAAAGATTCTGATCTCGAAATGTAGCCCAGTGAAGAAAGGTATTCATGAAATGCATAACCTTTCAATGCCAAGTAAGATCTTGAAGGAACTAGGGACTTAACTCTATTGAAAAGACCTGACTTCATCTCCCTACAATGCAAATAGCCAGAGTAAAAACATGCATGGTTAATCAATGAAATTACTACAAGGAAATATCAGCAGGAAGTCAAGTGTCATTTTGGATGAAAAAATTTATTAGCAAGAGGATGAAGCAAATTTTTTCCGCAATTTATCCAATTCAATATGTTCAAATCATCCTATACACACGATGAGCATAACTAGCAAGAAACTTGAGGAATTCTTACCGTTCTAACAGTATGTTACTTGCAGTAAGTGAGATCCCAGTTGTTTCCAGGTCCTGCTCGCATAATTTACCAGATGCCATATTGTTTGTGCAAGCCAGTATCTCCCAGGTCAAGCCTGTCTTCATATTAGAACCCATATTTGATCCTTTATTGGAAATGTCTTTTGCGTATATGGAGAATCCATGTTGCACAATTGAGGAAGTCATCTGCAACTGCTCATCACGCCAGGCGCTTGCATCCAAATCCTCATGAGGAAACATCGGCAGCTCCAAAAAGTCCTGCAGAAGTACATCTTCATTATCCAAAAAAAAAAAAATGTTCGTTCTCATGCAGGTACAGCACAAAAGTAGAAGAAAGGTCCTCAATAGAAATACATGTAAGTGCATGTATGTGTGTGTGTACGTGTGTGCGCGCGCGTCTAAAAGATAAAACTCACTGGAGATTGACACTTAGAAAGCAACAGATCAGCTTCTGAAATTAGATCGCAAATTCCATGAGTAAGTTTTATGATTTGAAAAGCATTCGGCTTTTCTAAGGTTGCATACTGCCTCAGGTCTGTGTTTCCATCACGGAGTTTCTTCCATGATTCTCCCACTAAATCAATGGCTTCCCGGGACCTAAGCTCCTCCATGGGTTTGGATCTCCTCTTAAAATCCATACGGCTACACTCGTCCATCAATTGATACACTCTTGATATGGTCTCCACATGTTCATTTTGAGAATCTTCCACCTCCTCCATGTGAGATGATTCTGCAAAAACAGCACAAAATTTTTCCAACATGTCAGGATTTCTATGCATTTCGAGCATAGAATTGTTGTCTTCTCCAACTGGTGGAAGGTTGAGATCAAACTCATTGGCCACAGAAACTTCTACAGCCTCAGCAACACAACCACTGCACTCTTTTCCCGATAACAACTCTGCCCCATTATCAATGTCAGTCTCTGGAACAAACGATGATTCTGGCACACAGGATATATCAACTGATATACATGTACCTATTTGTAAGTCATTTGCTACTTCTGAACAAAGATAATGGCTTTCCTCCAATTTTTCTTTTAAAGGATAATTAAACTTGACAATTGGTGGACTTTTGCAGTTTTGTGCATTTGAAAAGTGGGAAGGAAACCTACTATGATCTTCAGAAAGAAATTTATTGTTAATATCCCTCTCTGCAACAGGAGATATATTTCGGATGAGCTCATCTTCAGAATCTGATGATACAACTACTTTGAATTTTCTCCTATTGTTCTGCCGGGAGAATAAAACTGGGGTGTGAGGGAGATTGGAAATCTCACATTCATTACCCAAAGGATCCTCAAGTTCATTGTTAGTGTGAACAGATGAATTCATGTTTAACATTTCTTCCTTTTTGGCCTCCACACTATCTGCTGGGTTATTGTGCATATCTTGATTACTTGGCATTTCATCATGCCCTTCCCCCTCATTTAACTCCCTCAAGGTTGAATTTTCTTTCATCAAAGACAATGATTTCATAATCTCTTTGTCAACTAGCTCAGATAACTGAGATGGGAAACCCAAAGGGATTATCTTGGGAAGCATATGATGCCCAGCATCTGTATCACATAGCTCTGGAACATATAGTTTCTGTAATTTTTTATCTGCAAAGTGAAAAGCTAATGTTAAAACACTAAGATGTTCTAGAGAAAACATAATGGTAATGAGTTAGGAAAAACAACTATGCATGCAAATTGGATACTAAATAATAAAATATGAGATCTCTAGAAATGTCTGTGTTGGGATCTAATTACCATGCTTTATAATTTGTAAACAACAGTATCAAAAATATTACTGAACATGCATCAGGTATTGTGTGATTAACCTTTTCCATATGCTTTATTCTGGCACCAGAACTGAAGGTGCATAATGGTTTTCCGAATATCTGCCCGACAACTTTCAATTAATTGCACTAGAAGATGCTGCTGCAATTCAACTTTCTCTGCTGCACAAATCTACAGTATGGTAACCGAATGAATTAAAATGAATTTAAATTCCATAATTTGAAAGGAGAGCCAAGGACTAGAATCACATTCACTTACCATATGTAAATGGGAAAGCAGGTCCTTTGGCGTAGGCATTGTGAATGAAACCTCTATCCTGTCCAAACTGTCTGGTAGAGTGATATTGTTACCTAGGGATTACCACAGAACAATGTTCAACAAAATGAAGCTACGTGTAGCCGGTAAAAGAACTAGTGACACAAAAAAAAAAAAAATATTAACAAGAACATCTTACCATTGCTAGTCAATATGACAGGCCCTTTTGCCTTTTCAGCAATTTGTTGTATGGCAGCAATAAAACCACGGTCTTCAGGAAAAAAGACATCCACATCTTCAATGAGAATTAAGGGTTTAACATGATTATCTGATTTTCCCATGACTCCATGAGAATTTTCATCATCTGGTATGCGTATCACTTCGATCACCTCATCATCAACATGCTGTGCTGCTTCTCTGAGAGATACAGTATGGGAAGATTTCATGATATTCTTGTTCGGTGAATCCTGAGGGTTTCCTATTGACCTGGAAGAAATATACTGCATAATGTCAACTAGATGATTAAGTTCTTAATGCTTGATCTTCTAATGCCACAAAATAATACCCAATATATACAACAGAAGAATAAAAAGTTACAAGCATCAGTGTCATATACAAAGTGGCAAACCTTTTAAGGCAATTGGATTCCAAAGCCCCTCCAAATTTCTGCTTCACAATTGTTCCTTGTCGACAATCTGATGCATTATTCTTTGGTACACAGTTCATCACACTCAATTAGCATTTCATTTAATTCTAATTTTCATAACAATAAACTATCATAGTTCAGTAGCTATCCTTCTCTCTCTCTCTTTTTTTTCATTTTTTTGGGCCAAAACATTGTCAGTCATATGGTAGGAAAGAAGGATCAGTTATCAGTAATAAAAGGGGCCCAGAGTCAACCGTATGCAAGGTTTCACTTTGTTTGGTTGGGAAATAAAGGGAACATATTTTATTAGCTTAGGAATTTAGTTCATTTCATAGTATGTAGAAATCCCCCCCCCCCCTGCTGAAAGAGATCCTCCAAAATATAAGTCACATTCTGAAAATTATTCTATTTTTTAGATATCATCTTAGGCTCTTGTTATCTAGAAAAGCCGGCTTAAAATATAGATAAACAATTGTGTTTTTTCCCGTTGCTGTGTTCTTTGTGCTAAAAGGAATCTCGCTGCTAGTTATTAGCAAGGTAGAAAACACAACATCCACTACACACCTAAAAGGATACTACTATGTTCAACTTGTCTTTCTATAGGTAATTAATTTGATCTCAACAAAAGAAATCAATCGATGTCAATAAGAAAGTTGGTAAAACAGAACTATAAACTGGTTAACAATAACAATATTAATTTAATAGCACCTCCAGTACTTTAAATCCCCTCTCATTTGCACAGGCATGGATAGCTGCAGATTTCCCACTCTGCAACAAGAGAAACATACTATTAACTTCCGATATAAATCAAATCTTCTAGTCTGATTGAAATACTAATTTGACACTCCATTACAGAATGCCATTTCAAGAATATAAAGAGAATGTGTAAACATAGAAAGGCAGCAGCACACAGTCAATGCATGTAAAACTTAGACAAAAAGGTGACAGGATGCACTAGAAATATTTGTCGGGTGTTGTCCGGATGCTATTTGAGGCATAAACATGCAAATGGACATACATTAGCTGAAAGTGATTCATATGTTGAAAATTTCGCAAGCTCATGACATTTGTGAGCATCAATAAAGCAATTTCTTGAAACCTAAATAAAAAAACAAGACAAAATCCAGTAGATGAAAAAAAGCTGAAGAAGAAGAAGAAGCACCTACCATAACATACAGACAAAATAAAAAAAAAATTGACATTTTATTCAGAATGCAATAATGACATTTCCTATTATATGTTCGCAACAAAAAACAGTTCAATATAAACGTTAAAGTGATTTTTAACCAAAAAAATATATAGTACATACCCCAATAGGCCCTGTAACTAAAAGAACATTCTTCAGGCTATCCCCTTCATCTATATTTTCCGAATCTGAGTCGATTAAACAACAGTCATGATTATCATCTGGCACACTGCACTTCTCACTACCAGAGGAATACTTGAATCCTCGAACATCTCTTTCATGCCAAAGATGCAGCCATTCACTGATAAATTTTACTGATTCACTATTCCCACATGCCTGCAGGAAGTTGTTGCCAAAGGAACAAATCACAGGAGGGAAATAAAATGCATGCATAATATAATTCTTGAGATTGTGTACTTTATCTAGCATCAGTAGATCAGAAAATATACATTTCATATAAAAGAAGTTTATTCAAACTAGCTGACCTCCGTGGCATTTTTTGGCCGGTACTTGTCTGTCCATAAGCTATCCCCAGGCCGATGAGCACAACCATTGTAGTATGACATCATCTTGCTACTGCAGCAAAATTGTACATGGATAGAACTTTAACGTATAAAATTTGCTAAAAATACATAACTGAATAAAGCTTGTATACATTATTGAACACATTACCAATCAGAAAAAAATACAACTTGAGACAAGCACTGAGAATTAGGAAGGCAACTGTCTATCCATATATATTATTTGTAAAGAAGGAAAGAAAAAACATTCATCTTTACCACCAAGCAGTGTTGGCAACAAAAGAGGGCAGAAATTATATTGGACGATTTTATACACAAACTCCATGATGAAAGTCAAAGATGGAGGATCAAGACCATGTACTCAAACTACAATAAGAATTTACTAGTTTTTTGTAGTTTTCTTCTTTTGAATGATTTTGTTTCACATTTACAATTTTCTTAAGTAAAAACACTGAAATTCAATGGGCCCAAAAACAGCAATGCATTTTTTAAAGATCTATGGCAAACACTTGCAAAAGAATCCTCATAATTCTCAAGCCATGACAAGGTTTCTGTGTAAAGAAAAGAACAATATTAAAAGCATTCTTCTCACTAACCAGATGGTAACATTGACACACAGTAAAGTATTTGCATGGTCAAGATAAATTAACAGACATAGCAGATAGCTAAAGATGTTTGTGAAGATATTGACAGTAAGTTTGTTATATAAAATCCCAACCTTTCCTGAACAGAAATACTTTTGTCTTCAACTTCAGATTTTTTCATAGATAACGCATGCTTGGGAAAATCATTAACTTGCTCCAGCTGATGGTCCTGCTTAAAATACAGCTACAATGACTCAAAATCTCAACATAACTTGGAAAGTACACCCAAAAAAAAAAAAAGAGGCTGACAGGAAATCCTTTTGAAAATGAAGTCCAAAAAAGGGATAAAACAGAAAAAGGAAAAATATGTATTTAAACTACGATGCTGTCATAAGTACCACATACGAGTCATTGGAGAACTTGTAGCATACCTCTTGACCATCAACTAACAGAACAGAGACTTCTGATGGGTTTTCATTCAAATTTTCTTCACAATGACATTGATCCGAGGATGCATTATTGGGATATCGAACACATGACAACTTTTCAAGTTTCAGAGACTCAACAGAGTCATCAAAAGCTGATAAGATTTTGCCCTCCAAACAATTTCTATTGTCAACATTTGCCTCATAGAACGTCCAATTACTCCAATCAATAGACACAACTTCATCCTGACTCCTGTCAAATACATGAATAGGACTAACAGTATTGCTTTTATCCTTTCTTCCACTTGAACTAAAATTACTATCTACTTCTTTCCCACCCTGATTTTTCTTTTCTGCTTTCCATGATGAGAAAAAGGGATGCAATTGCTTTCCTGTGAACATCCGTGAATATTCCTGATCAAAGATGGTAACAAATGTTAAAGGCAAGTATTATATTCACAGGCCATCTCTGTACCAAAAACCTCATATGACAGACCAAGGCCTAACTTGCAGAAATTCACACAATTGTACTAAGACATTATTATTGCATGAAGGTGAGTCTCCACACAAAACAATTTTCAAAATACAAATACCAATCTCCCCAGACATACCCAAATCTTTTCATCTCGAGTGAAGTGACAATTAATATAGAACTACCACGTGATTAACAAGATGATGTGATAAGGGAGATGACATTATTAACATTTACCAAAACAATTATCACATTAATGAACATGAAAATTTTTGCATAAATTTAAGGAGTCAAATCACTCTTTCCAAACTACAATAATGAAATTGGAGATACCTTAGACATTCATACACAAGTGGAAATTTGATCAATATCCAACCAAAGGAGCTAAATAAAATAACAATAATACAAAAATAAACAAACTCGAGAAAACAAATCAAATTGGAGCACAGTTACCGACCTCAGCCTTCAATTTTGCTTCTAATCTTAAATTAGGGATGGATGGAGGAGGGGCATCTTCACTCTCCACTGAATCTTTCAATATTTTCCCATTTTTCTTGGGCGTCTTGTTCCTTGGTGACCTCTCTTTTAACTGTAAACGCACAGTAAATTTAGAGATAAATAAAAATTTCTTAGGCATCATATCCCCGCTCCAGCACAAATTATACATACATTTCAGTAATTCCAACAGTTAAACAATAATTTGAATTTATCAAAATTAACCCAATTAATAGGAACTTAATGTGTAACTCAATATCAAAATTGCCTTATTGGGTTCTTTCGTCACCGGAGGCGTTGTCTTTCCCTTGCGTTTTCTTGTCTTCTTGCCTTGACTTCCACAGCAGAAGTCTTGATCGTCTTCATTATCACCGTTGACTTCCCAGTCCTTATCCGCATTGTGATCTCCAACCTTGGATTCGATTTCTTGCGGTTTCTGCTGGAACAGCGTCGACTGAACCAGCCTTCGCCTTACACTTCTCTTCTCCGGCGTCAGCTCGTCTTTCTCGGCTAGTTTGTCCATTCAATTAGATTAATTTCATAAATTAGGTTTTTAGAGATTTAGGGTTTTTGATTGATTTGGGATATTTTTTCCCTTTATTCTCCCCCTCGTTTTTTCAGTGGAGAGAGTGATGTGTGACAAACAAAACGTGATCTGAAGGGAGAGAATTATGGAGGGAAGTAGGATTTTTGTTCCCGCCTTAAGATGGAAAAGTTCGTTTGTGACTTGTAACCTGACGGTAACTTTTTACTGATTTTTACTGTTACACTGATACTTTTATGGAGTCCGTATTTACGCAGGAATCGGAGCGAACAGTACCGGCAATAGTCAGTGAATTTGAATTTTACCTTTTCCCGCCTTGCATTGGCCTGAGTTTTACTGTTTTACTGCCAAATTTGGTATCTCATATTTCATAAATTTATCCATGAGCATAATGTGATACACATTAAAACTTTTTTATAATCATAACATTATGTCCATAATTAATTTTATTATTATGAATAAATTATAATTTAATAAAGTGTAGTTACAAAATTATTGTTTTAATTTAGTTATTTTTAGTGCAAGCGATATAAGTAGAGTGCATTCCATTAATAACTAATGTTAGAAATCCTAATATATAAGTTTCAACTAATATAGTATTCATCAATTAAATAGTATAATAAGCGACATGTAATATTGAAACTTAAATATTGAGATTTCTATTATTATTCCTACATTAATTATTAACTAAGCTTGTTAAATTCAATATACATACACCTTATAAAACTATGTAGTGTTGGGAATAACTCTTATTCTTTGGTGACCTCCCTTATAGCTCTAAATTTTTTGCATTCGATTTAATGTTTTTCTCTCTGTGTAAATTCTACAAGCACTGTATAATGATTTGGTAAGTTTTAAAATTTTTGTACAA
This sequence comes from Citropsis articulata, assembly GCA_030449925.1. Lineage (NCBI taxonomy): Eukaryota > Viridiplantae > Streptophyta > Magnoliopsida > Sapindales > Rutaceae > Citropsis > Citropsis articulata. Next base: position 5,940,947 of record JASUUH010000227.1, on the reverse strand, counting down.
TGATTTGGTAACTACTTTAAATAATAAATTATTGTACGAAACAACTTTTGAAAAATATTTTTTATATCGTAAACTTTTAATATAATATAGCATTTATTTTTTACAACTTTCAAAAAATTATTACTTACATGAAGGCAAATTTCTTTAGACAGAATATGAACAAATTATAACTTATTATAATATGTAATTTACTTTTATTTATAACTAGTTAAAATTAGGACTATAATTTTTTATGATTACATGAAAATTATTCTTATATAAAATATTATTACAAACAGATTTTATTGTAATCATGATCATAGATAAATTTGGTGCCTTCCACATGTCACTAGTTGCGTGAGTAACTTTTATGCATAGTAAAAATACGATGGAAGACCATTAAAGAGCTCAACTGTTCAATTTTTGCTTGAACAATAAATTTCTTTTTTTTTTTTTAAAGAAAGTATGCCTTTCAAAAGATTAACTTGAGAGCAAATACATGATATCTGGAAATTCATCCAACCATATTACAGTTTCGTTTCTTAGCAAGGTTAACTTAGCCAAACCATGAACTATGCCATTACAAATTCTAGGGACATGCTGAGTTTTGAAATTCTAAAATGTCCTCTTTTTTTTTTTTAATTTTATAGATCACCCAGAAAAATTCAGACATATTCATTAACCTCTTGTTAACTAATTCACCTACTTCTAATGAATCAGATCTTGGGATAATATGCTCTTTTAAAGCATATTAATTTATTTTCTGATTAATAAAATATTTGAGATATTTTAATTGCATAAATATATTGAATAAGGTCCATTTAATCATATTATATGAATTTATGTAATCATCATATGGATTCACAGAAGACATAAATATAAGTTATCTTATGATTAAATAAATTAAGTTCGCAGTTGATAAATAGAGTTGGGAGCTCTATTTATGTTTAGACTGTAGTAAATTCATTGAATGATTTGTCTTAATCATGTATGAATTTACTGATGTAGTTTGAGTACATTGAGCTGGATCACACATGAGATTTAATTAACCTTGAAATGACTGTCAGACTTATTAAATCTCATAGGTATTGATTTTACTGTAATCTTAATTTTGAGTTAATTATAATTTCATGATTGTAATTGTTATTCCATTTGAAATACCAAATTTGAATTACCAATGGGCACGACATACATTTATGGTCAAGATTACCCGGTATTTTGGTGGGAGCAATTATGAGTATTGGAATTATAGATTAACAATATAGAATTTGTACGATACGTCTCTTAATGGGTTTTGACTGATCATGTAATTCTCTCAGAGTGTCAACATATTTAGTATGTTGAAAATGATCATTAGAGAAAACTAGTAAGTATCAAGGAATAAGATGTAATTAAATCGATTTGACAGTTGAGATATCGATTTAATTAACGATGTGGTACAAAGGATTGAGCAGTAAATAAATCAATGTGGTTTGAGACAAATTTTTTATTCGAACATACAATTATGAAGGTCAGTTCCAATCTTATAGTGGAGCAGAGTTGGAATTAAATAATTAGACTTGTTTAATTACATGCTTAATTGTTGTAGCCACTATTGTATGTTCCCAAATGATCCCTTATTTCATTTAATCGATCACCACTCTGGATTAATAAGCAAGATAACTAGCAATTTGGGTCAAAACATAATTATATTATTTAGTGGGAGGCTCCATTAATATAATTTTGTATAAACCTTTACGTTATTTTACGCTATTTCCTTATGGAAAAAGGAAAGTATCGTAACTTTAGTTTTGGAGCCTAGGGTTTCACTAAAGAAATAATATAAAATGCTTATTTTTCTCTCAAAAGAAAAAAAGAGCCACTTCATACAGATCAGAGAAAAAGATTTTTCTCTCTAATTTTGAGAGAAAATTTTCTCTTTAGTTGCTTAAGAGTGATAACGCGCCCACCACGCCGCCGGGCAGATCAAACCCGAGTCATAACCCTAAGATCATCGCGATTCGTGATCTAACAGTGGGTGGTGACGGATCGTGATCTAACTGGAGTGGTGACGGATCGTGATCTAGGAGCCTAAATCACTTTCAATGGAAAATCCAAACCTGGATTTTCGATTTACGATTACGAATTCATATATATTATATGAGATCGGTCCTAAAAGTTTTTTTTATAAAAAAAACTGAATTTTCCCCAACATCAGATTCAACAATTCTATTAGTAACACCAATACTTGATGCTGCCTGCAAGCCCCACTTTATGGCTGCAGCTTCAGCCATTGCTACACTGCCAAAAAACTTAGAGGTTTTAATAGCAGCAGCTTTGCACTTTCTATCCGAGTCTCTAATCACTACCCTTAAGCCTGTTGCTTGTTTCTCAACATCCATCGCAGCGTCCACATTAACTTTTAGCCAGTCCATTAGGGGAGGGTACCACTGTTTTTGCTCCCCTACCCTTTGACTTGCAACATAATTCACCTCAGGTTGTTTGACTTTCCTAAAATATTCTACAACAAATTCTGCCTGTGCCACTGCTCTAATTGGATTCTCTTTTTTGCCCTCAAACAACCATTTGTTTTTCGCATTCCAAATAACTCATAGTAAAGCAGCCACGAAAGCCCCTTCTATATTGGCATGCTGTTGAGGCAATTTAGAATAGTTTCTGATTAATGTATTATGTTTATGAAGGGTCGATGAGCGAATAACTGCAACCAGTTTTCTCTTAGGTATTTATTCGTGAAAATGAGCTTAAAGCCCAGTTCTATTTGCTTGGGTCAAGTTGATGAGCTTCAAATGCGGACTGCGTAGATACATGTATGTTCATGTGAATAATTTAGTAATTATAAATTATTTAACTTTTTTCCAAAAATAAATATCTAAATTATACTACCATGATCATTTTTATCGTTCTAATTTTTTATTAAATAACCCCAATAGGAATTTTAAACCAATATCATTAGGGTTTTGCTCAGTTACAATTAATATAATTTACAGTCCACCTAAAATATAAAAAATTTGAATAACATAACAATAGAATTCACCCGATTTTTATATTATTTTAAGGCCTTATCTTATATAACTTTTCGAATAAATCTTATTTAAAAAAAGTTTTTGTTAGTAAAATTTTTCTAAATAAAGTTTTGTTTAGTTGTCAGTGAGATATTTTATTAAAAATTTTAAAATTACTTTAATAGACAAATGTTTTAAAGTTATGTTATAAAAAGAATGAAATAAAATTTTTAAATAAATAAAAGACATTTTAAATATTTTAATATTTATAAAAAATTTTAATCTATACTCTTAATAACTCAAAATTTACACTCTTACTAATAGAGATAAAATAACTTATTTAATTTTTTAAAAAATCTACTAAAAGAAAAAAAAACGATAATAAAAATTTTGATAAAAATATATGAGATTAAATAAATACTTATAATTATTAAATAAATTATACCAAACAGAAACTAAATATTACAATATTTTTAACTTAACAAACTTATTAATTAGTATTACGTAGTGTGTGTGGATTGAACTCCTGCGATGCCGTGGTGGGAATTAATCCGGGTACCGGCCATTGACGGCCAACTCCGGAGTGGAGCACCAAATTCTCAGTCTCAGTAGCCAAGTCACGTTATATTGCAACCCACGCGCTGTCGCTTCGCGTGGGTTATCTGGTGATGTCCGAAACAACAAGAAAAACCCGAAATTCTTTTCCTCCACGCCTGAAAAGAAACCGAAATAGAAGTAAGTGGGGTACAATTAGATGCTCCCAAATCTGAAAAAGCAAACAGCCAAGCACCAAAATACCCCTATCTCAACTTAAAGTAGCAGAAAACGACAAAAATAAATCATATTAACCGAATATTTAGGGAAATTTATAAAAATAATCAAATAATTTTACCATTTTTCACATTTAACTATTAAAATTTTTTTCTTCATAACTAGCCAAACACAAGGTTTCTTTCTCAAATTACTCCTATTAGTTCATAGCCAAACACAACTTCTCTCCCCCCTTATCAAACCAAACGTAACATTGGCCTCTAGAATCTTCAGCTGCAATGGCAAAACCTAGGTATGAAAATTGGGTTTGTAGAAATATTATGTATGAAGTGTTTGATAAAATATTTCTTAGATTGTTTATACTTTATTTTTGCATCACTGAGTGTAAAAAGAGGTGTTTGTCAACTTCAATTCGTGCGAGAAAGAATTCAGAGCGATTGTATGTTGGTGCGACAAACAGCTATCGCATGAAATTGGTGCGACAGACAGCTATCGCATGAAATTGGTGTGATAGGTTGCAACTCTCTCTTATGGAAAATAAGTACGACAAGCATCTGTCGCACAAAATAAGTGAGACAGGCACCTTGGCGCACCAAAAGTGCAACTCTCTCTTGTGCGAAAGAGTGCTCGTCGCACCTGATTTTGCGCGATAGGTGCCGACACCAAGCCCATGACAACTTCAATCTTTACCCATGTACCACACCAACAACTTCACTCATGCAATCAAAATCATAAATACTACAATATTCACTCACCATCACCAATACAACAAAAAAAGACAACATAGAACAAGAATAAAAAATGCTTCAAAATTTAGAGTTTTTTAATTAATCTTTAGTTTTAGATCTTGGCCCAAAATTTAGTGATGTGATGAGTGACCACCTTGGGAGAGAAATCATTGGTTAGAGAGAAAGAGAGAGAGAGGAAGATTGGTGAGAATAGGAGGGATATTTTCGCCACTTGAGAGAATTTTTGGCTAATGTTGATAAAAAAAATTATGGGGCCATTTATAAAAATTTTAGGTTATTTTTTTGTAAATTTCCCGAATATTTACGTTATTTGTGACAAGTAGTGCATTATTTCGCTTCGTATGGATATAGCAGGGAGATGCTGTATTTTGTGTATAACAAAACGGATGATACATAAAATATTCTCATCTCATCGCACTCCCAACGACACCGTTCAGACTTCGGACCAGCCAACATCAATTTGCAGAAGCAAACGATAAAAGAAAAAACGAAAAGGACAAATTAGTCCAATTAAAAAGCAATGTTACCGTCTACACTCACGAAGATCGAGAATCTGACTAATGTCTGCAATACAGTTGTCCCCTCCCTCAAACTCGGCTCACTCTCAAAAACTTTCCCCTTCCCTCCTCACACACTCCAAAACCCTAACCTCAAGTTAGCACCAACTCACCAACAATGCCCAAAACCCTACTCTATTTCCTGCTCCTCTTCAGCAATGCAGCAGTGGTACTGGTGACGTCCAAGTCAACAATCGAGCCCTGCTCCAATTCCGACTCCTGCAGCGCATTGCTCGGCTACACTCTTTACACCGACCTCAAAGTCTCCGAAGTCGGCTCCCTCTTCAACGTCGACCCCGTCTCCATCCTCACCGCCAACGCCATCGACATTTCCTACCCGGACGTCGAGAACCACATCCTCCCTTCTCAGCTCTTTCTCAGAATCCCCGTCACCTGCGCCTGCGTCGACGGGATTCGCAAGTCCGTTTCCACCCACTACAAGACTCGCCCTTCGGACTCGCTTGCCTCGATTGCGAGCCAGGTCTATTCGGGTTTGGTCTCTGCTGATCAGTTGAGGGAGGCTAATGAGATACAGGACCCGGATGTTTTGGACGTTGGGGTTAATTTGCTTGTGCCGTTGCCTTGTACCTGTTTTAATGGCACGGATAATTCCTTGCCGGCTGTTTACTTGAGTTATGTTGTGAAAGATGTGGACACACTTGCGGGAATTGCGGCTAGGTATAGGACTACGCTTACTGATTTGATGAATGTTAATGCTATGGGAAGTACTGCTGTCAAGGCTGGTGATATTCTTGCTGTTCCATTGCCAGGTAAATACCATTTTTTTTCCTTTTTTTGGTTCCATGGCAATTTGTGTTGCTGATGCTGAATTTGAACTTTAATATAAAATATGCGAGTGATTATCTGTGAATTGATAATTATTTTCATTTGCGATGTTTCAAGACTCAAAGCTAGTGCCCTCTTAGTATTTTGTGTTAAAATGTCCACATAAGTTATGCAATTTTTTCAGCTCTAGTTACAAAATATTGTCAGTTTTTTTATATGATGATTTGAGATCATCCTAGCTAAAGCATATATGATGACTATGTGTATTAGCTTAGAATAATTGATTTATGATGGTTTTGCTTGTTATGAGTTGTTTTAGTTTGCATTTTTCTTGGATTGCAGCCTGTGCAACTAATTTTCCTAGATACGCTTTGGATCATGGATTGATTGTACCAAATGGGAGCTACGCAATCACAGCAAGCCACTGCGTGCAATGCAGTTGTGGGCCAGGGAATCTCAAGTAAATAAGTAGTCTTGCTTCCATTTTGATTTAAGCATAATTGCTTTCTTCTTTTTGCCCTCTCTTGCTTGTAATAGTCTGGTGCTAATCAGTAGCAGTATCCGTCTTGTACAGTTTGTACTGCATGCCTGCTTCATTGGCGGTTTCTTGCTCAAGCATGCAATGTAAAAATAGTAACCTCATGCTTGGGAATGTTACCACTCAACGGAGTAGTGCTGGGTGTAATGTCACTTCGTGTAGTTATGGTGGTTTTGTCAATGGCACCATTGTCACCATGTAAGTTATTTCTTCCCAACTTCTTGCTTTGTTGATGTTTATTCTGAATTATGAATCTGGTTAGTTAGTTCTGGCTGGTGGTTGAACTCTTTAATCTTTGTGGGTTTTTTTTTTCTTTTTTTTAACCTACAGGTTGTCTACATCTCTTCAACCTCGATGTCCAGGTAAATTTTGTCAAATATTTTGTTTATCTAGCTTTTAGAAGGTTCATGAAAATTTGAGATTCACTCTTTGGGGTTCTTTCTTTCACCTCTTTTGCATAGTCAATTTTCTTGAGTAATGATGGTAGTGTTTTTGCATGTAATAGTTGTTGTTATGGCATGCCTGTGTTCTCCTGGCTCACTAAACACCTGCTCTGCTTTTGGTAGGACGTAGACTGAACAGTTTCCAAAAAGTAAATATACATACACGAATGCATTAGGAATGCAATAGATTGTCTACGTTTATGCATTATCTCCACTGTTCAGCTGATATTCCCGACAATTACATGATGGGCCAATAAGTTTAAATGATGACATCTGTGGTTACAATTTCATTTCCTTGCACAATCTTGTAATGTCTCATAATTTTCTTCTCACTTTTGTTGGTGACATTTGGAAATGATGCAGGACCTCAGCAATTTCCTCCTCTTATAGCTCCACCATCATCAGTAATCAGAGATTCCACATTTGCTCCATCACCTGCCCCGCAGTCAGATGGAGCTGGTCCAGCTGGAGCAACAACCCCCAAGTCTTCTGTGGTGCCATCATCTGGGTCAATCCCTCGTTTACCCCCTGCAAGCGGTCCTAGCGGGAGTGTTTCTTCTGCTTGCTCCTTAACAAATTCATTATCCACTTTCCCCCCTTCATTCATGTTGTATTTGTTTGTCAAGTTCATCGTGTCTATTTCATAGTAATTTTGATTCTCAACTGTGTGCCTGGATGGTGCGGTTTTTGCCAGTGTGGTTGCTTGGTTTTTGACCAGTTCCACACATCTGTTGTATGTAACCTGTCTATTTATGGCTATGTTAAAACAGTCTGCGAACCAGAGGATTCTTTTCCAATTGCATCTTGTATTTTTCTTCTAATCATTTGCTTAATTATGAAATGAGAGGGCATATTGTCAGTTTCCTTTGTTATCACTGTATGGATTTCGATTTTTGAGTAGTTGCCTGGGGCTCATTGCCTTTGGGGATGCTTATGATTGCGGTTACAGCAATTGCGCAGTTCTTTGATCACTTCATGTACTCTCCGTAATTACGGTATATTCAGACATTTCTCTGGGTTTGCTGGAATATTACCATAATTTAAACTTTTAAGCACAGGTTTTATAGCACAACCTATTTAAATATATAGAACAACTTCAATTAGTGAAATATACAACCATGGAAGATAAATTCGCCCAAATCAATTAGTGAAATGTACAACAGTAGAAGATAAATTCATCCAAATGATCAAGTTTCATGTTCATTTTCCTTTGCATACATTGATAGAAGAGAACACACCTATCATGAACGACTGGAAATGCGAAAAGGCAACATAAAAGCAATAAAATGACAAAAATGCCCTTAATATGTTAAAATCTTTCAAAATGTGTGTCAGTGTGTGTGACACACACATACAGAATCTTTAATTAAGTTAAATCCAAACGAAAGCAAAGACGTTATGGTCTTGTGGAGAATTGGGCGGTGATCAGTGGGGAAAGGAGGCGCTGGCGGTAACTTCTGGTTTCGGCGGTGGTGATCGGTGAAATTGGAAGGCAGAAGAGTTGTAATTTTCATTCAATTTTAGTTTTGAAGTTACAATCTTACCCTTTTTTGTTAGGCTCGTTTAATTAACTCTAATTCCACTGTATGTAAAAGATTCATGGCTTCAGCTCCCTCAAAGCTCTACTCAGGTCTCTCTCTCACTTTCTCTTAGTATATAAAGCCACTTGTTCGTTTATTTATAATTATACAATGCTATTAATATTTGATTGTATTGTGAGTTCGCAGATGATGTTAGCCTTGTGGTCGTGTTACTAGACACAAACCCCTTCTTCTGGAGCTCTTCTTCTTTATCCTTGTCTCAATTTCTTACTCATGTAAACCCTAATTTTCTCTAATTTTTTATTTTCTTTAACTAATTCAACTATTTGTAGTTTCTATTTAATTATTTATTTCATTGTAATTTCATTGTAATTATTTATTTTTAACAGGTTCTTGCGTTTTTGAATGCAATATTGACTCTAAATCAGCTTAACCAAGTTGTGGTTATCGCCACTGGGTATAATTCGTGTGACTATGTCTATGATTCGTCCTCAACGGGCAATCAGAGCGTTGGAAATGGTAGAATGCCCTCTTTATGTGCGACTTTGTTGCAAAATTTGGAGGAGTTTATGAATAAAGATGAGCAACTTGGAAAACAAGAGCGAGAGGGGAGGATTGCTTGTTCCTTGTTGTCGGGCTCCTTATCCATGGCTCTTTGTTGTATCCTTTGTTGATTTGTTCGTGTGTTCAGTTGTGGGAGCTGAATGGCTTTATTATATGTTATGTACCACTTGTTTTTGCCATAGTTTTGAAAATGGGTCATCTTAATAGATAAATTGAACTCATTAACACAAATGATTCTGCATGTGTCTTTGGCGTTGATGATGGATGTTCTTGCTGTGAAATATTGACATGGGTTTGCATATGACATCAGTGAAGAGAAGGATACAACATGACTTTGTTGAAATTAACTTTCCAGATTGTTTGATTTAATTCTACAAATAGACATACAGAGAGTTTTCCGTTCGGGATTGCTCCATCCGCAACCTCGAGTGAGTATCTATTGAAATTACTGATCTTCTGGTTTTGATAAGTTTAATTTGATTTACATCTATTGAGAAATTTATCATAAGTTGCCATATTTAGTTAGTTCTCTGATACAGTATCAATGTCTGAGGTATTATCCTTGTTTTGGAAATATGATCTGGTGCATGCGGTTGCACACAATAATGTGCTTGACGGGCCACACGTTACGATTTCATTGGCTGGACCTGATCACAACTCCCTTTTTCTCTACGCAATGGCTGTGGCTGTTTACCTTTGGCTGTGTTGCAGTCTTTCTTTTCATTTATTTTTCTTGCCTCATTTTGTTTACTTCTTTGAAACCTGCACAACTTTATTCTTGTGACTTCTACTTTGGGCAAAATATGTTTGTAATAATGGTTCTAATATATGAGAGCAGATTTTATGCTTGCAGGGATCCCCAGATGGACCTGAACAGTACGTTCTTTATGACAGTTTGAACAGTTTGCTTTGGTTTTGCATTGACTTCCACTCTGAAAGATTTTCTTCTTTTCAGATATGTTGCAATCATGAATGCAATATTCTCTGCCCAACGCTCTATGGTACTTAATGTTGCATTTTGCATTTTTCAGTTATTTATGCTATAGTTATCTTTATGTTTATCTTCTTAATTTCTATTCTGTTTGCTACTGTTGCCTGATTAAGTTCGGCCCGGCCCCCCTGGGGAGGGGGGGCGGGAGGGGGGGCAACTACATGTTAAATTCTTTGTTAGTGGATAAGAAATTGCCAGATCCTTTCTGAGATTATTACATGTTAATAGATAGCAAATTACCAGATCCTTTTAGAAATTAACTTCTTAAAATGTTTGTGTAATTTTTTGTATCCCCCTCTGTAGGAACAGGGATTCTCTTTAAGGGATCTTAATTCTCTCTTTCATTTTCTACATACAATATATACTGATTATCCTTTGAAAAATTTGTATGCACCAACAGAAGTAGTTTTAGACATATACATTTATAAATTTTCAAGGAGGAAGCTATGATCCAGGAGTAGCAAAATAAGAAACATGGTTAGGTGATGTGTTGTGAAAACCTAAAATACTCATTCAAGCAGTGACTTTTGTCTATTAGAAAGCACAAAATGGACAAAGGGGAAGGCTAAAGGAGCATGGATCAAAACTTATAAAGGGAATTACCTTTTGGGACTTAAACAGAGGAAACTGCTGTAATCACATATGATGATGGAAACTAATTTATGTAGCTAACCCATCTAGTATAGGTTTAAGGCCTGTTGAGCTGATTTGAGTATATAAGCCATACGCCCAGTAAATGGTCACCCAAACCAAATAGGGAAAATGTTGTTGAATATGATCATGGTGAACATGTCATGTGAGGCTAGTTTGGAACTAAACCTTTATAAATGTTGAATGCTAAGTTTGTGATTTGGATTTTTTGTTTTAGGTACTACTATTAGTGCTTGGATTCATAATATTTTCAGTTTTGAAAGTGTTTATGATTTATTAGTTTTTTTTTCCTCTTGTAGGTTCCTATTGACTCTTGCTATTTAGGGACTCAAAATTCTGCTTTCCTGCAGCAGGTAACTATCTTTCGTGCATATTTTTAGTGGATTTTTGTTGTAGTGGACATAAGTGTCTGCCCTGCATCTGTCGTGATTGCTTCTAGTGCATGAGTTGCAGGCTTCGTACATTACTGGTGGAGTACATCATAAGCCTCAACAATTGGATGGGCTCTTTCAATATCTCTTGGTAAGTCATTTACCTTATCTTTGACGTAGTAACTGTTAATATTCCTTATAGTTTCTGATGGAACATATCAATCAGTGGTTAACTAAGATTTAAATTAATTTATAGTATTTAACATCAATGTTTGGATTTGATCTGAAAACTGGATCTTTCAATCAAAATAAAGATATGTAGTTTGATGATTTGAAATCTAGACAAGAGGATTTTCAAGGTTGAAGCACTTTCATTTTTGCTATTGACTTTCTTTGAATTGTTGGAAATGAGCTGCGTTGTCTAATGGAAAATCCAAACTCTGTTAATGGCATGTGTTTAAACGTTCTTTGTTTCTATTGTGTATGGCAATTTTCAATTGACTGAATGGAAACTCATTTGTCTTAAGTCAGAGGGTCTTTGTTCTGCTTTCAGTTTTGATTTCATGAATATAATTTGATGTGGTTGGCACATGCAGACAATTTTTGGAACTGATTTGCTTTCCCGCAACTTTCTACAACTTCCTAAGCCTGTTGGTGTTGATTTCCGTGCATCGTAAGTCTAACCGTTTACAGTAATTTATTTTCTTGTCTGTTGCCTTATTAATATTATTTATTTGCACCTTCCAAGCATCTTATTTGAAATTTATATTTACATCTAACCAAAAGTTCAAACTATAAAATTCTTTTCAAGTGAGTTACGCCAAATAATGTCGATGGCCAATGTAGTTTACCTTTGAATTTATTACCTGCTTAAAAAATTGTTTAAGTGCTGCTCTTAAATTTAGGTGAATAACATCATGCTGAAGTTTTATTCAGTGTTCCATTTTTAGTATGCTTCTAGAAATCTTTAATTAACCTTTAACCGACATGCCTCAAATGCCTATCCGCACTTTTTATCTGATAACATTCTCTTCTTCCTCTCTTCTGAATTCAAATTGTAATTAACTTCACAATTGTTCATTTTGCAGCTGTTTTTGCCATAAAAATACAATTGACATGGGCTACATTTGCTCTGTGTGTTTGTCCATATATTGTAAGCATCTCAAGAAATGCTCAACGTGCGGGTAAGCTGGAATTACATGCACAGCTCTTCAGTTCTTTCTGATTCATGTTTCATCATCATTATGCTTGCATAAGCTGTTGATTGTGGGTTTATGCCTGTGGGGTGCTGCAGGTCAGTATTTGGTCAGGCACAAACCCAATCAGACGAGCCTTCTGCAACTAATCGGAAGAGAAAGACAATGGATTCATAAAGTCATAATCTTTTCACTGCCACCCGTGGGTTGCGGGGCGGGGAAGGCATATTCTGCTTTGAGATTTAGCATTGGTACAATGAGCGTTGAAATTTAAAAAATTTGTTATGTTATAGAACTAATTAAGCAATTTTTTTTTAGCATTTATGTTTTCCAACTAAGCGTACTTTATATGTTGAAATTTTTTATTCAAAAAACATAAATCCTCAATAAATGATTCGCAAGGTACGTATATGATAAATCTGCATCAAAGTGATCTTCTAATTTAGTTAGTTATAAGAATATATATATAAAATTAATTTTTCTATTTGTTCTTGACTTTAATATGATTAAAAAATTTTAATTGAAAAATGGGAGACCCTAAGTTACATTAGACATCCAATCATAAGAATCATATAAATTATGTTTATATGGGTCTATGGCTAAATGTAATTATCATATTAATTCTAACTTAGTATTTGCCTTGAAAAATTATTTTTCTGCACCAAGGTTAAAATGAACAAGTGGTTCTGTTTTTCTGTACGGTTAAAACCAATGAAGTAATGATTGAAGGATCTTCAATCTTGAGACAAACATTTATCGATCTTTGAATCGCTTATCATTTTCACATTTCAGCTGTTATAGGCTTCGTTCACACTCATGTTTGACAAATCAACTCACATAAAAGCATAAAGATCTATTTTCACTCGAAACATCAACTCACATAAAAGCATAAAAGATTTATTTTCACTCGAAACAACCTGTACATTTGACAAATGATTCATAGATTTTTCATGTGAAGATCACCGTGAATGGATCGAAAACAATTAATACATTGTTCATTAAAACAGCATGATACAGAAGCCAAATGATTTAAAATATTTACAATAATTCACACTTAACGCTATGTGAAGAACCACTAAGTTGGCCCGCATACAAATTGAGAATTCAGTCCCATCATTTCTTACAATTAGTATTGCCATTTCAGTGGGGCTGTCATCTTCAGAGGGCCCTAAGAACAACTTTGCTGGTTGTTTGAACACCCATTGCAGCAAGTCTCAGCACAGTACGACTTCTATACAATCTGCACCCAAGAAAGTCATATCAAGGAAAAGTAACAGAGAGATGGATAGAACATATTTGAATCTTTTCCTTTCTGTTTCCAGAACAACACAATAAACTTGTGTAACAGTGGTTTGGATCCTACATATTATTCATTCAGCTTCCTACAACTAAAATGGGAATCATACATCATAACTCATAGAACTAACTTCAGCTTAGAGAAACTACCTAAATAACATATCCTGTGTGTTACCTCACAAAGATTACATATCAAATATTAAGGAGGCATAATCATAATTTATATAATGGCATATTAATTTATCTATTTTAAAATCCATTTTCATAAATTAATAAACAATTGAAATAAGTAAAATGACCAAATTTAGAGAGCATCTGTACATTCATAAAGAAAGCCAAGACAAACTCACCCTGCAAGGGCAAGTCCCCAGGTTGAGAGGCAATAAAACATTTTCCCGGCGTGCCATATATTTAATATCTTCTCCACCTTGCTCATGCCACCCAATGCTTTTGCCAGAGCTGCAAATAAATAATATTTACTAAGATGAGTTATGACATCCTTCAATGCCATCACCTGAGGTGTTAATTGTTTGAAGTTAAAGCCAGGAAACTTAAAAAAAAAGAAAAAGAAAAATCAGGTCATCAGACTCAGAAAATAGATAAACAGTTCCCATGGTACCCAAAAAATAGAGGCAACATCTCAAGAAAGGAAGAAAGAAAGATCCCAGAGTGACAGCAGACTGAAACAAACATCCAGATTAAACACCATAAGATATATCTTCTATCCAAAAGTAGAGTTATGCTATATGAACCGACCTTTCTTCTGCCTAACCGAGTCACATTTTATCAAGGCTCTGTAATCACTATCAGAAACAAAAGAAGATTTGTGATTAACTTCAGGGTAGGTTGAATTCCTTCTTTCAAAAAAATCAAGCCATAAGTATCATTATTTAAGTCTTTACCAACTCCAAGGAGCAATTATGGACACCAGGAGGGGGAAAAAAAGGAGCCATATGACCTTCAGTAGTTTTGCATAAAAATCAAGGCAAGAAAAGCTTTAAGATGAAACATTAAAACTACAAACTTACTTTTCTGCAATTCCTCCGGCGTCATATTCTGCAATTCCAAGAAAGCAGATGGCTTGAGATACATCATAGAAAGCAAATCAAAACAATTTACATCTCCTAGCACCTTACTTGAGCTTTTGGGTTTGACAGAATACATTTAGCCATGAAGTTGGCAACCCCATCAATGACATGTTCCTCGCTAACAACAACATAGTTCTCGTCATCAATTCCACTCCATTCCTCAACATTGCTCGGGACCATTTCATCCGTCACCCATACCCACCAGCTTGGCTCTTCTTGGTCAATGTTAACTAAAATTCCAGCCGCATGCACATCATCTCCTTAACAAGATACAAAGACCAAGTCATTATCAAGTAGCAAGCAAATAACACTACATACTCAATAGAAAGTAGCAGATGCAGACACCTGTAGCTTCCTTGAAAGGAAACATAATCCCAGTCCCATCAACCGATGTATCATGTAGAGATTTTAATTGAGTCAAGAATTCCTCAGAATCAACCGTTGCCACTAGGCGAGCATGCAGCTACAATTACAAAATAGATTCCAGCTAATTTAACCGCGTTTCACATTGAAACACTATGATTACAGAATTAAGAGAAACCAAAAAGTAAAAATCAAATTTTGATCTAATTGTACCAATATAACATAGAATAATTATAATTAAAAATGAAGAAAAAAATCATTTGTTTTTTTTTTTAATGTTTCAAATTAACACAAAAATAAAGTGCATTACAAAACCACAAATACGCACATCGGGAGGGCAGTCGTTTATCAAACAAGGCGATTCAGACAAATTCTGAAGCAACTTGAGGTTCTGCTCGAGCAACTTCCTTAAACGATGATTCTCCGATTTCAGAGACTCCAGTTCTTCCCCAGATATAGGCTTTGTTTCGGTCTGATCATCGTCAACCGACTTGTCATCGTGGTGGTGGTGGTGGTGGTGGCAGCATTCGACGGCTGTCCACGCTACGTCAGCCACCTCCAGAACGGTCTTCGCTACCTCCATCGCCTCGTGGCCCCCCATGATGCTTTGATCCAAAGAAAAAAAATTTCACAGGAGGGAACCCTAGGTCGCCCGGTGGCTTTTTTTTTTTTTTTTTTTGGTCCTCCCTCTTTGAAATGTCGTTTCGCGTTTGTGATGGTTGTCGTTGCGTGTCCGAAGGTTGTGCTGTAAAGAGCGCACGCAGATGCAGGATAATGAATTAATGATTAAAACTTAAAAGTTGTATTTTTTTAAAATATTTTTTTGTGAGTAACTGAAAGTTCGTATTTGTAAAAACCGCCTAGGGGCTGAAATGAAAATTAATTCCAGTATACGGGGCAAACTGTAATTCAATAGTTTAAGCTTAGATTTCTATTCAGTAACGTCAGGGGAGGTGAACGTGACATGCGCATTTCAATCGATCAATGGAAAATAAGCAAACCGACGGTCGTGATTGCATAGACCACACCAAGCCAGGGAATGGATGCACCTTAACATTTCCTTCGCCTTATTTCGACTTTCCCACTACGAAGACCAGCTTCATTCTAATTTCTAAGCTCATTCGCACAGGAACCAAAACTGAGCTCACTGACGGAGCCGACCGAGTGAAAACAATGACAGAAGAAGCGCAAGATAGCGAGGCCATGAAGAAGAACGATGCGCACGATAGCTTCGAGCCACAGATTAAGGCGGCCATGATCTCTCGCGTTTCTCACTTCAAAGAACAAGCCGAGTAACGCCCGCGCAATTTCTCTCCTCTCTGTCACTCTTTCTCCATCCCTCTCTATACTATTTTGCCTTTGTTCTACAAGTCATTACAAATTCAATTATTCCTTTTTGTTTTTTTGAGTAATTTATCCTGTGCTGTAGCTTTTACTTCCCATTTTAAAATTGCTCTTGAACGTATTATTTCTGTGTTTTATGAAGTGAAGTGCGTTTCCTGTCTAGGGTTTATTTATATCTACAGTAATCTACTTTTCAAATTAGGTTTCTTTCTTGGTTTGTTGCTTGCTACTGGAATGGATTCATTCCTTGGCTTGAATTATTATTATTTTGCTGATTTGAAATGATTTATAACAGTTCGTTTATAATTGCAGTTCTTTGACTTTTGAGGGGGTCCGGCGATTGATAGAGAAGGACCTGGGGTTGGAAACACATGCTTTGGATGTTCATAAGAAATTTATAAAGCAGTGTTTGCTAGAGGTACCTTAGTGCTAGAAATTTGTTGAACACTGGTTGTCAATTTAGCTAATAATGACAGGGTTCAGTAGCTTATCTTGTACACGCTGTTTTTTTTTTTTTTGGGGGGGTAATGTTTATAATACAGCCTCTGAAAAAGGCGGGATTGGGTTGAGGAAAGGGAGGCCAATGTTTCTTATGCACCTTAATATTTATCTTTTGTAGTCAATATGGGGATTTAGGCGTGTAAGAATTCACCACACGATTTATTAGTCTTTCATTTATTGTATCAATGCTCTAAAGGTATTATATTTCTAAATTAATGTTGTGAAGAATCTTGTCAGTTATTTGGGAATTTGGTGCGAGTTGGCATTGCATGCCATTTGTTCCATTTTGGGTATTCCTTCATTTTTGTGATAATCCCCTTAGTTTTATTGCCACTAGTATCTTCATCTTCGTCATCATTAAATTAGACTTTGCATGGCTAGCTTCTCTTTTACGAGATTTCATTGCTGATAAAAGCTGTTCAAATTGTTTCTTAAGTTTGGCATTTCATTGTGCTTTGATAAATATTTAATGGCAGTGCATGGATGCTGCTGGTGGTGTCAGTGCCTCAAAGGACTCTGCAGAAAGTGCTAAAGAAAATGTTTTTTCTACAAAAGAAGAAGAAAAATCACCCGAAGGATGTCAGTCTGCAAAAGATGTAAAGGAACCTTGCCCTGAAAATTATGAAAAAATGGAAGACTCTCCTGTTTTGGGCCTTATGACAGGAAATAAAAAAACTAGATTTGAAACTGAGGAAGCTCCAGGTGATGGAAATAAAGAAGTTCCAAGTGAGAGCGCTATAAAAAAAGCTATTAGAAAAAGAGCTGCTTATATCAAAGCTAATATCGAGTATGCTACTTCATCAATTCAATTGTCACTAATTGTATTACTGTTACATCCTTTGTGCACAGATGCTCTTATTAGTGTGAACATGGTTCCCTTTTTTCCATGTCAATTTGAGTCTTTAGTTGATTCATTTCTTTTCTATTCATTTTTATGGGGTCCAGGCAATTAAACAAATAGCTGTCACTTTATTTTAGGAAAGTTACAATGGCTGGGCTTCGTCGAATTTTGGAAGAGGATCTTAAACTTGATAAGTTTACTCTTGATTCATTTAAGAAAATGATTAGTCAAGAACTAGATGAGGTGAGTTGTTTAGGAGGCATTATTTATCTTATAGATGCACCTCAGACAATCTACTTTTCCTGTAATTATCTCTGTTTTCTGATAGGTATTGAAATCTCCTGAAGTTTTGGAACCTTCAACTGTGAAGAAGAAGAAAAGCCTTAAGAAAAATTATCAGAGTAAAGCAAAAGAGGTCAGTAGTGAAGGAAGTTCTGATTCATCAGATGGCGAAGTAGATGAGGAAGATGAAATGAAGCCCAAAAAGAAAATTGTTTCAAAAGGAAAGGTGCAGAACAATGAAGGACTTAAAAAAAGAAAAAGACCAGAGAAGGAGACCAAGGCATCTATCAAGAAGAAGACCAAGGCTGTGAAAATAGTGTCAGAGGGCAATAGTGATGCAGAAAGTGGAAGCATCTCTGACGATGGTCACTCGCAATCATCTTCTGAAAAACCTATAAAGGTCTTCCTTTTTATTTGTCCAAGATTTCACCAAAATCTAAAACCTGATCAGATTCAATCTTATATTTTGTTATTGGATGCAGAAAAAGGTAGTTTCAACTCCAGCTTATGGCAAACGCGTGGAACATCTGAAAACAGTTATAAAATCATGCGGGATAAGGTCCTATTTCAACTAACCATATTGGAGCTTTGAATTTTGTCTCGATTGTTGCCTTCACTTTTTTTTTTCTTTTTTCCATTAACAGTATTCCTCCCTCAATTTACAAGAAAGTCAAGCAGGCACCTGAGAACAAACGTGAAGCTCAACTAATAAAGGAATTGGAGGGTATACTTTCTAGGGAAGGATTGTCTTCAAGTCCTTCAGAAAAAGGTAGGTTCGATACAATATTTCTAGCTTTAGTGCACAACCTATCAATAAGTAGCATATTGTTTGCTGACAAAAGAAGTTCAGAAAGGTAAGTATATATTTTTTGTCATCAAGTCACTTATTTCAAGCAGTAGAAGGGGGGAAATAATTGTAAGATGAAATCTTGTTTCATGTATGGCCTGTAAATTTTCCCTTTCTCCACTGACTCTAGTATGGGAGACGATGATCATTTGTTTATTGTATTTAGCAACCCTTAGTGCTTGGATGTCTGAAACTCCAAGCTTGAAAAGAATAAGAGGATTGACTCTATTAAAATGGTAACTTATATGTCAGATGGTCAAATGACTGGATGATTCTGAGTCTGTGATGTTCCTCAAGAGTTTCATTTTATAATTTCCCCAGTTAAAAGGGTCTATAACATTGTCCCGGTTGTCGAGGCCGCAGGACTATGACCTTGAAAAGGAAATTGTCTTGATGTGATGGAAAATATGATGATTTATAATCAACCTATCCTCCCATTCCTGTGGAGAGCTTGCAGTCAGGTAATCATTCTGCTGGAATAGCTGAATTCTACGATTGCAGTAAGTAATTCATAGTGGTGTATGCTTTAATTACCACTGCCTACGAGCTTATGATTTTAATAACTATTACACATCAATATACCATTATTCCTGGAAGTTGGTTATCAATGCACCTTTAGAGTCCTGTTTTGGTGTTTACATAAGTGGGTTTCTTGGTTTACTCATGGGTATGCACAGACAGCCTTACACTTGTGCATCAAGGTTCACACACTAATGTTGACTACTTGGTTTGGATTTCATGATATGTCCTCAGAAATCAAGGAAGTCAAAAAGAAGAAGGAAAGAGCAAGAGAACTTGAGGGCATTGACATGAGTAACATTGTATCAAGTTCACGTAGAAGGTCTACGACGAGCTTTGTACCTCCTCCAAAGCCCAAAATACCAGATGAAAGTGAGAGTGGTGATAGTGAAGATTCTGATGATGAGGACAATGATAGTGACAACAGTGATGATGAAGATAACGAAGAGGACAATGGCAACGATGATGGTGATGCTGAAAGCAAGAGTGAAGAGGTAAAAGAAGGTAAGCTTTCTATGTAATTTAAAGTGGTTTTTTTTTTTTTTTTTTTTGATGTTTGCGTAATTTAAAGTGTTGATTGGATTGCGAATTACCAATTGTCAAGCCCCTTTCTTGCTAGAGGACTTGCATTGTCTGATTATTGGTCCTTGTACTGTGTTTTGTTTGCTGCTTATGCCCATGCTCTCTTGGACCAATCATAAACGAATTTTAGTATCCATATGTTGCTGGAAGTTCTATGCCTAACAGGTAATCAAGTCACATTCATTGTGTGGCGTATTCTGAGACAGAATTTATATTTGGTCCATAAAATAAGATAATTATGTTGTTGTTTGCCTCCATAAGCAGAAATTACTTTGTTTCTTAAAAGACTAATACCACCCTGCCACCCCCTCCAAAAAAATAAAATAAAAAAAATAGTAGTAGTAATAATGATAATAAAAAAAAAAAACCTGCTGACAGACATTATCGTGACACAATCAATCTTGATGCTCTCAGTGGATATGGATAACCTTTACACTTTTGAGGAATTGGAAGATAATGAGGATTTACATTTGAGTAGATCTGAAAAATGAAAATCATGAATTGCCTTGCAATGTTGGGCCTATAAAGAGTCTTGCAACTTTAAAAAATGAGAGAGCACAATCTGCTCTGCAATTCTGTATCGGTAAGCACAGTTTGCAGGATAATGTTGATCATTGAAACTTGAATGATGACCATGTAATTTAATATGTACTGAGATCTTTACCATGTAGAAGCTAGATTCACATAGAATAAGATATGGAATAAAACGATGAGGTTATCATTTTATCGTGGCATATGCAGTCGTTTCATACAACCAAAGATGTTTTGTGGAACATCTTCTAGGACATTTGTAGAAGTGCGGTTTTTCTCTTGTGCGCTGTGTATGTTAAAAGCAACTTGCATATTCACTTACATTACCTCTACGCTTTATTTTGCAGAGGATGAGGCAGAAGACAGTGATTGATCCGGCATCGGCAGACATGGAGATGACTGATTTAACAGAGTTTCAGTCTTCGTAAATGACACTGTATCATGTGTTTAGTTCTTTTTAATTTAAATTATTGTAGTTTAATTTGGGTGTGGGAAAAGGTGACCTTTGATCAAGAATCAGCAATCGGCTCTCCGCGTTAGCCTTGAGAGTTTTCAAACTGTAGTCAATTTCATGATTATCAAAGTTATCGACTTCTTAGAAAGTCTCTCTTGTAGGTTTTTTTAGCCATAGTTTGGATGACAAAGTATGTTATATTTGATCGTAAGTGTACAATTGGTTGACGTTCTCGATCGGTGTACCCCCATAATCCGAGATAGCTAACCTTGGTTTTGACTTTTAAACCGTCTTCAAATAAAGACATTTTTTTTTTAATTCTTCTCTATTTCATAATTTGCTCCAATGTGGCAGTGTTAATTTTACAAGGGCAAACAATTTTTTTTTTGGGGAAAAACATTGGTTTCGTTAAGATTGCGTGTTTGATACTTTTAAAGAACTGGAGTACACGAGTGAATGAATAATGTTCACTGCAAACCGGAGTACAAGAGCACAAAAAATGCCAATATGAGCGACCATTATTTCATAAAATCTCATCAATAGTGTGTCCAGCCAATTGTCGCTTCTGTAGTACCTATAACCCTAGAATGCTTCCTAGCTTGAGTAAATAAGCGCCTCAAAAATGCAGGAGCCAAAGTTGTATATGACGGAATATAAAAGTATAAACCAATAATTGTAACTATGATGAATGGGATCTACCAATAATAGTTGCTTCTAATGGATTCATATTCAGATCACCCTGAGGCCAACTCCTCCTCTGAAAGAATGCGCCTGACTGTATCCGCAAGATCAATGACATGCTTGTCTTCACATCCTGAGCATTCTTATGATGAACAACATTAACATTAAAGTAAAAGAAATACAAATAATTGGAGTTCAGGTAATAGTAGATAATTTCGAGGGATCCTAAAGAAAATGTACCGAGTTCAAGAAGAGCCTTCTCAAGCTGGAAGAGGTAATCTCTGTTGGGTCCTGAGGGGCCTTCAGCTTGAATAATTTGTCTGCAAATTCCAAAAAGGAAAAAAGTGCGAGAGTATGAAAGAAAGAAGCTTGCCCCAAAATCAAATTGTGATGGGAAATAATAAAGAGATTGTTACTCCAAAATGTTAATAAACATGATCTCATGGCCATTAATATTTGAATCTACATTACACACAAGGATTAACCAATAACAAGAAAGATAATAAACTAGATAGTCTAGGTTTATCCGATCATCTAACACATACATTTTTTATTACTGGGTAGCAAGATGCACACATATCATGCAATTTTCAATCCCACCTATAGGTCACATGTACAAATCAAAGGTGCTACTATTTTCTAAAGAAGTTCATTTGTTGAGATTCAAAACTCAAGGAATTGAATAAAAAGCATGTCACACATAATGGAAACTAAAGTAAATTGGCAGAAGACACATACTGGGCAATATCTTCAAGAGGTGCAGGGCCCAAATAGTTACTGTTGAGCTGTTTGTTTGCAGATGCAACGTATCTAAGAATAATGGTGTCAATTTAATCTGGTTAACTTTTGGTAAATGTAATGCGTAGAAATTTGATGGTTCAACACTTGTTTATTCAACTTACACCATTACTCCTGAAACTGCTGGAGTTGTAGCCATGGGCTCCTGTTACAAATTTCAGCAGATGTTACATAAGCAGTAAACTTAAAATATTTGCATTTATAACTTACAGAGATCTTGGCGTTTAAAACTCACAGTAAACAAATCAAGATAAGCTTTCTTGTCATATTGTTTCTCCCTCACTTCTAAATACTGCAAGCCATAGAAAAACAAAAACGAAGGAGACTTATTAACAGTGTAAACAAGCAGATACAAACTCAGAGTTAAATAACCAAAGCCCCCAAAAAAAAAAAGATATTTCAGAAGGACCAATCAGATTATAGCCGCAACACATCAGGTAGACCTCAGAATTTGAGAAGGACGGGTACTATGCAAGCTTATGAGTTCTAGTTATGGATTTGATAACTAACAATTGATTTCTTGTGCCTCTAACAAGATGATTTCACCATCATACTCATGACAAGGTACTTCTGGAATGGATCCAATGTGAAATATATGGTAAGACAAAGGTTTACTAAGACATAAGTTGTAAAGTTTTACCCACAAAATGAATATTGCATCTTGTAACAATAGTAGGCAAGAATAATTAATCAAATTAGAACTTCAAATAAAAGCAAGATTTATGATTTAAAGTTTGTCAGATAAATAGCTGAAAAGGCCTAGGCTTAGTTGATTTGGTGGCAATATGTCATGATGGTTATTCTTTGCTGCTAAGTTAAACAAAGACCATAAATATGTTCAATACCAAGGAATGATTAAATAATGAATCATGTGTTACAAATATTGAGCACTAAAATGATGGAGGAAAGTGGTGGTAATTCAAGGGGAAATGGTTGTGACAAAAAGGGTCTTACTAATTCAATAAAGCAATTCCAGTAATTAACTTAATGTACATACCGTCACCGCAACTTCTTTATCTTCTTTTTTGGTGATCTTGTATGCAGCTCCCCACTATGAACTCGCAAACCAAAGAATTTGTTTTACAAAATGATCTCACTTGATAATCTTATGGTTATAACAAGGAACACAACTCATTAAAATTAATGATAAGCTTTATAATAAGATTCTTAAAAGATAAGTAATTACCAACCTTTATACTTCTTCAAATCTAAAGCACATAGAGGACACAATATAGCCTGTCACTCACATATAAATGATAAGCTTGCCCAATACACTCTATGGATACAAGTTCATATTCATTGAACTATCAAAATCAATTGTTTGTTTTGTTGTCAACGTGTGAGAACCAATAAATAGCACAGTTTTGACCTATAAATTAAAAGAAGTGAACTAGAATAACCTCAGAGACCTCGGTTCTCACAAAAATCATTGCAGTAATACACCTTAAACCCATAAGTCAATTTAATCATTAAAAAAAAAAATGGAGAATGACCAATACTTTTTTTAATCTCCACTATTGGAAACATATATAGAGTAAATTACAGAGTGTCGCTGACAATAAATCAAAGTTCCCGCTTCCCACGTCTTTGGAGCATCATTACAGAGGGTTTAAAGATACTCCATTGCTCCAATAAACTTTGACATTAAAAACATTAACTGAATATAAAAGAAAAGGGAGCGAAAGATGAAAACATACGCAAACTTCGCCCTCAGCAGGCTCCAATGTAACTGTTCTTCCAGGAAACTTTTTCGTCCCTCTGTGATCCGTACTTCCTGTTCACAGACCCCAGAAAAAAAGCCAAAAAATGTATATAAAAATCATTTGCGTAAACATCAAAGTTCAAAGAACAAATTGCATATGCATGCATTAAAGAATTCATTAATTTGTTAAAGGGTAAAAAAAAAAAAAAAACCTTGGTGGAACACACGGCGGTATCCTTTGATGAAACCAACAACACGTTCATCAAAATGAAACCCAGCTTTCCATATTAGAGACCCGTAACCAAATACCCACATGGCCATTTTTTCTTCTTTTTTTTTTTTCCTATTTTAACTCAAATTCTGATCCTCTCCAGTTCAGTTCATGTATCGCCTCAAATAATAAGCTTGTAATGTGTTTTTATTGTGTTTTTGGAAACGAAATTCATTTGATTGGATAAAAATTAAAAAATAGAAGAACCAATAAGCGGCGAGCTTTTCTCATGTACAAAGTTACGTGTTTTGGGCTTTGGAGGCCTGGAGGATCGCATTCGGGTCGGAAATGTCATCTTGGACCCGTTAATCTTGTTCTAAATTGGGCTTCCTCTTGTTGCTGAATTGGGCTTTAACTAAAGCCCAAACAAACAAATACACTTTTTTTTTTTTTTTGCGCCAAATACACTTTACTTCTTGCCTTTCTAATAAAATTTGTCGGTACATCACTGTATACGAATTAATATGTCATTCGAGATCAATCTGTTGAGATAAAAATTGAAAAGTGAAGCATTAAGCATTTATCGATATAATTTGTTGAGCACACGCTTGATAAGCTAATGAAATAAAATTTTGATTAGATTCTTCAGTTCAATTGCTAGCCCAATATTCTTTTTTAACTTTATACAACTTGTTTGTGAGTGGATGGTGTTAGTAAGCGTAAATCAAATTGAGATTTAAAATTAGTAAGGAGATTGATTCCATAGGATTATATTTAGTATGTTTTTAGATTTTTATTTTTTATTTTTATTTTTTTGTGGACAGAAGGTCAAATTACGTATAAGGAGAATTTGATTCTTAACTTCTAAATGGTTTACTAAGAGAAAACGTCACTAATATCATCATGATAGGAAACAATATCCCCAGATGCAACAGCGTTCTGTCATTGAGATTCCAATTAACACAAGGTATCAAACTGTTTTTGCTTTTAGTAACAAAGAGAAAGAAAAAGCAAATGTTTTCTGTAGAGCTGAACGCTGCAGATTCTAAAAATATGTATATCTAATTAAGAGGAAGGATTTATTCCAATTCCCTTGCTATATTCAGAAAAATCTAGTATCTTAATTCTCAAACATGGCATGGCCAAATCTATTTTCCTTGGAATTTGATTCGTACTATTGTAAGGTCCATTAATGTGATTGTGATGTGAAGTAATGGTCCAACACATGTTAAGTGATTTCTATTTATTTAGATTAATTAATAAATTATGCCCACACACAACAACAGTACCAAGTCATAGTACTGTTGCTGTGGGCGGGCGTAAATTACGTTAACAAAACAAATAAAGGAAAAAGGAATATTAGAGCACCAAAAAGATACAATATATTATTGTAATTTGGTTGTTGATCACATTAAAATTTCAGCATACACTAATTTGAAACAAAAAAAGGACACAGTTGGGGGTGGAGAGAGAGAGAGAGAGAGAGAGCAAAGACTTTGAACAGTATTATAATTGATCCCTTTTGGAGAAATTTCTGCCGAATTTCTTCAAAATTTTTCAATGCCATTATTCAAGCTCCTTGAGTTAAGGTACTCTTTGCTTGATTAATCTTCAGCAGCCCAGCTGGCCCACCAATGTTATTATTATCAACATTAATTGATTTACTTGTGATGGGTAACTCTTGTGCAGCTGCTTTCTCATCAGTGAATGATGCCTCTGAGCTTGTAGGATCTTTGCTTTTGCCCCACACAACAGTGTATAGTCCAAACACAATGAGAATTGCTCCAAGTATGCTGCAACAAATTTTTATCACAACAAGAGTTAATATATTTCTTGGAGCAAATAAAAAATTTAAAATTGAAGTATTGGGTAAAATTTGAAACAAAGCTAGCAAGTATAAAGTTACCTTCCAAGATGGACTAGCTCAGCCAAAATAATGACTCCTAAAGCTGATGTAATAATCATGCATAAAGGGCTAAAAGATGTGACAAAAACTGGCCCTTTTTGTTTACTGACAAAACCTTGCACATAATATGCAATGCCTGAGCAGACCACTCCCTGCAAATTTAGATTAAATTAATCAATATGTCCAGCTTGGTCAAGTTCTTATTGATTTCTAAAACACTCACCGAGTAAGCGGCAGCGAGGAGCCTTGAATCGAAGCCAATTTTCCAGGCACTCATGTCACGCTCCATGATCAAAGACACTGCTGCTCCTTCCACCACGCCCATTAAGCATATCAAAGTTGATAGAGACAGCTCCGCTGGGTACTTTTTCAACGTAAATGACTGTTTCAAAAATACCGTGACCGCGAATATTTAGTACAATAGATTAGGTGTTGGAAACTTTTTTTTTTTTTTCTGACGTTTGCTAGAATATTTAGTACAGGTAAATTTATTTATCTGTGCTTACTTGCAATATGAAGAAGCCGGCCCAGCCAAAGCAACTGCCTATAAGCATTAATGTGCCAGTGAAAAAATGACCTTCAGCGGAATCGTCACTGCTTCCATGGTGGCTAGCTCCTCCTCCCCTTGTGAAATTGATAATCGGACCTTTGTACACAGTCATAACCATGGCTCCCGCCACTGTGACGGCAGTTCCAATTACCTTGGCCAGACTGTGTAACTTCTTCACATTTACAGTCTCCAACCTGATCATGAGATCATGATAATTATCTTAAAATCCATGGGGTAAAAATAAAGTGATAATTATTTGAGGCTTTTTTTTAAAAAAAAAAAACAAGTTGGGAAATGGGAACTGATGCTAAATTCTAGGAATCACTAAAAGAGAATATATTCGTTTAATTTATATTTTTAAAAACTTCTATTTATTTTCATGGTAGGATGGTGATGTTGGATCCGCAAATTTAAACTGTCACGTAGTATGACGTAACCGTCACAGTATCCATGATAGTGAGATTTTTATATGTCAACAAGAAGTAGTGGCTCTAAAGCTAGCTTTAATTTATAAGAATTGCTGGCCCTGGTGGCCATAAAAATTACTTTTACGAATGCATGACTGGACACAAAAGATTATGATGCGTACTGAATTTGGAATCACCCAATATATACCTGAATATAATCGCCAGTATAAAGGTAACAGCAGGAAGGATATTGACAGTGGCAGATGCAAATGTTGCTGTAGTGTATTTCATTCCCAGGTAGTACAGGTTCTGATCTAGCACCGGCCTGTTAAAATCCATCATTAATATTAATATATCAACTAGAAATTTTAGAATACATCAGAGATTCTTAAGTTAATTTACATTAAACTTTTATGAAAAAAAATATATATATATATTCTGTTGTGTTGGTGTATTGCACCCTTTTTATTACTAAATATTTCTCTCGCGTACACTTAAGACTCTTTAGCTAGATTCAAATGAATGAACCTCTTTTCAGGTTTCGATAATAAGAAAAAGACATGAAAAAGATGATCGGAGTATTACTCGAGGAAACCAAGAACCATTATTCGTAGAAAGACTGGGAGTGTTAGCTTTGGCCTTATTTTCCTGTGAACAAAACAAAAGCAATTAAGTTTATCAATTAGCTAAAAATCATTTGAATCGTACTTACCAAAGAATATAATCATACATCTTCATGAATATATGTATGCATTAATGTATGTACGTAAATAAAAGATTGAATAAGATTAAAACCTTTCGAGTACGAAGGCGAAAGGTGCCAAGGCAATCGTGGCAACCACGTGCCGATAAACAGCAAGTACGTAATGACTCATGCCATGTTTCAAAGAAACCATGGTGATTATGTACATGCCTGCATAACCAAATTGCAAGGAGATTATTGCTAGATAGGGTTTGAATTTGTTAAGAGCTAGGCAAAATGAAACAAATGGTGTTTGGTCGCCCATCTCTCTCTCCTTCACAAGCACAACTAGTGCTTTTCTCTCTCAAATACTTGTGTGGTTTGCTTAGCACTAATGGGGAAGCGTCCTTCTTATAGACGAGTAAAAAAGCTAAAATAATTAAAGCAAGGAAGCATTTCAACACTACACGCATACACGTCCCTATCTAGGAGAAGCACTTACTATCAGTACTCCAATTCTAGATTCCCTTATCCATTAACAAAAATGACCATCAAGCAACCAGAGAATCCTCGCCTTGGTGATAGAATCAAAACAAATAATAAAATAAAAATTAATTAAAAGTTAGACAAGAGTTTCTGTAGATAGCTTTCAATTTCTTTTCTTTTTTCTTTTTGATTTTTTTTTTTTAATTAGAAGTGGGGATTTGATTCATTGACCACCAAATGATTTCTAGGTTTAGTGCTCTTGGTAGAATGATTTTAATGCAAAAGTTTAGTGGTTTCTTGTGATGTATCAAGTGAGTGAAATGAAGAGTGGAAGCCATTTATAAAAAGACGTTTGAATTATTGAACTCATGAATTAATCGTGGCACTTCATTTCACTTGTGATTATTTACATTTTGACCTCTATTAAAGTATAAGCTTAGTTTTAATGACGTTGGCAGTAATTTAATCTGATTTATTCAACCCACTCGGAAAAGAAATCAATCATGAAACTCATAATTTAATTTGCACATGTAAAAGACAGTTTCCAATTTCTCACGCAAACACACACATATATACATGTATTCTCAATTTTTTGAAATTCTTCGAAGTTATCGTGATTTCTCTGATCTACATCATTCAAGTAAACACTTTGTTTTTCGGTGAGAGCCAGAGAATACACAGTACTGATGGCAAAAAAATTAATGAAATTGTCCTTAGCTGAGGAATGGTAAATAATATACCTTTAGAAAAGCAGTAACCCTAAGAAAACATGAGGCGACAAAAGGTCCAACAGTTTAAATAAAGCTGGTGCTTGCACGTTAGGATTCCAATGAGAGAAATAATCGAAGTTGGTGGAATCCCATCTTACAAATGGGAAGCGTTGCAAAGATACGTCAAGCAAGTTCTCGTGGCTGTTAGGCGAAGCATAAAGAAAATAATTTTCATTGTGCAAAAAGAAAAATAAATAAACGTTAGTTTACTATATATTTTTTGAAGTATGTGGTTAGGAATAATCTGCTGTTTTAAATGGGTCGTTGCCTCATAATTGCATGCTTACTCACCAAACAAATTAAACGACTGGCCATTTCATGAGAGCTTTCCCCATTTTCATGTATCCCTTTATAATCTCCTATTTTCACCTTTTTCATTTTCTTGTACTCCTTTCTTGAGTCAACGCTTTTAAATGGAGATTGTGTTTTAAATTAAATGATTTCATAAATTAAATGTAAATTAATTATCTAATTGGTGTATGATCCTATCTGAAATTAAGATGCTATAACTTTTAAGATTCAATTACTGTAGAAAAAAATTATAACTATGAAATGAAAGTTAATATTATATAATAAATCTTTAAAAAAACTTAGACAATCTATAGTATAATAAAGCACACACAATGACTTGTGAGATGTTGCACCTACAAGGTACGTTTAGAGTATTTGAATATATAATGTTTGGCCCCTCAAAATTTCACTATTCTCAGATGGTTCTTTCAAGTTTGTGTTTTCTACATGTACTTGGAGCCCCATGGAATTAAAATCTCGATTCCTTCATTAATTACGGCATGACATAATATCAAAATAATAAAATTTAAAAAATGCCAAATCACTGAAATACACGTAATTTAACATCTCATTCTCATATGACAAAAACGAAAAGGCAGGATAATATTCGTTGTGAAATATTGTTAAAACCGTTGTTATCGTTAATTGATTCTACCAATGATTTTTTTTGTTGTGTGCGTCATTTCATATTCTTCGAGAGAGAGAGAGAGAGAGAGGAAAAGAAAAAAACAATCTGACAAAGCTTTGCATATTCCACCGTCCGTATCAGATATCAGAGGTTGACATCACTTGAGGCACTAGAGGCAAATAGTAGCTTTATTCTTCCCTCTTCATCTGAATCTAACCACAACCGAATTTTTCACCCAACTTAATATCTAAAAGTATAAATTAAAGAACTATACCATATGCTTCATTTTGATTAGCTCTTTACACACATGTGCTTTTCTGAATTTGTTTTAATTCCCGCACACTTATGATTTTACCATATTATTACAAGAAAACTCAGATTCAGCTCATAATAGATATGATTTTATTCTTGGTGCGGTGTGACTCGTAAGCATCAATCCTATAAAAGGATTCATTACAATCGAAAGGGAATAGAACTTAATTCCATACAAAGCTTGACATATTTATAAATTGTGTTTGGAAATTGGGGTGCGGAATCGAAAGATAAGCGTAAAAAGAGGTACCCCCCAGAATAGAGCAGATGCATCTGCGATAATTTGAGGTACACAACGTAATTTGGCATACCCCGCATAAATTGGGATACCCCACTCAATTTGAGATACCCAATGAAACTAGTGCAGAGTGGCACTCACATATCGGGTTTGGAAAACTCCAAAATCGCCACGAGAGCGCTCATCGCCTAAAGGATCAGGCTTGATTTGGTTAAAACCATGTATCAAACAACAGATCGAAAAGAGGACACCGCTACCCTCGCCAAAAAGTGGTCCCCACCGCTTCACCAGACAGCCTGACACCCTGACCACTCCTCAAATACCACGCATTACCACGAATGACGGGATACGCCATGATCGCCTACCCGATCCTCAAGCATGCTCCCCAAACGGCCCAAAATGAGGAAAAGGTAAAAGGACAGCCGAGCACCAATGGAAATACGACACGTGGCCGCTGGGTACCTCATATATAAAGGTGCCTAAAGTCTATTTTGAGGAACTTTTGCTCACCCCATGAATATACACACTCACACTCCACAAAATAGGTCTTCTTCAACCTCAAAACTCCATTTTACAGAGGGCTGGAAAGCTCTCTTCATTACACAAAGCTTGAGTTTGCTAACTTGAGCGTCGGAGTGTGAACGCCGGGGTACCCCGGCTTCACCTCTAACCTCAGTTTAACTGTTTTGCAGGTGTGAAGCTTATTCCGAGGGACCCCATTTCTTGAATCAAACCTTCATCCGCCATTACCACATTCTACACCATTTTTTGCATTCTCTAATTTTAGAAACACCCAAAACACACAACTACCTAGTGAGGTACCCCGTTTTCCGAAAATACAAATTTATTGTTCTAGATAGGTTTTTCATTTTCTACCCACCCAAAATCTGTCGAAAACACTATTGGTACTAAGCTGACAATAGTTTGGAATATATTTTATACTTAGTTTAGGATACATTGAAAACAACCCAACCCCAAATACATTTTGTATGTGACCTCACGCTGGATTCCACAACTCCTCCTTTTTCCCAATAAATAACTTTAATGCATTGCACTTGTATGAATTGATGATGCCGTGATTGTGATTTGTCAAGGCATGATGCATGTGTTTGGAGAACTTCAATTATGTCGACAACTCTTCGATGATACTGTCCGCTTGGGAGATGGATTCACGTCAGCGGCTGAAAATCAATATTGGGTTAAAAAGTATATCAGGATAAATTTCTCTTATCTTTTTCTACACTAAGCACAACTCTTAATTATCAACGTCAAACTTGTGCATAGGAGAGTCGCATGCTTGGATTAAATTTATAAGAGCAATATTACTATCGAAGGTGATAAATCAACTAAATAGAAATGAGAAAATAACAACAATTTTATAGGGAACAAAGGAGGTCTTACCCCCACAATATATGTATAACACTAAAACAAGAAAATTTGCAAAAACCAAAAAAAGGAACACACAATTGATGGCAATCTAACTAACTAAACCTATATTATAGAAAGCTATTGGCATCAAGGCAAATAATCATGCTTTCCCAACTCATTTAAAATTTAAAAAAAAACAAAAAACAAAAAAACACCATGTTTACCCAAACACCTATCAGGTTTTAGTTGGACAGACAGATGTTCTATTTCACAACAATTGTGACTTCAAAGTCACCGACTTCACAGTACCAATTACAGGGTCATTGTTTGGACCAACATTATCCATTCATATCACACATTATTATGAATTTCCCAGATAAAATCAAAGAGCGAAGAGCCTCAAGAAAGGCTATATATGTACACGGATTTTTAAAATATGATCAGCAGCAGGAAATCGTGGGGAATATAGTAATTACACTCCAGCTTTGTGATCAGTATTGCTAACGGTGTCAATCGGTGATATTTCAGTAGCGCACCCTTACTTGCTGTAATTGGTAATTGCTGGGCATCATTGTTTGCGGTACAAGACGGTGCTAAGCCCGAGCCTGCATAATCTTTACGGTCACCACACACAACAGAATAGAAGCCTACTGCGATGATAATCCCTCCAACGATACTCATAGAAAATCAAAAAGTAAGATAATAATTATTGAAAGATTCTATAAAAAAAAAATTATTATTATTTTATTAATAAAAATCATCTCTTAAAACCTAATAATGTTATTTCCCGTTATTTGGTTGATATATGTATGCATGGATGTACATGTAGAGGTATAAATTCCGCCGCCTGGTCTCATGTTGTGTGATCACCCGACTTTTAAATAGTTAGGCTAATTTAATTTGCTGTGGAGTTTTTGCCTATTTTATTCTTAAGAGGTCGGTGCAACATGGCCCCTTACTTTATATAATGTTTTTGTCTCTAGTGCGGCTTCTTTTTGAAAAATAAAAAATAAAAAATACCAAAATCCCTCTCAACTTAGTTGTTTTTAAATTGTTCCCTAAGATACGTGAAATAATTAATTAATTAATTATGATTTTACAATTGGCCCTTAGGGTCCGTTTAGGATTGCTTTTAAAAGGTCTAAAAGTAATTTTGAAAATATAAAAGCTAATTTTAGTGTTTGGTTAAAAAAAATTAAAATCACTTTTGTCAAAATCAGCCCTCCTACAGCTGATTTTGAAAAGTAGAAAAAGATTAACTTTTAGATTCTGATTTTGAGAATCAATTTTATCCTTTAATACAATTCCATAAATATCCTTAAAATTATTAACTAAACTCAAAATTATCCTTATTCAAATTGGAAACAAAATAAATATTTTAATAAATGTTTATTATAATTCATCAATATAAATTTATTAATATCAATTTACCGGTCTAATTATTATTAAATTTATTTCACTATATTATTAATTTAATTATCAATTATTTTAAGATAAAAAATAAAAAGTAAAATCAATATATTATAAATTTTATTTTTAGTAAAAATTATTATAATATACAATTAAAAATATTATATGTAAATATTTTTATATGTATAAGTAAATTTTATCTTATATTATGTATATTTTAGTTATTTATTTTCTCTCAACAGTTTAACAGTAAAATTTACCAAACGTTTATAACTGTTTTCAAAATTCACAGTACTTCTAAAAATAAAATTGATCAAACACTTAACTGATTCTCATCATACCTGATTATTTCTACAGCATAGCTAACAGTAATTATTTTAAAAGTTACAGCATTCTCAAATTGACCCTTAGTGTGGCGGCACTTTTAGTTATTGTTATTATCTTTTTTTTTTTTTTTTACCCCTAATGCGGCACTCTAACTCTTACAGAATCCGATCTAAACTTGAGCCAAAGCGGGTTCATATTTTAAAAATCCAAAATATCAGTTTCGGCAAGTAGAAAATGTATATATGTTACTTTCCAAGGTGAAGTTTTTCGGCTAGGATGATGGAGCCAACAATAGCAACGATGATCATGCAAAGAGGGTCGAGGACAGTGACAAATACTGGGCCTTTTGTCCTCATCACAAGTCCTTGCACATAATTATGTGATTCCCGAGCTAACTATTCCCTGTAAATGCATTTTTACAAAACACAAATTAGTCAATTAATATAAACATAGTAAAGTCTTATACATGACCCTTAGTTACTGGTGAAATTAAATGAGTATATATAGGAATTTGACATTCCAAGATTGTAAATTTGCAACCAGTAAAGTTTTTAATAAGAAATTTGACATTCGTATTAAAAAAAACTACTTAATTTACTGGTTAATAACATCTATAACCCTGACCACATGTAAGGAGACACCTTATATTATTTTCTACACAGGTCCCTACTGTGTAAAGTGGGGCACAAAGCCTAGAGTCCCAGCCGACTGCCCAGCCAAAGGAGCGACGCTCTACAGCAACCGCTATTGCTGCACCCTGCAGAGTTCCGGCCAAGCATATAATCGACGACGGAGACAGCTCTCCCCCGTATCTCTTTATCGTTATCGACTGAATTACCATGCATGCATTCAAAATATATCATAGAGAAGAAAGGCTTAAAGTTAACTTTGTCAAATAAAAGGCTTAAAGTTAACTTTGTCAAATAAAAATTATATTAAATTTATGCTTGTAAACAATTATGGTGCCACGCAAGAAAATTACTTGAAGTACGTTAAGAGGATGACCAGGAGACGCAACCTGGAAGGATTAAAGACTGTTCCAGCCACCCACTGTTTATCGGAGTCGTCGCCGCTGCTGCTTTCGCTGTGGCTTCTTGTTTTTGATGACCATGCATGGGAGATTAAGGACAGGGGCTTTGAGTACTGCCGTCAGCAAAGCTCCTCCAGGAGTCACCAGGGCTACGAAGACCTTAGCTTGACTATGTATCTCTCGCCTGATTTTTGTTTTTTTTTGTTTTTTTTTGTTTTTTGCATCTTTTGAAAAGATTCACTGGATACGATAATTTAAAAGAGAATTAACTCTGCATTCATAATCAATTGCAGATGCATATGTTTCTGACGTGAATTTCATCCCCAAGTACGTGAAACTTCGATCGAGGATTGGTCTGCGAATCAAGTACTATACACTTTGTACAAAATATAAATGATATAATTTCCCCGGAGACTTTTAATTGAACGATAAAATATATGTGCCATATTATTTAATATTATCAATAAACTTACGTTTAATTAAAACAATAAACAATAAACTTATATATTTTGAATATTTCCAGTATTTTAGTATACATCCTTCTTGCTAATAAATTGTTTGTCATATGTACGACTCACCATTCATTTCATTAATTCGAGTGTATAATTTAAAATTTGCAATTCTCTGCACATATTTTAGGATGAGCATTCCATTTTTTTTTTAAAAAAAAGAACAAAGTGCTCCTCATAAAAGTAATTTTATTTCAGATATATTTGTGTAAAGTTTTCTTTAAAAAAAAAAAACACTTCTGTTAAAGGGTACTGTTTGGCCCTACTTTTTGTTTTTTAAATAATCCATTATCACCCTAATATTTTAAACAACTAATAGTAATAACCAATTAATTATTTAAGAATTATAAATTTCCCACCTGTTGCATATTATATTTATATGAATTATAAATTATTTAAGACAAAATATTAAAGAAAATATTCCATATTGGGTATTAAAACTTAAGTTAGTATATAAGACTTGGATAAACCCAAACCCTTAAGCTATCTTTTAGGTTAAGTTAGGTCTACGGGCTTATATATACTATAGAGTCAAACTCATGTACGAGTGGCCCACACTACCTTACCATTTGATAAGGACCAATCAAAAGGACAGTCTGCACGTGATAAGGGATGCTATGGAAAATATCTCACGTCAATTGAGTACTGAACTTAGGTTAAGTATATAAAATTTGGACAACTTTTAACTTTTAAATTAGTTTTTAGATTGAGTTAGAACTGTAGACTTTTATGAAAAATATTCTTTTATCCTCAAAGGGGTCAAATCCCTCCGCCATGAAAGCATCAAGATGTCTTCATTACTTTTTAAAAATATACGGACTGAATGAGTTATTAATTTAAACTATTTGAAGGAGCGTTTACTCGTTACTTTCTATTTCAAAGAATAATCTGCTCTTCCAACTCTAGCTAGTTAAAAACATGTCAAAATGTAAAGTGTTATGTGGGTGCATGAGAAAACATATTAAGAAATCCCACGGTCATTATTAGTAAGACATTTGAAATCTTCATCTTAGGCCCTTCCTATAAGAAATGAAGAAATGGAGATGCATTAAAATAAAAAAGGAAAAGGTTGAAAAGGTACGAAGAATAGAGTAATCTTTTGTAAGACAATATTTAGTAGAGAGTTAATTTTAAATTATCCCGAATAATCAGACTACCTTCAAAATATCATCCAAATTATTAAAAACTTCAAATTACTCCTAAGTTCTGTCTTTTTTAATAATTAAATTACCTTTCAAGCACTAGGGCAAAGGTGCAAGGACAAAGGCAGCAATAGCATTACGATAAACGATTGGCACATAACGATTCATGCCTTGATTGAGATAGAGATGGCAAAAATCCCTAGGGGAACGGGTACTCTCAGGAATTTCTCCCATTCGAGGAGGATACGAGAATAGTTTTATACCCGATTTCTTATTAGAGAAGGGATGAGAAAATTTTTTTACCTAATTTCTTATTCGGGGAAGGGACGGGGATGAGGTGGAATCCCCATACCCTCCCCATTTCTTCCATTTTAATTTTTATTTTTATTTTTATTTTTTAAAATTACTAGTAAATAAATAATAAATTTTGAAATAAATTATAAAATTATAAATATTGATAAAAATAACAAATGTCAAAATATTTGTATTATTAAACTTTTAGGCCTAATTAACTAACTGAAGTCTTAAATTTTTATTTAGGACATTAAAAAGGCTGGGTAGATTCTATTAGCCAAAAAAGTTTATTTTATTAAAAATATTAATTAAGTATTTACATTTATTTCATTTATTTTATAGTCGATATAAACGTAAATTCTTTTTCTTTTTATTGTAGGATTATGAAGATTGACAAAGGTAATTATTTTAATAATTTGTATTTTGCATATAACTTTCATAATGGATCAATGTTAATATAAGATATATTTTGAACTTTACTTTTATTTGAATTTTTTATTTTAATATAATTAACTCAAAATTGAAAACAAAAGAAAAGTGTATTAGTTATTCAAGGATCAAGGACCCTCGGGAATCTCATGTTATTATTTGGGGAGAGGATGAGAATTCTCTCAAGCAATTCTGACGGGGACGGAGAGGAGACGAGTACGTACGCAAAATATCGGGGATGGATACGGGGAGATTGGTCCTCTCTCCTCCCCTCCCCATTGCCATCCCTAGATTGATAGTTGCAATGCTAAATATGTACATTCCAGCTGAGCCAAATTGCAGGAAAATCATAAGCAAATATGGCTTAAGCTTTTCGAAGACCATTCTTAATTAATTAAATCATAATTTGATGAACTGAAAAGTGAAAACTCTATACGATTGGCACATGAAATAGTGTGAATGGTCTTTCTTACGTAGAGCAAAATCATGAAGCTCGCTTAAATTGTTTAGATAATACGGTTGCTCTAGCATCAATTTGTTACTTTTAGTTTAACTGATTGTTTTTGTCTTCTTAATCGTTGGGGAATTCATCTTTTCATTAAAAATAAAGGAAGTGGAACATATCAATCATATCTTATA
This sequence comes from Citropsis articulata, assembly GCA_030449925.1. Classification (NCBI taxonomy): domain Eukaryota; kingdom Viridiplantae; phylum Streptophyta; class Magnoliopsida; order Sapindales; family Rutaceae; genus Citropsis; species Citropsis articulata. Next base: position 5,903,350 of record JASUUH010000227.1, on the reverse strand, counting down.
TGATAATCTAGATGACTGTTGCAAATTAATGGTTTCTCATGCCTGTAATTCAACATGAATAGTACTAGTGCTGTATAAAAAAATAAATAGTATTTCTATCATTCTCTATATAAGAATATACATGTATGGGAATACATAAATATGTAATGGAGCTGGTTTCTTAATAGTTAACCACATTCTACCAACTATTGGTAAACCAATCAAATTCTGCCACCTATTGGTAAACTATCAAACATATATTATTAAGGTGTCTTTTGTCTTTTACAGTAATAATTCCTTAATCGAGTTTGTTGGCATTCCATTCTTTTATCCTTAAGATGGAGATTTCGAGTCTTCCCATTTACAATACACTTGTAGATTATGATAAGGGATCAAATTAACAATAAAATTATATATCATTATCGACACAATCCAGAGTAGGTAACAAGTTAAAAATTAATTGATTTTTCGTGCTTTAGCCTCCATAAAATTAACCAGACTTCAATTTCAGTCAATCAAATTGAATGGAAGCGGTTTCGTGTCGTGCATATAGCGAATTGATTAATCCACCATGACATAATCATATCCACTAATTTTACCTTATCACATAGAACTCAATATACAATAGACTAGCAACATTTTGCAAAACCAAATTAGAACTTAACATCTGGCGTCGATCAGTATATATGGTTAATTTGGATGCAAGATGCGGAAAAGAGAAACAGCAAGCCTATTTATATCAGGCCACCTGATCAAGATTTTTTCCCCGGAGATCACATTTAAAAAGAATTAATTTTTAATTATTGGTTATTAATCATAGGCAGCATATTAGTATATATGGTGTATAAGTGGAGAAAATAATGAAAGTGCGTACTGAGATAAGCCCATAATGGATTGGTGAGTGCTTCATTATTTGTCTTTCAAAAAAAAAAAATAATTACGTGTCGTTTTCATCCTCAAAACAAATTTAATCAAATATGTACTAAAGGTTTGGAAGTAGGAAAAAAAATGATAGAGGACAGATGAAGCAACTATATACTGTGTCCGATTATTTTGCATCATTATCAAATGATGATTTCTTGTTCCAAAAAATATTAATTATCCAAAAAAATTTACACTAATGGAGCTGGTACACACATCAATCAAGCATGAATCGTCATATCATAAAAATGTGCAAACATAGATTTATCGGCTACGAAAGAAATTGGAAGCAAGCAAAGCAACTGGGGATAAGTTTCCCCCAGATACTGGGATGTGTCAGTGATTTCAACTTTTGTTAGTTTTCTTATTGCTGATTGGTAGAATTAAAGCAGCGGCTGTTAATGAATTTGCGTATAGTTGCTTCCCAATCAGCTTCCACAATATTGACAAGCAAAGGAAAGCAAATGTTCGCCTCAATTCTGAATTCTGATATTCAAAAACTAATTCATAATATTGACGTGAGGGTAAGGTTAATTATTCTCTTGGCATCAATGACCAAAATAAATAAAATATATGCGAAAAGTATTAAAAAAAAAATCTTAGTTACCATTAATATTAGAAAGAACAAAAAATATTTATCAAATACTAAGTCTGTTAGTCTTAAAGCAATACCATTTTAAAGGCCACAGTCTATCTAGGTGTATGGATTTTTATTGTTTCAAGTCGGAGTTGATTAACAACAATTATTAGATTGACACGATATCATCCACTTTAACCTTTAAAAAAACCCACTCAAAGTTAAAAGAATGAACTCTTTTGTTAGTTTAAAAAATTCGTTGTTAAGAAAAAGGAAGAGGAAAGTTTTGTGGGAGAAGATCATAGAATACAATTAGGAATTAAATGGTCTTACAGCAGATCGATACAATGAAAGAGCCAAAAGATGATAGAGGGTCTTACATAATTAAGTGGAAAGCAGTCAAAAAGTGGGAAAAGGTTGTTCTTTTCTTCAATGTTGTTTGATTCACTTTAGAATGATTGAAGATGAAAGACCATTGTGCTGGACTAATGAAAGAGCTGTTTCCCATTTGCGATTAAACGGAAAACGAAACTTAACAAAGAAGTTGTGCATATTTGCACGTCATATGCTCTATAATCGATCTTTTTTTTTTACGAGAACGTGATTGAAAGGTACACAAGTTGCATCCCTTAACCAGCTAGCTCCATGTTGCCTTAGTTAATCTGCTACTTGATTAACTGCTTTATGGAAGCACTCACAAATTAAACAATAATAATTGAGTACATATATGCACCATTCTTATTACGTGAGTGAGATATTTAACCATTCTAATAAATTTTTTGACAATTCCATGCATATTCAAGCTACATGCATGGATACGTAAGTCGACAATGAGGATCTAGACCTTAGAGTTCTTTTTATTTTCAAAAAAGAGAGAAGAAAAAGTTAAAATAATTAATCAAATAATTTGGCCATTACTAGCTGGCCAACTACACGATTGCTTATTAGAAAGTAGCTTTAATGGTCAGAAAAGCGAACCAGCCAGCTAGCTAGGGATCCATTGATAAAGCAAGAAAATAGCTTTGACATGATTCCAGCTTAGTGATATCGAGTCCAGTCAGCAAACTTTAACCCTACAATCAGCCCATGCATAATTGATAGGGATAGAATATTCATGATTAATTCATGATTCATGAACAAAAGGCCACGAAGCTAGTTCGATCCAGAACGTGTGCGTACACGCATTTATTAATTTGCGCACGGATGTTGCAGTCATGCAATGCTTAATCCATGGGAATGCAAATTTGGATAGGCTTGGAACTAAATAATTTCTCTGCAAAATGAAAAAGGTAGATTAAAACGTGGGGAAAAAAAAGATTGTAACATAACGCATTGATTGAGAAAGAAAGATCAAAGTTAATATCAATTGACTACGTATCTTCCCACGTCCAAACCTAAATCGTTGATGGCACCGTTGCCAACCAATTTTGGCAAAGGAATTGTTGGCAAGAACGGCATAATCTATGATGAGCAACAGCAACCCAATATTGGTTAATTTACAAGTTAATGTAAGAATTAGCAACGCACTTTCCGCTCTAATTTTTGTCTCTCTGGTCTCTTATAAATTTCTAGATCAACATCCCACGATTAATGTTGAAAGATAAAATAATTTTTTTAACCACAATTTGATATTAAACAAAAATCTGACACATGTATAAATTAAAAATTTTATAATTTATTTTATCGTATTATATAAAAATGTACTTTTTTCTTTTATTGTTTTAACGCTAGTATGATATGGGTATAGTGCCGAAACCAAAAAGATAATTATAATAAAACAACGATTTGCGAATAGAAGAAACAACTAGTCGCTATTTCCAAATAAATGCGTTTATGCCAGAACTTTTGCTAGACCAATGTATGAAAGATGTACTCAACACTTGTCTTAATATTAACGCTGAGTTATTAGTTATCAACCTGAAGCTAAGGTCTCATGTTTGGACACTGACATGCTTATTTTGTCTCAATTAGTTTCTATTTTTCAATCTTGACCCTTTTTTTTTTTTTTTAAATTTTATCGAAGCTCAAGTGCACTATTCACATCTATTTAAAAGTTTTAAATATATCCTTTAATTCTGGTCCCATTCTCAAACTCCCAATTAACTACAATGACTAAACTCAGTGCCTGGCATCCGCAAGATAACGTCGTGAAAGTGAAGCGTTATGTAATGGAGAAATTACATCTGTTGATAGTCTGAGTTCTCTTTTCCTCGCACGATGAATGCACGGCATTGATAATGGTTGTCGCTACCAGTAACAGCAATACTAGCATCTACCCAATTTATAATTTGCCACAATCTTTTGGGTTTTGGTTCATTTAGCTTCTAAGTGACATTTTTTTCTGTAATGCAACAATACTTAATTAAATTCGATTATTAATTAATTAATTAATTAGTAAAGCATTACTTTCCAAAGTTTAAATAAATAATAAGAAAAGTAATCTGAAAGCACTGCATTATGTAGTAGTTTAATTAGAGTCTTGAAGGATATTTTTCAAAAGTGCCTCTAGAGAGTTTAATTTAAATACACAACGTGGATTTCTGATTGTAAAACAAAAAAGACAAAAACTGAATGAATTGAATAATCCTCTTCCGAACATGCTTGAGAATGGGCTGGGCTTGGTCTCGAGCAAAAAGTTAGTTTTAAAAAAAAAATTACAATACTATTAATATTTTACAATCATAACTACTGAGGAGGAAGTACAGGGAGAAAATTGAGTCCCTATAAGAATGAGTTGTCACAGCTGTGCTCGAAGTTTATCGGAACCTAAAGTTAAGTTAAATGATATTGCTTTTATCAAGTACAATACAAATACAAATACAAAATAGGGAAACAAATTTCATTCAATGATAGATTAGTATCATCACATCGATGATGACATAACAAAATACAAAACCGATATCCCAATTTTATGTGCCAGTAACCTACTATCGGTCCTGGCCTCCTGGGCGTTGATAAAGCAGAAAGCAGTCAAAAAGCATAATGTTACCTTTGTTGCCTTAGGTTTTCTGATGATTGGGTTTAAGAGATCAAACTTAATGGAGTGGTCAAAAAAGCAAAATGAAAGCACATCTGAACCTTGTCCACAAAAGCAATGGAAGAAAACAAATCAATGTCCCCACTTCCATAAAATTCACAGTGATTGGCTATGAAGATACACTTTTTTTTGCTAGAAAGAACAAATACCAGAAAATTGTTGCCACCATTCATCAGGAGTTCAAGTCGATAATACATCACAATTAAATCACCCTCCAGATACTTCCTCCGGATAAAGCAATTTTAGTTGAGTTTTAATAGCACGTATGCCAGTCATTGTCTTAAAGCAGCTGCAATCTTCTTGTGAATTAACTCCACCCCCATCCGAGGAGATAATCTAGGTAGAACTTCCTGAAAGAAAGAACAATTTTGTATTAGATATTTGAAAAGATTATGTGAGTTCACCTCCAAAATTGATCAAACAATAAGCGTTTATAAATTTTACACAACCAAACAGGGTTTAAAGAAAAAGTAAAAGCACAAAACACAACAGATGTCAGGAATGAAACAAGCCATGACAAAGGTGATGACAGAAAAAATATTTTGTTTAAGAATCAAAACCGCACATTAAAGAGAAACTGTAGGTACCAGTCATCAATATCTTTTAATTGTGAAATACAAACTTTTTCTACTGTTGGTTATATATGATCTTAATATCTGGTCGGTAGGGATAACGAGAAAATATACAAAAACAGATTGATCAATGATGACAAGAAGACTTCAGCTAGTAGATACTTTCACCACAAAAGATATAGGGTCAGGAACAACTTGAAATATGCAGAAGCAGAATATCCATCATCAATTACTGATTAGACATATATTTACTGACCACAATATTTAAGAAACTCAATTGCTGATAAGCCATTACACAGTCAAGTGACATTTGGCTCCAAGCCTCAATCCTAAACCAGTTGATACAAGCCATCAGCACCTGCTCAACATTTACCTTTGGAAGTTATCAACTCTCACATGATATTATTACCAGTGAATATATTGCAATGATCATTGGAATATGAAAGACATCTATTACCATACCCCGTCACAACTGACAAGACAGACTTCTTAAGTTAAATACGGATGTGATTCTCATTTGAAAAATGATCTATGGTCGTCTAGTGAAAGAGTCATTAATGCATTGTTCCACATGATTTAATCTCAAGTCATCTGTTTAAGATATCTTTGTACATCAAGTTAACAATCTTATCAACTGTCGTGATGACTGCCAAAATCCTTGTGAGCCTGAGCGTAATCATTCACAAAAATAACCCCCCTGTAATTAGCACATTTCTTTCATTTGGAACCTGCCACCACAAAAACAAAAATGAATATAACTCCAGAACTCACATTCTTCAGTGATCAAATATGACCTTGTCCAAAGCCATATAAATGGGGGTAAAAAAATAAAAACGTCTATCTTATTCTCAGTAAGAAACTACTATTTCATTTTCAATGAGCAACTGCTGAAGCAGTTGATATCTCCTAGGTAATTTGCACACAGAATCATAATTTTGAGTTCTTAGAGTGTTGGACTGTTAGCGTTGTAAGCTCCACCTTGATTCTAGTGCTTTTCTCTAATGAATTCATCAGTATGATAGGAATGTGTAAATTACTGAATCTTGAAACAGAAATCATCAGACAAAGCTAAAGCTTAAATTTCAGAACAAATTGCCCAACAGAAAATCAAAGAAAAAAAAATAAAATAACCTCGGTGCCATCAGAAAGTACTCTGGCCAATACAGGTATCTCATACTGGTAAGCCTTTTCCCACTCAGGATTGGTTGTAATATCTCTCACCTGACAAAATCGACAACAAACATTCAACACAATCAATCAAATTACTACAAACAGACAAAGAGAAAGAGTGTGTGTGGGAGAAATGGGTAACCTGTAAATCGACGTCGTGAAGGGAATCAGGGCCCGAGAGTAAGAAAGCGGCCTGCAGCTTTTCTTTGAGGCCATCACACAAACAGCAACCGGGCTTTGAGTATAGCACCAGTTTTCTCGTCGAAGATGAAGAAGATGATGATGATGATGAATAAGCCAAAGGAGAAAAAACCCATCTGGATCTTTGTGTGCTAACCAATCTTAACGACAATGGTCGCGCCACCACCGTTGCCACTGTTGCTGCTGCCATAATACCCATTATGTTCCAGTTCTTCTTTAGCCTCGAGACTCTTCCTCGGGCCCGCCTTGTTTCCTGCTTTTTTTTCTCCTCAAAATGTTTTCATATTAATTAAAATCACGTAAATAACTAAATATAAATTATTTTATTTTTATTTTCAATTAGAATTCGATGAAATATTTAAATAAATTATTATTTTAATAAATTTTTTACACATTCATTTTATAATTTATATTTATTTTTTTTTAAAGAAAATTATAAGAGTTTAGAATTATGAAAATAAGGATTGTGTAATAAAAAATAATTTCAAATATTAAGATTTTTATGTATTTTATAAAAATTCATGGGAAAATAATTGATTTTAATATAAACTTTATTTTTCACAAATTAAATTGAAGTATTTTAAGAATAAAATTCAAAAAGAAATTGTAAGTATTTTCGAAGAGGTGTTAAACGCTCCATTCTTCTTTTTAATTGACGCAAGAAGCTCGGTCCAAATGGTGTTGGTCTAATCGCTTATTATTGGGCCAACAATTTTGTAGAAGGAAGTGCTATAGAATACCCTTTAAAAGTCCCATTAAACCCCTGTTTGATTAAATGAGAAAAAAAAAAAAAAGCCATTAAACAATTAAAAAAGAAGGTACAGCACCATATACCATTTTTTTTTTCTTCTTAAATCTGACATTTAAAAATTTAATTAACAATTAAATACTGTTATCATTATTTCTCAATTTTTAGATAAACTGGAACAAATTTGTATGGGATCAAATTTCATAAACTATAACAAGGGGAAAAACTTCACAAGAAAGAGGCATTTGAAGGAGCAGCAACGAGGCATGAAGGAAAATTTGAACATGAAAATTTATACAAGGCAAATAGTAGCTACAGACTGCAATTAACACTCAAGACATAGCAGCGAGCTCAAGACAAGATCCTAGTTAATCGAAACTCAAGATCTTAAGATTGTAAAGCAAGCTTCATAATTTTAAGTCAATACAATATTGATCAGTCACCATTATGAATGAAGAATCTACTACTCATTTTGTTGCGTGAAGAACAGACACTCAAGATATCTGCTTACATATCTCTCAACTAAAGTTAGTAATTTACGTTAACACTCCTATGTTGATGTTCACGAGTACCTTTCAGTACTGCTCCCGCCCATGGCCATGCGTGTTCATCACTTTTTTTTTTATCACATGAGACTATTACTCAAACTACAACTCATATTATATGAGACTATAAATAATATTTACAAATCAGATTATTACTGGGACCAGCTACAACATTAATGCTAATAGAGCTCTTTCCAGATTTTTAACCCTCACTAATATTCGAGGAATATCTACTCCACTCACTCATTGGTGAGAGAAAAGACTGTCTTCACTCAATGTAATTGAGGAAGAAAATACCTCCAGCGGGCCGTTGAATAAGATAATTAAATTTAAAAAAAAAAAAAAAACAAAAGAGTGCAAGTAGAGAGTTATGTTAAAAATAGAGATAATTATGCTAAGGCCCATTTAGAATCTAGCTATAGCAACTAGTAGTACAGTTACTGCAATCATACAAGTCGTTTCTCTCTCTCTCTCTCTCTCTCTACGTTTCAAGTTAACATTGTATATCTTCAAATTTCAATTTCATCCATCCAAGACACAACTCCCATCCACGATTCTTATCAGGAAAAAAAAAACAAAAAAAAAAAAGAAGAAAAAGAAACTATGGTATGGTGTGAACTAATGGATTTGGGCATTTCAGTTCTCCAGACTCAGGCAAGTTTTCTATTGACAAGTAAAATTCGACAGCATAGTCTAGATAAGCTTCTTCTTCTGAAAGTATCGTGTCAAGTACCACAGCTGCAAAGAGGAAACTGCAATGCAGACACCAAGCGACAAAATACTGAGCCACGCCACTCTAGAATTGGTTACTTCACTGACTTCCCTCATCTCTGCTTCCCTGTGTGTTGCACATATCACAAAATGAAAGTTAATTCTAAACAATTCTAAGTGCAAAGGTATTAAAGTTACAGCACCGAAGAGTTTTCAAGCAAAAGCACAAATTGGTAATAGTAGGTCCTCTAACATGGTAAATAAATATCGCTACAATACAACCGAGATTTCATGTTTTGAGTTAGGGCTTTCAGGTAAGGTTTTCAGCTTTGATATTTGAGATTTAAGTTAGGATATCAACTTCACATTTGGAGATTTCAAAGTTCCGTATTGGCAGTTGTAATGTTGCATGCATGCATCTTACCCAACTTATTGTAAATTAACTTATCATTCTATGATAATCAACGTAATATGAAAACTTAGAATGATATTATGCACGTGGTATTATCACATTCTATATACCAGAAACTGGTCCTATACATTTTTGTAAATTGATGTCCCCCTACGAGAAGATAATCTCACTTTTGAAAAATGACTGATAATATTTTTTTTCCTAGACAAAGTAACTGATTTGTTGATATAAGTCAATACAAAACAGTATTCTCTTATTTATTTCCCTCAATTTATTAAATAAAGGCTGTATTTAGTAATCACACTTCAAAACTGTCCTACTGGAACAGATCCTTGCTAAAACTATGAAACTATCTACTAACCAAGATTAAAGAGTTACTTGAGAGTCAAATTTATATTTTTCATATTCACTTCATATATATGCTTAGGAATCACACAGTAACTATACTTGTTGAGACACCCTCAGGGTTTGACTCGAGTAGCAAAAGGATGGAGAGGATAGGCCCTAAGTCAAACCTTCACAAGTTATTGTATCTGTGCCAATACCTATATTAGGAGCCAGAATCAGCAAACAGCTCAACTCTTTTCACTCTTGCCAGTATATCTAGTTATTGCCACGTTGTACATTAGAGCCCAAAACAATCAAAGATAAAGCAAACTTCATGTTTCCCTGACTACAAAGTTTTATGAATAAAAGTGACTAGCATACACTAATTGTAGTAGGTTAATTTTCCAGTCTGCCGGTAATCAAAATGGAGGGAGAAAGAGGGAAGACCTGTGCTTGAGGAAGAACAGATTCTCGTGGATGGACTGCACTTGCGCTTCAAGTCTCTTCAAGTGAAGCTCAACACCCTGGAGGCATGCCGTATAGACATGAACAGAAAAACAAGAAATCAAGTGGAAATGTGTAAAAATCTTAGTCCCGATTCTAGCTTCAGTAGGAATGAATAGTTTAAGGAACTTGCCTCAATCTTATCTTTCTTTGCAACTGATTCCCAATCCTTGGCAGAAAATCCAATTCTCCAATCAAGGCCCAGAGTCGCGTCTGCACCTTTCTGTGGGTTGGATCCCAGCCAGAAACATGCCAGATAATTGCCGGCCTCAGTAGTGGTAAATGCAAATTGACCATGAGTTACATTTTCATTGTGATGAAGATTGTTCCCATAGGGAGAAGTCACCTAAATAAACATACGCAGAGCTTATAAGCTGCTAAAGAAATCACACTGATCCTGTCATTTGAATCTTCATTCATACTCATCGTAAGAGAACAATTCATGACACAGGTACCGATGATCGAGAATAGATCCAAACTGACAGATTATTATTATTTTTTTTTTAATTTATGATACTTGGAAATTTTAAATCTACCTTTGCCGCGAGCGAGTAAATTCCAATTTTACACAACAAGTGTACATACAACTATTACATGTCAATCAATATACAAAACAAAAATAATAAATAAATAAATAAATAACTCATGAACCATACTGATTTAATCAATAATTAAGCTTATCTTATGTATCAATTCAACTATTCAATAACGGATTAAGAGGTACCTTGGCAGATACAGCGGGAGGGTGTTCGGGGTGAGCTTCGTCGATCACGTAATAATCAGCTAAAACGACGACGTTGCTATTTATCTCCTCGGACACACACTTGGTCCCCGAACTCGGTATCTGTAACCATATAGCTTCTGTTACTGGTACGACGCAGATGTAACACGTGAAGCATAGCAGCAGTATTAGTGGAAGCACCGTCGCTCGGTCGAGTAAAATTAGAGTTTCCCCCATGCTAGTTCCACTGTGAGACTTGTCTTTTGCTTTTCACGAGATTAGCTCTCGCTGTTGGTTTTGGTTGGAGGAGAGGAGTTAGTAGCACGCGATTTGGGCGCGTGATTTGGTCTCTTGCGATTCGGTCGGTATCCGGAGCTTTTGACGCGAGAGGTCTTGAGTGACTGTCCAATCGTGTTTGAGTTGGGACAGTCCAGTTAGGACATTGAAGGTTGCCTGTCAATTCGATTATGAAATTGCCCACGCGCGTCCACGATCCTAACAATGGGAAAAATATATATATCTTTTCTTTTTGTGTAATGAATTTTATTTATTTATTTATTTTTAAAGCAAATTGAGTTCTTACAACACACTTCTCTTTTATGATTAGCCTATGATTGAAGTATTTCGTCTCATATAAAAATACTCCTATTTTGACTGGCGAAAATTACACAATTACAAGAGAAAATGTTTTGTAAAAATCTTTTTTTTAAGGTTTTAAAAATCATTATAACCAAGTAATTAATAAATTTATATATGGAAGGATGAAATATGCATGCATGCTCTATAACATGATTATGTCATGCTAATTTGTATACAAAATTTATAGTTCTATCATTATTGATATTAATACGTGCTTCGATTCTAAAATTTTTCATTTAACAAAATCACATGAAAACGGAAATAATAGTCAAAACAATGATGATGATGAAAATGGTGTCAACATAGATTGTTTAGCAAAAGTAATATGAAACAATAAAAAGATAATAAATGAAAGTTTTTCTTTGGTAATAAAATGTTCTAAAAGCTTTTTTAGTAGATATTATTTGTAATATGATGGTAGTGTTCTTTTTACTCATAAAACTATGATCATAAGATTTACACGCTATTATAAAATATATTGCGCAAATTCCTTCATACCATGTGATGATGATTTAATGTGAATTCTGATTCTATTTATTTTTACTAACTTGGAACAAAAATCTTAATTAGATTTGTTTTTGAAATTAGTATGAATTAATTTTGATATAGAATTATATTGGCAAATTAGATAATTTATAATCAAGTAATAACATTCAGATCCCTGCACTAAAGGTCAAGTGGTTAGAACAGTTGCCCTCACTTATGTGAGTAACCTGTTTGACCCCTTATAAATACATTATGGGAGTTTTATTCTTTTATTCGTTATCAATAATTGAGTGAAAATATTTTTTTCTCTTACGAAATATGAGTGAAGTAAATATTTTTTAAATATTAATGAGAATAATAATTGAGTGAAAATAATTTTTTCTCTTACAAAGTACGATTGGAGTGAATATCTCGAACATTAGTAAAAATAAAAAAATTTGAGCAATATTTCATAAAAATTAATATAAACTCAAGTCTAATAATATAAATTATAGTCTTGAATAATAGTTTCATGTAATAAAAAAAAATCCCTACACTTAAAATAATTTCTCAACTTTCTTATAAAACAAAAAAGAAAAAAAGTAATAATCAAGTGAGGATAAGATTTTACAATGTTTTCAAAAAAGGTCTAAAAATTAAATATTACGAAATGACAAAGTTAATAATTTTTTTAAAAAAATTATTACTCAAAATATTTATAATTATATAATTATTAAAACTTATTTACACCAATAAAAAAATTTAAATTAAATTCATATGGTACATCAATAGAGACTCAAACTAGTTCCCTTGCAGTTATGGGAAAGTGGCTTTAGCCACTTGGCCCGAGCCGCGGTAGTTGACAAACGATAATGCTAAAAGGTTTAGATGCGCGAGTCATTTGCTAGCGTACAGTTTCCCACTCGTTGACTTCTTTGCTACAGTTTCTAGATCAGTGTTACAGTCCACTCTATTACAGTCTCTAGTCAATTCCATGGCCACCGGACGCCATATGCTTCTGATGCTCGCAGCCGCGATCCTCTTCTCCTTCACTTCATTTGGAAAATCACACGAAGAACGGGAGCCTATAACTCGCTTCAAACAATACCTCCGATTCAATACAGCCCACCCAAATCCCAACTACACAGCTCCGGTGTCCTTCCTCATATCCCAAGCTCAATCCATTGGCCTTCAATTCAAGACCCTAGAATTTGTCCCGAATAAACCCGTCTTACTCCTAACTTGGCCTGGCTCAGACCCTTCTCTCCCTTCTATCCTCTTCAACTCCCATCTCGACTCCGTCCCCGCCGAGCCCGACAAATGGTCCCACCCTCCCTTCTCCGCCTTCCACTCCCCTGAAACCGGCCAAATATTTGCCCGTGGGTCCCAGGACGACAAGTGCATCGCCATCCAGTACCTCGAAGCCATCCGCAACTTGATACTGGTCAAAAACTTCAAGCCAATCCGCACCGTCCACGTGTCCTACTTGCCCGACGAGGAAATCGGAGGGCTTGACGGGATGGCGAAGTTCGTTGAGTCTAACGAGTTTCGGGAGCTGAATGTTGGGTTTGTTATGGACGAAGGACAGGCTTCGACAAACGATGATTTTAGGGTCTTTTACGCGGACAGGTCGCCATGGAACTTGATAATTAGAGCCAAAGGTGCGCCGGGGCATGGTTCGAGGATGTTTGATAATGGGGCGATGGAGAATTTGATGAAGAGCGTTGAGATGATTACCCAGTTCAGAGAGAGCCAGTTTGATGTGGTTAAGGCTGGACGAGCGGCGAACTCTGAGGTTATTTCGGTCAATCCGGTTTATTTGAAAGCTGGCATTCCGTCACCAACTGTGAGATTTGTCATTTGAAGTTTGGTACTGGTTCTTTTTTTTTTTTTTTTTTTTGGTTCACCTTCTTTCGTGGGTGATGCTATCGTTGGATTGGTTGTGCTTTGTGTAGGGGTTTGTAATAAACATGCAACCTTCAGAGGCTGAAGCAGGGTTTAATGTTAGATTGCCGCCTACAGCAGACCCTGATCTTGTCAGGAGGAGAATTGCCGAAGAATGGGCCCCGGCTATAAGGAATATGTCATATGAGGTGAATTGTGATCTTTCAGTTATTTTGTTTTTAACTTATACAAATTCTTAGTGCAGCTCATTGAATTTGATCGGCTTTTGTTGAGAAATTACTGTTTGAGAGCCTATAAAGACAGCTTCACCAAGTATAGCTTACAAAATTGGGATTCAAAGTTTTTAGTTATTTGCTTACAAGAGGCATTTTAACTTAGTTAGAGGAAAGCTCTGAGTGGCATTATTACAAATTGTCATGTATCAAGTGATTACTTTTCTTATCATCTCACTACCGCATGGTACATTATATGAGGGCCCTCGTATATGCCATATTTTGTGTACCGTTACTCAGTAAGGACACAGTTTGTCAGTGAGTGATCACAATGCTTTATTGAAGATTACAGTATTGGAAGTACTAGCTGTTTACACTTTCTTCTGTGAATAGAATTCCCTTGCATCCTTCTATAATACTAATCTTCTTCGTTGTGATAAACATTAGAGATGTTCTGCGCAAATGAACAAGAATTTTGCATCCCAATTTATGTAAAAAGTTGGTGCTTTATTGAGAAGATAGGAATTGCACACCATGGGCCATTGTAAAATTAGGAGATGTAATAGTGGTGTGCCATTTGATACAGACTCGGGGATTACTAGTTTGAGAAATTAAGTTGATTATCAATAATCTTTAGGATTTGGACTTCACATTCTATGCCTTTGTGGCTTTGTGCTGTTTGAGCTGTAGGTGAGCCAGTGAAGTACTTTTTTCTTTTTGTGTGTGTGTGTGTGTGTGTGTGAATTTGTCTGTATGAATATGGCTTTCTTAGGTATTTGTTTCTTTGATCCCAGACGCCTGTGTGGTTCTTGTGCTTTCAACTTGTCGTTTGAATGCACACTCAAAAAGATATTATTAGGTGTCAATTAGGAATCAAGCAATAACAAGGCGTCTGGTTCTTGTGCTTTCAACTTGTTGTTTGAATGTACACTCAAAAAGATAGTATTAGGTGTCAATTAGGAATCAAGCAATAATAAACATTCATGCCATTGTCTCTGCAGGGTAATAGATTCTTGTGTATAAATATGCATAAAGGTGTGTTTTCTTTTTGACCTGTTTGCTTCAGTAAGTTATGATTTATTAACTTATGTGTTTTCAATGCTTTTGCTCTATCTTGTTATTTGGGAATGAGCAATAAGATTTTTTCATTTTGGTCTCTATTATCCTAAATCATATAGCTGAAGGGTTCTTGTTTTTTTTTTTTCCCATAGAAATCTCATTCCTTGTTATTAGGCGAACAATGGCTCTGATAAAAGTTATCATGATCAAATTCTTATTATCTGTCCAAAAATTTTTTGTTCAACTTTCTAAAAATTAAGTTCTTACAGAGAACTCTAGTTTTATTTTGTTGACCTTAGCTCCTCTTCAAAGATTTGTTAGATCCATGAAAACTTATGTTAGGCGCAAATATAAAGAGGCAGGGGCAGTTTACTAATTTTATTATGAGTTAGGGTTCAACTATAAATCAGAGATGACGGAGTCATTTAGGGTTTATGTTGAGTTTTGTCTGGTATTAGGAACCATTAGGAGTTTTGAAAGAGATTGACCTACTTCTCAAATTGTAGGTCAGGATTGTTTGTTTTCTTTTGATATAATCAATAAAAGTCGACCCTAATTTAGCCCTAAGTCCTATCAAAGTGGTATCAGAGCAATAATCTTGAGACAATGGTAGCAAAGAAGGTGGACGCGCTGGAAGAAAAATTGGAAGCAGATGTTGGATTGCTCAAGGCTACGATTGATGAGCCATTCAACACCGTTCAACAACAATTTTCATCTCTTGAAACCATGTTGCTAAAATTGACCGAACTCCACCTGAACCCACCACCGGTAGCATTAAAGGGCTATGTCGGTTTGGCAGGAGAAGGATCTGGTGGCCCGAAAACCGTGGTGGGCGACGGCGCAGAAGTCAGGGTGACCGAAAATGGCGAATCGGGTGTGTTTGGGGTTGAGGCACAACCTGGATGGATTTGGGCCTGAACAGGGAGGTTTTGGGTTTTGGGGGCGGATGGCCAGGAGGAGGGGTTACCAGCGAGAGAGGGAGCGGTTATGACTGGAATGCGGCTGGGCAAGGAGAATTTTGGGCTGGATATTCGGGATTTGCGGAAACTGGAGCAGATTCGGGAGGTTGGAGACCTTCAATGGTGCAAATTTGGGGGGGGGGGGGCAGACTCAGTTTAGGGTAGATTCTAGGGTAAGGAAACTAAAAATGCCTATTTTCGAAGGCGAGGATGCTTATGGATGGGTGTATAGGGTAGAGCGTTATTTCGCCATCAATGGACTCTTAGAAAGGGAAAAAATGATGGCGGCGACATTATGTTTAGAGAGAAAGGCCCTTGCATGGTTTCAATGGCAATAACAACGACAACCATTGAGGTCGTGGGGTGAATTTAAGGATCGGCTGTTGGAGAAGTTCTGGGCCACTCAAGAGGGAGATTTGCATGAACAGTTTTTTGCTCTGACCTAGGAGAGAACGGTTATAGAGTAGGGAGAAGTTTGAGTTGCTATCAGGGCGTTTAGGGGGAATTCCAGAGGTGGTATTGGAAGGGAATTTTATGAAGAGTTTGAAGCCAGAAATTTGAGCCTCGCTACACTTGCTAAGGCTGAGAGGGTTAGGAGAGTCAATGGAGTTAGCACAGATGATTGAGGATAAAAACACAATAGAACGAGATAATAGGAGTAGTTCAATCAATTTTTCATACCGAAACAGCGCACCATTAATAGGACAAAACCAAGACTTTGGGGTTTCAGCGAGAGTTTCAAAGTACGCCATCGGGAGGCCAGAAAATGCAAATGATAGGTTTACAGAGAGATTCCCAAAGGGATCAGGTTAGTGGGACACGACTGGGGGTGACTTTCAAACGTCTCACGGAGACAGAGATTCATGATAAGAGAGCGAAGGGGTTGTGTTTTCGATGCGATGAGAAATTTTCACCAGGGCATTGATGCAAGAATAAATCACTACAATTTCTGACTGTGTGTGATGATGAATAAGGCGGGGAAGAAGCCGAGGAAGAAGACGCAGCAGTTTCCTGGATTTCAGCTTGAGGACAATGTGTCTTTTTGGGAGGGGAGTAATGTTAGATCCATGAAAACTTATGTTGGGCGCAAATATAAAGAGACAGGGGCTGTTTAGTAATTTTAGGGGCAGAGGTAATTTAGTAATTTTATTATTAATTAGGGTTCAACTATAAATAAGAGATTATGAAGTCTTTTAGGGTGTATGTTGAGTTTTGTTTAGTATTAGGAACTATTAGCAGTTTTAGGAGAAATTGACATATCTCTCGAATTGTAGATCATGATTGTTTGTTTTTTTTTTTTATATAATCAATAAAAGTTAGCCCTAATTTAGTCCTAAGTTCTATCAAGATTTTAGTCAAATAAGGTCAAGACCAGTGAAACTAAACGACCCTGACTTACATCAAAACAGAACGGGATCCTTCATTCAAAAGTGCCTCGATTGTCCTGGACTCAGTGTACCATGTGTGATATTCGATTGATGGATGTTTATCACACGATTTCAATGAAATCTTCAAATTACAGAGAAGCATTTAAAATTTTTTATGGAAATAATATACATGTTTGGTGCAATTCAATCATGTTACTATTTGGTACATTTTATCTTTACATTCTAGTTTATATTGGCATGATAGACCTCTGTTTTGTCATTTGATTGTTTTCGATTCACTGGTGCAAAGATTTTATTAACAATAAGTCCGAAGTTGCTTATTTCAAGTTTTCATATGTTTTATCATCCTTCTTTACTTTCTTGGCAATGAAACGAATCAAGCTAATTATGCTCTTTGTATGGCAGATAATTGAGAAAGGACCAATAAGAGACTACAAGGGCCGTCCTCTAATGACGCTGACTGATGATTCCAATCCTTGGTGGTCGGTATTTAAGCAAGCTGTGACATCAGCTGGAGGAAAACTTGCAAAGCCTGAAATTTTGGCTTCAACTACTGATGCACGCTACATGAGACAATTGGGAATTCCTGCTCTTGGCTTCTCCCCGATGGCGAATACCCCTATCTTATTGCACGACCATAACGAGGTTAGACAAACTTGCCAATTTTACTTGAAGGTGCATTTGTTGCCAGTTCCTTTTTCTTTTTCCTGACTTAGTTCTTCTGTCTTTGCAGTTCCTGAAAGATACTGTATTCTTGAAGGGAGTTGAGGTATACGAATCTGTAATCAGTTCCTTGAGTTCTTTCGTGGAGCCATCTCTTTAGACATGCAATTTGGTTGCTGATGAAGACAATATCACACGCTGAGCTCAACATGGTTGGTGGGGATGTTACACTGAAATGATAGTGCATGCACTTCACCACCCTGGGATAGATGTATTTTTATATCATTTGGTTGGCGTACAGTTTCTGTACTCTATACATGTTCATTATACTTCCACTTGGTCCACAATAATGTGTCCTTTCAGCAATTTGCAAGAGCAATAAATTTTGTCCATCAGACTTTATTTATAATTAAATTCCGTGGTAAACCTTCCATAGAGACTTTGCTGCCTGATTTCCCTTTTCCCTCTCAACTATTTGCAGGCTGACTGCGAGCAAGGCAAGAGTGGAACTACCATTGTCAGCTTGGCGTGGTTGCAACTTTTGACTATTTCAGAGTTTTTACTATATTTATTGTAGATTTGACTCCTGATATTGAAAATTGTGTTTGCAAACCCCATGTGGGTGACTTCGTTGTTTTTCTTTTTGGGGGGGGGGGGGGGGGGCGGCGGGGGTGGGTTGTCCGCAGTTTTGAGTTCTAAGCAGTTTCCAATGAGATTAGATTTTCCCTGAAAGCAGCGTGACATGAATCAAACAATGGCAGTCCTGTAGATGGCAATTTTTCACTGGAACCAGAGAAAATGTTTACGGCATCTGGAGGGATTTCCCTTTGTTTTCCAGATCATATATGGAAAACAAGATGTTAAATACCCAGAAAGGAGGATCACGGCTGTAGATTTGCCCTACGGAAAAGATTCAATACAATCTCCAAAAACATTTAAGAATCTACATACGCAAATAATAAAAATACAAGTTGCTGAAAAACTCGTTTTCATAAATCCTGTAAACTCTTAACACACATCACGCACTGTTTCTAATCTATTCCTTCAAGAGTCGAGCTATTTTCAGAAACCTCCCCTGAGGTTGATATAATTTCACTTAGATGGCGAGTTTGATTGTATTCTCACTTACCTCCCCTGCCGTTAGTATACATACACGTATAACGTTAGTATTTGAGGGTAAAAATGTAAAAGATAAGCTGAAATTCTTAAATAATCAAATAATAAAAAATAATAATTTAAAATATATTGGATAATTGTATTAACCAATTACACACAAAATCCATTGGGTAAAGAAATGATTTTCTCTTTCCCCAGCACAAAAAGCAACAGAGATGACAATTTTTCACAATTTTCACTCCACTCCCCTACTGTCATTTGCTGGAATAAAAAGAAATAAACACCAAGAGCAAAAATAACCATGAAGAAGAAGAACATAGGTGGTCAGAGAAGGCCACCGACCGGTGATGATCGACGGCTGCCGGAATATCCCACCGATATTGGAGTTTGTAACAGGTTAGTTGCTTTATCAAAGTTTAAAATTTTTAAATACCTTTGATTTTTTTGTTTTTGGAGATTTTACAGGTAGTTGTTGGTTGTGTTTGATTTGTCTTGTTCATGGGTTGATGGTGGAAAAATTGATTAAAAGGAGAATGAGTTGAGCCATATGTGGCAAGGAGTTGAAAAAAATTAATTATTGGTTATTTTATGTTTGTGATCTATACATACATAGTGTAATAAGGCATATATAAAGCCAATAATTTGTTATTCTTATGCAAATAGGTGTGTAAAATAGAAGTAGTCAACTGTAATTTTTTCTTCCAGCCAAAGTTTGCTAAAATTGATCTATTTATGACTTTGCAATGTTTGTGTGTGCCTGTCACACAAGCATAGTTCCTGTGTTTTTGGGCGACTAGCCTTGTCTCCCCTGCGACAATGCATGTCGCACAAACCTCGTGTTTTGGGTGGCGAGCCTCATGTGGGACAAATCCTTATCGCACGAACACAGTTTCTGTGTTTTTGGGCGACTGGCTGTCTCCCGTGCGACGAGTCTCTGTCGCACGAACACAGTTTCTGTATTTTTAGGCAACAAGAGTTGTAGCACGTGCGACAACCTTTATCGTTCAAAAATAGTATTTTGTCTTATGGGCGGCGACATGCACTTGTCGCGCACATACATTCTGTATTTTTGGGCGACAAGGCTTGTCTCCCGTGCGACAAGGCTTGTCTCCCGTGCGACAAGGCTTGTCTCTCGTGCGACAAGGCTTGTCTCCCGTGCGACAAGAGTTGTCGCATAAAAGCACAGTTGTGTTTTAGACGGCGACATGCTCTTGTCGCACATACGACTGTCTCTGCATTTTTTTGGACCAACTCTCTCTGCGGCGACAGGCTACATGAAAACTGTCCTTCATATAGGCTTTTGTTTTTTAGACGAGAGGCATGTCACAAGTAAAATATTAAAATATATTACTATTATTATTTATTTTCTTTATCATTGTAACTTTTATTGTCGTTGTTTAGTAATGTCATTGTTATTATTATTCATAATTATTACTTTGCTTTCACTTATTAACGTGTGCTTATTAACATATGATAGGGACGAAAGGCCATTTGAACCATCTGCTTTTCCATTAGAACCTACAGCACAAATGGATAGGTATTATCTTAATAATCTCATTTATATTTTGTTTAAAATGATGAAATAATTTATACATGAAAATTAGATAATCTTCTAATTATAGTATATTTACAACTGAAGGACAAGTAATTGAAGAGTAACAAGTATGAAAGGTGCATTCAAGTGACATATCGATCGTACAAATATCACATTTTTGTAAAGATGGCGGCAAGAACTAATCCCATACAATATATTCTTTTGAGGGATTTGATGATACAACACCTTTTTCAGTACGAGTAAAGCAGTTGAGATGTCGTATCATCTTTTTGTACTCAGTCATAGGTACAAGATTGAGTTTTTGTATAATTTTGTATATGTTGTATAAATGTAATACTAACAAACTCACATTATAGTGACAATGCCATGTATAAAGTAAAACTCCGCTATCATGACACACTATTAGTGTAGTTGTTATTTTTGTTCTTTTTTTGTATATGGGAGACTGCTGGATGTATAGACTGATGAAATTCAGTCAAATTGTGATTGTCATCAACCGTAAGCTGCGGAAATGCACATGTGACTGTTACTTAAATGATGATGACATTCTACTTAGTGTTATTTTCCAATTCAATTAACTACTCATTTTAATATTTTTTATCCTCTCGACGTAAAATAAATGTTTGTGATTTGTTATGTCTGTTGCCGGTTTGGTGACATACGACTTCATGGTTTCAAATCAACTTATTTCTTTAAACAAGTCAAATATTAATGGTTCGGTGGAGACTGGTATAGTCTATTGTTGAGGGAACTAAATCATGGTTTTGTAGTTTTTTGTTTCACCTTCTACCCGTACAAGCATTATGTACTACGGGGAGACATGCACATGCATTGTCGCGATTGCTCGAAATTACACAAACAAGCCTTCAGTAATTTGGGGAGACAGCCATTGTCTCCCGGGAGATAAGCCATCGTCGCTCGAAATTACACAAACAAGCATTCGGTAATTTGGGGAGACATGCCTTGTCGAAATGAGACAAACCATCGTCGCTCGAAATTAAAGAAATAAGCATTACGTAATTTGGAGACAAGCTTGTCTCCCAATTACCAATGCTAATTTCGGATCCGACAAGCTATTATCAACCCATAATACAACATAGATTCTCACCAACCAATATCTCAATACAACTAATTCTCTCAACCCACAATTAACCCATAACACAAGGTATCAATTGACACAAAATTCATTGATTAATATAAAAGATTAATATATCATTTACAGCATAATATTCCCGTTAAATATGTCAACGGCTATCTTCCTCCTAAAATATTGTCCATGGCAACTGTCAAAATTAAATTGTAGGTTGAACATTAAGTACATCGTAAACATTAACATAAACACCCCACTATCACCGCTACCGGGGTGCTGTTGAGGCACATCCTCAACTCTCATCAGTTTCCAGGGTTCCGCACTATGCAAGTTTGGTCGGATGTCGTAAAACCCAATATCTTCCAGCCATCGGGGAAAGATAACTTGAAGTGGCTTCAATAGCTGACCATACGTTTTGTCCTCGCGAAACTCCTTCATTGAGTCATAAATGAAGATATGCTTGCACTGAAAATCTACCCGGGCTACAACCCAATGGTTGTCTTCTAAGTTAATTGGAATTAAAACCTGCATATGACCATAAGAAATCCTATCCAATGTTAAAATATTGTAAAATCATGAAATTATTAATGTGAACTATATTGAACCGTGTAGTAACACACACCATATCAACGTCCATAAATGGTTTTGATTTCGTGTCTTCCGACCATCAACGTCCCTCGTGCGCGATTCTGCAGATTTTGTTTTTGCCATTTTAAGCCCCTTCTCGCAACCTTGTTGTGCTATATGATGAGTTTACAAAAGGGAATGTGCCATTCTACTTAATCTACTTTAAATGAGACAAAAAAATTCTAATAGGTATTTTGTCGAGCACCTCATGTGCTATTCATTACCTACCAATTTCATTAAACGTTTTTAATATTTACGCAACAATCAATCCTAATACTCATCTATGATCATTTATACACTCATTTATCATCAATCAATCTAACGCAAACAAAAAAAATAAAAAGACATTTCTTAAAACAACCAAGCCAAGATTACCCGTAACTAGAGAGTTGCTGCCGGAGATTAACTTGCTGTCAAAAGCCTGTCCGCCTGCCGTCCCTTGTCACCGGAAAAGGCAAGATCTAGGTTGAATTTAGAGAGAAGAGATGGTGGCTCTACTTCAACCATAAACATGTCCGTGACTTTTGTTATCGCCAAAAATTAGAGTTTATTTAATTGCTTTGGACATTTGTGTCATTTCGCAAGTCAACTAACGGTCAACCCGTATGTATACTAACGGCAGGGGAGGTAAGTGAGAATACAATCAAACTCGCCATCTAAGTGAAATTATATCAAACCTCAGGGGAGGTTTCTGAAAATAGCCCTTCAAGAGTCAGCCCACTCGTCACTTAAAAGCACCCACCTAAATGATAAATAAAATAAAACAATAAAACAACTGTACCTCAGCACTGCCCGAGCCATTACTATGGATATGGTAGTTGTTGTTGATACTGTCATACACTTTTTCCCCGAAGTTTCTCTTTTCTGAGAAATAATAAATATATTAAAAGAGGATTTGATATTCTTACAAAGAGCTAACCCACATGGATTTTGCCTCTCTATCCTCCAGCAAGCTTCAAACTTCGGAATCCTTCTCTGCAATTTCGCCCATCCTCACGTCTTCATTTTTCCCATTTCTATAATAAATGCAAGTGACAATAAGTCTCAATTATTTAAAACATGTATATGGCCGTGCAGCTCCTTGTTTTATGCCTAACAAACTGGCCCTACGTCCCGCTGGCTGGACTCAACACCCTTGAATTATGGTATTTGTATGTTTATGCGACGATGTACGGAAGCGTATCGGGGTACGGGTTGCCAGTTCACCAGAGAGCGTCCTAATTCTTGTGAGATAATGTACGTAGTACAACTAATATACAAGATATGATAAGAAAATGAAGAAGTGTTCATGCATGCATTTTATTCATCAGGTAGGGACTCTGAGTTGGCGGCGTGTATACGATTGGCAAGTACAAACTAGTGTCAAAAAGGGACAATTCTTTTGGTTTAGTATTGTAGATTCAAAGGTGTATTTGTAATTGTTGTGCTTCAATTCAACTTTGAAAACTAGTAGTTAAAGTATTCGATAAACAAATACTTTTACTTAGTTTCGTAAATAGTTTCATAATTGCACGTTGAGAAGCCAGGTATCCTCAATTATAAATATACCCTCAAATGTTCAAGCAAATATGTCCAATGAATCATTCAATTTAATTAGAATAAATTATTGATCAAACATATATTGCATTGAACTTGTGACTGCTCTTTTCCTTCAATAACCCCAGCTCTAGCTAGCTAGGTAGGGTAATCGAATAACAAGTGTTGTTACAACAACAAAAACAACAACAACGAATGGCGAGTAATACAAATCTACAATATTTTCAAATAAAACTACCCTGGCTTGTTTAGAATCTCTGTTAAAGCTCACTTCGGTTTCTAGTTTAGTTTTACAGCTTACAGCCAAAAGATATGGTAAACAAAACTTTCCCAATAACAAGCACAATCTTGACTAATTTCTCCGTTAAAAGTATAACTATATAATGCATATATCTTGAACCACAGTCATTGTTTTTTTTTTTTTT
Source organism: Citropsis articulata (assembly GCA_030449925.1). Taxonomy (NCBI): domain Eukaryota; kingdom Viridiplantae; phylum Streptophyta; class Magnoliopsida; order Sapindales; family Rutaceae; genus Citropsis; species Citropsis articulata. The sequence goes on along the minus strand of JASUUH010000227.1, from coordinate 5,879,286 downwards.
TTTGTGATTACAGGATCTTTGCATTCTGAGATATTTACAATCGCTTATTACAATGACCGTCTGGATATTTACTGATCGGATATATATCTAGGACTTATATTATTACATTTTCATTCTATTAAAGTACATGCTCAGACAAAAGACCCCTCCATAGAGGAGAGATGTATCTATTCCACTCGCATTTCGTAAGAGAGAGTCACATTTAAAAATATTTACCCCACGATACTTTTGGAACCACAGTCATTGTTAATTGTGCTTTGAGTGCCCATTTGGTCAACCAAGTAATGCCTAATGCCCTTTCAAAAGAAAAAAAAAAAAAGTAGTGCCTAATGCATGCTAGCCGTAAACAAATAACCGTAAGTATGAAGATGAAATTTCCTTCTCAGTTTCGGTCAAACAAAGCCCTTGTTTCATTCCTACGTTTCTGACAGAGGCTCTCTCATTAATATTAAAGTAAAATGGAGTGTGGCTAAAGCATGTGGGGGGCGCAATAAAAAAATGGCCTCATACATGGGGCGAATCGGAGTGACAGCCACCTGATAATAAAATAACAATATAGAACTGTATAATAATTTTTGGAACAATTAATAATCCAATTTATCAGCAAAAGAAAGAAAGAGATGCTTCGCAATTATTATGATTTTTTGTGATTTTTAATTTATGTGTGTTCATATGAAGGAAGGAGGGACGAGGGAGACGACTCGTACGGATTGACGACACTATTCTTTTCACACATGGATTATCATTGGGAAGTGCAAATTTTGTTTCCCAAATATTAATCTCTCTCTCTCTCTCTGTCTCCCAAGATTTTCTTTTTCCTTTTCTAATTGGGGTTTTTACTGGTTGAAAATTTGAGTTCACATTGGGTGATAGAATAAAATTAGTAAGAGAGTGTATAGAAAATTTGCATTCATATGTTGTCTAGGAACTAGGATTGGTTGACTTTCTGGAAAGTGTAACTTTTTTCGTTAGTCTGTAACTTTGTATAGTTAGAGATCAATATTCTTGTATTTTAGAAAATGATACGAAATTAAAATATCCTTAAAATAAAACTAATCTAATGTCTGTTGTGATCTGCGTGAACTTGAAATCTAAAATCAAGAAGTAGGAGTAGTAGTGGTGATAATAATAATAATAACAACGATAATGATAATTGATATGACATGAATTCCTGATTTTGAAATAGGACGAGGCCATAACCTATTCATTTAAGAAAAATTGTTGGTCTAATCCTTCTAAGAAGGTGTTACAAATTAAAAGGCGAAATTCCTCGAGAAACTATCGAAATTCCAAAGCTTTTGTCCAGTTTATTTGGTTGAGGCAATGCCAAAGGTAAAACTGGAAAACCGAGAAGGCATTTGACCTTCTCCCCGTAAAAATGTCATGAAAATGGAAATTTTAAACACTATCCGACGCATTTATGAGCTGTTTTGGAAACGTTAGTTTGAGGAAAGTTGACTGTTGAATTGCCGCGTATTGGTACCGACCAGACATAACCAAAATTTTATAGCCAGGAGACTAGGAATAGTGAACCTAGCATCATTAATTTTCCCCCTGGTCCTTGTATTTAAAGAGTTTGATGTAGATGTGCATGTGGAATATTAGAAGTACTTGAACCGAAATTTATAACCCTAACGGTACTGTCTGCTTATGAATTCTAGTGAAAATCATATGATCGTTTTAATGCCGATCCGAATCCAAGATAGGGCGATGTAGTCTGGGATCTGGCCTATCAAAAAAAGAGTTTGATGTAGATGTGCATGTGGAATATTAGAAGTACTTGAACCGAAATTTATAACCCTAACGGTACTGTCTGCTTATGAATTCTAGTGAAAATCATATGATACTTTAAATATTAGAGAGAATATATAACAAAAATGGCATACGGCACCGTCTAAAATTATTCTAAAAATTTTAATAAATATATATATTTTTTTATGATCATTATTAAAATCATGACTAATTAATTTTAAAATAAATATGTTTATGTGTCAAAACTTTATTAGATGAACCTGCTGACATGATCTGTTAGTTTCACTTAAATCGTAATTTCATAATTTTTTCACTTTAATTTATCTTGAAAGGTTATTTAAACTTTAAACTGCGATAACATGATGCCCTAAACTCTTCAACAGTTCGACAAACAAGAATTGTCTTTGCAATTTTCACACTTCACCATTATCAACGGCTATCGCTTGATGAACTTGTGCTGGAAAGTTGACAAAACCCATCATCTCCATGCTGCCAAGTATGAAAAAGTTACAATCAAATTTGTCCCTCTATGACAAAACCCAGCTTAGGAGGTTTCTTTTGTCCTTCTTCCGATGCATATGGATTATGCAGCAGCTATAGCACGGTCAGCGTGCATGTGACGATGTGTGCTGGCAATTTGCAAAAGTAAATCAAAGGTGTTCAATTTTAGGATGTTGCCGTACCAAGCGAATCCCATCGAATTTCTCAAAGAAAAAAGAAGATATAATGATATTATATGACTGATAAGTAGCTAGCTAGTTAGAAAGAAAAAGAAAAGCAAGGTCAATTCATGCAGGCGTAAGCAGCCGAGAAAAAAGTGTCATCAACACGGTTGAGATGTATTTGTCTCAATTTATTATTATCACTTTCGATTGACAGAAATTGAATTGATTTTGGCTTAATTTGCATGATCGGAGATTAGGAGGGCCATCAGGCATCAGCTGCATGCCACAGAGCCCATTACGCGGTTTTAGAGCTGCATGCAAGACAGTGAAGCAACAGCTGTTTTCTTTTTCTTTTTTTTTCTCTTCTTTTGTTGTTCTCAGTTCTCACTCACAATTTACAATACGTATTCTCACTATTTAGACTGCCCGTACTGATGTTTAATTTTTGCTTGTTTATTAAAATAATTCTGATATCTTTGCTTCGTTTTTGTGTTAATTAGTATCATTAACTGCAGATCCCTGGAAGTTGCCTCTAGGATGAAGAATCCAATGTCTGTCACTCACTTTCAAAATTTCATTACTGATTTTATTGTGAGATATGTGCACCCATAAATATACATGGTAAATCTATAAAATAACTAAAACCCAGATGGTGAAATTTCTTATTTGCCCATGGGTTTAATTCTCTCACTTTGATGAGTTTAGATGCATATATATATCTTTATTCACCCAAAAAAAAAAAAGGCTGGTGTCAACTGGGGAGGGGAGACTTGCTGCTTAAGATAGAAAAACTCTAGAATCAGCAAGCCTCTTTCATAGATATGAATTAAATTATAAACTAATCAAGCCTTTCTTTGCTTTTCTGGTCTTTGATTGGTGCATATGGGTTCTAAAATGTTAGTGCCATCTGCTTTTCCTCAAAAGGTTTGCAGTTGATTTAATCTCCTTAAGAAAATTTCGCACTTTTAAGCTGGGTAATAAAAGTCTTGTAAGTTGTATAACTACCACCAAGCAAAAGTAAAAATCAAAAAAAGAAAAAAAAAAAAAAGAAGAAGAAAAAAAAGTCGTCGAACTATTTTGTGCACAACTTTAACGGCAACTTTAGTTATCGCATGCCACATTGTAAACTTAAGCGCCTTTCATTTTTTCTCCAGAAGTACAAGGAAGAAATTAAATTTTGTTTAAACAATAGTGATATAATGTTGACTGTGTTTACATTTCAAAACATCCCAGCTGTAAGTTTTTAAATATACAGATATTTGATATTTTAAAATTTTTAATAAATAGTTTTTACCGCGGATGGAGATTGGAGCGTTATGTCATTTTGGAAGAAAGCAAGAAGCAACATATATATTTTCTGTTTTTTAAAACCCAAAAATATCTGTCATGCACCCATTTTTCATATTTCATACTATCTTTCCTTGGACAGAGGGATCCTCCTGTACATTAAAAAAAAAAAAAAAATCAAACCCCCATCTATAAATAGCAACCTTGCTCCTGTCTCACCTTCAGTTCCGACCTCATTGCTCTACTCTAATCAACAACAAAGAAGAACAAGGAAGGAAAAAAAAAAACAATAATACCCACATAATAAATTAATTTTCAACACCCTCTTTTCATCAAAGCATATTTTATTGATTGATCTATCTTCGTTAGTGTCTGTTTACAATGGTGAAGACTGAGCAAAGGATCCAACAAGAGATATCGTCAAAGAAAATGCCATCAGCATCCAAATCAAAATCAAAATCATCATCATCATCATCACCAGCAGCAGCGGCAGCAGCAGGGTGCAAGAAGATGAAGAAGTACAAGGGAGTGAGAATGAGGAGCTGGGGTTCGTGGGTGTCAGAGATTAGGGCGCCAAATCAAAAGACAAGAATATGGTTAGGTTCTTATTCAACAGCAGAAGCAGCTGCGAGGGCTTATGATGCTGCACTCATATGCCTCAAAGGTTCTTCAGCAAATCTCAACTTTCCCATCACTTCCTCTCACTACATTCCTGATACTGTTATGTCCCCTAAATCAATCCAAAGAGTAGCTGCTGCTGCTGCCAATAGTTTTGTCAATGACAATATTATTGACAATAATGCCACCACTACTAATGTTACCGCCCCACCAATATCACCTCCTCTTCCTTCCTCCTCCTGTTTATCATCATCGTCGTCATCATCAATCTCATCGCCATCATTGTCCTCCTCACAGTCTGATCAAGTTGATGATGATGTGTCCCTGATGCATTCTTTTGGGTCCTACAGCGAACCCATTTCAATGATGGAACCACTCTCATGGTACAACTTTGATGGGATTCAATCACCAAAGTATATTGATCAAACGTTCTTGTCTTTTGATCAACCACCACCGACGATCGATGATTTTTTGGAAGATGGAGATATTCGTTTATGGAGTTTCTGCTGATAAAACAATAATATCAGTATATTCTTTTTTTTTTCTCCCCCCACCCCCCATTTGATAATCTTATTCATTCATGATCTTAAGTGCTCTGTTGCTTGAAGATATTTCTGACAATGACATAAGTTCATATATGTTGTATTTTGAGTTAGATTAAGAAAGAAAGAAAAGAAATTCACATGAAGATGAGACTTTTTCTTTTTTTTTTGGTGGACTCTTTCATGTGGGTTTCTAAATATTATATATTGTTGTATCAATTATGCAAATTAAGTGCGTCACATTGTAATAGAGATGATAAATAAAATTTCAATAATACACTATTGTAATCGATGCTTTTGTTTTTGTCCGAAATTGTATTCAGAGAAACTGTAGTCTCGTGGCTCATGGAAATGTGAAAAGTATTGCTCTTTCTGGTAAGATGTCAGAAATGGTTATCTTACTGGGAACAAAGTACAGAGAGTTGTGCCAAAGGGCCGGTGGCCCGATAGTTGATTCTTCTACCATGACGTCGAGCGGCGGTTTAAGCCTCATAGATTGTGGGGTTAAATGTTTATAATTCTCTCCCATGAAATGTGAGTGGAGTAGGGTGTCCTCGTGAGGATCGTTTAATACGGCGTGTCTTGTAGAATTGAATGTAATAATATAAGTCCAGTGTATATACGATTGTAAATATCGGTATAATTATATAACTTTAAGCGGTTGTAAATCTGTGTAATGCAAGTATTTTGGTGTATAACCAGCTTAAAAAAAAAAAAAAAAGAACAGATAGTTGTGGAAACTTGAAACCATTTGCAACAGTGCTTTCTTTATTATTGGTACTGAAATTTCGCTGCCTAAAAAGGCCAAATTTAACGCCAAATATTTGTTGCCAACATCAAAATCTAAACAAGATCTACTTGCTGTTTTACCTTATGCTCTTTTCTGGAGAATCCAGAAGTCCCATTTAATATCAGCCAAATAACTTTTCGCTTTACTGCAACAAGTGGTAACATCTGATCATGGGAAGCCATATCGAAAGGTGTCGCATAGCTTTAATCAGGCGGATTTCATTTGTCAGGGTTGTTTACAACATGGGAACGTTATGCTCACTTGAGCATTCGTACAAGTTGACAAATTTCATATGTTGTTTATGATCTTTTGCACCGCCATCTTTGACGTAGAACCCACTTAGTTTCATAGTTTGTTGATCCAATAATAGTTTTAACCTTTGGAATCTCTTCAACAAAAATGTACATTCTTAATCACAGTTATTTTTAAATACTCCCATTTTTAGCACAGGCGTACATTGGAATTCTTCGAGATCAAAATTTATTATGCATTTAATCTATTTCGGACTAACGAAATTTCTTAGAAACTCATCAAATAAGATATAAATGCTTATGGTAGGTCACATCAAGTGCATTTACGGTCAGATAGATTGACAATGTTTGAAAATTTTGGGTTACTTTGATTATGGTGAAGGGGCTGAACCTTTGGCTCAAGCCAAGATTGCACATGACCTGTCCTCTTACGCAATGGCTGAAGGGCATGGGGTGACTGGGGTCCCATTCTCTATTGTTTCTTCTACATTGCATTTGGCCTCTTCATTGTGCTTTACATAGGCCACGCCACTCATTCCAGAAAGTGTTTGTTGAAACGCTTCGTTCAGTAGAATTTCAGATCGTGGGTCGTGGAAATGCTACTCCGGGGCCCATATTGGATTATGGTCCCACATAGCCATGAAATCGCATATGTATTTGGGTGTGATCAGTGATCGCATGGGATTCCTAATGAACGTGACAATTCTTATCAATCAAGTCACCAACATATCATGTGGTTCCAAACAGTCAATCAAACCAAAATTTCTTAATATACTATACTATTGCCCTGATTTAGTTCATTTCGATAGATGATTGTCAAGTTCAATGCCATTATCCCAATCAAAATTTTTGTTGTATCTTGTGATATGCATAGTATCTTATTTCATAATGCAGAGACAGTGGCTGCTTCAGAAAATGAATGCATTTTAGAAATCAGATCCAACATTAGGCATGATTTTGAATGATCCGGGTTTGGCCTTATTAAGACAAATTAATCATGCTAGCTTATAATAATAATTAGTATATTGATTTCTTTAATAAAGCACTTCTCAATCACACAACCTTGACGTATGGAAATTGAAAAAAAAAAAATTCAGCTATAAGGACGAACTTCAATTTACTCCAAATAAAATGACATTTTATAATTTATACTTAAAATTATGAAAATTTCAATCTATCTCTATTTTCATTAAGAAGATGATGACAAATGAGTGGCAAGTCATTAATAAAATTTTCTTTCTTTTAGTATTTTTAATAAACTAATATTTTCACACTTTAAGAATAAATTAAAAATTATAGGTGATAAATTGAAGTTGACCATAATATAATAATGTATATGTTAAAACCTATGTAAGGTTAAGGTAACCGTGTCTAAAGGTGTGTTTGGAATTGAGGTTAGACAGTAATAATTTTTAAGGTATAACACTAAAATATTTGATAAATACTAACTGCTATAACTTAAAAGTTATGTTAATATGATTTTTTACTTGTAAAATAGAAAATTTATTATATGCTTAATAATTTTGTCAAAATTATTGTTTAAAATTTATATTTACTGTATATTATTAACTTTTATTTAATAGTTATAATTTTTTTTCTACAATAACTATACTTCAAAAGTTACATCACCTCAATTTCAAACAAAAAATAAAAGTAATACAAGAACTCAATCGCGGTTTCAATCCTATCAATAGTTCAGTTCTTAGATGGCCAAAGTTAAGGGCCCAAATGTTTCCAATTACGGGCCATACCACCCTTCAATAATCCCATTTCTTTTGTAAGGCCCAAGTTTCGAGTCCAGCACCCATAACTCTACGGGTTATTAACGAAATTGAATCCGGCGGCTGGACCACGGAGTTTTACCATTTGCTCTGCGCGTAGGCTGTAGCTCTCTCCTACGACTTTACTCGGAGACGGAAACTGAGCCGAAAGAGAATAATGGCTTATTCGAAGGACCAGTTGCTTGCCCGATTAAAGGTTCCCTCTTTCGTCTTCGTGAATTTGTTTTAGGAGTTAGGATCTCAATTTTGTTCTATGATATTGTGTTAAATTCAATCTGGTTTCTCATTATTTCCCCGCTAAATATATGCCATGTAACTATAATTGCTATTATAATCAGTTTAATTATTTCATGATTTTGGGCTGATATTGTCATACACGTCCTATTTCTATGCAGTATATTTTTGGATGTGAATTTGTTGAATTAAAGACTACACTATTTTAACTTCTACTTGTAAAGCAATATGTCATTGTTTAGTTAGCAATCTCCTTTTTAAATTGAGCTGGCAGTAAATGTATAAATTTTCTTTGGATATTTGTTGTTCGCGTGGCAGTTAAAAGTTATCCCACATTTGTAATGCGTTTAGTCAATGATGGTCTTGTGCCTAATGTAGAGAGGTATTACTTCAATAATTGTTATATTGGTGATAAGAATGATATAACCCGATTATACGATGCTACGGTAATGCCCTTAGATGTAGCCCAAAGATTGTACTAAACTAGGGTCTAATGCCATTAGCTGTTGCATGATAGAAGTTATGCATTTGAACTTGGTGAAGAAGAAACTTTGTTAATGTCAGTTATTGATTGTTGACAAAAGTTAGAAGCTAAGGATGGATCATACAATGTAAAATTGAAACTTGAGAAAGTGAAAAATAAAATAAAATAAACAATTGGAGCAAATAGTGGATACGAATATCCCTCAATATGAAGGAAACATCTAGGGGGTGAAGATTGAAACAATTCTACTGGACCACTAAAGATTTATAACTTTTGTCTAATTAATAGGAAAGAACAATAACCTCTCACAAAGAGACGCATTTAGTGGGAAAAATTCACAGGAGACTAGATTTATTTTTGTTTTGTTTGAGCATGCTAGGATTTTTTTTTTCCCCTGTATTGGGTGCTGTTATTCAATGGCTTCTATGATGTCATTGTCCTAGCCGGGGGGGGAAGATGATCTATTGGTACTTTTGATTGGTAGATCGAATTAGACATGTTTTTATTAGAAGTATGGGGATTTTTTTTTTTTTTGAACGTTCTATGCATTACATAGATTTCTCTCTGCAGTCTTCTTTATGGGTTGCAGTTTCTATCTTTTAAATTCTGATAATAACATGCATATGTGGATTTTTAGGATCTTCAAATTGAATTTTCTCAATATGAGCACCCTGCTGTTATGACAGTTGAAGCTCAGGTAAGAAAAGAATGCTGAAGTTGGCTAATATATTTTCTTACACCCACACCTTGCACGGTTGGTCGTAGACACTTCAGCAGGATTTTTGTTTCTCTTTCAGGCAAAGTATGTTGGGAACATGGGAGGTGGACTCAGTAAAAATTTGTTCTTGAAGGTGCAATATAATACTCAATATTGATGTGAGACTTTTATATTTTCAATGTTCTAGCCATAGATCTTCCTTTTTTATACCTTCCACATTTCTGAAAGAATAATTTCAGATGCTTTTTTTGTAGGACAAGAAACAGAGGTTCTATATTGTTTCTGCATTGGCAGATACAAAAGTAGATATGAAAGGTATAGAGTATAGTATCACATAACAAGCTTAAACGAGCACATTGAGGTGGCATTGACATCCGCATATTTCTTCTTTCATGTGATTAGTTTCCGCTCATGAGTGGTTAATTACTTCGTGATAGTTAATGAGAGTTCTTTGTGGCCCCCATGTCTGAACAGTTTTATCTCAAAGACTTGGTCTGGGAAAGGGAGGTTTGAGGATGGCTCCTGAAGAGACAATGCTTGAAATACTTAAGGTGGGTATGTGATTATTGCTCAGTTTTGGTTATAACTTTTATAAACTGATGTTAGATTCTAATTTCTAACATATAAATTTTACCAGTTTGAAGAGTGAACACCCTTATTTACCTGTTTGAGCAACAAATTTTTCTTTTATTGGAAACTATTATCAAAGGAAAATAGGCTTTCTTCTCTTTTCTTTTCCGATGTTTTGCTCTTGGAAGAAAATTGATTGGAACATGTTTCCTTCGTTGACTACAAGTAGAGGCCCAAAGTTGTGGTTGCTTGATGGTAATTCTGGGATAATGTGTAATCTATTAGTTCAACATAGTAAAATTAATGCTATTAGACTTTGTTGTCAGTTTGATTATTATTTGGTTGGGAGTTTTCTTTTCTTAACTAAATATGCTTGCAGAGAATTTCCACTTTCTTTAGACATATTGTACTTTGATTTTATGCTTTTCTGCTATATTAATATTAGGTTATTGCATTAAGGGAGAGTTTCCATGTTTTGGCTAAGTGATATATGACTTGTTATTGAACTTGGAGGAAGATAAATCATAATGGCTGATGGTTTGCATGTGCTTACTGCTCAAGGTGCCGTTGGGAAGCGTTACTCCATTTGCACTGGTGAATGAATCGGCACGGTATGCATTAACTCTTCATTTTGACCAGACTTCGCGTCGTACTCCCTGTTTTTATGGTTGATTTTTAATCAGTTCAGAATACAAATTATTTTGCTTGCCTTCAATTTGAAGTTTTGTTTTTAGTTTGAATGGTTTCAATCTTATGCAGTTCATATTGTTGGCATGGTTGCATGTAGTGTTTGTTTAGTTTCTAATAAATTAAAATAGCTTTATATTTGTAAAGGCAAGATCTGGCAGTTTCTACTTTTTGCTGCTGCTTTCTCAGTATTTAGATACACCATGCTATTCAATTGTTGACTCACAGTTGAATCGTTGTGTATTGGTCAATTTCCTCCTGGCTGTAGAATAGCTTAATTTCACTTTTTTTTTTATAGCATGATAGATAAGTTGTTAGATACATAAGAAGATGAAATGGAGGGTACAAGATTACCACGTAGAAAGGCCACGGCAAAAAGATGCTGGTGGTGAGAACCAAGCATGCTAGTGGTTATGAGAATTGAGCCTGATTTATCTTTTATGAGTTCTTAGGCTTATTTTCTTGTTTCCAAAAGACCCAATGTAAAAAGTTTGTGTTTTAGCATAACAAAAATTGGCATGCATGTCTTATTCTAATAGTTTTTACATGCTTATCTAATATGCATGTTATCTTATAACTTTCTCATGTGAAGAGATGTTGCACTGTTGTTGGATAAAGGATTCAAAGCTCAGGAGCGATGCTTCTTCCACCCATTGTCCAATGACATGTCAGTCTGTAAGTGAAAAGTATTTCTATAGGCTGTCACCGGTTTAATTGTTCTGAGTTAATTCCAAATTTTAGTTTTTTAAAAAGCATCTGATTTCTCATGTATCTTTGCTGTTTCCAGCTCTTAACACCAATGATCTTGACAAATTTCTTAAATCAATTGGCAGAGAGCCAGCATATGTTGACCTGGAGGTGACTTTAGTAGTTTGTTGTCCATTTAACCAAATAGTTATGTTAGATTGTCTTTTAAAGTATCTCTATATTGCTTGTAGGCTAACCCTGCAGTAGGGAAGGACCAGCCTCCCGACCTTGCTGCTTTTGTTCCATCTGGTTCCATGGTTCTGCCTGATCTTCCTGAGCAAGCATCTGCCGTGCAAAGTGCTGGTGGAAGTCATGTCAATGCAAATAATAATTCCAAAGCAGCCACAGGTAAATTTGCACCCTGCTCATCTATGGACATTGAAAGGATCTAATTTTATTTAGCCCAGTTAGGTGATATTGATGTCAATAGTTCTATCTTACAATAATAACAGGCTCTCTCATTTGTATATACAAGAATTGTAGTGCTTATGCTGTGTCAATTGAGCTTCTGAACCTGCAGTTCTCTGTTTTCTTTTTTGATGCAGAGAAAGCCATAAAGCCAGCCAAAGATTTACAGAATGTCAAGGACACATCGGCCAAAGCTGTAAATCCATCAAGCTCTTTCACGGATGCAGAGAAATTTGTGGAAGAGATTCTGGACCAAATATCTGCTAAACTACTTTCAGAAGTATGTGAAAAAATATTCTATGTTGATCTGTCTCAATTGGTAATCTTTTGTACCCACTTTAAGAAATCGGTAATGTTTCATTACCTTTAAGAAATTATTTATGCAGACCAAGGAAGGAAATATTGCGCAGCAAGGGCAAGATCTCGGAAATGAAATAGCCAACAGATTGAGAAAATGCTGCTACCCAGAGTTGAAGAACCTTGCTGTAAGTTCTTTTTTGTTTTTTTCCCCCTCTCTCTCTCTCACAACCGAACTTTTCTTTTTCCAATACTTCCTGTGGAAGCAGCAATTAGTTTCTTAACGATTTAGCGTAGTTCATGTGGAGCATTTTAGTATTTTCAAGCATGGGTTGCAGCATTACTACTTTTCACATTTGGTTGGGATGTGTGCATATGCATCTATATTCAAGAAGTTTGGGTTGCCCTCTGGTAATAATGAAATTGTTATTGCAGACAATTTTCAAGAACACGGCGTATACCCAAGGGTTTCATGCTGGCAAGGCATCTTCATTGACACAATGCCCAAGAACATGAGATATACAGAACACTTTCATGCTGGTACTTCCAATCAACTCAAGCATGTGTGAACAGATTCATGATGAACCATTCGGCCTCCTACTCCTCGTTCCCGAAATCATTGAAACAAAAAGGAAAACGATATCAATGTTAGAACATTAGTTTTTATGCCATCTTTGGTGAAAACGCATATGTGCACTCATTTAAGCATTTAATTCCATATTGCTCGCCGCAATCTGAGGTGACACGTTATTAACGTTCACTCCATTTATCAATGCATGATGAACATTGAGTTCGTGGTTCATGTTATCTGGAAGCTGGATAATTGGTTGGATCATATTAAAGATGGGAAATCTGGAGAAAGAAAGAATTCTCAATCTCGTTTGAGGATTATATTATGGTGTAGAAATTCAATTCGCCGGTAAGGACCGACGCATACAAAGCTGAAAACCCAAATTACAGTAGGAATGCTTCACAAAGAAATTGAGTGTTTCTTCAAGTATCCATCCATCACCGTCCCATAATTAGTTCACATATTTATGAATTCCTTATATTACATCTATAAGGAGTCAATATAAGTCGCGTCTAGCTATAACTGTTGCATTCTAGGCTACAGAATACCGCAATGGCGCCAGCCTGAGTTTTCTGCTGAAAAATTCAGGATAATTTCAGTGTCACATAGCCGTCACAAATAGCGCATTTTTTATTTTTTTTTCATTTAGAAGATGATCAATCTTAACATCCCGATCAAATCGAAAGCATGAAAGTAAATATGACCGATAGCAATAGTTCAATTTCCCCTACCTTGGGAAGCAGCAATATTGTCACCCTCCGGATTAATTCTTCGATTATACCTTGACCGAAATGGCCACAGAAAGGCCAGCTGCCGCAACCTCAAACACCTCCTCCGAGCACCATCACCATGTTCATCGTCACTGTCAACATCGTGGCTGCTGGATGCACCGCTAACTGGCACCTCATGTCGACAAACGGGGCAAGAATTATGCAGCCTCAGCCAGGGAACAATGCATTCACTGTGATAAATATGCTTACAAGCCAACTCCCTCGCTTCCCCTCCAACCTTAAACTCCTCTTTGCAAACCGGACAAGTTGAGTCATTGGCCAAATGTGATTCCATGATCTCTACCGTCGGTATCGCCAGGATGGCAGCCTCCGGTACCGGAGGTGGTCCTGGCCGGTCATTTTGTGTTATTTCTTCAATCAGTTGCTGCATTCCCTGACCAAACAAGTAGTCTCTCGGATTAACTCCAGGAGGGAGAGGATTTTGACCGGGGCGCAAGATTGGCTCCAGCGGATTTGGAGGCCCCGCAGGTCTAAGAATAATCCAAGTCCGAGGACGAGGCAGAGCATCTGTTTCTTCGTTTGTGTTGCCATCAAAACTACGGTTTCTCCGTGGTCTCCTGTGAACATTGCTGCGTCCAATACCAGGTTCTTGGTCGATGTTAACGTTTCTGCGGCGAAACCAGGACCGCCTTCGAGCTTGCGTCGGTTCTTCTTCATCATCAAAAAAACCATGGTCGAAACGCCTGATGGGAGGGTCGAGTATGAGAGAGAGCGCTTCCAGCAAACGTGCTTCAGGGGAAGGATCAAAAGCAGTGAAATCAACGACTAGTCTTGGTCGAGATATCTCAATTTCAGAAACAAAGTGGCCGAAACATCGAGGGCAGGCGATTTCTGATGGGTTCGTTGATGAAATTCTGACGGCTCTGTGGCACTGGTAGCACCAATAAAGCGGGTAGTTTCTATTGGCGCCGTTGCCATTGCCGTCCCCATTTGCATTGTTGGCGCCGTTGATTCTTATTCTGGGTGGGCTCAAAGACATGACGTTTCTTTGAGATTTTTAGCGTGAGGTAACGAATTTTGTTGGTGGGTTTTGAGATTAAATGGAGGGGGAAATTGATTGTGTATAAGGAAAGGAAATATGTATGAAATAGGAATGGAGCAAAGTATATGTGGCTTTCTGGGTTTGCAAAAAGCGATTCTCGCTTTTTTATGTTTGGTTTTGATAGGGCTACTATTTTTCCGGCTCGTTGTTCACACTGCTGTCGTTACAGTTAAGGAAAGGATGAGTGAAGGTGTGTGGTTACAATTTTACAAAACCGAAATACTTTGTGTTTGATATTGGTTTTTTCAGAAAATTGAAATTTGGAGGGAATGTAACGGTTAGCTACTTTCTTCCTGGGAAGACACGTGAGAGTCTTTGTGCATTGATGTAACTGCCCATTTGGTTCGATCCCCCATACGTATCCCATACCTATTGTAGGAGTTTAATTTATATTTTTATTCTTGGAATTTCAGAGTTGGAGTGAATGCAGTATTTCTCTCAACATGAGAGTTTGACGTCCCTCGAATATTTGAGAGAATTTAAAATCTAAGCGGTGCCATATCAGAATTGATGTAAACGATTCTCAATACTTTTGTATAATTATAAGGAGCTTGTTATGTTACATTTTCATGTAACATACATGATGATGTAACAGCCGTTGGATGAAATACAACGTTTGTGAAAATATGAGATGAAAAAATCATATTATTTTCATAACCGTTGGATGAAATCCAACGGCTATTACATCATCATATATGCTACATGATGATGTAACTTAACAAAAGCCTAATTATAAATATTATGAACAATAATCTCTTTAAAAAAAAATTGCCCATTTAGTTATTTGATAGTTGACTCCTCCTGATTACGGGTGCATTTGGGAATTAGCGCCTATATTCTAGACGAAATTCTCCATGTTCTTCAAAGGTAAACCTGGTATTTTTGCATTTTTAGTTTGAATTGGGGTAAGAGTCATGTGACGGGGCCCCGGTTTACATTTTTCTCACTAAAACATTAAAGGGGCAAAAAAAAAGAAAAATGAGAGTTTTGGGGGTAATAATCAGCCCAAAAAAAAAAATTCAAATGTTTTTCCATAGAAGTCCTTACCATGAGTAGTAGTTAAGGATTATGGGATAATAATTAATAAACTTTCCCCCGAGAAAAAAACAAAGGATTAAGGCACATACGTACAAGTGTTTGTGTCATCGGCTTTAGAAGTGGAAAGCAGATTAGGAATTGCGTGTGTGGGAACCGTGCTGACTTTTAGGAATTCTTTTTTTTTTACTATAGCTCATGAATTTTTTTTTTTCTTGAAGACTATTTCTTATGATATTTAAACACCAACTTTAAAAAAAAAAAAGCCTGTCTTTATTCAAATTTTGAAAAAAAAAATTTAAATAAAACTCTCTATAATACGTCTGTAAGAACTCGAACTACTTTCATCACACTTGTAAGGAGTAACTTTAGCCATTCCATCAAGTTCTACTCTGGTTGACTTTTAAGAATTTGAGCTTGCTCATATCCACGGTGAGATTAAGAAGACTTAGCCTAAGCCCAATGGGCTGGCCCATTTTGCAGATTTCGATGGCTGAAGCAACCGGGGACAATAGTATTGGGTGTAGGCGTTTTATAACATGATTTCGCTTCTGTTTCTCACTTCTCAGCTGGATTATGATGAATTATGATTACGTAACTGATCTTTGAGTTGTAATTGCATGGTTTAAAAAGATACACGAAGAGAATGATTTTTTTTTTGTTTTTTTTGGGAGGAAAGACATTGATCTTTAATCTTTCTCTATCATGCATTTTCAAGTTTATGCTAAAAAGATTTTGATAAAATAATCCAGAGTCCAGACCCTCATCTCCAGCAAATGGCATATATAATTAGAGAAATGGTCACCTCAGCATTTGGGAAGGAAACGTGTCTTCAGTTAACTACTCCATGTGCATGTGGAAGTGGTGACTTTAAAGTTCAAGGTATTTATGATTCCAAGGAACGATTCGTCATTTTCATCCCAATTCAATATAGATTTGCTGGTGTTAGGTGAACGCTGATCTGTCCTTTTAGTATTTGACCAATCTATGCTCCAAATCGTACGTTTAAAATCTTCAACAATCACCCAACGGTTGTTCACTTGTTTGTTTGTGATCCCTAAGACACTTAATTTGTGACCGCAACTCCTGTTCTGTTGATTTATATATATGCCTGCCATTTGATTGAGTGCCAACGACGATGTTTGATTTCTCGTCGTCTGTGAGGTAGATTTTTTTTCTTAATATTGAGACTAAATGAAAACCATATGAGCATAAAAATTCAGATCGCAATATAACTGAATTCAATTTAGATTCTACGGGGATTAAAACTTGTTTGACTTCTGACTTGTGGTGTAATATCTATATTTTTTATTAAAAAAAAGAAAAAATATAGATATTTCTTTCCCTAATTCAATATTTTTATATTGTAGGAAATAAGAAATTAAATATACACTAAATATGAGACATTATAACTCTTATCTTCCAACATCTTTATTCTATACAAATAAATTACTAAAATGCGAAACTTAAATTAAAAAAAAGGTGCAATGTAAATAAAAAAGAAATATTAGAGTGAGATGAACTCCGAGAAGAATTTCATGATAGTTGAGAGGCCGCATAATTAATTAATATGAAATTTTTATATAGACTTTGATAAGAGAATTTTTTGTAGTTAAATAAATTTTTTTTTGCAAAGGCTGCCCCGGGGTACCACTCCATTAGCTTCGCAACCGGTTGTATGTATGTAAATCTAAAGAGACAATGACTAGAAAAAGACAAGTAACTTAATTATGTGAGAAGATAAGTGAAAAGTGAAAAGTGAAAACTGATCAGGATTCATGAAGAGCTAGCCAGGATAGGGAGATTAATGATTAAGTATATATTTCAGTTATTCTTTATAATTGCCTTGTCATAAATAGTAGTGCTACTAAATAATTTTGTCTACTAAATCATAGTGTTTTAAGTATATATTTCAGTTATTCTTTATAATTGCCTTGTCATAAATAGTAGTGCTACTAAATAATTTTGTCTACTAAATCATAGTGTTTTCTTGTAAAATAGTTCCCCTCGAAAATGAATATATATATGTTTGTGTAATTGATGGCATGATAAAGTAATAATAATAATATAAACAGGCGCAAAATGATAGATTAACTACATACAAGTGTAAAAAGTTACTGGTTATTAACATAATATAGTATAGTTAATCAGCATAATACATTGATTAACAAGAAAAAAAAAACCTTTTCTTTATAGAAATCGTTGAACAGTTTGGAGCATTTGTGTTGGTTTAATTTTTTTTTTTTTTAATATATAATGTAAGATCCGAGTGTTGGTATCTCAACATCTGAACTATTTTAGGGCAAAAAGATTAGTTGATTTAGGACGTTGGGTTGTGTTACCTCTATTTTCTAGCAAAAGAAATTGAGTGAAGTATATTGATGTGAGGCATCTTCTTAATTACTAAACTAAAAGCCAAGTAACTAGTTACATAAATAATAAAACAATTACAACAGTTCATCTAGTTAAATTATAATCATAAGCGCTTACGTGGTTAGTTCATCATCAACTCAAACGCCTCCTCCGAGCACCATCACCTTATTCATCATCACTGTCGTCTGTGAACATCGTGGCTGCTCGATGCACCGCTGACTGGCACCTCATGTCGACAAACGGGGCAAGAATTATGCAGCCTCAGCCAGGGAACAATGCATTCACTGTGATAAATATGCTTGCAAGCCAACTCCCTCGCTTCCCCTCCAACCTTAAACTCTTCTTTACAAACCGGACAAGTTGAGTCATTGGCCAAATGTGATTCCATGATCTCTACCGTCGGTATCGCCAGGATGGCAGCCTCCGGTACCGGAGGTGGTCCCGGCCGATCATTTTGTGTTATTTCTTCAATCAGTTGCTGCATTCCCTGACCAAAAAAGTAGTCTCTCGGATTAACTCCAGGAGGGAGAGGATTTTGACCGGGGCGCAAGATTGGTTCCAGCGGATTTGGAGGGTCGGCAGGTCTAAGAATAATCCAAGTCCGAGGACGAGGCAGAGCATCCGTTTCTTCATTAGTGTTGCCACCAAAACTACGATTTCTCTGTGGTCTCCTGTGAACATTGCTGCGTCCAATACCAGGTTCTTGGTCGATGTTAATGTTTCTGCGCCCTCGTGCTTGCGTGGGTTCTTCTCGATCACCAAAAAGACCATGATCGAATCGCCTGATGGGAGGGTCGAGTATGAGAGAGAGCGCTTCCAGCAAACGTGCTTCAGGGGAAGGATCAAAAGCAGTGAAATCAACGACTAGTCTTGGTCGAGATATCTCAATTTCAGAAACAAAGTGGCCGAAACATCGAGGGCAGGCGATTTCTGATGGGCTCGTAGATGAAATTCTGACGGCTCTGTGGCACTGGTAGCACTAGTAAAGCGGGTAGTTTCTATTGGCGCCGTTGCCATTGCCGTCCCCGTTAGCATTGTTGGCGCCGTTGATTCTTATTCTAGGTGGGCTCAAAGACATGACGTTTCTTTGAAATGTTTAGCGTGAGGTAACGACTTTTTGTTGGTGGGTTTTGCGGTTAAGGGAGGGGGAAATTGAGTGTATATAAGGAAAGGAAACAATTGTGATGTCTGAATGAGGGGGAATGGAGCAAAGTATATGAGGCTTTTCTGGGTTTGCAAAAAGCGATTCTCGCTTTTTTTTGTTTGGTTTGCCCGCTCGTTGTTCATACTGTTGTCGTTAAAGCTAAGGAAAGGATGAGTGGAGGTCTGGTTACAATTTTACAAAACGGAAATACTCGTGTTTGATCGAAGCTGCGAGCGAATGCAACTGTTAGCTTTCTTGCTGGGAAGATACGTTTGAGTCTTTGTGTATTGACGTAATTGCCCATTTGGTTCTTCAATGGTTGACCCCTCCTGGTTGTGGACTTGTGGGTGCGTTTGGAAATGGGCCCGTACAGGTGAAATTCTGTAATTCCTCAAAAGTAAATCTGGTATTTTTGCTTTTCTAGTTTGAATTGGGACACGAGTCATGAGGTGGGGCCCCGGTTTGCATTTTTTTAACTAAAAGATTAAAGGGGCAAAAGAAAAATGAGAATTTTTTTTTTATATAATAAAGAAAAATGAGAATTGCGATAATAATCACACAACCAAAAAAAAAAAAAAAATTAGTTTTCAAATGTTTTCCCATAAAAGTCCTTACCATGAGTTAAGGATTATGGAATAATAAATTCCTCCCCCACCCAAAAACCAAAACAAAAAATAAAAATAAAAAAAGAAAAAGATTAAGGGTGTTTTTGAGAATGAAGTGTTGTAACTTTTAAGCTGCAGCTATTGTGAAATAAAAATTATAGTTGTAGAGTAGAAGCTAATAAGAACAAGACTGCTAAACTGTTAAAATCCAGCAATAAGTGTTACCAAACACCTTAGTAACTAGACTTTACAGTCCAACTACCTCACCACACTCCCAAACAAACTATAAAGTATAAATATTCAAATGTTTTTGTCATAGTCCTCAAAAATAGAAAGCAAATTAGGGAATTGCGTATACGGGAACAGTCTTTAAGTTTTAGGAATTTGAGCTCACTCATATCCATGTTGAGTTTGAGGAGACCTAGCCCAAGTCCAATGAGCTGGCCTAATAAGTGTTACCAAACACTTTAGTAACTAGACTTTACAGTCCAACTAGCTCACCACACTCCCAAACGAACTATAAAGTATAAATATTCAAATGTTTTTGTCATAGTCCTCAGAAGTAGAAAGCAAATTAGGGAATTACGTATACGGGACAGTCTTTTAAGTTTTAGGAATTTGAGCTCACTCATATCCATGTTGAGTTTGAGGAGACCTAGCCCAAGCCCAATGAGCTGGCCCAATTTGCGGATTTCAATGGCTGGAAGTCTGGAACAACCCAGGACAATAGTATTAAAGGCTATAAAGGCGTTTTGTAACATGATTTTGCTTTTGCTTCTCACTTCTGAGCTGGATTGTGATGAATTATGATTACACAACTGACCTCTGAATTGTACTTGCATGGTTCAAAAAGAGACACGAAGACATTGATCTTTAATCTTTCTTTATCATTCAATTTCAAGTTTATGCTCGAAAGATTTTGATAAAAGCATCCAGACCCCCATCTCCAGCGAATGATATATATAATTAGAGAGAGAGAAAAAAATCAGCGACTCTATCTTAGCTGATGAATGGTTTCCACGGCATTTGGAAATTGGAAGGAAACGTGTCTTTCGTTAACTACTTCAGGTGCAGGGGGAAGTGGTGACTTCATGGTTCAAAGTACTTATGATTCCAAGAAACGATTCATCATTTTAATCTCAATTCAGTTCGAGATGATTTTTTATATTATTATTATTATTTTGGCTAGTATTAGGTGAACGCTGATCTGTCGTTGTGTATTTGACCAATCTAAGCTCAAACTCGTACCATGATATTGAGTTGTTTAAAATCTTGAACAATCACCCAACGGTTGTTTGTGATCTCAAAGACACCTAATTTCTAACCGCAACTCCCGTGGTGTTGATTTATATATAAGTATTGATCTTATGCCCTACCTTTCATGAGTACCAACGACGATGATCGATTCTCGTCGTATGTGAGGTAGTTTTTTTTTTTTTTTTTGATTTGAGACTAAGTGAAAAATATATGAGTATAAAAATTCAGATCGCAACATACATAAAGTAAATCTAGATTCTAGAGGGTTAGAGCTCGTTTGGCATATCATTTGTAGTGCAATATCTATATTTTTTATTAAACAAATAGAAAAAGATTAGATATATAATTAGCTAATTATGAAGGAAAAATATCAAATAGTGAAGGTAGCAACATCTTTTTTCGAGTGGACTGATATCTAATTCAATATTTTTCTAACGTAGGATATACGAAATTAAATATGCACCAAATAGGGAACACAATAAGTCTTACCTTCCAATATATTTATTTTATACATATAAATTATCGATATACAATACCTAAATCCAAAAAAAAAAAAAAGAATGCAATGTAGGTAAGAAGAAATATTAGAGTGGGATGAATTCCGACAAGAATTTGACCACAGCTAAGAGGCGGCATAACTAATTAATATGGAATTTTTATATAGGTTTTGATAAGAGTATTTTTGTAGTTAAATAAAAAAAAATTGAAAGGGCTACCCTGAGGTACACTCCATTAGCTTTGCCATCGAGGGCCACTTTGAAATTGTAGTTGCTGATTAAATAAGCCGCTTCTACTATGCAGATATAATATACTACCGATTGAAAAAGTAACTTGGTATTTGATAAACTGTGTTGTTGGGTGCTGTGAGTTTGAAAAGCAGTGTACATGCATTTGGTTAATTTAGTTACAAACGTGTTGTTTTATTATATAATGAACAAAATAAACAAAAGTTTAAATTACCTTTTATTTTTTGGAGTATTTTTAATAACGTCTAAACATTTTTTTTTCTTTTTGAAACACATAAAATTACAAAAAGAGAAAAAAAAACTTAATTAAATAAAATCTAATAAACTTACTAGATCAAAACTTTGATACTGAAGATAATTTATAATAATTTTGACGGTAATTTGATTGTAGTGGCAATATAATATCTAATTGCTTATATATTAGGGTGTATGGTAAATAAGACATAATTAGGGTGTATGAAAAATAAGATATAATTACTTTTAAATATTAAAGTTATAATAGGAAATTTGAAATGGTCTACTAGCTTATTTAATAAGCTATTTATGAAAAGCAACTCCCCGTCTACTTTTAAAAGTGCAAAATAGATAAAATTATGAAATAAGTAATTTTTATAAAATTTACCAATTACTATTTTTGTCACAAATTATGAAATAAATAACTTATTGAGTTTTAACCTCAATCCCAAACAGGACCTGATAGTTTATATATGCAAATCTAACGAGACAATGATTAGTAAAAAACAAATAACTTAATTATGTGAAAAGATAAGTGAAAAATTATCATGATTCTTGAAGAAGTAGCTAGGGTAGGGAGAATAATGATAAGTATATATTTCACTTATTCTTTATAATTGCCTTGTCATAAATAAGTAGTGCTACTAAATAATTTTGTCCACTAAATCATAGGTAACGTTTATTTTTTTGTCTGAAATATAAATAGGTCTGAATTTTTTGAAAGTCTGAATGGATCTATTTATGAAAATATAAGTGACATGTTTATTTTTTTTTAAATATCTGAAAATTAGTGGCATTTTGTTTGTTTTTACAATAAAAAATTTTTAAATTTGGTTATTTGACATTCATGTCCATATAAATTAAAACAAAATAAGAGGCTTAGATTTTATAATTTAGTAAAATAAGTTCTTTTACAGATATATTTTTGGAATATAATATTTACTTGTTATTCAAACTTTTTTCATTCAGACAAAAGTCGCAAAAATTTACTTTTTCTATTCAAATGTAAATGACTGAAAATCAGACATAAGTTCCAAAAAATAAACAAACACATTTTAAAAAAGGTTTGATATTAATAAAATTTCAAATTTCAGACATTTAACAAACAATCCCGTAGTCTTTTCATGTAAAATAATTGCCCTCGAAAAAGAATATATATGTGTGTGTGTAATTGATAGCATGACAATGGAATAATAATATCATAAGCAGGCGCAAAATGATAGATGTCACTTGGGCTTTAGTAATTAAGAAGATGCCTCACGTCAATATATTTCACTCAATTCTTTTGCAAGAAAATAGAGGTAACACGACCAAACTTTCTAAATCAACTAATTTTTTTGCCTCAAAATAGTTCAGAACTTCAGATATTGAGCTACGAACAGTCGAATCTTACATTATATATTTAAAAAATAAATAAATAAACCAACACAAATGCACATTTATAGAAAAATTCGAGTTCCTTTCACATGACTGAAAAAAATGAATGATTTACTTATCAAACTGTTAAAACGATTTTTATAAAGAAGAGGCTCTTTTGATCAATGTATTATGCTGATTAACTATACTATATTATGTTAATAACCAATAACTTTTTGCACTTGTATGCAGTTACATAAATAATAAAACAATTACAACAGTTCATATAATTAAATAATAATCATAAGTAATTATATTTTATTTGAAGTTCAATTGTTATGATCATCTCGTTATATATCATTTGGACGAAATTGGCTCGAGATCTCGTGTTCGATATCCAATAACGATAATTTTTTGGTTATATTACGAAGCTATCAATTCAATATACACACGCAATTATATGCTTATTAAAATTATTTCTCTAGCGGATTCAAAATGCTAAATTAAAATTAGACAAATTTTCTAATAAATACAATGTTAAATTATGACAAGACGGCAGTGTATAATCTAAAAGGGTGGGAGGAACGTTGTACGTTTATTGTTTAAGAGGCCGGACAAGAAGCAAACGAAGAGTGTTTCGCAAGCAAAAGAGAGGCTGACGAGATAATGATAATATATAATATATAATAATAATAATAATAATAATAATAATAATAATAATAAACAAAAGCTGGCCACATCAAGATTTTATAAACCGTGACATGCAGGATGCAGCTACTATCATCAATGTTACTCAATCATCGTACGCGCCGCGCGTACTTGAATAAATCGTACGGTCAACCCTTCGCTATCAGAAAGTTGCGACCCACCAACTCATGTTTGATTCATTCAATCGTACGGTTGTGCGTGGGAATTATTTTCAAACCCATTTAATTACTTGTATTATCAACCAGGGTTGACTTCATTTTATTTATATATACAGTATATGGGGTATGCCACGTATTTCTTTTTCTTTTTTAAAAGGGAACATTTTATGAAAAGAATATTCATGAAATTCAAGAAAATGTTAGTCTCTGATTTAAAAACATTCTATTTACAAACAAAATTAGAGAAACCAACAAAAAAAAAAAAGGCTATTGATGATCGTTTGCTATTTTCTGAACAAATCGTTTGTCAGAAGAAAGATTTTCTGGACGTAAACAATTAGACCCCTTTTTTCTTAATAGGTATGTAAAAGGAGTAAGCATGGAGAGATTTGATCCATCTACTAAATTAATGAAACCTTACATTATTATTTAGCGCCCCACTTTACCGAAAGTCAAAAAAGGAGACTGGATTAGGTGACTTAAACCAAGCTCGCAGGCTCCATAATTGTGACCGAAAAAAGAAAAAAAGTTGACATACACAAAGAAAAAGAAAATAAAGAAATGTACACATTTTGCCGCAACAATTAAAGCTTTTTAATGTGTGTGTGTGTGCAGATATCGTGGTCAATTTGGACTTCGGATTTAATAACTTAAAATTGTCTTGATTGGAAAAACGTTTAAAAGCCAGCAACACAAAGGGAATAGGCAGCAGGAATGAAAACGACGTTGCATGTAAAGTCACACCAAAGTATTTGCTTGAGCCCGCTATCAAAATTTGAAAACTTGTTAGAGACCCTTGTGTCCCAAGGCAATTCTAAATACTCCGTCAACAAACCCAAAGTCAAGTTAACGTATATCAAATAATTCAATCAAATGTGTTGTTCATAATATGAAAAACATCGTTACCACGTAGTGTTAATAAATTTTTTATAACATTGTAAAAGAGCTTGTTCCGTAAAAACTTTTGTACCTAAATATTTTCATGTATGTGTGTGTCGTAATGTAGATCAACTTTAGAATTTTTGTTTCACTCCCAAAGATTTTTCATATACTGAGATTATAATGCTCAGTTTTTATAAGGGCTTTACTCATAGGTGTCGATTGTTTTTTAACTTAATGACTTAAAGTTACTTAGCTTAATTAATTAAGTTAACTAAAAGTGTTTATTTTTATAACTTAATGAGACTTTTTAGGATCAAATAATTCAATCAAATGTGTTGTTCATAATATGAAAAACATCATTACCACGTAGTGTTAATAAATTTTTTATAACATTGTAAAAGAGCTTGTTCCGTAAGAACTTTTGTACCTAAATATTTTCATGTATGTGTGTGTCGTAATGTAGATCAACTTTAGAATTTTTGTTTCACTCCCAAAGATTTTTCATATACTGAGATTATAATGCTCAGTTTTTATAAGGGCTTTACTCATAGGTGTCGATTGTTTTTTAACTTAATGACTTAAAGTTACTTAGCTTAATTAATTAAGTTAACTAAAAGTGTTTATTTTTATAACTTAATGAGACTTTTTAGATAATTTTGACTTAATAAAATAAACTAAATTTTTTGGCTTTTTACTAAATAGAGAAATCTAAATTAAGTCACTTACTTTCTAATATCAAAAATATCCCTGTTTTATAATTTATTTTTCATGTAAATCCTAAAATTCACCTATAGACATTTACTCCACATAATAATCTCATTATTAATTTTTTGGCCGTTATAGAATTCATTCTTATTTTGCTTCTCTCATCTAGTTCTTGAATCTCCCATTAATATATTTTTTACTTATAAATGTTAAAATATTGTGATATTTAATATATTATTTATTTGACATTCAAATTTAATAAGGATACAAATGTAAAAGATATATCTTCGCTTTTTTAAAAACAAACAATTTAAAACTTATTTTTCGAGATTCAGATGAAAAAATAAACATATTATTCGTGATTCGCATATCTGCGCCTATTCGTAATCTGCACTAATTCAGGTCTATTCAGATTTCAGAAAAAAAAAAAAACAAATGCCATCATAGTCTACAAATTTAATTTAGCTTTAAGAAAGAGCATTTCTGATCGTGGATTCCCACCGTAGTCAATAACACCGAATTTTTGGAACAATCAATTTCTTATATGGGATAAAGCAAATTTCCCAGTTTATGCAGCAGCCAAATAAATTTCATCTCTTATAGAAGAAAGTAGTTTTTAACAATGTACTTAAAGAAGTGGTTCTAACAGGGGCTTAGCCTGGCTAATTATGGAACCACAACAATTGGCCAATAAGGGTCGAAATACTCTTATCATGTTTGATTAAATTGCAAGCAAAAGAGGGAAGCTGCATCGGAAATGTCTATCGTTGGTACATTTTACTGCAGCTAGGGCAACAATTGCCACCTTGCTGCAATAATAACGAGCCATATGTAAATGTATGGCCCACAAAATAATTTTCAGACACAAAACCAATGTTGAAGCAAGCTTTATCATCATGATGTGGCAGCATATGGCTTGTAGTATCACTTTTCCATAATGTCTTGAATGTTTATTTATAAATTTTGAACATTAATTTCTTAAAAGAAAATGCTGGGGGACTAACGCATAATGAATGCAAGAAGCCAAACATGCCTGAGTTTAGAATATTTCTTACAAGTAATTAACTCTCAAGGACCAATAGAAAGTTTAATTTAACCGAGATTTGCTTAACTATCACTGATGTGCTCTTTGTTTGTTTATTTTTTTGACGGGGCGAGCCCTTCTCTTAGCTTCATTGTTTTTAACAAGCATTAAATGGGGATTTTCCCCAAGAAAAAATTTGACCAAGATTAGAAAGTCCATACATTTGAAACAAGCCCTTGAAATAATTTACTCCAGCATCACGAAAGTTGTCAGCTTCCCAAGAACACCACCCAAATGAATATTGTAACTTTGCTATTAATTAAATCTCTTTACTTGGCCAATAATCGCTGCAATGCAAATAGAGATTTTTATTTAGTAGTCGTGGGGACCATGCCCCAACCACGACACATCATAAACACAAACAAGAACGCTAAATTATAATATAAGTATAATAAATTAAAATCAGAGCCGTATGTTGGAAACAAGGCTTTGGTCAGGTCTTGAGGTGAAAAAGGAAGAAAGCAGAAATGAACTCACCAGTCACCACACAACCCCAAAATGAATCTAAATGAACACTGTACTTTTCTTTCTTTATTTTTTAATATTATATGAGATAACATATTTTAAAGTGACTCATAAGGATATAACAATCTAAAATATGTATTGATGAATTACAATTGAAGTATAATTAAAAATAAACTCTTAAATTGAAAAAAAAAAACTCATAACTCTGGATCTCAATACCAATATATATATATATGCGCGCGCGCGCGCATTTTTCGTTGGTGGACTTACCTTTTTAAAAAAAAAAAGAAAAAAGGGAACTTTTCCCATACTGGTGAAATTGCATGTGGAGTAGTTGAAAGTTTCAGCTAGAGGGTGGTAGATTTGAATCTTGCTAACTATAAGAGAGATAATATAAAAAAAATAATTAATAGAAGCAAGAAAGAGAATCTACAGAGTTGCATTTTAAAATTCAAACTCAAACATAAGAAAAGAAAGAGTTCCTTCATGGTGACTCTTTTTCAAATTAAAGATTGTGGATCCAGCAGCTAGCATGCACCATGCATGCATGAAAAGTAATAGTATTGTCACAAAGACAAGAACCCACCACATCATGTGCTTTTGTGATTGAATAATGTCAAGACCCAACATTATCCTACACAAAGAGGGATGGCACATGGCTTCCTGTTGTTAAGTTAACGAAATAATTATATAACGTAGTAGGCAACTACGTAATCCATATTTTAGCTGAATTTTTAAGTAATCATCTGCAATCTGCATTAGAGCCTGCCTGTACTTTTTAAGTTTTGTTGGGTTTGTTTGAGAGCACATGCTGATGGCGATCGGGTTTTCATTAAATGAGCAGAGTGTCATGGTCATGGATGCGTGATCTTCTCTATCAGCATGTTGCTACTGTCGACATTCTTTGATCTGGGTATGGGCACGTAAGGTGGAGTTACTTTATTCTTTGTACGGAGAGAGTTAAGCGAACACAAATATCTGGACATGTAAGCTTGAAAATGGAGAACAATTTATGGATGAATGATCAGTTTTGTGTCGTAATTTAATTTTAAAAGTACAGCAATTCACATATTTATTAATACGGATCATGATTCTCTTTCAAAACACAGGTGGGGTAATTAATAATAATTAGCATATAAAGATATAATAGCAAAATTTTAGTCATATATTATCACTAATGAACAAGTGGCGCGCGATATTTCTCTCACGTAATTTCAAAATAAATATGTTGTTGGCAAAATTTTGTGTGGATGACAAGCATATGACGCAGTGCACTCTTTTCCTTTTTAGTTTTGCATTGTACCCCAGTCCATACTCCATCATTTAAGAGTTAATAATATCATTTCATTTCATTTAAAAATCACGGCATCCCAACTCTTAGCAGACTCGTAAGTCAATCATGGTTGTTCATTTTTGTTGGCAGGAAAAACATGGAGGAGCTCTCTAGAGAGGACCCACACAAAGCAAGTGAGGCTCAAAAGAAACGTTCTCTGTCAATTTCTTCACCAAAACAAACTTCATTTGATCAAAAGCAAGAATACCACTAGTATCACACATGGGTTTGATTTTCCGTTCTCATCTTTCGTAATCTTTTTTCTTTCCATATTTGGGGCTTAATTACAAGTTCAATCTCTTTCACAATTAACTTACCAAGTTTTAGTTGCGTTGCCCGATTGTTAGAGATAAGGTTACCGAATTTGCAGATAAGACTTTCATATTGTACACATTTGCAGATAAGGATTTCCTATGCATTACAGTTTGTGCTGATGATGATATTATGAAACAGACAACAATTTGGGATCAAAAGTATGACTCATCATTATTGCAGTTTGCAAGACATAATAATGAAGTTGCAAGAAACAAGCCCACACAATTCTGATCAAGTTGATGGAGCAAGAGACAAGATAGAAACAAAACTATGGAACATTTTATCTTCCATTGATGATATACATGGCCTATGTACAACTTAGGGATTGATCAACAACCTCAAACACTCTCCTCAACCTCTGATAAGCATTTTGCCAATCGGGTTGAACTTTTCCAAGTACATAAAAGTAGAAAGATTTACATTTTCCAGCAAAGCTAAAATCCTAAACATCTATATCACAAAATTTACCATCCATCCGGTTCTGGACAGCTTTGATGGCGGCAACTCTAGCAGCAGTTGCGGCCCTATTAGCAGCCAAAACAGCCTTGTTCACCTGTTCATCTACCCGGTTCTGTTGAATAGCATTCTCGGCAGCTTTCCTAGCACCCTGCAATTTATGAGCCAAAATATACCATGAGAGACTGAGCTGAGAAACAGGGGAAGTGAAATTACTAACATGACGTGTCAAATAAAACACCTGAACTGCTCTAAGGACTGCATCTGTTAGCAGAGGTTGAGGGGTCTTGAGGGTGCCGCCATCCCATTCACCGCATCGCGTATCCCTATTTCGGAAAGTATACATTCCATAGCCTTGCTTCCGACCTTCATGCCACGACCCCTCATAGCAATGCCCATTAGCAAAGTGATAAACACCAAACCCATGAATTTTGTCCCCAAAATACTCTCCAGCATATCTATCCCCATTTCTACAACACAACAAAAATTTACAGTCAGGAATAGGATCTTTCAATATGACAAAATCTAAATCCAATCAAAATGGGCAAGCCTAATGAATGGATCCATCTCAATCTCCGGATATACAAGCAAACAATGCATGAACTATAGGAAGCTAACAAATGAAAAACCCTCCCTTTCAAATTCAAAGAGTAACTGGTTACACAATAATAAATAATAATACAATTCCACTGTTATATCAATCAAGAAGCAGGGCACCTCCAAAATAGTGACTTCAAACACATAAAAATCATCAAGAATTACTAACGAAATTTAAAATTATACCTGAAATGGTAAAAGCCAAGGCCATGTTTGACTCCGCACTTAAACTCGCCAACATAGGAGCTCCCATCAGCACAAGTCTGCACACCAATGCCATGACTCTGGCCATTACACCACTGCCCAGCATAAGAATCCCCCGTATAAAACCTATAAACGCCATACCCGTGCCGCAATCCTTGCCTGTACTGCCCTTTATATCTACTCCCCCTCGCCCAGCTCTCAATTCCGTACCCATCGTATTTACCATCAATCCACTCGCCCTCGTACCTCCCATTCACAAAAAAATTATACACCCCGCTTCCATTACACTTCCCTTTGTGGAACTCCCCCTCGTAAAAGTCCCCGTTACTGTAAAACTCCACGCCTTCCCGTATTATTTTCCTTTTCTCTTTCTCATTCCTCTGCTTTAGGCTCGAGTTGGGTTCCCCGATGAACCATTGGATGGGTTTTGGTTGATTTCGACAAGAAAAATTCAATCTTTTAGTGGTTTGTTGAGTAAGTTGTTTGAGTAATCTCTTGTTCTTGTTGGCTAAAAACAAAGTGATGGCAATGAAGATCAGAGCTAACAGTAAATTCTCCGATGTAGGTATCTCTTCTCGTTTGAGATTCAAGAAGTAAACGAGAAGGAAAAGAGAAATGAGCGTGAAAAACGAGAGGGAAGCCATGGCAATAACAGGGACAACGAACCGGCCCGAACCGGTTCGTCTTTGGAATTGGAAATTAGTCGAACCGGGTGGTTTTCGCTTCTTCTCTTGTTTTTGAAGTAACGGTTCCTCTTCTCTTCTGCTGTTGCTGTTCCTGTTGTTGTTCTCTTTTGCTGCTTGTCGCTCTTCATCCACGCGCTCGTGGCTGTGGTCTTTGTTAATCTCACCTTCAGTGACGGAGCTCAAACTCAAGCTGTGGATGGACGATCGGATGGTGGGTGACGAACGGAGAAGCGAGGACTGTGTCCTGGTCAGCTTCGCCTGCGATTTCTGGCCCTCCATTTGGATATCTTCCAATCTCCACCGTTGGATTAATCAAAATCTTCTTTCTGATTTTTCCTACTGGGGCCTCCGGTAGCGGGAGATTCTTACGAGTATAGTTCTAATGAGCTTGGCCAGCGACATTAAGAGAAGTGAAACGGTGCGCACAAGCTGTACAAACTTAGACAAAATCAAAAAGCAAGCGCTTTTCAAGGAAAGAGAAAGAACTGAGAAGAAGAAGAAGAAGAAGAAAATATGAGAGAAATTATCCGAGTTTTTCTTCTTTTTTTTTGGTTTGGAGAGGACTCAGAGAAGAGATGGCGAGTAGTTTTTCTGGCTATTTGGACCGGGTTTTTGGGTATTTATGTTGTAATGAGAGAGGCTGCGTAATTCAATCTTGACCGTCGGATTAGAATCTGACGCAGATTATACGCTTTGATTTAAGAGGGAAGATTATAGTCGTTGGATCCGGTCTTGACGGTAAGGATACGGTCGCCGGATCTAGATTCCGCCCCGCTCCTTTTTAGCTTTCACCGCGGCAGGCCGGCACGTGCCACCATTGTTTTGAAATTGTACTACGTGTTTCACATTCATACGCCATTCAATTGCTACGGGGCCTTCTTCACCCTCGATCTGAAATTTCTGTGGCAACTGCTAGTGGTCCCTGAACTGAAGGGTTAAGATTGACTGAAACCGTCTCACTCTTATCATAATTGGATATATTTACCCATATTATTTTTTAACAGAAATTGTAAGTTACAAAAAGCAACTGAAGCCATGTCGTTTTAGGAAATAAATTTCTTTCTTCTTCTTCTTTTTTTTTTCTTTTTGGATGAGAGTTAACAAACATAATATTAATTTAAGATAAAATAACAACTTAACAATAAACAACCATCATTAAATTTTATCCTTAAAAAAAAGAAAACCATGATTATATATAAAAATTTTTGTGTTGAACATATACGATCTAGATTTTAATTCTTATTTATGAGATGTTTGGATTGTCATTAAGATAAATAATTATAAAAAAACTATATATATATATATAATTATAAAAAATAACAAATAATTTTATGCTCATGCAAATTAAGATATTTTAACTAAATTAGTCGTGCGTTTATTCTTGCAATCTTGCTATAAGAAATTATTATTGCTTCTAGAAGGTAACGGGATTCGCCATGGTATTGAAAATATTTCACAATCTCATCACCGTTGATCTGGACATCATTCAAGCAGTGGAGTTTGAATGGCCAGGATTAGCTGGTTATGACAAATTTTGGAGGGCTTTGGTGGGATGTCACGTGGGACAGGGTTCGGTTTCACGAAGTAATAATCAGAGGGCGGTGGATATGGAGGATTAAAGCGAGTGGAGTAGACAGAAAGCAACAGATTATGATTTGGGCATAATAACTTCAAGGTCCGTATTTACTTACATTTTTCACAATAAGGGCATGGTCTATCTATTTGTACCAAATAGATGTCTTTCTTCATTTTATTATACATAAAATATGTCTTTGATCTCTGATTGGTTGATAAAAAAATAAAAATATAATGGTTGTGAGTTTGTCCGATGTAAGCTTTTCTTTTGAATTTTGATTCAGTAAGAACTTATGAGCCACTTCATACAAAATGCTAAACTATGCTTCTATTTATGAAAACACAGAACATAGGGATCCACCCGTAATTTCGTCATTTAAGTCTTAAGAAATGCAATTTTCATTATAATCAAAGATCAAATCCGCCTTTTTGAAAAGTCATGTAATGTGAATGGCTAGATTCTTACCTGTTCAATGTATGTTTCTTGGAAGAATTTTTTTTTTTTTTTTTTTTTTTTTTTAACCGAAAACTCACAAAACCTCCGTTAAAAGGCACAATTATCCCATGCAATTTCAGCCATACATCATTAAGGAAACCACGAAAGAAAAAAAGGAAAAAAAAGTGTTAATTACCTCTTTGGAAATTCAACCCATCTTTACTGTTTTCATGTGATCCCTTGCTCGTATCCACTCCATTACTTTATTTGGTACGTTATATTTTTAACCTGCAAATTAGTCCCATTATTGAGAATAATTGTAGTACAATTAGATAATTAATTTGACTATTAATCTTTTTAAAGATGATATGATGACATCATAAAATCGAAAAGCATTCACTACTGACTTTATAATCAATGGATGTACAAGAGGACCTAGTTGCCTAACAACTAGTATTATTTTTATTATTGTTTTAATGTATTTTTAAATATTTACTAAATGACTCTTTTCGCTATAATTTTTGGAGTACGATTTTTGAAAAAATAAATAAAAATAAAAGGTTTATGTGCAAGATCTTTTTTAGCTGGTCTTAAATAGTTAAATCACAAATTTTTTGGGCTTGTAAATTTTTTCATAATAACATATTTTTTTTATGGTTACGACTTACGACTATAGTTATGTTGGAGTTAATTTACGGTAAAATACGAATCTCAACTATACATAAAAAATAAAAAATAATAAAAAATAATTATAATTTTAATTATGTGATTATAAAAAAATTATTCTATCTTAAAAACAGTTTCTACGGATCTATTTTTTATTAAACGAAAACAACGCTTCGTTCGCCCACATCATAATCAACCATCAAGCACAAAATCGTCCTGATCTAAAATCTTAATTACTTCCTCATTGCGAATGTCAATGTCAAACGAGAAAAGTAAAATACGCGCTATTACAAAAGTAGCCTTGTAAGCAATTGATGCTTTTCAACATTTGCGGACTCCTACGTTTGAGGTTAACTATAAACTATAAAATAAAATAGCAAAATATCAACGGCATGATGTCACTTTCACTAGGTGAACGAATGGTGAATTTTTTTTTTTTTTTTAATTTTTAAACAACGAAAAAATTTATATTAGCGTTTCTGTCAAAAGTACTTTCGTGTGCCATAAAGCAGTAGGAGACTGCAAGTGGGGATTTTGTGTGGCAACATGTGCATATCTTAAACTCATGAGTGTTCAAAGGTTCCACCCGAGAGATATTTGATGAAAGATGTTTCAAGGTTCTATCGGAGATATTTGATACGGTAAGTTTCAAGTACAATTTTGATAATGTAAAAATTTCACTAATAAAGTTTTATGAATTCAATTGTTGATTTTTTGAGCATCAATTAACATTACAGGTAATGTTAATAA
Source organism: Citropsis articulata (assembly GCA_030449925.1). Classification (NCBI taxonomy): domain Eukaryota; kingdom Viridiplantae; phylum Streptophyta; class Magnoliopsida; order Sapindales; family Rutaceae; genus Citropsis; species Citropsis articulata. The sequence goes on along the minus strand of JASUUH010000227.1, from coordinate 5,845,281 downwards.
GATTTCAAGCTGAAATGCTCTTCTGAACAATTCAATGAGAAATTTATTTTTTCATAGCTTCTTGAAAAAAAAAAAAAAAGGAACCGAAAAAAAGGGTTAAGACAGAGTCCTTCATTTTTATTAAATACCCTATATTCAAATGACCAATTAAAGCCCTCCATTTGTGAATTACTTGGTCAGAACTCAGAATTCAATGTTATAAGGGTAATTTGATGATCATTTCATTAGGGATGAGATCGCATCAGGGACCTATTTGATACAAATGAATAAACTAGGGGCTCCGTTGTTATTAGCCAGTTCAAAGGTCTAAACTCCATTGTTGAGTGTTGACCCAATTATTGAAACTAATCGTATAGTATCTTCTGTTTTCATGAACCAAATAGATTATAACTATTATCATTATTATTTTCTTTTAAATCATTAAGATTATTATTGTTATTCTTGTCCCAAATCTGTATTAAACCTTCAAAACGAATCCCATTTAGGGCAATATATATATATAAGATCAAGTTTTGATAGTAAAGCTAAATAATAATACTTGAAATGCAATCTGTTATCCGCCCGAAAATCCAGATGGCCCAAATGAGATTTTTCTTGGCAACGGAAGGAATCAATGAGGTCTGGAAGGACGTGCAAAGCACTATCTAAAGAATTACCAGATCCAATCCCTGTAATTGTTAAGCAGTGTTACTTCAGTTTTTGAATTCACTTTTATTTTTATGTAAGCAAATATCAGGTGGCTGTCGTTGGCCTGCTGTGTACAAAGGGCATTTAATTATCTGATTGAATATACATAAATGTGTATGTTGAACAATCAGAACACAAAATATGCTATTGACCCCACTGCCCATTGGGACAATAGAACCCCATATGATATTTCACTAGGTAGTGTAAGCTCAACCAACAGACCAGTACCAGTACTGGTTTATTATTTTTGACAGATGATGGTTGATGGGTAAGTAGATCACCATTTTGGCACATTTACAAATATGTGCTGTTGGCTTACAGTATATGGTGTTATGGTTAGTTCCGTTGGATTGCAAAAGAATCATTGAATCTGATATACTTGAAACGAAATTAAAATTCAAGACCTGTAACATTTCGAGAGAGGAGGCTGGAATCTCAGATCGTCGAGAAAGAAAAAGTTGTTGATTATATATAAAGAGCTTCTTCTCAAACAATATGAGACTCTTTTAGCGTAGGGGTTATCAGAATCTCACATCATCAAGAAAGAGTCACTGATCAATTATATATATGGAGCTCCTCCTTAAACAACATGAGACTTTTTAGCAGAATTCTATAGCAAAAAGTGGAAACTCAACCCCAAAAGAAAAAAAAGGGGGTCCAAATTAACATTAGAGTATGCGACTCTTTAATCAGTGAAAGCGCAGTGACTAGTGAGAAAGAAAGAGAAGAAACATTTTATTTAAATCAGAGTTGTTCAGAAGAGTGCTAGAATTACCCATTTGATGAAAGAATAAGAAAGGCATGTTCAAGCGGGAAAGCCAACAGTCATAAATGTTGGTAACTAATTGCCTACTCTATAAATTTGTATGAGAGAGCTTGCCCATACATCAGTACTCCAAATTGAGGAGACAATGCTTTGGCAGATTCCATCAAAACCCTGCCAGTAATTTATTATGCTCTTTTGATGACCATGAGCAAGCAGCCCTTGCTGCCCTGCTGCTCACTGCTTGCCCAATCCAGATTTGGATCTAGAAATTTAACTCTATATGGTCATTTTAGAAAACAATAATAAATATAGATGTTATATCCTTCATTTGTACAATTGCCCATATGACACATTTCCGTAGATTTGTTAACATTGTTCATTTGTTTCATTATGGATTAGGACTGGGCCATTGGGCTTTGCCGGGGATTAGGGGCAATTAATTATCATACATGGAACAAGTCATGTTAGGGGCTTGCCCGAGTATCCAACTGAATCTTATTTATTAGCACAAGTGAATTATTGTTACTAAATAATGTGAGATATGGCTCAAAAATTATCCTTCATTATACCCCCCTTAGATGAGAATTATTGTTGAAACTCAATGTTTCATCTAATTGAGACACCTAAATATTGTTTTACCATTGTTTGACTATTAGAGTTTGACTCTAATATCATTTGTTGGAGGAGGAGGTTGGACTTAAGATGCCAAAGTGCCTAACCCAAAAAACTAACCTATTATATTGAGGGACTCATGCCACTAGCTTATACTCCCCAATAACTGTTCGTTACTAACTATTATATAGGACATAACTCAACAATTGATCATACAATTACAATTAGTATTAATATTTCTTAATTAACAGAACAGTGACATTAAATATATAGACTCACTGACACACCAAATTGTGTCACTAAATGAATAAACAAATTACAAATAATTGAACAATATTAATAAATTTCACTCTAAACTGGAAGTGATACAGTTGAGCTTTTGCAGTGTTTAGCTAGCTCAAAATCTCAAGCCAGTTTGAGGTTTTCTTTAGCCATGTCTTAGGGGTGTTAAGAATAGTTGTTGAATCAACTAATGAAGTCAACTATTATGTCAACAGGTTATTAAGCAAGTTGCTGAGTCAACTGCCATGTTGGCAAGTTGTTAAGCAGGCTATTCGTTCATTGAAAACTTTTTTATCTCCCTCTAGAAAAGCAGTTGAGTTGCGCTAAGTTTGAGCTCACGTTTTTGTTGCGTGTAGAAATTTCTAGATATTGAGTGGGCAAATTTGAGTTTGAATAGAGTTCAAATCAACTCGGTCGGGTTTTAAGTTAATCGATTGGGAAAAAAGTAATTCAAACTCAATCCAAACTTGTGATATGGTCGGAACTATGTGTCATAGACGACTTGTGTGTGCATGGTGTTCTGATTGGATTAATTTGACCTAATACGATCGGGGTTCTCTTCATTTACATTTGACCGGAACCTAAATTTTTCAGATTAGGTCGAGTCAGGTTATTTACCCATCTCTACTCATATAAATATCTTTGTAATCTTAATAGACAAATTTCAGATTTTCTCCATGAGTAAATCATTTTCTATTCACTTTCTTTAGTTTTCGTGGTACACAAATAGAGCATATTACTTTATATTCTTGCAAAGAAGGATTCTTGATGCATGCAGTTTTTGGTATACCACTACTATCATGGTTATATTTTTGATTGGGCTGAATCTCTGAATTTTTTATATTTATCAAAATAATGACATGTTTTGTTCATTTGTATTAGAAAGGTATTCGACTGCTATTGTATACTACCACTATAACTGGACATGAAAGGTATTTCAGTCATTTCAAACAGAAAATAGGTACTTACTTGATATAAACGGATAAATTATTTCCTTAATTGGAAAACAACAAAAGAAAAAATGAAAAAGAAAATAGCGAGCCAGGCATTGTTCGTTACTCCTGTCAAAATTGGTAATCTGAACTCTCAAGAGGACGCGAAAACAATCCCGCGTTTAGCTAGTTACTTACTCTGCTTGCCTTGCGCTTTTCTTCAAGTTGCGTTCACGTCTGCCCACGGGCTTTTTTAATGGGCGTCAATATTGGCGAGTTTAAATTGAGAGCAGTGTTTCTTTCGCGAATTGTCCAGCGTGTTTAAATTTTAATGGCTGAATGTGGCTCCTAAAATAGTTGGGTATTGTTTAGATAAACGGCACCCTACAACCTACATGGAAAATAGTTCTGTATGGGACCATTTATTCATAAGTTTGGTAATTTCAAATATTGCTCTCAATGCCAAACTTCTGTTTGATATTGGAAGAGTAAATCCAATTTAGCAGGACATAATAATTAGTTCTCAAAATATTGCAAGCCCAGTTGCTGCCATATTCATTAATTTAAATAATTTGATTTATTCATAAGTTTGGTAGTTTGTCTTCAAATTGTTGGGACAGTGCTTACCATTTATCCCCACATGCTTAACATTACACTACTCAAATCTTTAATCCACTACATCAACTGATTCAAATAAAACAGCCTTTAGCATTCACTTAGATCATTTTCTCCTCAGCTTCTCCTTCATCCTCTCAACTGCAGACCTCAAAGTTCCTTCATCTTTGCAGAAGGTAAATCTCACCAAATTCTTTCCATCCTCTGGATTCAAGTAAAATACGCTGGTCGGAATTGCCACAACCCCAACTTCCTTGATCAGATATTCACAAAATGCAATATCAGTTTCGTGCCCAAATGGGGTGTGATCTACAACCACAAAGTATGTCCCACTTGATGGGAATACCTTGAAACCAACAGCATTCAATCCGTCCACCAAAATTGCCTTCTTTGCCGAGTAATCTCTCTTTAGCTCCTCGTAGTAGGTCTCCGGAGCTCTAAGAGCTGCTGTAGCTGCCCACTGCATTGGAGTGGATGTGGCAAACGTGAGAAAAGAGTGTGCCTGCCGCACCCCCCATGCAAGGTGCGGTGGAGCTATTGCCCACCCGATCTTCCACCCTGTTAAAGAGAATGTCTTCCCTAAGGAATTCATGGTTACAGTTCGCTCATACATTCCAGGAAGAGAGGCTATGGAAATGTGATCCATTTCAAAAGCCAACTTATCATAGACCTCATCACTAAAAACCAACACATCATTCTCAATGCAAAGAGATGCAATGACATTAAGTTCCTCCCTAGTGAACATCTTTCCAGTGGGGTTATGTGGAGTGTTCATAAGAATTGCACGAGTATTTTTTGAGATTCTAGACTTGAGCTCTTCGATGGGGATGGCAAAATCTGGAGGGCGCAATGTGATGCATTTAATTTTAGCACCAGCCATGGAAAGAGTAGCTTCATAGGAATCATAGAAAGGTGCAAAAAGGATCACCTCATCTCCAGGATTTATCAAACCTAAGATGGTTGCAGCAATGGCTTCTGTGCACCCAGAGGTAACAGTAACTTCCTTTTCAGGGTCAACCTCAAGCCCAGAATCTTTCTTAAACCGGGAAGCAATGGCAGAGTTGAATTCTGGAACCCCGTGTCCACGAGCATATTGATTCTTCCCATCCCTTATGGCTTGAATCGCTGCATCTTTAACAAAATCTGGGCCATCGAAGTTGGGAAAGCCTTGACCAAGATTTATAGCTCCATGTTTGATGGCAAGCATACTCATTTGTGTAAAGATTGTAGTTTTAAACTTCTCCAAGCGCTTAGCAACCTGAGAATAGAGGCATTTATATCAAACAAACACATAAACAGATCAAGATCTGTTTGTTTATGACACAACTGATTAAAGGTGACAGGACTTCTGAATTATGCAACACTAAGCCATGCCACCATCATGCACATGGAGGGAAATAGAATAGCTTGCTTCTGATGACTGATTAAAGACAGTGAGAATATAGAAAGCTTTTGTTTAATGTTAGAAACTTGTTCAAGTGCAAACTTTTGACCCAAGGCAATAATGTACAGCTATTATGATTGCACAACTCTTGGAACCATAAAGTGATAATAAATTTGGTTATAATTTGTCCCACCATTTGGAAACGACAAAACAAACTTCAATATTTGGGGAGAAAAAAAAAAAAAAAGAATCAATTGGCAAAACTAGAGCACAAGGTCAAAGAAAATGCTTTCTGGAATCGTGATAGCGTTCACATCCAATCATGTATCAACAGAATTCTCTCATTCACTAAGTTAAGCATCTAGGGCAGGAGACAAATATGCGAAGAGCTCCAATATCTCAACTGATTCCATCCTTGGCGTGAAACCATCGCCACGTCAAGACAACTAAGCAGGTTAATTGCATATAGGTAGGGATGATGTTATGCCACGCCACATATTAACCCTACACAGGTTCAAAGTACCCCCTCGCCATTTCATATTTTAAACAAATGAAAATAACTAACCAAAATAAAACCATAGCTATCAAATATTAGTGAAAATAATTAACTTCCTACCCGAAATTAAATTCACAATTTAACTACTGATTTGACCAGTTAACCAAAAGGGGCACGAAATCAGAAAATGACTTAAAATCTTGACGCGCGCGCACACACACAGAGGCAGAGACAATCCGGATCAGTTGACACAGACATTGACTAAAAGGAGCTGAAAATGAAAAGATTGGAAAATGGGGAAACCTGTTGAGGCTGAAAATTGGTCTTCTGGATGGTGTCGTTTTGATTGGAGGAAACGGTGGACAAGCTTGCCATGAGAGAAGGGTACCTAGGGCAAGTGGTGCTGATTCTTCTTCTTCTGATGATGATAGAGTCAGTAATGCTTATTGTATGCAAATGCTTCGAAAACGAAAGCAGAGCTGAGGAAGAAAAAGAAGACCCGAAGGCGGACGGCTTGAGCATCTTACTTTCACAACATGTCCAGGTGCACTGACCCTGCATGATTCACGCCTAATTTTGCATTTCGGCATTTCCTTGATATTTCCGAATAAACAAATAAGGGTAAAAGAGATGATGGATCTTGGATTATATGGTTGTTAATGGATTGTTTACTAGGAGCCTCTGCTCAGCACTCAGCTGGGATGCCCGTTAGAATTGGGCTAATCTTTTTACAGTTCAGATTTAAAGCGGTCCAATAACAAAAATGAGGGGAGCCCTTAACACTCCTCTCTAAAATTATCACAACACATGTTTTAAATTTTTCAAAATATTCTCCCTTTGTTTAACTTATGAAATAAAAATTTAAAAAAATTAAAATCATCCATCTTACTATAAAATTCTAAATGTTATACAAAATTTAAATTATTGTCTTCTCACCAACCAGTTATTCTACCTGCATAATTCTAAATTCATATAAGTTGGTCCATGTAATTTCAATTAAACAATAAGGGGTTTAATTAAAATTTTAGATGGGTGTAAAGACCCAATAACTACTAGTTGGCCCATGTAATTGTCTTGGGCCCGTTACGGAGTCCCCATTTGTTACGCAAGTTACACGAACCTCCAAGGCATAAGACAGCCATTATCGATTTATTTATCCTTAATTTCTTGGGAGTTCCACATCAAATGATACGCTAATCGGTTCTACACAGTAGCTTACGCCGAGACAATAGACTTGGTCCCTCGAACTCTGATTCTATTAACTTTCCATTTGCATCCTCAGAAAGTAGAAGCCTGTTAGCGTTTGCTCATCTTGTTCAATATGTGAATCTTATTTAATAATTTCTCGGAGGCAAAGCTTCTGACTTCTCCACTTGATAACCTGAATTTTATTTTGAAAAATTGCATTTTCAAAGACCTTAACATGCTGCAAGTAGCGAACGTTTGCATCATCAAACAGGTTAAATATTATTAATCCTGAACTGGGTCCTGAGTTGAAGGAATCTTAATTTTTTTTAAACTAATACCAAAGAAGTACAAAAATAAGAACAACAAAGACCCCAATTAATATTACAAGTTAAGTAAGTTCATATGAAAAGTAACGATGACGCACGCACCGATGTCGACAATGCTTCCGTATGATTATTATAATTATACAATTAAAAATTATGTCTTCGTATTTTTTATACTTGAATTCAGAATTGTCATCAAAGAAAGTAGATGCCATTTTGAGCTAGGACGATGCGCAGGCCAGAACTTTTCTTCTCAGTGAGAGACCACTGTGAATATGTCAGACGATGGCGGCTAGGTTCATTGTTGTGAAAGGCACCGACAGTACTGCACCATGAATTGATGACAATTGACTCAGCTCACTTTGCATGTTACAACGCTCTAGCCGGCCTTACGTTAGTGATCATATTTTAGATTGAAAAAAAAAAAAAATTGTTTTGGGAGTTTTTTGATTTTTTTTTTTTTTAATAAATATAGTTTTGAGACGTTAATGGCTAGATATTTGATGTTTTTTCGGACTTTTTTTAAAAAAATATTTCTCGTTGAAAAAACGTTATTAAATAAATTTTTTAATCTGAAATATAAACTTATTTTAAAATCAGCAACTGGGCCGGTGGCCTAAAACTTAAAATAGTTCATACCTTATATTTTTCTAAAAATCTTTTTACAACTGCAAACAAAAGTTTCGTCTCATCATAATATATTTTGATGAAAATAAGGTATCTCGGCTTCAATTTTTCTTCAGCAGATCATCTCTCCTCTTGGTCAAAAATTCATTTTCTTTCAACAGAGCCTCCTTTTCTTTCCGCTTTTTCTCAAGCTCAGCACTCAACCTTTTGTGTTCTTCTTCAGCTTCTTTGACCTTGCCTTTCAACTCGGTCAAATCGGATGCCTCTTGCTCTTCTTCTGAGGACTCGGTTGTTGCCACGTTGCTTGATGAAGCTACTTCTTCAGACACTTATTAATAGACAAAACAATGTAAAGCAAGGATATCAAAATTCATTATAACAAATAAAATATTAACCATGGAATGATTATTTAATATATTTTTAATTTAATTTAATTTAACTTTTTTTTTTCCCACCATTATACTTACTTTCTGCTAGCTAGCTAGATCAATCCTTGATTCCTTCAGTTTCTGATCGAATATCTTCTTGTTTTTAATATCTCAGCCTACGATCACACTTAAAACAACATTTGAAAAATCAATATCTGAGCAATTAATACATTCAATTAAAATAAAATGACTCGTATACGCATATGAATTTATCAACATATATATAAATTTTTTTAAAAAAAACACGTAATTCTATGTTCCCGTTATTCAACGCAAACTAGTAGATTAAAAAGCAAGAACCTTTTCCTATTGAGTATTGCCTGACCTCCTTGTGGTATGAAATAAATAAATGCATAATGTTTTAAGGAGCTTTTAATAGTCTTACTCATACAAATTCCATTTACATGATATAGCCATGAGCCCAAGCTTTTAATAGTCTTACTCATACAAATTCCATTTCCATGATAGAGCCATGAGCCTAACTTATTTATTTATTTTCATTTTCTTTTGTTTTGTAATTTTACACATGACAATACATTAAATTTCTTCGGGTGCTTTATTTGCATGAACTCGTCAAAAGCTCTCTCCACACCCCATTTCTCGTGAAGCATGTACCCTAAATTTTTTTTTTTTTAAACTGGTTATGCATCAGATATTGCATTACACATATATTTACAACTGCTTATTACAGCAGACTATTACACTGATATTTACAATCAGACATATACCTGAGACTTATATTATTACATTTTCATTTTATTAAAGTACATACCCAGACGAATGACCCCTCCATAGAGGAAGGATGTATCTACTCCACTCGCATTTCGCAAGGGAGAGTTACATTTAGAATATTCGCCTCACAACGCCAGAGATTGAAGAACCTAACCACTCGGCCTAAATTTAAAATTTGATGTTCTCCTTTTTGACACCCCGCTTTCTCCAAAAGCATTTCACAGATTTATAACATTAATCGTCTTTTCCACCGCGATTTTAGATCAATAATTAATGCTGGGGGGCTTCCAAAGGGGCAGCTCAATTGGTTGAGGGTTTGGGATTTGATGCTTGAATGTATGGAGGTCTCATAATTGACCCTTTTGGTTAGTTTAAAATTCTATCATTTATTTTCTTTTCATGGGATGGCCATCAAATTGGGGTACCTAACTAATCCCCCTAATTTAGAGTCTGGGTAAAACAAACCCATAATCCGAGTTAGTGTGAAAATCCAGATTATTAAACAAACTGGCCCTAAGGCTTGTTAACTGCGAACTGGGTTCTTGAGGGAAATCCTTAATTTATTTACTAGACACAAAAATAAATTAAACTCATTAGAAATGTGATGACACACCGACAATGCCTGTTATTATAAAGGGTTGTTATTGTTAAATACGTATTGGACACACAAATGTAGATCTCTAGCACATTTTTAATACCTGTTTATGACAATCTCGCAATACTATGTCAATACAATTTTGTACGACGTGCATGCGCAATTTAATTTCTTATACAAGTTTATCTTAATGATCAATAATCGCAGCATTATATTTTACTCAGAAGAACGTTATAATTTGAGAATCAATGTGCTGCAATTAAAGTCCAAATTATTTACTTCCACCATGACGATATGGATAGCCGCATGGCATCTTCAAAATACAATGTTTGGAATCATTAGGCATCAAATAAAGCCTTTACTAAATCTATTGGTTCTTGTACTTTCGAGGCCTTGACTCGCTGCAAGTTGCCTGTAGCTGCATCATCAAAGGGACTATTACATGATAATCGCCTGCAATTGCACAAAATATCAGGCTCCTTCTTGACAGGGAACTGAGCTTTTGTCGATGGAATCTTGATTTATAACCAAGTACAAAAATTATAAAAATCATCAATAACAACGTAACTAGACCAAAATATATTAATTACTGCAGATTACATGATTGATCATACACTCGGATTTATTCAAAATTATTAAAAAGCTGATGACGCCCCGACGCTATGGGAGAAATAATAATTAAAAAAACGCATTCATATGAACAAAACTAGCAGATATCAGCAGAGAAATTAGATGCCATTTCTGAGAATGATGTACAAAAGGGAACTTTTTGGGATGACATCGTGTTAATTTTTTCAACGATGGTGACCTAAATAATCATAAAACCATGTCGATTGTCTATGTTTTTAAATTGACGAAGAAAAGTTATATAGAATTGCTGTGAAAGGTACATTCTTAAGAATCTTTCCCTCTTAATCATGTGATTAAGCCAAGCTTACACGTATAAAGATAGGGATCATGCGAACTACCCTTCAGCATATAACAAGATCTTCATTTTGTGAATTTTTTTATTATTATTATGTTTGTTGAAATTAATAGATTATAGCGGGCCGAATTTATAGGGAAAAATGAAAATTGCAGGAGTAGGTGTAAATGATACTATAGAGAATCGATTACCTTTTAAAATCAATTTGATGATATGTGCATAAAGATAGTAAAAAAAATGGAACATTATCATTAGATGGTTTTTTTTATCTTTTTTTTTTTTTAAATTTTGTGCTATTTTCGATACATATATTATTATTTTTTGATGAGTGATTCTTACTTTGACTCGAGTAATTTTTGTATGAGACTTGATTCTAATATTTAAATAATAAAAAGTGATGAAAAACATATTATCAACAATCAAATTCAAAGATAAACTGTATTTTCATATACGTACGTTTCTCTCTTTTTGTTGCAACTTATTTGCATATGAAGTAGACGTTAAGTTCATTGTAGAGGCATAAGTTATAGCCTATAAGTATTCGTTTTTATAATTTAGAAATTCTTATTTGTCAACCGGCCATTCATTTTTACATGACTATTAGTCATTTTATTTTAAAGTAGTTGTTTAAAAGTTACAATCTCTTAGTTTTGTACATATAATAAGTTATTTTTAGTATAAAAGTTACAACTCCTATTTTATACATATCATACTACATCCAATATATAATCTAAGTAATAATTCTAATAGATTCGTGACTCCTTCCAAAAAAAAAAAAAGAAAGAAAGAGGAGAGGCGCACACACGTACACATACTTAAACAAACAGCGGGCACACAATTTTTAAACAAACAACGGTATACAATTTGTAACATCACTTAGATGACTGTCATAGTTATATAACTATTCAATAATTATTCTTTGAAATCCACCTAAAATAAAGCACAACTTACATCTAAAACACTCAATACTCAAAAGCTTATACAAGCCGCATTAACACAAAACGAATCAACAAAATCAATTTGAACGGTAAATTACAACATTTTTGTAAGATTGTGGTTCATGATTTTGCTGGGAAGGTTCAAAAACCACAACTTAGTTCTAACAAACACACAATACAAATAGGCCACCCCAAAGAAAGCAAATAACGCAACTAAAAATAAGCAAGCTAATTATTATTATTATTATTATTTACAAATTAGAATCGAAAGAAGAAGTCCACACAGAAGCTGAGAGCAGACGCCTAGATTTCCACCCTAAAACAATCCTATTACTGGCGAGTTCCTCCACTCTATAGCCATCATTAAATAATCCTAATAAAAGCTTTGCTTGACAATGATTGGCGAAGCTTATATTAACTGGTTTGAACCCCAGCGCACCCAACCACTCCCCCCAAGAGTAAACCTCCTCCTCTCCGCATGTTCTGTAGATCCGAGCCAATGACCCAGATATTCGGGGGCCCAAGAAAACTCTTTCCACTAAAGCCCGAGCCCGGCTCTGCATTGGAAACCCGGCCTCCAGTGAATCATAAACCGCTGAGTAATGGTGCAATGAGTCCATGAACCGGCTCACGAACCCGCCATCTCCAATGGGTCCGGTCTCCTCTTCGACTAGAGTCACCAATCTCGGATTCAGGGTTTTAGCTCCTGACAAAAACGAAGCAATCGAATCGGGCGCTCGGTAACTAAAGTGAGGTAGATGCAACATGCAATTGATAATCAACGCTTCTCCTCTTACCAATTTCAAAGCTGATGCCTTAAACGTTTCATCAGAGTCCAATCTACACTGATGAAAAGAAAACGGTTGTCCGATTGATGCTGCAAATGCAACCAAACGACGCCCCGTTTCTTGAACGGTGCTGATCGAACGCCTACTACTGCCTCCCCTAGATACCGCCGTGATCCTAAGATTTGGGGCTGGTGGGCCATCCTTTCTAGAAACCAACGCTTGCATCAACGACGCCCATTGAATCCCTTCCATTATGTCATAGTCAACTATGTGGACTCTCCTATCATTGGCTACAGCTTCGAGAATCGCCTGATTGGCTGTGAAGTGTCCGAACTTAACGTATGGTGACATGTCTTGCAACAATTGGAAAGCAGCGAGCACGTCCGTGTGATGATGACCATCACGATGGTGGGGTCCGTTGCTGATGTAATGTTTGTTGTTGCCATGTACGCCCCCGGCACCTTCTAGCAAGCCTTGCAAGGCGTCGGTAAAATACGCCGCCAATCTTTCCATGTTGGATCCGTCGTCAGGGGAAACCAACTCCTTGAGCCGAACCAATATCACCTGAGCCAATTCACGGCTTTTGTTGACGCCGGTCAGGGCTTCAGCTGCAGCCATCAGGAGATGGACTAACCTCAAGCCCTTGAAATCCTCGCCGTTGGTTTCTTCATCTACGGCCATGCTGCTGCTACTGGTTTCAGTTGACACAGAGTTGCATGGCTCATGGGCAATATTTGCAACTCTTGCATTAGGGTTTAATCCGCTATCGTCCATCATCGACTCGATGAGATCCTGAAAGTCATCTTGACCTCCAGATAAAGCTTCCCAGTCTACGACTGGAGACCAGTAGTTCCAGTTACAGGCATAGTCGTCGCCTGTAGTGGTAGTGGTGGTGGTGGAGCTGTAGCCGGAGAAATCAAGATGGAGGAAATCATCGAAGTCCATGGCCATGGCCATGCTGGCTGAAATCACAGAAGAGAGAGAAAGATGAGAGTAGTGTGTTTATTTGTCTTAGGTTGTTTATTTTTTAGGGGTTTTTTATAACGTTAAAATAGAGTATGTAGAGATGCATATATAGAGGGGCAGTAAGGAGAGAGCAAGGAGCTGAAGCAAGAGACAGTGAAGGCAAAAAATGATTTAAGTCTTAAAAGTTTTATTAACTGATTATCGAATAAGATGTGCTGCACATCCCTATGTTGGTTTGGTTTTAAATACTCGATGATTGGGGTGTCTTAATCTTTTTCTTTTTGTAAAATCGAGTGAGTCGTAATCAACTAAACAAATTTTGATCAACAATGTTTAGGATCCTCTTTTACATCAAACCCTTCTATTTTAGAGTTATTGCCCTAGAGTACCCCAAACAATTTTTGCCGTACTATTCAATAGGCGCCGCAATTGGTTTTTGAAAAATTTAATCAATTGTGAACTAGAAAAACAGAACACAATTAATGTCATTTTTAGAAAATAATTATTCTTTTAGCGTAAAAATTTCTTTATAAAAACCACTTATTAAATATTCAGTACACTTAAAAAGTGCTTGTACTTATACATAAGATGCTTTCTAATTCAATTGATATTTACTTAATTATTAATAAAACTACTCAATAATGTACACTCAACATAAAAACTTTAATTAATTCTTAAATCCTACATTACAACCAATCATTAAAAGAGCCAGAACTTACTTATGTGCATGACTTTTGTTATAGGGATGGCAAAACTTCAGCATTAACCTCTATCATTTACGGGTTACAACATTAAAAGCTGGTAGTTATGACGGAAATTGAGGAAAAATAATTGGGCCGGGGGGGAGAGGAGGGGATTATAACTGATATCAGAAAAATCTGATCTATGACAGCAAAATCTCGAAAGTTGAGCAACTTTAATGGAAAGGACAGATCGAATCAATTTGCGTGGAAATCATCGGAATGAGAGCTCAGATAGAAGAAAGCGCCATTCTTCTTTTTCTTTTTTCTATGAAGTGGAAAAGTGATTTTGAGTTGGACATTTTTAACCATACACCATAACCCACACTTGTGGCTCTTACGATTCAGATAAACCCTAAAAGATGGTGCTTCAAAAACTCAGTTAAGTTGACTGGTCTGTATTTGCTACGACTACGTGTATGACTGCGTCAGCATCTCCGCCACGTCACTCTCACTGCCGGCTCCACCGTCTCACCTCCATTTTCTCCCATTACTTGCTTGCTCATAGCCCGCCAATCATATTTCTAGAAAAAAAAAAAAAATTACTAAATCATTAGTCATAAATTTTATGATGCTGCGTGCTGATCTAAAAACTCAGTTTATAGAGAATGTTTGCTTCTGTTCTGATAATCGCCATCAAAGGGCTCCACAATTTCTAAAATGTTTTCAGTCAAATGTATATTGCTGGACGTGATTGGTTGATTTGAAGCCGTGACGAATGGGCCCCATAGAGCTTACGGGATGACTTTCGGCCGGATCAATTCAATTTTGTACGTTAATATTACATTATGTAACAATAAGTAGAATTTGATGAAACCAAAAAAAATGCGACAAGGAAAAAATAAAATGAGATCAAGCTCATCGTAGATTTTGGCACGGTGTACTTGATGCATGCATGTTTGTTGCAAACTTTATGCCATGTTTCTAGTGGCAAGATGTATAAGTACACTACTTGATATTTGTAAAAGATGTCCACAAAAATACAACTAAATCTTATTGTAATAATTTGAACGGTTGGTTTAATAATAAAAGTCCAAGACGACGCAAGTTGTGAATTTTGTGTACGTATTGAATAACTTGTTCGAGGTTAATTACATATGAGTTTAACGTAACCGAGATTGTTACGTTATATGTGATTAGGAAAAATGATTTTAAAAAATGTTATTAATTCCATGGATAAATTTTTTTCCCCCTTCATGTTTTAAAACTCATCAACATTCTCCTGTCACTGCGAAAATTAACTGTCAAAGTTACTTTATGGCGAACAATTTAGTCTTTTGGAGAGAATTTTGACGAGTGTTTATTGTCTTTTGAAGAGAATTTTGTAGAACATCTATTACTATATTTGCAGTTACATAAAGTCATTTCAATTGAGCAAAAACATTATGATTTTGCATCGTTAAGAGTTATTATTCTCTACACCATAACGCATATCATATGAAAGTGCATCCAATTTTTCACAAACTTAAACGACACTAATTAGGGATTTGTGGTTTGCAACTGAAAATTATTATTGTTGTTGTTGCTTAAAATATAAAATAATTAAACGTTAGTAACATCATTTTTATTGGTAAACGAAAGGTGTAGGATCCTTTCTAATATGGGTTCTTTTAGTTTTTAAAAATCTCCTACCATGTGCTTTTTAATAGTAATATATAGGTAAGATTTAATATTTTTACTTTTTTATTTATTAATTATTAATCATTACTTTAATTATTTGTTCAATATATGATCATATCATCATAGAATCCTTATCCCAAAAAAAAAAAAAAAAAGATTGCCTCAAAGAAATGTCAATTAAATGGAAGGCTGAGATCGATCACAATTAAGTGGGAGGACGGATATAAATGATAAATTAGTCAAAAGTCAGCATGCTAATCATTTGATAATGACAGTGAAATTCTTCAAGAAGAAAGTGTAAAAAAGAAATTAAATAGTAAAAAGCCAGACTGAAAGTAAAAACAGTGAAAGAAAAAAAAAAAGAGGAAATTTGTAATGTACAGTGAAGGATTGCGTAGCGTATGACCTAAGACGTGGCTACATCCGAGGCGCTTGATTGAATCATTATAGTTTTTTAATGATCCAAGTCCAACGGCCGGCGAGCAATATGTAATACTGATACAGACAGGTCCGCGAAAGCGAGGCAAGCTCACGAAGTCCTGTACTTTAGACGGCAGTTAGGGTGCATGTCAAATTCTGATCCCTAACAGAGAGCTAAGACATCTGTTAATCTGTTAGTTTAGCTATTAATCTCAACTTGACGCCTGGTATCACTCAAATAAACGCTACCTATAACAATATGCAGTCACAATTTTGTGCTAGTGACAAATTTCAGAAAATATCAGTGACAATTATCCATTTACATGCGATAAGTAACTTGAAGTCGGAGCCAGAATTGGAAGTCTACTCTCTAGAGGGCCAAAATGTTAAAATAGTAAAGTTAAAAAGATTAAATGCGTTGTCTAAGTGTGTAACATTCTACATATGCGTATGTTGCGGATTTTTTTTTTTTTAAATTTTTATATTAAGAACTGAATGCATAGAAATGAAATTTTGATCTTCCTCGCCTTTCCAGACCTCTTGTACCATACAAGAAATTTTATAATATGAGCCGATTGGCATTTGATTTTGCAAAGTTTTCTTTTAAAATTTGTTTGATATAAGAAGTTAGAATTCAAGCACAATTTTAATACCATATTATAGCAACTTGTGAAATTTAATGCCGATGGATATTTCAATGATTTAGATAGAAAGAATTTAGTTGTTTTAAGCATATAAAATGTTATGTAGACACATTTTTAAGCCGTAAAATTTAATAGAGTTAGTCTTTAATATTATTAAATAGCATAATTTTATAGTGTATTGAAAATTAACTATATTAAATCGCACTATTTATCAATGTATTTGTATTAAAAAAAAAAGGTATCTGCATTTGAAAATAAATTTGCATGTGAACATTTATAATGGAATAGGAATATCACCAGGTATTTGACCATTTATGATTGTCTCCAATAAGTAAACACCTCAATCTTATATTAATCGTTTGAAAATATTTGCTTCGTGGCCCCCCCCCCCTCCCATTTTGGCATTGAAACTAAATAGCCTATATAAATTGGTTTACTTATTATAGCAAGTTATTATTAAACTCGATGGTCAAAACTCTGCCAGATTCATGTACATTTACCAATCGGGCATTAAATATGATCTATATATAATATCAATTCTATTACCCAATTAATCCTTTGTATTTATTTATCCTCAAAAAGAAAAAACCATCACCATCAAGACATTAATGGATGCTGATGAAAGCTTAAACATTAAACTTTCATTATTCGAGTCAAAGCACTCTATCATTGGCCGGTAACACACACCTGGTATTTTAAAAAATAAAAAAATTATATATTCCATTAATTTTGAACATATAATTATAAAAACATAACTGTTGTCAACTGTAATTAAAAAATTTTAATTAAATATAAATATCTACCCGAATATACCAAAAAGATTTTAGATCTGTTGTCCAATACCGTGATCACGTATGAGCTTCCCTACATAAAAAATAATTCTCATCAACGGCTGCTGCTGTACGAAATTTGGTACATTTCATGTGCATTGTACTATTTAAGCAATAGAAATCTCTCAGGGTTGGCGCAATCGGACCAAGAGCCTTAAGAGAGTTTTTTTTTTTTTTTTTTTTAATTGGAAAGACTGAGCAAAACTCTAGTTGAAAACAGCTGCAACTTGAGCAAACTGAGGTCATGCATGCGTCCTGACCAGCAGATAATTTTTTTTTTTTTTATATACTCATATATTACAATCAGAACTCTACTTATATTTACAATCAAAAATCGATCAGAACTCTTCTGAATAATCCTATTGTGGCACAATCCGAATGTCAACTCTTCACTTAAAATTGAAAAGAGATTTATTCTCACTGTTAATACCGGAGGAAGATTAATTCTACCCCAATATAGAGAGACTACTCAACCCCTATTACATTTACAAACTCAAAACACTGAAAGAGTTTTGGCCCGCTCAAAGTGAATTATGAACATAAATTTAATTACGGTGACTCAAATTGTGTTAGAAAGATTAATTTAACTTTGGTTAAAAATTAATCACGGGTTTTGGTTGTTGCCGTGAAGGAATGACTCATTGCCAGTGTTTTGTTCGTTAACAACCGGCGGAGATTTATTGCAGCTTACACTGTTGGGCAAATCAAAGCAATTGGAAATTTGCGCAGGTACGTTTTTCTTGTTGTCTTTCTTTGACATTTATTTGGGCCCAGAATAGATTGAAGTTATTAAAAAATACTGATGCTTCTGCTAACATTGTCTAAATATTAACAATTTGGGTTAATAACGTTTTGGTCCCTGGGTCTTTTTTTAATGTTTACTCATATGTTAGAGAATTTTAATCCCAACAATATCAAATAGATAATAAAAAAAATAGATGGAGAAAAATTATAGAGTAATTATAATAATTTTTCATCACACTTAAAATTTTAATAATATCAAATCTCTCAATGAACCTATTATTTTTCTCACAATAGAAAGTAAAAACTGTCTCATTATAGAGAAAATTAATTGTTGTGTTAAGTAAATAAGTGAACTCAACCTCCTTATATATAATAATTATTTCTTATAGAATAAATATTTATTTTTTTATATAAATTATATTTCTCCATGAGTAGGTTAAGTCTTAAATAAGAAATTACTTATTTCTTAAATAGAAATTCTTTTGAATAAGAAAACTACTAAATAAGAAAATGACAGGAAATATCGTAATTTAAAATTTACAAATCCTTACTGAAGAATGAAACATATTTCCTAACTATCATATAAGGATATAACTTTCCATTTGAAGCATATTGGTCGATAACCATAATTGAACTTACCCAAATACTCTAATAACATGAATAACAAAAACTTCTGTATAGTATATCTCAACTTTGTCGAGGTTACATTCATCAATTATATGATATAAAAATAATAAATTTGATCGATCCCATAGGTTAGCTGAGCTCGATGCTCGAATGATCATAAATACACTTTTTTGTCTGCAGTCACCAGAAAGCAAAAGAGACTTTCAGCGACGAGACCCGGAATACTGGCACCCATAACTGAGCAAGCGGGACCTATATAGCCTAAAGTAGCATAGGCATCATCTTAACCGGTTGAGATACTCTATATTCCTATCAATGAACCCCCCAACCGGAAATGTTACCATGCAAATTTAGATAAGCAAAAGCCAAATGACTTTTGCCAAGTTAAAATGGCAAAAATAATGAAACAACGAAACTTTAATCATCTCCACTATACTTTGCCATCATCTTTGAGTTATTAGATTATAGAATATGGACTTTTTTTTTAATAGGCTATTGTTCATAATAATTACAATTATATAAATACTATCGCTTTAGATTTTGCTCGAATATTTATTATGACTCTCATATTAAGAGATATAAATTAAACTCTGGAATTCCAAAGAAGGAAATATAAATTAAACTCCTGCAATGTCTCATGAGCTCAAACTACTTCCTCAACCACTTTACACTCATGGCGAAGAATCTAGCCATTTAAAACCCAAGTTGTTGATTATAGAATATAAACCGGTAAAATAATTATAAATAAAATGAGGTCGGGAATGATTCCTACTTTTTTTGAAAGCGCTTCTTGGGCACCGGCAGACCGACTAGTAAGCTTCCACGTGGAGCGATAATTTCAATTTTCCTGTCTCTTAATTGGCAAAATTGACCTAGTTTCATACTTTTTTGCACACGTCATTTGCGAAATAAAAATTTTTATCAGGTATGGTCAAGAAACAATAATAAATAAGTTAAAACTGAAGGCCAGTGACGTCACTGCCTCAGATCCAACAGCTGAATAAAAATTAATAATGAACGAAAAATTAATGATTAATTAATTGGAAAACTAAAAGAGCGCTGTGATGGGTACATAATTGTCTGGTTAAAAGAGAATCAACTTAATTTTTTATGTTTAATTCTTTAAAATACTGCTTCCGTGGAAGCATCATTAAGGATTAAATTATGGAATTAGGACAGTGACGTTATTGTTAAAGAACATGCAAACTGGAACACTTAAAAGAGTAAAGAATAAACAGAGGGTTGTTGCTAGGGTTGTCTTTTCTATTTGAATAGAGTAGTGAAGATGGGTTTGCTTTTTGGAAGTTTAGTGATGGCGATGATAATAATTTGGTTTCGATGTTGTTTTCCTAGCTTTCAAATTTTATTTAGAGAGCAATCACTTAGAGACTAATCACTCTAGGTGGTGTGACAAACTTTTGAGCTAATTAAAATTTCCATTTCAATAAAAAGAAGAAATTTTATATTCAAAATTAAACCATGGAATGTTTGTCATGCAGCAAGAATTTATAATTTTTGTTTAAAATTGGATATAAATTAATTTTATGTGTGTGTATACACACACCTTCTCTAGTGAGGACATTTTCACTTTGTTATAGTGAGGATGTATAATTAAAATCTAAAAAAATATAGATTTCAATACATTGGAGACTATGTTTTTTTTTTCCTCAGTTAGTGCATTAAAATATGTGTTCTTTTATCTACTAATAGCATCCTTACTCTATTAAAATGAGAATGTGCGTGTGTGTGAAAGAAATAACATTATAATGAAAGATTACTTATGTTATTAAAGTAAATAAAAAAAAAAAAAAAAATAATACCCAGCGCGTGTCCTAATGCACGTGGCCGTTGAGATTAAGATGTCAAAGACATCTTGACATACAAGATGTTGGTAAGACGTACGCAAGACGCATGGTACGCCTAATTTGCGCATATGCAAAAGTATTTAGATTATAAATGGATCAAAGCACAACACGCTAAAAGCGCAAAGAATAAAGACGCTTTATCTGGTGGCCAAGACGCTAATAAAGTATATCAAAGTCAAATTTTTTAATGAAAAAATAAAATAAAATATCATGATTTTACAAATATCTTGAAATTAAAGTTTTTAATATATTTTTTTAGTATAGGCTTTTAAAAATTAATTTAAGTCATAGTTTAAATAAATATTCTAATTTTTCTATGTTTATAATTTATTAAATAAATAAATAAATATCATAATTTTATAAATGATAAATAAAAAATTTTACAACATTAATATTTCATTTATGAAATCATAACTTAGTTAATAGTTAATGAGATATGTTTTATTTGTGAATAAAATATTTTTCATATTTATGCACAAAAAAATAAATATTTTGATGATAAATTAAAAATTATATTTTCATTCTATAGAGTTCAAGTGCAATTATAATATTAGTAGTTCAAATAAAATTATGTGTAATTGTTATTCTAGAATTGAAATTTTATTTTTCATTAATCATTACTATGATTTATGAAATTATTATTATGAAATGACCAAAGTGACTGTGACGCGACTGAAAATAGCCAGTAATGCCTATAAAAAAACCATTGCCACTGTAAGGCCACGCTTATACCTTATAAAAAAAAAAAACAGCTTTTCTACCACGCCGTTTACTGCTTAGGTCCTTAGAAAACAGCTACGTGGAGGCCAAAGAGCTCGAAAAATGGCCGGTTCAGGATGCAGCGTGTTTATATCACTGGCTGACTGGTTTAACGAAGAATTTAAGAAACCTCTGCTATGGAAGAGAGAAAAAAGAATATTTTGATTTGTTATTCCTTAAAAGGTAAGAATTTAAGAATTAAATTAGGGTAAAAATGTGTCCTTCGGACCTTCACCTTCACTTGCCTTTTTTCACCCCCTATTTTTTTTTATTATTTTGTTTAATAAAATCAAGTTAGAACCCGAGATAATTTAGCAAAACATGGCTAGTATCAACATGGGGTGAGTGTGTGTAATGGCGGTAAAATAATCGATAAGACTCCTTCATTATATATGTATACACACGCACACACACTTAACGAATTTTTATAAGAAGTTTAATACAGGTGGTTCTTTCAAAAAGAAAGGAACTCTAAGGGGAGGTCTACTAAATTTAAAATATATTATTTGATTACTAGTTATTTATCTCTCATAAATTTTAATAACTTTACGCGTGGATAGACTTGTCACTACAAAAAGTTTTGGTTAATGACTTAATGCGGAGCGCCCATAAAAAAAAAAAAAAAAAAGTTCGGAAAACTTGGCACGTGAAAACTTGACTGTATCTTATACATTGAAAAAAAAAAATAATGGTGCAATAAAAGTAATGAATGGAGTTTTATAGTACCATCACCAGCAGTCGAAATGCAAGATGAAGATGAAGATAAATTTTCGACTTGGCCCAACAAATTCTCAGGGACAAGGTCGCCTAAATGCGTTGGGACAAAAAGTTGATGTCTTCATATGACCATGAAACTCACGAAATCTTCCGAATACACCCCAACATCTGGATCCAAGTACGTAACTGACACAGTGACCTATTCATTTAAAAGTGGGGTTTTAATATGTCTCTAAAATCCTTATAAAACCCTTTTTAAAATACTCCAGATAAATTGTATAAAATATAAATTTATATATTAAAATCAACCATATTGCCATAAATAGTATCCTTAAGAAATTATTTATTTTAAGTTTTTATTTATAAAATATATACAAATGTTAAAATTTAAATTATTTTTTATTATATTATTTTATCCCCATAATTTTAAACTCTTGAATTTTTCTAAAAATAATACTTTTCAGATTAAATTTAAAGTATAAATATAGATTATATAATGGGGTAGTGTAAAAAGTTCGTGAAAATAATTATTTATTTCAGAGTTTAATTGATTTTCGTTCAAAACATAAAATGAATTCATTTACATTTAATCATTTACGTAATTTAAACTAAAAATGAGTTTTATAGAAAATTTTGTCGTGTATAGAAGACCTACTCTTTTTTATTTTTTAACTAAAAGTAAGTATTACGGTCTCATTCTTTAAGCCAAAGAGCTTTAGATCTTTGCCTCCAGTATATTTCCTCGTCCCTGAGGAAGTAAGCTTTGCGGTCAATATCTGCAAGTTACGTTTCCTATCCCCGAACTTCTTTTTGCTCCATTCTTATAGTTTAGCTTGTGTGAAGATGGGTGCTTAACTGATTCGGGGGTCTGAGTGAAATGAAATAAGAGTAGTGTGGGTCATTGTGCAGATAGCATTCAGTTGAGGGATGCTGGTGAAATCTTCTGCTGACGTGGCACAAAGCTGTTAAGTTCGTTACTCTGGTTCTGGGTTTTCTAGAAATGCGAGACTGGTGACTAGGGTCTGATATAAGAGCTGTTTCTCTTTCCTTTCTTAACCGAATTGAGTGATTCTTCTTTGAGAGTGAATCTTGTAGTTTTCTCTTCATCTGTAATTGGTGTGTATTCAGTGATGATGAATGAAAGCGTGTGAGTTTTTCCTTCAAAAAGTGTTGTCTTGTTCTCTGTTATTCTATTCTGTTTTCTTGTTCTTGATTCGATCTTCATTAATTAGAAGTCTAAGTTGAATCTTGGGTGATAGAAGTTAGTTTAATCAGTTGATATTGATTAACAACTCTTTAGAAATTAATAACAAGTGGTATCAGAGCTTGGCTGGTTTCAATAATGTCTCTTCCAAAACCCGAAATAGAGAAATTCACCATTGGTGGTGATTTCTCTTTATGGAAGATGAAGATGAGGGCCCTTCTTGTTCATCAAGGCCTCGAATCTGCTTTGGAAGAAGTGGATCAAGATAGAGCAGAAAGCTCTGTGCCTGATGAAAAGAAGAAGCAGATACAAAATAGGGCTCATAGTACCTTGATCTTGAGTCTTAGTGACTCAATTTTAAGGGAAATCTCTGAAGAAAGAACAGCCCTAGGTATCTGGAAAAAGGTGGAGGCCCTGTGCATGAAGAAATCCCTGGCCCATAGGCTGTTTTTGAAGAAGAGGTTGTACACTTTCACAATGAAGGAAGGGACATCTATTCAAGAACACATAGACACCTTCAACAAGATCATCCTTGATCTGGAGGGGGTCGAAAATGTGAAGATCACTGATGAAGACAAAGCCTTTTTCTTGCTAAGCTCTCTGCCCAAGTCTTATGAAGGCTTTGTGGATACTATGCTATATGGAAGAACTACCTTAACTCTGGAAGATGTCAAAGCTTCACTGAGTTCCAAGGAGATCCGTAAGAACAAAGCAGAGAAGAAAAAGGGCCAAAAGAGCAAGAAGCAGGCTAAGAATCAAGATGCAACTGAAAAGAAAAAGAAGAAAAGAAAATGCTTTTACTGCAGAAAGGAAGGCCACTACATAAGGGACTGTCTTGAAAAGAAGAAGAAAGAAAGTCAAGAAAAGTCAGGTGATGCAGCTGTAGCCTCAGATGACTCTTCAGAAGAAGGATACCTCAGTGCAGACTTGCTTGTAGCTTCAAATGGCAGTACAAAAGGTCAGTGGGTCATAGACTCAGGATGCTCTTTTCATTTATGCCCTGATAGAAATTTGTTTTACAAATATGAGGCTGTGGATGGTGGTAGAGTATTGATGGGGAACAACAATGTGTGTAAGATTGTTGGGATTGGTTCAGTCAAAGTGAAGATGTTTGATGGAGCCATAAGATCTCATACGACGCGAGGTACGCTCCTAGGCTAAAGAGAAACTATCTCTTTGCCGATGTCGATACCAGCATTGCTTTAAGTCCAAAAATGGCTTAAAGGTGATGAAAGGGAACGAAGTGGTAATGAAAGGGGTTAAAGAAAATGGCATATATGCATCGCAAGGATCATCAAGGTTTCAACAGCAGGATTATCCATTGCCTCGAGGAAGATAAAGCCAAACCACGGCACCCAGCTTGGACATACGAGTGAAAAGGTATGCAAGAGCTAAGCAAACAAGGGCTACTTGGTGGAGATAAAATTGTAGAAATGGATTTCGTGAAAATTGCATATTTTGCAAGGCTCACAGTCAAAGTTTCCAAAAGGGCAACATCTATCCAAAAGGGTTCTAGATTATGCGACGCCGACCTGGGGCCTCGCATAAGTTTCATCTCTAAGTGGTGGGAAATATTTTGTCACCGGTAGATGATTTCAGAAAGTTTGGATTTACATACTCAAGGCCAAGGATGAAGTTCGAGAAATTTAAGGTGTGGAAAGTTTTAAGAGAAACCAACTGGTTTTAAGTTTTAAATACCTGTAACGTATAATGGTTTAGAGTTTTGTAATAAAGAGTTTGAAGGCTTCACAAGACTATGGAATAAAGAGGCACAAATAATGAGATTCACCCCTCAAAGAAATGGTTTAAATGAGAGGATTTAATAACCCCAAGATATAAGACAAGATGTCATTGGTGAATTCAAAGCTTTCAAGAAGCTTCAAGGGCAGGTCGTGAATACAAGAAGCTATTTAGTCAATGTAAGTCCTTCAGACCATTGGTTTCAAAACACCAAGAAACTGTCCCAGGTAGGCCAAAGAAACTATGAAAATCTAAGGATTTTTGGGTGCCCTGCATATATTCACATCAGACAAGGCAAGCTTGATGCAAGAGCCTTGAAAGGTATCTTTATTGGATACCCAGATGGGATTAAGGGGTACAGGATCTGGTGTGGTGAGCAAAAGAAGTGCATAGTCAGTAGGGATGTTGTGTTTCATGAAGCTGTGTTGCTGAAAGAAAGTTCAGAAACTGAAAATAATGTGTTTGACCAAGACAAAACTGCTGATAAAACCAAGCTCAAGGTGGAGTTATCTGAAGAAGGAGATGGTGAAATAGTGGCAACAAATGATGAAGAAGGAGCAAGGGCTGAGACCGAGGATACTAAGGAATCAGAGGAGCAGCAAACTGACTTAGAGAATTATCAGTTAGCTAGAGACAGGATCAGAAGACAAACCAGGGCACCAGTGAGGTATGGTTATGCTGATTTGATTGCTTTTGCACTTCTATGTGCTGATGACATGGCAATTGAGGAACCTGGAAGCTATACTGAAGCAGTTCAGAGTAAAGACAGTGGAAAGTGGTTTGAAGCAATGAAGGATGAAATGGACTCACTGATCAAGAATAAAACATGGTCTTTGGTACCAAATCCAGGGAAGAAAAGGGTAGTCAGCTGTAAATGGATATTCAAGAGAAATGAGGGGATTCCAGGTGTTGAATGATCCAAGTTTAAGGCAAGACTTGTGGCTAGAGGCTTCACACAAAAACAAGGAGTGGACTTCAATGAAATCTTCTTCAGCTAAGACATTATAAGAGTACTCCTAGCCATGGTGGCTTTACAGGATATGGAATTAGAACAGCTAGATGTAAAAACAGCTTTCCTGCATGGCAATCTTGAAGAGCAGATACTGATGGCACAACCTGAAGGCTTTGAGAGCAGAGGGAATGAAGACTATGTGTGTTTGTTACATAAATCCCTGTATGGACTTAAGCAATCTCTTAGACAATGGTATAGGAGATTTGATGAGTTCATGATCTCTATCGTTACCATGTACAAATATGACAACAGTGTATTTTGGTGGGTCGATCGAGGAAGGGTTGCATACATTACATCGTACGTAGATGACATGCTACTTGCAAGCAAGCATAAGTCCGAGATAGATAGTCAAGAGTTTTTGAATAAGGAGTTTGAGATGAAGAATCTGGGAATGCAAAAGAATCCTTGGCATGGAGATCTTCGTAAATGTAACAACCGGTACTTTGTTTCTAAGTCAAGAAAGATACTTAAGGAGGGTTCTAGAAAGGTTTGATACGCTTGAATGCAAACCCGCTCTAACTCCCCAGTGCTCACTTAGTTATCGCAATCCACCATCGACATTGCGCACGCATAAGAATTACCTTATGCTCAGGCTGTTGGGAGTTTAATGTATGCAATGGTCTGCACCAGACCTGACATAGCTCATGCAGTGAGCATGGTTAGCAGGTTTCTCAGCTGTCCAAGCAAGACTCATTGGAGTGCTGTGCAATGGATCATGAGATATCTCAGAGGGTCTGTGACTTGTGGTTTGCTGTATGGGAAATCAAGGAGTGAGTCAACTATGGTTGAAGGGTTTGTAGATTCTGATTTCGGTGGAGATTTGGATAAGAGGAAGTCAATTTCAGGATACATGTTTATGTTAAACATGTGCCTGGTTAACTGGAAAGCTTCACTTCAAAGACGTCATGGCTCGCCCTCAATCAAGTCGAGTTCATTGCGCCCATCAAGCCGCGAAAGAGGCAATGTGGCTCAAAGGTCTTCTCAATGAGCTTTGGTTAGATAAGAAACAGTCCAAGTTTTCTGTGACAATCAAAGTGCTATACATTTGATTAAAAATCAGATGTATCATGAAAGGACCAAGCACATTGACGTGAAGCTTCAGTTCATCAGGGATGAAGTGGCTAAGGGAGCAGTGACTGTATCCAAAATTCACACTGATGTGAACCCAGCAGATGCATTTACAAAAGTTCTGCCATCTGCAAAATTCGAGTACTGTGTGGACTTCATGGGTATTCAGCCCAAGCCAAACTGAATTCATAAGTGAATGTCAGTGTTTGAAGGTTTTTTGGAGCAGCTTTCATGGTTGTGTGATCAATCAATCGACCGTGGAGATTGTGAAGATGGGTGCTTAACTGATTCGGGGGTCTGAGTGAAATGAAATAAGAGTAGTGTGGGTCATTGTGCAGATAGCATTCAGTTGAGGGATGCTGGTGAAATCTTCACGACGGCACAAAGTCATAAGTTCACATTACTGTTCTGGGTTTTCTAGAAATACGAGACTGGTGACTAGGGTCTGATATAAGAGTTGTTTCTCTTTCCTTTCTTAACCGAATTGAGTGATTCTTCTTTGAGAGTGAATCTTGTAGTTTTCTCTTCATCTGTAATTGGTGTGTATTCAGTGGTGATGAATGAAAGCGTGTGAGTTTTTCCTTCAAAAAGTGTTGTCTTGTTCTCTGTTATTCTATTCTGTTTTCTTGTTCTTGATTCGATCTTCATTAATTAGAAGTCTAAGTTGAATCTTGGGTGATAGAAGTTAGTTTAATCAGTTGATATTGATTAACAACTCTTTAGAAATTAATAACAGCTTGCACCATAGTGGAGTTCTGCAAATAAATGGAGATGGATTTAGAATTAGCTTCAGTGTGACTTACATTCTACGCTTGCTCTATTATTTAGCTACATTCTCTATAATTATTCCAATAGTCTTTAAAAAGAAATCTTCTTCCGTAGTGTTTTCTTTTCTGAAAAAGAGAGGTTTCCCATTTTCTGAAGTCAATTAAAATTGGAGAATGGTCCGAGCCCCAGGCATTAATATTAGACGCTGATATTGCTCTGTAAACAACCTTCCATGCAGAAGAGCCGAAAAATCTATCAAGATGTTCTCGAATCAACCTCTTTTCTCTTCTGTTGGTCCATGTGTAGAGATATTATGTATAGCTCAAATCAAATAAGTCACAGTCCCTGAGCGTTTCTTGGAATTCCAGCATATTATCATTGTATTGGATTTGACCTCCTAACTTTTCTTCCTTATACAGAATTTAATTAAAGTCCTCTCTACATAGCCAGGGGATAGAGAAGAGTGAAGCGAGTGTACGTAACAGAGGCCATGTATGTTTTTTTCCCACATGCTCAGGGTGGCCATATATGCCTGTGAATCCCAACAAGTCATTTTTATGGGTGATAACAGTATCTATATGATGCTTGGAGTATGAAACAATTTTAAGATCGGTTTCTTCATTCCAAAAGAGAGCCAAACCACCACTCAATCCATTTCGAGACACTGAAAAGAGATGAGAGAATTGGAGCTTATATTTCAAAATTTCA
The DNA here is from genome assembly GCA_030449925.1 of Citropsis articulata. Taxonomy (NCBI): domain Eukaryota; kingdom Viridiplantae; phylum Streptophyta; class Magnoliopsida; order Sapindales; family Rutaceae; genus Citropsis; species Citropsis articulata. The sequence continues at coordinate 5,816,531 of JASUUH010000227.1, read as the reverse complement.
GATTGCCTCACTGTTAATTTGGTTTCATTTAGAAATACAACATTTGGTTTATGGTTTCAGAGAACTTCCTTGAGTGCTCGGAACGTTTGGGGGTTTCCCAGTCCCCGAACGTTCCAGCAAATAATTTTCATTCCGATCGGTGGGGTTGAGGACCAGCACCCGCCGTCTCATGTACATTGGAGTAGGAAGTTAAAGGTGGATGAGAGGGATGCAAAGTATCAGCATTTCCAGTCTCCATCTTTATATCTTCAGGAAATTGGCATTGAATCAATTTCTTCATCATGGGCTCAATTTTGGGAAATTTATAATATTAACTAAAAAAATTTCCCAACTTTCACAACTAACCCCTCAACAAATTTCCTATCAATATTAACCTAATAACCCCCCTCTTACCAAAAATAGTCATCCCATTTCTCCTCCTCTTTCTCCTTCCTCTCCTTCCTCTCTTCCTCTCTCTCTCAGTTTCTCTCACCCGCAAAATTCCTCCCATAACTCAACACCGGCAACTTCCCGGAGTCATCCTTAGCAGCGAACTTCACCAAAATTTCGATCAAGCTCTCAAATTAAAGGTTAGGGCAAAAACCCCTAGATTTTGATTGAAGTTGTGCGTAGTGGTATGGGTATGGTAAAGTTGTAGTTGGTGTGTATGACGGCATTAGTGAAGTTGTCAGCGCCGATCGTGGTGCCGAACAAGGTCATGTTGCACCACATTACAGTTTTTTTTTTAACATTAATTTCAACTTTTTTTTTCTGTTATACATGAATAGTAATGATTAGCAATAATGTAAAAAATACTGTAGAAATATGGCGAAATCAAAAGAATCGGAAAATGGACCGGGGATGATGATGTTAGCTTATTCGGATCACTTTCCGGGGTAAATTTCGAGCATGTGTAATTTATCTACAGTTATAAAAGCCATTGAGAGAAAATTAACAAAACAGCAGCTGAATCTGTTTAAGAAAAATATATTTGGACATTTTTTAGATTGTCGAAGCTTTCTGTTCAGTGGTGTACTCTTGCACAATATTTTGCTTAGGCAAGTGGACCATGGACAATACAGAGAAGAGGATTATTTATGGTTTAAAATTAGTGAGCATTTGATACGTTTGTCAATAGGAAAATGGTGCTTAGTTACTGGACTTTCATATGGCGAAGATACTCCAGCCTCAAATATGAAAACGGTGCATAGATTGCTGAAAACGTATTTTGCGGGTGCATTTCGGGACATTAATCTGAAGCAATTTGATGCATTATTTAAGGAGTTGGACTTCAAGGCTATGGACGATATTGACTCATTAAAGATTGTGTTATTTTATTTTGCGGATAGAATTCTAAATGCAAGAAAGGGCTACTGTCAAATTAATTTCTCATGGCTTAACAAAGTTGATGATATTAATTATTTCAAAAATGGTCCATGGGGTCGTATATCGTGGGAAACGATATCTGAGAGTCTTGATAATGCACTGTACGAGAAAGGTGAGAAATTTAAGAAGACGCGGTTGCAAAAACCAAGTCACAACATAGAAAAGTACAATGTTTATGGTTTTACGTCTGGGGTTCAGGTGCAGTAGTTTTTTTATTAATAAGTTTTGTAACATTAAATATTTAATCATAGTTTTAATAATTTTCTTACCTTGATTATTGTAGGCTTGGATTTACGAAGTGATCGGAGGTCTGCCACCAGCATGGGTCGTGAAAACGAAGAGGAAGATTCCCCGTATCCTGCAATGGAAGCCCATGGCTTCTTCTAAGATAAACTTTGCTGAGGTTTATTTATTTTTGAATGAGAAATCTTGTCTTGTAAGTAATATGTATTGGTAGATGTATAATATTATTTTTTTACATTACTAAATTGGAGTTCTGTATACTTATTTAAAATTTTGGGTTGCATTCATCGTAGGGAAACATTTTACAAACTCTTGAGCCGAATGGAAAAGAGAGTCAGAAAAAATATTGGCTTAGTGTGAAAGATTACATACCACATATTCCAAGTTGGGTTCATAAGGTCGATATCTAATTTTATTTATTTAAGCGAAATAACTTAAGATTTTTTATTTACTTATTTTAAATATTATTTTTTACAGTACCAACCTTCAATCAATGCGCCACCGCCCGTTACAACGTAATCAGACGAGCATGATGATATACCAAACCCTATACCAGAGCAATGCCATGACACATTTGAGGATGAGGTACCTGTGGATGATCATCAGGAGCATACAGACAAGTCTGATGACGCACATGATTCTAAGGTTATAAATAATTTATTTTTCGCATATATAAGGGAATCATTATAACAATCTGTTATTATAAATAACTTTTATTTTAATAGATGAGGACAAAGCAGTTTAATGATTTTGTTTTAAGACGGTTGGACGACTAGGTGGGGGTGCCTCAACTGGGGGATACACCTGCTTCTCTTGAATTTCAGTGGGAACTTCCCAATCATCCACGTCGCCAACTGGCTCCACTGGTTGTGCATAGGTCATTGCCAATGATTCCTTAGTGTAAAAATCCGAACAAAGGTTTATGACATTCACTCGGACAGTTAGACAAGCCGCAATTGCATGAGCACATACAAACTGATCAAGCTGAAATACTCTATAGGAGGGACCGGCTGCCTGTCGCACAAAATTTTTGCAACAGTTAATGCGATGGGCGGCCTGTCGCAAAAAATTTTGTGCGATAGGTAGCCTGTCGCCCAAAATTTGTGTGACAGTTGGTGCGACGGGTAGTTTTCATTGCCTCTGACTTTACTGCGGCTGCGACAAATCGCATAAGCCCGGTGTGTGACTGCTTGCCGTCGCAACCCATGTGACGTCGACGTCACACCAAGTTTTCGTCCTGGCTGCCCGTCGCACTAAGTTTCGTCCCCGTTGCACCAACTTTTCGTGCAACCAGTTTGACTGGTCGAAACTTAATAAAATAATTCTTACCACTAATGCAGTAATGCAAAACGCTGTTAGATTTGGATGGATAGATTATGCTTGAAGTTTATTTTTTCTGTCGGTATTTACCGTTGCCCTTTGCCGTCACCAGTTATGATTAAAAGTGCAGGGTTGCTCTGGTTTGTATGAAAAGGGAGAACGAAACTTTTGAAGGTAATTTGGAAAGAAAACGTTAGGTTTAGCTAATGTAGATAGAAAAAAGTTAAATGAGGTTAATTATGAAAATAGTTAAAAAATTTTAGTTAATTTTATAAATTTACTCAATTTTTGCTTGCGTTTCGTTAGCCCATGGCCGTATAGAAAGGGATCCTGAAACAACTATAGATTTTGCCTTGGATACAGAAGCTCTAGCTAATACGTTACCACTTTCTAATTGGGCTTGTCTCCATGGGTGGCTGGGAATTGGGCATATTTTGTAAGTAAGGTGGGCTCGAGTGAGAAGCCCTTACCATTATATCCAACAGTTGGATAATTCTTGTTTGCTGATGTCTCCACCGTTGGGCAGGTGGATAGCAGTGCCAGAGGGACAGCCGGAGCATTGTCAGAAATAAGTGGCTCTGTAATTAATGCCGCTGGAGCCATGGCTTGATTTTTCTGCTGAGTTTAAGTACTTACTGATTTTTCTTCTTGTGATTCATTGACTTTTCCTTGTGTAAGATTGCCCTCTGCTGACGTCACCCTTCTACACGATTCGGTGAGGTGGTTGCAGGTAGACCTGCACTCGGCACTGTTGAAACCATCCTCTCCTTGAGTCTATATCATAATAAATTTTACTTGGGCGATAAAAATTAATAGGAAAATGAGAGACTTACAACACTCAGTTTAAAGACAAAATTTTAAGGCTAACTATAAAAGACATTTGTACCACACACCCACCATTGGAAGATTCACAGAGCAAACATTAAACAATAAAACCCACACCAAAACGCAGCCAAGAAAACCCATACCTTGTTTCATTTTCACAACGCAGCTTCGCTCTTTGCTCTCTCCGGCAACTTTCTGGCAACTTTCTCCCTCAATCTCGCCGTGTGGGTTTTCTTGTGGCTGCTGGATCTCTCTCTCTTGCACACACGGCTTCCAAAGCAAACGAGCAAAACCCAAACAACACTCACGCCAAAACGCAATGCCTTGGATTATACTATTATAGAATTTGTTTGGTAGATCTGCAGAGGAAAGGAATGCAAGAAAGGAAGAGTGGGAGGAAAGAAAATGTGGTAAAAGAGAATGGAAAACTTATTTCCATCTATCTGTTTGGTTCAGAGGAATGATAGGAGAATTTGTTGTTTGCTCACATTCTCGCTGCCTCCTACATGAATTAAATTATCCTTTATAAGGAAGACAAAACGCACTGCTTAGCTAATCCTTTCAGATCGAGAACAGTTAATACCTGACCCAAATTAATATGTAATTCTCCTCATTGTAAAATACATATCAGTAATTAAAAAAAAAAAGGAAAAAGATGTTACATATTATTTCACGTGGAAATAATCTAAGTAGCTGGGAATCGATGGCATTGCTAGGGAAATTTCAAGAGACCCAGCGACCTGTGGTTTGGCTTCAATACTAAGCCATAGGCACAGCAAATCCAGCAAACCGTGTGTACCAAACTGATTATCCAGATTTTTACTTCCGAATCACTAACAGCAATCACATGGCAGAGTTGAAGGAGAAATTCAAGCGCATGTCTAACCACATTTAGTTGTTCGTCTATGCATCACTTAAACAATCTATTGATGACTCGTTGTAGAATCATAGATATGCAGCTTTATATAGATCACGCGAGCAAATAAACATCATTTTACCACTGTTACCTTGTATCTTTTTCACTAACAGGCGATAAAGCAACTGTAAAGAAACGCTATACGTACCCAACTGAACAAGTTGTCGAGGATAATCCAAGCTTATACCCCATCTTTTGACGCTCGTCAAGATATTCTAGTCCCTGAGGTACCAAAACTCGGCAGAGAAGTAGCATCAAAGGCCATCAAAGAATGGGGACAACCCATAATCACAGATCACTCATCTCATATTCTGTTCAGTTTTAGGTGTAGATATGCCTGGTGCAGATTATCAACTTGCTAAACTTCTTGGCGTTAAACCATCTGTTAAAAGAGTAATGTTGTATGCACAAGGCTGTTCTGCTGGCGCAGCCAGCAGAGGTTCTACGCCTCGCCAAGGACTTTTCTGAAAACAATGCTGGTGCACGCGTTCGAGTTGTCTGCTCTGAGAATACTGTTGGTACTTTCCGAGCACCTTCTGATGAAAACTTGTCATGTCTTGTAAACCGGGCAATTGTTGGTGACGGTGCAGCAGCTCTGATCGTTGGTGCCAATCCTGATATAAACACAGAGCGACCGTTGTTCCACATTGTGTCGACTGCACAGACAATTCCTCCAGATTCGAAAGATGCAATCAAGGGGTATTTTCGAGAGGTTGGTTTGACTGTTCATTTGTCAAAGAACCTGTCCCCATTGATTGCTGACAACATTGACAAGTTCTTGGCCAAAGCATTTGATCAAGTTAGCTTGAATGATCATGAGTGGAACTCTTTGCTCTGGATGATGCATCCCATTGGACTAGCAGTTCTTGACCAGATTGAAGACAAATTTGGACTAGGGAAGGCGAAATTCGGAGCAACTCGACACGTTCTAAGCGAGTATGGAAACATGGCGAGCGCTAGTGTATTATTTGTTCTGGATGAGATAAGGAAGAGATCGGTGGAAGAAGGAAAGGCAACCACAGGAGAAGGACTTGAATCGGGGGTCTTGCTTGGATTCGGGCCGGGCCTCACCGTTGAAGCAGTTGTGTTGAGTAGCATCCCTGTGGTTTCAAACTGAGGAGTTGAAACCACTTGCTAAATAGGCTTAATCTATTGTAATCATAATGAAAGCATGCCTTTCATGTATTTACAAGTGAACCTGGAAGAGCACACCAGCATACCTGAAATGCTATTAAGTGGTTTAATAAATATTAGAGATCCACTAAGTTCAAATTCTTTGTTATCACTTGAGCATTATCTGTGTATCTTAAATCACTGCTGCAAATGTCAGAATGGAAAACCTTAATGTTAAAGAAACTGCTCCCAACACATGCCTGGCAATTGGCGTACTGAAATTGGCATTTTAAAATTCAATAATCCATCAAGTTGACCAGCACATTTCCAAATTAACCAACGTTCCCAGGAAAAAGGAAACCAAAACCATGAAAAGCTCCACAATTTGTTATCTATCGCACTGTTTTTACAGAATCAATTTGAAGACAATATTAACAGTAAACTGGGTCAGACTGAAAATACTCCTCACAAACAATGTGAATATCCTATAAATAGTTACAAAAACCTTGATCCTGAAAGACTTGGACTATGTCATATGCTGATCACTACCAACAGATTGTCCTTGCTTCCGATTCAGACACACATTTATAGCTTTGGCTGCGGCAATGGCAGAGTCTTCCCTCTTAACAACTCTTTCAAGTTCTAAAACCTTCTCTGACAACAATGTAACATTTGTATTTGTGGATTGGACCAATTTGTTTGCAGTTTCCAGAGCAGTGCATAACTGGTAACCAGGAAAAAAACAAATGAGTAAAAAAGGGAAACAGTCAGATAACTGAAAATAACTATTTTCCTCAAGTAACTGCCCTTTTAGGAAACAAAGTAACAAACTGGGGGTATAGAATAGTGCAATAACTTAAAACCTAAAGCAGAAGTTGTATGCAAGAATTACATAAAGGAGAAATTGAGGGTCATCAAGAATAGCCTGCCTGTTTAAGTTATAAAAGATAAAGTTCACAAACCACCATTATGCCTAAAGGTGGAAATTTGCAATAAGACCCATCCAACTGATACAAGCACAGTACAAAGTTAGTGGATTTAGATTTTCATAACCAATTTATTGAACATGTCAAGTTCAGGTTTAAAGTTCCCTACACACAAATCTGTTTATGACTCAATTAGCTATACAATTGATCATATCATGTTGACTCATACTTTTTACAATAAACGATAGAACTATGTCATTACTGTCATAATTTAAAGTGTTAGTCATATTTAGACCTAAATTGATTAAATATGTGTAGGTAGTACTGCAAATATTTTGGAAAACATATTAAAATAAACATGTTAAATGGGTAAAATTATAGAAAAAAATCTTTAAAGTATGTTAAATGGTGAAAAAATTATGGAACGTCCTATATGTGTCGGGATAGCGCTCAGGATTCTTGACATGAGTAACCAACAATTCAGATCTATATAGGCTCAACTTGACACGATATGACCACGACACACCAACCCAAATTGCCATTCGTCTATGCCTTCTCCCATTTTGCCACACTCAAGATGAAAAAATGATATAGAAAAAAGAGGACATAGAAGAAAAAGTTACTGTCAAACTAAAACAACATGTTTTGTGAGATAGAAGAATCAACATTAGTCCCTTGGATGCGGATACAAAAGAAGCAGTGCCACATCAAGAATAACATAAGATGATGACAGTTCCTACAGCATAACTGAATTAAACACGTACTATACATCAATACATATCCAATTAGCTGTAGAACATAATATCCCATAAAACGGGATCATTAAAGAAAAGCTAATTCTTCATATAACTAATATTCTTCAATAAATATGATCCATTACCTTCAGAGTTAGAGCTGTCCATGAGTGGTCTGAACCAGAAAATGCCTTGTTTAATTGATCGTAGTTTTCCTGAAGCAAAATGATTGAAATGAATGTGCTTACAATCTTAAGAAGTAATCAGATAAGTTAACCATATTATGTAGAAACACATACAAGTTATCCTGCTATGCAATAACTTTAATCCATTGGTGAGGCTCCTATTTAGTTCTTTTAATTTGCCAATCCCGCTGTATAACCATAGGAAGGAGATCAAGCAACACCATGCTAATGTGCATTTAACTTGCAAGCTGTAAGATGCCATCTCAATGAATAAAATTATCTTATCAATAGAACAAATCAAGAACAGATTAAACTAAGTCATTTAAAAAGGACAAATTACAGCATTAGGCTCTATTACTTAATGTTAAACACACAGAAAGTTCAACACTGTGTTTTCGGCTTCATTGCTTCTTATACTTTAGAGATGAATTCGAGTAAATTTCAGGATAATTTCTGCTAAGATTCAGTAAATTAGTCGAACAATTAATCTAACAACAAATATAAGCTATTCATAATTCAATGGCATTGAGGTAGCGATAAGAACTTCTGTTTTCATTTTGACAATTACCCATTAATTAAAAAAGAAACAAATCAAGATCAGACAAGGTGGGGAAAAAAAATAAACTTTGAAACGAAAACGAACATTAAAATAGAGATGAAGAAGAGAACCTGAAAAAGCTTGGTAAGGTCCAATGAATAAGGAGTACTGCTGGAATCTTGAATTAACGAAGATGGTGAAGAAGAATAGGAACTGTCAGAAGCTGTAACAGTTTCTCCTCCCACATCGCTTAACAGATCTCCGATCGTCAGGAGTGGCCCTCCTATTCCTCTCATCTTTATCTCGCTCTCTGGCTTCGTTTTATTGTCCATTTTATACGCACCGGACCCCGGTACGATGTCGTTGTAAACGATGCCAATTATCAAATTACAATATCCGGATATTCTCTGATATTTGAAAAAACCACAACTAGGGATATTATTTATGTTAGTCTTCGTTCAAGTCCCTATAATTAGATTTGGTAGTTTTTGTTGGTAAAAAGTTAAAAGTAGTGATATGTGTCATAAGAACATGAGTTTTTTCTCTATAAGTACTATTTATTTATTCATTTCTTTAATTTTTTTAATGTGTCAGAATATTTTTATAATTTATTAAAAAATATATTAGATGATTTTATTATATTATTATGTGAATAAGGTGGAACTATTAAATTATAATGGATTTTATATGAAAACGAATATGGCGTTAATCGGCGCTGGACCGACTTGATATGGCAAGAAGATTGATCGATCGATTACGGCGATTGACGCTATGTCGACGCGTGACGAGATGACAGTATTGACCGATGATGTGTCACGATCTTATTGGGCTAAAATTCTTATGTACTGTTGATCGGTGATGTGGCAGCATGTCAGTGGACCAAAAATTGTGTGTACGGTAAATGCATATACATGGGATTATTTACTATTCAAACCAAGTATCAGGCAAACCATGTTATCAGACAAATCGCATCGTTGATCGCCGATGACGACATGCAATCCTGAGCATCCGAACTGTTTTTAATCCAATGGTCACGATTCACTCAATGTATCTATAAAAAGGAGGCTCTCCCCCCCTAATTTGAGACCCCTGAATCTATTTTTAAGCTTAGATTTTTGTAATTCCTTCTCCATCTTATATTTTCTATGTATTTTAATAAATTTTTATTTTACCCCTAGTTAAAAAATGTGTAGCTAATTTTCTTTTAAGCTTGAGTTGAAGCTGAAGTCTTAACATGTTCCATAGGCTTTATTGGGTAAATTTATTTTTTCTTCCCCTTTAATATTTGTGGTTGTTTTGACTTTTCGTTGACAAATAGTAATAATCTTATCTAGATACCGCCCTGGTTAAACCGACACCCTAGTATAAGGTTATTATTATTCTAAGACGATGTTCTTAAGACCATATTTATTCGAGCTGGCTCAGGTGTAGAATCCCTTACGATTTAATTGATATTAATAAGGAATATTTAATACGAAGACGCTTGACATGCATCCAGATACCCAAGTGCTTTATCTCAATAGTTTCCAATTTAAGTTATTCATGTCATTCCAATTTAAATTCTAACATAGTTTAAATCAATTTCACCACAAATCCAACAATCTATTTAAGAAAATTAATTCTACACATAATTAAAATTAACCTACTCGTGGGATCGACACTCGTCACCGTTAATCTATTCTACAATAGATTCGTGCGCTTGCGAGTTCAATAAAATTTGCACAACAATGCGCTTAGCAAATCACCCACCAAAGCCCAAGACTAGAGCTTTCTACAATTACCTATGAACTAGAGTTTTCTAGATTTAGGCATTTAAGTCCTCTACATATTTATGTAACTTACTAGAATTCTCTAGATCTAGCAAACCCGCACCTATAAATATGGATGGGCACTCCTCATTTGCACAACACCCACAACACTACCATACCACTCAAAATACACACAACACACACAAACTCTCTACATCCCTGCAAATGTCTCTTGTAACATACTTTTAAGTGTGTAATACAATTACATTTGGCCATTATGCTCTTGCTTTTCCCAACATTTCCGCAAAGCATTGTTGCTTGGCTCGTTGAGAAGTTCAGAAAGGCTTATTTAGCGACTTGTGTGCTAGGAAGTCGCCTAAGTGCCGCATGGGATTACTGCGCAAAACTCTCATCCCGTAACAACCTTGTGGCCTTGTGCTGTGCAGATAAAGCCAACAACCTTGTTTCACCCAGTGCTGTGGATTCAAGCACCCTCATCTTCGGGTGCTAGTTATTATGAAAGTGTGCAATGCATTCATAGTTTAGCTATTATCAATATGAAAAACAAATTGTGCGCACTTTTAAAAGTTCCAAGAGAAAACTCATCATTTGAGACCTCTGGAATATAGAGAATTATCAAAAAATTAAAATAATAATATTAACTACTTGTTGACAACATAAAAGGCAACCAACACAGCATCGTAAAAATAGAGTTGTCGGGATGCCAACCAAATTATAATATCATAGAATGGAAAAAAAGAACTCGATCAGTTGTTGAGGACTGTCTTATGTCAGTCGAATATTGTTGTGCAAATTTTATTGAACTCGCAAGCGCATGAATCTATTGTAGAATAAATCAATGGTGAAGAGTGTCGATCCCACGAGGAGGTTGATTTTAATTGCGTGTAGAATTAATTTTCTTTAAATGGGTGGATGAATTTATGGTGAAAGGAATTTAAACTATGCTAGAATTTAAATTAAAATGGCAGGAATAAATTGAAATTGGAAACTATTGAGATAAAGACTTAAGATTCAGATCCGCATCAACACGCCCATGGCCAAATATTTTTATTAATACCAATTAAATCACGAGTGATTCCACACCATGAACCACGCCAAATAAATATGGTGCTATATTTATCGTTAAATAATAATAACCTTGTACTAGCGCTAACTGTACAGATTCTAGACAAGACTATTATTATTTGTCGACGAAAAGTCAAAACAACCACAAATATTAGAGGGGAAGAGAAAGTAAATTTACCAAATTAAGCCCATGGAACATGTTGAGACTTCACCTTCAACCCAAGCTTAAAAGAAAATTAGCTACTCATTTTGAACTAGGGGTAAAATGGGAATTTATTAAAATACGTAGAAAATACAAGAAGGAGAAGGAATTACAAAAATCTAAGCTTAGAAATGAATTCAGGGATATCAAATTAGGGGGGGGAAGCCCCCTTTTTATAGGTACATTGAGTGAATCATGACTATCGGATTAAAAACAGTTTGGACGCTCAGGATTGCGCCACGTCATCAGTCAACAGTCAACAGCCACTATTTGAACAGTAACACTATTTACACAGTTCACACGGTTTGACCACTATTTGCACAGTAAGCCGGTTTTTGCACAGTAAGGTATTCGTATCATACGTATGAATAGTTCCGTATATGTGAACAGTGACATTTTTCCTTTTATGCTCCTCCTAAGGTTTTCGACTGTCCTGAGTTCAAATGTGACGTCCGTTTTGCTGTCTGATCACTCGTTTATTGTGAAACGATCGTGATACCCCTAAAATATATAAAATAACTAATTATAATGAAACACACGTAATTAAATAACAAAATACTTAAATAAATAAAAATAACAATGTTAGTGAGACTTGAAGTGTAAAATGACGATTTTCTCCTTTATAACTATATACTTTCTAACACTCAACACACCCCCCAACCAGCTTATTGCTAGTCCCTAGCAAATAAAGCGAAGATAAAATTTCAAAACCAAATATATATATATATTTTTATAAAACACACGTGTTTATTCAATCAGATTAATGATAGCAATCAAATAAAAATACAAGCATTAACTCCAGTCTAAAGAAATATCACAACCACATCAACAATCCACATGCATCAGTCCAGTAGACTATAGTAATCAGGCCACTTTCAAGAATAACATGTCAAACCCCAGAATAGTGACACTCTCACAAAGAAATTAAACCCAATAAAAATTGTCACTACAATGAATGGTGTATAGAGAGAAAATAATATAGAAATACCACACACTCTCACCAATATGAAATAAATATGCCCACAGATTAGAAATAATACGACCTAAAAAAAATTACTAGACAACCCAATTTATTCTTTTTTTCTTTTTTTAATGCATCACTACATCTTAATAGCCCATATAACTAGCTTTTACTCGCACTATAGTTCTAAAATCAAGAAGGACTTTTATTAGACGTAACGTTGGATAGGGACATGGCTTAACAAATAAAGGAAAATAGTGAAACAAAAAATATATATTTTTGAGAAAAATTTCAAGAACTTTTGAAAATTACAAGATGCGTTTTGCTTATTTATCATATCAGATATCTTTTTTTTTCTCTTTTCTATTTTTTTATTTTATTTTATACGGCACAACTTTGTTGAATAAAATAATTATTTATCCTTTTCTCAAACATTAATAGGTTATGGAACTTGTATAATATCGTGTAATACTCCAAATCGGGTGGGTCGAATGATAAGTTAACAAAGAAAAGCCTTTTTTTTTTTAAGGCCTGCGCGGCTAACTATGGATATTTTACAAGAGGGATGGCTTGAAAGGCTCAAACGGATCAAAGATGGCCTTCCATCGCCTCTGTAGCTCTAAATAATCTTCCATATCTACTTGCCTTTTAGATGCAGAACACACTTTTTTTATTTCATTATTATTTTTTAAAGGATTGACGCAAAGGAAATTTAGAGATCAATCATAAACTGCTAAGCTGTATAAAGAGTGGGCAAAAAGGGTTACTCTCCAAGAAAAATTAATAGACTCAAAAACTCACTTGGAATTTATTATGACATGTGCATTCCTTCAAGCAACTCATATTTGTCCCCAACATCAACATGTAGAATAGTAAACATGGTGTAACATCACTCAAGACCAAAGATAATACAAATACTAAAATTCGAAAGTCATCATATCATCCAATATCAAAAACTCCCATCCAGTTTTCTTACAAACTGGCAAACATGGTCGTTTATAGTCATATTCCCGAGACTGTATCGTGCACGTTCTTTCTCGAATAATGGTCATAACTAGAGAATCGCTCTTTGTACATATCCACTGGGATGCGTTTCAAAAGACAAAAGGATATTATCCAATGACTCTTTATTCAAGCCATCCCTAATGAATTTAATCTTATTTTCCCTGTTATCAGACACCATTCCTAAAGAACATGGTTTTTTATTGCATATCGTTCTGGCACACTTATAACAAGCAACAGAAAGTCTTTTAGCTCGTCGTTTTCTCGCATAATTTCCTTTACCACAACTAGGTATGTATGCAATAAATTTAGGAGGCAACTCACCTGCCAAGCGTACTTTGGCTTCGATTAACCAGCGGATGTCAGCAGGTATGTCATTCTTCATAAGCAATCGCATGCGTTCGGATCGGGCTTTATAGATTGAAAAGAGTGCATTCTGAGGAAGCGGAATCGCTTTGTGAAGCTTTGCTAAAATCTCGCCTTTATCCATGCCTTCGCCTCTAATATCGCTTATTGCGGAAATCAAGTAACCGACTTGATTGTCACGGAGTACCGTTATCCGCCTCTTCACCGGGGTGACAAACTTAAACACACAAACAGAGAAACAAATTAAAACACACAAAGTAAATTAAAATCGTCCTCTTATCGAATTACCTCAAGCTCCAATTGCAGATCATAAATATCATCCTCTATTTATGTGAGTTGTCTTTCTAGATCTTTAACGTGGAATACTAACTCTGGAGGTTGTAGATCCCAGATAGGATGTAATTTACAAAATCGTATCTGCTTTCTGATATGAGTTTGGATACGTTGAAGTGTTCTAAGCATGTACAAGAGATATTGTCTCATGATTACAATGATAAGAGAAAACTATAATAGTTAAACAAACACACTTAAACAAAAATAATTTCAATCGGCAAAAGAATAATAAAAAGAAAGAAAAGAAATAAATCAAATCAAATCAGCGAAAAGAAGAAAAAAATCTCAATTCAAACTTGGTGGGTCACTCAGATTTATTTTGCTATCTTTTCCATGTGGTTGGTACTCTAGATATGGCTTTAATCTTTTACCATTAACTTTAAAAGTGACGTCGTTCTTTGGATCCTTAATTTAAATTGCCTCATGTGGAAAAAACAAGGAACAATAAACGGGCTGCACCATCGAGAACGAACTTACACGGAATAGTGCAAGCGAGAATTGAATAAAAGCACTTTCTCGACTGAGTGAAAAATTTTCTCATAATTTGCTTGTCGTGAAAGACTTTCATTCGTTGCTTGTAAATCTGGGTATTTTCGTACGCGTCATTGCGAATTTCTTTAAGTTTTGCCAGCTGTAATTGTCTTTTTGGGCTAGCTTTCTGCGCACGATGCTCGAGTTTTGTCGTAATTTTTATGATGGGCTGAGTTTCTTTTCTGATGGCACTAGTTGTTCAACTCTTGACTTCCATTTATTTGTGTCCATGGATGGTGCTGAGTCAAGTAGTGCATTGACCTCATCGATTGATCTGTCAATGTCAAAATCCAAACCAAAGTGAGTTAAACATGTTTGTAAAGGGTCATCACTAAGGTTTGAAAGAAAATTATTATCAACTAATGTTTCTATTAAATCCACATCAACAATTCCATCATCTGCATTGTGAGGTTGTTTGACAATGTTGAAGATATTGAGCTCCATGGTCATATTGCCAAATGACAACTGCATATTTCTAGTTCTGCATTGAATGTGAGCATCAGCAGTTGCCAAGAAAGGTCGACCTAGGATAATGGGGATGTGCTTCTTTGAATCTTGTACTGGCTGAGTGTCAATTACAATGAAATCAATAGGAAAATAAAACTTGTCTACCTGGATAAGCACATCCTCCACAATACCACGAGGTATTTTCGTGGATCGATCTGCAACCTGTAACACCACTGGAGTTGGGTGTAATTCGCCAAGTCCAAGTTTCACAAATACAGAGTAAGGCAACAGATTTACACTAGCTCCTAAATCCAACAAAGCATTCTCAATTGTGTGGTTCCCTATACTACATGAGATAGTGGAGCCCGGTCTCAGCATTTTGTAGGTATTTTATGTTGGAGTATAGAACTAACATTTTATGTTAAAAAGGCCTTTTTTCTGAACATGAATATTTCTCTTTTTAGTGCAAAGATCTTTAAGAAACTTGGCATAAGATGGCACTTGTTTTATAGCAAGTAAAGGATGTTAACAACACATTTGAAGATTTCAAAATCTCACTGTGGATTTTCCTTTTTCCCTTTAGTTAACCTCGAGGAAATGGAGCTTTAGGAATATACTCGTAGGTTGGTTTCTTCTTTCTCCTCAGTGATGGGTCTCGGTATTCACAGTACATATGAGTTGATTTGGCATCTCACTTTGTTATCGACTTCTTTCCTTTTCGTGAGTCATGACTTTGACCTCTCCATACTTGTGGTGAAGCTGGAACTTGCTTCATACCTTGTTTAGGGTTGAAACCTTTGGTTGACTTGGGAATTTGCCTTTTTCAACGGTCATGACCAAAGTTTGAACTGAAGAAGCAAGTTGTCCCACCATTTTCTCGATGTTTGAAATTGATTGGGCTTGTGAGTTGAAACCCGCCTTCATCTCATTTCGCAGTTCATCAATGGTGCGGTTCTGCTGCTCGATTCTAGAATTAGTGAGATTTTGATTACGGGCGTATCCTCCCGTAGTGCAGGTTGAGAGTGGTTTGGGTTTTGATTGTATGGTCTAAACGGTGGCTGAGAGGCTTGAGGAATTTGAGGAATTTGAGGAATTGGTGGAGGTGGAGCTGTTGGTTCATTTTGTTGGAATCCTTGAGACCATGAAAAATTGGGGTGGTCTCTCCATCCAGGATTGTATGTGTTTGAGTAAGGGTTGTAATTTGGTGGTTTTCTCATGACACCTATAGCATTGGCTTGATCTGAATATGAGTCATGGTCATGTGGCTCTGTTGATTTGGCAGTCGTCAATGATGCTATTTGTCGAGAAAGACCTTCGATTATTGCTTTAACTTCCTTGATTTCTGAGCTTGACTCACCAATGTTAACCTCATTCACTCCCTTAATTCTCCTGGTATTCCTGAGTGATCGACTACGTTGTTGGGAATTATCCGATTGTCGCTGGAAGAATTCCCAAATCTCTGATGCGCTTTTAGACATTAACTCTCCCCCACTGGTCGCCATTAGCCATTCTTGCACATGTGGCAATAATCCCTCCAAAAAGTATTGGCATTGGTGCCATTTCTCGTACCCATGATGTGGACACTTCAAGAGTAGCCCATTAAATCGCTCTCATGCTTCGAAAAACTGCTCGTCGTCTCTTTGGGTAAACTCTGAAATTTCCCTGCGAATAGCATTGGTTTTATGGACTGGAAAATATTTATTTAAAAATTTAGTTACCATTTGTTCCCATGATGTAATGCTATTAGTAGGCAATGTATTGAACCATGAACGAGCTCTATCCTTTAAAGAAAATGGGAATAATCTGAGTTTAATATCATCATCTAAAAAATTCTCGTATTTAAAAGTTTGACACATAGCATGAAAATCATTCAGGTGATTATATGGATCCTCATTTTCTAGGCCATAGAATGTTGGGAGACAATTTAGCACACTAGGTTTTAATTCAAAACTCCTAGCTGCTACATTTGGGTACCTTATGCATGATGTGCTCAAATTAGCTAAGGGACTAAAATGCAATGTGTTTGTGTGTGCGAAGTGTTTTTTTTCTAATTCTAGGTCTAAAGGCTCAAGATTAGGTGATAATAACCTTTGACCATGCATGCAAAGACTAAAATAAAAAAAAAATAAAAAAGAGGGAGAAATTACGATACTAACCTTGTCACGTTGTTACAATCTTACTATGAAAATAAACTCAATTGCTATAAGAAAAAGAAATTACGTGAAACAAATATTAACTAAAATTAAAATAAATTACAAAGAAATATAACAAGATAAACAAAATTAAATTACAAAGAAAAATGATAGGAAAATTAATTTACACAAATTTAAAGAAGAAAAAAAAAATTAAATTCTAACCTTAATTAAATTTTTTTTTTGTTTAAATGAGAAAAAGAAAAAAAAATTATAAGGAAATAAAAAACTAATTCTACGAATTAAAATACTTACCTCCCGACAGCCAAAACATTGTGCAATTTTATTGAACTCATGTGAATCTGTAAAATAGATCAAGGTGACAGTGTGTATCGATGAAAATGATTTTAATTGTGTGTAGAATTAATTTTCTTTAAATGGGTGGATGAATTTATGGTGAAAGGAATTTAAACTATGCTAGAATTTAAATTAAAATGGCATGAATAAATTAAAATTGGAAACTATTGAGATAAAACACTTGGGTATCTAGATCTGTATCAACATGCTCCATGTGCTAAATATTTCTTATTAATACCAATTAAATCATGAGGGAGGATTCCACACCTCATGAACCACGCTCAAATAAATATAATGCTAAGGGCTTATCGTGCCAAATAATAATAACCTTGTACTAGTGTCTTGGGTTTAACAGGCGGTATCTGACAAGACTATTATTATTGTCGAAAATCAAAACAACCACAAATATTAGGGGGAAGAGAAAGTAAATTTACCAAATTAAGCCCATGGAACATGTTGAGACTTCACCTTGACCCGAAAAAAGAAAATTAGCTACTCATTTTTGAACTAGGGGTAAAATGGGAATTTATTAAAATACGTAGAAAATACAAGAAGGAGAAGGAATTACAAAAATCTAAACTTAGAAATAAATTCAGGGATATCAAATTAGGGGGGGGAAGCCCCCGTTTTATAGGTACATTGAGTGAATCATGACTATCAGATTAAAAACAGTTTGGGCCTTCGAGTTTGCGCGTCATCGATCAACGGTCAACATCCACTATTTAACAGTATACTATTTGCAGTTCACGGTTTGACCACTATTTACGATGGCGGTTTTTGCACGATGGCCGGTTTTACGATAATCTTATTTATGCAGTGACATTTTTCCTTTTATGCTCCTCCTAAGGTTTTCGATTGTCCTGAGTTCAAATGTGACGTCCGTTTTGCTGTCTGATCACTCGTTTATTGTGAAACGATCGTGATACCCCTAAAATTCATAAAATAACTAATTATAATAAAACACACGTAATTAAATAACAAAATACTTAAATAAATAAAAATAGCAATGTTAGTGAGACTTGAAGTGTAAAATGACAATTTTCTCCTTTATAACTATATACTTTCTAGCACTCAACAAATATCACACAACTTAGATAAATCAAGAATTCAAAAAAACAATGAAAAATATTATTGTCAGGTCCTTGTTTCAATAAAAATTAACTAATTACTTCTAACAACTCAACTCTAACAAAGAACACGGTGGCACTAAGAATTCATTAAAGAACATTTGAATTGCCAGTCAGTCCAAATGAAATAAATAAGCAGGCTACTGTTATAGACTCTTTGTCTGTATTTTCCCCCAAGAATTTCACAAAACCAGAGGGTAGCATAAGACTCCAAGAATCATAAAGATGGAACTTACTGTAAATGCATGTAGTTCAAGCAAAACTTTCAAATATACAAATACTATAATCTAAATAAGAAAATAGTTTCAGTCTTCACCAACATATAGAAGAACAATTGCAGATTCGACTCCATTGAAACAAAAAGATAGATTAAAAAGTTTCTTAAAATATCACTGACTTGGAAACTGAGCAATCTTCAAGTTGCTTCACCATCTCCTGACTAGCCATTGTCCTCACTCTTTTAACTGCTTGTGCTTGACTAGCCTCAGTTATCTGCAAAAATGACAAAACTGTCAAAGTTAAAAAAAAAGTGGACAAAAACAAAATTTAAAACAACGACGACATAAAAGAGCATTTAATTTCTCAAAATTCTGGATACCCATATGATTAACTAAGATTCGAGACTCACCTGATCGAAGATTAAGCCTAGAGGAATAACACAACGCCACTGTGTTTGTGTAATGTAAGAAAACAAAGAATTTAGCAGAGTCGCTCTGCTGTTAAACGTGACTTCGTCGGGGGTATTTTATTTTATTTTATTTTTTATAAATTCACAGTTAAACATAGAGTTTTACCATTTGTATCATATAGGTTCCCATGAAAGTATCATGTATTGTCAAATTTTGTTAAGAATTCACCCATGAGGTAGAATGATAGATATAATTGGACAGGTCCATCGTACTATTTTATTGTTTGTCTCATATAACTCTATAAAGTTAAATTTACTTGAGGTGAGATTTATCATTTTACAAATATCAAATATAATTTAATAGTTCCACCTTATTCACATAATAATATAGTAAAATCATCTAACATATTTTTAATAAATTATAAAAATATTCTGACACATTAAAAAAATTAAAGAGATGAATAAATAAATAGTACTTATAGAGCAAAAACTCACGTTCTTACGACGCATATCACTATTTTTAGTTTTTGACCAAGAGAAACTACCAAATCTAATTATAGGGACTTGAACGAAGACTAACATAAATAGTATCCCTATTTGTGTTTTTTTTTCAAATATCAGAGAGTATCCAGATGTTGTAATTTGATAATTGGCATCGTTTACAACGACATTGTACCGGGGTCCGGTGCGTGTAAAATGGACAATAAAACGAAGCCAGAGAGCGAGATAAAGATGAGAGGAATAGGAAGGCCACTCCTGACGATCGGAGATCTGTTAAGCGATGTGGGAGGAGAAACCTTTACAGCTTCTGACAGTTCCCATTCTTCTTCACCATCTTCGTTAATTCAAGATTCCAGCAGTACCCCTTATTTATTGGAGCTTACCAAGCTTTTTCAGGTTCTCTTCTTCATCTCTATTTTCATGTTCGTTTTCGTTTCAAAGTTTATTTTTTTCCCCACCTTGTCTGATATTGCGAGTCCCTAGCAAATTAAGTGAAGATAAAATTCAAACCTAAAAATTCAATCAGATTAATGATAACGATCAAATAAAAGTATAAGCATTATCTCAAGTCTAAAGAAACATCACACCTATGTTAACCATCCACATGCATCAGTCCAGTAGACTTTGTAATAACTATAGTAATCAGGCCACTTTAAAAAATGACATGTTAAACCCCAAAATCTCACCGGTAGTAGTGACACTCTCATAAAGAAATTAAACCCAATAAAAATTGTCACTACAATGATTGGTAAATTGAGAGAAAATAATAAAGAAATATCACACACTCTCACCAAAATGAAAGAAATATGCCCATATCTTAGAAATAATACGATCTCAAATAAAGTACTAGTCAACCCAATGTATTCATTTTTTTCTTTTTTTTTTTAATGCATCACTACATCTTAATAGCCATTATAACTAGCTTTTACTTCAGACTATAGTTCCCTAAAATCAAGAAGGACTTTTATTAGGACGCAACGTAGGCTAGGGATAAGGCTAACAAAGAAAGAGAAATAGGGAAACAAAATATATATGTTTGAGATAAAGTACGAGAACTTTTAGAAATTACAAGATGCATTTTGCTTATTTATTGTTATTGTATATCTTTCTCTTCTTTTTTTCCTCTCTTTTTTTTCTTTTTTTTTCTTTTTTTTATTTTTTTTGGTATGGCGCAACTTTGTTGAACAAAATTATTATTTATACTTTTTCTCAAACATGAATAGGTGATGGAACTTGTAAGATATCGGGTAATACTCCAAATTGGAGTGAGTCAGGATAATAAGTTAACAAATAAAAGGTTTTTTTTTAATAAATAAAATGCTCAAAATGGCTAACTATGGATATTGCACAATAAGGATGGCTATAAGGGCTCAAACGGATCAAAGATGACCTTCGATCGTCTCTTAGAGCTCTAAATAATCTTTTATATTTACTAGTTAGGTGGGTCTTTAGATGGAGCAACACACATTTTTTTTCTTTTTTTTTAAAGGTTGACTCTGAGGAAATCTAGAGATCATATATAAAATAATAGCTGCTAAGTTGTATGAAGAATGAGCAAAAAAGGTTACTCTCCAAGAAAATTAATAGGCTCAAAAAACTCACTTTGAATTTATTATGACATGTGCATTCCTTCAAGTAACTCATATTTGTCTCCAACATCAACATGTAGAATAACAAATATGGTGTAACGTTATTCAAGACTAAAGATAATACAAATACTAAAATTTGAAAGTCATCATATTATCCAATGTCAAAAACTCACACAAAATTAAAATTTTTTTTTGATTTTTTTTAAACGAAATTCTATCCCCCAACCTATTCTAAATATAAAAAGAAAACATACATGCAGAAAAATGAAAAATTATGCAGAAAAATTAATTAGATGATAGAAAAGAAAAATGTCTGAATTTTTTTTTTACTAAGAAGATACGTTTCGAGAGTTACTACACTCCATATTCAGCCATCTTCAACTTAAAAACTTGAAAATGTATATTTATAAAGGAGAAGTCAAAAAGAAAAGTTAGAAAGAACACATAAATTTTTTTTTGTTTTGTTTTTTTTTTATTTTTTTTATTTTTTTACTTCAAACTAAGAAGATGCGTTTCTATAGTAACTACACTTTATATCCAGCCATCTTCTACTTAAAAAGTTAGTCACGATTAGTTCTACAACAAAAAATTAGTAAAAACTTAACTAACATTCCACAATTGTCAACTATTCCCTCCCCCCAACGAGAACGAAACATTGTCCTCAATGTTTGAAAGGAAAGAAGTAGAGTTTAGAAAACATCACCTGAGTGTTGCAACACAGAAGAAGATATTTACAAGCGGAGAGTTAAATCTAATTTGCACTTCTTACTGTGGCTACTGTTACCATCATTATTTGAACATTCCAACACAATGGTCCTGTGATCTGGCTCTGGTTGATAAACTTGTAACAGATCAAGTAGCGCATTAGCAATGTGTGCACAAATAAAAACTTTTTCCACTGAGGAAGGAATGAAATAATTTTTTATTGCATAGTTAAGAAACGCGATAAAGACATCATAAAAATTATTGACATTTAACAAATTGATGGGTTTCTGATGGTTGTTCAGATGGGCCCAAGATCGCCTGGAAGGAAAATAAAAGCATCGGCATGATTTACCATTTCAATTATTCATTCCTGCATACCTGAGACGACTAACTCTTCTCCAGTTGGTGAATTAGACAAACAGCCCAAAGTTTTGAGAATTGTTGGGACAATGCCTAACACTTGGCTCCCTCTGACATAAGCAGCTTCTGAGACCATTTTGGATAACCCTCGGTCACCTCTTCCATGCACCAAGCGCAATTTTCTCTCTGTTATTCTTAGACCAAGATCTATGGCTGCCTCTACGAACTCTTTATGTTTGCCATAGTTAAACCCAGAGAGCACACAAATGTTCTTGAATTGTTTACTGGGAGTGGCTGCCATTAAGATATTGCTAAAAAATAATTGTGAGTGCTCAACAAAAAAAAATCTTATTTAAAGACCTTGGTGACAGTCGGTGTCAATTAACTCGTAAGGCACATGGCTCAAAAGTCAAAAAGAAAAAAACAAATAATATTATTAAAAACAATAATGCAATTGATAAAACAACAGTGAAATAAAAGAACAGAGAGGTAAAAGGATATTTACAGATAGTTGTGATTGCTGCTCATATCTTCCTCTGGTTTTATGTCAAGAAATGGCTTGAACGCTGTTGTGCAAATTTTAATGAACTTCATGGCTGAATCTGTAGAATAGATCAATGGTGACAGTGTCGATCCGAGGAGGTTGATTTTAATTGTGTGCGAATTAATTTTCTTTAATGGGTGAGTTGGATTTGTGATGAAATTAATTTAAACTATCTTTGGAAATTAAATTGGAATAGCATGAATAAATTAAGCTGAAACTATTGAAATAAAAGCACTTGGGTATCCGGATCTGCGTCAGCGTCTCCATGGGCTAAATATTCCATATTAATACCAATTAAATCATGAGGATTACACCTCATGAACCACGCTTCAAATAAATATGGTGCTAAGGGCTTATCGTGCCAAATAATAATAACCTTGTCTTAGGGTCTTGGGTTTAAGGTGTCTGAGACTATTGTGTTGTCGTGAAAAATCAAAACAACCACAAATATTAGAGAATAGAAAATAAATTTACCAAATAAAGCCCATGGAACATGTTGAGAGGCATGACCCAACTTAAAAGAAAATTAGCTACTCATTTTTGAACTAGGGTAAAATGGGAATTTATTAAAATACATAGAAAATACAAGAAAGAGAAGGAATTACAAAATCTAAGCTTAGAAATGAATTCGGGGCTATCAAATTAGAAGCCCCTTTTATAAATACGTTGGTGAATCATGACCATCGGATTAAAAAAGCAGTTTGGGCCTCGAGATTGCGCCCGTCGTGATCAACGATCAGCAATATTTGAGCAGTAATCTGTTTGCACAGTTCGCACGGTTTGACCACTGCCTGATCGCGGTTTTGCCGATAATACTATTTACCTGATTCGCGGTTTGACAGCTATTTACCGATGGGTTTTTTCGTAATGAGCGATCTTATACGTATGAATCTTAGTATATGTGAGCAGTGACATTTTCCTTTTATGCTCCTCCAAAGTTTTCGATCGTCCACGAGTTCAAATGTGACGTCCGTTTCTTTGTCGATCACTAGTTCGTTGTGAAACAATCGTGATACCCACAAAATACATAAAATAACTAATTATAATGAAACACGTAATTAAATAACAAAATACTTAAATAAATAAAAATAACAATGTTAGTGAGACTTGAAGTGTAAAATGACGATTTTCTCCTTTATAAATATACACTTTCTGTATTTCAACCTTTTACGGCAGAACATTGCTGGTCACAACGAATAGCGAATAAAATTCAAACCAAATTTTTTTTTTACGTGTTTATTGATCAGTTAATGATAGCGATCGAAAGAAAGTCAAGTATTATCTCGGTCTAAAGAAATATCACAACCACATCAACAATCCACGTACATCGATCCGGTAGACTATAGTAATCGTGCCACTTTTCGAATAACATGTCAAACCCCAAAATCTCACCAAGTAGTAGTGACACTCTCACAAAGAAATTAAACCCAATAAAATTGTCACTGATGAATGGTGAATTGAGAAAATAATATAGAAATACCACACACTCTCACCAAGATGAAAGAAATATGCCACACTTAGAAATAATCTGACCTCAAATAAATTACTAGTCAACCCAATTTTTTTTTTTTTTTAATGCATCACTAGATCTTAATAGCCCATATAACTAGCTTTTACTTCAGATTATAGTTCTCTAAAATCAAGAAGGACTTTTATTAGGACGTAACGTAGGCTAGGGACATGGCTTAACAAAGAAAGGAAAATAGGGAAACAAAATATATATGTGTTTGAGAAAAGTTCAAGAACTTTTGAAAATTACAAGATGCATTTCGCTTATTTATTGCTATTGTATATCTTTTTTTTTTTTTTTTTTTTTGAATTTTTTTTTATGGCACAACTTTGTTGAATAAAATAATTATTTATCCTTTTTCTCAAACATGAATAGGTGATGGAACTTGTATAACATCGGGTAATACTCCGGGTGGAGTGGGTCGGGATGATAAGTTAATAAAGAAATTTTTATTTTTTTTTATTTTGGGCTCAAAATGGCTAACTATGGATATTTTACTGATGGGATGGCTAGAAAAGGCTCAAACGGATCAAAAATGGCCTTATCGTCTCTTGAGCTCTAAATAATCTTCCATATCTACTAGTTAGGTGGGCCTTTAGATGCAAAGACACATTTTTTTTTTAAAGGGTTGACTTAAAGAAATCTAGAGATCGTGTATAAAATAATAAAGCTAAATTGCATGAATAATGGGCAAAAGGGTTACTCTCCAAGAAAAATTAATAGGCTCAAAACTCACTTGGAATTTATTTTGACATATGCATTCCTTCAAGCAACTCATGTTGTCCCAACATCAACGTATAGAATAGCAAACATGGTGTAACATCACCCAAGAAAAGGTCGGTAGGGATAATGGGATGTCGGTTGAGTGTCAATTACAATGAAATCAACAGGAAAATAAAACTTGTCTACACAGAATAAACACGTCCTCCACAATACCACGAGGATTTTAGTGGACCGATCTATGTTGTAACACTGAGTTGGGTGTAATTCTCCAGGTCAGTTTCACAAATCTGAGTAAGGCAACAGATTTACACTAGCTCCTAAATCCAACAAAGCATTACCGATTGTGTGGTTCCTATACTACGTGAGATAGTGGGGAGCACGGATCTTTAATTTTAGAGGCATTTTATGTTGGAGTATAGAATTAACATTTTCTGTTAAAAAGCCTTTTTACGAACATGAATATTTCTCTTTTTAGTGCATAGATCTTTAAGAAACTTGGCATCTGATGGCACTTGTTTTATAACTTCAAGCAAAGGGATGTTAACACACTTGTTTGAAGATTTCAAAAATCTCACTGTGGATTTTCCTTTCTTCCTTTAGCTAACCTCACGAGGAAATGGAGCTTTAGGAACATATTCTCGGGTTGGTTTCCTCTTTCTCCTTTGGTGATGAATCCTCAACATTCACGGTACAATCGAGTTGATTTTGGCATCTCCACTGTTGTCAACTTCTTTCCCTTTTCAAGGTCATTCTTGCTTTGACCTCTCCATGATGTTGTGGTGGTATGCTTGTTCACTCCTTTAGGGTTGAACTTTGGTTGACTTGGGAATTTTCCTTTCTCAGCGGTCATTGTCAAGGTTTGAACTGAAGAAAGCAAGTTGTCTACCATTTTCTCGAGGTTTGAAATTGATTGAGCTTGTGAGTTGAAGCCCGCCCTCGTACCGATTCGCGGTTCATCATCAATGGTGATTCTGTTGCTCGATTAGAATGAGTAAATTCTTGAAATTGGAATGTATCCTCCGTAGTGCAGGTTGAGAGTGGTTTGGGTTTTGATTGTATGGTCTAAATGGTGGTGAGAGGCTTGAGGAATTTGAGGAATTGGTGGAGGTGGGTGTTGGTTCGTTTGTTGGAATCCTTGAGACCATGAAAAAATTGGGGTGATCTCTCCATCCGAGGTTGTATGTGTTGGAGTATGGGTTGTAATTTGATGGTTTTCTCATGACTCTATGGCATTGACTTGATCGAATATGAGTCGTGGTCATGTGGTTCTGTTGAGTTGGGTACATGTTAATGATCTTATTAAATCGAGAAAGGCCTTGACCATCTCTTTGACTTCTTTAATTCACGAGCTTGACTCGCGTGAACCTCATTAACTCCTTAATTCTCAGGTATTTACGGTGATCGACTCGTTGTTGGGAATTATCCGATTAGTGGAAGAATTCCCAAATCTCGATCGCTTTTGGACATTAACTTCTCCTCCTTAGCCATTCTTGCACATGTGGCAATAATCCTCAAAAGTATTGGCATTGGTGCCATTTCTCGTACCATGATGTGGACACTTGAGTAGCCCATTGAATCGCTCCATGCTTGAAAAATTGCTAAATCGTCTCTTTGGGTAAATTAAATTTCCTGCGAATAGCATTGGTTTTATGAGCTGGGAAATATTTATTTAAAAATTTAGTTACCATTTGTTCCCATGATGTAATGCTATTAGCGAGCAATGTATTAAACCATGAGCAGGCTCTATCCTTTAAAGAAAATGGGAATAATCTAAGTTTAACATCATCATCGAAAAATTCTCATATTTAAAAGTCGACGGATAGCATGAAATCATTCGGATGATTATATGGGTCCTCATTTTCTAGGCCATAAAATGTAGGGAGACAATTTAGCACACTAGGTTTTAATTGAAACTCCTAGCAGCTACATTTGGGTATCTGATGCATGATGTGCTCAAATTTGCTAAGGGACTAAAATAGTCCTTAAATGGCCTCTCTTGTGGTTCTGGTTGTTGGTTTTGTAAATCCATGTCAAATTGCTTTTTAAATGCGATGTGTTTATGTGTGCGAAGTGTTTTTTCTAATTCAAGGTCTAAAGGCTCAAGATTAGGTGATAATGACCTTCGACCATGCATACAAAGAACAAAATAAATGAAAATAAAACAAATAAAAATAAAGAGGAGGGAGAAATTACGATACTAACCTTGTCACGTTGTTATAACTTTATTATGAAAACACACTCAATTGCTATAAGAAAAAGAAATTACGTGAAACAAATATTAACTAAAATTAAAATAAATTACAAAGAAAGATAACAAGATAAACAAAATTAAATTACAAAGAAAATGATGGGAAAATTAAATTACACAAATTTAAAGAAGAGAAAATGAAATTCTAACCTTAATTTCTTTTTTTTTTTAAATGAGAAAAGGAAAAAAAATACAAGAAAACAAAAAAACAAAAAAAAATAATAATAAATAAAAAACTAATTCAACGAATTAAAATACTTACCTCTCCAAAACTTGTGCAAATTTTAATGAACTACATGGCCTTGAATCTATTGTAGAATAGATCAATAGTGACGAGTGTCGATCCCACGAGGAGGTTGATTTTAATTGTGTGCAGAATTAATTTTCTTTAATGGGTGAGTTGGATTTGTGATGAAATTAATTTAAACTATGCTGGAAATTAAATTGGAATAGCATGAATAAATTAAACTGGAAACTATTGAAATAAAGCACTTGGGTATCCGGATCTGCATCAACATGCTCCATGGGCTAAATATTCCATATTAATACCAATTAAATCATGAGGGGGGATTCCACACCTCATGAACCACGCTCAAATAAATATGGTGCTAAGGGCTTATCGTGCCAAATAATAATAACCTTGTACTTAGGGTCTTGGGTTTAGCAGGTATCTGACAGTGTGTTGTCGACAACCACAAATATTAGAGGGAATAGAAAATAAATTTACCAAATAAAGCCCATGGAACATGTTGAGGCTTCACCTTGACCCAAGCTTAAAAGAAAATTAGCTACTCATTTTTTAACTAGGGGTAAAATGAGAATTTATTAAAATACATAGAAAATACAAGAAAGAGAAGGAATTACAAAAATCTAAGCTTAGAAATGAATTCA
The DNA here is from genome assembly GCA_030449925.1 of Citropsis articulata. Lineage (NCBI taxonomy): Eukaryota > Viridiplantae > Streptophyta > Magnoliopsida > Sapindales > Rutaceae > Citropsis > Citropsis articulata. The sequence continues at coordinate 5,788,375 of JASUUH010000227.1, read as the reverse complement.
GGGCTATCAAATTAAGGGGGGAGCCCCCTTTTTATAGATACATGGAGTGAATCATGACCATCGGATTAAAAACAGTTTGGGCCTTCGAGTTGCGCGTCATCGATCAACGATCCATGACCACTATTTGAGCGATACTATTTACACAGTTCACACGGTTTGACCACTATTTGCACAGTAAACGGTTTTTGCAGAATACTATTTACGCGATTCACACGGTTTGCCATTCTTATTGCGATAGGTTTTGCGTAGTCTAACGATCTTATCACGTATGAATAGTTAAAATATGTGAAACGATGACATTTTCCTTTTATGCTCCTCCTAAAGTTTTCGATCGTCCTGAGTTCAAATGTGACGTCCGTTTTGCTGTCTGATCACTCGTTCATTGTGAAACAATCGTGATACCCCTAAAATATATAAAATAACTAATTATAATGAAACACACGTAATTAAATAACAAAATACTTAAATAAATAAAAATAACAATGTTAGTGAGACTTGAAGTGTAAAATGACGATTTTCTCCTTTATAAATATACACTTTCTAACACTCAACAAACGCCCTCTATAGGTTGAGGATAGGCTTCCCATCCAGTTTTCTTACAAACTGGCAAATATGGTCGTTTATAGTCAGATTCCCGAGACTGTATCGTGCACGTTTTTTCTCGAATAATGGCCATAACTAGAGAATTGCACTTTGCGCATATCCACTGAGTTGCGTTTCAAGAGACAAAAGGATATTATCAAATGACGCTTTATTCAAGCTATCCCTAATTAATTGAATCTTATCTTACCTGTTATCAGAGACCATTCCTAAAGAGCATGGTTTTTTATTGCATATCGTTCTGGCACACTTATGACAAGCAACAGAAAGTCTTCGAGCTCGTCGTTTTCTCGCATAATTTTCTTTACCACAACCAGGTATATATGCAATAAATTTGGGAGGTAACTCACTTGCTAAGCGAATTTTTGCCTCGATTAACCAACGGATGTCAGCAGGGATGTTATTCTTCATAAGCAATCGCATGCATTCGGACCAAGCTTTATAAATTGAAATGAGGGCATTCTGAGGAAGTAAAGGGAATCGTTTGTGAAGCTTTTCTAAAATCTCATCTCTGTCCATACCTTCGTCTCAGAATATTATTTATTGTGGGAAATGTAGCACTTGATTGTCATGCAGTCACTTATCCAGCCACAGGGTGACAAACTTAATCACACAAAGCAAACTAAAACACACAAATAGAGAAATAAATTAAAACACACAAAACAAATTAAAATCGTCCTCTTATTGAATTTACCTCAAACTCTAATTGAGTGTTGTAGACACTTCTCTCAATTTCTCTGAGTTGGCTTTCTAAATCCTCAATATGGGCGACTAACTCTGGTGGTTACAAAACCCAAATACGAGATGTTTTACAAAATCGTATATGCTTTCTGAGATGAGTTTGGATACGTTGAAGTGTTCTAAGCATGTACAAGAAGTATTGTCTCATGAATAAAATGATAAGAGAAAACTATAATGGTTAAACAAACACACTTAAACAAAAATAATTTCAATCAGTAAAAGAATAATAAAAAGAAAGAAAAGAAATAAATCAAATCAAATCCCCGAAAAGAAAAGTCTAAATTCAAACTTGGTGTGTCACTCAGATTTATTTCGCTGTCCTTTCCATATGGTTGATACACTAGATATGGTTTTAATCTTTGACTATTTACTTTAAAAGTTGCACCATTCTTTGGATCTTTAATTTCAATTGTCCCATATGGAAAAACAGTGTGAACAATAAATGGGCCAAACCATTGAGAACGTAACTTACCTGAGAATAGGTGCAAGCGAGAATTAAATAAAAACACTTTCTGACCTGGGGTGAAAGATTTTCTCATAATTTACTTGTCGTGAAAGACTTTCATTCGTTGCCTGTAAATCTTAGCATTTTAGTATGGGTCATTGCGAATTTCTTCAAGTTCTACCAGTTGTAATCTTTTTTCCGAGCCAGCTTGCTGCATGTCAAAATTGAATTTCTTGATGGCCCAGTACACACGATACTAAAGTTCAACATGTAGGTGGCATGCTTTTCCATACACTAGCCTGTAGGGTGACATCCCAATCGAGGTCTTGAAAGCCGTTCTATATGCCCATAATGTATCATCTAGTCTCAACGACCAATTTTTTCTGTCGGGTCTCACCGTCTTTTCTAAAATGTGCTTTATTTCTCGATTGGAGATCTCAACTTGGCCACTAGTTTGTGGATGATATGGGGTCGACACTTTATGAGTGACCGAGTACTTTGTCAAAAGTGTTTTGAATGATTTATTGCAAAAGTGGGCACCACCATCACTGATTATTGGTTGAGGGAATCCAAAGCGTGAAACAATGTTGCTTTTCAAAAACCCTATCACCATTTTGTGATCATTGGTCCTACATGGAATTGCCTTTACCCATTTCGAAACATAATCAACAGCAACCAATATATATTGATGGCCAAAAGATGGGGGAAATAGTCCCATGAAATCGATACCCCATACATAAAAAATTTCAACCACTAAAATGGGATTTAGTGGCATCATATTCCTTTGTGTAATGCTCTCCATTCGTTGACATCTATCACATGAAGAACAAAAGGTGTAAAAATCTCGAAATATAGTTGGCCAATAGAAACCACATTGTAAAATTTTTGTAGCTGTTTTCTTAGCACTGAAATGGCCTCCACAAGCTTGTTCTTGGCAGAAAGAAAAGATGTTCTGAAATTCATTTTTGGGACGCATCGTCTAACAATTTTATCTGCACAATACTTAAATAGATACGGATCATCCCAAAAGAAATTCTTTATTTCCGCAAAGAATTTGGCCTTGTCCTGCTTAGTTCAATGCTCTGGAAGTTGACCTATAACAATATAATTAACAATATCAGCATACCATGGTACTAATTCCGCACTCATTAATTATTCATCCGGAAATGACTCATTCAAGTGTAAAGGTTCCATAGTTGTGTCAAAATGGAGACGAGAAAGATGATCAGCCACAATATTTTCTGTTCCTTTCTTATCTTTGAATTCTAAGTCAAATTCCTGCAAAAGTACACCCAACGAATTAGTCTAGCTTTTGCATCTTTCTTTATAAGAAGATATTTAAGAGTAGCATGATCTGTGAATATAATTATTTTACAACCAATGAGATAAGATCGAAATTTTTCTAATGCAAATATTACTACTAGCATTTCTTTTTCAATAGTTGAATAGTTCAACTGTTCATCATTCAATGTCATACTAGCATAGTAAATCACATGGGGAATTCGATCAACTATTTATCGTAATACTGCTCCTACTGCATAATCAGATGCATCACACATAAGCTCAAATGACAAGTTCCAATTTGGGGGCTGAATGATGGGTGATGATGTCAACAACTGCTTTAACTTTTCAAATGCCACAAGACATGAATCATCAAAGACAAAAGGTACATCATTAGCAAGCAGATTGCATAAGAGTTTAGAAACTTTGCTAAAATCTTTAATGAGACGTTTATAAAAACCAGCATGCCCAAGGAAAGATCTTACTTCTCTGACTGTTTTAGGTGGAGGAAGATTAGAAATGAGATCCACCTTCGCTTTATCAACCTCAATACATTTACTTGAAATGATGTGACCGAGAACAATACCTTGTTTAACCATAAAATGACATTTCTCCCAATTCAAGACTAAATTCTTCTCTATATATTTCTGCAGAACTAGTGTTACATGATATAAACATTGATCAAATGAATCTCTAAAAATAGAAAAATCATCCATAAAGACCTCAAGGAATCGTTCAACCATATCAGAAAAAATACTTAACATTCATCGTTGAAATGTAGCAGGTGCATTACATAGTCTAAATGACTTTTTCTTATATGCAAAAATATCAAAAGGGCAAGTGAAGGTGGTCTTTTCTTGATCTTTTGGTGCTATAGGAATCTGATTGTATCCTGAGTAGCCATCTAGAAAGTAATAAATTCATGGCCTACTAATCTATCAAGCATTTGATCGATGAATGGTAAAGGAAAATGGTCTTTACATGTGACAGAATTCAGCTCTAACAACCTCTTTCATGTTAGGATTTAACCGACGTTGCATTTCCCTAGTAGATTTAGCATTTTCATCAAGGTGAATGTAATGCATACAGTCTACTGGGTTCATACATTTTATGTCCGCTATAGTCTATCCTAATGCTTCTTTGTGCTCTTTTAAAAACATCCAACAACTTACTTTTTTGTTCATCATTGAGGGAGGAAAAGATGATTACTAGCAAAGTGCTTTCTTCTCCCAGGAATGCGTATTCCAAAATGTTGGGTAATGGCTTGAGCTCGAATTTTGGTGGTGATTCTGATGATGGGCTGAGTTTATTTTCTAATGGCACTAGTTGTTCAACTCTTGACTTCCATTTATTAGTGTCCATGGATAGTGCTGAGTCAAGCATGGTGTTGACCTCATCGATTGATCTGTCAATATTAAAATCCAAACCAAAGTGAGTTAAACATGTTTGTAAATGGTCATTGTTGTGCAAATTTTATTGAACTCGCAAGCGCACGAATCTATTGTAGAATAGATCAATGGTGACGAGTGTCGATCCCACGAGGAGGTTGATTTTAATTGTGTGTAGAATTAATTTTCTTTAATTGGGTTTGTTGGATTTGTGATGAAATTGATTTAAACTATGCTAGAATTTAAATTGAGACTATCATAGAAATTAAATTACAATGGCAGGAATAAATTAAACTGGAAACTATTGAAATAAAGCACTTGGGTATCGGGATGCGCATCAGCGTACTCCATGGGCTAAATATTCTATATTAATGAATTAAATCATGAGGGATTCCACCTCATGAACCAGCTCAAATAAGTATGGTGCTAAGAACTTATCGTCTTAGAATAATAATAACCTTGTCTAGGGTCTTGGGTTTAACCGGTGATGTCTGAACAAGACTATTATTATTGTCGACGAAAATCAAAACAACCACAAATATTAGAGGGAAAAGAAAATAAATTTACGAAATAAAGCCCATGGAACATGTTGAGACTTCACTTCAACTTAAAGTAAATTAGCTACTCGTATTTGAACTAGGGGTAAAATGGAAATTTATTAAAATCGTGAAAATACAAGAAGAGAAGAATTACAAAATCTAAGCTTAGAAATGAATTCGAGGATATCAAATTAGAAGCCCCTTTTATAAATACATTGAGTGAATCATGACCATCGGATTAAAAGCAGTTTGGGCCTTCGAGGATTGCGCCACGTCATCGATCGGCAGTCAACGACCACTATTTGAGCAGTATCTATTTACACGATTCGCACGGTTTGACCACTATTTGCACAATGACCGGTTTTACCGATAATACTATTTACAGTTCGCGGTTTGACCTTATTTACGATGATAGCGGTTTTTGCCGATGTATTTATTTATACGATCTGAAACGATCTTATCGTATGAATAGTTAGTATATGTGAGCGGTGACATTTTCCTTTTATGCTCCTCCAAAAGATTTCGATCTTCATGAGTTCAAATGTGACGTCCGTTTTGCTGTCTGATCACTCGTTCATTGAGAAACAATCGTGATACCCCTAAAAAACATAAAATAACTAATAATAATGAAACACACGTAATTAAAAAACAAAATACTTAAATAAATAAAAATAACAATGTTAGTGAGACTTGAGTGTAAAATGCGATTTTCTCCTTTATAAATATACACTTTCTAACACTCAACACAGAACATTGCTGGTCACAGCAAATAAAGCGAAGATAAAATTCAAAACCAAAATTTTTATTATTTTTTTTTTATTATTTTTAAAAACACGTGTTTATTCAATCAGATTAATGTTTGCAATCAAGAAAAGTACAAGTATTATCTCGGGTCTAAGAAATATCCACACGCAATCCACATCGTGATCCGGACTATAATAATCAAGCCACTTTCGAAGGTGACATGTCAAACCCAATCTCACGGTAGTAGTGACATGAAAATTAAACCCGATAAAATTGTCACTTCTGATGAATGGTGAATTGAGAAAATAAAATAGAAATATCACACACTCACCAAGATGAAGAAATATCTTGAACTTAGAAATAGTACGATCTCAAATAAAATACTAGTCAACCCAATATTATTCTTTTTTTTTTATATTATTTAATGCATCACTACCTCTTAATAGCCCATATAACTAGCTTTTACTTCAGACTATAGTTCTCTAAAATCAAGAAGGACTTTTATTAGGACGTAACGTAGGCTAGGGACATGGCTAACAAAGAAAGAAAAATAGGGAAACAAAATATATATGTTTGAGAAAAAGTTCAAGAATTTTTGAAAATTACAAGATGCATTTCGCTTATTTATTGCTATTGTATATCTTTTTTTTTTCTTCTTTTTTTTTTTTTTTGAATTTTTTTTTTATATGGCACAACTTTGTTGAACAAAATAATTATTTATCCTTTTTCTCAAACATGAATAGGTGATGGAACTTGTATAATATCGGGTAATACTCCAAATTGGAGTGGGTCAGGATGATAAGTTAACAAAGAAAAGGCTTCTTTTTTTTTTTTTTTTTTTAAGGCTCAAAAAGGCTAACTATGGATATTTCTGATGGGGATGGCTAGAAAGGCTCAAAGATTAAAATGGCCTTCCATCGTCTCTTGAGCTCTAAATAATCTTATCTCTTAGTTAGGTGGGCACTAGAAAGCGGACAACACGTTTTTTTTTTTTTATTAGGGATTGACTCAGAAATCTGAGATCATGTATAAAATAATAAACTAAAATTTGTATAAAGAATGGGCAAAAATGGTTACTCTCAAGAAAAATTAATAGGCTCAAAGCTCACTTGGAATTTATTTTGACATGTGCGTTCTTGACATATTTGTCACAACATCAACATGTAGAATAGTAAACATGGTGTAACATCACTCGAGACCAAAGATAATACAAATCTTAAAATTCGAGTAATCATATCATCGATATCAAAACTCACACAAATTACCAAATATATTTTTTTAACGAAATTCTACCCCAACCTATTACAAACATAAAAAGAAAACATACATGTAGAAAAATTAAAGAAAAATGTCTGAATTTTTTTTTTTTTTATAAAGAAGATCGTTCTAGAGTAACTACACATATTCACCATCTTCGACTCAAAACGTGAAAATGATATTTATAAAGGAGAAGTCAAAAGAAAAGTTAAGAAAAACATAATAATAATTTTTTTTTTACTAAGAAGATCGTTTCTAGAGTAACTACACTCATATTGACCATCTTATTCAAAATGGTTCTACAACAAAAATTAGTAAAAACTTAACCAATATTGCCTGATTGTCAACTATTCCTCACGACTGAATGAAACATTGTCTCGATGTTTGAAAGGAAAAGAAGTAGAGTTTAGAAGACATCACAGGTGCAACACGAAGAAAATATTTACAAGCGGAGAGTTAAATCTAATTTGTACTTAACTACTGCATTCTGTTACACCATCGTTATTTGAACATTCCAACAGCGGTCACAGGATGCATCTGCGATTGATAAACATAACGGATCAAGTAGCTCATTAGCGATATGTGCACAAATAAAGACTTTTTTAGCGAGGAAGGAATGAAATAGGTTTTATTGCATGGTTAAGAAATGCGATAAAGCCATCGTAAAATTATTGACATTTAACAAACCGATGGGTTTACGGTGGATGTTCGGATGGGCCCGAGATCTTAATGTGATTAGTGCCTAGAGTTGCAAGATCTCACGGAAGGAAAATAAAAGCATCGGCGTGATTTATCATTTCGATTATTCTTTCTTGCTTACACAGGGCGACTAACTCTTCTCCGATTGATGAGTTAGACAAAGCATTGAAAGGTTTTAGGATTGTTGGGATGATGCCTAACACTCCTCCTCGACATAAGCGACACGAGACCATTTTGGATAACCCTCGGTCACCTCCTCCATACACCAAGTGCGGTTTCTCTCTGTATTCTTGACCAAGATCTGCCTCAACGAACTCTTTATGTTTGCCATAGTTAAATCCAGAGAGCACACAAATGTTCTTGAATTGTTCGCTGGGAGTAGCTGCCATTAGGATACTGCTCAAAAACAACTTGTGAGTGCACAATAAAAAAAAAATTATATTTAAAAACCTTGGTGACAACAGGTCACAGCTGTGTATGAGGCATTATGTCAATGTCAATTAACGCGTAAGGCACATGGCTCGAGTCGAAAGAAAGCAGTTAAAAGGAAAAGAAAACAATGATAATAAAAAATTATTAAAGCAATAATGCGAATGGTAAAACAACGGTGAAATTAAAACAACGAAAGTAAAAGGATATTCACGGTGTAGTTGCGGTTGTGGCTCGCATCTTCCTCGGTTTCGTCCGAAGCGGCTTGAACGCCCTACATGGGTCGAGGATAGGCTTCCCATCTAGTTTCTTACAAAGCGGCAAGCGGTCGTTTATAGTCAGATTCAGGCCGTATCGTGCACGTTCTTTCTCGAATAATGGCCATGCGGAGAATCGCTCTTTATGCGTATCCACTGGGATGCGTTTCAAAGACAAAGGATATTATCCGATGACTCTTTATTCAAGCCATCCCAATGAATTTAATCTTATCTTCCCATTATCGGACACCATTCACAAAGAACATGGTTTTATTGCATATCGTTACAGCGCACTTATGACAAGCAATGAAAGTCTTTTAGCTCGTCGTTTTCTTGCATAATTTGCTTTACCACAACCGAGCATGTATGCAATAAATTTAGGAGGCAACTCACGCCAAACGTGCTTTGGCCTCGATTAACCGGCGGATGTCGGTATGCCATTCTTCATAAGCAATCGCGTGCGTTGGATCGGGCTTTATAGATTGAAAGAGTGCGTTACGAGGCGAAGGGAATCGTTTGTGAAGCTTTGCTAAAATCTGGTCTCTGTCCGTACCTTCTCGGAATATCGATTATTGTGGGAAAGCTGAAGTAACCGACTTGATTGTCACGAATCAGATTATCGCCTCTTGGCGGGGTGACAAACTCAAGCTCAAGCAAACTAAAACACAAACGGAAAAATAAATTAAAACACAAAGCAAATTAAAATCGTCCTCTTGTCGAATTACCTCAAGCTCGATTCGGATCAAAATTCCATCCTCATTTACATGAGTTGTCTTTTACAGATCTTTAACGTGGAATACTAACTCTGGCGGTTGTAGATCCAGGATAGGATGAAATTTACAAAATCGTGTCTAACTTTTCGAGATGAGTTTGGATCGTTGAAGTGTTCTAATCGTGTCTGAGAAGTCTTGTCTCATGATTAAAATGATAAGAGAAAACTATAATGGTTAAACAAACACACTTAAACAAAATAATTTCAATCAAAAAGAATAATCAAAAGAAAAGAAAACCTCAATTTAAACTTGGTGGGTCACTCAGTTTATTTCACTCTCCTCTCCATGTGGTTGGTATTCAGATATGTGGCTTTAATCTTTGACCATTAACTTTAAAAATGCCGTTCTTTGGATCCTTAATTTCAATTGCCCGTGTGGAAAGCAGTGTGAACAACGAATGGGCCAAACCATCGAGCGTGACTTACACAGGAATGGGTGCAAGCAAGAATTTAATAAAGCACTTTCGACACTGGGTGAAAGATTTCCTCATAATTGATTTTCTCATAATTTGCTTGTCGTGAAGACTTTTATTCGTTGCTTGTAAATCTTGGCCAGTAATCTTCTTTTTGAGTTGCATGTCAAAATTGAATTTCTTGATGGCCCGATGCATACGATGCTCGAGTTTCGGTGGTGATTCGATGATGGGCTGAGTTTAACTTTTCGATGGCACTAGTTGTTCGACTCTTGACTTCCATTTATTTGTGTCCATGGATGGTCTTTGAGTCAAGTAGTGTATTGACTCATCGATTGATCTGTCAATGTCAAAATCAAACCAAAGTGAGTTAAACATGTTTGTAAAGGGTCGTCACTAAAGTTTGAGAAAATTATTATCAACTAATGTTTATTAAATCCACGTCAACAATTCCATCATCCGTTGTGAGGTTGTTTGGCAATGTTGAAAATATTGAGCTCCATGGTCATATTGCCAAAGGACAAGCTGCGTATTTCGATTCTGCATTGAATGTGAGCATTGGCGGTTGCGAAAAGGTCGGCTAGGATAATGGGGATGTCTTCTTTGAATCTGTCTTTGGTTGAGTGTCGATTACAATGAAATCAACGGAAAATAAAACTTGTCTACACAGAATAAGCACGTCTTCCACAATACCACGAGGTATTTTTGTGGCCGATCTATATTGTAACACCAGCTGGAGTTGGGTGTAATTCTCGATCAAGTTTCCAAATCTGAGAATAAGGCAACAGTTACACTAGCTCACCAAATCCAATAAGCATTCTCAATTGTGTGGTTCCACTATCTTCATGAGATAGTGGGGAGCACGGATCTTTGAATTTTAGAGGCATTTTATGTTGGAGTATATAACTAACATTTTACATTAAAAGGCCTTTTTACGAACATGAATATTTCTCTTTTTAGTGCAAGGTCTTTAAGAAACTTGGCATATGATGGCACTTGTTTTATAAACTGACGAAGGGATGTTAACACATTTGAAGATTTCAAAAATCTCACATGGATTTTCCTTTCTTCCCTTTAACCTCACGAAATGGAGCTTTAGGAATGTATTCTCGTGAGTTGGTTTCTTCTTTCTCCTCGGGTGATGGGTCTCGGTATTCACAGGTCAATCGAGTTGATTTCGGCATCTCACTTTGTTATCGACTTCTTTCCCTTTTCATGAGTCATTCTGCTTTGACCTCTCCATGATGTTGTGGTGAGCTTGCGCTTCATTCGCTCCTTTAGGTTAGACCTTTGGTTGACTTGGGAATTTTCGCTTTCTCAGCGGTCATTGTCGAGGTTTGAGCGAAGAAGCAAGTTGTCCTACCATTTCTCGAGGTTTGAAATTGATTGGGCTTGTGAGTTGAAGCCGCCCTCATCTCGATTCGCGGTTCATCAATGGTGCGGTTCTGCTGCTCGATTTGGAATTAGTGAAATTCTTCGTAATACGGAATGTATCCTCCGTAGTGCAGGTTGAGAGTGGTTTTGGTTTTGATTGTATGGTCTAAATGGTGGTGAGAGGCTTGAAATTTGAGGAATTGGTGGAGGTGGGTGTTGGTTCATTTGTTGGAATCCTTGAGACCATGAAAAATTAGGGTGATCTCTCCGTCGAGGTTGTATGTGTTGGAGTATGGGTTGTAATTTGATGGTTTCTCATGACTCTATGGCATTGACTTGATCTGAATATGAGTCGTGGTCATGTGGTTTTGTTGAGTTGGTTGTCGTTAATGATCTTTATTAATAGAAAGACCTTGACCGTCTCCGACCTTTAATTTCCAACTTGACTCATGACTTGAACCTCGTTCACTCCTTAATTCTTACGGTATTTATGAGTGATCGACTCGTTGTTGAGAATTATCGATTGGCTGGAAGAATTCCCGGATCTCTGAGCTTTTTGACATTAACTCTCCTCAGCTTGGTTGCCATTAGCCATTCTTGCACATGTGGCAATAATCCTTCAAAAGTATTGGCATTGGTGCCATTTCTCACCATGATGTGGACACTTCAAGAGTAGCACATTGAATCGCTCCAATGCTTCTAAAAATTGCTCTTCGTCTCTTTGTTTAAATTATTAAATTTCCCTGCGAATATCATTGGTTTTATAATGAAATATTTATTTAAAAATTTAGTTACCATTTGTTCCCATGATGTGATCTTATTAGCAATGTATTAAACCATGAGCAGGCTCTATCCTTTAAAGAAAATGGGAATAATCTGGGTTTAACGTCATCATCGAAAAATTCTCATATTTAAAAGTCGGCGGATAGCATGGAAATCATTCGGATGATTATATGGGTCCTCATTTTCTAGGCCGTAAAATGTAGGAGACAATTTAACACTAGGTTTTAATTCAAAACTCCTGTACTACGTTTGGGTATCGATGCATGATGTGCTCAAATTTGCTAAGGACTAAAATAGTCCTTAAATGGCCTCTCACGTGGTTACGGTTGTTGATTTTGTAAATCCATGTCAAATTGCTTTTTAAATGCGGTGTGTTTATGTGTGCGAAGTGTTTTTTCTTCGAGGTCTAAAGGCTCAAGATTAGGTGATAATGACCTTGACCACGCATCTGAAGAACAAAATAAATGAAAATAAAACAAATAAAAATAAGCAGGAGGGAGAAATTACGATACTAACCTTGTGGCGTTACAATCTTACTATGAAAATAAACTCAATTCTTTATAAGAAAAGAGATTACGTGAAACAAATATTACTAAAATTAAAAAATTACAAGAAAACAACTAAAATAAATTAAAAATATATATATTAAAAGAAAAAAAAACTAACTCTGCAATTAAAATACTTACCTCCCGACAGCGCCAAAAACTTGTTGTGCAAATTTTATTGAACTACATGGTGAATCTGTAGAATAGATCAATGGTGATGTCGATCCCGAGGAGGTTGATTTTAATTGTGTGTAGAATTAATTTTCTTTAATTGGGTTTGTTGGTTGTGATGAAATTGATTTAAACTATGCTAGAATTTAAATTGAGACTATCGTAGAAATTAAATTACAATGGCGGGAATAAATTAAGCTGAAACTATTGAAATAAAGCACTTGGGTATCGGGATCTGCGTCAGCGTACTCCATGGGCTAAATATTCTATATTAATCAATTAAATCATGAGGGGATTCCACTCATGAGCCAGCTCAAATAAGTATGGTCTTAACATCGTGCGAATAATAATAACCTTGTACTAGGTGCCGGCTTAACTGTATGTGATTCAGACAAGACTATTATTATTTGTCGACCTAAAAGTCAAAACAACCACAAATATTAGAGGGAAAGAAAATAAATTTACCAAATAAAGCCCATGGAACATGTTGAGACTTCACCTTCAACCCAAGCTTAAAAGAAATTAGCTACTCATATTTGAACTAGGGTAAAATGGAAATTTATTAAAATACGTAGAAAATACAAGAAAGAGAAGGAATTACAAAATCTAAGCTAAAATGAATTGTGGATATCAAATTGTGGGGAAGCCCCTTTTATAGGTACATTGAGTGAATCATGACCATCCTGATTAAAAATTGACGTCAGATCGCCACGCCATCAACAACAAATAATACCACTATTTGAACAAGAATACTATTTGCACAGCTCACACGGTTTGACCACTATTTGCACAAAGAAACCGTTTTTGCACAAGAATACTATTTGCACAGCTCACACTTTGACCACTATTTGCACAAGAACCTGGTTTTGCACAAGAATACTATTTCAGACAAGATCATGAACAAGATTATACGTATGAATAGCCCGTATATGTGAACAAAGGACATTTTTCCTTTTATGCTCCTCCCAAAGTTTTCGATCGTCCCGAGTTCAAATGTGACGTCTGCTTTGTCCTTCGATCACTGCTCATCAGGAAACAATCGTGATACCCCTAAAATACATAAAATAACTAATTATAATGAAACACACGAATTAAAAAACAAAATACTTAAATAAATAAAATAACAATGTTAGTGAGACTTCAAGTGTAAAATGACGATTTTCCTTTATAAATATACACTTTCTAACACTCAACACACTCAATCAAATTTTATCAGTCCCTCAAGCAAATAAAGCAAGATAAAATTCAAAACCAAAATTTTTATTATTTTTTATTATTTTAAACACGTGTTTATTCAATCGATTAATGATAGCAATCAAAGAAAAGTACAAGTATTATCTCCGCCTAAAGAAATATCACAACCACATCAACAATCCACATGCATCACCCAAATAGACTATAATAATCAAGCCACTTTCAAGAGTGACATGTCAAACCCCAAAATCTCACCTAGAGAAGTGACACTCTCACAAAGAAATTAAACCCAATAAAATTGTCACTACAATGAACGGTGAATCGAGAGAAAATAAAATAGAAATATCACACACTCACCAAGATGAAAGAATACGCCCACAAATTTTAAATAAGACGATCTCAAATAAAATACTAGTCAACCCAATATTATTCTTTTTTTATATTATTTAATGCATCACTACTCTTAAAAATCATATAACTAGCTTTACTTGACTATAGTTCTAAAATCAGAAGGACTTTATTAGACGTAACGTAGGCTAGGGATACTAACAAAGAAAGAAAAATAGGAAACAAAATATATATGTTTGAGAAAAGTTCAAGAATTTTGAAATTATAAGATGTATTCTCTCGCTTTATTTATTGCTATTGTATTATCATATTGTATGTCCTTTTTTTTTCTTTTTGAATTTTTTTTTCTTTTTGAATTTTTTTTTATATGGCACAACTTTGTTGAACAAAATAATTATTTATCCTTTTTCTCAAACATGAATAGGTGATGGAACTTGTATAATATCGGGTAATACTCCAAATTGGAGTGGGTCAGGATGATAAGTTAACAAAGAAAAGGCTTCTTTTTTTTTTTTTTTTTTTTTAAGGCTCAAAAAGGCTAACTATGGATATTTTACAGTAGGGATGGCTAGAAAGGCTCAAACGGGTCAAAAATGGCCTTCCATCGTCTCTTAGAGCTCTAAATAATCTTAGTATCTCTTAGTTAGGTGGGCACTTTAGAAACTGACAACACGTTTTTTTTTTTTTTTATTAGGGATTGACTAAAGAAATCTAGAGATCATGTATAAAATAATAAAGCGCTAAATTTGTATAAAGAATGGGCAAAATGGTTACTCAAGAAAAATTAATAGGCTCAAAAGGCTCACTTGGAATTTATTTTGACATGTGCATTCCTTGACGTATTTGTCCCCAGCATGTGTAGAATAGTAAACATGGTGTAACATCGAGACCAAAGATAATACAAATCTCTAAAATTAAAGTAATCATATCATCCAATATCAAAAACTCACAAAATTACCAAATATATTTTTTAACGAAATTCTACCCCCAACCTATTCTAAACATAAAAGAAAACATACATGTAGAAAATTAAAGAAAAATGTCTGAATTTTTTTTTTATAAAGAAGATCGTTCTAGAGTAACTACACTCCGTATTCATATGAAATGTTTATAAAGGAGAAGTCAAAAGAAAAGTTAAGAAAAACATAATAATAATTTTTTTTTTTACAGAAGATCGTTTCTAGAGTAACACACTCATATTCAGCCATCAATGGTTAGTTCTGACAGTATTATATTCCAGAAAATTGTCAAATATTAAAGCAGCGATATTATGATTATCAGTATTATGAAACATTGTCTCGATGTTTTATCATGATGTTGAAAGGAAAGAAGTAGAGTTTAGAAGACATCACATGGGTAGTGCAACACAGAAGAAAATATTTACAAGCGGAGAGTTAAATCTAATTTGTACTTCTTACTGCGGCTACTGTTACCATCATTATTTGAACATTCCAACACAACGGTCATGGGATCTGTCTCTGATTGATAAGCTTGTAACAGATCAAGTAGCTCATTAGCAGTATGTGAACAATTAAAGACTTTTTAGCGAGGAAGGAATGAAATAGGTTTTTATTGCATGGTTAGAAATGCGATAAAGCCATCATGACATTTAACAAACCGATGGGTTTACGGTGGATGTTCGGATGGGCCCAAGATGCTAATGTGATTAGTGCCTGAGTTGCAAGATCTCACGGAAGGAAAATAAAAGCATCGGCGTGATTTATCATTTCGGTTATTCTTTCTTGCTTACAGGGCGACTAACTCTTCTCCAGGTTGATGAGTTAGACAAAGCAAAGGTTTTAGGATTGTTGGGATGATGCAACACTTGGCTCCACTGGCATAAGCGACACGAGACCATTTTGAATAACCCTCGGTCCTCCATACACCAGTGCAGTTTTCTCTCTGTTCTTCGACCAAGATCTATGCGCCTCAGCGAACTCTTTATGTTTGCCATAGTTAAATCCAGGAGAGCACACAAATGTTCTTGAATTGTTTCTTGGGAGTAAATTGCCATTAAGATCTGCTTCAAAACAACTTGTGAGTGCACAATAACAAAAATTATATTTAAAAACCTTGGTGACAACGGTGTTGTGTATGAGGCATTATGTCAATGTCGATTAACGCGTAAGGCACATGGCTCGAGTCGAGAAGAAAGCAGTTAAAGGAAAAGAAAACAATGATAATAAAAAATTATTAAAGCGCAATAATGCGAATGGTAAAACAACGGTGAAATTAAAACAACAAAGTAAAAGGATATTCAGTAGTTTGTGGCTCGCATCTTCCTCCGGTTTCGTCCGAAGCGACGAGCGCCTACATGGGTCGAGATGAGGCTTATCTAGTTTCTTCTACAAAGCGGCAAGCGGTCGTTTATAGTCGATTCGAGGCGTATGTCGTGCGTTCTTTCTCGAATAATGGCCATAAGCGGAGAATCGCTCTTTATGCGTATCCGGCTGGGATGCGTTTGAAAACAAAGGATATTATCCAATGACTCTTTATTCAAGCCATCCCAATGAATTTAATCTTATCTTCCGCATTATCGACACCATTCCTAAAGAACATGGTTTTTATTGCATATCGTTACGGCACTTATGACAAGCAACGAAAGTCTTTTAGCTCGTCGTTTTCTTGCATAATTTGCTTTACCACAACCGGGCATGTGCGATAAATTTGGGAGGCAACTCACCGAGCGTGCTGGCCTCGATTAACCGGCGGATGTCGGCGGTATGCCATTCTTCATAAGCAATCGCGTGCGTTCGGATCGGGCTTTATAGATTGAAAAGAGTGCGTTACGAGGCGAAGGGAATCGTTTGTGAAGCTTTGCTAAAATCTAAATCTCTGTCCATGCGCCGTCTCGAATATCGGTTATTGTAGGGAAGCAGTAACCGACTTGATTGTCACGGTCTGGTTATCCGCCTCTTGGCGGGGTGACAAACTCAAGCTCAAAGCAAACTAAAACACCTGACGGAAAAATAAATTAAAACACACAGCAAATTAAAATCGTCCTCTTATCGAATTACTCGACTCGATTCCGGATCAAAATTCCATCCTCTATTTACGTGAGTTGTCTTTCTAGATCTTTAACGTGGAATACTAACTCGGCGGTTGTAGATCCAGGATAGGATGAAATTTACAAAATCGTGTCGCTTTACGAGATGAGTTTGGATACGTTGAAGTGTTCAATCGTGTCTGAGAGTCTTGTCTCATGATTAAAATGATAAGAGAAAGCTATAATGGTTAAACAAACACACTTAAACAAAAATAATTTCAATCAGCAAAAGAATAATCAAAAGAAAAGAAAAACCTCAATTTAAACTTGGTGGGTCACTCAGATTTATTTCACTCTCCTCTCCATGTGGTTGGTATTCTAGATATGGCTTTAATCTTTGACCATTAACTTTAAAAATGCTTGGTTCTTTGGATCCTTAATTTCAATTGCCCCATGTGGAAAAACAGTGTGAACAACAAATGGGCCAAACCATCGAGAACGTGACTTACCTGGGAATGGGTGCAAGCAAGAATTTAATAAAAGCACTTTCTGACCTGGAGTGAAAGATTTCCTCATAATTGATTTTCTCATAATTTGCTTGTCGTGAAAGACTTTTATTCGTTGCTTGTAAATCTTGGCCAGCTGTAATCTTCTTTTTGAGCCAGCTTGTTGCATGTCAAAATTGAATTTCTTGATGGCCCGATGCGATGCTTTCGAGTTTGGTGGTGATTCGATGATGGGGTGAGTTTAACTTCGATGGCCTAGTTGTTCGACTCTTGACTTCCATTTATTTGTGTCCATGGATGGTCTTTGAGTCAAGTAGTGTATTGACCTCATCGATTGATCATCAATGTCAAAATCCAAACCAGTGAGTTAAACATGTTTGTAAAGGTCGTCATTAAGTTTGACAGAAAATTATTATCTAATGTTTATTAAATCCACATCAACAATTCCATCATCCATTGTGAGGTTGTTTGGCAATGTTGAAAATATTGAGCTCCATGGTCATATTGCCAAAGGACAAGCGTATTTCGATTCTGCATTGAATGTGAGCATTGGCGATTGCCAAGAAAGGTCGGCCTAGGATAATGGGGATGTGCTTCTTTGAATCTGTCTTGGTTGAGTGTCAATTACAATGAAATCAACAGAAAATAAAACTTGTCTACACGAATAAACGTCTTCCACAATACCGAGGTATTTTGTGGGCCGATCTGCAGTTTGTAACACCGGAGTTGGGTGTAATTCTCCAGGTCAAGTTTCACAAATCTGAGAATAAGACAGATTTACACTAGCTCCTAAATCCAACAAAGCATTCTCAATTGTGTGGTTCCTATACTACATGAGATAGTGGGGAGCCTGGATCTTCTTTAATTTTAGAGGCATTTTATGTTGGAGTATAGAATAACATTTTACATTAAAAGGCCTTTTTGAACATGAATATTCTCTTTTTAGTGCAAGGTCTTTAAGAAACTTGGCATATGATGGCACTTGTTTTATAGCTTCAAGCAAAGGGATGTTAACACACTGTTTGAAGATTTCAAAATCTCACCGGATTTTCCTTTCTTCCCTTTAGCTAACCTCTGAGGAAATGGAGCTTTAGGAATGTATTCTCGTGAGTTGGTTTCTTCTTTCTCCTCGGGTGATGGGTCCTCAGTATTCACAGGTACAATCTGAGTTGATTTCATCTCCACTTTGTTATCGACTTTCCCTTTCGCAATTCATTCTTTGACCTCTCCCGATGTTGTGGTGAATGGTACTTGCTTCATTCATCCTTTAGGGTTGAACCTTTGGTTGACTTGGGAATTTTCCTTTCTCAACGGTCATTGTCAAGGTTTGGTGAAGAAGCAAGTTGTCCTACCATTTTCTCGAGGTTTGAAATTGATTGGGCTTGTGAGTTGAAGCCCGCCCTCATCTCAATTCGCAGTTCATCAATGGTGCGGTTCTGCTGCTCGATTCTGGAATTAGTGAAATTCTTCATATTCTGGAATGTATCCTCCCATGGTCTGGGTTGAGAGTGGTTTTGGTTTTGATTGTATGGTCTAAATGGTGGCTGAGAGGCTTGAGAAATTTGAGGAATTGGTGGAGGTGGAGCTGTTGGTTCATTTTGTTGGAATCCTTGAGACCATGAAAAATTAGGGTGATCTCTCCATCCAGGGTTGTATGTGTTGGAGTATGGGTTGTAATTTGATGGTTTTCTCATGACTCCTATGGCATTGACTTGATCTGAATATGAGTCATGGTCATGTGGTTTTGTTGAGTTGGTTGTCGTTAATGATGCTATTCGTCGAGAAAGACCTTCGACCATCTCCTTGACTTCTTTAATTTCCAAGCTTGACTCACCAACTTGAACCTCATTCACTCCCTTAATTCTTCTGGTATTTATGAGTGATCGACTCCGTTGTTGAGAATTATCTGATTGGCGCTGGAAGAATTCCCAGATCTCTGAAGCGCTTTTTGACATTAGCTCTCCTCCACTGGTTGCCATTAGCCATTCTTGCACATGTGGCAATAATCCTTCCAAAAAGTATTGGCATTGGTGCCATTTCTCGTACCCATGATGTGGACACTTCAAGAGTAGCCCATTGAATCGCTCCCATGCTTCGAAAAATTGCTCGTCGTCTCTTTGAGTAAATTCTGAAATTTCCCTGCGAATAGCATTGGTTTTATGAACTGGGAAATATTTATTTAAAAATTTAGTTACCATTTGTTCCCATGATGTGATGCTATTAGCAGGCAATGTATTAAACCATGAACGAGCTCTATCCTTTAAAGAAAATGGGAATAATCAGGTTTAACATCATCATCGAAAAATTCTCATATTTAAAAGTCGGCGGATAGCGTGGAAATCATTCAGATGATTATATGGGTCCTCGTTTTCTAGGCCATAAAATGTAGGAGACAATTTGCACACTAGGTTTAATTCAAAACTCTAGTACGTTTGGGTATCTGATGCATGATGTGCTCAAATTTGCTAAGGGACTAAAATAGTCCTTAAATGGCCTCTCCTGTGGTTCTGGTTGTTGATTTTGTAAATCCATGTCAAATTGCTTTTTAAATGCGGTGTGTTTATGTGTGCGAAGTGTTTTTTATTTCGAGGTCTAAAGGCTCGAGATTAGGTGATAATGACCTTGACCGCATCTGAAGAACAAAATAAATGAAAATAAAACAAATAAAAATAAGCAGGAGGGAGAAATTACGATACTAACCTTGTGGCGTTGTTCTGATCTTACTATGAAAATAAACTCAATTGCTATAAGAAAAAGAGATTACGTGAAACAAATATTACTAAAATTAAAAAAAATTACAAGAAAACAACTAAAAATAAATTAAAAAATATATATATTAAAAGAAAAAAAAAACTAACTCTACGAATTAAAATACTTACCTCCCCGGCAACGGCGCCAAAAACTTGTTGTGCAAATTTTATTGAACTCGCAAGCGCACGAATCTATTGTAGAATAGATCAATGGTGACGAGTGTCGATCCCACGAGGAGGTTGATTTTAATTGTGTGTAGAATTAATTTTCTTTAATTGGGTTTGTTGGATTTGTGATGAAATTGATTTAAACTATGCTAGAATTTAAATTGAGACTATCATAGAAATTAAATTACAATGGCAGGAATAAATTAAACTGGAAACTATTGAAATAAAGCACTTGGGTATCAGGATCTGCATCAACATGCTCCATGGGCTAAATATTCTATATTAATACCAATTAAATCATGAGGGGGGATTCCACACCTCATGAACCACGCTCAAATAAGTATGGTGCTAAGGGCTTATCGTGCCAAATAATAATAACCTTGTACTAGGGGTCTTGGGTTTAAGCAGGCGGTGTCTGACAAGACTATTATTATTGTCGACGAAAATCAAAACAACCACAAATATTAGAGGAAAGAAAATAAATTTACAAATAAAGCCCATGGAACATGTTGAGACTTCACCTTCAACCCAAGCTTAAAAGTAAATTAGCTACTCATATTTGAACTAGGGGTAAAATGGAAATTTATTAAAATACGTAGAAAATACAAGAAAGAGAAGGAATTACAAAAATCTAAGCTTAGAAATGAATTCAGGGATATCAAATTAGGAAGCCCTTTATAAATACATTGAGTGAATCATGACCATCGGATTAAAAAGCAGTTTGGACGCTCGAGTTGCATACGTCATCGATCAACGATCAATGCACTATTTGAGCGATATACTATTTGCACGATTCGCACGGTTTGACCACTATTTGCACTGATAAGCGGTTTTGCAGTAATACTATTTACGCGATTCGCACGGTTTGACCACTATTTGCACTGATAACGGTTTTTGCACGGATAACACTATTTATGCGATTACCAAACGATCTTATCGTATGAATAGTTAGTATATGAAACGATGACATTTTCCTTTTATGCTCCTCCCAAAGTTTTCGATCGTCACGAGTTCAAATGTGACGTCCGTTTCTTTGTCGATCACTGCTTCGTTTGTGAAACAATCGTGATACCCCTAAAATACATAAAATAACTAATTATAATGAAACACACGTAATTAAAAAACAAAATACTTAAATAAATAAAAATAACAATGTTAGTGAGACTTCAAGTGTAAAATGACGATTTTCTCCTTTATAAATATACACTTTCTAACACTCAACAGTCATCACTAAGGTTTGAAATAAAGTTATTATCAACTAGTGTTTCTATTAAATCTACATCAACAATTTCATCATCTGTATTGTGAGGTTGTTTGGCAATGTTGAAAATATTGAGCTCCATAGTCATATTGCCAAAGGACAACTGCATATTTCTGATTCTGTATTGAATATGCGCATCAGTAGTTGTCAAGAAAGGTCAGCCCAGGATAATGGGAATGTGCTTCTTTGAATCATGCATTGGTTGAGTATTAATTACAATGAAATCAATAAGGAAATAAAATTTATCTATCTGGATAAGCACGTCTTCCACAATACTACGAGGTATTTTTGTGGATCGATTTGCAAGTTGTAATACCACTGAAGTTGGGTGTAATTCTCTCAGTCCAAGTTTCACAAATACAGAGTAAATGATTTACACCGACTCTCGTCAAACAAAGCATTCTCAATTGTGTGGTTCCCTATACTACAAGAGATAGTGGGGGAGCTTGGATCTTTGTATTTTAAAGACATTTTATGTTGGAGTATAGAACTAATATTTTCTGTTAAAAAGACATTTTTCTGAACATGAATATTTCTCTTTTTAGTGCAAAGATCTTTAAGAAACTTGGCATACGATGACACTTGTTTTATAGCTTCAAGTAAAGGGATGTTAACACTTACCTGTTTGAAGATTTCAAAAATCTCACCTGTGGATTTTTCCTTTTTCCCTTTAGTTAACCTCTGAGGAAATGGAGCTTTAGGAACGTATTGTCGCGGTTTGGTTTCCTCTTTCTCCTCTGGTGATGAGTCCTTAGCATTCACAGGTACAATCTGAGTTGATTTTGGCATTTCCACTTTGTTATCAACTTCTTTCCCTTTTCGTAAGGTCATCACGGCTTTGACCTCTCCATGCTGCTATGGTGAACTGGTACTTCCTTCATGCACTGCTTTAGGGTTAGGCACTGGTTGACTTGGGAATTTGCCTTTCTCAATGGTCATTGCCAAAGTTTGAACTGAAGAAGCAAGCTGTCGCACCATTTTCTCGAGGCTTGAAACTGATTGGGCTTGTGAGTTGAAGCCCGCTCTCATCTCATTTCGCAATTCATCAATGGTGCGGCTCTACTGGTCGATCTTGGAGTTAGTAAGATTCTTGACATTCTGGAATGTAACCTCCCATGGTTTGGTTTGAGAATGGTTTGGGTTTTGATTGTATGGTCTAAATGGTGGCTGATAGGCTTGAGGAATTTGTGGAATTTGTTGGATTGGTGGAGGTGGAGCTGCTGGTCCATTCTGTTGGAATCCTTGAGACCATGAAAAATTAGGGTGATCTCTCCATCCAGGATTGTAGGTGTTAGAGTATGTGTTGTAATTTGATGGTTTTCTCATAACACCTATGGCATTGGCTTGATCTGAATATGAGTCATGGTCATGTGGTTCTGTTGACTTGGTAGTCGCTCATGATGCTATTTGTCGGGAAAGGCCTTCAACCATCTCTTTGACTTCTTTCATTCCCAAGCTTGACTCACCAATGTGAACCTCATTCACTCCCTTAATTCTCCTAGTATTCCTGAGTGATCAACTCCATTGTTGGGAATTATCTGATTGTCGCTGGAAGAATTCCCAAATCTCTGATGCACTTTTGGACATTAGCTCTCTTTCACTTGTAGCCAT
Source organism: Citropsis articulata (assembly GCA_030449925.1). Lineage (NCBI taxonomy): Eukaryota > Viridiplantae > Streptophyta > Magnoliopsida > Sapindales > Rutaceae > Citropsis > Citropsis articulata. The sequence continues at coordinate 5,765,113 of JASUUH010000227.1, read as the reverse complement.
TAGTCATTCTTGCACATGTGGCAATAATCCCTCCAAAAAGTATTGGCATTGGTGCCATTTCTCGTACCCATGATGTGGACACTTTAAGAGTAGCCCATTGAATCGCTCCCATGCTTCGAAAAATTGTTCATCTTCTCTCTGGATAAATTCTGAAATTTCACTGCGAATAACATTGGTTTTATGAACTGGGAAATATTTATTTAAAAATTTTGTTACCATTTGTTCCCATGATGTAATATTATTAGCAGGTAATGTATTGAACCATGAACGAGCTCTATCCTTTAAAGAAAATGGGAATAATCTCATTTTAACATCATCATTCGAAAAATTTTCATATTTAAAAGTTTGATAAATAATATGAAAATCATTCAGATGATTATATGGGTCCTCATTTTCTAGGCCATAGAATGTGGGGAGACAATTTAGCACACTAGGTTTTAATTCAAAACTCCTAACAGCTACATTTAGGTACCTTATACATGATATACTCGAATTTGCTAAGGGACTGAAATAGTCTTTAAATGGCCTCTCTTGTGGTTCTGGTTGTTGATTTTACAAATCCATGTCAATTTTATTTTTAAATGCAATGTGTTTGTGTGTGCGAAGTATTTTTTTCAAGTTCAATGTCTAAAGGCTGAAGATTAAGTGATAATGGCATTCGACCATGCATGCAAAGAATAAAATAAATAAAAACAAAACAAATAAAAATAAAGAAGAGAGAGAATTTACGATACTAACCTTGTCACGTTGTTACAATCTTACTATGAAAACACACTTAATTGCTATAAGAAAAAGAAATTACGTGAAACAAATATTAACTAAAATTAAAATAAATTACAAAGAAGAATAACAAGATAAATTACAAAATTACAAAAAAAAATAACATGAAAATTAAATTATACAAATTTAAAGAAGAGAGAAAGAAATGAAATTCTAATCTAATTTTTTAAATGAGAAAAGGAAAAACAATTACAAGAAAATAACTAAAAAAATATTTAAAAAAACTAATTCTATGAATTAAAATACTTACCTCCCCGGCAACGACGCCAAAAACTTGTTGTGCAAATTTTATTGAACTCGCAAGCGCACAAATCTATTGTAGAATAGATTAACACCGTGCTCAAACAGTTTACTGCCTTTAAGGGATCCAAAAGTAAATCAGGCTCAAAGCAGACAATATCATACTATGTGGATGCGGCCATCACATCCATTGCCTAGTATGCATTTTGGATTCTTATACTAAGTAAATAGTTCAAATATCTAAGATACGACCATTATATTAGAATCTTTTGCAATAACATGGATAGCGAATGATATGTAATGTTCTAAGCTATGTGTGGTAGTATCCAGACAAGTCAACTAATACAAAGGTTGGATGTTTTTGCACTCAGCATTATTTGGAGAATGTTGTTGTAGTGCTCCACACGTATCTTGATCATTTAACCTCAGTGATATTTACTGTTACTGAAATGTTTCTTCACTTTGATGATTCAATATGTGCTAGTGAGTATGGTAATTTTTGTGCTCTAAAAATGTACTTTTCTTTTCAATTGTATATGAATTGAAGTTGCCATTGCAACATTGAAAGCTAGCATGATTTTCATTTTGAGCTCGTATGTTAGAGTTAGTAACGAAGCATGTATATATACATAAAATACCGAAGGGTCACGAGTTTATGTTGCTGAGCGTACTTCAATAGAGCGTCAACATGTCTTATTTTTCATTCATATCTCACAAAATTCTCTTACCCGTGGTAGAATTGATATCCAAGTTATTTTAAAGTTTATGACTTTTTTATTGATCCAAATTTATGTTGTTTCACAATTGAGTATTCTTTGTATGTTGAACGTCTACAGTGCATTGGGGACATGGGTATTCTCAGTAGCCAGAGCTTTGCTTACAATTCCAGTTGAGATAAAACGCAATTCCAGTTGATCATCTCTCCTTAGAAGTCATTTTCTCATTTGACTCTTTTAAAGCCTTTTCAAAAGTTTCTGAACCAGATGCTTGTGAGTTGTGATTTTTATGTTGTTTTACTTTTGTGTTAGTTACTAATTCTGTTATTTTTAAGGAAACAATTGTAAACTAAATCATTAACTTCTCAATTTTTAATGGAGGGAAAACCTTCCAAGCAAAAGTTTTAAAAGGGATGGTGGAAGCAGGTTTTATCGACATTGAAACAGCACTTTGGGTTTTAAAACAACCTCTTAATCTACGTGTTGACGGGATAAAATATGCAGATAGGCTTTTGTATCTTCTGTCTTTCTCCAAGGTAAAACTTTTTGCCCTTCTGTCTGATGTCATAGTTTTTCTAGGATGAGGGAGCAATTTGAAAATTCCTATTTTTAATCAACTTCTTTTACCGTGGATTCAAAATTCTCAGACCTTGTGGCTGCAAATGGATGTTTTTCTCTTCTTTGAAATTTTTTACTTCATGTTACATTATTACTTCTGGGACTTTGAGGGTTCAACGAACTGAACCAAGGAGGCGTAGACTCAAGTATGAAAGATACATGGGACTGGGAAAAAGAAAGCAAGATTCGGGAAGCATGTAAGCTCCCGCACTGCCCAAGACATGCGCATACGTTCCTTGTTCACGAAGCTGCTGTGAAGAACACTCTCGTATTTCCCATTGCTCAAATCCTGGAACAAAAGTTCCATATGATATTTAGTAAATAAATTTGCACAACAGAGGAGAAAGGGAGTAAAGCAAACAAGCCACGAGAAGATGCATAAAATAAATGACTTAAAAAATCCACAGCGACAAAGTGATGCCCCCTGACCCTAATCCTGATAAGTCGACTTTATCAAATTTTCGAGAAGACGACTGATTAATTTTGAATATATATAATTGTTTGTGGACGCTCACTTGATTTGATTAACTCTCCTATGAAATTTTCTCCTTGGCAGTCTGCACTCAACATGTTCATCTACATATGCTCTGCACTCCTATCACTGCACAAAGCTTCAGCTTAACAACAATCGATTATTGGGCCAATTTTAACTATAAACTATCAAATGGCAAATGCAGTTTCCTCTTGTGTTGGATTTTTTAGAATTAGAAGAGCCTACTTCCAATGTCGCTCTTTGAACTTGAAATGACATAACATCTAATTACTAAGTTAAAGCACGACTGGTCATCTTTATGTTAAAAGAAACGACGACATTGGATAGAAGAATAAGTCAACGCATAATCCTTATGGTAAGTCATATAAGTATAATCTCATAATGATATGACATCCACTTACTAAACCAATGAACAGCATGTCATCAACTCATCATTTATCTTGAATGTTAAAAATAACATTCAAAAGAGATATGGGTCAACGCATAGTTTTTATGACAAGTTATTTAAATATAGTTTCAAACGACAGAATATCTAATTACTCAATTCACGAATGATTACTCATTTTCTGAATTAAAATAACAAATGGCATTCAAAAAAAGTATGCGCCGATTGATATATTTTGTGACAATCGTCTAAATATGGTTTTAAAATGACATAACATCTAGTTACTCAGTTAGCAGATAGCAAATCATGTTTTGTTTAAAATAACGATGTGTAGATTCGTAATGAAATGACATCTTGTTCTATAACATATAGACGACACTTCTTTTACTCTTTTAACTAACGAACGATCTGGCATATACCTGCTGTGTAAATAAGCTTCAGCTTGCCAACTCAGAAGTCTCGCCAAAGCCAAGCATGACGAAGGCATCTGTCCCTACTTTAAGAACCGAAGCAGAAGGGCTCAATAGCTTGTTCAGGTACTTGAAATCTAATGGTATTCTTCAAATACCTTTAAGAAGTTCGTAGTTTGTGCTATATAAGCTCAATGAGCTTGTTGGGTTTTAATTATTTTGTTTTAACCAGAGTTTTATATCGCAATCCACAACAGAGTAGTTGAAGATAATGTGACCTCTGAAATGTGAAATAAATAAGAATTAATGTCGTTGATCTTAGTTTCCGTTGTTGTTACTTCATAATTATGTTCAAGACTTTAGAAGAGTAAAATATTGAGTAATCGATGTTATGGTGGTGCTCCCTTCAGTCTCCTCGTTGACAGCCAAGCGGAAAATTACTCGATAAGGAAACCACCCATGGAATCAATCGGTCTTTCAGTAGGCCTATAATATCAGAACTCAGAAGGATTGCCAAGTGCACCCTACCTTTATGTTGGGTTGGGTTGGGCCAGAGTAAGAATAAGCCCACAAATCAACTCTCGTTAAATATTCAGGTTCTCGAACTTTCACTCATTCGACAAAATTCCGTACACCTCGAATCACAGCATGCCACGTTAGGCAACGACTTTTAGATGTGACTTTCATTAGCCAATCAAAATCGCCCGAACACGCAAGTCAGATAAAAAGGACCAGAAATTTCAATAAGTTTGCATATCCTTAATTCGGAGAAGACCGTGGAAGGGGAGGTCAGCAGCTCTGATGGCTTACGTCCAGCGAGGTCAGTACTCAGAACATACACTCTCTCATTTTTTTATTCGGATTTTTAAATTTTTGTAATTTATTTTGATCATCTGATCCATAAATTAGGGTTTTTAATCTAAGATTCTAAGTTCTGTTCTGAATATAGGGCTATTATTTTTCCGCCTTTGTATCGTTAATCTGTTGATTAGAGTTCTATGAGAGATTGGAATTTTGGGTGTTCTATTCTTGGCTAATTTTTCTATGAATATTTTCTATATTACTTGTTCTCTTTTGTCTTATTCTTTGATCGTCAATGTCAATGAATGGTGTTTGGCTGGTAAAAGATTTTGTATATATTGCTTGTTTGCGAGGGATCAGGGTTTCCTCACATGATCCGATTGATGGTTTCATCCAATAATGATAGTCAACGCTGACATTGACTACATTGTATTTATGTCATTTGGTTAATTATTAACAGGCTTCCTTCTGAAGCGATCTGAGGATTATTTAGCTATTTTCTGTTTGAAAAGAACTCGATGAGCCGTTGAGGACTGTCTCATGTCAGTTGAATATCACACAACTTAGATAAATCAAGAATTCAAAAAAACAATGAAAAATATTATTGTCAGGTCCTTGTTTGAATAAAAACTAACTAATTACTTCTAACAACTCAACTCTAACAAAGAACACGGTGGCACTAAGAATTCATTAAAGAACATTTGAATTGTCAATCAGTCCAAATGAAATAAATAAGCAGGCTACTGTTATAGACTCTTTGTCTGTATTTTCCCACAAGAATTTCACAAAACCAGAGGGTAGCATAAGACTCCAAGAATCACAAAGATGGAACTTACTGTAAATGCATACAGTTCAAGCAAAACTTTCAAATATGCAAATACTATAATCTAAATAAGAAAATAGTTTCAGTCTTCACCAACATATAGAAGAACAATTGCAGATTCGACTCCATTGAAATATAAAGACAGATTAAAAAGTTTTTTAAAATATCACTGACTTGGAAACTGAGCAATCTTCAAGTTGCCTCACTGTCTCCTGACTAGCCATTGTCCTCACTCTTTTCACTGCTTGTGCTTGACTAGCCTCAGTTATCTGCAAAAATGACAAAACTGTCAAAGTTAAAAAAAAAAAGTGTACAAAAACAAAATTTAAAACAACGACGACATAAAAGAGCATTTAATTTCTCAAAATTCTCGATACCCATATGATTAACTAAGATTCGAAACTCACCTGATCGAAGATTGAGCCTAGAGGAATAACACAACGCCACTGTGTCTTTGTAATGTAAGAAAACAAAGAATTTAACGGAGTCGCTCTGCTCTTAAACGTGACTTCATCGGGGGTATTTTATCTAATTTTTTTATAAATTCACAGTTAAACATAGAGTTTTGCCATTTTTATCATATAGGTTCCCACGAAAGTATCATGCATTGTCAAATTTTGTTAAGAATTCACCCATGAGGTAGAATGGTAGATATAATTGGAAGGGTCCATCGTATTATTTTGTTGTTTGTCTCATATAACTCTATAAAGTTAAATTTACTTGGTGTGAGATTTACTATTTTACAAACATCAAATATAATTTAATAGTTCCATCTTATTCACATAATAATATAGTAAAATCATCTAACATATTTTTTAATAAATTATAAAAATAGTCTGACACATTAAAAAAAAATTAAAGAGATGAATAAATAAACAGTACTTATAGAGTAAAAACTCACGTTCTTACGACACATATCACTACTTTTAGTTTTTTACCAACAGAAACCACTTGCTAAATAAGCTTAATCTGTTGTAATAATAATGAAAGCATGCGTTTCATGTATTTACAAGTGAACCTGGCAGAGCACACCAGCATACCTGAAATGCTATTAAGTGGTCTAATAAATATTAGAGATCCACTAAGGTCAAAATCTTTGTTATCACTTGAGCATTATCTGTGTATCTTAAATCACTGCTGCAAATGTCAGAATGGAAAAACTTAATGTTAAAGAAACTGCTCCCAACACATGCCTGGCAATTGGCATACTGAAATTGGCATTTTAAAATTCAATAATCCATCAAGTTGACCAGCACATTTCCAAATTAACCAACGTTCCCAGGAAAAAGGAAACCAAAACCATGAAAAGCTCCACAATTTGTTATCTATCACACTGTTTTTACAGAATCAATTTGAAGACAATATTAACAGTAAACTGGGTCAGACTGAAAATACTCCTCACAAACAATGTGAATATCCTATAAATAGTCACAAAAACCTTGATCCTGAAAGACTTGGACTATGTCATATGCTGATCACTACCAACAGATTGCCCTTGCTTCTGATTCAGACAGACATTTATTGCTTTGGCTGCAGCAATGGCAGAGTCTTCCCTCTTGACAACTCTTTCAAGTTCTAAAACCTTCTCTGACAACAATGTAACATTTGTATTTGTGGATTGGACCAATTTGTAACATTTGTATTTGTGGATTGGACCAATTTGTTTGCAGTTTCCAGAGCAGTGCATAACTGGTAACCAGGAAAAAAAACAAATGAGTAAAAAAAGGGAAACAGTCAGATAACTGAAAATAACTATTTTCCTCAAGTAACTGCCCTTTTAGGAAACAAAGTAACAAACTGGGGTATAGAATAGTGCAATAACTTAAAACCTAAAGCAGAAGTTGTATGCAAGAATTACATCAAGGAGAAATTGAGGGTCGTCAAGAATAGCCTGCCTGTTTAAGTCATAAAAGATAAAGTTCACAAACCACCATTATGCCTAAAGGGGGAAATTTGCAACAAGACCCATCCAACTGATACAAGCACAGTACAAAGTTAGTGGATTTAGATTTTCATAACCAATTTATTGAACATGTCAAGTTCAGGTTTAAAGTTCCCTACACACAAATCTGTTTATGACACAATTAGCTATGCAATTAATCATATCATGTTGACTCATACTTTTTACAATAAACAATAGAACTATGTCATAACTGTCATAATTTAAAGTGTTAGTCATATTTAGACCTAAATTGATTAAATATGTGTAGGTGGTACTGCAAATATTTTGGAAAACATATTAAAATAAACATGTTAAATGGGTAAAATTATAGAAAAAAATCTTAAAAGTATGTTAAATGGTGAAAAAATTATGGAACGTCCTATATGTGTCGGGATAGCGCTCAGGATTCTTGACATGAGTAACCAACAATTCAGATCTATATAGGCTCAACTTGACACGATATGACCACGACACACCACCCCAAATTGCCATTCATCTATGCCTTCTCCCATTTTGCCACACTCAAGATGAAAAAATGATATAGAAAAAAGAGGACAGAAGAAAAAGTTGCTGTCAAACTAAAACATGTTTTGTGAGATAGAAGAATCAACATTAGTCCCTTGGATGCGGATACAAAAGAAGCAGTGCCACGTCAAGAATAACATAAGATGATGATGGTTCCTACAGCATAACTGAATTAAACACGTACTATACATACTTCAATACATATCCAATTAGCTGTAGAACATAATATCCCATAAAATGGGATCATTAAAGAAAAGCTAATTCTTCATATAACTAATATTCTTCAATAAATATGATCCAGTACCTTCAGAGTTAGAGCTGTCCATGAGTGGTCTGAACCAGAAAATGCCTTGTTTAATTGATCGTAGTTTTCCTGAAGCAAAATGATTGAAATGAATGTGCTTACAATCTTGAGAAGTACCCAGATAAGTTAACCATATTATGTGAAACACATACAAGTTATCCTGCTATGCAATACCTTTAATCCATTGGTGAGGCTCCTATTTAGTTCTTTTAGTTTGCCAATCCCGCTGTATAACCATAGGAAGGAGATCAAGCAACACCATGCTAATGTGCATTTAACTTGCAAGCTGTAAGATGCCACCTCAATGAATAAAATTATCTTATCAATAGAACAAATCAAGAACAGATTAAACTAAGTCATTTAAAAAGGACAAATTACAGCATTAGGCTCTATTACTTAATGTTAAACACACAGAAAGTTCAACACTGTGTTTTCGGCTTCATTGCTTCTTATACTTTAGAGATGAATGCGAGTAAATTTCAGGGTAAATTCTGCTAAGATTCAGTAAATTAGTCGAACAACTAATCTAACAACAAATACGGGCTACTCATAATTCAATGGCATTGAGGTAGCAATAAGAACTTCTGGTTTCATTTTGACAATTACCCATTAATTAAAAAAGGAACAAATCAAGATCAGACAAGGTGGGGAAAAAAATAAACTTTGAAACGAAAACGAACATGAAAATAGAGATGAAGAAGAGAACCTGAAAAAGCTTGGTAAGGTCCAATGAATGAGGGATACTGATGGAATCTTGAACTAACGAAGATGGTGAAGAAGAATGGGAACTGTCAGAAGCTGTAACAGTTTCTCCTCCCACATTGCTTAACAGATCTCCGATTGTCAAGAGTGGCCCTCCTATTCCTCTCATCTTTATCTCGCTCTCTGGCTTCGTTTTATTGTCCATTTTATACGCATCGGACCCCGGTATGATGTCGTTGTAAACGATGCCAATTATTAAATTACAATATCTGGATACTCTGTGATATTTGAAAAAACCACAAATAGGGATACTATTTATGTTAGTCTTCGTTTGAGTCCCTGTAATTAGATTTGGTAGTTTCTGTTGGTAAAAAACTAAAAGTAGTGATATGTGTCGTAAGAACTAGGGGTGGGCAAATGGTTCGGTTTTTGCCGAACCGAACCGAATCGAATTTTTTCGTTTCGGTTCAATGAGTAAAAACCGAATGGTTCTAAAATTAGCGAACCGATTGGTTTTTATTTAGTTCGGTTTAAAATCGAACCGAACCGAAAAACCAATCTGTTCAGTTTGATTTTATTATAATATATTTAATTGAAAATGTATTAACTAAAAAATAAATTTCTCTCTTAAATTCCTACTCTTAAATATTTAAGAACCGAATCGAACCGAACCGAACCAAATTTAACAAATTTAATAAATATTTAATAAATTTTTTAACCAAACAGAACCGAATTTAAGAACCGAACCGAAATATTTTGGTTCGATTCTTAAATTTGGTTCGGATTCGGTTCATATTCTTAAGAACCGATCAGTTTCGGTTCGGTTCGGTTCGGGACCTGAACCGAGCCGAACCGACAATTGCCCACCCCTAGTAAGAACGTGAGTTTTTGCTCTATAAGTACTGTTTATTTATTCATCTCTTTAATTTTTTTTAATGTGTCAGAATATTTTTATAATTTATTAAAAAATATGTTAAATGATTTTACTATATTATTATGTGAATAAGGTGGAACTATTAAATTATATTTGATATTTGTAAAATGGTAAATCTCACACCAAGTAAATTTAACTTTATAGAGTTATATGAGACAAACAACAAAATAATATGATGGACCCGTCCAATTATATATACCATTCTACCTCATGGGTGAATTCTTAACAAAATTTGACAATGCATGATACTTTCATGGGAACCTATATGATAAAAACGGCAAAACTCTATGTTTAACTGTGAATTTATAAAAAAATAAGATAAAATACCCTCGATGAAGTCACGTTTAAGAGCAGAGCGACTCCGCTAAATTCTTTGTTTTCTTACATTACATAGACACAGTGGCGTTGTGTTATTCCTCTAGGCTCAATCTTTGATCAGGTGAGTTTCAAATCTTAGTTAATCATATGGGTATCGAGAATTTTGAGAAATTAAATGCTCTTTTATGTCGTCGTTTTAAATTTTGTTTTTGTGCACTTTTTTTTTTTAACTTTGATAGTTTTGTCATTTTTGCAGATAACTGAGGGTAGTCAAGCACAAGCAGTTAAAAGAGTGAGGACAATGGCTAGTCAGGAGACATTGAAGCAACTTGAAGATTGCTCAGTTTCCAAGTCAGTGATATTTTAAGAAATTTTTTAATCTGTCTTTCTATTTCAATGGAGTCGAATCTGCAATTGTTTTTCTATATGTTAGTGAAAACTGAAACTATTTTCTTATTTAGATTATAGTATTTGTATATTTGAAAGTTTTGCTTGAACTGTATGCATTTACAATAAGTTCCATCTTTGTGATTCTTGGAGTCTTATGCTACCCTCTGGTTTTGTGAAATTCTTGGGTGAAAATACAGACAGAGTCTATAACAGTAGCCTGCTTATTTATTTCATTTGGACTGACTGGCAATTCAAATGTTCTTTAATAAATTCTTAGTGCCACCGTGTTCTTTGTTAGAGTTGAGTTGTTAGAAGTAATTAGTTAGTTTTTATTGAAACAAGGACTTTTAATTCTTGATTTATCTAAGTTGTGTGATATTCGACTAACACGAGACAGTCCTCAACGACTCATCGAGTTCTTTTCTTTTTCCATTCTATGATATTATAATTTGGTTGGCGTCTCGACAACTCTATTTTTACGATGTTGTGTTGGTTGCCTTTTATGTTATCAACAAGTAGTTAATATTATTATTTCAATTTTTTGATAATTCTCTACATTCCAGAGGTCTCAAATGATGAGTTTTCTCTTGGAACTTTTAAAAGTGCGCACAATTTGTTTTTCATATTGATAAGAGCTAAACTATGAATGCTTTGCACACTTTCATAGTAACTAGCACCCAAAGATGAGGGTGCTTGAATCCACAGCACTGGGTGAGACAAGGTTGTTGGCTTTATCTGCACAGGCTTACAATCCACAAGGTTGTTACGGGATGAGAGTTTTGCGCAGTAATCCCGTGCGGCACTTAGATGACTTCCTAGCACACAAGTCGCTGAGTAAGCTTTTCTGAACTTCTCAATGAGCCAAGCAAGAATGCTTTGTGGAAATGTTGGGAAAAGTAAGAGCATAATGGCCAAATGTAATTGTATTACACACTTAAATGTTACAAGAGACATTTACAGGGATGTAGAGAGTTTGTGTGTGTTGTGTGTGTTGTGTGTGTTTTGAGTAATATGGTGGTGTTGTGGGTGTTGTGGGTGTTGTGCAAATGAGGAGTGTCTATGCATATTTATAGGTGCGGGTTTGCTAGATCTAGAGAATTCTAGTAAGTTACATAAATATCTAGAGGACTTAAATGCTTAAATCTGGAAAACTCTAGTCCGTGGGTAATTGTAGAAAGCTCTAGATCTTGGGCATTGGTGGGTGATTTGCTAAGCGCATCACGGATGGTTTGTCATGTTAGCGGCCCGTTTCTAAAAGCAACCCACTGTTAAGTGCATCCTGCCTTTAAGTGTTGAGCGTATTCCGTTTCTGAGTGCACTCTGCATCTAGGTGGACTTTTGCCAAGCGAACTCGTGTGCGCGAAATTAGCCTCCTATCGTGGGAGATTTGCGAGGCTCGTGACATTCCTCCCCCACCTTTGCTCGCGGTGTCCTCGTCGCAATCTCTTCCTTAAGCCTTGGGATTTGCTCTGCGATTCGCTGTCGCTTTCTCTCGCTTGGTGTTGCAGCATCCCCTCTTGCGCTTTCGCAACTCATGCTCGGATGGCGCCATGCAATCGGGCGCCATGGTTGTTGGCTTCGTGTGTTACTCCACCACTTGTCTCGGTGGAAGCTTCGGAGGCATAACGCCCTTGACCTCGTCGCGGACATTTCGTGCTTGTTTTAGGACTTGGCTTTAAGGGTTTTCGGAATCCTCCCTTTTGTCGTGCCACCGGATAGAGACCAGCGCCTTTTCTGCGGGTTGTGCGTCTCCCATCGAAGATGCTTAGGGAGTTCGTGGCTGGAAGAGGAACCTTGTCGAAGAACTCCATGCCAAAGATCACTGCATAGTCATCTATTGACACTATTGAGAAGTCAAGCGTCCCGTTCCACGTCCCAAGCATAACGTGTACACCTCGTGCGGTTGCTGCTAATGGACCGCTCAAATCTTCCACAATCGGAGGTCAATTCTGCTCGCACAAGTCCGCTTAGTAAAAGTCTGCCTCAAAACGGAGGGCGCTTAAAAGCGGGATGCGCTTAGAAATGAGCCATCAACATAACAAGTCATCCGTGGTGCGCTTAGCAAAACACCTATCATAACCCAAGATCTAGAGTTTTCTACAATTACTCATAAGCTAGAAGTTTTTAGGCTTGTGCATTTAGGTCCATGTGATATTTGTGCAAGTTCACTCCAACACTTATAAATAGGGGTGAGCCTCATTTGCCTACGAACCACACCACACGTACTCTTTCCAGCATATGTATAAAGCCCTCTTTAGCTCTTGTAAAAGCTCTCTTGTATATTATTTTTAGTGTTTAATAAAATTTATTTTGGTCACATTGCTCTCTTCTCTCGCATTTTCGCAAAGCATTCTTGCTTGGCTAGTTGAGAAGTGTTCTAGGCACACTTAGCGACTTGTGTGCTAGAAGTCGTCTAAGTGCCGCACGGGTTGTTGTGCAATAAAACTCATCTCGTGACACCGTGCTCAAACAGTTTACTGCCTTTAAGGGATCCAAAAGTAAACCGGGCTCAAAGCAGACAATATCATACTATGTGGAAGCGGCCATCACATCCATTGCCTAGTATGCATTTTGGATTCTTATACTAAGTAAATAGTTCAAATATCTAAGATACGACCATTATATTGGTATCTTTTGCAATAACATGGATAGCGAATGATATGTAATGTTCTAAGCTATGTGTGGTAGTATCCAGACAAGTCAACTAATACGAAGGTTGGATGTTTTTGCACTCAGCATTATTTGGAGAATGTTGTTGTAGTGCTCCACACGTATCTTGATCATTTAACCTCAGTGATATTTACTGTTTACTGAAATGTTTCTTCACTTTGATGATTCAATGTGTGCTAGTGAGTATGGTAATTTTTGTGCTCTAAAAATGTTCTTCTCTTTTCAATTGTATATGAATTGAAGTTGCCATTGCAACATTGAAAGCTAGCATGATTTTCATTTTGAGCTTGTATGTTAGAGTTAGTAACGAAGCATGTATATATACATAAAATAGCGAAGGGTCACGAGTTTATGTTGCTGAGCATACTTCAATAGAGCGTCAACATGTCTCATTTTTCATTCATATCTCACAAAATTCTCTAACCCGTGGTAGAATTGATATCCAAGTTATTTTAAAGTTTATGACTTTTTTATTGATCCAAATTTATGTTGTTTCACAATCGAGTGTTCTTTGTATGTTGAACGTCTGCAGTGCATTGGGGACATGGGTATTCTCAGTAGCCGGAGCTTTGCTTGCAATTCCAGTTGGGATAAAACGCAAATCTTTAGCACCCCTTGTATTTTTCGGCACAACTGGTAGTATGCTTGACATCATTATGGGAATCAGCGCTTGTGAAAGAGAACATGCAGAACGCCAGATGAAGCTATTGGAAGCCCAAAATGCTGCAGCCGATGCTTCTTTAACTGAGACAGGAACTGAGACTTGAACTAAAGTCTAAATGACCATGTATCTCTAATGAGGGTGCTCTGAGTTCGTTTTTCTTGCTGAAGGAGACTCGCAAATTTAGAATATCATTAGGCGGGTTTTGATGCTTCTTTTCAGTTCTCTTTGCCTTGATTTTCCGTTCGTGTTTTCATTGCACGATCAATGACTTTGATGTTGTTCAGGCATGCTATAATATTAGCGAATAAAAATCACAAAGTGTTCATCCCGAAAGGAGATGCTTTTTCATAAATGTGCTTGCGTTTTGCAGCCAAGACGAGTTGGTGGAAGCTTGAGAATTGAGATGTGCTTTTCCACGTCATTTCTACGATTCTGTTCAACCCCGAAATGTCCTCCAATTTATCCAGTTATTCTCCTTTGCATGAGCCTAATTTGAAGCGCACTTTAAATCGTCAAAAACCAGAAACTATAAATGGAAGAGTTTTTTGCTAATTTTTAGCGCAAGGATGTAACATAGTATTTACACCCAAATTAATGAATATATTTTTCGGCGATTAGGGATAACGCTATTTCATCACAAAGCATGGAGCCGAGACAGGAACCGTTTCAAGCCTCCCATTTTCCCTATCTAAGCTGGAATTTATAATCACCCAAAATTTCAAGGGACTGTTTTTCCTTTGCTCCGGCAGCGTTTTCAGAAGAATTATTCAGATCAGATAAAAGTACTTCTATCACATTGGTACTTTTCCTTCACCTACAGAATCTTATCTGCATCTAATAAGTTTTGGGGGTTATAATAATTCTCCTTTTGAACACCTCCTAGACGAGGGGATTGATCATGATCTTTACCTCTATGGCATTGGTTGACTCTTTCAGACCTCATGTTTCCGAACAAAAGTTCAGCCGCCTTGTTTCTGATGAGGAGGGGCATGTATTCCAATTCATCCCAGACATATAACTGCAGTAAAAAGCCAGAGAAACTAGCATTAGCAACAGCCACCAAATGCTTTCCAGGTAATTGGCAGAAAAAATTTCACCAATACATGCATTGAAAAATTGCCTTACGGGAACTGGTCAATCAAGATACTTCTGAAAGCGACAAACAATCCCTAGATTTTCTTCCTTCAGGCACCTTCCAATTTCTTGAGAGTTGCTACTAGAAAAATTGCAGCAATGAGTGAGCAATTTAAAGCAGCAAATAGACATGAATTGAAACAGCAGCAAACGTAAATAAAGGAAGAATTGGAAATCGCAGAACCGATTAACAGATAAACTGAAGAAGATGGAAACAGAAATCACAAAATAAAAGAAAAAAAATAAACGCGAGGCCTGTAATACAGTTTTTTTAAAACAGATTTACCACCTATTACAATGCTTAAGGTTTGCGACAACAAATTACTTGATACATGGTACATATGAAAACAGCGGGGAATTTTAAAAAAATTTGGTGTAACGCGTATGTCCATGCGAAAACGAAAACCTTCTTCGTCTGAAAGTACCTGAGAGTTGTGCACCGGAAGTTGTAAAGCAGGCTTAGTCCGCTGAACCCATTCTGCAGCCTTCGATAGCTGCCCTTTTATTGACTTCCTCCTTGAGATCCGGCCAGTAAGTCATCAACACCTGCATGTGAGGAGACAAGACTAAACATTTTTTAATTGCGTTAACTAAGTTCAACGTACACTTCAAACTCTTTTTAACTTTTGAAATAAACAGAATGCTGTACCTTTTGAAATAAGTGATTCACGACGTCGGATTAAACATTGCAATGATGAATATTGGACAGTTTTGGCCTCAACGACGTCTCAAATTTTATAACGTTGACATCTGAAATGATAGAAAAGGGTGTGTCAAGCATTGAAGATTTATCACTTCCAACAGTTAACAACCTACTGTAGCTGCGCTGCCAAGTTACATAGTTTGAAGACGAAATATTAAAAATTTAAAGGCGAAATATCTTAACTTCGTAACAGTACTACATCACCGGCAAATGCCATGCATTGCTTCCTGTTGTTACCAGTTAACCGATAGGATTAACCTTTCTCCGATTGTCGATAACTTTTCTCCGATTGCAGTTAACCTTTCTCCGATTATCGTTAAGCTTTCACCGATTAAGCTATAACCTTTAACCGATTACTGCAACTTGTTTCTTAGAATCGAACAGGCTAAGATGAAGAATAAAGAACCATTAACGGATAACTCCCTCAAGACTTAAACAAAGAAGAAAGATGGAAACAAGAAGTAATCAAAGATAACAGAAAAAACACAGAGAAGAGATTTACGTGGTTCGGTACACAAGTACCTACATCCACGGCTGAAAACCAGCAGGAGGCTAAAGCTTTATTGAAGATGATGATTACACACAGAATCTATAGAGTGCAGAGATTAAATTCCCTATTTACAGTAATTTCTATCTCTCACTCTAACTCTCTCAGAATCACTCTCTAACGTTGCCACAAACCAGCCCTTTATATGTGCATGCCTCTGTTTCTGAATTGGCTGTTGAGAGTAACGGCTTTAACAAACAGCAGGCCCACCATTCCAGCTCAGCTTGCCACGTCATCATAACAGAATTAAACTAACAGCTTCACAAACCTCCACCTTAGTTTATTCTGATTCAAAACTTTCCTCCACCACTGTTTCAGCATTCGAAACCTTAGGTCACAAGTTACCAAGTCCAATTGAGTTCAAAGAACTCAAGAACTTGACTGCTGGAAGAGGCTTAGTGAGCATGTCAGCTGGATTAACCTCAGAAGGTATTTTGACAACACTTACTGCACCACTACTGATTTCATCCCTTATGAAGTGTAGCCTCACGTCTATATGCTTAGTCCTCTCATGGTATTTGGGATTCTTGCTTAACTGTATAGCACTAGAGCTATCACAACTAACTGTTACTGACTCTTGCTTGAATCCCAATTCGGTGACTAAGCCCTTTAGCCAGATTGCTTCTTTTACTGCCTCAGTAAGGGCAATGTATTCTGCTTCAGTTGTTGAGAGAGCAACAACTGATTGCAGTGAAGCTTTCCAGCTGACAGCACCTCCACACATGGTAAACACAAATCCAGTTATAGACCTTCTTTTATCCAGGTCACCTGCATAGTCAGAGTCTACAAAACCAGCAACTTCACAGGAGGCTCCAGTGACTTTTCCAAACAGAATCCCATAATTTGAAGTCCCCTTTAAGTATCTCAGTATCCACTTGACTCCTTGCCAGTGTTCCTTGCCTGGATTTCCCATGAATCTGCTGACTACCCCAACACCATGTGCTATGTCAGGCCTGGAACAGACCATGGCATACATTATACTCCCCACTGCATTAGAATAGGGAATCCACTTCATGTACTCTATGTCAGCATCTGTCGTTGGTTCTTGAAGCTTAGAGAGCTTAATATGAGCTGACAAAGGTGTCATTACAGGTTTAGCACTGTCCATGGTGAACCTATTTAGCACTCTTTTTACATAATCAGCTTGAGTAAGAAACAAGGTTCTTTGAGATCTGTTCCTTACAATCTGCATGCCCAGAATTTTTGTTGCAGCACCTAGATCCTTCATTTCAAACTCGGTGCTCAGCTGCATTTTGAGTTTCTCTATGGCCTCCCTATCACTACATGCAATAAGCATGTCATCCACATATAGAAGTAAGTAGATGTAGCTACCTTTAACCAGAATTTTGTAGTACACACAACTATCGTACTGACTTCTGCTGTAACCATGGTTGCTCATAAACTGGTCAAACTTTAAATACCATTGCCTTGGAGACTGCTTTAGGCCATATAAGCTTTTCTTAAGAAGGCACACCATATTTTCAGCCCCTTTTTCTATGAAGCCTTCAGGTTGTGTCATAAAGATTTCTTCATCAAGGTTTCCATGTAAGAAGGCAGTTCTTACATCCATTTGGTCTAACTCCATATCAAGGAAAGCTGTAACAGCAAGCAACAGTCTTATGGAGCTGTGTTTTACCACTGGTGAGAATACCTCATTGAAATCTACTCCTTCTTTCTGTGTGAAGCCCTTGGCAACCAGTCTTGCCTTGTACCTGGGTTGTTTATCAGCAGACTCTCCATCTTTGAGCTTATAAATCCATTTACAGCCCACTAATCTTTTGTTTAATGGTTTTTCTACTAGGATCCATGTATTGTTTTTCTTAAGGGAGGTTAATTCTTCTTCCATTGCAGCAAGCCATTTAGCTTTATCACTTCTACACATGGCTTCCTTGTAGCTCATAGGTTCTTCACCACTTAGTTCAGCAACACTTAGAGCATATGAAATAAGGTCAGCAATGCCATACTTCTTAGGCATTCTGATTGTCCTCCTTACTCTATCCCTTGCAAGCTGGTAGTCATCGAGCTCATGGGATTTGAATTCCTTGTCAGATCTTTCTAGGGTACTTTCTGTAGGTTGATAGCTATCAGCATGCTCCACCTTCAACTCAGCATCTTGCTTCCCATTTGAACCAGTAGCCATTACCTCAGTCTCTACTTTAGGCATCAGCATTGAGTCTTCATCAAATACCACATCTCTACTAATTAGAGTTCTTGAGGGCTTACCATCTATGCACCAAATCTTGTACCCTTTTGTACCTTCTGGATATCCTATAAAGTATCCCTTTATTGCTCTTGGTTCTAATTTGCCCTGACTAATATGGGCATATGCAATGCAGCCAAAAATCCTCAAGTTAGTAAGGTCAGGTGGCTTCCCTGTCCAGACTTCTTGTGGTGTTCTGAATTTTAAGGCTGATGAAGGACTTCTATTTACCAGGTAAGCTGCTGTTGTGACTGCCTCAGCCCAGAACTGCTTGGGTAGATCTGCATTGAAAAGCATACACCTTACCTTTTCAAGTAAGGTTCTATTCATCCTTTCAGCAAGGCCATTTTGCTGAGGGGTGTGTCTTACTGTTCTGTGCCTAGCAATACCCTTGCTTTTACAAAACTCATCAAATTCATGGCTGCAATACTCCAATCCATTGTCAGTCCTAAGCCTTTTTATCTTCTTGCCAGTCTGATTTTCTACAAGTTTTGACCACTCTCTGAACTTCTCCAGAGCCTCACTTTTCTATCTTAACACATAGATCCAGACTTTTCTTGGGTAGTCATCAATGAAGGTTATGAAATACCTAGCTCCACCATGAAAGGGAACCTGTGATGGTCCCCATAGGTCTGAATGAATATAGTCAAGGGTCTGTTTTGTTTCATTTCTTCCTGTGTTAAATTTCTGTCTTGTTGCTTTACCAAAAACACATTTTTCACAGAATTCCAATGAGGATATATGGTCTTCACCAAACAGACCTTGTTTTTCTAATTCTTTTAACCCTCTTTCACTCATGTGTGCAAGTCTCATATGCCACAGTTTAGTTTTATCATTACTAACTGCGGCTGTAATTCCAGGCAAGAGACAAGATCCTACTAGAGCATACAGGCCATTCCTTCTAACTCCTTTTATAATGACTTTACCATTTTGTATCACATGAATCTCCCCATTTTCAGCTCTAATACTACAGCCAATTTGATCAAACATGCCTAGTGAAATTAGATTCCTTCTTAGCTCGGGTACATACCTTACTTGATCTAAGTTTCTGATTTCACCATCAAACATTTTAATATCAATGGTCCCTATTCCAGCAACTTTACAAGCTAAGTCATTTCTTAACAGCACTTTACCACCTTCAACTCTCTTAAAGGTCTTAAAGAAATGCTTGTTAGGACACATATGAAAAGAGCACCCAGAGTCAAGTATCCACTCACCAATTTGGTGTTTTTCTGCTGCCACTAGCACATCAGCACCTTCTGAGTCTGTTTCATCCTTTGATACAATGGCGGCCTTCCCATTTGATTCCTTTTGTAGCTTCTCAAGTTTCTTCTTTTCAAAAAAATCCTTTATATAATGCCCTTCTTTCTGACAAAAATAGCATTTCCTCTTCTTTTTCTTCTCTGTTTTATCTTTCTGGTTGGCACTTTTCTTTTCATTGCTGTTCCTTTTCTCTGTCTTTGACTTAACTGCTAGTCCTTCCCCATAACTTTGATCTTTCCCATTTGATCTCTTCTTCAAGTCTTTAGATTCCAGAGCACTCTTGACATCCTTTAACGTGAGTGTCTGCCTCCCATACAGTAGAGTATCAACAAAATGCTCAAAAGAATCAGGTAGTGAACTTAGTAAGATTAGCGCCCTATCTTCATCTTCCAAATCGATGATCACATTTTCAAGATCCAAGATCAGTTTGTTGAATTCATCTAAATGATCCTTTAGGGTTACTCCTTCTTTCATGGAGAAGGTATACAGTCTTCTTTTCAAATACAGTCTCTTGGCCAATGATTTTTTCAGATACAAATCTTCAAGCTTTGACCATAACCCTGATGCAGTTCTTTCTTTAGCAACTTCTCTTAATACTTCATCAGAGAGATGCAGAATGATGGTGCTGTGAGCCTTATTGTTAATGGTTTTCCGATCTCCTATCCTTGAGGAATCCTCCACTTGTTCTTTCTTGCCCTTTGGATCTTCATCTTCATTTTCAAGAGCACTGTCCAGCCCTTGCTGGATAAGGATTGCCCTCATCTTAAGACTCCAAAGGTAGAAGTCATTATCACCATTAAATCTTTCGAGATCAAATCTGGTGGCTGCCATTTAGCTCACGAACAGGCCCAAGAATTGTTCTTTACGCTCTGATACCAGTTTGTTGTTACCAGTTAACCGATAGGATTAACCTTTCTCCGATTGTCGATAACCCTTCTCTGATTGCAGTTAACCTTTCTCCGATTATCGTTAAGCTTTCACCGATTAAGCTATAACCTTTAACCGATTACTGCAACTTGTTTCTTAGAATCGAACAGGCTAAGATGAAGAATAAAGAACCATTAACGGATAACTCCCTCAAGACTTAAACAAAGAAGAAAGATGGAAACAAGAAGTAATCAAAGATAACAGAAAAAACACAGAGAAGAGATTTACGTGGTTCGGTACACAAGTACCTACATCCACGGCTGAAAACCAGCAGGAGGCTAAAGCTTTATTGAAGATGATGATTACACACAGAATCTATAGAGTGCAGAGATTAAATTCCCTGTTTACAGTAATTTCTATCTCTCACTCTAACTCTCTCAAAATCACTCTCTAACGTTGCCACAAACCAGCCCTTTATATGTGCATGCCTCTGTTTCTGAATTGGCTGTTGAGAGTAACGGCTTTAACAAACAACAGGCCCACCATTCCAGCTCAGCTTGCCACGTCATCATAACAGAATTAAACTAACAGCTTCACACTTCCCAATTGCTTTTGCCACAAAGAAACCGAGAAAAACGGCAGCGTCTCATCTCCCACGGTCCACCTTTCGATAGTATGTACTGGATGGTTGACAGAGTTGTCGAAGCCCTTCAAAATAAATACTGATTCACCTAAACTAACTTGTAGAAATAGTGGAACCAGGTCGAATCCCAAGAGAACTATGCAATTAATTTCTCAAAGTTTAAAACTCAAAATTTCCCAAAAATCTAGATTTGCAAAGTTTCTGCCTCAAACCGGATAACCATTTAGGGAAACCGGTTAGCCGTTTATTATTTGAAGAATTCTGGGAGTTAACCGGCTAACCGGTTGAGGGAATCCGGAAGACCGGTTGTAGTTCGTGACCTTCCTGGAATTATTCGGACAACCGGAAAAGGAATCCGGAAAGCCGGTTGTGGTTCGTAACTTTGCTGGAACTATTCGGTTAGCCAGAGGAGAGAAACCGGAAAATCGGTTGTGGGGTTCTCTCCTTTCTGTTGCTAATTCGGCTAACCGGATAAGGGAATCCGGAAGACCGGATTCTTGATTGTATCGGTTCTGTCGTTTATTCGGTTAACCGGTTAGGGAAACCGGTTATCCGGATTCTTGATTTCTCCTCTCTGACTTTAATCGGCTAACCGGATAAGGAAATCCGGAAAATCGGTTCTCGGTTCTCTCGAATCTGTCCACAAACGGTTAGCCGGTTGTGGATATCCGGTTATCCGAATTTCTGGATTTTAAGGGTTTCTTC
The DNA here is from genome assembly GCA_030449925.1 of Citropsis articulata. Classification (NCBI taxonomy): domain Eukaryota; kingdom Viridiplantae; phylum Streptophyta; class Magnoliopsida; order Sapindales; family Rutaceae; genus Citropsis; species Citropsis articulata. The sequence continues at coordinate 5,743,336 of JASUUH010000227.1, read as the reverse complement.
TTTAACAAGAAATTAAAATAAATAAAATAAAATAAAAATAACAAGACTTTAAAATTAAACAAAGAAATCAATCTTACCAAACTTCCAATCCAAGGGTGTAAATTCCATCCAATTGCAATTTTGATCATAGGCAAAAATATAAATCACTCAATCCAAGAACTTAGTCTACTTAATCGGAAAAGTCGTAGAAAGCAATTATTCTCCTAATATAATAGACTCAAACAATCATTTCGAATCCAAACTTATCACTAATTTAACTGGGCATCATCGCTCCATATCAAATTAAGTGATAGCATTAGAATAGTGAGAATGACTAAAACAAAATCAATTAATTGATTATTCCAACTTAATCAATTTGTATTTTTATTTCATCATGCAAAGTTTATGTAATTGTGGCCATCAATATACACACACGAGCCAACCTCACTCAATTCACTATTCATAATTACGGATCACAAACTCATAGCGATGATAAAAAATAAATATTGAATTAAGGCGTCAACTCAAACAATATAAATAATTCAAAGAAAATAAAACGAAAATAAAATTACTTGGATTGAAGAAATTAACATTAAGTTTCACAAAATTACAACCTAGATTGATTCTGACCTGGAATTAAAACCTTAGCCACGCATGGTGGCCAAACAATTCAAGAATTGTTTTTCAAAGAAAAAGATTGCAGCCGTCCTTGCTCTCTTCCTCACGTTTCCTCTTGCTTCCTTTTTTTTGCTTGCCGTTTTTTTGTCCTTTTATATTGCTAGCTTTCCTTTTGTTTCCTTTTGGTTTCTTCTTCTCTTAATGCTAGGAAACCGAATCCTTCTCCAATTCGATTCTTTGAACTGTCTCCTGCCGATGGTCGCGTTCAGAATAACAAAGTTCTCTTTTGTCCAAATTTCATCATAACCTCCATGTTTCATCTTCTAAATCAAATCAAACACAATTTCCACAAATTAGCACAAAATCAATCAAAATATGAGGGAATTAAACAAAACATAGTATGACTATTTATAACCTATCAATGGTGCGCAACAATTATCAATAATAATTAACAAAAGAAGAAATAAATACACAGACAGGTACACGAATTATGATGGAATAAAGAGAGACAGACACCTGGACGGGAGTGGAGCAACGAACGAAGACGATAAGCTGAACAGCGAAATCGCCGACATGAGAAGCCGCTTGCTGATAAATCGATCGATGGTCTGTACCATCCGATTGTTGACGTCATTTGCATTTTAATTCTGAGTTTTGTCAAGAGTTAGAGAAACAGTCTAATCGCTCAACTTCAAGTAGCATTTTCAACGCGTTATTAATTAATTAATCTCGGCTAGGGCTTTATCCTGTTGTTCGGATACCAGCACCAGCGGGACTGGAGGATGTTATGCTGTTCTTTTATGCTTACTCTTGTTCTGCAAAACGATCGATTGATATGTTGGAGCTCAAATGGTGAAATCTCAGCATTATTGTTTTTTAAATCCACTTACGATAACGTCAAATATCTTAAAGTTTAAATTAAAATCGGGTTCCGTCTTAAAATATAGTGGTAATATTCACCTCAAGTAGTGATGGATGATAATGTATATATTTTAAAAATAATATATCGCATCATTCTTGTAAATACATATCAGGACAACCAGCTCAATTTGGCCACAGTAATTTGCCTATACTCCCAACAGCTAAACATAAAACATTACTGAAGTAATAATAAAGGAAGAAATCCGCGACAAAATAATCTGCAATGGAGACAGTAAAAAATATATAAAAACATCGAACACATTGTTTGACACTTCCATTTCAACGCAAGAGGAAATCACTCTTTAAGAAGCAGTGAATGAAATTTGACAGCCGGTCATACGTCACTGCAAACGGTGTAAAGAACAAAAATAGAGATAGCTAGAATAAGGTCCATCTGCCCACCCAAAGCCAAAAATTACCGGGATGCAGCAGTCCGATATTACATGTGAAAATAAAATATAAAATCCGAGAGCTCTGAAACTCACAATTGAAGCACTGGATTCGGGTGTGAATTACACTGGAACTGACACCATACAAAAACAAGGGGCAATTCCAGCAAGTAGCTTTTCTTAAAAACAGCCACCAAAGCTCGGAGTCATTGAAGACCCACCCGTTATTTACAACTCCCACCCAATGTCTTGGCATCAAACAGATTCACCAAGCATTTCCAAATGACCCATAAATTACCCTTTTTTGTCCCTAAAACTCTATTTCAACTATACATTATCTATCTACATCTGGTTACAGGGTTTGACCATTCTGCAGAAAACGCTCTATCCTCCTTAAGTACATGGCTAATACTAGATTTGTCACTTTCAAACACATATTTTACCTCATGTAGGAGCTCATGTAGAGCCGCGCACCAATTTCAAGCGGTCCATCACCCCCACCGATTGCATTAAGTGCCACAGGAATTGTAGAAAGGAGAGGTATGGTTAAAGGGAATACCCCAGGATCAACTCCAGAGTTCAAAGAGGATCCGGAACACTGTCGTTTAGTATTTGCATCAGTTGTAAAGCACTTGTTAACGCTGCCTCCAAACATGCCATGTTCCTCTTTCAGGTCGGTAGGTCTAACAACCAATGCAACTTCTTCAAGAGCTCTATAGTTACCAGGACCACCTCTCTTAAATGAACGTTTGTGAGCACATAAACTAAGCACCAATGTAGAAGTAGTCTCAAGCCATTCTACTATCAAACCTTCAACTTCGTCATAATATATTCGCCGTTCAATCTGACAAAGGTAGAAACAGTGCATGAGGCTAAAAAAGAGATTTAAAATACAATAGAAATCATGAACACAAGGCTATGAACTCCTTACAGCCAGCTTCTCAATGTATACGGTCATAAATCTTGGCCCAAGAGCCAACACTCTTGCTTCCGACAATAAAACCTGAAATTTTAATACAAAAAACAAAGACATCAAATTTAACACGAAAGATATGCAACCAGGCTTAATCAAATGGAAGCGAGCATCAGATTGAAAATTACAAGACCTTTCCTCAAATTCAAATGTCATGCACTCATCTACTCTAAAAGTTCACACAAAACCACAATCAGCAATCTGAATGGTTGTCGATGAGCCACACATCAATCAAAATGCTTAATTAACCAGAGATTGCCCATCTTTTTTGGAAGTTAGGAACTGTACAAATGTGACAATGCAGAACAACACAGATAAATGGAAAAAGACAGTAAGAAGTAGCATATCATAACCATATGTCTTAGAAGTTGGGTGTAGAAATGTGACAATTCACAGCAACACAGATTATAAAACGATACAATGGATCAGAACACTAAGAGATAGCATATCACGTTTAATATTTAACTATAGTAAGTTCACAATGCACAGCGAATATATTGCAACACCTCAGAAACAACATATCATAGGTCCCAGCAATAACATGAAGTCTGTCATATCGAGCAATGGTCAAATAGTATTATCTAGTCTACTGTAATAAAAAAAAAAAAAAAAAACCTGAATTATACCTAAAAATATTTAAAAAACAAATTTATTCCTTTATTGTTTACCCTAACCATTTCTATACTCATTAGCAGGCTGAACTTTATTTTAAATTTGATTAACTCAGCTATCCCTCATATCAATTCCTTGTTACTAAGTTTTAGCCCATGTCATAGTTGTAGCTATACATTGATGGTAGAAAAAAAGCTGAGATATAAAATTAGGCAACTAAATAATACCTCTTTTTTCTTCAGCAAAATCCACATATAGAGTTTCTCACAGGCATCCTTGACATTCCTACAAGCGAGCTTTCGGTCATTACAATATGCAGCAACATTCACGAGTTTATCAGCACAGGGAACTCCATATTTTAATGCTGCAACTGATAATGCTTCCCTGCCTTCAAGAGATTCTGCAGCATCTTTATTGTAAAAAATACCAGTTAAAAATCTTCCTCTCACTTCCTCCCTATGGTTATTTTTTGGCAATGTTCTTCTATGCGTCCAGTACAACTTCTCAGCTTCTAAAGCTGCATTCAATGTCCTGTGTACTACAATATCAGGATACCGGCGCAGTGGTGAAGTAAAATGCGTATAAACAGGAAAAGCAAGTGCATAATGACCCCAATCTATATCATCTTTGAAATCACCACTACAAAAGTAGGAGGCCAATTGCATTGGTCTTGTGGCATAATTGATAAGAATATCAAACAGAACATAATCATCCTTGAGCTTTTCCCGGGCTCGCTCCAGTGACTGATGGAACTGACCAGACGAAGAAGTGTCTAATTGCAAGCCATGCTTAGAACAAAAGGCTTCAAACTCTCTGAGTTTACGCATGTTAGGTGCAGGATGCCTCCTCAATAATGCACCATCTGGAAAAGCTCTAGCGATAACTTCAGCAGCTGTCTTATTTGCTAACAGCATAAATTCCGCAACAAGAAAATTTAAGTCCTCTCTGCCCGAAAGCAACCTGTCATATGGAGTTCCATATTCATCAAATAAGAAAACAGGTTTGGAATTTTCAAGCCGTAGAGCCCCATCAGTAAACCTGTTATCTTTCAGTATTTTTGAAACTTCATAAAGACTTTTAATAGATCTAACAACATCAGACCATTCAAACTGGCCGTACAACTGTGGCCAGCCTTCTCCCAAGGTATTAGAACTCTCCACATCAAATTTCCCATCAATGATATCCTGAGCATGTTCATATGAAAGCTTGCAACAAGATCTTATTACAGTGCGACCAATCCAGCGATCTACAACATCCCCAGCGCTATTTAAATCCCAGAAAATAGAAAATGCAAGTCTGTCTACTCCAGGATTAAGTGAACCTACTTCTTCCGAAAGCAACATGGGCAACATTGGAATTTTACGTTGCAGCATATAGACAGTAGTTGATCGAATTTGAGCTTCTATGTCCAAGGCTGTGCCAGGTAAAACAAAATATGACACATCTGCAATGTGGACACCAACTCTAGAAATGCCATCTGATAGCCATTCAATTGATAGAGCATCATCAAGATCAGTGGCAGTTGAAGGGTCAATAGTAAGTATGCAAAAATTTCTAAGATCTTTTCTGCTAAGGAGTTCCTCCTGTGGCACCTCCCAAGGAACGCATGGAAGGCAGGAGAGCGATTCCGGAGAAAATTCAGAACAACAAATAGCATTTTCATATAAAATGGCATTGATCTGGGGCTCCACTTCACCACCTCGTCCAAAAACATGCAAGACATGGGCTCGAGGAAAAGGACTTTCTTCGTTCCATTGATCAATTCGTGCAGCCACCAGTTCCATTTCGATAGTTGCATCACCTTCCTCTAATCTTTTCTTGATGCTGTCAGGCAAGTCTTTCACAAGGACCACCAATTTGGGATATTTTGGATTGGTTGGAGTCAGCTGGATATACTCACGATCAGGAACCGACAAAGAGCTCCTGTTCTTCTTCACATCTTTTCTGGAACCTCCCTTGTAATTAAACCATTGGTTGACATTTAGGAATCCAACAATACCATCCCGACGAGGGGACCTTTCAATGATGGACACAACCCTGCCCGTCGGTCGTTTTGTTGGATATGAACTAATCATGGCAGACAATCTCTCAATTGCATTCATGCCTTCATTCTGCTGACTCGAAGAAACTTTCTGTGTAGAGTCCGATGTGGAGGGATGATGTACATTGATATAATTATAACCCTCTTGTTCAATCATTTCTCGATTATAAGCTTCGCTGGATGAATCATCGCCATGATGGATGCCCTTCTCAGAAGGCAAAGTACAATTAGAGTACTCATAACTCACATCGACTTTACTTTTACCTTTGCAGAGATCACTGTGCATCCCATTTGCTTCTGTAGGCAAGTTACTATCTTCTACCATGGAAGAATTGTTTGAAAAACCTTTCATCTTGGCCCATAGTGACAAACGGTCAACTTTAATCAGCACAACATCTCCCTCCACCTAAACAAGTGATTTTTTCAACAATTAGAAGCAGTTTCCCAATCCTAAGGATTAAATATATACATCTACCATCACAAATGCTTCATATTCATAAAGAGAGAGAGAACTGCACTTCATCAAGAATCTAGCTAGAAATGTAGATCAAGGCCATGGAAAAAGCTAAAAGAGGAAATAGGCTAAATGGAGATGAAAAAGGAAATCCACTTTTACAGCTCGGTTCAAACAATGAACATAAGTAATGCTAGAAGAACTCCAGACTTACAGCTCTGTTTTGAGCAGCAATCCCAGTAATGAGAACATCTGTTTGCACTCCCTCAATTTTGCAATAGGCCTAACAATACAGACACTTGCTGAGAAGAAAATTTAATGCAAGAAAAGCACCAAATCCCCATACAGAGAAAAATTACAAACCTCAAGTCGATTGTGTGCATTCACGCGATACGAAGCTTTAAAAGCATCTCCTTTCTGACAGATATAGGGCAACAAAAAACACAAAAAATTGAGCTCACAAGGGCAGGAAAATTGTATGTACAGGTAAACATAACGATGTATAAGTAACTATAATCTGTAGTTGTAGCTAACCTCTAATGCCTCATTAACAGCCTCCATGGACCAATGGGGAGCAAAAATTTTACATTGAGCCTCAGGCTGATGGGATGGATTATCATCCTTGTTTGTATATGCCCAACAAGAACTGTCATTGGCAATAGGTTCAGGACATGACCTTGATATTATACTTCCACAAAGATCGGTTGCTAACGGAAGCTGACTTTGTTTGCTTCCTGGCTCAGCTGATTCTTCTTCATTTATATGCATAGTTGGCATTGAACTGAAGGTAACAGTGGATGCTCTGGCAGGATCCTGCTCACTTGAAGGATGAAAGTCTAAACCCTGCTGTTTTGTAGAAAAGCAGTTCATGGATGAGGTGAGATTCTTTGTTTCGTAACCATTTTTTGTCTGCGTTGCTTCTCCACGGATTTCATTTACTGAATTACAAACTGCACGGTCAATCATTTAACATAACCAAACTTAAGTCAGAGGCAGAGAATAATCGCCTTAATGAATGACCAAAAACATCCATATATCATACAACAGAATTAAGCTTACACTACTCTTAAATTTTGTCACATTATCAAGCAATTCAAAAATCAAGAACATCACTTGCATCTCAGTGTAATTAATATCTAACGAACACATTAAACTCGGTCACTATATACAGAAAGAGAATAGTTTTTTTTTTTTTTAAGATTCCAGTGCTTCTAAAGTTATGAACCACGCAGCAGCCAAACAGACCCATATTATAGCGTACTGACAAAAGCCAAATCAGAAAACGACAACAGACATCATGCAACCCGCGAATCTTACGAAACTCGCGGTAAAAGAAATATAAATAAAAATCCAAATGGAATAGTAATTTTCATAAAATAAAAATTAAATTAAAAAAAAGGATAATGAGTAAGTACCTGAAGAGTTCCTATTGGATCGGCGATTAGATCGGCGATTCTTCCTCTTCTTTTCCTTGTCAACAACCTCATCGACCACCATAGGTTGAGATTGCTCGACGGCGCTCCCTCCTCTCATAATTTAACCAAACAACAAAATTCAAAAGAAATATCGAGACAAATCAGAAATAAAACAAAAACCTAGATCAGATTGAAAACTCAAATCGTGGCATCTTCCGATTAGATGAAAAAATGTATCAAAACGGAAGGAGCAGGAGGAATTGAGATGTTAATGAAGAGAAACTGGGTGAATCTGAAAGATGAATGCAGAAAACCAAGAGAAGATAAGAGGGAGTTAGGCTTAGGGTTTTATACGAGTCTATGAGAGAGAAAGAGACAGAGTGTGTGTGTGTGTTTGTGTGTGGAGAGAAAAGGACGGTATGATTGGTCGGCGTAGACATAAGGCGCCGACTTTGGATTTCTTTGTCTTCCCTCTATCTTTCTTTTCTCTCGCTTTCCTTTTCTTTATGTAATTTTTTTTTTCTTTTTACATTTTTCTTTTCTCTTCCTCACTCCCCTTTATTTTTTTTGGGCCTCTTTATATATTATTTTATTTGGAGTGAGATGCTAGGGTGGCTGCATCTGATGCCACGTGTTGTGCTTCTTTTGGACTCTTAACTATTTTTTTATTTTTTCATAATTACTGTAATAATTTGTCACCGCTAGATGGTCCATTGCGCCCCCACCTACTTTCTTCCGAGTTATAATAGTCACGTGATTAAAAAACTAATTTCATTATTTGAGTATTCATATGTTTTTGACAAAAAATTAATCGAAAATATATACGATTAAAACCCTGAAATACGGTTACGAAATTAATTTGGCCCTTTCCCACCCTCCTTTTTTTTTTTAATCTTGGCTGCTTAATTGATAGCTCAAATTTAGATATAAAATTTTAATTTAAAAAAATTCAATCTTTGTCCATCTTTAGCCATTAGCATTTCGATGACACCTACCAAATAAATCTTTTTACTTTTAAGCTAAGACTAAGAATATCAAACATCAATCTCAATTGTAGGATAATAAATCTATTAGGAATTTTCTTGAATGTGTCTACACCATTCAATAGATTTTTATATATAGAATTTGTAAATTTTAGGTGTTTTATGAATTTTATTGTTGATGTGTCAAAATATTTTGTATAGTTAAGAGAGTCAGAAAACTCATGGAGTTTTAAAATAATAATAATAATAATAGAATATAAAACAAATATATTACTATAAAAATAAAATATATACAAAGTAAAAATTGAACCATAATCATCTTATACAAATAAGTGCATACAAACTAATGACTGATGCGACACGATGAGGTTAATTATATGAAATTATCAAGATAAAAAAAACTATTATTATTTTTTAGTCAATCTCTTCGTGCGGCATCAGTTTGTATGCATTAGCTTTTAAAAAAATTTTGTGTTTCCATTATTATTGAATATATTCCACTCATTTTGTGAAAGATCCACTATTGTTTTTGAAATATACTCTTAGAATTGTGACATTAATTGTGCTATTTTTTTTTTTAAAGACACTTACACACTCAAGATTTGCTAAAATAATTGTGCAGACCTCTATATTTTAAAAAAGAGACATTATATTTTAATCATAATATCTTTTAACTCTATTAACTAAAAAAATTAACTTTACTATTTTATAACAAATATAAATATAATACTAAAATGAATGTAGCAATATATACATTTTAAAATAATTTTAATATTTAAAAAATCTCAATACTTTATAATCCTATATAATGTTAAATAAAATTTATAACAAATGGAAACATAATATTAAAATAAGTATATAAAAAATCTTAAATTATTTTCAATATTATATAGAATAATTTTAATATTATTAATACACAAGGTATATTTTATTAATTATAAATCTAGTTAACCCAAAGATTTATTTAAAATTTTTACAGTAAATAAAAATATAATACTAAAATAAAAATAATCATTTATATTTTAAAATTTTATTTTGTATGTTAAAAATATTATAATATTATTAGTCTACTAAATAAATTAAATTATTTAAATTATATTTGTATCTATTAAATATTTTAAAATTAAATAGTCATTGTATGTAAAGGATATTATGATTATTGAGAGAGAGAGAGAGAGAGAGAGAGAGAGGGGGGGGGGGGGGGAGTCTCGGTATTACGAACTTATTATTATTTTCTCAAAATGTTCAGGGGCGTAACAGTCCCTTCTCATTTCTCCTCTCTCTTTTCCATTTTTGTTATGTTTCGGGCAATCAACACCTAATTGGCTAGAAAACCACTTTATCTTTCCACGCATGTGCGCATTAGTGGTGGAAGCTTTTTCATAAAATATTTTAAAGTACGGACTCACGTATGTATATGGTGCTATTATAGAGTTGATATGAATGCTCGTAAAGTGGTGCAATGTTTTAAAAAAATCAAAAGAGAAAAAAGAAAAGGGGTGTGATGCTTTTCAACCAACCTCATTCATTTCAATTGATTGAATCAAAGTTGGTTATGTTTGATTTTTCAAAAGTCATTAGGAGGTGCCAAATTCACCCAAAATAAATAATATAGTTGTAGCTAAGATTGAGGTTGTGTGTCATGATTGGCATCCATTAATATAATATAGAAACCACGAGGAATCAAGTTATGCGTCCATTAATTTAATGCATAAACTACAACAAATCAAATTGAAAATTTGGTCAATAAGCTTTGGTAAGACTATGGCTATAAACCGAGAGCTGAAGAAAGACAACATCAGAACAGAGGAGTGGAGAATCGGGCATTCACGTGTCGATAATAATTATGTTCATTAATCAAGCGAAATGGGCAATCAACTCCATATGCTAAGGAGCCAAAGGCGCGTAGATGGTTGTTTCCCACAAAAGACGTTGTGCTTAAATGTTATAATTTCTCCTTACAAAACGAAATGTAAGTGGAGTAGTGTCACTCGTCTGTGGTCGTTTATCTACGTGTCTTGTAATTGAATGTAATAATATAAGTCCATATATGTTTGATTGTAAATATCGATTATAGTGTCTGCTTTAAACGATTGTAAATACAGATATAATGAACGAAAAAAACTTCATATGCTAAGGCCTAAAACAAGTAAATGTGATGTTGGGTCAACTTCAAGATACTTCTGTTACAAGCCCACATCTTGGAAATTTATTTATATTGACATCTGTACTTACATTGGTGGTTTTTCTCCTCATACTTTCTTCTTTTTTTAAAAAAAAAAATTGTATCACAAAGTTGTGTGATATTTTCCCACTAACCTTATTATAAACCATATAATTAAAAACTTCAAAAATTAAAATAAAAAAGGGATAAAAAGTTTACTGTTTCAGAGAGCTTTTGAGAATTTAGAAATTATTACAATAAAAGAGTCTTGCAATAAGTGAATATCTAGTATGATTTATATAATGACTAAAAGCACTATTCATAATTTTTAATATATTTTTTTTGCATAGCTTTTCAAAATATAAGTATTTGAGTTTTTATCAGTAAAACTTTTATTAAAAAAAAAAAGTTGTTTGGTTGCTCATGAGAGTTCTTATTCAAAGTTATAAAATTATTTTTTTCAAAAAAAAGTTATAAAATTATTTTAATAGATAACTTTAAAAAAAAAATTATGTTATAAAAGGAATGAAATAAAATTACCAAATAAGTAAAGAATATTTTATACATTTTAATATTAGAAAAAAATTAATATGTACTTCCAAAGATCTAAAATTTGAGTCTTTGTTAGTAATGATAAAATTACTTATTCAATATTCAAAAGTTCTTCTAAAAGAATAACCAAATAACAAAAATTTTGAAAAGAGTTTATGAGCTTAAATAAATACTTATGATTATTAAATAAGTCATATTAAATATGCACAAAATTGTTTAGTTGGATTATGTTGGATTTTGAGTAGAACTTTTAATAATTATATAAGTTATCTTATCTATATTAGAAAAGCCTAAATTTTGAGTTTTTGGGAATAGAGATTGGAACTTTTTTTAAATGTTTTTCACTTATTTTAAAATTTTATTTTATTATTTTAATAATATAACTTTTAAAAAATTACCAATTAAAGCACTCTTACAACTTTTTTATATTAAAATGTCTCATTGATAATTAAACAACTATTTCTTTTGGATAAAAGTTCTACCTAAATAAACTTTATTTGAAAAGTTATACTAAATGAAATATAAAGTTAGTTGGATTTGTATTTTTGAAACTTAATATGAATGTGCTAAATTAAGCCAACTAAATTAGTTAGTTGAATTATAAAGTATAAGAAATAAAATACAATTGAGTAGGGGTTGGGGGTTGGCGTGCAGCTTGGTCAAATCGAAATCAAATCTGAAATTTATTTCGATTTTTGGGTTAGCTCAATTTGATCCTAAAAATTGATTGGATTAAGAATTGAAAATTGCTCGAGTTTGGAATTTGGATTCAGTTCGATTTAAACCGATTCGAAAATTAAATTTGATCAGATTACATTTAAATATAAAAAATTTAAAAAATAAATCAAATAAAAATTAATTTTTCTCAAATCTCAACTCAAATTAAATTTTGACGTGAAATTATAACCTAAACACGAATTGAACTTGAATCCGAACCGAACTGAACCGACCTAATTTTTGAAGCCATTTGAAATAAATTCTCAAAATTGAATGGGGTTGCAATCTGAACCAAAACTGGGAGCACCAACCCGTATAATTGATAGTAAAACTTTTGGTAAGTCTAAAGATTCTTTGAAAACAAAAAGTGCAACCGAAAGATTTAAAGATCAAAGGAAAAAAAAATAAAAAATTATGGTGGACTGCGGACAACATTTTCACGTGCCGAACTCGGGATTATCATACGATCATTAAGCAAAAGAAATGGACACCAGCATCATTGCTTTGCAGAAACCTCTTCAATAAATGACTTTGTTGTTCCCCGAAGAAGTTCGATTCGAGCCTATATGCGTGGCTGTCACTATTGGGCTTTCCACTAAGTCTATTGTTATTGGGCTTCACCATTGGAAATCCAGTCTTCCTAAGTCGGATCACTTTCGATTTAAAAACGAATTTTTTTTTTTTTAAGGACAAGAAATCAATGTTTTAAATGTTGGAGATAACGATCATTAATGTTTTTGCTTTTTTATTTTTCTGGAAAAATTAAAAAATTTTAAGACACACACGCACATGCACACACGTAGATTCACATTCACAGTAGAATAAATTGTAGATCTTATTCAATATGTATGGCCTTTTTTCTTTTCTTTTTAATCGTTGACAATTAATAAAAATATGTTCAGAAACTTACAATTCAGTTACAATAAATCTTCACGTGTTTGGGGTGGCCGACGTTTTATGTCTGACAAAGGATGCTAATCTTAATATGTACTTTTTTTTGTCCTTTTATTAATGTGTGTGTGTATATATTTAATGGCTAAATAAGTATAACCGTTTGAATTTATTACACATTTTTATTTTTTCGCCATTTATCAATGAATTCCCCCTCTGGATTTGTTGAATCATTTTATTTCAAATTTCCTAAGTTTTTTTTTTAAAAAAAAAAAAATTTGACTTGTTCCTTTTATGTTAGATGGATGGGTCGTCCACGGTGGGCTAACCCGACCCAATCTGCACATGATAAATAATTACTTTATGCAGTTAGTTTTCAAGAAATAGTTAGTTTTTAAGAAACACTACACTCCCTAAAAATTACTAAATGCAGAAAGAAAAAAGTGATGAACGAGAATCTTTATCTTCTTCTTTTCTTTGTAAGGATTAAAAAATTAAAAATATTGAATAATCCATAAAAAAAGATATTTATACTGTGATCATATATGAATTTTTGCTTGTGATTTATTTCTTACCATTAAGATGATCCAATATTTAATTACTCTGTTGCTTAATTTGAGAATAAAAATATTTCTAAAATCCTTATTTTCCTTCACTTTAAATATAAGCTAATTGTTACATTGCAACAAATACATTATAAAATATAAGTTAATTGTTACATTACAACAATCACCTTATAAAAAGTCTTAATCCGAAGTGTGATCTTTTATTAAAAGATAGAATGGACCGTTGCGAGTTTGAAACCTTTTATTATGAACCAAAAATTGTCCTTATTAGGCCAAGTAGACTGTTCTTCAATCCCACATACAAAAGTTTAATAATCGTTTTACTATATTTTAAGGTTCTTTTAAAGTTTTTATACGGCCAAGTCGTGGTGGTCGGCCAAAATTTATTCCAAGTTGTTAGTTGATTCCAACATTTGAAAAGGAAGGAAAAAAAAAATTGGTTTAATACAAACATTATCATTTTTTTTTTTTTTTTATCTGGGTCTTCGGTGTCTGATGCGTTAGATTAAATGTCGGGATTAGGATCTGAGGCGAATGATCGCCACTCGGGTAGGCTTAATGCGAGCAAGGCGGGGGTGGCTGATCAGGCTGGCTTAAGGTTGTTGCAGGTGAGCAGAGACGTGAGTGCGTTATCGCCTTATTTTAATCCAACATTACATACCACTTGAAAAAAAATTTCGGTACTTTATTATCGCTTATTCAACGTCAGACAGTGACTGAAAAAAAAAAACATATTTTTTCTTAAGGCTTTTTTTTTAATTATTATAACCACCGATTTAATTTGATGTGTCTATTAAAAAAGTAGTCAGTAGGATGTTCTGTATGGTAAAAAGTCACGTTTACCTATTAATGGTAAAATTTAGAGTTATAAGTCATAATATTGAGCACGAATCCAAAAATTAAAAGAGAATTGAAACCTAAATAGATGAATAAAAAGTCACGTTACAAGGTAGGTAGATCCATAAATTTGATAATTATTCAAAATTTAGAAGAAACAAATCAAATTAAAACAGGAGGAGATATACAAAATTAAATTTAAGAATTAAAAGGAGACAAAGCATTTAACCATTCATGGAGAGTGGATCAGGCTTGGCTGTCACCAGATTCAAAGGGATTCAAGAACCCTTACATTAAATGAACCTCGAAGATTCATCCTCCATGTGAACCGCTCGTTAAATTTATATTGCATAGTATTATTTTAGACAAATTGTACCTGGATTGAGTTGGATCATTCAGTTGATGAAATAAAATAAAATAGTAGCAGTTCACTTGCCAACTACCTTCCAGATTGTGATTAAATGGATAATTAAAGAATTAAAAAAAAAAAATTTGTGCAGAATTCAATCATTAATTTCATCAATTTCTCGAAGATTTTATAATGACCATCCTATATAAGTTTTTGGTTGCAAAATCTATATTATTTTTAAAGATTTGGCTACATTACATTTTATGTAAAATACATTCTCTTACGAACTGAGCTGTGGATTCTACACACCCATTTTTAAATGTTAAATTGAGAATTTTATCACAGTTTTTAAATATTGAAGTGAGGTTTTAATGGTAATATTTAAGCAGATTATATACGTATATTTTATCATGTTTATGACTATGTTAATGATTTTGTGTTGCAAAAATAAATATAAATTTCAACTTCATTAATAAAAGTCTGTTGTAAAAAGAGTATTAAGGGCAAAAGAAACCGTAAGTTTTTTGAAAAAAAATAATATTAATTATAATTTATGAATTTATCTTTATTAAAATTAATAAAAATAATAAAAATAAACTTAATAGCCCACCTCAATAAATGGTGCAAGCTTCGCTACTGATTCTGATAACTTATTCAACTTCATCAATCCTAGGGATGGCAAAATCCGGGTCCGGGTCCGGAATTAGCCTTCCCGGATCCGGACCCGGATGTCATTTTCTTTTCCCGGACCCTGATTTTAACCCGGCTTTTTTCACCCGGGTCCGGGTCCGGGTTTAACTCGGAAAAATCCGGGTTTCCGGATTTCGGGTTTTGAACCCGGATCAATTTATAAAATTAAAAAAAAAAAATTGGATACAAACAGTGACCCATCCAGAATTCCAGAATCCAGATTCCATATTGATAAACAATACAAATTTGGATGCATCTCAAGGAATTCCAGATTTCCAAATCATTCATAAACAATACAAATTTCTAAGCAATGTAATTTATAACACATCCACTAATTTAAATCCATAAATTTCAATGTTTCAAATAATAAAACAACTATAAATATAATGTCCTTGCATAACTAACCCACAATAATTACAAATCGCTTGAACCTCATTGCCTAATTTAACTTTTTTAAAATGATTCCAAGCATCAGAAACTAATCTACCTGAACTGCTCCCTTCGCTGCCAGCACCTCGTTTTTTTGAAGCAACAGCAGTAGTATTACGGCCACGCCCACGCCCACGCCCACGCCCACGCCCACGCCCACGCCCACGCCCACTCCCACTCCCACTCCCACTCCCCTGCTCTACTGTTGTTGAATCCGGTTCTAATTCACCAGCTGTATCATTATTTTCTGCTGCCATGTCCATGCCGACCCTCACACTCACACTTTCATCAGTTTCGGAGACATTCAAATCCAAATTAACTCTCTGTTCGTTTTCCATTCGACACCCTACAAGAATTATGTCAAATAAAAAATTAAACCAACCCACCATTCCTCCAATTTCTTCCAATTTCTTCAAACATTTTAATGATACAATCAACAATATTTCAAGCATAAATCAAATAACAAATCATAACACAGCACAAATTAATATTAAAGGAAATATAGCGTAAATCACATATCTCATAACAAAGTATAATGAAATCAAAACGAATGGATAGCATAGCAACTGCACTGAATCGAATCTCGGATCGTTGTTTGAAGAATTGCAAGAACCCCGAAAGAATTGAAATGAAAACAAAAGGATTGCAACAACCCGAGGCTGTGATGGATGTGAACCCGAGGGTGTGATGGATGTTCGAGTTGCGACTTGTGACGGACGACGGTGGCCGCGACGGTCGTGAATGGTGATATCGAGAACCGCGACTACCCAAGGTCACGAACCGAGAACCGCAACTACCCAAGGTTGCGAACCGAGAACCGCGACGACTCAAGGTCGCGAACCACGAACCGGAAACCTGGATGGTTGTTTGGAGCTGCAAGAACTCGACTACGCGAGGTCATACCGTGAATGGTGATCCCGAGTGTATGAGATGCGACGGATGACGGTGGCAAAAAACCAAGCTTCTAACGCTGGCGAATCGCGATTCGCGAAGCCTGCAAGAACGAAGAAGCCGACAGCCGAGAAAGGAGAACCCAAGCGGAGGAGAATGAGAGATTGAGAGTTGTGACGGTAAGAGTACGGGCGCAGCCAGCAACGAAGACCCAAGATAGAAAACTAGGGTTTTTTTTTCACGTTTCTATTTATATTAATTAATAAAATTAAATAAAAAATAATAATAAAATAAGATATCCGGGTCCGAGTTCCGGATATACGGGTTACCCCAAACCCGGACCCGGACCCGGATATATGCGGGTTTTAAAATTTTATTCCGGATCCGGATTATTTTACAATCCGGTACGGGTTTAACCCGGCCCGGATTATCCGGGTTTATCCGGGTCCGGGTAAATCTGCCATCCCTAATCAATCCTAATGAGTTTAAGTTCATGCATAAGATATGATTCATGTCTCATGGTATTAGACTTTAAATTCACCTAAAAATATCAAAGTCTTAGTTTGTTGTTAAATAATTTGAAGCATGTCTTGAAGATTAGTGGTTATATGTTCCCGAACAAGAATCTCACTCAGCTGTGTCTGTGTTTCAAATACCGAAAATGGCCCTGGTTCAAAAGTAAAAATAGAAAATTACTGAAGCGACCTCTGTGAAGTCTGGAGAAAAAGCATTCAGGTCCTGAACACTGATTTCATAGTTTTAAAAGAGCGTATTTGACGCTATTAACTAACAAATTTGAGCCCCGCTAAAATCATAAAATGACCTTCTCGGCCATTTACAGTGAACTTCTCACAAAGAAACCGATTTTCCCGCTCAGCAACTGCCAAAACTCACCAAATCAGTGCAACTTCAACTCACACCCAACTCAGTACTTGCATATTAATATCACGCCCCCGCTCTCAACGCGTTCGAACTCACTCCACCCCCGAGTCAACTCACTCGGCCCAGCAAAGTCATCCTCTCAAAATCGCCCCTTCAAAAGAACCCAGCCCATTCAAGAATTATTCATTCTCTTCACATTCTCCATAACTCTTCTCTTATTCCGCCTCATCTCCAACGCTCTTTTGCCGAGCTTCCCTCTTCGTTGGCGCAATCTGGTAGCTTTCTCTCAACAAAATGAACCCAAAACGCGAGGTTACCCTTCACATTTATGGCAAGCCATTGTTGCCTATGAAGACAAGCGGTTTTTCTGGCATTTTGGAGTCGACCCAGTTGGGATTTCTCGTGCAGTTTTGTCTCTCTCGGCTCGCGGGGGCGGAAGCACTATAACCCAGCAGGTGACTGTTTTGTTATATTGTTTGTTTTTCCCCTCTTTTTATTGCTTGCCAAATGTTCGATGCTTTTCGTCAACCAAGTTGGATTTTGCTTGTTTTGTTTGGTAGGTTGGTGGGTGTTATTTGTTCTTTATGTTTATATTGTTTATTTGGGTTATATTTTGGATGTGGTAAGTGATGGATGTTGTTTAATGCCGTTTTGACGAATGATTCAGTGCATAGAATATCATATAAATAATTTATGAAATGAACGCCAGCTATTTTAGCGTAAATAAATCGCATTACAAAACGCATTACCTAGGTCAGGCTGTAACCTGTGTAGTTGCATATTTGAATATTTGGAGTTGTTTACCATAGAATGATTTAATTAAAGAAGATGGGATGGTAGTTCCGCATATAGCTAGCATTTGGAGAAAAGAAGATGTTGAAAGGGAATAATAAAGTGGAGGATGAGAGAGGTTTTAGGACACGAATCACCCACCTTGTTGGAATAAATAAACAATTCTGTAGGTTTGACCTGCATTAAATTTTAATATCTTACATCTACAGCTGATGCTGGCACTGAGTAAAAGATTAGCTTCTAACTTGGGCCACCAATAAGGATTTAGTTTGTGTAGACAGAGAGCGAGAGAGAGATCCAGTAGTCAACGCTAGATGCAGAAACTGAGTTGGAGAAAAGAAATGGACCAGTTCCACCCTTACCAATTCCCCTTCATTATACCATTCTTCTTACTTCTCTATAATCTTCCGTTCATCAATCCTCCTTATGATTATGGAACCTCTCTTATTTGTAGCTACCATTTTCTTGTTTATTGCACCTGCCTCCAGCATTTCTTTCTCGGAGTTTATCCATCCAAATTTCACTGCTTCACATGTTAAATTCATTGATTATGGTGGCTCCTTCCTGACCTCTCATAATGGAACGTTTAAGGCTGCTATCATCAATACTCTGTCACAGCAAAATAGCTTTTACTTATGCATCATCCATGTTTTGTCCAACACCATTATCTGGTCTGCTAATCGTGATACTCCCATTTCCGGTTCCGGTAAAATGACTCTTACGCCAAAAGGAATTATCATTTCCGATGAAAATGGCAATCTCAAATGGTCAACACCACCACTGAAATCATCAGTAAATGCACTACGGCTGACTGAGATGGGTAACCTTGTTTTACTTGATGGCTTCAATGGCTCTCTTTGGGAGAGCTTCCATCACCCGACAGACACAATTGCGATTGGACAACGCTTACCTGCTGGAGCATCGCTATCAAGTTCTGTATCAGATTACAATTTGTCAACAGGTGATTATAGCCTCACAGTTGGAGCTTCTGATGCAGAACTGCAATGGCAAGGACAGATGTATTGGAAATTATCAATGGATACCAAGGCTTATGTGGACTCAAGATATATCGTGGATTATATGGCAATAAACAGAACAGGAGTTTATTTGTTTGGTAACAATGGAACAGCGGTGGTAATCCGTGTGGTCTTGCCACCCTCCAACTTCCGAATTGCTAAGTTGGATGCCTCTGGCCAGTTTACTGTCCTTAGGCTTTCTGGCAGTGACTTGGAACAGGAATTTGTGGGACCTGATGATGGTTGTCAAATCCCATTCATCTGTGGCAGAATGGGAATGTGTGCTGATGACGCTACATTGGGGTCCCCCTCTTGTTCATGTCCAGCAGGATTCCATGTAGCTTCACAGAATACAAGTGGTTGTGTGCCAAGTGATGCTTCTTATTCTCTGCCAGTCGCTTGTAATTCAACTAGGAAGGAAAGCCTGTTGAATTCCTCTGTTGTTTCATATTTGAGGCTTGGCTATGGCATGGATTACTTTGCTAATCATTTCTTCCAGCCTAGCATATATGATGTGAATCTGTCATTCTGTCAAGATTTGTGCTCGGATGACTGCTCTTGCTTGGGAATTTTCTTTAAAAATTCATTAGGATCTTGCTACATGATTGGGAATGTGTTGGGCTCCATTATGTCAAGCAATACAGTTGATAGTGATCTTGTGGGCTACATCAAAGTTCTTGTTGGGCCTACTCAGGCAGACTTAAATCCTAACAACAGTTCCAGCAATAAAAATCAAGATTTTCCTTTAGCTGCTTTAGTGCTTTTACCATTCACTGGGTTCTTTCTTTTCGCTGCTTTGGGTTTCCTCTGGTGGAGAAGATGGCAACTTCACAAGACTATAGATTCCAAATCAGGCAACCCCAACACACTGTCTTCAGGAGACCTGGAGGCCTTCTACATCCCAGGCTTACCTCAAAGGTTTGACTATGAAGAGCTGGAGGTGGCTACTGATAATTTTAAGAACCTTATTGGGTCAGGTGGGTTTGGTGCTGTCTATAAGGGTATATTGAATGATAAAACTATTGTAGCGGTGAAAAAGATTACAAATGTAGGTGTACATGGGAAAAAGGATTTCTGCACTGAAATTGCAATTATTGGAAACATACACCATGTCAATTTGGTCAAATTGAAAGGGTTTTGTGCTCAAGGGAGACAACGCCTACTGGTATATGAGTATATGAATCATGGCTCACTGGACCGTATCCTGTTTGGAAATGGTCCTGTCTTGGAATGGCAAGAGAGGTTTGATATAGCATTGGGAACTGCTCGGGGGCTCGCATATTTGCACAGTGGTTGTGAACAAAAGATCATCCATTGTGATATCAAACCAGAAAACATTCTCTTGCACTATCATTTTCAGGCAAAGATATCTGATTTTGGGCTCTCAAAGCTTCTAACTCCTGAGCAGTCTAGTCTGTTCACAACAATGAGAGGCACTCGTGGCTACCTTGCTCCTGAATGGCTTACGAACTCTGCAATATCAGAAAAAACTGATGTTTATAGTTTTGGAATGGTACTGCTTGAACTTGTGAGTGGGAGGAGAAATTGCTCGCCACGATCACAAAGTCATAGCATGGACAGTAATAGCAGTTGGGTTCCCTCTTCATCGTCATCAGCCTCAGCACTTGTTTATTTTCCACTATTGGCATTGGAAATGCATGAGCAAGGGAAGTACTTGGAGCTTGCTGACCCAAGATTAGAGGGCAGAGTTACAAATGAGGAGGTGGAAAAATTAGTGCTTATTGCTTTGTGCTGTGTTCATGAGGAACCAGCACTGAGACCGAATATGGTTAGCGTTGTTGGTATGTTGGAAGGAGGGATCCCTGTAGGTCAGCCAAGAGTTGAGTCTTTGAATTTCTTGCGTTTTTACGGGCGTAGATTTACTGAGGCTTCCATGATAGAAGAGGAAAATGGGCAAAGCGATGTTATGATTATTCCACGAGCAAATGCTTCTCTCACTAGCACAACCATTGGCTTCCCTACTTGTTTTTCTTATGTCTCTTCGCATCAGATTTCTGGTCCAAGATAAAGTTGATTATGAATGAACGACTACAAGGTCTAAGTGTATTGAAGTTTAACTTTTATTTTCTTTGTGGAAACACCTGTGTAATTTGTATATCTTATTCTATTGAAATATTCTTCTAAACTAGAGACAACTGGTTTTCAATTTCAGACCTTTTGACCACTGAAACTTGGCTGCTGAAATAATATTTCTGCCGTCGGATAGATGTACTCGATCTCTTGAGGGGACTCTATTTATTGTTAGTTATTTGTGGGATATTACATACCCGAAACCATATCGTAAACATATCCATCCACACATCGGGCCCACAAAAATATTATAAACATATCTATCCACACATCAGGTCGTAAGTCGGCTATGGTACCAATTGTAACAGCCCAAGTCCAACAACCAAGTAGAAAAAAGGAGGACCCATGACTTATAAATCAATCCAAGAGTTCACTAGCTAGCAGTGTGGGATATTACATACTTTTTCTCTTGAGGACCTCACATGCCAGTCCAGGAACACTGTCGCTAGCAATGTGGGATATCAAAAACTGAGAATTGGTCTGAGATTTATTATTAGAAGCTGCCAGTAGGAATATTGTGGAACTAGCTTAGTAATTGATAGACTTTTCTGTTAATTTCAATACTCATTTATTGTAATTTATAGGTGCTCAATGATACTGATTCTGGTTCTAAACGAAGGTCGAAGAGCGTGAAAGGCAAAAGGGACAGTAGAAATATAATGTTTGTTTTGTGTAAATCGACTCAAACAGCTTTGTTAGCGATAGCTCCTTTTTAACTCAATCTATTTGCTTTTTATGTCTTTCTGGCCATTGATAGGAATTCAACTATTAATACTGCTATTTTCTGGCTTGTGTTCTTGATCTTTCTTTTATGCACTTTCAGTTGACGTAACATTAGTTTACTCAAAGATAAAATTAAATGTAAAACAATAGTGTAAATGTGCTGGTTGAAATAAACACTGTGTCACTAATCATGACACATGATGACAGGAAAGAAAAATCTTTTCTGTTGTTGATTTTCTAATTTTTGGCTACTAGTCTTTATGCAATGATGAGATGGCTCCAATCTTCCCTCTTCCCCAGCACTTGGTTTTCAACTTTTTTTTTTTTTCTTAGGAATATTTGTTATTAGGGATTCAAGGAGAGTCTTATTTCAGCTAGGCTAAGACTTGACCATTGCATGCTTTGTAGGAAATTTGAACCTTGCTTTGTAGTTCTCTCTCTTCTTCTGGTTGATTTTTAAATGTTTTGCTTTTTATCAATTGGAGTTGTTTGTGTTTCTTAACATGTTCCAATCCACATGGCAGCTTGTCAAGAATACTGTGCTAAATGTTTTGAACCTTGATTTGTAGTTCTCTCTCTTCCTCTGGTTGATTTTCAAACATTTTGCTTGTTATCCATTGGAGTTTTCTGTGTTTCTTAACATGTTTCAAGCCACATGGCAGCTTGTCAAGAATACTTTCCTCAAAAATGAACGCACTATTTGGAGAAAGATTGTGGAGATGGTGCTAGCACTTGCTCTGGAGCGGGCAATATCAAAATGGGAAATACTGAGCTCGTATGTGAGTAAGGTAAATATGCTTCCTCCTCAAGCACACTCCTATTGTCTTGTGTAAGGGGTGTCGATGCTGAGCTTTCTTTTCCTTTTAACTGAATTTAACCAAACTACATTTGTTGATAGAGACTTGTCAGCTTGAAATGCATTCTTGACATCGTAATCAAGAAGAATGATGCAGGAATATTTGTATGGAGATGATAACAGGTGCATTTATATTCTAGACTCTGGGAAGAGTAATTAAGAATAATTGGTTCTGAATTCGGATCATGTTTTTCATTCCCAGAGCTAAGAAAAATTTTCAGACAAAGTTATTTTATGAAGTCTAGGTTACAGAATACGCAGAGGGAGTGAAAAAGTAAAAGATGTAGGTAAAGTGCCAATATTATTTGCAGATGTCAAAAGTATAATAAAGGTCATGGCACATTGCAGATATACTGGGGACATGGTATCTATGGCATTGAATCAGCTTCTTTTTTCTATTTTGGAAAAAATCCATCTCTTCTGAGTATGGCAGAGGCCGCAATGCTTGCAGGGATGATACCTGCTCCAGAGCTTCGGTCACCACTCAGGGACTGTAGCAGGTTTGTCTGTGCTGCTATTGTTGAACTGATCATCCCCCCTTAGGAGTCATTTTCTCATTTGACTCTTTTAAAGCCTTTTCAAAAGTTTCTGAACTGGATGCTTGTGATTTTTATGTTGTTTTACTTTTGTGCTAGTTACTGGTTCTGTTAGTTTTGAGGAAAAATTTGTAAACTAAAGTATTAACTTCTCAACTTTTAATAGAGGGAAGACCTTCCAAGCAAGAGTTTTGAAAAGGATGGTGGAAGCAGGTTTTATTGACATTGAAACAGCACTTTGGGTTTTGAAGCAACCTCTTGATCTACGTGTTGATAGGATAAAATACGCAGATAGGCTTTTGTACCTTCTGTCTTTCTCCAAGGTAAAATTTTTTGCCCTGTCTGATGTTATAGTTTTTCTAGGATCAGGAAGCAATTTGAAAAATCCTATTTTTAATCAACTTCTTTTACCGTGCATTCAAAATTCTCAGACCTTGTGGCTCCAAGTGGATATTTCTCTCTTCTTTGAAATTTTCTACTTCATGTTACGTTATTACTTCTGCATATTTTGTAAGTACTTCTTGAGTTTAAAAATTCTGTTTCTAGGGACTTGGAGGGTTCAACGAACTGAACCAAGGAGGCGTAGACTCAAGTATGAAGGATATATGGGAGTGGGAAAAAGAAAGCAAGATACGGGAAGCATGTGAAGATATGGAAAGATGGACGGCTAAGCTCCCACATCAGCTTGTGAAAAATATTTCTAAAAAGAATACGTGATGGAATGCGTTGATCGTTTTTGGTGTTCTCTGTGATTTTTTTTTTTTTTTAACTATTTTTTTAGCATTCGTTGGATGCTTCTCAGTAAGTTATTCTTCATACACCGATCAATCTATGTTGTTATTATTATTATTATTTTAAATTACACTGCCCAAGACATGCGCATACGTTCCTTGTTCACGAAACTGCTGTGAAGAACACTCTCGTATTTCCCATTGCTCAAATCCTGGAACAAAAGTTCCATAATGATATTTAGTAAATAAATTTGCACAACAGAGGAGAAAGGGAGTAAAGCAAACAAGCCACGAGAGGATGCATAAAATAATGACTTAAAGAATCCACAGCGACAAACTGATGCCCTCTGGCCTTGATACTGAGAAGCCGACTTCATCAAATTTTCGAGAAGACGACTGATTAATTTTGTATATATATAATTGTTTGCGGGCGCCGACTTGATTTGATTAACTCTCCTATGAAATTTTCTCCTTGGCAGTCTGCACTCAACATGTTCATCTACATATGCTCTGCACTCCTATCACTGCACAAAGCTTCAGCTTAACAACAATCGATTATTGGGCCAATTTTAACTATAAACTATCAAATGGCAAATGCATTTTCCTCTTGTGTTGGATTTTTTTGAATTAGAAGAGCCTACTTCCAATGTTGCTTTTTGAACTTGAAATGACATGACATCTAATTACTAAATTAAAGTAAGACTAGTCATCTTTATGTTAAAAGAAACGACGACATTTGGATAAAGAATACGTCAGCACAGAAAAGTCATATAAATATAATCTCATGATGATATGAAATCCAATTACTAAACCAATGAACAACAAGTCATCAACATGTGTCAACATATAATTTTTATAACAAGTTATTTAAATATAGTTTCAAAACGACATAATATCTAATTTCTCAATTCGCTAATGACTACTCATTTTCTAGATTAAAATAACAAACGACATTTGAAAAGAGGTATAAGCCGATTGATATATTTTATGACAATAGTCTAAATATGATTTTAAAATGACATAACATCTAGTTACTTAGTAGATGACAAGTCATGTTTTGTTTAAAATAATGACATGTAGATCCATCATGGAATGACATCTTGTTCTATAACGTATAGACGACAAGTCTTTTACTCTTTTAACTAACGAACGACCTAACGTACACCTACTATGCAAAGAAGCTTCAGCTGGCCAACTCATAAGCTTAAAACCTAGCCTCATATGGTCATATTGAAGTCTCACCAAAGCCAAGCATGAAGAAGGCATTTGTCCCTACTCTAAAAACCGGAGCAAAAGGGCTCAATAACTGGTTTGGGCACTTGAAATCTAATGGCATTCTCCAAATACCCTTAAGAAATTCGTAGTTTGTTTTATATATGCTCCATAAGCCTGTTGGATTTTACTTATTTTATTTTAACGTGAATTTTATGTCGCAATCCATAACAACGTAGTTGAAGATAATGCAACCTCTGAAATGTGAATAAAGAGGAATTAATGTCGTTGATCTTAGTTTCCGTTGTTGTTACTTCATAATTATGTTCAAGACTCTAGAGGAGTGAAATATTGAATAATCAATGCTATGGTGGTGCTCCTTTCAGTCTCCTCGTTAACAACCAAGCTGAAAATTATTCAACAAGGAAACTACGCATGGTGTCAATCAGTTTTTCAGTAGGCCTACAAGTCACATCTCATCTCAGAAGGATTTCCAAGTCCAACCCACCTTTATACTGGGTCCAGTTGGGTACTATTAAAATCGTGCCAGAGTAATAATAAGCCCACGAATCAACTCTCATTAAATATTCAGGTTCTCGCACTTTCACCTTCGACAAAATTCTATACACTTCCAATCACAGCATGCCACGTTAGGCAACGACTTCGAGATGTGACTTTCATTAGCCAATCAAAATCGCCCGAACACGCAAGTGAGATAAAAAGGACCAGAAATTTCAATAAGTTTGCATATCCTTAATTCGGAGAAGACCGTGGAACGGCAGGTCAGCAGCTCTCATGGCTTACGTCGAGCGAGGTCAGTAATCAGAACATACACTCTCTCATTTTTTTATTTGGATTTTTAAATTTTTGTAATTTATTTTGATCATCTGATCCATAAATTAGGGTTTTTAATCTAAGATTCTAAGTTCTGTTCTGAATATACGGCTATTATCTTCCCGCCTTTGTATCGTTAATTTGTTGAATAGAGTTTTATGAGAGATTGGAATTTTGGGTGTTCTATTCTTGGCTAATTTTTCTATGAATATTTTCTATATTACTTGTTCTCTTTTGTCTTGTTCTTTGATCGTCAAAGTCAATGAATGGTGTTTGGCTGGTAAAAGATTTTGTATATATTGCTTGTTTGCGAGGGATCAGGGTTTCCGCAACATGATCCGATTGATGGTTTCATCCAATAATGATAGTCAACGCTGACATTGACCACAATGTATTTATGTCATTTTGGTTGCTTAGTTTTTAGTGAATTATTAACAGGCTTCCTTGTGAAGCGATCTGAGGATTATTTAGCTATTTTCTGTTTGAAATCTGGACTCAGGCATTGGTTTTATCTGGGTATTGGGCTTCGACTGGAACGCTCGTTAGCAGTGAGCTTAAATTAAGCATTAATTTTGTTTTTCTTCTAGTAACATTCCTATTTTGATGCTTCTTTTCTGTTTTGTTTTACCTTTTGATATGCCCAGTTTTTAAATTTAATTTTATCCATCAAATGTTCTTCTCCTGATTGTAAAGTACTTTGTTTCTTTATTAGGTCCACAGGAATTGGTCTATTGAAAACCTGTTTGTAGAATA
Organism: Citropsis articulata; assembly: GCA_030449925.1. Classification (NCBI taxonomy): domain Eukaryota; kingdom Viridiplantae; phylum Streptophyta; class Magnoliopsida; order Sapindales; family Rutaceae; genus Citropsis; species Citropsis articulata. The sequence goes on along the minus strand of JASUUH010000227.1, from coordinate 5,716,439 downwards.
TGATGCTTAACTTTCTTTGTACCCCTTGGCACAATTTGGAGTTCTTATCCCCTACATTCTCTTTCTTGCTGAAACAGAAAGTGATTTCATTAAATTTTGATTGACGGTAATAATTATAAATCATCTATTTTGTTAAAGCTTGTGGCCTTAATTTTCTAGGCATCATGCAATTTAACTATTGACATTGGGATCTAAACCCCTGTATCTTACATTATGTTCCCATTTTCTGCTTGGTGTTGTTTGTTTGTTATTTTATGTGTGTTGCTTGATTATAAGCAGAATTGGGATGCTGAAATTGCTTGGTCTTCTGCTGTGACTGTCCTTAAAATTGAAAGAAACTTATGGCAGATTTCAGGGATGTTCATCCTCTTGCTACTTATACTCATCTGCATATTTGTTTAGGTGTTGTCAAATCCAAGCGATCGATATGGCGTATCAGTACAATCACTGATTTTTTCTGGAGTATTATCAATTTCATAGGCGTATTTTTTGCAACTATGTTTTCGGTAATGTTTTGATTTTCCCTTTTTGTTAGCATGTGTGTTCTTCAGAAGTACAGGTTGCGGTTTGTCTAAAAACTTCTATTCTTAATGTCTTTTGTGCGGTAGATGGAAAAGTCTGATAATTACAGAAAAGGCTCTCGTTCTAGTAAGAAATGGGATGGTGGCCCAGGTGGTCCAGGAAGTGGACCATATGGTGGCGGTGGCGGTGGTCCACGTGGGCCTTCCCGTGGACTTGACAATGTGCGAGGGCTAAATGATGTCCGTGGCAATGACCATAGTGAGTTTGAAAATCCTGAATGCATTTCCAATTCTTCGAATTTCCAGATATATTTTTATTTCTTACTGTTTCCCTAATTTGCTTACTATTTTAATTGCTTATCTTTTAGGTTCCTTACCTGCCTGTGGCTCCTGTTGTGGTGGCTAAGAGTGGTTCTTTTTTCTTTCACATTTACCATCGGGTCTGGAAATGCTCACTTTGAAACTGTCGCGTCAATAGAAGTTTTAAAAGCCTATATATTGCATTTTAATCTTCAATGTAAAAGGAATGGCAGCTCTTTAATATGCTATTGAACTTTGATTTTCTGTAATCAGCATCACTGTATAATATTTTTGGGTTAATAAAGCAAGATTTATGGTTATTTGATTGATGAGTTCAATCCCCTCCCTCCCTTCCCCTTTTGTTGGAGGGGGGAATTTCACATTTAGGGTGTGTTTACTTGTAAGAATAAAGAATGAGAATCAAAATTATGTTTATTTGGCAAAATTGAATTTGGAAATAGGGATAAATTGCGTGGGTCTCACACAATTTGAGAATAAAGAATGGGTATCTTATTCCCATGGGGCGTAAGGAATGAAAATGTGGGAATGAAAATGAAAGATAAATTTATTTTTATATCATTCTAATTATTAATTTATTAATTTATTATTATTAACAATAAAAATAATAAAAATAATTATTATTATTTTAGTTATAATAATTAAATTAATAAAATTAATAAAATTTAATAATAATAATAAATGTTAATAATGATAATATTAAGAAAAATAATAATAATAATAATAATAATTAATAATAACTAAAACAATAAAGTTAATAAAATTTAATAATAATAATAATAAATGTTAATAATGATAATATTAGTGAAAATAATATTAACAATAATTAATAATAATAAAATAATAAAGTTAATAAATTTTAATAATAATAATAATAATAATAAATGTTAATAATGATAATATTAATAAAAATAATAATAATAATAATAAATGTTAATAATGATAATATTAATGAAAATAATAATAACAATAATTAATAGTAACTAAAATAATAAAGTTAATAAAATTTATTAATAATAATAATAATTATTATTATTATTAACATTTATTTTTAATTAATATTTTTTATAATAATATATACATGTATCTAGTTAATGAAAATTATATTATTTAATATTGTGAGTATTTTGGTAAATTAATTCTCATTCTTATTTCTCGTTCTTATTTATTTTTGCCAAGTAAACATTAGAATCTCATTCTCATTTTTTATTCTTATTCCAACCCATTTTTATTCCCAGCCCATTCCCATTCCCATTCCAACTCATTCTTATTCCCTAAAAGTAAACGCACCTTTAATCTTTACGAACACCTGTAATTACATAATTTTAGATACAATTTTTTTTCAAACGTAATTGCTAGAAAGGACAAAAGCACACACAAAACGGCACTCGCATATCGTCCGTTTTACAGAAGCTAAGGGCCCGTTCGGTACCCTTTTCTAAGCCACATTTTTGTTTTCATTTTCGTAATATACACATAAAACATGTTTGGTGGATTTTTTTCACAAAACAGATTACAAAACACAAAATTCGGATTCATTATTATAACTACACAATTGAAAACAAGTTAAACATGTTCTCCAAATTTTATGAACTATACCTAAAAATGAATTAAAAAACAGAAGAAAAATCGTGACCTCTTTATCTCTTCACTGCGCTCTCTCTTCCCCGCAACTTTCTTCATCCAGTTGCAGCAAATCTGCACTCTCTCCCTCCCTTTATCTTCATCCAACATCTTTCTCTCTCTTTATTCTCCAGGTCTTTCGATTCTGCCAGCGGGGAGTGAGCAAAGCGAAGCAAAGCCACCTGGTTTAGTGAAGTGAGCTGTTGTTGGATCTTGGATCGAGCAACAGTTATCCGATCTTTTGACTTTTGGTGACTAAAGGCGTGATAATAATGGATAATAGAGGAACTCTTTTATTGATTGTTTTTATTGTGATGATCACTTTATTTTATTATTTTTGCTTTGAATTTTGTGGGTATGTTTTGAATTGTGTGGCGGGTTCATCGTTTTTTTTTTTTTTGTGTTTGGTGATTTAAGTCTTCCTTGGATTCCGGCTCGTGTAGTAAAAGAGATGGTTGCTTTGCTTTATTTGTATCTGGTCATTTATGGCTTTATTTAACCGTTTATGGGTCTTTGCTTGCTCTTAAGTTTTCCTGCTCGGGTTTTGGAGTAATTCACACTAGAGCTAAAAGTTCCAGCTTTTGGCGTTTTGGAGTAGTTGACGTGAAAAGCTTCATCTTGTAGGTATTTTTCTTTTCTCGAGTTTTGAATTCGATGTGTTTAGCGAACTTTTAGATTTAGGACTGTGTCTCACTCTTGATTTTGTTTAAAGGTGAAGGAATCATGATTTGAAGTTGTTCATAAAATTTTCCATGCTGTTGGTTTTGGGTTTCATTTGAAGGGTTTTTCTTTTGTAAAATTGGCTTCTTCATGCTCGAGTTAGTGTTTGCTTTAGCTTCAAGTGATTCACTTTTTGGGAGGCAATTATATGTTGGTCTTAAAAGCTTATTAACATTTAATTTGCCTTGAATTTGGAGCTCTTCTTCAAGGGTTTTACTGGACAAAAATAGGCTTTGAAGTTTTTCTTAGTCCGTGAATTTCGTTCCAAATATCGGATGTCATTAATTTGCTTAAGTTTCTTAGCTTTGAATTGATTCTTTGGATTGGTTTAAAGGGATACATGTTTCGCTTAGTTGGGAATTTCATTTTGTTTGACCCGATTTTTCGCTTATATCTTTGTGCTTTTCAGATTCAAATTTTGGTGTTCCCATGGATTTTCACAACTGTTGTCTCACCATTCAAGTCCTCTGTTGTTACCGAGCATGAATCTAATTTCTTTGCTCGCCTAGTAGCTTGACAAAGGGAACTGCTGCCAAGATGTTTCAACCAATGGGGTCTCTTCCCTTGATTCGCTAGCTCGATTCCTTAGATTCTCTAGTTTCAAAGTCAGAATAATGTATCATTAGTGTGGTGTTTTCCTTTGTATGTTGAGATGTTTCAGATGACCGGGAAATCATGACTTTGTCTTGTTATTAGGTTTATTTCCGTAGCATCTGGTGTTAGTAGTGTATGTGAATTGTGAACTTTTCAAGTTTCATAATTCTTCTTGTTCCCTGGTTTCAAATTTTAATTATTGCGGAATCAAATTTCATCTAACAATTGGTTGACAATCTATCTAATAACATGATATATTTTGGTCCCACATATCCCATTTGATTTACTGATTTGAAACAAGTAGGGCAAGGACTTAGATTTAGCTTTTGGACTTAGATTTAGCTTTTGGAACTTTTCTAACACGATATGAGTTGATGAATGAGCCTAAGAGTTTCAGTCAGGTTCTTCGTAGAGCAGGCAAGAACATCAATGTAGTATCCCAATTGTCCTCCAAGTTCTACTCTAATATATATTTCTCAAGATTGTAAGTTGCTCCATGTTGGTTTTTCAAAGCCATAATCTCGTTACTTGAGATGCACCTGAATTTGCAAACAATCAAACTCCGATAAGAATTTGAACATAGGATTTTAGTTTGGAGCTTGCCTTTTAAATGCTTAGTAAAAACTGTTTTTGAAAAAAATATTACCAAACGCATATTCTCTGTTTTGATCATTTTCAACTTTATCTACCAAACGCATATTACTGTTTTTAATTTTAAAATACAGGATACAAAAAATGATACCAAACGCATATTTAAATTCGAAATACAGCAACTGCAAAATGCTATTTTCATTTTCATTTTTATTCTCAAAAAATACAAATTCGAAAACAATACCAAACAGGCCCTAAAAGAAAGTAGAAGGAAAAGAATAAGAAACAAGCGAAAACGTTGAAGAACATTTTCAGTTGAGCTCCAAAAAATGTTTACAAATTACAAACCAAAAGCTGCAAGCTGATTTAATGGAAGTATGATAATAATAACTGTGAAATACACAAACGAAAGAGGAAAGATAAATAAATAAATAAATAAAAGAAGTTTAAGTTGGGTGTTGTAATAACATCTGATGGCGAAATTGACATTTTTTGTTGTTCTTCTTCGGTGATGGATTGACTATTTCTATCCGAACGACGAGTATCTAGGAACAAAATATTTGCAAATACAAGAGAAAAATCAGCCTGTTGTCCTCCTAATGGGCAGTTCTATAACCAGTTCTATAAATAGATTCTGTTGATAAATGAACAAAACAATCAAAATGAACAAAATATAACCAGTTCTATAAATAGAGAGAGAAACGCTTGTTGTCCAGAGAGAGCTAAATTAAAACTCAAGGTACACCTTTTGTGTTTTTAAACTTCATAGTTGCACAAATTAAATCAGGTGTGCATAGGAATGGAGGGAGAGGTGAGAGTGCAAGACGTTGCTCTTAAGCACAATGACACAATCCCTCAAGAGTTCATTAGGTCAGAGCATGAGCAGCCTGGAATTACCACCGTCCATGGGGCTGTTCTCGAGGTTCCCGTTATCGATCTCAACGACCCAGATCAGGAAAAGGTCCACCGTTCGATCGTTGATGCGAGCCAGCAGTGGGGCATGTTCCAGGTTGTGAATCATGGGATACCTGGCGAGGTTATAAGACAGCTTCAAGAAGTTGGAAAAATGTTTTTTGAGCTTCCGCAAGAAGAGAAAGAGAAATACGCCAAGCCTCCTGATTCTAAGGATATACAAGGATATGGTTCAAAGCTTCAAAAAGAATTAGAAGGCAAGAAAGGTTGGGTTGATCATTTGTTTCACAAAATATGGCCTCCTTCTGCTATTGACTACCGGTTTTGGCCTGAGAACATTCCTTCTTACAGGTACGTGGAGCTATATGAAAATTTAAAAGGATGCTTTCCTGATTCCAACTTCAATTAGGTTTAAATCTAATTTAAAAAAAAAAAAAATTACTTTTGAATGACATGATGTGCGGAGTTACAATACCACGTGTCATAAAACAATTCATTCTCTTCTTATTCTAGTTCTGTCGAGTATTGAAAAGATAGTAAACTGATATTAACTGCATTCTAATAACTCAAATGTCACGCCTTGCAGGCTTTAAGTTATTTATTTATTTTTTGGTTTTGAATATTGGCAGGGAAGCTAACGAGGAATATAGAAAATATCTGCATGGGGTGGCAGACAAGCTTCTGAAGTGTCTCTCGTTAGGGTTAGGGCTAGAAGAAAATGATGTGAAGGAAGCTCTGGGAGGTGACAACTTGATTTATCTTCTCAAGATAAACTACTACCCACCGTGTCCGCAGCCGGAGCTGACTCTCGGCGTGGTGGCTCATACGGATATGAGCTCCATCACCCTTCTTGTGCCCAACGATGTGCAGGGCCTTCAGGCTTCAAGAGATGGCCATTGGTATGATGTAAAGTACATCCCAAATGCCCTTGTCATCCACATTGGGGATCAAATAGAGGTGCATTTTTGCTTTCGTACTTTGTCTTTTAAAGGAAGATTAAAAGAAAAAAAATTGGGTATACTTTGTGTATAAACCCATTTTGTTAGAATTTTTATGGCATGTAGTTTCTGACCAATTATATATAATTGATAGAGTGGATGTACATGTGATAATGATCGAATAGAGGAAGATCAAAGGAAATCGAGATCATCAGTCCCCAAATGCATGCCTGCAAGATCATGGATAGTTAATTTACATTTTTCTTGTTGGTTGGCAGATTTTGAGCAATGGAAAGTACAAGAGCGTGCTTCACAGGACGACAGTGAGCAAGGACAAGACGAGAATATCTTGGCCAGTGTTCTTAGAGCCACCACCGGACCAAGAAGTAGGGCCTCATACTAAGCTCGTTAATGAAGAGAATCCTGCTAAATTCAAGACCAAAAAATACAGTGACTATGCTTATTGCAAGTTGAACAAGATTCCCCAGTAAACAGTATTAATTAACTGGAGTAATTGGAGCGGAAATTCTTATTAATTACCTACTATTAACTTAATACCAGTGGTAATTACGCTGATAATTAGGTTTTATCGCTAGGAAAATATGATTTGGTTTCAAGGAGTTTGAACGGAAACAAAGTGACTCGGAGGCGCCAGTGGTGCAAGCAATTTTTTAAAAAAGAAGGTTATATTCTTTTTTGAATATTGAAAGAATGAGATTCTTTTCTTTTGCTATTCCTTTTGGTCCTTCCTTGTCCTCGAGACCATTCGCTGCTCCATTGGTATCAACTATCAAGGAAATTATGTTGGTGTGAAGATTTGTTAGGGAGGGAGTGCGGAAGGAAATTGGAGCGAATTTGAATCTTGTTTTGTCAATTCATTTTAAGTGTAAAATGATTGGTTGTCGTATCTTTGCCGTATGATGGCACGAGATGGTGGAGCCTACTATCGTTGGCCGTTGGCCAAATTACTCATTACACCGGCTTATTTCTACACTAGAGTTCTCCCCCATTGTCCGGATGACTTCAAATGTTTATGCAATTTTACAATCGTATAAAACGTAAAATAGTCCATTATTTTACTGTTATTGTACTGAATTTTGGTGGAATAAATGGACTATTTTACATTATATATATATATATATATATGTTAGAATCTTCATCTAAAGGAACTATTTGAATACTTTAAAAAAAAATTACTTTTTACGTCGTGACAATATGAACGCTGTTAATAGAGAATTGCATTACCCCCCCTTGAATTTTTTGAGTGAAATAGAGAGTTGGCAGGGCAAACCCAATTTGAATGTTTAGTGACCCAACGGGCCAGGAGAAGGAATCCACGATCTGTCAAGAAGAATGTTACTGATATGTATATGATAATTAACATCGAGTCTGTTTTGATTTCCTAGTGTTGAATATGATTTCCTCTGAGATTGGGGGCAAAAACAATTAATATTACAAATTATCATTATTGGTTTGGCTTCCTTAAAAATAAAAACTAAAGCTCGGTTCTAGAACGATTTCTTTGTAATTCTGTACATTTCTTTTTTAATATAAAAGTTTAATTCTATCAGGCTACGACTCACAGGGTTTGACAATTTTCAAATTCGACAGGGGAGAATATTGCCCCCATGTACGGGGAGCAGCGAACCCTCATGACTCAAATTCAGTCACCCAGCAGACTGGCACAAAACTGGTCTTCAGCAGCAGGCACAACAAAATTAAGCATAAAATTAATAATGCTGGCCTTAGCATGCTTTTAGTTGTAGCCCTTTGTCCAAACAGGTACAGAGTATATCAGAATTCCCATACCAAACGAGATAAGTATTGTGATCAAGGCGTACGCATACGCTCTCCAAGGGGACGTGCTTTCTCTCATCGCATTGAATTCGGCCATAAAAGTAGAGACAGTGCTCAAACAACCCAACAAACCAAACTGAATTCCGGATGCCACAGTGTTGCAAGTCTTGGTATCCACCGCTTTCTTCAGTGTAGCTAGAGCAGCCATGACACAAGCTGCTGAGACATTGGCAATCAGAGTACCAAACGGAACCCATCTCAAAGTACCGGCTTTTCCTAATCCACGTCCGTTGAGTCGTGCTAAGAACCATCTTATCCACACTCCAATTGGCCCAACACTGCAGCCAAGCCACAGCTCAGCCGCCCTGCCGCCGCCATCGAACTCTTCCTTTGAGAGCACCGCACTTACAGTCCACAAAGCGCATAGGAGCAGCGTCAATGCTAATATTACTGCCAAATGACGCTTGCAGCTGTCCACCTTCCAGTTGCTGCCAGTTTTTGGAGTTTCTTTGCCTGAGCTTGTGCTATATCTTTTTAGAAGCCACCTGAAACCCTTGGCTGTCTCAATCCCAAATATAATAGAATAGGACGCAAGAAACAAGCCTGCAAAGAATCACAAGGGAAAAATAAGGTCAGTGAGTAAAGTGTTATTAATCAGAACAGGACCAAAAGCAAGACCTGCAGAAAAAATGAAGCTGAAACATGCTACTTTTATTTGAAAGCCGGTTATTTGCAGCTCTATGTTAGAGGATTTTTTTGACGAGAAAGTGACCCTCATTACCTATGAAAAAGCCAAGGAAAGCTAAAACCCAATGGCCATCAACAGTGAGATCGAGCATTTTCTGATTCCAACCACTGAAAGTCGTGAGGCTTCCCAAGTAGCCAGTGTTCAACCCTATAACCAAATAATCAGATACTTTTGATATGTCTCCTTTGAAGACAACACCCCACCACCCCATCAAGAAAGAACCAACCTAAAAGGCATATGAATTAATTAGCATCAGAAGAAAACTTTTCAACAAGATTATAAACAACAAAATAAAATAAAAAAGGTCAATTTATAAAGCATAAAAAGCCTATTCCAGGCATACTAATAAAAATTCTGATTGTTACTTTAAGCAAACTGGTACGATAACCGGCTGCCTTGGTGTGGCAAGAAACAAATTGTGAATGCTCACCTAATACACTCTCATTTTATCTGAAATGGAGATAGCCTCTTGAGAGGTAGGTAGACCCAAAGCCTATGCCCTCAAATCCGCCACAACGCTAATTTAGCTGGGGTGAAATCCAAATGCCCAAAAGTCCCAACTTCCAGAAACAAATTTAATGTACCTTTAAAAAGTACCTTAGCTTTGTTTAATTTTCAAATAGTGCAAGTGACGTCATTTTCTAACTCATGAATGAGCACTTCTTTTCTTTTTAGAAAAAGAATGAATTAAAACACCTTTAATTTCAAAAGCATTCGTCCTTTATTATTTACAAGATTGGATCACATGAAGTTTCATGGTGTCCCTCATCCGAATCAGAACGTCTTGATCTTCAAACAAAACCCAAACATGCATATAGCATTGCATTAATCAGTCCTAAAGTCTCTTTTAGCAAAATTATGGGACATAGAAGGCTTAAAATTACTGAAATTGGAAGGAAACAGGACGCACGAATGTCAAATTTGCAGACAAGAGCAAGTGTAACCTCAATGAGTATGTTTCTCCAGTTCTGCGTGTGTGTGTGTGTGTGAGAGAGAGAGAGAGAGAGGCAGACAGACAGACAGACAGACAGAAAGAAATACCATATTAGAAGGAAGGTCAAGGTATAGAATGCTTCCGTCACTTGTCACACCAGCAACGCTAGGACCAAAAAGCTTTTGCAGCAAATATCTTGTTAAAACCTGCAAAACATTTCTTTTCATATTATTTTACTAATGAATAATTATGTTTTTTTTTTTTTTTTTGTATTTTATTTGAAAAGACTAATGAATAATTATCGTCCCATAGAAGAACAATAGAAACCCAAATTTTTCTTAGAGGGTTAGTGCCGAAACAGGTATTTGCAGTAATGTTACTCCGAAAGGGAAGCCAATGCAAAACCAGAAGACAGAGGCAAAATTACTGTTAAAAGCTAACGAAAATTTTGCATGTCAAAACCGAAATAAGCATTGTCAATTGCCAATGTAAACGTTCCAGGAAACGAAGGTCATGTAGATTACCCCAAGAATTCCAAAAACAGCTAGATGGACTAGACATGATATATACTCCAATGACTCCGGCAGTGTTTTCTTGTTTTCCTGCAAGCAAAAGCATGAGTCACCTTAGTTATCTGTGACTTGTGAAGCATAGGAAATAAACAAGTCTGATATAAATATGATCACCCAACACCATGCAGACCAGAAACGGCACCATCTATAATGTCAAATTTTATTACTCGTGTGATGCTTAAGAAATCAAGATAAAATATCAGGTTCACGTTCACTTGGTTTTTGTACTCAGGACATACTAATGGCTTGGTGGAAATAGGAGATACGATTTCCTCTGGCAAAGGTGTCACAGCAGAGACAGTATTTAAAGCCACAGGATCACAAGATGAATGTTGCAATAGATTATTTTCTGGAAGGGGAAATTCGATTCCATCCTCTACTACATTATCAATAGACAGGCGTAGGCTTCCACTCTCACTCTGTCTCTTGCTCGGAAGTGCTCGATCCCCAATATCGCCCGCTTCCGAAACAGACTCACTTTCAATTTCATCATCAATTTGAGAGGCCACAGCACTGGATAAACTTAAAGAGCGCCTCCTCAATGAAGAACTTGCACTGATTGTCCGACCAAATGATCCACTTGTTCTAAATTTAGAATCATGAGTTGTTCCTTGATCCATGCCACTCCACCGGCCACGAGCTTTTTGCAAGTTATCAGAGGCAACTGCAATTAAGTTATGGTGTTCGTTCAGAAACCAAGAATATATGACAATAATAGTGATGTAAGCGCTAATAACAACAACAATTTATTTGTAGGTTCTGTATGTGATTGCCAACCACTCCTCGTTTGATAAACGTACATATGTACGCAAAAGAACAAGTGATGCCACCTGCACAAATCTTTTTAACAGAAAAGTCAAGCTTCAAAATTCAAGGATACAAGCATAAAACCGTTATCTGCATCCAAGTCTGCTCCAAATGATGTAAGACAGACAGAGAATAAAAAGTAGATATAAATGAAATCATCATACATAAGAAAGCTATATCTGCAATTTTTTTTCTTATCAAATTTTAAAATATTTTACATGCAACCTATGTTGACCTCATGAATGATGCCATGGATTTCAGAAAACAGTTGGCACATATTGACTTTCTGCTGATCATGAATCATCTTACACTGACCTTGTTTTGAAATTTATTGAGCATGATAAAAAAAGATCCTCTCGTTTTCAAGCAAATCAAGAGCTCAAATAAGTATGTATGCTGCTACAGGAAAATCTAGGATAGATTCAGATGCAAGCCATTTTAGATCACTTTAGTGGTAAAGCTACTAATAATTAGCTAAATCAGTAAATCTTGTCGGCACTACCAGAACTCCATATTTATAGAATTCTAACTTACTATGTGATGCATACTAGGTCGATGAAATGACTTGTCATTCATATTTAACCAAATATTAAAATTCGAAAGAGAAAAAAACAAAAGATGGAAACAATGTAAAACAAAACAGGTAGCTTTATATCAGAACAAATTAGAAGTACCTAGACCTCCCAAGTCAGCAATCACCATTCACATGTACAACTATATCAGTAATATAGTTTCTTTTAGGTGTAAGATTGACCAAACTTCACGGCAACAAAATCATCATAAAAAGACTAAAAAGGCCACAGCAAAGCAGAATAGCAAAAGTGGAGTGAAAATACCTTTTCACAGTTTTATTGAAAGCATATTTTCTTTTTCTTTTTCGTTTTTTTTGAGATTACAATCTGACACACAATATGCTATTCAAATTTACTCAATAAATATTCTCGGATCATAACAAAATAAGAAGACTTCTACTGAGATAAGAAAAACAAAGAAAATACAAATTTGTGTTGTTAAATTCCTGAAGCTGTCGACAGTGGAAGAAATATTTTTCTTCATGTCTACCCACATGGTGACAGTGAAGCTGCCGAGGAACTGTTTAACAAATAAAACATATCATAATAAAACCCCTCTTAAATAACTCAATAAAAAGAATCTATTTTCCCCTTTATTACATTATATCTGGACAGTAACCATGTCTCTGATTGCAGTCCACAAACTGTAAGTGTCAAACATAGCATGTGAACGTAGCAACAAGTTTATGGATGATACTTTGAGAGCTATAGTAAGACCAGGAAAAGTAAAAGATTAAAAAAGAGAAAAACTGAGAAAGAGAGAAAGAAACATTTAATATATATTTTAATATTTTCCTGTTATATAAAACACACTATGGGCATCATAGAAATCAAATTATTTAGCAGTTGCAAAAAAGAAGTAGCAAAGACATGAAATCAACTTTTTTTTGTTTTTATATATATATTTTTCCAGGATTTAAGATGTGCCCTCCACTAAAAGAGCAAACGAAGGTAATAGAATATATATACGCACACCACAAAAATACAAGGCCCACTTCAAATTTGATTTGATGTCAGCCAAGCCTCCTTAGAATCAAACGCGTAAACAAACAAATGAGCAATATGTAAGCGAAGAAACTTTTCGGTGCCTTTTTGACATTATAATATTCAATAATTAAACGTGTAAGTTGATCAATTTCACGGCTCCGGAATGATTCAAATAAAACAGTAGCTAAAAGTTAAAAGCAAACATTAAAACCCGATTATTAAAAGAAAAAATTTGGTGGGTGGGGGGGGGGGGGGGTGGTCAAAATAAAAAGTAAGACTAAAATTAAAATAATTAATGAATATTTGCATGGGAACGAAGATTCATATTTCGTACATACCAGGAGACGGCCGTCCAAAAAGTCTTCCGTCAGTCGTTGACGTCGTAAAACCGCTGATTTCAAGACGAAGTGTGTAAATGACGATCTTAACCTAGGGTTTCTAACCGTGACTCTGAGGGTAACTAAACGAAATAGAAAGAGGAGTCGAAGTCGTTCGCGGGAGCGGAGCGAATAGCAGATCTGAAAAAAGCGGCACTCTCTTGTTTTTTTTTTTTGTTTTTTTTTTTTTGTTTCTGTTTCTGTTGTTTCGGCGTTTCTTTTGTTTTGTTCGATTTAAAAATGAGGGGAGATTAGTTATGGTCGTTTCAGCGCCGCTGGGCCTGGATTCAGGGCAAGGATACGTGTTGCACCCAACAATTTCAAGCAACATATCTTCCACGATAATAAGAAGAGAGAGAAGTACACTTGTTCGCCTCAAGAGTTTGACTGAACATAATATTTCTCTTGTTTCTTTAATCCGTATTCGTTGGTCTTTTTAGTAGACGACTTGTCGCTGCAATGCATGACTAGCTTACGAGTTGTAGTTGGTATGTTGTAGTTAAGCAAACGACTTCGGCGATAATAATGTGAAATCTAAATGTCAACACTAATACTGAAAGCAGAGACCAAAGCATAATTGATTTGATTCCTCGTTGCATCTAACGGTAGTCAAATTTCCTTTTTTTTTTAAATAAAATAAAGAGGATAATAGTCCAAGCACATAGCAATATAGCATTATTCATAGTGTGGTGCAATGGACTTGCTAACAGTAAAAATACAATATAAAAGGATGAGGGGCTGGCAAGGCATATTCTCTTTTTTTATTGAATGCTACTTGAATGGCAGCTGGAGAACGTAGAAGCTGAACCATTGAATCTTTTTTCACTTGCTCGTCAAGTCATTTCTTGCCTTGCTTCTCAAGTCTCAACTATTAGCCACTGAATTAATACGACAAGTCAATGCCCAAAAGCATTGGCTATCTCCATAGCAAGGCCGCGTGGGATTCTGTGATTGGCTAACGGAGGAGGAGGATAAATTATAAAAATCACGCGGTTCGATGGAGTCATGGAGATAGTGTGATCCTCTTTTCATTTCATGTCATCACGCGGACTCGGTGTTGTAAGAACGACATGTCGAAATGATGTTACTTTTATGAACGGTTGGTCGTCCTTACTTGTGCTTATGCAACTGCATACTTAACGGACAATTTAATGTTTTTTGACAATTCAATAATTAACTAAGAAGGAGTTAATCTGTTTATAAGATAGTCTTGGGTGCTTCCCATTTATATTCTCTCATTTCTTGTGCTTTTGCATCTTGCATGTATCTCAATCAATCTTTGTAAAAGTAAATGTATGCTTACTAAGGCACAATTTGGTTCAGCATTTAGACGTAAAATTTTTTGACAAAAGGTCGTTAAATGTTTAGTTTTCAATTAAAATTTTTTTTTTCCAATTATTAGATTGTTTGTTTCTGTAATTTTAAAAATGCTTTCGTATAAATAAATTACCAAATTTTTTTTAAGAAACCAAGCCCCATTCCAAACTAACAAAGCCTCCTCATAGCCACAAAAGCATAAACAGCAACTCTATATCATCTTCATGTTAAAACATATGAGATATGAAATCCCACAACGAACACCCATTAGTTTCTTCAATAATTGAAGAAACAGTAGAAAACGCTAGACTCGGCCAGTAAGGCATAACCATGAGGCATGCATAAAAAATGGCCATAAAAAAAAAAAAAAAAAAAAAGGTGTGGTCCAACATTTTATTCTTTGTGTGTGTATGTGCGCGCGCGTGTGTGTAAAAGGTTATTATGAAATTAGTGAAATTATGTTAGGGTAATTTTGACATTTCATACAAAAAATTATTTAATCTCTACTTCAAAAAATTGAAATTTGAATTTTCAGAAGTAGAGTCAAAGTAGCTTTTAAAGACCCCAAAAGTTCTACTTTTTTTTTTTTCAAACACCACAAAAAAAAAAGCTTCAGTAATTGTTTATGAACTAAAAAAAAAAGAAAAAAAATACTTATAGCCTTTCAAATGCCATACTAAACATACGCTAAGAATAACAGATGAAAAAATATATACCACAAACTCAGGTTCACCTACGTTTTTATTTATTTTATCCTCTAAAAAGTTATGTTTAAGAACATCATCAAAAGACTCTTGAAATGATACTTTACTTCTTATTTAAAGAGCTATATGAATAAAAACAATTCTAAAAAACTCTTCAAATGAGACAACATTTATTTCTCTTCAATATTGAAGAAAGAAAAACACTATCTCACTTGAATAATCTTGTTTGAATTTTTTTTGAGATTTTAATTTAGTATTATATTATTTTCTATCTCATAAGTCTTGAAGAGATAAGAGTGTTATAATCGTTATTACTCTTATAGAGAAATTTTTTAATTAATATAATATATACTTATTTTTTATTTGAAGAGTGTATTGAGAAATGACTTCTCTTTCTACTCTTCTATTTAACAAATAAATACATAAATAAGTATTTGAAAAGTTAAATTAGAATTTTTTTTTAATAATATTGTAATATGATTGCATGGTTTTAGAAAAAAATGATTATTTGCCCATCAAACGTAAAAAATAAAAGAAATTATCTGGGAGGTAATTTTCAAATTAACTAAATTTGAGAAAGTTACTAGTTAACAAATCTCATGAAAATTAAAGATATAAACATTTGAGATAACACTCTGGGACTCAGCTACTTTGCAATAATACTATAGCGTCCATATATATATATATATATATATATATATATATATATATATATATATATATATATATATATACATGCATACACATGCATACATACATACATATAGCTAGCAAAATTTAATATGATCCGATTACTCAATATGAACACAACACGAATGAATGGATATATGTAGTTAAATTTGACACAATTATTAAATGTCATGTTCAGGTTGACATTATCTTTTTTTCGTGTCGGGTTAGGGTTAAAGTCCTTGACTCATTTATACGAATAATGACACAATTATATTTTTTATTTTATATTAATTTTTAAATTTTCGTCATCAATATTCAAATATTGAATATGATTCTCTCTTTTTAATTATTTTGGCAGACGAACATAAACACAATGTTTTATTTATAAATTTAGAAATTTAATAGTGCAAGTGTGTGTAAAATATTGATACACACACCCACACACATATATATATTATGGCATCAATATATAATATTATTTACATATATAATTTAAACTTTAAATAGTATAAATGTATAATAGTTTGGGGGGATGTGTAATATTTGTTAAATATATAAATATTAAATGAACTATTGGATAACCCATTTATTTATGTGTCGAATTTGAATCTCAATATTTTAACACAATTATTAAATGAGTCGACTTAAATTTAACAAAACACAAACATAACTATATATAGAGAGAGAAATATTAAGTTATATTAACTTAGGGCTCCCTCCCATACATATATATATATATATATATATATATATATATATATAGGAGTCTCTATGTTACATTTTATGTAACATATACCCTCGACCACAACCACATAAATTATAAAGTCATATAATTTATGTGATTATAATAAAATATGTATGTTACATAAAATATAACATAACATTTGCCCCGTATATATAAATATAGACACACACACAAATTTGTACTCGAGGGATAATCCCGCCACTGTTCATCAAATAAAAGTCAAACCTCGAAACGGATAAATAAAAAAATATATGAACCGTCAGATACAATCTACGACTTTAGGTAACGACCTCCTTACCGTCCGATCTCCCACTCGATTGGTCCCCGCCCAACGAACTGAAAAAACAAATAAACAACACTCACTCAACTCTGACACACCTGGATCTCATTTCACACCTCACCCAAATCAGCCATTGATCTTCTAGAACGTTCTGGAAAAAGCAGGAACTTGGTTTCTAGAACTTCGACTCAATGGCCGAGGTTAAGAGATCCAGCGGAACGGTAAAGTGGTTCAGTGCACAGAAAGGCTTCGGTTTCATCGCTCCGGAAGACGGCGGCGAGGATCTCTTTGTCCACCAGACCTCAATCAAGTCCGAGGGTTTCAGGACTCTCTCTGAAGGCCAAACCGTTGAGTTTTCCGTGGATGTCGGAGAAGACGGCCGCACAAAAGCAGTGGACGTGGAGGCCGCCTCCAGATCCCGCCGTTTCGGAAGTCGCGGCGGGAGAAGCGGCGGATTTTACGGCGGGAGGGGAAGAGGCGGTGGTTATGGTAGAGGTGGGAGAGGAGGTCGGTCAGTTGGAGGTGGTGGCGGTGCCGGCAGTGGCGCTTGCTTTAACTGTGGAAAAACTGGTCATCTAGCTCGGGAATGTTATAGCCGTGGCCGCGGAGGTGGTCGGGGTTACGGCGGCGGCAGAGGCGCGGAAGGGTGTTATAATTGTGGAGAGGAAGGGCATTTTGCGAGAGATTGCCCGAATTATTAACAGAAATGAGAGGGAAAAAGAGGTGCCCGGTGAGATTGTTTCCGTTTTTGTTCTTGGTTAATTATGTGTTAACGCGGGTGATTTTTTTCAAAATTGTTTTCCGATCAATTGATCTGCTTGTTTTACCTTTTGTTCATTATGAAATGAAAAGGCATAATATTTGTTATTTTGCTGCTTATGCAAATTTGTTGCTTGCAATTGTAATTCTTACTTCTTTGTTACTCATCTTTAATTTTATGTTTGATTTTTTGCTCTGTAGAATTTGGTCCATACAAGGAAAAATATACATCCGTTAATTTTATGGTCCTTAAAACAGAGATGTTAAAATCAAATGCTTGCAATATTTAAATTTTGTGTAAATTTATAGTGGATAGAACATAGAAACATTGTGGTAAAAATTAGAAATATTGTGGTTGTTCTGTTAGCTAGTTTCTTATTCAATTTGCTGAAGATACGAATGTCAATAAAATAGAGCGATTTTAAGTCTCATTTTAGAGTTTTTCTGGTCTTGTATATTGCATCTATATAATGTGTCAGTTGCCTTCAATGCTTTGAAGGCCAGACAAAAATGTCCCAACATATTCCTAGACTCATCTTATCTATTGATCTTGCTTAAGGCAGAAGAACCAAGTGATTCATTTCTGGTGGGCCTTGAATTCACATCATCCTTATCCATGTTTAGTAAACATATAACCGGTGAGAGGCGGACATTGGGCTGGCTAAGATTGCTTGTGCTTTCCTTTTTAGCTTTAGCATGTGAGATGTATCTGTTGGTTCGTTTTGTGGTCCGTCTTTAACTGCTATCTAGATTTTCTTCTTCTATAGTGACTGCTTTGGTTTGACTATCGAAAAGAGAACTGAAAATTACACCTAATTTACTAATGGTTAAATCTTGTTAGCAGCATGTGTCAACGGATAGGAGGTTGGGTTCTTAACAGTGGAGTTGATACTCCTAAAAGTGAATTTATAATAATGAAAATATGAAACTTAGGGTGGCACAGTACTGCATCTGGACTAATCACCATCATTTGTGTTCCTAAGGAAAAAGCAGCTATCAGTTTGAAAATTAGGACTTTGTGCCACAATTCAATCAGCCATCAGTCTAACAATATATTTTCCGTTGACATTTTATAAGTGAATGCAGAATACCAATTATACCATGTATGCTGGAAGTGATTATTTGTACGATCTTATCAAGAGCCACAAGCAATTACATTGCCTCAATTGACATGTTTCATTATTGATATTTGTGCTTATATAAGAGCAGACTCCATTGGCCATCAGGCTTTTCCAAGCCGTAAATACACTCATCTTTTTTTTTTTTTGTAAATACACTCATCTTAAATCCATCTCATTCTGTAGCCTGCTAAATGGCAAGTTCTTCAAATGAGCATTTATAAATTTGTTAACGAAGAAACTTTGGGGCAATAAGAGAGAGGTTCCATTCACTTATTTCCAGGATTTAAACTCTGGAATGAGGTTCATGCCTCTAAATTTCAACTGTTATTTTTCTTGGGTGATCGTTTTGGTTTCAATAGGTCAATGTCAAAACATGTATCATGTAGGTCATCTTCCTGTGGAAAATTGAATGCTTCTGCTAGTTCTCTGGCCAGGACTATTTAACCATCTCTCATAGATTCATTTTGTGCACTAGTAGACTTTATAATTTACTGAACCGAATCGAATGCCTATTCGCCCTTTCTCTTTAGCAGTCTAGATTCATCATTCATGAGTGTATGAAGTGAACTTATGCTTCATGTTTCAGGAGTTGGGATTAGAAGTGTATGAAATGCATAAAAGAACTGATCAATATTAATGCGGTGTAACCTGGTCTTAATTAGCTTCTCGATTTACTAGGTTGCTTGACACCCATCTTTGACTGTGATTGCCAACATAGAAGCTGGTATATATTGTGTCAAAGGAATCCCAAATTCCAAACAGTAAGAAGAATAAGAAATGAGATTTGCCCTTGCTATACCCTGGGCTCTGCAGCAATCCCAGATCACCTCATATTCATTTTTGTTGTATTTCATCAGGACAACCATGTTTATCATCATTCTTCTTTGTTTGTACTTTCAGGATGTAAACTATTTAGTAGTGAATGAAATTCAATTTTCAGGATGTAAACCATCATGGGACTTGATTCAACTGTGACATGCCTTCGGCTGAGTACTCTGACCAAAAGAAAAAATTCAGTTTGCATCAATAGATGCACGGTTGTCGCCAGAATAGTGGACGTTCAAAATTCGAGCTTGTCTGTGTGCCATCTAATAAAATAAGTTCTTAACCTCTTTCCTTTTATTGCTATTTGCTAACATTGCCTTGGGAGTACGATGCAGAATGTTTATGGTAACTAGGTTTGATCATCCAAGATACATAACATCTCTGGTTTCTTTACTCTGTTTTTTATTCAGGGATTTCTGTCAAAACCTAAATACGGCTCCTCATAATATGATCCCAATCATGCTCTTTCCTTATGATTTTTTTGATTACTTGTTCTGTAATTCTTATTTTCGGAATAATTTCTTTGCCATGAAATTGGTGATAGGAAACGTGAGAACATAATGAGTATAACAGTAGTATCATATAGGTAACGTAATGTTGGTACTCGTTTGTACCCTGGGGGTATTAACTGGGGAATAATGGATGCTCAGATTGCTCCTTCTGGGAGTCAGTGCAGACTACGAACAATGAGTGCAACCCGCCAAAGAATCGCCCTAAAGGTGAGAACAGCGGTAAACCACAGTCAAAATGAGAGGGACAAGTCCTGTACAAGCAATATTTCAGTTCACTTTAGAAATGGCAGCCTTTATTTCCTTTAGAAATTGCAAAATTGCAGCCTTTATGTATCTTATAAGAAAGTAAGAAACTTCCATGGACCCCTTTTTAAGAGTTTTGACCAGCACCCACTTCTGCAGTCACCTCCTTTTCCTCTTGCGGACTTCCCTCTGTATGTCTCTGCATCTTTATCTGATGTAGATTCAATGGTCACTGAAAAAAGAAAAAGACGGATAAAAAGGACGATTTACATGCCAGAAGGGGCCACGCAGCTGGCTTCTAGCAAGTTGGAATCTAGTAGACTTCAGTTCAGGTTTATGACATCTTTTATTTGATTGAATTTCGTATTAGATTATAACAGAAACATAAAATTATAGTAAACATGTTTACCAAGATGCCGCGTTTTGGCACTGGGGAATGATGATGATCGTGGGTCGCGAGGCGGACTAAAAGCCGATGCCCACAATCCTCCAACCACGTGATGACACTCCCTAGTCTCGGTGTGTTTGTCAGAGTCAAGTCGGGACTTTATGGGAAAAAGGTGTTGAGTGACAACGGGACCCACACACGTGTGCCTTATCCTCACCAATAGATTTTGCTCGGAAATTTTGATCAAGATTTGATTCCGTCTTCACAAAGCTTGCAAAAATGCCTAACAGCCCCTAATAAAAACGGAGTGATGACTGGCCCACTTCGGTCCATCTCCGGTCGTATATTTCAGCTTGGATGTACCTTAGGGTAGACAAATCAAAAAACAAAATATAACGAGTATAAGCTACAGACTTCTGAATTGCGAGATGGAGTTATGCTTGTTAAAACGTAATGGTTCAGCTGTCTTCCATCTCTTTGCAAGATTTTTTTTTTTTACATTAAAAGAAAATTAATTAAAGATCTTAATTATTTTGAAGGAGATAGAACGATTAATTTTGGACTATAATATTACCAACATAAGTTTTTTTTTTTTTTAAATGTGGAGTAGATAAAATTTAAATTAATTTTTTAAATTTATATTTTTCCTAAAATTCAATTTGGGAATCTAAATTAAAATAATTATTTAAAAATCACACAAGCATGCTCTACCGGAGAATAATCGAGATAACTCGTACAATTGCACTAAAAAAATGTTAACATGATGAGGGTCATTCCATTTGTCGTATTATTTCTTGCTGATTATTTATTATTACTATTGTGAGGAAAAAAAAAAAAGTTTTCTTAGACAAAACGACAAATAAAGAAAACATGACCAGGAGCCCGAGCTTGCCCAGCAACTAGTTAGTAGATTCTCGAGTCCCCATTAATCTTGGAAGGTCAGTACAATTGGTCAAAAGCAATGGCCATTAGCCAGATTCATTGATCTTGAAGAAAGAAGAAATAATTGAACAAAAATCCCCGGACAATGCACTATTGACTGGACGGACACCAGATACTGCCTAATAATGCTTATCTTTTCAAAAAGCACTTTCTTAAGTTAATCTAAACTCACCCCACAATAAAACTTTCAGCCAGTTGATTAGCCAACTATTTTGATCAGACTACAGTCCTTAATACATACACCACGATATTAAATAACTCTTTCGCACCCAACCTCAGCTCTCTAACGTGTCCTTTCACTTTCTCTTATACATACCTCTCTTCTTTGGAAGCTGTTGATGTTCTCTCGGAGTTGTTAAACTTAGAAAAAGTGAAAAAGTGCATTTGAGTTGCAAGAGGCTTTAAGGAGATGAGTAGTGGGCATCGACTACTGACTGCCCTTTGTAACTTTTCTCCATGTTGTGACCATTTCTCTTTTCAGAAGAAATGAACCAAAGCCACTTTAATTAGCTAGCTCTAGCAAGGAAGATAGCATGTCATAATAAGCACACCAAAGCTCATAGCCCCACATATTACTTTCACGGGAAATTATCCACCGTCCACCCGTTTTTTTCCCGTTTTTCAAAAATACACAATTCTTTTTTTTTTTGGCTGGAATCCACCTGAAGTTACATTTCTTTTCACTTTTCCACTCTCGTTATAACACCGTTAACTTTCACGACATCACAAGGGTAAATTTGTCATTTCAAAACGAAACAGTGGTTGATAGGTTAAAAATAATATAACTTCAGTGGAATTCAAAAAAAAATTAAGTTTCAGATTGAAAAAATATGAAAAAACAATTTAATGATATCATTTACATTTAAGGGTAAAAAAGTCATTTAAACAAAATTCTGTTAATTTTCTTAACGGTCTCCAAACGGAAGTGGAAAAGTGAAAAGAAATGTAACTTCAGGTGGATTCCAGCAAAAAAAAAAAAGAATTGTGTATTTTTGAAAAAGTTGGAAAAAACGAGTGGACGGTGGATAATTTCCCTACTTTCACCATTGCCACTCCCCTTCCTTTTGATTCACTCGGCCAAGGGGGTCAGAATGGTGAAAGTAATATGTGGGGTGACAATGCAAATCCGTATCACATCCTATAAATTTATTACTCTACTTAAATCATGCTAGATTTGACAGCGAACGTTTTTAATGATAAAAAATGATTTT
Organism: Citropsis articulata; assembly: GCA_030449925.1. NCBI lineage: Eukaryota > Viridiplantae > Streptophyta > Magnoliopsida > Sapindales > Rutaceae > Citropsis > Citropsis articulata. Next base: position 5,693,709 of record JASUUH010000227.1, on the reverse strand, counting down.
TTTTTTTTTTTTTTTTTTTTATTTTTTTTTTGAAGTTAGAAAATACCAATAATTTATGTTTCATTCAAATACTTAAGCCAAATGGGAAAATGGTCGAATTGTTTCAAACACGAAATAAACATTTGCATTTGTCGTTTTAAGATATGTACAACGAGAAGCACATCAGATAAGGCAACCGTCCAATAATTGGAGTTATGTAATAAGAGCCTTGTAAAAGGAAAAAAAAAATGGCAATGGAAAATCTGAAATGCCATCAAAATCAACAAGGCCATGGCTAGCTAGTACCACGACAGGGCCTTGCGGCCGACAAGCACAGCAGCAGAACCGCCTAGTAGTGATGGCATTAATTTGCACATTTGTTTTCGTATCGTCGTTTTCATTCATGTTCGTTGCTAAAGTCGTCGTTCGGGCATTCACGTTCATCATGCAAATGGCACTTTCAGCTTGGCGCTTCTGATTGTCCACCTTTAATTTACAGATGCGTGTGACTGAACATAAATGAATTAAAAATATTTTTCTGATGAAACACGTAATAAGTGAAGGTGTTTTTCTATCAAAGATAAAAAAGGAAAAATCCACACAATCATGTAGAACTTATATAAAATAATGGAATGCACTTCGTAGAACAGTTGGAGTAATGTTAGAAGAAGGAAACGAAGTAAGAAATATAAATCCCTCCAAAAAGCAATGGGATTTTGCATTAATTTTTTTAAAGAGATTAACCAACACACAACTGTAGATCCGTGTAGGGGTGGCCATGAAATTGCCATCACCCTTATAATCTGAAAACCATCAACAATAAGTACTCTAACAAATAAAAAGATCCCAGAAGGGGGAAAAAGATAAGGAAAAAAAGAAGAGTTACAAAAGCCAATCTCTTTACACACTTACATATGTATCTTAATCTGTTAACAATTTAGGAAATGGGAAACTTTTCTTAATTAATTCTTAAACCTTGTGAGGTGGACACTGATAGCACTTGGTAAATAATCCAAATGTATCAACTTGTTGTATGAAATTGAGCATGCTTGCCCATCCTCCAAACCCAAATCCCACCACTAAAACCCACAGCACCACAAAAATATTCAATGAGTACAATCCTGCCCACCCTCCAAAACACTTTGGAGGCCTCTCTACTGCATTCTGTAGATAAATTAAGAACATACAAATAATTAATAGACTTACATTAGTACTGTATATGAATAATCAAATCCAAGTGTTAATTAGTATATAGTAATTGAATTCGAAAAAGGCTGACCTCTCTGGCTGCAGCAGGAGCGAAAGTGATCATATGTGCTAAGGCAGGAATGATGTAAACAGTGAAGCTAACAAGAAGAGATCCAACAGTAGAGTTGATGGGGCCAAAGAAAGGGAAGATGATTGCCAAGAACCATATTGGGATCACAACTGGGAGTCTAGCCAAAGCTCTCTTGAAGATGCTCTTTGTGTTATGCACCCCAATGAATTTCTCCCACACAAAGTATAGAGGAGTGCACGCAAATCCAAATGTTATGAACTGCAAATATAAAAACAACAAAAATGTTATATTCTTGCAAATTGATTGCAATAGTTCGCATAATAAGGACCAATAATGCGATACATTTTTAACAAAATCCTTTGCGGTTAGTTGACCTGATGAATGAGCATGAGGATTACAGCAGTGTCTCTGAAACCAGTCCTTGGGAGCAATGAAAAAGCATTGGAATGAGTGAGAAGCATGTCTCCAAAAGCCCAATATACAGCAGAAGCTGATGGTAAAGTTAGAGTTAACACATAAAGTGTTGCCAACAAGTAAATTGACTTGAATTTTTGGGGCTTCCACATTGCATGCATGATCTCCCTATACAAAGAAAATTATCCTTATTAATCGTACGTGCATTAACTTGCTAATTTGTATGTGATTGATAACATTATTGTAGATTCTCACACTGTGACAGCATGTCCACCAAAGGTGTAGAGAATGTTAGTAGCTCCTGTAAAATAGAGAACCATTTTGGTTGGGCCGGAGTGCTTCACTCCCTCAACCTGCAAATTGTTACATATTTGAAAGATTATTAACAATATGATATGGAAAATAAATCAAGGCCAAATTTGAAACCTTATGATATGTAATTAAAATATATATCTATATGTACCTGTCCATGCAGAAGGGAAGCAATTGTAAGATACCATGCGGTGAAGGAAGTCATCATAAGGCCTAAAAACGACCAAATTCTGTAATTATGGAATGAAGGGATGAACACAGTTGTCGCACAACATGCTCCAAAGATGTAGGTCCAAGTTCTCTTGTCCAAATTGTCATTTATGTAGTATATGTTGCTGCATCAGCATTAATAATGAATGTTATATTAGCCAGAGCTAACAAAATATATTACTCAAGTTTATTTTTATAATCAATCTAACCAACTTGTGAACGATCTACGTGTAGTATCGTATTAATATTATTAAGGGTTACCTTGCACAGGCGATTAACTGGATTACAGATCCAAATAGCAGAAAGGTGCAGTTGAAAAATAGGCCTATATTCCTCCAGTGCTTCCCCAGTAGCCCATCAAGAACTTCAAACCACTGCACAGAAATTTGAAAACGAAACTTAATATCTTTTCTAGGGGCCGCCTTTTTTTTTGGCTCCTCCTCCTTTCCTCTGTAATATTTTACTTGATCCAAAAAGCTTAAAGTGATAGATAAGTGCCCGATAATAGTATTTCTGATCACAAGCGTTACCTGAATTACATGATTCCTGAAATCAACCTTTTCTCTCTCCTTTCTGGTTCTGTACTCAACATAAAGTACGCTTATAAGATAAGCAGTCCAGCTTCCCATTAACCCGTAAAACAGCTGAAATAGAATCCCAGATAACATCCCAAGTTGTGAAAATGAATATGGCAGTGTGAGTAGCACTTGTGCGACCTGAAAAAAAGGTACAAACATTTAATACAATGCATCATTTTCTAAATTAACGAAACTAAAAAAGTATAAGTGAAAACTGTTATTTAAAAAAAAAATTAAAATTGCCTGGTTAGAAGCACAGCTAAACCATGCATCATAAACTGAACCACCATGCCAAAAGAAGCTTGAAAGTTTGCTCTTAGAAGACTTGGAATCCTCTTCTTCTCTTTCCATTTCAATGTAGTTTCCAGCTACAACAGTCTCAACTTTCTCTGAAGCCATTGCTATAGCCCTTATAAGTATATACCGATCAATTGAGTTGGGGGATCAATGAAGCAATTTGAGAGTCTATAAATAGATAAAATAAAATGCTTCTTTTACGTTCTCGCTTTGCTTGTTATGTTGCTTTTATAAACTTGTGAGCAATAATTGAGTCACCCTTGTGTGGACCAAGCTATGGTCTCCTTCAGGAATGTGATGGTATACCTGTTACATTAGATATTTAGACATTACATTTACCATATCATCACGCTCTTTTTAAATTTATTGGTGGGTCTGTGTGTAGCTTTTGCATTGGTAGGTGATGAACCTCTGTCACCGGCGGGTGAAAATGATATTGCACTGTTCTTGGGTTTTGTGTGCTTGCCAGGGGTAATGGGCCAGGTTCTCATAATCGCACGAGCGGGGTGGCCCGCCATCAGCTTTGTATATTTAATTTTAACAGGGAACCAGGTACTTTATTTTTTAATTTCTTTCAAAGAACAAAGAACAAAGAACACATGTACCATGCATGAATGCTATAATTCATTATAAACAAAGATTTATATAATTCATAAATATTTTTAACTATTTCCTTATGTCTCTTATTTTCATTTAAGAGATTTTTTCAATTAATCTAATTGACACCCACTTATAATTTATAATTAAACAGGAAAAAAAGTAAGAAAATAGGATTTTTTTTTTTAAAATTCCACACTGTAGGACGAATTAAAAAAATTTTAGGTTTAGGTTGTGTGAATGTGAGTGCTAGTGTCTTTGGGGAGTCTAGATATGAAGAGAATGATTGCTTAGGAGTGGGCTTAGTGCTAAACATGATTAGTACCACACGTGTGCCAACTGGCTTATACTAAAAGATCTATACATGTTTGGTCTTTTAAATGTCAAAGAAATGATTAAAGTAAAATAAAAATAAATTAAAAAAAAAAAAACAAGTGGATACTGGATAGAATTGATTAGGCCGTTTTTTCTTCTTATGTAAAAACACTTTTCTTGCTTACAGTATCACCAATCATGACCTGGGAATCTGGGATGCATGGTGGAGTCACCATTAGGTGGCCGAATTCAGAAAGTAAAATAGATAAACGAATCCGAAAATAGCGCTTGCATAAATATATATTTGGGGAAAAAAAAAAGTATAGAAAGCAAACAAGTTTCATATATGTGAATTGAGTGAGATGGGGCACGAATTCATGCAATAAGCTATGATGAATTTAACTTCGCACAAATTTGTTTTTAATTTTTGTAGTCCATAAGCCATGTAGCGAGACAACACTTCTTCTTTTACATCTGGAAATATTTACGTTTCAACGCCACTTTATCTTTATAATATGCTTTTGCACCAGAAACTAAGTGAGACAACAGATAATAAGCCAGCTTGCTAATGATAATACGTTGCTTAAATGTTGATTGCCTTTAAACAAAGATGTATTCTTTTGATCACGCAAGATGAACCTTGTCTTCATTTTGCAAATAACCCATTTATCCTAGTCATTTAAGCTCGAACTCCAGTATAATACGATGCGTTGAAGGGGGATTGATATCTCCCCCTATTATTTTTATAATATCTAAAAATCCTTCTAGCATCAAAATTTTAAAGGAAAAGGAGAGCAAGTGGCTCATTTGTTTGATCATCTACTTGAGAATACAAAATATATGTTTATTATAAAAAAAAAAGTTAAAGAATAATAAAAAATACAAGAAAAATATCTTATTATTATTATTTTTTATTCACACTGAACAATATATTTCTTTTTTTTAGTACGTAAATTTATTATTTATTGATTTATTTAATTTATAACAAATATAGGTAAAAATATATTTGAAAATAAAGATAATATTATAAAATTATATTGTCATGAAATTATTAATAATTAGAAAAATAATAAAAAGGATGAACAATCATGTTCATTTTAGCAAGAGGAAAATTGATAATCCCCCTATAATTAATACAATAATGAACATGTTCGATCACAAAATTAGAAATGATCATAAGTCAATCGGATGGTTATAATCATTTCATCGGTGGCCCTTATGGAAATTAGGGAAGTAGCTAATAATTGATAAGGTGATTGTTACTTGTCCATATGGGTAGGTCCTAAAGTTCATAGCCTAACCTTTCATGTGCAACTATGAGAATAATAGACCATTATTTTCTTTTTGAGAAAAAGAAGTCTAAAAAAGAAAAAACGAAAAAAAAATGGGGACCAAAGAGCCACCTAAAGATCACAAGTGGTAATGAGATCGACATTTTGACCAATTGGTTTAGGTTGTATAGAAACAGCAATTTTTATCAAGATCCAACGAGATCATGACTCATGAGATGATTCTTTAGCTTGTTTGGACGCTGAGAAAATTATGTGTCCGTGATAAGAGATGGGGTCATCCGAGATGGCTTACAACCCAAATATGCAGTGCAAACATTAAAACTGAATTCCGATGGTGCCATGCCATGCTCGTGGATGATATCTTATTCATATACTTATATAAATACGTCTTTCACGAGCAACATCCAAGTCTTCCTTAAATAAAAGATCAGAAAGCGGCCCACACGATCATTTCCATAAATGCTCTTCTAAGACCTCAGACAGCACCATGACAACATAAAATTTACGCCCATTTCCTTTAGCCAGTCAAAAATGTTGGGACTTATGCTTAGGCAATTTTAGATCCAAGTTTGGGCTTTTCTAACAATCTGAGCTGGTCTATCGGAGCCCAACTTGTGTTAAAAAAAAAAAAAAAAAGAAAGCAAGCCTTGAGTCAATAGGCAGATTCGGTCGGTCTAGTGTCCCAACTGAAGGAAGAAAGTGAATGAGCCGAATGAACAAAAGTTTATAGAACCTGAACAAACTTACTGGAAAGGATTAGGAAAAGAATCAAACTAACTCCAAAAAGCCCTCCAAGAAATGTCTCCAATGCTGCTTTCATTTTTTACTATCTCCTCCGGCTACACGTATTCTCCTTTAACCTCTTTTCCCTTTATATGCATACATTGCTTTCAATTTCTATCTACCCCACAAAACTCCCAGCAAGAAAGATTCACACAAAGATATGGCCTCACGTTTCAGTTTCCTTTTGCCATTTGTGATGATTTCAGTCATAGTCTCATCAGGTACTGTTTTTGCATAATGTACTGTGTTATCTTATTACCACAGGGAGAGAAATCTCTAATGTAATTTTGATGAACTGGCAGGGGCAAGAATGGGTGAGGGTGCAAGAATTTTCACTATTATTAATGATTGCAAAGAAACAATTTGGCCTGGGATTACCCCAGGTGCGAACTTCAATAACGGGGGTTTTGCACTAAAATCAGGCCAATCTATTGTATTCAACGCCCCGGTCGGGTGGAGCGGCCGGATTTGGGGTCGAACCGGCTGCAAATTTGACAAAAATGGTAACGGTTCATGCCTGACCGGGGCCTGCGGCACGGCCCTCAAATGTTCAGCCTCAGGTGCAACCCCGGCCACACTTGCCGAATTTACCCTTTCCGCGCTTGATTTTTACGATGTTAGCCTTGTTGATGGGTTTAACCTACCAATGTCCGTTACACCTATAAATGGCAAGGGAAACTGCAGCGTTGCCGGTTGTGACGGCGACCTAAGGCTTACCTGCCCGGCGGAGCTGTCCGTAAAATCAAAAGGCAAGTCTATTGCCTGCCGGAGCGCGTGCGACGTGTTCAACACCGATGAGTACTGTTGCCGGGGTGTCTATGGCAACCCCACAGTATGTCAACCAACATATTATTCCAAGAAGTTCAAGGACGCTTGCCCTACGGCATACAGCTATGCATATGATGATCCCAGTAGTATTTTCACATGCGCAGGAACTGATTACGTAGTCACTTTTTGCTCCACCAGGTTAGTGAGCAACAATTATCTCCATCGACATTTTTAATTTACGCTCAAAACTTAGAATATGAAGTGTGTTAACTAATGGAACGATCTTTGTTTATTTCTTCGATTACAGGAAGCGGCCGGTGTGCACGTACCACAACAACAAGTTGGTATGCAGCGGATCGAAATCGAACGGCGTGAAAGGATTGACTGGTGTACTTGGGCGGGCGATGCTTGGAATAATGATAATGGTTGCCTTGTGGATCGTTTCTTGAAAATCTTAATTTGTTTTTGACGTTCGGAGAATTTTTTTAATTCTTAACTTGGGGAAGAATGTATCCGTTCCTTCACAAGATACGCGTTCGAAGTGGTTGTAAATATGAATTTGTTGAAAACCAAATCTCAATTGCAATCATTCATTATTGCTGGGTTTAAACTTTGATAAGAGTTAAGAGATGAGGGAAGCCAATTAAAGACTGATTTTAGCCGAAGAAGATACATGAGTTTACATTTTAAAAAGAAATTATAACTAAAAAAGGACTAACTAAATTCAAAGTTTTTTGCTCGGCTGCCACAGGACGCCACTCCCAGATGGACCTTAACTAAGACTAATAAACTCACGGTAATATTATGTATACAAATAATTTGTAGTGTTACATATCATGATTTATGTCATAAATTGTCAACTGTCAAATGGTTGGTTATATTGTCATCTGATCGCTATATAGTGATCGGTACGAAGGCTATGTATTAATCGAATCAATTGGAGAATACAAATAAGTTTGTATCCCACTATTTTAAGTGTAGAATTGTTTAATAAACTCATTATAGTTTGACTAGAAGTAAAAACTATTTTTAATTAGAGCCAAGTTTAAATTGTATTTCAACTTTTAACCATATTGTTCAGTTTGGTGGTGGTCAATTCTCCACTTCAGTTGCTGTATGTTGGAGGTTTAATTACTTTGAATTACGAGGTAGATACACTCTTAATTTACTGACTATAACCTCTTCACCCCAAATTTTTTAGATTCATGATGGATACTTTTGGAGTAGAATTATAAATTTTTTTCATGAATGGTGCTAAATAGAGAAAAAGTTGAGAGAGGGTTGAAAGAAATTAATCCTCTCTCTCTCTACTATTTTTTTCGTTATTTTTTTCATCTTTCTCTCAATTTTCTCTCTACTTAACATTTCTTTTTTTTCATAAATGGACCTCAATATAATGGGTTCTAAGTCCTGACACACTACTTTATTGTTTTTTTTTTCATAATGAGTTTGACTATTGGCACTCCTGCAAGCACATGTTAAAATCCTCTTTTTTTTTTTTCAATTTATTTACCTAATTAAAATTATATAAAGATTACAAAGTTTCTCATGAAACCCCTTTAATATTCATGAAATCCCTTTAATTCAAAAAATTATCCTGATTTATTCTTGAATAACTCCTTGAACATTTTTTTTTCTTTCTTTCTCCTTATCACTTTATTCTCCCTCTTTGGATTTTTCTTTTACCTTATTCTTTTTTCTCTCTATTGGCCGCTACTTTATGATCATATAGCAGACTAAACCATGTAGATCAGTGTCTAGATTGATATTTTAGATTTGCAATTAAAAAAAATATTAATTTCGAAAAAATTTAAGGAGTGTTGAGAATGGTGGGAGTTGTTTAGTATTTGGATTTCTTTTATTTTGTTTTTTTTTTCTTAGTATAGTTGCAAATAAAAACCCTCATCATTCGTGGAAAGCGACCAGATGAAAAAAGCTTCAACATGTTTTTTCCTCAACAACAGCCTGCATTTTGACTTAATGACATTCCTTCAGCCTTTTACTGGTTAAATTTCTTTTGCTCTTAATGAAGTTACCATTCGGGGGGGAAAAAAAATCTCAACTTTTTTATGATAATCTTCCTCCCTTGCATGATTGCTGCGTCTCAATTTAATTTTTTTAAAAATAAATATAGTTAAGTTATGGTTTAAAAAAGAAAAGAATGTTAAGGATGATACGTGGGTGGAAAAAGTTGTCAAGAGAAAGAAAATAAAATAAAAAAGAAACCGCATGTTTGTGGGGGTTTTGGAATTAGAGTTTTAAGCATAAGTAATTGTTTGCGTTTCAAGCGTCGGTTTAACTATGACTTTTTTTTTTAAAAAAAAACTTTCATATAATTTTAGATTGGTGTTATTGGCACGCGTCATGCTCGGTTGCTCCTTAAAATAAACCCCTTTCTTGCCATACCCCAAAATATGGGTAATTTTTAGACATGTATCCGAGGTTTGAATTATTTACAATTAAATGGTGAGTTCGCTCGTATTATCAGACACCCCCCTATTCTTTGTAGCCAATTCGTATATTCTCAATATACGAGGGTAAATTTGTAAAGTTGCAACCAAAAAAAAAAAAAAGGAACACCAAGTTGGATATAGCTTTTTCTATTTCGTCAATGGAAGTATGGAACCATGGTTTATATAGCCATGCCCAAAACTGAGATGCTAAAAATCTCACCGAATATAATCTATGAAGCAATCTAATCATATAAAACAAACACAAAATCTTCTTCTTAAGCTTCAAGCCTTGTTAAATCAAGTTCAAATCTGAAAAAAAGAAACCCAAATTAAAAAGAGAAAAGGTGAATGATAGAAGTGATAGTATCGAGAATATAGAACGATTGAGTGAGTATTGCTGACAACCGTCGACTAAAGCGACAATAATCAAACCTCAAGAAGCACAAATCTAATAATGACTGAATCGAACCCAACAACTTATCTTTATATTTAGAACCTCTCAATTTTAAAGCTCAAATGAAAAAAATTTGGATTTAATCTTGTGTGATTTATAGATGAAAGTGGTGAAGATCAACGACCCTCTCATCACTACAACCCGAAGCAATTCCAATGGATGCACATGGATCATTGGGTCTGAAATTATTAAAACTAAGTATTTTAGAGGGAATTTGACAAATTAGTTTGTTTAAAGGGAATGAATGATGGATTTGAAACTAGAGTATCAAAGATTGTGTTCGAAGAAGCATCTAATTCAAAAAAAAAAAAAGAATTCTGTCAATGAGTTTCAGTATTTTAAAGTCTATGTTTTCTGAAAAATTATTTACTTGGGCATTTGATTGACAGGAAATGACATAGGTGAAAACCTTGTAAGGAAATTGGGTATTTTGATCATTTTACAGTCCACTAATAGTCAGCAAGTATTTATACTAATGGTAAGTAAGGGACGTAAGTGAGGATATAAGGGAACTTGCTATCTAGGTGTAGTTACCCCAAACTTCAGGGGAGGTATTTAAAAATAGCTCCTCAAAATAAAGTGACAATTTCAAATTAATTTTGAACCCATTTTTTATTCAAGAATTAATCTCATTATTCTTCTTTTCCAAATATCTCTCTCTCTCTCTCTTTATTGCATTGATTTTATTTTATATTTATAACGATCTTTTATCTATCTTATATATTGAATAATCTTTCTTTCTTCTTTATATAAAAAAAGATAGCACAAAAGCCTAGTTGTGTGCTAACGAATCAATCAGACTTAGGCTGAGGTTGGACAAATCGTTGGTAGAATGGTAGGGATTGAATAAATTAATAACAAGAATTTCTCAAAATACAATTATTTCAATTAGGATATACGCCAATAACTCTTGAGTGGGAGCACTGATTCTGAAAAGGGGGCCTCTCTTTTCGAGCACTTCCGTCAATAGAAAATATTGGTTATTAGGCAATATTATCAAGAGAACAATGATTGCAATTGTGATTTTTTTCTTTCCAATGGAAAAGGGAAAGATGAAGATTGAAAATAAGTAGCTGGAATAAAAAGCAAAGAGATGAGGGTAATTTTGGAATTAATGAGGGCTTAATGGAAAGTGGCTTCTATTTCTATGGCGGGTACTCAGAAACGGGGTTGCTTAAGGACGTCGGAGGGTGCCTATAGTCGAACCCGTCCATAATTTTACTAATCCTTAATGGACTGAGCTGGACCAAAATCGAAGCTGAGAATTGGGAGGCCCAACGCACATTCTGTTTTTGCGTTTTCACTCGTTATAATTACGCAATTCAGAAATTTAAAAATTATTTCTTCCTCCATAGACAGCCAAAAAACCCTTGATTAATATCTGAAAAAGAAAAATAGTAATCGGAAAAAATGGCGTCTGGTGGAAAGGTCTCCTTCAAGGTTACGCTCACCTCCGATCCAAAGCTTCCCTTCAAAGTGTGCGTAAATTCATACAATATTCTAAGTATGTTTCTTAATCTAATTCTCTCAATTTTTATAATTTTTTTTTTTCAATTTAATCGCAGGTTTAGCGTTCCTGAAGCGGCTCCGTTTACCGCCGTTTTGAAATTCGCAGCCGAGGAATTCAAAGTCCCTCCTCAAACCAGCGCTATCATCACCAATGGTAAATCTTATTTCGTGTTACTTCAATTCTATTTGTATTCATAGTTATATTTACTTTTATATTGAATGTGTTAATAATATAGAAATTACTTGTTGTTAATGATTCCTCATATTATATTCTTTCCCTTTCTTAGGGTTCAAGGTTGTCGGTTTGATATTCAGTAGATTGATTTTTATTCAATTTCTGTAAATTGATCATATGTGGCACCTGCAAATAGTAAATTGATCTGTCGGTGCTAGTGTTTTATTTGGCATTTGTAATATGAAACAAAGGCTATTTCCGGTTTGTCTTCTGTAATTCGGGAGAGGAGCTTCTTTTGGATAAAATATCTGTTGCAATGATACTATTCTTCTATCTGATAACCCTGAAAAGCATAAGAAAATATAAACATAATGGACATTTGAAAATTTTGATCAAGGATGTCTATTTGGTTCTTTTCTGGTTACCCTTTGCGATTGATGTGACCTATATAAACATTCTAGTTATTTTAATCTCCAGTAACTGAAATTGTTCATTTAACAAGTCTAGGGAGTCAAACTCGGTAAGGTAAGATTTGCAAACCTGTAATTATTATTAAAAATGGATTTTCAATTGTATAGTTTGAGATTTGCAAATGTTTTCACTGTGGTTCTTCTACCAATCTTACTCAAAATTCATTGTCTGTAATTTGCAGATGGTGTGGGAATCAATCCTCAGCAAAGTGCAGGTATTTTATTTATTTTTCTCGATTTTGTTTCTTTTCAATATTTAAGTATTAAGCTTCACTCTATTGGATTATCATTTCTGCACTCCTTCCCCTAACTAAAAAGGTATTTTACAAAATTTGAAGCATTAGCATTATAAGAAACAAGGTTTAGATATCTGTTTTTGGCATGTTGACTGTTCTCTAAAATTATCAATGACTAGCATAGCTTCCGCTTGTTTTGTAAACTTCACCTGTTAAATATGATTGATTTCCCTCTATCCTTAACCTAGAATTCAAGGGTGAAGCCAGCATTGCTATTGTGGGGCGAAAATGTCAAGGTTGGAAACTGCAGGAGCCAAGTGGCTGAAGTGTTAAAAAAGTCTATCCTAAGATGCTCAAATTCATAAATACTTATTTAAAAAATTTGCTGGGCCTATTAAAGATCCCCACCTGCTAGCATCTGATTTCAGTTCATAATAGTATTCCATCAGGAACCCAGAAGAAGAAGTATGAGGCCTGAATGAAATTTAAACAATTTTTTATTGTCACGTAGGAGGGACTGGTCATTTCTGCAGGATTTACTTAGAGACTGTTAGATACAGGGGAGTTTTAGTTTGAGTATTGCTTTCCTTTATTCATTGGTAAAGATTGTGCATTACATGAGCTAGAAGTTCCTCTTTGCATAGACTTATTGACACTAGCTTTGGACAGTTGGAATATTGAATGTAATAAGAATAAGGTTATGTGAAACGTAAATTTCACTGGTTTTGTCAGGCAATGTCTTCCTCAAACATGGTTCGGAGCTCCGGTTGATTCCCCGTGACAGGGTTGGTGCTTCAAGGATGGTGGGAGCTGCATCATTGTTGGAGTGAAGGGACTGGTTCACCTGGATTAATTTGAATCCATTGCTGTAGTTTTCATCATGTTGGGGGCAGAGTTAATTAGTTATATCTTATGCATCATACTTATTTGGTAAGATTATCCTTGTGTTGTGAAAGGCAGAGTATTACTGTAATGACCACCATAATCATTTCAATAAATAAATAATAGAATGACTCACAATGCCAATTTAGTACTTCATATTAGATGTTATTCACGGGTTGAAGGCGCAGGCGATAAGCTTTGAGCAGGCAGACTGTTGATTGCAGCACATTTGCCTGGTTCAAGTACCAAATACCAGAACTAAATGAATCTGGAGCTTCATAATGCAAACCTTAAGAGTAACAGTTGGTCATCGGGATAGTTTAATGCAGTTGCTTTCAATCTTGAGATGCAAAGGGAAAGCGGTACCTTTTGCATGCTTTTTTTCCTCATTACAGTAACTAAGTTGCTCTGGAGAACTCATCTGTCATATTCCTCCCAGATATCTCTTACTTATTTGTATGTATGCGTTGATTCTTCTGTTATATGATGCGAACTATAAATGGCAAGGGATTCGCCAATTTTTCTGGTTGTTAAGAATCTCGTTTTCAAGACTCCAAAAGTCTACTAACCATCTGCACCGCTGTATTATTATTGTACTGCCGACCTACCCTGAGTCTTATAGGCAACCCACACTAGTATGAAACTGTAATGCGCCGCCCAACAATAACGTAGCCAAATCTCCCATCTAGTGGGGACAAGTTCATTTAGCACTTCATCTACCAAAAGTAGCTTTGAATCACTCTTGATTCAAAATTGGCACATTACTTAATGTCATGGTAAAGTTTGTGGGAGAAACAGAAAGACAACTTATTCGGCCCACCGGGTTTTCCAGCAGCAAGTAGCAACTTCCAGAAAAGCAGCATATGCTTCGATCTTAGTTTTCTGAAAACGGTGCCACGTCTCAACTCTCAACGGAAATCAATGGGACTTCTACATATTTAAAGGAAAACTTTTATTTCACAACATTTTTAGTGTTGTTAATGGGATTTGAACTAATGATGGCGTTTTGAAAGATTTGGGTATTTCTTCCGGGTCTTTGAAAAATAATAATAATAGAGTGAGACCTTGAAAAGATAAAAGAGTAGTGCTAGAGAGAGAGAAACACGAGAGAAAGACGAAAGAATTTTGTCCTCTCTCTCTCTACCCACTCACTCACTCTCTATCATTTTCTTCATTGTTTCTCTCGTCTTTCTCTCGTGCGTCTCTACACTAAGCATTTTCCAAGATAAAATGGTCATGCTCTTGTCCAAGTGGGTATTTGCAAAGGTCAGAAGGCACCACGTGCCCAAATCTCTCATCATATGGAAGAATCTTGGAGACGTAAGGACACCATCGGCTTAACCACTAGGTTTGGTCTAGTGGTTAGGGTCACTTTATCACAAGAGTGGAAAAAAAGTCTGAACCATCGCAGACGTATAGTAAGAATTTAGTTTAATATTTTTTTTAAAACTTGAGTGAAGAAATTTTTTTTTTTTCTAAAATAGAGTTGTGTTATATAAGATTTGATGTAAAATTATCTAAGTAATTGTATGATTGTAAATATCATGAGTAATCATCTATTAAAAAAAAAACAACTTCAACCTAATAAAAAAATCATTTTTTTTTCATTTGCGCCCACTGCCCACAAACGAAAAATAAATTATTGAAAAAAATTTGTAATTTTTTTTATCATACATTACAACTCATATTATATGAGATATTTACAACTACTGAGACCCGTTTATATCAATTCTGATATGGCACCGCTCAAATTTAAATCCTCTCAAATATTCGAGGGAAAGACTGCTTTCACTCGAGCTCTGAGACTCCAAGAAAGGAAATATAAATTAAACCCCTGCAATGCGTATGCGGGGGCTCGAACCACTTTACTCACATTTGTGAGTGAGTGACTCTGGCTAATGAGATTAAGATAAAATAATAACGAAGAATGTTGGGAGTATTTGTCAGAAATGCCCTCAGTGAGTCGATAACAATAGAGCAAACTGGGAAATTCGGCTTGTAAAGCACAACCCACAGCCACAAGTGAACATGCGACGCGAAAGGGAGGAAAGGCCGCGTCTGAGCGTGTGTCCCGGAGGAGATTTCGGGACCCTTCTTTTTATGTCATTTTTCGGCTTCATACCCGCACCAAAAGATCCCTGTGTCCCCACCATGTGATTTCACCACTTGGTTTCTCTCTCTTCTCTTCTCGCGTCGCTCACTGCCACTGGCCCTCCAATTTCTTGTTTCGGGTTGTTTAGAGGAACATACCATGTAGGTTATTAATTGTCAATTAAAATCATTTGTCACATTTTCATCCCTTTTTCTAATATATGCAAGCACGAAATTTTAAAAAAAATGTATGTCAATGAAATATTCTATTGGATGAAAAAATAAAGGTACGATCTCTTTCAACTCGTTTTTTAAATCTTATATAGATCTTGTTCTAAATTTCTTCACAACCAAATTGTGTTAAGTTTCTCACTCTATAAATTGCAACTCATAAAATAAAACATACATCTCTATTGATATTATTATTTTGTCAAAATTGAAATTTAATAAAATTAGTTATCATTATGAAATGTTTTACGATTTGAGCTTAGCTTTTTGTGTACTATACATGTAGTATCATGATATATTTTTTCAAAATCATTGTTTGATATGAATTATCCACTAGCGTGTCCATACATATAAGATGCAAGGTGATAATTGGGAATTTACATGACTTTCGCCATGAGAGGAACTTAGAAGTCTTTTGAAGTAATGGATCATCTACGTTTGGTATTGAATTAATTCTATTCGAGCATTAAAAACGTTGAAAAGGCTTAAAGCCTTAAATTCACTTCAAGTACGTTAGCTCAATAACTTGCAACATTTTTGTAGTGTTGCTCTTTCTCAACTAGCCACATTTACTCAACATTGTTATAAATTATTATCTTGATGAAAATATAGGGACCCATTATGAGATGAAGTTAAAATTAAGACAAAATACTATTTAAGAAAAAAAAAAAAAAGGGTGGTCGTGGGGTGGACCTGGTTGTGAGCAAATAGATGAAAAAAGATGAGAAGGATCCATGCTAGCAAACTCCAAAGTGTATTAAATTGGGATGGTGCCAAACGGGTCACAGAAAAAGTTATTGTCAGATGCGTGGGGGGTAAATTGTCTAATCACTACAATAAAATTGTCCGTTAGTGATTTCGAAGTGGGGTCACGCAGCAGTGCCCGAGGCGACGCACTTGCTGACCCTGACCGGCTGTAGCCGCTCGTCTTGCCTTTGCTTATCTGGCGAAACCATTCTCCGTTACGTGCACCGTTTTGGATTTAATTTAGGATTGGTCATCAGTGTACCTAATTTAATACGGTAATCTTCTAAGTGTTTTTTTTTGCGCCTTTTCTTTTTCCAATTTAGTGCTTTTGAATGAGGAATCATGATTATGATCAAGATCATTAGGATCCGATCAGCGCAGCTCGGCTAAGTGACCACGCGCCGATTGGACTTGCTCTGCCCTCCAGACTCTAGTCCGTGAAGCACTTTAGCTTTTTGAGTAGGGGACAGATGCCGCTAACAAATTGTTGCTGATTGGTTGAACTAAAAAATTTCATTAAAAAAAAACTGTAATTATAAGCACCACTGGATACCCTTGTGGTCTGTTTGGACTTTTTCGGAGCCGTGGTTTAATAAGAATTACGACACATTAAACGCTTTTAGCGCGGGAAAGAAAAAACTGGAGTAAACCATTAGGCCCTGATTTTTAAAAAATTACAATTACATGCATAAGTTATAATTCTTTTCGTGCAAGTCTATGTCATCAATTTGGTTGATACTTGAATACTTGATACTTTTTCTTATGGATAAGAGGATGCAAACTTTGTTTTAATAAGTAATTTAGCAAAACGTTAGGGACCTTTATATTATGACTCCTTAAAAAATTTATGGACGAAAAAATATCTCTGGTAGCACGAACAAAGGAACGTACGCCATCTTCATAGCTACAAGCCAAGCCACCTCGCTCTGTCTCTCTCTCTTTCTTCACTGTTGCTCGTTAAAAAATCTCCTGAGATCAGAACAAACAGGTCACTTTTTTAAGCCTTAGCACATAAAGCATATGCAGCATAGAGAGTGTGGATAGTGGAGACTTGCATGGCCACTAACAAAAACATGAAAGCGAAGCCCTACTACCACCAACAGAATACAAATGCCGCTGCCTCTGGCGGAGGAGGCGGCGGTTATAGTAGCGAGAGTAGCAACGGCGGCAGCAACTCACCGAGTCCGCCTCCGTCGCCGCGTCGTCACGCTAGCATTTCCCATAGCCGACGCCGGCTCCGAACCAAGTCGTTCTCGTTCTCTCGCCGTGATAGCTTCGCCCTTACCGTCAGTTTTATTTTCCGTCGAAACCTCCTGTATTTAGTGCTGCTGTGTCTGTTGTACGTTTCGGGCCTCATCATGTGCGTGGGCCCGCTTGCCGGACTTGTGGGCCACACTCCCGCTCCAGGTTCAGTTTACAGAAGTCACGAGATCTTTGGGAAGCTTTGGGATCAAATTCAGTCCGATAATTCTTCAGCCATTGATGTTCGTTTATCTTTTCCTCACTTTATTCATTTATTTTTTTTTTCTCTTTGTTTGCTCAGAAAATATGGTGAGGAAAAGGAAGCACCGAGAATGAAATTTTATGTTTTCGAAATTTACTTCTTTATTTTTGGCATTTAAACGACTAAAATTGAAAACTTAGTTTTTGACTGGATTAAATTTGTTAACAGTTAATGTGACTAAAGTAAACCGAGCTATTAATTTCCTTGTTTTTTCTTGAATTTGAAATTTAGAATTAGATAAAAATCGGTGCTCCTCATTCTTGTTTGTTAGGTTAAAAGTGGGAATTTGAGTTCCTCTCAAATGGGTCAATTGAGAGATGTGGCTTTATATTCATAATCAAGTAGAGAAGCAAAATGTAGTTGGTGATGAGATGTTGATTGATGAAAGGGGCATTATAATATTATGGCGTAAATTAAGATGTTTCAGTAATAGGCTAAAATTCTCTCTGTTTCTACTTGTAGTTGTCCTCTGTATGGAAATACAAGAGACTGAAGGTGCAGAAACCTTGTCTGAATTCAACTGTTGGAAGACAATTCGGCATTGAACAAGGTAATGTGATTTCTTATCTTTCATCTTGATTAAGGTCTGCTTTAACATGTTAAGGCATGGTCTTCCCATGAAAATTGATTGTTTGATAGAAGTGGCACTGAGGGCTGATATATTTATATATATCCATTAAATTTCAGAGTCCCCTGGCCCTAGTGGTTTCTTGATTGTCGAAGCTAATGGTGGTCTTAACCAACAGCGTTCTGCAGTAAGTTGTTACTTTTGATGTTGATTACTAATCTCATCCATCTTCCGAGAAACCAAATGGATTTACCATAGTTTCACAATATAACAACATAATACGCAGATCCTCTCATGCTTAATAGGTTCTGTTTCTCGTGAAGTGTATCTTCAAAGTTTTATTATCTTTTGCAGATCTGCAATGCAGTGGCTGTAGCTGGACTTTTAAATGCAATACTTGTCATCCCTCGTTTTGAGTTTAACAGTGTTTGGAAGGATCCAAGGTAGTTAACGAATGAGCCTTTACTTTTTTCGCTCTCAAACTTCAGTAAAAGGATATTTGTGCTAGATTCTGGTTTAAATATTGGATATCTTTTTGTTAATATTCCTGTTTCATCGTGTTTTTACTCTTAGCCAGAAAATATTTTTTGCTTTGTTAGTTATGATCAAGTTTTGATATAATTACTATTGTTATTGTTAAGTGATGGAGACATGAGGATAGACTCTGCTGACTGCTGAGAGCTCTTCTGTAGTGTAGATGTTATGATTGTTTTACAGGCAAAACTTTATTCATATAGAGCTAGAAGAGATCTTATTTTTTAAATTGCTCAGCCAAATGCATGAGGATCCTTGATCAAAATATTGATATTCTCATGTCTAGTTTAGCCAAGCATCCCTCTGCTCAACTCAACGTTTAAAAAAATGCAATCTACAATGTATTTTTAGCAAGAATTTAGGTGTTATCTGGAGGGAGAATTCATAATATGCATATTATTCCCCCTATATTAATTAATATGATTTTCTTCTGGAGTGTATTTTTCCTTAGATACACTAATTTACAGCATAAAATTTATTTTCTTTGACAGTGAGTTTGGAGATATATATGATGAAGATCACTTTGTAGCAACACTTGATGGCTACATAAAGGTGGTTAGAGAGTTACCTGATCTTTTGATGGAAAGACATGATTACAATATGACTAATATTCCAACCTTCCGTGTCCAAGCTTGGGCTCCTGCTAGTTATTATATGGGAGAAGTTTATCCCGTTTTGCGAGAGCAAGGGTATGTTCTGAGTCGTTAATTCCCTTATTAAATTTTCTTCATGCTCAACTAAATGGGTTCACTTTTATCCCCGAAAATCAGTTAAATTTGTGAGCTGAGAATAAAGCAAGCAAATTACTGAATGATCCCAACGTTCCTGACCTCTTTATTCCCAACCAAAAACCTGTTGAATGATATTTTTAGATTGTTTCTTATTGGTCATATTTGGTGCAGGGTTATCCGCATTGCCCCATTTGCTAATAGATTGGCAATGAATGTCCCACCTCATATTCAATTGCTAAGATGCATGGCTAATTATAAAGCATTGAGGTTCTCTGATCCAATATCAACACTGGCAGACAAGCTAGTTAAGCGAATGATTGAGAAGAGTTCAGGGACTGGTGGAAAGTATGTTTCCATTCACCTTCGGTTTGAGGAGGTATGCATACTGTTTGTTACATCTATACTAGTTATTTATAATGTTCAATATTCAAGAACAATTATGAGTACTTTGTCTAACAATCATGTGCACTTTTAGGACATGGTAGCCTTCTCATGCTGTTTGTATGATGGGGGGAAGGCTGAAAAATTGGAAATGGATATGTTTCGAGAAAAATGGTGGAAGGGGAAGTTTAAGAGAAAAGATCGTGTCATCTTACCTGGTCTCAATCGAATAAATGGAAAATGTCCTCTAACCCCCTTGGAGGTACCTCATTATTCTACCTCTCCTTTTTGCTTTTGGAATCTGGAATGCTGATGTGAGCATCATCTGACTGTCTGGTTTATTCACTTTTATTCTTTACAATCAATGCTATTATGCTTTACTTGCAGTGGCCACAGGTCCTTTTTGGTCTTCTCCTTGTTCTAGTAGCATCTTTAATAACTACATAGTTTGAGATTCGACAAGAATAGAGGAAGTACCTAACAAAATTTGGTGTATAGTTCTGATCAAGAAATAGTATCGCCATTAATTTAAAGCGAAAAAAGTTATATATTATATGGAGAAAAATCTCAGGAGAAGATGATTAAAGTTAAAATCCTCTTTTGAGTTGTATTATTTCTACACAACAAATTTACCCTGTAAGTTGTGTGAAATTGGTACTTGATTTTGCATATTCACTTTTCATTCAAAATTTCTTTACCTCCCATCTAAATTATTTCTGATGTCTTGGTTCTACTGCACTCCAGAATGCAGAACAGTCTTATGCTTAATTCTGCATGCATTTTAACCATATATACATTTGTCTGTACAAGCCTGTACAGATAGTCCAGATAATAAACTCTCTCAAAATGTTTTTCTTGTCAGCATAGGTTGGGATGATGCTACGTGGTATGGGATTTGATAATAATACTTCAATTTATTTAGCCTCGGGAAAAATTTACCAGGCAGAAAGACACTTGGCTCCATTACTTAAGATGTTTCCCCTTGTTTATACCAAGGAATCTCTTGCAACACCTGATGAACTTGCTCCTTTTGAGGTAAATATACTTACTCCCTTTCTGTAAACCTGTTTGAGTATTGAATAGAGTGCATCCAGTTATTTGGCTAATTGAACTTGCGGTACAGTAAATTTATTATCAATGGAATTATTTTGTCATGCCATACCTCGACTCTGTAGGTCTGGAAAATGATTCCCTTGCCTATCCCTGTTTTTAAGAGCCTGTGTTTCAAAGCCAGATATGTGGTTACTAGTTCCAGCTGATTCCATCTCACTTTGCCCTTCCCCTGTCAGAGACTTCACTTCCATTCTTTCTTCATCTCTGGTAGAGCATTGTGGTCAATATATGAAGCCAGTGTGTTAGTACTTGGACCAGATGTTTGACTTGATGCTATAATAATGATTTCAAGTAAAACTATTGATTTGTAATGGAGAGATGTTGCAACAGCTAATGGAATATCAAACGGTGACCATGTCCACTCAGTGTTTCTGGTTCTGTTCAGTTTTAGTATGTCTTGCTTTCCAAGTTAGTTTGCTGAGTGAAAGAGAGGATCAACTGAATGTCTTTGAAAAAATTCCCAATTAATCTATCTGACACAACTAATTTTTCACATGGCACTATAGCTTATTTTCCTACCGACCATTGCAGACCATTAATCCTGTTTTATGATTGTTGGCAGGCGTATTCTTCAAGGCTGGCTGCTCTGGACTACGCTGTTTGTTTGTTTAGTGAAGTTTTTGTAACAACTCATGGTGGGAACTTTCCCCATTTTTTAATGGGCCATAGAAGATTCCTTTTTGATGGACACTCAAAGACTATTAATCCTGATAAACGCAAGCTTATTCTTCTATTTCAGGACATGAATATCAGGTATTGTTCCTTTGTATTTTATCTTTCTTCCCATCATTAGAATAACATGTTGGAATTTGTCCCAATATGATGGTCTTGAAATTCTAAATCTGCTTATTTGAGATTTAGTAATGTTTAAACGGATAGTAGTTTTGTCGAAAATAGGTTGCAAATGAAAACAATTTCCTTGTTTGATGAAGCAAAAAAAAATTTCCTGAAGAAGGACCTTTTGATTTTACACGGCCTTGTGCCATGAGCATAAAAAAATTGCACTGCCCCAGTTCAGAAATATAAGATATGTTTGTAGATTTTACTGATCTAACTAATTATAAAGTAAATTGATAGGTGATTGAAAGAATATTGGTGTTAAGTGAAGAGAGTCTTAAAGCGTGCAGAAACATGAAATGTTTTGGGTCCAAATGCATTGAAATTGCAACTTCTTGGTTTATAAATCTTTGGACTTTCAGCAGATTCCGGTACTTTTTTAATTGGTCACTGATTCATAAAATATCTGTTGATTGGTTTTGCAGCTGGGTAACATTCAAGGATCAGATGGAAATAATGCTCTCTGAAAATGACCGCAAGGGAATTATGGTACCCAGAGTTAGAAAAATCAATAGGAAAACTTCCATTTACACATACCCTTTGCCAGAATGTCGGTGTCTCCAGCAATCACATAATACAACACTCCAATGGACACAGCCAGCAAGATAACAATCTGGAGATTTTTCTAGTTTCCTTCATCTGGTGCAGATATCAAATGTATACTTGTATAGTTTTGTAGATTTGACTATTATCCAGGATGGATGCTGGTTTTCCAATTTTTATCATCCGTGGAATTCCTCATCCCAAGTAATTATTTTGCTTCTTGCATAGAGGCATCCAAGCTATTCTATGCGACGTTTGAACTTCACAATATCCAGAATTGAACTGCATGCTGTGCATAAAGGAGCTGGATTGCGAAAAGAACTGTTTGGTGTGTTGTGCAGAAGTTAATACTGAGAATTCAAGTATAAAATGGAAATCAAATCAACTTGCCGGCTCCAATCCAATCAAATGACAATTTGCCCCCCTAATAATATAGTCTTGTTAGATGGATTGTTATGTCTGAAGCTCCCGCTTTCTTTTTATTTCTTTTTAACTTTTTCCTGATATTTGGTGTGGCAATTTTTCCCAATTACTTGTACTTTCCAAAATTTATTGATAACTAAAACTAGCTGAGCAGACTAGATTTTCTCAAAATTCCTAGTACTAGTAACATGAAATGGTTATACCATTTGTTTTGCTTCTTGTAATCTTTTAGTAGTTGTTAAATAGATGAATTGAAACCAATTATTATTACACATGAACTTTTCCTTGACTACTGTGACTTTTATGCCAATTGCTCAAAAATCTAAATCAGATCATCTCACGTCCTCACCACCCTAGCAATGCGATGACCTAAGTGCATTCAATAATCCCTTGCTCCATTTTATCATTCATGTCCAAGATCAGCTTAGTTTTTTTAAGTTAAAAAATATTTTAATTACTAATAATAAAACAAACACAGAAAGTTTTAGCTTGGTAGCCAGTTCCTCAACATGCCTATTAATGACAACCTATGAGCGCCTACCCTTCATGGCCAACCATGGACTTGAAGCGTATCATGGAAGCCTTGCGACAGTGTGGGCGACGTCGATCCATCAAACAAGGGAAATCACTTCACTGTCTAATAATCAAATGTGGGCTGTCTCAAGATATCTTCACCGGCAACAATTTGCTGTCTATGTACGGGGATTTCACGTCCTTATATGATGCACAGAAACTGTTCGATGAAATGGCCTACAAGAATATTGTCTCATGGACCACCATGGTTACTGCATATACAAGCAACAAAAGACCTCACTGGGCTATCAGGTTATACAATCACATGTTAGAATATGGTTCAGTGGAGCCGAATGGGTTTATGTACTCTGCAGTTTTAAAAGCATGTTCTCTTGCGGGTGATCTTGACCTGGGTAGATTGATACATGAAAGAATCACTAGAGAGAAGTTAGAGTACGACACGGTTTTGATGAATACCCTTTTGGACATGTATGTGAAATGTGAAAGTTTGAGTGATGCTAAGAAAGTTTTTGATAAGTTTTCAAGTGCGAATATTACTTCTTGGAACACTATCATTTCAGGGTATTGTAAAAAGGGCTTGATGGAGGAAGCAGTGAGTTTGTTTCATCAAATGCCCGTAAGGAATGATGTGTCTTGGAATAGTATAGTTGCCGGTTTTGCGGATAATGGAAGTCTGCAAGCCTTGGAATTTGTTTTTATGATGCACAAAGAAGATTTAAGGCTTGATGACTTCACGATACCATGCAGTCTTAAAGTATGCAGTTATCAAAATTTGTTGCAGATGGGGAAGCAAATTCATTGCTATGTTATTAAGTCAGGTTTCGAATGTAGTTGTTTCACCCTATCAGCATTGGTAGATATGTATTCAAATTGTAATGTTTTATGTGAAGCAAGAAAGCTATTTGATCAATATTCAAGTTGGGTTGCCTTTGCATATGGCAATGTGGCACTTTGGAATTCTATGCTTTCTGGGTATGTTGTTAATGAACAGAACGAAGAAGCTGTCACTCTGCTTTCACAAATCCATAGCTCTGGTATGTGTATTGATTCTTACACCTTCACTAGTGCTCTGAAGGCCTGCATCAACTTATTCAACTCTAATTCTAGATTTGCACTTCAAGTACATGGCTTGATTGTCACTAGCGGTTATGAGTTAGATTATATTGTTGGAAGCAATCTCATCGACCTTTATGCAAGACTGGGGAATGTTAAAAGTGCATTGGGACTTTTTCATAGGCTTCCCAAGAAAGATGTTGTAGCTTGGTCTGGTTTGATCATGGGCTGTACTAAACACGGACTGAACTCATTAGCTTATTTGCTGTTTAGAGACATGATTAATTCGAATCAGGATGTAAACCAATTTATTATTTCAAGTGTTCTAAAGGTTTGTTCAAGTTTAGCATCTCTTCGAAGGGGCAAGCAGGTTCATGCTTTCTGTGTCAAGAGAGGGTTTGAAAAAGAGGACGTTACAATAACATCTCTTGTTGATATGTATATAAAATGTGGTGAAATTGATGATGGTTTAGCTCTGTTCAATTTTATGCCAGAAAGAGATGTTGTGTCTTGGACTGGGATCATTGTAGGGTGTGGGCAGAATGGCAGAGCAAACGAAGCTATTGCATATTTCTACAAGATGATACAATCCGGATTGAAGCCAAATGAAATCACCTTTCTAGGTGTTCTTTCTGCCTGCAGGCATGCTGGTTTGGTTGAAGAGGGATGGACCATATTTACATCTATGAAACCTGATTATGGACTAGAACCTCATTTAGAACATTATTATTGCATGGTTCATCTTCTTGGTCAAGCTGGATGCTTTGACGATGCAGAACAACTGATTGCTGAGATGCCATTTAAACCCGATAAGACCATATGGGGCTCCATGCTTAAGGCCTGTGAAACTCACAATAATACTAAACTCGTTAGTGTTATAGCAGAGCAACTTCTTGCAACATCACCGGAAGACCCTTCCAAATATGTTATGCTTTCAAATGTTTATGCAACATTGGGAATGTGGGATAGTTTAAGCAAAGTGAGAAAAGCTGTTAAGAAACTGGGTGAGAAAAAAGCTGGAGTGAGCTGGATTGAGGTTTCAAGTTAACAACTCTTCCTATGTTTCATCATATGTTTCACTGGATCCTGTCAAAATATTGGAATTAATGGGATCCACATTGATAATTATGCACAGAACTGTTTTGTTCTGAGCTGCGAAGGTACTACATGATAATGAAAACTTGAGACGCAGGAAAATTGTGATATATATTACAGTTGGAGGATCTCAATTATTGAAAATTCTAGAAGGTGTCACATTCAGTTTGTGGGTATGCTGACCTTCTTTCTTTCATTTTATAGCTGATGTTGATTTCTATCTTTTCCTCAAAGTTGAAATTTTTTATGCAGAAAAGGCAAACCTTTTATGAACATTTCAAGAAAAATGGAAAACGAAAGTAATTTAAGCAAATGGTTTTCCTCATTTGTTCATTTTACTTTTTCATTTGCACTCTTGGCATTAGTTTCCCATACCTATTCTTCTCTCTTCATTTGGCGTGTTCTGAGTTATGGTTTCTTATTTTCTTGAGTGTGAATGTATATATTTGCAAATATTTGCTTGTTGAATGATGCTGCTGATATTCATTTTCCTGCTGTCTTCAAAGAGGATCCACTATGGCAAGCATGAAGCATTTGGAAAAAAATAGAAAAAGAGAGGACCACTTAAAAAGTGAACCCTGCAAGAAAAGAGAGGGAGAATTAGAATGGGGGAGAACAGCACTTTTAGGGTGCTTCTGTTTAGCTGATCCATCATCCATTCATCACACGCCTAAAACAATTTTTCAGAGGTTAGCAACTTCTCTCTCGTATATATATATATATTTTTTTACTACTAGTTCTATATGTGTGCTCATATGTTTGACAGCGGCTATACTTGTATAAGTCTATTTTTTGGTTTTGTTTTGTTCTGTCACGGTTCCATTGTTTTAACATGGTGTTCTTTCAGTGGCAAGTGGCAAGTCAGGTTCAATTCAGGATTCCTTTTGAAGGCTTCCCTACACAATTCAACTTTTGTCAGAGCAGGCAGTAGAGAGGGATTAGAAAAGCGACACTGTACGAATCAACCATGGGACAAGAGTAAAACAGTGCTTCATCCCTACATTTAATTACAATTTACAAACTGAAATTATGGTAGATGTATTTTTTTGTTAGGTTTTTATGGTGTGCACTATATGCTTGGTTTTCTAGTGGCAGTCTTAAGGCTTAGGCTGCCCCTAAAATGGACGAGGTCAAGCTAATCTTATTGTCATTTCGTTTCGAAAAGCTAGAGCTTAGTGCTATCTATAAGCAGGCCTTAATACTCCTCCGAATGCATGCACATTTCTTTAATCCTATTGTCCCCAACAAGAAAGATCCTTCAAGGTAGTGGTAGACGATGAGGTAAAGGTGGTTTCTAAGCAGTTACCAGTTACCCTTGGCTCAGCCTTTTAGCCAATTGGCCCCGCAGTCGGGGACATGTCATTATGTCAAATAACAAGAAAATGGGCAGGCTCCACCAGGTTCATGTAGTCATAGTCAAAAAAT
The DNA here is from genome assembly GCA_030449925.1 of Citropsis articulata. Taxonomy (NCBI): domain Eukaryota; kingdom Viridiplantae; phylum Streptophyta; class Magnoliopsida; order Sapindales; family Rutaceae; genus Citropsis; species Citropsis articulata. The sequence goes on along the minus strand of JASUUH010000227.1, from coordinate 5,666,899 downwards.
AGCCCCATGGCCAACTACTTTGTCATCTCTCTTGCTGTGTGCCATGCGTCTGAGCTCGGTCAGGGCTGTATTACAGTAGATTACTAGAGCTGGGTACATCTATGATAAAGATACGATCATCAATTTTTTTTTTTTTGATTTCTTTATTTTTTAAAAATCCCGACTCACGGCATTACGTGGTCTAATACTATTTCGCTTCTTCATGAAATTTAGAAAATATAACCCGTAATTGCACTTGCTATGTTGCATTTTTTTTACCCTTCAGTTATAAACATTATTCTTTCTCTTATTACGTTGCTTTCATCTTCAATCATTTCATGAACACACGCTCCTCTCTCACTTTCCCAACAGTCCTCATAATGAGCAGTGCCTGGGCAGCTGAACTTCCTCTTTCAAGCATGTGTGTTTTCTTTCTTTTTACTCTTTTCAATGATTCTAGAAACCAAAAGCATTGCCACAAAAGCTGCATAATAAAAACTACGTACGGCCCACACAATTTTTGGCGCCAAAGCTGGCTCATCGTCATTCGTCATGCTAGAGCAGTGATTACCAGTTACATTTACGTGGCCTAACAAGAAAGTTTACGTGGTCTCAATCCAAAAGATTAGTGCACGATAAATTATGTTCTTTAAAATATTAATGAGTGGAATTTGTTTATTAGTACAGTGTTAGCAGTGCTTCTTTAAGCCCATACTGAATTTTGCTTGTACTTTTAATGTATTTAATAATCTTTTTTTTTTTTTTGAAGTTGGTTGCTGGCAGAATCTTTACGTTTCTGCTATTAAAGCGAATATTATCTTGATATCTGATTAGGCGTATATTACGACATATTATTATATTAAATTATAAAGTACGTAAGGAACTCTTTACCCACTCAATAATTGTTTAAGCATATCTTTGTGGGTTTGTGAAACGAGCACAATTTCATGCTCATGACTGACAAGCGGCGGGCCTGGCGCGTATCTAAGAATCTAAGATCAAGAAACCACTGCAAATCATGAGGTAATGAGTACAAAACAAGAGTCAAAATAAGTGGCAAAATCTAGGCGAGGAATTGTGCTCTTGCATCAAGAGCCCAGGCGCGACCGTTGCCACAGGCTACAGAACAAGGCCAGTGATCAAAATGGTAGCACACGGCACGCGCCGTACTACTACTACTCATGAAGAATGATAAAAATGGTCTCTATATGGGCTCTACCCTCTGTTAATTTTTTCAGAACTTGTAGGGAACATCTGAAATGCAAGTTCGGTGCTTCAGTAGGTAACTCCAGTGATGTTTAGTACTGCAAACAACAGATTCTGCTTACATAATTGATTTGGACACGTCACAAAGTTATTTAGGTGTTATTTTTTTATAAGCTCTTTTTGCCCTTTCCCTTTTAAATAAGTCATCATTAGTTGGACGTTTCTCACTAGGAGTGGGCAAAAAAAGCTGATTAATTAAAAATCGAACCGAATCGTTCGATTCGGTTCGATTTTTTTTCGGTTTTTTTATCTTCAAAACCGGAATAAGTATTATAATAATAAACTATTAAATTAATCGGTTCGGTTTTCGGTTTTTTAAAATAAAATAAAAAACCGAACCGCAGATTTAAAAAAACCGAATGTTCAAGCCCTAAATCTAAAATCTCACTTCTTTTTTTTCGGTCTTCTTCTCAAATCTCACATCTTCTCACTTCTCACTTCACTTCTCTTCCGATTTGAAGGCCATCAGAATGGCCGCGGCATGCCGTCGTCAGATCGTAGCACCATCGGCCAACAGGCCGTCATCAATCTCGTCATCGTCACAGTCATCGCCTTCGCTGGCTTTCAATGCCGCCGGCTATCTCGTCTCCGCCAGCCCCCAGGTTCTTTCGAACGCCGGGTTAGTATTGTGTCACTATATTATCACCGGCTCATTCTGAACTGTCACGCCGCTATCACATCATTGGTCGGCCACTCCATTTTCTGGAAGTCTATTTCGATTATTTAGTCTTGTATTGTTTTGATTTGAAGACAAGATGTTGTCTTGTTCTTAGACAAAATGAAGTCTATTTCGGCTCACTAAAACGATGATGATGATTATTACTATTATTTTTTTTATGATAGAAACAATTTGGAATTGCTGGCATACTTAGTATTTAATTTCTGTTTTTGTTTTGTGATTTAAGATTGAGGAGCTGTTGATTGGTCTTATTTTGTTGAATGAAATAAGTTGGTGTTTGGTTGTTGTGATGGCCATTTTGGGAAGATGGAAGGTACATGGAAGGCAGCATGTATTTTTGCATGTGCTGGATTGTTTTGCTATATTAATTATTAATCTTTAGTTATGATCTCATTTTGATTTTCCCCCAAAAAAAAATTTTATCATCTTATTAGTTAAGAGTAATATTATATATTATAGCCGATTTATGTTATGTAAAGTACTCATATCATGGACCGGTTTTGGTTAAGCACATTGGTAATACCGTAATAATAAGTATATACTTAATTTTTACTCTTCCTGCAATAGTTGTTTTGATCAGGCAGAGCTACAGTGGATATAAGAAAAAAAAAATTCACTCAATGCAGCAATTTATAGCAAGAGTTGAGATATGATTTAAGTATATACTTAATTTATCAAACTTACTTAATTTAAGGTTTTAAATTTAAAAAAGTCCAAAATAGTAAATAGGCGTAATCGAAATAATCGAACCAAGATCAGATCGAATTATTTCAATTAATTGAGTATTTGATTATTTCGGTAATTTGATTAATCGCGATTATGATTTTAAAATAATCGTAATCGAACGATTATGAAAAATTTAGTAAAAAACCGAACCGAACCGAACCGCGCCCACCCCTATTTCTCACCCATGTACACCAGGATTTTGAGGACAGTGTAATCTTGATTTTATGAGAGCAGGTCTTATCTGAACTGACATAGATTTTTAAAGTATTCTCAATAAACTCACCTCTTCATCTTGGCCCAAAATTTCAAGTTATGTTTAATAGACCTACAAAATAGACCCTCAGCTTATGTTTTATTAAATTTAGTTCACTTTTAATTTTAAGATTCGGTTAAGTTGGAATTATTTTAAGGTAAAATAAATTTTTATAATTACATAATTAAAATTATAACATATTTTTTTATTATTTATTATTTTACGTATACGATTGTAATTTGTATTTTTTACTTTAGAGCAACTTTAACTTAGCCATTACCTTTAACTCTAATTTAAATACATTTCAATCTTAGTAAAATATCTATTAGATTAAAAAATTGGAGCTTTTGAAAAAGGTCAGAAGAAATGATTTTACTTGTGACTTTTAATGTAATTTCGGAAATAGTCTTATAAATTTATCCGGGATGTCAAATTCTTTGGTGCTATAATATATGATATTTTATGACCTTTCCCCAGCTTTTGATTTTTGAACGAGCACCAATTACCGAAACGAAAATATATGTTAATTACTGGAATCCTCATCTCAATTTATATGCCCAATGCGTGCAATTAATACCAAGTCTCGGATTCGGTGAACGAGCGAGGCAAGTCACAATTTAATTAAATCTTCATAAAGGTGATATTTCCAAGCTGGACTGGACCCGCCAATTAATTCTTCAGTGTTCAGCTACACCATCCCGTGTCTTCAAGCTGCTGGTGTTTTTGTATCTAGCTTTCCCCATACACAAGCAACTAATCAAAGCTCTTGTATGTTTCTACTTTCCACAGAATCAAACAACCAGAAGAAGCAAGAAACGCAATTAACTTAATTAACAAAATGTTTTAACAAACTTAACAAATTATTAGAACCCACTGTAGATTACAACGAAACAAGGCAATATAGCCTTAGGGTTAAACACATACAATTCATCCAAATTAGAGTACATTCCCATGGCACCAGCCACTGAATCATATTCTTCTAGGTTACCCTCCATGCTCTTCTTCACTCTTCCTGCAATTACCCTACACACAAGCATTGCCCTTGCATCACTACCATCTCCAACTCCAGCTTTATCATGAGCTTTCCCACTTGTTGCAGTTGTCAAAATGCCATTTCCACGGAGTCCTTTATTGGTTTCTTGTGTAACTTTGAAGCCACTCTTGATGATGCTACACACACTGCATTGTGGTATTGAGTTGCACAAGTTTGACGATCCGTTTAGGCCAAGTGAACATGTGAAAGTGGTGCAGTGAAACCTAAGGAGTTCATTGCCATCTGCTATGCAACGTGGGTGCTTTTTTGGGAGCTTGGTGGCCTTTGCCTTAATGGAGTCTCTGTACTCTTCAAACTTGGCTATGGTTCTTTGAGTGTTGTGGACTTTCAGGATTCGGTCGATCTTGCAAATGGATGTTTGTTTCTTTAGCCAGCTTGATTGGAATATGATTTCCACAATGTTCTTGCTTGTGTCCTCAGGACCCAATTCAGACACTGAGAATTTTTTGTAATTAGGAACGATAGGAGACAGGACAAAATTACAAGAAAAATGAAAAAAGTAACAATAGTGAAGTACCTGCATGTCTAACAGCTTGATGAAGCTCCAAAGTTTCAGCTTTCATGAAGATCTGACCACATTCAGGGCAAGAACAAATACTCCCTCTGAGAGAAGGGTCTCTGGAAAATCCAAGAACAGGGTCAACGACCATTCTACACTCATAGCAGCCAGAAAGTCTTCTAAATGGCATTCCTCTGAACGATCCTCCACCAGCAATGCAGGAATTTGAAGACACAGAAAGTGAAGAATTGGCAGAGGAAATAACCCCATTGGCGCCATTGAGTTCATGCAGAGGAGTTTTCATGGATCTGCTTGAGGATTCATTGTTAGAACTTGAACCCATTGAAGCCCTTTTCCTTTGGAGCTCTGGAGAAGCTGCAGCTTCTGGCCTGTGCATCACCTTTGTATTGCTGCATAATGACCCTGAACACTTCATTTTCTTGCATTTCTTGCTTGTTTCGGCAGTGGCTTGATCTTGTTGCAGCTTTTGCTTCTGTTTCTTTTCTTGCTGCTGGTGCTGCTCAGGATTCTTTTGCTGCTGCTGCTGGTGCTGTGCTTGGAGATTTTTACAAGTGAAAATGCCTCTCACAGCAGCCCAAGAAGGTGGCGACCTCTCTGACTTCTGCGGCTGGTTCTTTTTGCTTTGCTGCATTTCCGTCAAGTGCTTTCTTTGGTTTCTAGGTTTTGCCATTGTTAAATAAATCTTGAACGATGTTTCAGCTACGCAGAAAAAGTGTTTTTAGTAGTCTTTTTTTTAAAAAAAAAAAACTCACGGTATCATTGTCTCTGCCTTAAAAGAGACAAGAACTGAAGACAACTATGAAGCTGAAGCTCCTTTCAGAAGTGATTCTAGAATTGTAGCTTCTTGGGGCCTCTTTTGATATGGACAAAAGTTTGATAAATGGGAATGGACCAACCGCTGTGTCCATGAATCTTAGCAATCGATATCTGACCGTAGAATTACCTGAGAGACGGATCAATGGTCAAGATATTAAAATACCCGTCAGGGATTTATTGTCAAAGTTAATATATTCAGCCTCAGATAATATATCCAGATTTCAGAAGGTCAGTGCATGGTCTTATCTACAGAATGGACGGTCACGATCATTGTTGCTTAATCGGGTCGAGTCATGGGTTAACTTGGCTCGTTAATGTTCCAAGGTGGATTTTTCGGGCATAGTGCGCACATCGACAGCAAGGTAAAGACTCATTAATTGATCCATAATGGGCTCTTTCTTATGGGGAAAGCCTGCTTGATTCCTTTTGCATCAAAATTATGCGAGACCCATATGCTAATGGAATAGAGCTTTGTACTTTTAATTATTTAAAAATAATAATAATTAAAAAAATCCATAAGCAAGCTGGGAAAGTTCATCAACTGTGTTGAATTTTGTACTTTATGAAACAAACTTAGTTCTCCAGTAAGTCAGTAACCGTCATTATCTCTTGTAAAAATAAAGTTTGGGAAGCTTTTTGTATTACTTTTTCACCAATCAAATTAAAAAACCACATGAGTGGATTGTAAAGCTGAGTGTGCCACATACTTTTATTTGTATTCCTTTAAATGGGACAAAGGAAGAGATCGAGATCAATATATTATAAAGTATTAACTCAATTTGTCGATCGGCTTGAATTTTATAAGCATAAGGTTGCATGATTTGAATTTTGAATGAACAATTTATGTAGGTTATACAGTGGCTTATTAACATGTTTAAATTAAAGGGGAAGAAAAAGAAAAGGGTTTGTACTGAAAAATGGCAATATTGGATGCCCCACTTAAAAGCATAGTAGCAGCTGAAGAAAATTAAATATAAATCTAGTACATAGTTTGGATACTATGAGTAGTATGCGCTCATAAGATTTTTTTTTTTTTTTTTTTTTTTGGGTTCAAAAAAAGTTTTTTTCATGATTTCGTGCTTAGTTTCAAATGTGTCAAAAATTGAGATGAAAAAAGTTGGGTGATTGGGTTGGCAATCTTAGTATTTATTTTGCTATTACAGCTATTATATCTTTATTGGAGTAAAAACTATGAGAATACAGGTTTAAGTCCCAATTTTTGTGCTACGACTTAAATTTCTTCTTTTATTTATATGATTAGGTACAAATGGGTATCTACTTTGTAATGTAACATACTTTAAAAATAATAATAATAATAAAAAACTGATCTTAAAATTTATTCACCATAACCTTACAAAATCGTATCATGTGTACAGATTTTTAACATACACTAAACAGCCGAGCCTTTGCCGTTACGCATCCAGAAAGGGAACCAGCGTCAACTTATGTATGGGCTCCTAGTAAGACCGAGCCGAAATATACCAAAGGCCTCCGCTCCGTACGAAATGATGGGCTTGTCAATGCCAAAATTCATGTTGGCAAAGTCTCTGTAGACACCCCACTTGTCTGTTGATTACACCAAAATATCCAAAGTGATGAAAATTTAGGTGGATAACAAAAGCAGTGGAGGCTTCAAAACTGATACAAAATTCTTATAACCCCTTTCTAATTCATTTCCTAAATTACCCCGTTTAATTGATAAAATATAAACCATTTTATTAAAATTAACCACATTTCAATAAAATTTTACCTTAAAACTATTTATTTTTAAATTGCACTTGAGTATTAAAATATTAAGATTATCTTGAAATTTCTTTTACTATAAAATTTCTAAACTCATATAATTTTCTCAAAAAATTATTAAAATCAAAATATAAATATAAATTATAAAATGGGCAGGTAAAAATATTTTTGGTTAAAAAAATAATTTATCTAAATACTTCATTGAATTTACACTCAAATTAAAAAGTAAATTATTTTATGCTATGTTACTTAAGTAATCTCGGGAAGTTTGAGGGGGTGTCAAAAGGCCTGTTCTAACAAAAGTTTCAAATTTTTAAATAATGGCCCAATAGCCGGCCCCATTGAAACTATTAAGAGCGCCAGAAATAAGGCATTCAAAATTCCAAATCCCTTTCCAGTGAAGAGCAAGAAGAAAGACGCTGTGGTTTGCGAATGGCTACTTGGAGCTCGAGTACCAACACCCTCTCTTCCAGTCCCTGTACTCGCTCATTTGAGCGTTCATCATCGAAGCCCTAATTCTGCCAATTGAATCTATTCCCTCCATTTATTTTTTTTATTTTTATTTTTCATTATACAACCTAAAACTGCACTTCGACGGAAATGCGGTTGAGATCCGCAAATGGACAGGGAGGCTAGTCTGCCAGTCCCACCACCTCTATCGTCAAGGTTCCGTCCGACAGTTACTTCAGACACGACGTCATCTTCATCTTCGTCTTCATTCACTTCTTCATCCTCTCCGCCGGACCTCTTCCGGCATGTTCAAGCCGCCTTCAAGCGCCACCGCCCTCTCGGTACGCCTCCTCACTCTCCCTATTAGTCGATTCAATAATCTGTTTATTAATTGTATTAGTAATTTCAGAAGCAGAAATTTAGGGTCGTATCGTTGAATTCATATAACAGTTTAGTCATTAGTGTTAAATTTATGAAATTTGGAGATTGAAGGCTTTTAACTAGATGGCTTTTCTGAAATCGAATTATCATTTTTATGTATTTGATAGCTTTTGGCATTTCATAATTTATTTATTGTGTCAACTGTGAGGAATTATTAGGTAGCATGCAGTCAAATAGTATAATGCCTAAACGCTCATTAGTTCCCAAACGGGAAGCATCAAGGTGCTTGGGTACGAGTGTGGATATTAATGTGGACACAGATAAGTCTAAAGATATGGTTTCATTGAGTCATGGTCATGGAGTGAAGGATCCGATTTCACAGATTAAGAATGAAGCAGCAACTGCTGTTGCGGAAACTCAAGAAGATGCATCCATTACACCACCTTCAATTTCGGGCGATAGGACCAAAACTTTTGATGAGAATTTTAACCCATTTGATGCACAGAGAGATCATTCGAAACTCACCATTGGTTGTAAAGAGAATAATCCATTGACTTTGGCCCATTTAGAGCCTCCACATGATCAGGGTCAGCGAAAAGTTCGATTTTCAGTTGGGAATAGCACCGGTTGTCAAGGTAATTTCTCAGCTACTTTAAGTTAAAATTGTCAGTTTATAGAACTTTATTTTTCTTTTTTTTGGGATTCGGTTCATCCTCAGTAGCTTTCTTTGTGGCATAGTGAAAAAGTTTTCTGCACTAAGGTGATCTATATGATCCTTGAGTTTGTCAGTCTGCTTTGCAAATATATATTGTCTTTTTTCAACCTGCAGGGGCCGATGATCGAATGGCCACTGGAATGGAGAATTTATCATCTCATATGGGTTCACTTGCATTGACAGAAATGGAATGGGATGCTAGCAATCAAGTAGAGGTATCAACTGTTGTAAAAAATGACTCAAAGCTTCAGCAAGTTCGGAACACAGAACCTGATATCAGTTTGAGGCCTGATGGTGCTTCTTCATTGGCAAAGAGAACTACTGTTGTCCAGGATCAGCTGCACCAATTCAGAAACTTTTTAGGTCAGCCTGCTACTCAGTTTTCTATGGTTGGCTCATCATGCCCTACCTCAACATACATCCATTCTACTTCAGCACCCATGCTTAATTCTACAACCAAATGTTCTCGTTCTCATCAAGAAGGCAGTACTCTTGGTGCAGTAGAACCTGTGGAAGATTTCAGTAGGAATCCTGAGCCTGCAAATCAAGGAGATATGGTACACCTATTATGTTCTTCACTAAAGGATACCAAAACTCCAGTTGATCAGGCAGTTAGTGCAGCACAGGCTTCTACCTCGGTTATTGACCCCAAACTGGAAATTAAGAAACAAGAATGGTCAAAGGAGCAACAAGACTGCGTGGTGAAGGAAGGTGGAATACCAAATGATCCTTCTACTCATAAGGCAATGGAGGGGCGTCAACATACAGGTAATAGTCCAGAACTGAAATCTCAGGTACCATTGTCGAAAAACTCATCATCAGACATGAAGTTGGAGGCTTCTAAATCTGAAAAGCAGGAGAAGGCCGTAAGTAGTAAAAGGGCATCTGTGCCTCGTAAACGGAATTATGATCCTGACTTGTTCTTTAAAGTCAATGGAAAGCTCTATCAAAGGCTCGGTAAGATAGGAAGTGGAGGAAGCAGTGAGGTGCACAAAGTCATTTCATCAGATTGCACAATCTATGCACTTAAGAAAATCAAGCTCAAAGGACGTGATTATGCAACTGCATATGGGTTTTGTCAGGAAATTGAGTATTTAAACAAGTTGAAGGGAAAGAACAACATCATACAGCTAATAGACTATGAGGTACTCCCGTTCAACCCAAACCACTGCATATAATTAATGCGCAGATCCATTTGGAGCAATTGTCAAAGCATGTAGCATATTAATATGTAATTTTGGAATTCATGACATTGGTTTTATTTGGTCAATGGCTTTCTGATATCCTCTCTTGGTATTAGGTGACAGATAAAGCTTTGCTTCGTGAAGTCTTGAATGGCTCTATGAACAATAAAGATGGCAGAGTCAAGGATGACGGATATATATACATGGTCCTGGAATACGGGGAAATTGATTTGGCTCACATGTTGTCCCAGAAATGGAAGGAAATGGATGGCTCAAATCAGACCTTGGATGAGAATTGGCTTCGATTTTACTGGCAGGTCCTTTAGCTTAACCATGGCTCAAGTTGCTATTGCCAATTATGTGTACATCAATTGTTCATATATTTTCTGTTCTCTTATATGACTTCCTTCTGGTTCACTTTGGCTAATTTAGTCAATGCAAACAATGATGTTTGCCCCTCCTATTTTTGTTTTCTTTTCATCCTGGAGGGAAAGAGACATTTTATTATCTTTTGAGGGTGAATCAATGACTATTTTCTAAAGACTGTGAAAGGGACTGCATGGAAAATATCTTGGAACTTAAGCTGTCAGTTTGATTCCTCCCTTCTATTAAATTTGAAACCTGGTTTCCTGGTTCCATATATCACTTTTCATATAAAGTTTTTCTTGTGCGCTTTTATGAACTTGATGCATTTTTTTTTCCAACCTTCTATCTGTGTTCAACCTAGTGTCTAGGAGGTTAACAAACAACTGCATATACGAATATATATAGGGGTCGGGCCTCTTAAATTTAGTGATTCCTTTCTCTGGGTCTTGAATTTCACTGCTAGTAGCAGAAGGCTGACGTACTTGTGTTCAAACATTTTGTAGCAAATACTTGAAGCTGTCAACACCATCCATGAGGAACGCATTGTCCACTCCGATTTGAAGCCAGCTAATTTCCTACTTGTCAAAGGTTCTCTGAAGCTAATTGATTTTGGTATTGCCAAAGCCATTATGAGTGATACAACCAACATCCAAAGGGATTCACAGGTGATTAATACTCATGGCTCTCATTATTCTTTTCCTTATTTTCCCTCAGAATGTCACTATACGCAAGATGACATGATGCAGTTTGTATCTCAATTTTGACTGATGAATGCTGCCATGAACTTCAAACACTGTCTTTCATTCTGTTTGTTTTAGTATTGATAATCTCTATCTTGGTATTTTGGCAAGAGTTGAGGATAATTCACTGAATGTTTCAACACCTTTCTAGTTCTAGCTGGCATCAAATATCTGATTTTATTACTCTGCTTGATTCGATGGTATTCTATTGCTGTAGGTGGGTACTCTGAGCTACATGTCTCCTGAAGCATTCATGTGCAATGAGAGTGACGAAAACGGAAATATTATAAAATGTGGCCGGCCTTCAGATATTTGGTCTCTTGGCTGCATACTTTATCAAATGGTATATGGGAGGACCCCATTTTCAGAATACAAAACCTTTTGGGCGAAGTTTAAAGTTATCACAGATCCTAACCATGAAATAACTTATGAACCTGTTCCCAATCCATGGCTTCTTGATCTTATGAAGAAGTGCCTCGCATGGGATCGAAATGAAAGGTGGAGGATTCCTCAGCTACTTCAACATCCTTTCCTTGTTCCCCCAGTCCCAACACAACCATCGTCATTTCAAGACCAAAGCTATCAGCTGCTGCAACTTCTGGCCAAAGCTAGTGCCAGTGATCAGGAAGCTTCCGCAATATGCAGTCAGCTGAGTCAATTGATTAGGAATCCAGTCATGCTGGCAACATCTCAGTTGTCAACATCACGAGACCAACAATGTCAGTTGCTTCTTAAACTATCAAAGCTTTGCTTAGAACTCCAGAAACGTCTAGCAAATCGAGGGGAGAATAAGTAGAGATTGGAGAGTGTAAATTACTGTGTTATGAGTGTTTCAACTGGGAAGTTCTGTTTTTAGTAATAGGAATTTTTCCTGATCATCGGCAACCTGTTTCATCCTGTGTAAAATAACAATGTAATCATTTCTGTTGTGATTTTTTACTTCGGGAGTAAAAGGAAAAATCAAATTGTGCGCCTTCCATCCCTCTCAGAGAACTGGCTGGCTGTTGAGTATTATGTATTTTCATCCAAGTTCGGGCGTATATTTACATACGAAAGCACCCTGTTCACTTTATTTCAGCTTTAGAACCGCGAAATCCAGATCTGGGAGCAAAATCAACCTTAAAATTGATTTTCATTGCAATAACATATCGGTAGGAAACACCAATACTTTTTTCCCATGCTCCATAAATGACCAAGCTTTCTCTGCTGGAGTCTTTACTACTGAATACACATCTGATATCATTATATCAGCAACCAATGCATCCTGTGTTTTCTAAACTGATCCTGGTGCATTCTAAACTTATCATCGGTTTCTGTCATTGATCAGAAAATGAGGGCTATTTGGTATCCTCAAGCCGCTGAAGAATTAAAATCGGGATATCAAGTCACTTTATGTTCTTCCTTTCACTCAAGTTATACAAGGATCTCTAAATATAATAATTCATAACCAGTGTCAGTAAGTACACAAAGTTACTTATCTAAGGGCGGGCGCATGATCTAGCCATTACTTGAAGGATGAGGAACGCAATCCAACTTACTGAGAAGTGGAAATTAATTAAACAGAAAGCGACGAGGAAAAGACACTCTTACAGCAGCCCTCTGACGTCCACAAAGATTAATACATCTCTGGTTGAACAGTTAAATACAATCCTCATCAATTAAAATGAAAATTAAAAAGGAAACAATAGATCCAACCGTAGTGACTGAAATGGAGAAGCTCAGTGTTCTGGACTCCACTATTTCTGCATCTTCAGAGCAGGCTTTAAAATAATTGTGTAAACAAACTGTAACAATGCTGGGATGGCGGCAGGCCAAATTCAGATAAATACGCAGATGCAAAGCTTGTACATTCTTCATCCACTGGGTCAGCTCATCCTTTTCTAAGGGATTTATCATGGCAGAAATAATCACAGTAGCAACAGTAGCAGATCTTGTTCCAGAAAATCTGAATGATATGGAATTTGTTACTCATCTTTGGATGAAAGTTTATAAGAAGCTTCAGCCTGTGCTTCCTCCAACTTCAAAATGAGTTCCTTCATGAAAGGTGAATTTGTCCCGTGAGTAATTCGTAATATCTCCACAGCCTTGGTCAGGGATTTGATTGCATTTTCTGTGTCACCAAGAAACCTTTAACAGATGATAGAACAGGTTAGCACAGGGAGATGGATAAAAAGTAGTTTGGGAGTTGAAATAAGAACAATGCAAAGCCAAATCCTAACCATTCGAGTTTCCCACAGGTATAATACTGCAGCCCAAGCAAGGGATGGAACTGTGGATATACCCCTGCATTCAAAAGAGAGTAAGATTAAGGATTCTGGTAGCAATAATACTCAAAATTCTCAATTGTAGAACAGAAAACGTAAGTGTAAAATTTTAGACGTAGTTTGGAATTCGGAATGCATTGAACTAGATTTGTGCTCTCTATTATAATTTCATGATATTCTGTAGCAGACAAAAGCATTCATAGATGGCTTTAAACTCGCTTGCTTAAAACACAACATACTTTGATACCCTGGAATGGTTAATCGGCAATATGCAAGCGCTTCTTTCCAATCTTCCAGCTCCATCAGCATCTGAAGAGACAAATAATATGACATTACTAAATTCATTAACCTCAAAATACATTGCTAAAAGTCATGAAATTGTAACACAAGTTATTTGGTTGATCCATCTATAAAGACATTTGGATTTTGGAATAGATTGATTTCGGATGCCAACCGAAGCAGGATGTAACAGTTTTATCTCAATAGTATTTCATGTGATCTCATACCTCAGCAAATCCTTATTAATCTTGAAAAGCCAGCCCCAAATAACTAAGAAGAGGAATGGTAGTTCAAGTTATACTTCTTTACCCATGTACCCTTCAAGTACTGACTATTTTTCTTCTAATGAAGCAATTAGAGCATTTCTTGTCTCAGCATAACACCTTAAAAAATTGCATCCAGACGAAGCCAAGGATAAACCATTTTAAAGGATTAACTAAGTCAAACACAAATGTGAAAGGCTGAGCTGCATGCTTACTGATTGAAAAGAAAGGGCAATCATGAAAGAACAAATTTTCTAGAGAGGTTTAAAAAAAAAAAAAACTAATTCATATTGTACCTTTATAAGTTTTTCCCGGGTTTGCATCAAATTGACTGAAAAGGGATGATACAATTTCCTTTGGAGTTTTTCAATCATCTTATATGTAGAGACAACTTCCTGATGATCTATTGTCAGTCAAGGATCTATTTGTCCACAAATAACAGAAACAGATAGTCATTGCTCCTCTTATGAAAGAAAGGATGTTTATCCAAATGATAGCCAAAAAAGAAAAAAGAAAGTTCAAGCAAAAATATTACAGGAACAGAGTGGGGGAAAGAAAAAGAAAAGGATACTGCCGCAGGATGTTAATGCAAGAGTTTTTTTTGACAATATATTTACTTCAGTTGCTATTGTTTTTATCTCTTCCTTACTCCTAACAAGGCCACATTGTTGGCATGCAAATCCGTTGTCATCTGCAGATTCAAGCAGCGCCCCAAAAAAAACAAAAAGAATCGGTCACAAGTACCATCTTAATGATGAGACTGCAGGTTATTTCTTACCAGAATCTCGAAGCAAGAAGCCACTGCAGCCATCATCCTTGCACCTGTAACCTTCTAGAATAGCACTTTCTTGGATATCATCAAACTGACCCTTTAAAATATATATATAAGCTCGATTAATCAGCTGCGAGAGAGAGGAACAGAGGAAATCCCGAATGAAAGCTAGAATGCAACAAATTCAAAATGAAAATACAGGTACCAATTTAATGCAGCGAGGACATGTACAAGTAAAAAGGTACTGTTCTTTTAGTGCCTTTTGCCGAGTCATAGTGCTTCCAGCAGTTTCTATATAACTTATTAATACCTAACAGAATATAACAGAACAGATAACATTCAGATTTTACATGAAATAAGAAGAGTAAGCAGCATTATACCACCTTGATTTCACATTAAATAGACTTTCCTAATCAATTAACACTACTTGGAGATCACTTTTGGATATGTTATGTCAGGTAACCAGGTAATCATCTATTAACCGTTATGATAAGGGATATTCTAGCAAAGCATTTTGTTAGTGCATTTTTTCTTGTACTACATGTCCAAATGACCCAAAAAGATCATGTCTCACCTCTGCACCTTTGGGTACATGCTGCACTGCACGCACCACAGCCAACCTTCCCTCAAATACTAAAACAGCGTTGGGCAAACAGCTGCAACACTAGAACCATTTAGGATACCACTAGTATAAGGGATTAAAAACATATTTTCCTCGAGTAGTTTACCTATGATTAATAATAGAAATGACAGGATAGAGTCCAGTCCCCAAAGGTCTTAGTTCACTGTCACAAATGGTATGTGCATTGCAAGCAAGCTGTGTCAGATAGTTGATAGATTAGATAACAGTATCAATTCATCAGATACAAAGGCTTTCCTACAGGATGAATCTTAATTGTGACATTTTTCCATGATGTGACACATGACAAATACTTTTCACAAACGAAACAATGAGAAATCAATTGGTAACCTGATTGCACTTAGATGTCTATCTTTCTATTTACACAATTCCCAAAGGTAAAGAAATTGCAGTTAAATTTCGTACCCTTAGAGTAAAGTCAGTAAACAGCATGATTTAAACACCTTCCTGAGTTCTGCAAAAGTTTCCAAGTACCCTAATTTTTAAATTTATATCTTCATTATTAATGTTTTGCACAGCCAAATTGAAGGAGTTGGGATGTTTAAATATTAAATTCCCGAATTACTTGCACTGCAGCTTGATATCAGAAGCTTGAGAATTTCTCTAGCATCTAGCTATAAAGGCATAGAAGAATTTATGGGTGCTTCAAGAAATTATGTTTGACTACACTTAATACTACATATACACCAATAAATTTGGCAAAATACCTTGGAAAAGTTTTCGGCAATCTCTTTTATACTAATCTCTGGCCACTGAAGAATCAGGTTGACAAGGTTGGCCATCTGAGCATATAAAAGTAGTTGCTTCTCATCAATGTCTGACATGTCTTTTCCAAAAAGATTGTTAAAGAAAGCAGGCATTAGGGATTTATTTTAACTGAAACAGAGCACTAAACCAAATTGATTGAACCAAATAATTAATTTAAAAAGGATACGAGCAACCAACGCCTCCACTAAACTATAGTTGTCTGTGGCTGTAGAAGGGATAACCTGGCAGTCAAACAAACCAATAACTTGGTAAAAATAGTCTCAAAAAATCAACCAAGCAACTTAGTTGAAACAAGCTGAGGAATTAGTTACATTATCATTTTGCAATTTTCTTCGAAGGCAGAGTTTCAGCATGAGACGTATAGAAGGTGTAACCGATTTTCGTTTCTCCTTGTCGAGCCTAGAGAGAACTTGGCATTCAAGGCGATGCAACTTCCAGTCCAATTTCTGGAATTTAATTACAGTCACTATAATTTCAGCTCAAAGATAGCGTGATATTTCACGGCGAAGCTAAACACTTACGATTGGAAATGACAATGGGTGGTGACTCAATTTAAAGTACCTGGCAATTGCTTCCGCAGTACCACACAACTTGACAAGCTGAGCATTTCTTGAGATTACTCGAAGCGAAACATCCATCACACCTTGAGATAGAAGACGAGTTGTTTGGTACGCACACATAAGGCTCTTGGCTTATAATCACTTCTCCTGAAACGTGGAAGCTAAACATAATCAATTCAAAAATAGTTCCGCAGTAAAAATAAGATAAAATAAATACAATAAAATGAGAGACCTGGATAAAAATCTTTGGTGGTATTGAGACAGCGGCCTTTTTCTGGTAAACTGGTGACAGTCAAGCCACGGTCTTGAAGAGCACTCTGCAATTCCTCCATTGTTGCACAAAATCACGAAACTTTCTGCGAGTCCAGCAAGCTCCAGAGACTAAAACGAAAAGCTTTTAAAGTTCGAGTACTTTTATATAGATATATGCATTTGCTCCTGTCACAGCGCGTTTCACATATTTCAGTCACAACCGCTCGATCACCGAAACGTTTGACGTTACAGTCGGTCCACCACACATGACGTGGCATACATTAGAAAATCTACGGCTTCCAAGTCGTCTGTCACAGTAAGAAATTGACTCTGCTTGTGATACTAAGTACTGACTCGTATCGTTTTATCCGCCTAAGCTACTCGAGCATATATTCCACTTCGACTCGCCGGCTTTCATTAAGCTTACACAGCGGCTGGTTTATGCCATTCACGACCACTCACCTACGTTTAATCGCTCCGTTAATTCATCCGTCTTCCCCCTCTATACGAAGTCTCGTTTCTGCAAATACCAAGCGTTTCCGTCTCTCTGTATCATTAGCAGGTTTGAATTCGAATGTTAAAGCTTTCTGCTTTTTCTATTTTAATTTACTCGTACAAAAAGGAATTAACAAAACTTTGCAACCCCCCCCCCTTCTTCAGCGATGGATAGCAATTCTTCTTGTATGCTGGTACTAAGTGGGAAATCGTTGGCTGAAAATGAAATTGCTAAATCACTGAAGAGTAATAGCACTCTTAAACTCCCTGATAATGGCGAAGTCTCGATACACTTGCAATCAGAAATTGTTAAGCAAGAGTCTTTTGATGTTGAATTGTTCATGAATTCTCTTGCAACTAATCGATTCGGTCGACTCCTGATTTGGTCTCCCCGTTTGCCTTCAACGCACGACGTCGTTTCTCAGTAAGTAACGCGACATTTTTATTTTTACTGGATTATTCTTTAAGTTATGCATTTGAAAACAATGAAAATGTTTAGTATCATTTCTTGGTAGTTTGATATTATTTTAGTTCTTTTACAGCAACTTCTGTGAGCTTCCAGTTGGTGCAGTTTGTGTTGCTGATGTTCAGTTCAAAGGGCGAGGTATGGACGATAGGTTAATTATTGTGTCAAATTATCAATAACCGGTGTGTGTTAACCGAGTGAATCATTTAATTATTACTGTGTAAGTTGCTGTGAGTGATCTTCCTGACTAATGATGTGGCTAGTATGTACTGATTGATATGGTATTGCATGCAGGTCGGTCAAAGAATGCATGGGAGTCTCCAAAGGGCTGCCTTATGTTTTCTTTTACCATACAAATGGAGGACGGTCGTGTCGTGCCTTTGTTACAATATGTGGCATCCCTTGCAGTAACGGAGGCAATTAAAGATGTTTGCAGCAGAGATGTAAGAGTTTTGGCACAATGGTTACCGTGTGTGTCTGAGGCAAAGACGATAGATGGCCTTGATTAAGGGAATAATTAGAGAGCATGATAAACAAGGAATAATTATGAGTTTCGTCATTTTTATTTTTATTTTTATTTTTTGTTTTCTACATTTCTATACTTTCACCTTGCATGACACAAATTTTTGTTGCAAGTTCGTTGTTAACATTTGAAGGTTTAGCCATTGATACCTTGTTTTGAAAACGTGTTTATTTCAGGGATTACCATGTCTTGACATTAAAATAAAGTGGCCAAATGATCTGTACTTAAATGGGATTAAAGTTGGAGGCATTTTGTGCACCTCAACTTATAGAACAAAGAAGTTCAATGTCAGTATTGGTAAATAGACTTCTCTTTTGATGTTAATGAAGATTGCCTTTCAGTGATGATAAAGTAAAGTATTTGAATTCAATACATTTGCTTCAGAAGTCATAACCGGCGGAGCTTTATTCTTGTTGAATCCTTATTCACCGTTCCTAACAAGAATTCCGGTTCCATTGCTTTTGAACATGTTCAGTATTTTTCCAATGATAGATTTAATCTATCTTCCCTTGTTCATGCAGGTATAGGGTTGAACGTTAATAATGAGGAACCAACAACATGCTTGAATGCAGTTCTAAGAAAATTGTCTGATTCTACTTACCAATTTCGAAGAGAAGATGTTATTGCAGCCTTTTTAAATAAATTTGAGACCTTTTATGATACTTTTATAAATCAAGGTGAATCAATGCTTCAACTTGTAGTAATGCATTTGTATTCTCAAAAATAAATATCCAATGATTAATAGATGTTTTCTTTGCGTATGTCATGCAGGATTTCAAACTCTCGAGGATATATATTACAAGACTTGGCTACACAGGTGACATGAATATTTTGATGATTCTGTTCTGAGTTTACAGACACATTTACATCTGTGGAACTTATCGCTGGATTAATTGTAAAAATGGATGGTACTTTTACTTGTACACATTTATGGTCCAAAAGGCCATGTTTGAATCTTATTGTTTGCATTTGTGTAAAGCAGAGAAATCACTGAGAGATGGGTGTTTTTTTGGCTGGTTTTCATGTTCATGTCAGTACAATTTTAGCTTTCAACCTTTTATGGCAGTCAAGTGTATGAAAACCCATTAGAAAGTTTCCTCACCCATAATCAGGAATGAAAATGCTCAATCTTGATTCTTTCTTGTCTAATCTGTTACTAAAGTTGAGCTTTCTGAATCACTTTAGCTGGCTGCTTCTTTAAGTTAAGCCTGTAGCTGGGATTTGTTCCTATCTAGTTATCTGTTGGTAGGTGAGAAATTGAGGAGTCACATACTTTCTGGTTGTATTGTCCCTTTGTTAAGGAAAGCATATGTCTTACTTGTTCGTCGAGTGCCGATTATGTTTTTTGTGCTGCAGCGGACAGAGAGTAATCGTACAGGAGAAAAATGAGGACCAAGTGGTAGAAAATGTGGTGACTATTCAGGTATGACTGCAATCCTGATAAGTTCATTGCTGTAATTTGGTTGTGGATGCATGTCCCGTGCGATATTTTCACATTCATACTGCATGGATTTGAGGAAAAAATCTCGAATCGTCTATTGCCATAAAAACATTGTTGTATTTTGGTCAGCAAATTGCTAATGTGGGGGGAATCTATGATCTTTTCAGTTGGTCTCTTAGAAGAAAAGCCGCTTGTTCCCACCCTCTCTCCTCTGTCTCCCTTTCTCCAAAAAATATGCCATGTGGAATTTTCTTCTGAAACAAGTAAAAGCACAAGTAAAGTGCTTGTCTACATCAGTTTCTCCTCATTTCTGTTGTCTATGAACTGTACAATTTGTATGGTAACAAGTTGTGTTGAGGTACAGAAGGTTGTAAGCAGCTGCTTTTCACAACCCTTTCATCCCTTTTTTCCATTTTTTTTCCTTTTCTTTTCAACTGCTGTATTGAAGCTATTATGGTAATACAATGCGACATTCATTTAATATTGGATATTTTCTCTATATTGGCATAAATACATGGAAATCCTTGATGTGAAGTACTGGCAAGCTTGCAGATTTCAAATGATATTCTGTGCCAATTTTTGTGCCAATAATAATATGTAGAATTTGTTTGTCATTCCATATCGCTAGGATGCTAAATAAGTGGAGATAAAGTAACGCTGTTGATGTAGAACTACATATAATGTATTTTTTTTTTTTCTAATTCTCTTTTCTGCAGGGTTTGACATCATCAGGGTATTTGTTAGCTATTGGAGATGACAATCAAATGTGCGAGCTTCATCCTGATGGCAATAGGTAGGGTAATAACACAAATTTTGCACTGATTCCATGAGCTATGAAGAAATTATGGTAAAATTGTGGTTGTCATAGTTGTCATTCGCAAGCTCCACCTATTATCCAAAGAAAGATAAGAGTTCTAATTACCACTGAGAGAGCAAAAAAATTGGGGTATCCACGACACCACTGAAAGGCACTAAGTCAGCACCTTTGGCCTCTTGTCATCTAAAAACATATATACTCCCTGAAACTTTGCTGTACTTATTTTCATTCATGGATTAGTACAGGCCCTGCATAATGATATGGGCATAGTTATGACAATCTGAATCTGCATATGTATCATCGTATTATCCAAAAGGAGCTGGAGCAAGAGCCCAGCAGGAGATTATGCTCTGAAAGGTTCATTGGTCTGCAGATTCAAACCCTGCGCTGGAAGATGACAAATGATTGCTCTATACCTCTTTCTCATATGCCCATGCTCTGTCAATTAAAGGTGCTGGACATGGGCTTTCGCTTCACCTTTCAGTCCCAATTGGCTCTGGAAATTTTTAAGGTTTTATTGACATCAATAGATGGAAAAAGTTATTGAATCTTTAGGCTTTTAGTCATTCACTTCTGAAGACAAGCTGTTTAATAGTCTTTTCAAAATGGAATTTGCATTGCATTTTACTTTTGAATTTTATGGTTGCATAAGCGAAATGGAGCCTTATAATAACACTATTTTTCTTTTGTATGTAATGTATGTTTAATTTGAATACAATATAAATGAAAAATAATTGTAATATTGTTTCTCCTGTGGCTACAGTTTAGACTTCTTCAAAGGACTGATCAGAAGAAAACTTCAATAACGAAGATACCAGAGTACCTTCCCCTGGTGGAAATTTGTCACTGCCACGCAACTTGTTCAGGGAAGACCAGAGGTTATTTTATTTAGTATTTGTTTTTTTTGTCCCACCGCTTATTCAACTTCTCAATTACTAGCGTTTTGGTGCCTTCTTGGTTTTTTTTCTTTTCCCCCAAATCAGATATAATCTTGGTCAAACTTTATACGCTTTATTTAATTCCTTCAGATCTAATGAATTGTGGCCTCTGTATAATGCTTTTCATCTTTTTTTTTTAATACATCTGTGAAATGAGAGAGAATATTTATGGTGGTCAAACATTTGTTGGAAATCCGGTCTTCCTTTGCTAGCTAAAATTGATTTCTGTCACTGTTATCTATTAATAATTCAAATTTAAAGGAAGCTAATATGTTTTTCACAAAAACTGACTGACACTGAGATGCGAATACGTCCGTTTGCCATTATATAATTGCTGAATGACAAACTCCCTCTGCTGCTTGCCTGTCCGTGCGTCTTTATCTATTTGTGTTTTGGCGAAAGGTGGGAATGGGGGAAAAAAAAAAGGGGGAAAGAAAATTCGTGCCTCCACAATGTTCACATGCATGCAAAAGCTTTTCAACAATGAGCGAAGTATAATTGGAGTTGGTGCCGGGCCGGGGTCCATCGGCGGACACCGTCTCCGTCATAAAATGGAATTATTCTGTAACAGGCTCGTTCCTTGTAGGGTCCCCCAATGCATCCAAATGTGGAAAACACTTGTTCGATTGCAGTTTTTGTCTGCCCGTTGCCATGCAGTACGTGCAAAGTAAGCCCGCCCATTGCAATTTGCATCGAGGTTTCTGGCTCGTTGCACGTTGAAAACTCATGCATTGTCACAATCGGGAGGAGCGAACTGCTTTTTTGCTCATGGTAAAGCTTTCATTCAATCAATCGTTAAGTCCATTGGCAACCCGTACACTTAAAGTTCAACAGTCGGAACTCGATTCTCTTCTCAATAAAAGTAGGGGATTACTTGTTGTGTCATTGTTTAAAGTAGATTAGATATCTCTCTATAATTAAGTGAGGATTGAAATTCGAATTGTGCTATAGTATAATTATTAAGAAGAGTGTTGATTAATTTTTTAATTGTAAATATCAGTAAAACTTTAATCGTAATATATTAATATATAAAAAAGAAAAATCAATCATGATTATGATATTATATTATAAAAAAATCCAAGATCTTTAACATGATTTTATTGAGATCCGCTCACAATATTTTTCTTTGGACACAAATATTCCTCGTGTTATCTTCATTCAATTATTTATTCATCGCTTTATCTTCATACGTCCATCTTAATTTTTTAACCTCCCTGCTTTTGTTAGATGAGACACACACATACATACCACATTGTTTTATACATTATACAATGAAAATTCAATACATACACATCCATTCATAAATCGATCAATCATGGTATGGCATTGATTAAATTCGATGAACCCAGTAATTATTTATGGATCTATCTCATGTAATTTTTTTTTTTTTTTAACTTTGTGGATAGTTTACTCAGTAAATGATACCCGTTGTCGCTTTTTCCTCTCCGTTTCTCCAATTTTGTGGCGTCCACAGATGCAAGGCATAGGTATGGTTTAAAATCATGCTTCCGGCAGCTTACGGGGAATGTTGAGCAAGTTCACTCGTAGTCTCTCGCACTAAAAATGTTGTTCCACAACAAAATCTTTGTTTAACTCAAATTAACACCGCCCATAAACTAGTGCTAGTAATTTTATATATTAATCTCGTCTCAGGTTTCGGCTGTTATTTTTCTTTTTTGTGATTAACTGCAGCAATTTGAGGGGAAATTTATTACTTAGAAAATGAGAGATTAAAAAACTGACCAATTCAAGGGACGTTTTGAACTTAATCATGCAATGAGAAAATAGCCTAAGCAAAACTAAATTATATACATGCACATATAAATAATTACGTAGTGAACGTGGTCTTACAAGGTTTTCCAAAAGCGGGATTGGAGGAAGGTGCTTATTATTATCAACTCTATCCTGCTAGGATCAAGTTTAAATATTTATAGCGTCATGAGAGTTTCTCTTGGATACTCTTTAAGCTGTAGCAATTTCTGTACATAAATGTGACTAGAAAAGTGACGAAACAGAATCCAAATCATTAAATTAATCACGAGGGGAGATAGCAAAAATGACGGGAGTTGTTGATACATCTGCTTTGAAAAGATTTGTACTACAAGATTAATGATTGATCATTTCTTAATTAATTAAAGAGTGAAAGAACGGTAAAAGCGAAGAACAAGATCGGTCAAAAATCATTAGCATAATCACATGGCTGCCATGCGTGGTGGACCAACGTGCTGAAGGTGAAGGAGGTCTTTTTCTTAAAAAATAAAAATAAAAATTAAAGAATCATAAACAGTGATTAACGAGTAGATTTTAACTTTTAACAAAGTAATAAAACGAGGATGCAAGACTTGAGTCACCAACGGAACACAAATGATTACGGAAGCATATATTTCATTCACATTGTCCGAGTGAAAACTGTCAGATCTCGCGTTGCTGGTAAAGACGCGTCTAGAAGCGTGCACAAGTTTTAGAATTTAGATCTCTTTTTCTTTTTAAATTATACGAGAATAATACTCATATTATAATTTATATTATATGAAATTTATAATTAATTTTATAATCAGATAATTATTAAAATTAATTTATAATAATTCTTATATAACACGCTCAGATTTTATCTTCTCTAATATTTGATAGGTGTCTACTCCACTCACATTTTTTAAGAGTGTCTACTCTACTCACATTAAATTTACAATTGATATTTACAATCAGACAATTACTGAAACTAATTTATAATAATTCTTATATAACACGCCAGATTTTACCCTCTCTAATATTCGAGGGGTGTCTACTCCACTCATATTTTCGAGGGATGTCTACTCTACTCACATTTTCGAAAGGGAGAAGACTACCATCACTTAATAATTAAAGAATAAAATAAACTCCTACATACTTGAAGTTTCAACCAACCGTGACTCATTGATTTTGGACATGCCAATAGTTAGAATTTAGATCCACTTAAATTCAAGAGACACATTTTTTTTTTCCAATGAAAAACACCTGAATAAAATCTGAAAATAAATCCATTAAAATAAAATAACGCAAAGCGCATCCCGGATTCTCAGTTGTGGTAAAGATAATAATGGTTTGTTTTCGAAATCAAAATCATCAAGTGTGAATTGAATAAGGAAGATGCAAAACCCAAAGTTTTGGCACATGCAAACTTTTGATTTTATTTTGTATCCGCGAGCCAGTAGGAAAAGCAAGGATTTGATTGAGAATAAATGGCTTTTTGATTAGGTGTGGGCCAAGCATCACATCACATGGCAACCACCAACTAACCATCATGCGATAACTTCGGCTTCTATACTTTTGGGAAATTTGTCACAAGGATCCAGCTTAGGCCACAAATTTAGATTTTTGCTCCTAATTTTTTGACCCCAAGTTTCCATGTGATAGTTCGAATGTTTTTATGTATAGTTGTCGTCGTGGTCGTCGTCGTCATCTAGTCGTATCGTGGATCGTCGTGGTTATTATTCTTAGTATTTAAATTTTTTTTTCTCAAATTTTATAAAAAGAATTGAATTTTCATAATAAATACGGACAAATTTCTTATTCATCAAAATAATATATATCCATTCATATTATAAAATAATCTTCATTTTTTTATTTTTTTCATTTTTGGATTTAAATGGTTATTATCGTGTGAGTAGGACTATTTAAATATAAGAAACTCATATACTCAATAAATTTATTTTTAAATTTTAAAAGTTTATATTTTACTTTATAAACCCGTCAAAACCTAATATAAGCTTTCTAAATATATATTTTTTTGTACAAGTTTCCATCTCTCATTTTTTTCTCGTTTTATGACTTTATCCAAAATTTTCAATTGTTGCAATGGCTTAATTCAATTTTATTTCTATCCACAAACAACGATCGCAAAATGTTTTATCATGGAATGCTATTAAAAATATATACTCAGTCTATAATGAAACTAGTTTTATTTGAATCATACTAAATAACAAATTTAGGACCAAATGCGCTATTAACCATTTAACAAATTCGTTAGTTTTAGTCATTGAAGAAAGTTCAATGATTCGTTGGGTATTATGTGAATCACTACAAATTTGGTATAATTTTGTTTTGCTTTAAAGAAATCGTTAACACTTTAAGATTTAGATCAATCGGTCACAATCTTTTGGTAAAAATTTAAGATTCAAATCCACAAGATAACGCACTCTTTTAAGGTGTATTTGATACATTATATTACATTATACTGTATTAACTATATTATATTATGATATATTGTATTATAATATATTACATTAAGTTGTAATGCAATAGTATGTTTAGTGTAATATAGACTACATTATATTAAATAATATTATTTTATATTAATAAATTAATAGTATTTAAACTTATTAGTATTTTAGGATTTTATTATTAATTTTTGAAATTAAGTATTAAGTAAAATATATTAATTATAATATAAAATTTGTTTAATAGTATACTATTATTCTATAATAAAATAATACAATATTACGTTGTGTTATCAATATTATTATATTCATCTTATTTCTATATATTAGTTACTGTAATATAGTATAATCATATTATAATATAGTATAATGTAATATTATCTTGGAAAAACATAATACTATATAATTATATAATATACTATAAAATATGTTACACCATATAATAATATAAAATTATAAGATTATATAAACTTATTTTTATTCATTAATGTTGTATATAATTGTTTAATTTAAATTTAGTATTTTATTGATGATTAAATAAAATGAAAATATTTTTAATGTATTTAAAGTAAAATAATTAATATGATTTTATGTAATGAAAGTAAAATAACATACTATCATTTACTCATTAAATATTTAGATTTATTACTATCTTTTATGATTATTTAAATTAAATTTTTTATTTAAATATAAATATAAAGTTATATTTAATTAATTTAAATTTATTATAATTATTAAATAATAAAAGTTAACTAATTATATCTAAAATATGAACAGCCCCATCAATTTATTTTATATATCTTTAACGATATTAACCATCTTTTTAATGCAGTGCAATATAATTAGAACTTGCCGCTAAACATAGGTTAATATAAAAATAATATTGTAATGCGATGCATACATCAGTGTAATTGCAATAGCCGATCAGTCGATTACCCGTACAAACTTAAGCAGTAAAAGGTGATTCTATTACTACTGCTGTTCAGGAGCATCGTTCCAATGGTTATCGGCGTCAGCTACTGCAAACTTTGACTGGGCTTTTGGTCAAGCAGAAGCAACTCATCATTTCAGAAGCTGCCTCTCAGTGATCACCCGTGCTCTGGTCCACGTTAATCACCAGTGTACCATTGTCCCCTTCTTTTCTTTGTTTGTGTTTATCCTCTGACTCACCGAAAGCGAATTCCCGACACGTGTTGTATAGAGACTCTAAAGAGCTACCAAAGACAAGTCCCGTGCTAAAGTGATAAATTAATATAATTTAAATTAATAATAAATCATGCAGAATTTAAGAGTAATTACGAGTCCCGTTATTGAATTTTACTATTAAAATTTTATTTAAAATTGAGATATTATATCTTTTAAGTTAATTATTATAAAAAAATTATAATTATAAAATAAAAATTAATAATATATACTAAATATAATTTTTTTAATAATAATTTTGATAAAATTATAAAATATATAATAAATTTTTCATCAAGTAAAAATTTACGTCAAAATAACTTTTAAACTATAATAAATAATATTTACCAAACACTTTCATACTCAATTTCAAATAAAACCTAGGTCATAAAAATATTATACATTGTATTATTTTCTTTTAAAAAATGTGTAACCATTGTATATAATTGATACTCATTTATTGATTCTATGCTTCTACTATTTCTATCAAGCATGAATTCGATTGCAAGGTATGACGCCTATAAATAAAAGAGAATGTTGGGATCTTTAAGTAGGAAATTCCAAGTACTTTATTAGTTCTTGCCTTTGCTTTCATAGACTATTTAAATATATCATTACCGTTTGAAATGTTCCATACGTTTGTGGACATCAACGTTAGCTCAGAGGGTGGGCTTCATTTGAGGTACCAGTCTAATGGGGACCACTCCTCTAATAAAAACTTTTAAAAACGTTATAAAATTAATGGAAATATAAGGTATAATTCAATTTGCCAATGGAAGATTCGATCTAGGGGATTATTTAACATTGATGTTTTGCTCCGGTTTGATACTGTGCATGTCGCATACTACTAGTCCTACAATAATTTTTAATTAATACTAAAAAAAATATCAAACAAGATGAGGCAACTAATCAAATGGACCGGATAATGGAATTCATCACTTTGTACGCGTAAATTGACTTCAACCTATTCCATCCATGTAGACTATTTATTTTTAAAACATTTCGTGGAAGTTTCATGGCATGTTAGTCAAAAGTGCCACACTTCAGGATTTGGTTTGGGTTGAGTGTTGATATGAGCTTTTTTTTTTTTTTTTTTTTTTTAAGTATGGAATTCTTATTCAAATGGAACATCATAATTATTGAATTCTTATATCAAATTTATAATATAAAACATTACATGACTGTGTTTAGTAATTATAAATAAATTCTACCAATTACAATATTTAGGTTTTTAAAATGTGTTGAGAGTTTTCCGAACATATTTTAAAACTTCTTATGTTGCATCCATATTGGTATATTTTATTAATTGATTTATTAACAAAACATAATTCTTCATCTATTGAATTTTGGTCAATCGTACATTTGCCATCACACGATTAATTGAGAGACACATGTGACTAAGTTCGACTAATGAAAGAGTATGCACAAATAGATTTAAGACTTCCTCTTGATTTTTAATTTGAAAGTATATGCGATAAGGTAACTGCTTAGTGTTCACATGTTTTGGAAACCATTTCTTGATAGAGTTATTGGTGCTTCCTCACTCATTATTCAGATCGAAAGTTCGAGTATGCTTATCTGTGGTCTAAAGCAAAATTTTTACTAATAGATTTAACGTGTTTGAAAATATAAGTGAGAGAATTGACATCAACTTCCTCGTTTGTAATTTTTATGTTTTATACTCATTTAAAAGAGGTCATAACTAAGTAAAGTTCACCTACCAGCCCACTAATCTTTCGTGCTCTATTACTTATATTTGTACTATAAAAAACCTAATTATAAGATATTAAATATAAGTTAGAAAATTTTATTAAATAGAAGTTATAGTGGAAATTAGTCAATAGTCCAATAATGAGCATTTTCCCTTCAACTTGGTATTATATAGGAATTTTTATCAAACTTCAGCCTACAAACACACGTCTAATAATATGTCTTAATTTAAACAAGAATAAATAATTCAAGTCTTAATCATTTTCAAACTCGAATCTTATGGGATAAGAGATGAATTTCTTAACTCAGTCATACTTTTAATTATTTCTTTTATATAAACAGGCAATCACTCAAAAGTAAAGAAATGAAAGGTATATATATAAGAAATAGGCACGTGCAATCAGGGTATAACATCTTCCAATCTTTTTCTTTTACTCTCTTTTCTATTTTTCATTATTTATTTATTATCATGCTGCTCTAGATTTTTTAATTAAACATTGGAGGATCTACAGTAATAACACCCCAATAGTCCTGATGGGTTTATTATTTTATAGGATTCAGAGCATCGATCTTTTTATTTCTAGGACACTAATCTCTCTCATAATCTCTCCCAGCTCTTTTTGTCAAATCCAAATTTTGGTGTGCGTGTGTTATGAGAAGCAATATGAACTCAACGTCAACGGTAACGGAAAACTAGCAACCACGTGGATGAGCACGGGTACGGGGAACTCTGAAAACGGACCTGGGACACGGTGTGCAAGAATTGATCTCCTTGGATTGTGACAATTCACTTTACACGACGTCGTACCATCAGCTTGCGCATGCGTTTTGCAGACTTTGTTCCCCTTCTGTTTAAACTTCGAACCAAAATTTCGATCCCTGCTCTCTTCCTTGTCACGTCAGCTCTTCGAGATCGCGGGACCCATCTTAATCCTCGTTTCTCACCAACTGAGTTAATGAATTGGGTTGGTAGTACCACCAAGCGACTAATGGGTAAATAATTAGTAGCTGCATTTAACGCATTAATTAACGGGGTAACGAATCTTCCTGATCGTTATGAAAATCTGATGTGGCATTAATCATTACCGTCCAATTAATTAATTGATGAAGATACGTCAACATTCGTGATTCGCCACCTGGCTAATCTCGATTAAAAGCAAATTAGGAGCACACAGCAAGTAGTGCAGTGCAGCCAAGACCTGGGCACAGCTGGGGAGATAATGAGTCGGTGCTTCTTTCTCTTGGTCATTCGGTCCAGCGCCAGCCAATCCACGGACCATGATTTTCCAAATATTGGTGGCATCTTTTCGTTTTGTAATCAGCCTTTTGATTTTTTATTTTATTTTTTATTTTTTTGTGGTTCTTTTCTTAGATTTGACGAAGTATTTGATTGATTAGTGGTTGGTAAGTTCAAGCCAAAAAGATATTAAAAGAAAAGAAGAGCAGAAAAAGGCTGGCGAGGTTGAAAGAATCAATTCTGGAACTAGAAGCCAGCAATTTTTTTAATATTGCATGTAATAAAAAACTAATCCCCTGTTTGATCTGGTAAGCAATTTACACTCATAGTTTACGATATTAATTTAAAGCAAAATCTTTCTCTCAATAAATAAATAAAATGTTATGAAAATAATTTTAGTTTAGTATTTCGGCTTTAAATTTTTGCTGAAACATCAATTTTGGATTAATTAATTACTTGTAGTTCTGTTCCTCTGAAGTTGGGACATTGGCACATTGCATCGGGTGAAGAAGATTGCATACGGAAGAGGACCACACTAATTGCGTGGACCACTGTGATCAAATCCCTCCAACATCAAATCAGAGTAGTACACTGCTAAGACCAGACCCTTTTCGGCGGCACAGAACCAACGAGAGTCAAAAGTTTGCGTCAACAATGTTCACCACTAAATAATCTCCACGTATCAGCATTGCCTTTATTCTCCAGCTGTCACCCTTCCGCTCGGCCGGCGGCTCTCCCCAACTTTATCCTCTTCCGCATCCAAACAGAACCCATTTCTTAATAAATGATAACGATAATTTAAGATTTCGGAAACCATATAAAACCGCTCAACAACCGCCCTGTATTTTAAGCAGGCTCGCATTAAAATCATTCCATCGTCGTTTTAAACTTTTAATTCGAACACAAAGCCGTCACCAGAGAAAAACTCCCCGGACATACGTTTCTCTTTTGTTCACTCAATCTCTTTCTTCTTCTCCCGAACTCCTCGGAATAAAATCTCTTTGATGGTAAATAAAATCATCAGTTAAATTCAATAACCGTCTCCTAATTTATCCAAACAGATTCCGACAATTCCACGAAATCTCGCTTTTGAATAAAATATCATAGCAAGGGGAAGAAGAAGAGGAACTAGAGTTAAAAAAAAAAAAACATGAAATCTACCGTCATCTTCACAACCGTGATCCGACGGCGTATTAACATCGCCGATTCCTGTGATCTGCCTGTTTGTAGTTAATGATTTGATTATGCATCCCTTCTGCTGCATCTCCGCAGTATCTGATCACAATCCCTCGCCTCATAATCCCTTCGCTGATAACTTATTCACTATGCCTCCTCCTCCTTCAGCGAATGTAACAGCATCGACCCGGCCTGACCCGCCGGTCAGATCCACCACCGTCCAAGCGAACCACCACCATCATAATCACAGCAACAGTAATAATGGGAATAGCAACAATCATACAGAACCGAGGTTGAGTCAGCGAGCCGAGCCGGTGGATGTGAAGATAAACGACATCGTAGGGAATGGGATATCCGGAGTGCTGTACAAGTGGGTGAATTACGGGAAAGGTTGGAGGCCGAGGTGGTTCGTTCTGCAAGACGGCGTTTTGTCGTATTATAAAATCCACGGACCTGATAAGATCATTGTTAGTGAAGAGACCGAGAGAGGTTGCAAAGTTATCGGCGTAGAGTCCATAAGAATTATCTCCAAACGCAGACATAAGAAGGAGACGACGTCGCAACGCCATCTCAACCGCAAGCCTTTCGGCGAAGTCCACCTCAAGGTACGTATTTGAATATTTATCAATAAAGCTTCTCATTTTTTAAAAAAAAATTTTAAGCATTTATTGTACTGGGTTTTACAGGTTTCATCAATCCGAGAGAGCAAATCGGATGATAAACGATTTTCGATATTTACTGGCACGAAACGGCTGCATTTGCGGGCCGAAACGCTGGAAGATCGATTTGCATGGATGGAGGCATTGCAGGCCGTGAAAGACATGTTTCCGCGAATGTCGAATAGCGAATTGATGGCTCCAATGGACAGCATCCAAGTGTCGACGGAGAAATTGAGGCAACTCTTATCGGAAGAGGGAGTAAGGGAGGAAGTAATACACGAGAGCGAGCAGATTATGAGGAACGAGTTTGCGCCGCTGCAGAGCCAACTGCTGGTGCTTAAGCAGAAGCAGTGGCTGCTAATTGACACGTTAAGGCAGTTGGAGGTACATTTAGTGAAAACTAGAAATCAAATTCGGAACTCTATTTGTTCCGATTCTCCTACGGTTGCAAAATGATTTTTATTAAAAGTTAAGTTAGTGAATTAAGTTTGTTTGTTGTAGTTTTGTATGTAGGCTGTTGGTTCTTGAGGTAGGAATTCTTGTTGGGGCAGTTAAGTGTATTATCTCACTTTTTCCACTTTTAGGATTTCACGTTGAGTCACTAGATGAGAGAGTGACATAGTAAAATCGATTTTGTTTCTTGGAATACAAAAATTCTTTGGAAATTATAATCTCTGCACGCCATACGTGGTTAACTCTTGATTTTTGTTGTATTTTGTTTATTGGAAAATTTCATGTGGCCTATGATTTTGCTGCAAACAGTCAATTTTCTCTTAGAATGAGAGGAAGCATATAACTTCAATTTAGAACTTAGTGTTTATGTTTTATTGAAGGCTGCTTTTAGTATTTCTTTTTCCAATGTTTATAACATGTTTGCTCTTAGTGTCTAAATCTCTCATTAATGTTTTTTCTTATGTTTCTTTTATAATGTATGATTGTTGGTAGCATTTAACTGAGTGCGTAGGAAGTGCAGCATCTCTAACAATTGCTGACTGTTATGCTTATCTCAAGTGCAGTATCATCTGACAGAAAGTTTATGTATCCTTTAGCAATTGCTCACTGTTATAAGAGGGACCAAAGAGCATAGAGTTTATAAAAGATTAATTATGTGTAAGCATCATATGAGATATGACTGTAGCGAAGGTGGTCTGATTGAGGGCTAACTGGAATTTGTTTAAGATTAAAGAGTTGTTATGCTGAATTGAAGAAATTTCAGTGATTGGTGTTCACTGTGTTGATAAAATATGGCTATGGTGGCGGCAAAAATAATGGGAGCTGCAGTGATGATGGTGAGAGTGTAAGGGTGCAGCTCTTGGTAATGAGAGTAATGCAGCGGAAGAACAGTGGCAGTATTACAGTTTTGGTGGTTTTCTTTGAGAGCAGGTCAGTGGAGAGGGACTAACTTTGTGAGAGCTTTGTTGCAGCAGTTAATGATTTGGTAAATCATTCTCATAAAAATGGATTCTCCAAAGTCGATGATCAATTGAATTTTAGTGATATACAATATTCAATCAGGTTATTATTCATGCATGCCTGCTTAGTGTGCAACTTTTGTGGTTCCTTTCCTCATAATTACAAACAAACATGCCTTTACCATCTGATGGGATTATCCTTGCAACGTACTAGTGGGGTACCCAGCAGATGTTTTAGACTAACAATCTGGCTGACTTTCTGGAAGAAATTTAGCCTCCATTTTTATGTTTAGCATGGTATACCTCCGGATAAGTATAAGGTGTTGTGTACTTGCATATATACATGGTGGTTAGTTGTGATCTTTTACCTTTGTTTAAAAAATAAAAAGGATTTTCTGCATTTAACCTGTCAGGGTTAGCTGATTGTGCATAATCTATTTGGTTTCAGTTATATTTACCTATATCAAAAACTTTAATGTTTGTCCAAACTTTTGAAAAACTACCCTTGATGAGTGTTGAAGTGTTGCTCAAAATATTTCACTTAGCAAATGTTTTTGGCCCTCAGTTTTGCTTTGCCAAGTTTTATCTTACTAAGCTTTTTCACTTTCTAGACCTTAGCCAACTGTGAAGAAAAACAATGCTACTTCCTTTAAGGATGAAAAGAATCAGTTGTATGAGCATCTTGGTCCATTAAGACGCTCTTTTGTGTATAAAAATCCATCAAATTCGAATGATTCTCTTAGATTTTCAGGTAGGACAACTGATGTTAATTAAAAATTGGATCAGTTTTCATGCAATCCGTATGACTTGCATATGAATGAAAGGTTCAGATTCTCTAATCCCTTCAATAGTCAAATCAAGGAAGAATTAGAGAATTCTGTGAAATATCAACATTTTATCTTAGTTGGAAAATGATAAGTACAGGCGAGGTTTGTTGATTTCCTTACTGTAGAGAATTCTGTGAAATATTAACATTTTATCTTAGTTGGAAAACAATAAGTATAGGTGGCAGTTTGTTGATTTCCTTACCGTAGAATAACTTTTCTGCGGTAGTTGTTTTGGATAGTTTTTCTCTCATTTTCATCGATTAATTAAGTAACTTGTGCAAATTGTAGTTTCTTTAAGAAACATCTCAATTTTACATTGGCACAAGACATTGCTATTAGCTTTTTCATGGTCCTCTGAAAATGCTGTTCAAATTGTATTTTGTAGACGGAAAAGGTTGATCTGGAGAATACAGTTGTTGACGAGAGCCAGAGACAGTTGATTGATCAAGATGCTTCCTCTACATTAAGGCAAGACAAATTCAGTGGTAAGTTTATTCAGTAACCTCTATAGTTTGTTTTGGTCCATATATTCTCCTGCTAATTACTTGTGGAATCTTAAAGTCCAATGAGGTGCTCATAAACATTGGAAATTTTTTGATTGGATTTACTGCACTTGAGAAGGTTTTTTGTCTTATTCATTATTGTCATTAGCAAAGAATCTATGGCTAAATCTTTTGCATTTTTCATTTATTGGGAGGAGCATCAAGCCATTCTTAAGAGATTAAATATTCAGTTTTTTGTCCATATGTATTGTTGAAACTCAGTGGTTTTTCTTTTTTCCTACATTCCGCAGAGGGTAGTGCAACTGAATCTGATGATGACAATGAAAGAGTTGATGGTGTAGAGGACGAGACAGATGAAGATGAAAATACTTTCTTTGATACTCGAGACTTTCTGTCATCTAGTTCTCTTAAAAGTAATGGATCCGACTTCCGGTCATCATCTTTCTCTTCAGATGAAGAAAGCATTCAGATAGTTGAATCTGAAGATGACATTGATGCTTCTATCAGATTTGTTGGAACTAACTATCCTTACGTTAAGCGACGTAAGAAATTGCCTGACCCAGTTGAAAAAGAGAAGGGTGTTAGTCTTTGGGCAATGATCAAGGATAACATTGGCAAGGACCTCACAAAAATTTGTCTTCCTGTATATTTCAATGAGCCTCTCTCTTCTCTACAAAAATGTTTTGAAGAATTGGAGTATTCATATCTCATTGATCGGGCGTATGAGTGGGGGAAAAGGGTAGGTACCTGACTCAAAAATTTGGTCGTGTTCCTTGATAGTGATCTCTTGCCCTCATGCACTACTATGCACGCCCATGCATGGAGATACAAATATACAATCATACGGGAAATACTTCTATATTATGTAATTGTAACAACAGATTGCTGCATGGCTCATACTTCGGCAAGGCCTCTGACTTCGGTTCATACTTAATATGTATTGAACTTGGATTTCATTGTGGTAGATGGGCTTGTTGCAGTGTTCTTTAAAGTGTGCCTGTCATAAGCGTCCTTGACGAGTTAGATCTTTGGTGCAGTTTCATGAACTTTTGCTTTCTTGAAATTTTACAGGGTAATACTTTGATGAGGATCTTAAATGTGGCTGCCTTTGCTGTATCTGGGTATGCTTCAACTGAAGGAAGGATCTGTAAACCATTTAATCCGCTGTTAGGGGAAACGTATGAGGCTGACTATCCAGATAAAGGCCTTCGATTTTTCTCAGAGAAGGTTTGTCTTCCCAAAATTAAGTTAATAATATACAATCTATACCTTCTATTCTCGTAAAAGATTTTTATCATTCTGAATACCTTAACATTGCTGATAGCGGCTTCCTAAATATTATAAGTCAAAAAAAAGGAGCTAATTTGATGAATAATTGAGAATCTGCTGAAAAACGAAATGTTGGATTCTCAAAGGAAAAATATGATAGATGAAAACAAGAAAATAGGTGATGAGTGTTTTTAAAATTAACAAATCACTGAGATTAGAGACACTTATTCTGAATGGAGTCCCAATTGAAAAATTAAAGAAGACAACCCTGTAGATGAAAAACTGGCTTTGTTTTCAATGCATTGTGAAATAAAGACTTAGGAAGAATACAATCAACTGTGCCAGTGCAGTTTCTTCTTGTGCTCGGCTTGGCTTTGCACTGAGATCACATGTGTATAACCTGTTTATCCACATATTTCTGCATTTTCTTCATAATTTTGTCTATCATCTTTTTATACTAAATATATCACGCAACTGATCTCATTTTATTTTGGTGTCAGGTCAGTCATCATCCCATGATCGTTGCCTGTCACTGTCAGGGCACAGGATGGAAATTTTGGGGAGATAGCAATCTCAAGAGTAAATTTTGGGGTCGTTCAATTCAGCTTGACCCTGTTGGTGTCTTAACTTTGGAATTTGATGATGGAGAAGTTTTCCAATGGAGTAAGGTATATTACCATCAATCCCAATAGCATTCACTCTTGATGAAGGGTAGTTAGACATGGATGTTCTTTTTGTCAGGTTACCACATCAATCTATAATCTGATATTGGGAAAGTTGTACTGTGATCACTATGGTACAATGCGTATAGAGGGAAATCGTGAGTATTCGTGTAAGCTGAAATTCAAAGAGCAGTCTATCATTGACAGAAATCCTCATCAGGTTATTCCTCTATCTTAGACTTAAGGCCATCACTGTGCGATTTTGCATTTTACAATGTTTTCATAATTATTGTAATAATGGTTTTGGTCAACATGGATTGATACGAGTTTCATAGGTCCATTTGACTGAGCTACATTGTTTGTTCGTGCTAAATCACACATTATAGTAACAGGTAAAGAAACTTAGAGAGAAGTGTGAAGAGTCTTCATTGTTTATTTTAGATAAAATAAATAAATACTGAAAATCACAAGAATATTATTTCTGATTTGCAGTCAATTATTCTAATTGTTATTGAGCACTGTCAGTTCATACCATATGAATTTAATTTTTTTTTCCCCCAGGTACATGGCATAGTTCAAGACAGGAATGGAAAAACAGTGGCAACCCTATTTGGAAAATGGGATGAGAGCATCCATTACGTGATTGGAGAATGTTCTGGAAAGGGAAAAGGACTTGAATCTTTATCAGAAGCTCACCTGCTCTGGAAGCGGAGCAAGCCTCCCAAATATCCCACCAGATATAACTTCACTCGTTTTGCCATCACATTGAATGAAGTCACCCCTGGTCTGAAGGTGATTATTTTGACAACATCATTGCATTTTTCCTACTTGTCACGCTTCGTCTCTTACATACTTGCATGGTACCTTCATATTATGTGCATGCATCTTTTGTATGGCTCTCGTTCTCTAACTTGTGAAGTACAGTCACACTAATACTGTAATACATATGTTAGAGAGATCCTTTGCATGGTTTATAAGGTTGTGTTTTGTAGCAATTCTTGAATCCCCAAAGAATTGTAAAATCATTAAACATGTACCATGTACCCAATTCTGCTTGGATTGTGCTTTCTGGATGTGTGTTAGCATTTCACAGTTCTTTGGGATATATTGGTTTATAATAATTTTTTTTGCGCAGGAAAAGTTGCCTCCAACAGATTCAAGGCTCAGGCCTGACCAAAGGTGTTTGGAAAATGGGGAGTATGAGATGGCAAATTCAGAAAAGTTGCGGCTAGAGCAGCGACAACGGCAGGTAAATCTTGCGCAAAAGTTTCACTGCATTAATTGATGTGGTGTGCTGGCCACTTCTGTGCCTAAAAATTTTGGCACCTCTTAAGGTTGACCTACATCTATTTTCCGTTAGCTCATCAGGAAAGTGAATTAACAAGAACAAGACAAATAGAACTCTCCTTTGGTTTATTTAAGGGAAAACAGCAAATAATACACCAAGCTGACACATAGGAAATGCTTATCAGTTGCCTAATGAGAAAAACTAGAATAGGGGACCACTATAAAATTTGACAATGGTCTAGTCCCTAACATGCATGGAGACTCTTTTAACTTACAAATTTATATGTCCACTGCCTTGGATAATTTGTATCGTTGTTTCTTGCTCATTGGTTGCTCATAAGATTTTTATGGTGCTGAATACCTGTTTTGAATTTATATCAGGCTCGGAAGATGCAAGAGAATGGCTGGAAGCCAAGATGGTTTGCAAAGGATAGGGCAGGTACATATCGCTACATTGGCGGGTACTGGGAAGCGAGAGAAACAGGAGATTGGAACTTATGTCCTGATATATTTGGCCATATCCCTTCTGATCAGACGTTGGACTAAGTTTGCATATTTTCGTCTTGTTTTCTCCATTCTTTTTCATCGATTTTTTTTTTTTATTTATTTAACCTGGGATGGTCCCCTGAGGACTGCTAGTGAAAGCTGTCTAGTTGTAGTTACCTCATATCATTCATGTAAGAAAATTAGATTATACGATGCTGGCACCTAATAGAAGAGAAAAATGATTTTAAAAAATTACTATCTGTCTATCCAGTTTTTATTAATTAGCCGATAATAAAAGAAATGTTTCCATCTCTCAACTCAAAACCTGCAACTCCTGGCAATGATTTCTCGCGTCATTCTTGTGACACCAACAGATAATAAGCATTACTTTCTTTCCTCGCGCCCTCTACAACCGTCATTCTCCTACTACTTCCCGATTTTCTCAGCAGGTTTAATCGGCCGCCGAGGCCGAGAAGAGGAACAATATTCTCTTCGGTGGAGACATTATCACTTTCTATTTCTTTTAGTTTTTAATTATGATAATGCAAGTCCAAAGTTTGCATTCAAAACCTGAAGTCCCAAAGTGCTTACGGCATGTGGAGTGACTGACGCAACTGAAGTGTTTATTTTATGTTCTGACAAGCATAGAAGATGGGTCTCATGAATTACGCATTAGTTGTTTTTTTTTTTTTAATTATACGAGACTAATGTTTGGTATCATAATTTATATTATATGATATTTATAATTTATATTTATAATTACTGAGATCTTTTACATTAATTCTGATATGGCACCGTTCAGATTCATATTGAGAGAAAGACTACTTTCATTCGAGTTATGAGACTCAAAAAAAAAAAAAAATTAAACCCATATAATACAGCTACGAAAACTCAAACTACTTTTCTCACCCTTGGTGAGAAAGAGACTTTAGCCGCTTGGCTAAACACAATTGGTTTACGCATTAATTGTTTGCTTAGTCTATTTCTGCTTTTATTATTCTGCAGTGATTTTGATAGTCGGATTGATGAGAGGCGAGCTAAACAAATCCATGAACATCCCCACAATCCTCCCCCCCCCCCCAGAAACTCTGATCTAAACCGTCCAATCAATCTTGACCATTCAATTACATGAAAATGACCTCAGCTGAACCCAGCCCAACAACAGCATAAGACGACAAACAACTATCAAATATATAAATATATCAAATATTCAAATATATATATTTGGGTAAAACTATTGTGAGATTTCACCGTATCTAATATCTTCCAGTGGAGAGATATATTCCGTTCATTTGTCCTTTTTGGTCTGGATTTGACTGCTGTTCGCTTATTGCTGTGACCATTTTTTTATATCTATATCTTGTAATTGCAACAAGTGGCAAACCAGACACTTTTCGTTATGTCATGTCATCGAAGCGCATCATCATCTTCAAAATATTTTCTATTTTCCAAAGCCAGTCAAGGTCTCTTGTGGGCATAGATGAGATAGGGCGGCTACTTGATTTTGATACAGTTCATGGTCGGCGATTCGACTGTTCGCTGGGTCATTTCTTTTGAAGTTACTCACTAGATATTGCCCCCGCTGCATAATAAAATGGCCTTGCCCTTTTGCTGTTTCCAAATCCATGCCATAAAACGTTTCAAATTCACTTTTCCCTAGGTCGGTCCTACCGTGTGAAATGAAATTATTAATTGCGTTTAATAGAAAATTCATACAATTATCGAATACATTTGTTGCGTGTTGTTATACAAGGCCTTTTTTTAATATTTACCTATTAAAAATTTGTTTGTTCCACTTTTGAATAACAAACATTACTCGAACAAATTGAGAACGACAAGTGAAACAAAAGATTTTAGAAATAATGAACCAAAAAAAGAAAAAAAAAAAAAGTGATCATACTAACATGCATTCCATCTAGCAAATAATAAGCTGCTAATCAGCGTTACATATATTCATGTTGCTCTCGACTCTTGTAGTAGCCATTCTGATAAGTTTAGCCAATAAAGTAGCAGCAAATGCGTGGAGTAATAAACTCATCAAAAGAAGCCTGAATACAGTATCAACTCTTCTTAATACTCTTTATTATTTTAGCTAAAAGCTATCAAGAGAAAACTGAAACAAATGAAGAATCCGCATCTTTAAAAAGAGAAAAAAAAAAAAAGAAAAAAAAAAAGAAAGAAGCGTGAAGTAGTAGTACTGAAACTCCATCAAGTAAGAACCTGAACTAATAAGACGGAAGCGTAAAGCTGGCAGGGAATATTCAGCATCAGCATTCCGCCAAAGATTGAATTTAAAATTAAATGAGGGGCACGAGTCACTCTTGTCAAATTTTCAAGTGAGCAGTGGGTTGTCATTCTGAGTACATTGTTTTTGATCCTAAGCTTTACTTGAATTTTGTTACAAGACAAAATGTTCACACTCAGGAACTTTGTTTGATGCCTCGTTATAAAAAGAGGTTATGTTTGTGATGTTGGAATTTCTGAGTTTTCCGCCAGTGGCGGTTTAAATTTGGGCTTAAATGGGCTTTTGGATTTGGGCCTGAAATAGGATCACTTGTTTGGTTAATAAATGATTGATTTAAGAGGGACCTCAATAGTCAATCTATTTGTAATTGCCACAATCTAATATCCTTTTTTTTTTGGGGGTGGCGCCAATGTGTGGATACAAATTCTACTGTAAGATCATCGCGTAATTCTCAAAATTTATTAAATAGACCAATTTGTATTCAATAATTTACAAAAAAAAAAAAAAAAGAGCGAGAATCAATCTATAAATAGCATTGTGTAAATTTCTCATCACAGTCCATTTCAATACCTATGCCCAGAAGATCAACCATATGCACGTCATCATCAACTAAAAATCAACGGAATGCTTTCATTAATGGACGTGATTAAGAGATGATCCTTCCTTGTTTGGGACTGAAAATATCTATATATATGCACAACCAAAGCTTAACAAGATTCTTCATTTATTCGTTGCGCTGGAATAAATAAAGACCTGGACATTTTCCAGTCTCTTCAAGTATTTCGTTCCTTGAAACCTAGAAATTAATGGCACACAACTAAGCTGCTTATCTGTATCTGGTATCTACCTTGTTTGACTTTTAAAAAAAGAAAAAGAAAATTCATTTCCATGCTCCTTCTGGCTTTAATATTCTTCTTGTAAACTCCAACCCTAAAACCGGCCAAAGACTTGAAGGCCATTATCTACAATACGACATGCACCACCCCACCTGGCCTCACCAAAAAATAAAAAAAAATTGATGTGTATTTTATGAAACTTATTTGGCAATCACAAACACTTCTTGGGCCAAAAGGGGAGTGAGAGACAAATTAGAGAATATTTAATGCCGTAGAAAAACATGACAAGGCAGGCATACTGTCCCGACGCGCGTGACTCACTTGTCTTCCGTCTTCACTCTTCACCATTCAAATTCGAGAATCCAGAGAGAGAGAGAGAGAGAGAAGCTGGCTATTGTGTCTGTTGTGTTATGTAATGAAAGCCACGCCATGACCCCAAAGCAATTTTTGCCGTGTGTCTTTCAAATTTCTCACATGCTTTGCTGCTCCATTCTCACCTGACACCGCAGCCATTTTTGGGCGTGTTCCCCAACTTAACTGCTCCTCTCTAGTCTCTTCTGTACTTTTTTTTTTTTTTCCCTCCGTTTTTCTTTTTATTACAATCTTTTTATTACAGTAAATAACTTATGTGTCCAATTATTATTACTACTATTAGATAGTTTTTGCTGTTTATGTTGCCGAATATATAATACGATTAGAATACTAATTATTATAACGTGGGGGGTAAAATACAGGTGGTTCATTTGTTGAGGTTACACGTGGAGGGCTTGGATAAGTCCTTTGGAGCCGCAGAGGTGGCGGGGCGGGGTGGGGCATTGTCGCACATCCAACTGTTCCTAAGTGCACAGCATCTGTGGGCCCACAGCCATGCCATACGGACAGCTAAAAACTCCTGGTCATGTGGGTCCCACAAGCGTGCCAGCTCAGGCCGCTCGGTGCAACTGTGAAAGCGACTGTTTGTATTGGCTCTGTTCAGTATTCATTCGTGAGAACTTCTTCGAAGCAAAAACGACACCCAACAAAACAAAATTTAATTTATTTATATATATAATAAAATACAATAAGCATATCAACATTCAGCGGTTCTCTGCAATAATAATTGTTGATTTGATAAATATATAACCTTCTATGATAGGAAATGATAATTGATAAACTAGATTAATTTAAATAATTTTATTAACCGAATAATTGGTGCATCAAATAGTTCAATGACACGATTTTTTAATATAATCATATAGCTACGTAATCAAAATTCAAAGGTCTTATGGTATCTGGTCCTAATATATATATATATATTTTTTAATAATTGGAATTACAATAAGGAGATTATATCAATGGGTCAATCCACCAATTAAACTTGTTTTTCTAATTTCGCATTGAAAGGTATGGTAGCATAGATTATTGGATAACCAATGTCTCGCAATCAAAATGTTTTTTTAATCCGGTTGTGAGGAGCAAGAGATCAATAACATCTAATTGCCATGGTTTTATTATAAGTTTGACAACAAAATTATGGAAGAAGACAATGCTGGGAAATCCATTAATTAATTGTCCTTCTCCAGATGGCTTTTGATCCTAGGACATCATCTTTTGTTTATTGATTACATCAGGTTCTTGACATTACCGAAATGGCTATTTAATAAAAACTTTCATTATGAGAACTCACTTAAATTACAATTTACATCAGAAAACATCACTAATTTTATGCGACCTTATCAATTCACATAATAAGTTATCTATATTAGGAGTGTGATTGTTGAAATTAAAATAAAGACTTAATTATTATAGGTCTGTGATATAAAATGTTTTAACTAAAAATGAGATTTAAAGTTACAATCTTTCTCTTATTTGATTGAGTTTTAAATTATTATGACCTTGAATGATTGAGAAATGAAGTTAATTATATTTTAAGATCTTGTAAACAATCATTTAAATAATTTTGAGTTTTTATTTTTTATAATCCATAATAAGGTATTAAACGAAAAAATAAGTATAATGATAGGGGGATATGTGATGATTCATCTCTTGACCTTACGTTATCATTTATTTTAATTGGTGCATTTGATTAATACGTTAGCTGAAGGCAAGCACCTAAATTCATTCCTGGCCGGATGGGTCGTGAAGGAGGAGCGCACCTTACTAATAAATATAAGAGGGGTCACCAAAGGTAAGTCAATTTGATATTGAATTTATTGATCAACTTTCACCAATAAAATCCTGATCCTAAGGCTAGCGAGTAGAAATATAATTTAAAAAAGAGTTGGTGAAATGAGTAAAATCTTGGCCAAATCGTGCAACATCATTCATTGTGTATCATAATCATTCTATCACCGATGCAGTTCCTGTAGCCACAGTGGCCCTAACTCTTAACTCGTGCATAGTTGAAGAATTTAATTGGTGAGTTAAGGATTATGTGGAAATTAGTACGTTTTAAGCTTTAACTAGCGTACTCTGCATGAAATAACTTTCACGCTAAGCC
Organism: Citropsis articulata; assembly: GCA_030449925.1. NCBI lineage: Eukaryota > Viridiplantae > Streptophyta > Magnoliopsida > Sapindales > Rutaceae > Citropsis > Citropsis articulata. The sequence goes on along the minus strand of JASUUH010000227.1, from coordinate 5,623,383 downwards.
AAAAAGCCCAAGCAAAAGTAAAATCTTTATTATAATATGATTGCATTTGTGGCATTAGATACATCTTAACAAATACTATGCAGTTAAATTGACGTTAAATTATTAATGTAAATTAATTTGATGGAGTCATTGAGGTAGGTACTTGTCCTTGGCAATTGTCACGAATCATTACTTAGTAATATCAATTTCATACCCTCACTTATTCATTTATATTTGCACTGTGTACAGTCCAACGCCGTAAATTTACATACCATGCTTTGTAATTGCTATCCAAGATGGCCAATCATTTTTAGTTGGGTAGTTTTTCAGATCTTGTCTTCTAAGAATAAATCGTCGCTCCTATGGCTTGTTTATAACAACAATCATGAAGTGGCATCAATTCCAGTAACATGTTTAGCATAGCAGATCCGATCTTATAGTGAATATGTGGGGTGTCTCGAATGCCAACAGTTAATAAAACTCATTTTTAAAACCCATAAATTTATAAATACAAATGTTATAGTTACCATAACATTTGTATTTTAGCCTACGAGGTATTTAATAAACACAAATATATGTTGTTGTAATTATAAATAATATCATATAATATCTATTAATTGGCTAAGGAGTAAGACCTTTTAATTGATACATAAAATTTAGGGTTCGAATTCCATTTATACAGGAAAGGGTTTGATTTATATACTATTCTAAAATGAATACTAAATTCAAATGATAAAATTTTATCAGTTTAAAACGCAATTGATAGTTATTTATTAAACTTTTTTCATTTTCAGCTAAAATGATAAAATAAAATGACATATAAATTAAACATCTCAATTGAGTAAATATAGCATCGGTCTTTAAAGAAAAATAATAATGAACGGTAATTTTTACCTCTTAAACACGGATCTTGTCGTTTAACAAGTGAGAGACGGTGAAAGAAATTAGAGAATTACATAATTAGCATGTGCTAGTTCGAACTTCCAAATTCTGTGGATTGTGCTCTAGCGAAAGTAGGTAATTTGATAACCTAATCAAAACACAACCCCCTTAAAAAAATAATAATAATAATAATGAAAACAAAAAAAGGAACAAACAGTTGGATAATCAAAACAAATTGCAACGGAACTCATTGCATCGGCGACGAGTGACGGTGAAAACGATGGCTTCTTATCTTTGAGCCTTTCATATGCACTCCCAAGTCCCAATTTTAGGCTTTAGGTCATCCTCCTCTTCGAAAATATAAATGATAAATCTTAAAAGTGGATGGGCCACCTCAGATAACATAGGTCCATGCTATGCCCCCATGATTCATTTCCAATGCTGGAATGATTAAAGATTGTTTTTATTTATTTACCTCTTTTTTTGTCAGCTTATCTTATGATATAATTTGTTGGATTGAAATTTAAGACTCGAAAAAAGACAATAGTAAGAACAATGATGATAATTATATAACAAACCCTACTCGACGCTGATTGAAAAGGCATTTTACCCATTTTTGCAAGTATTTCACGATCGAGATCCAATTGGGTTTTAAATAATCACGACACCAAACTCCAATTATACAATGTAATCTACCCACAATTCATTAATTAGATTGTTTGAATACAGAATCAAGATCCTCTTCCCGTTGTTATCAAAGACAACCTCCACAAATCACATAATAATAATAACAATAATAACCCATTAAGCTAGGATACGAATGTTGTGTGTAATGTGCTTAGGCTTAATAATTAGTATGAAATAAAAAAAAAATTAATGGAATAATTTGAAGACTAGTTTAGTTCACCGTCGTAGCCTCTCTTATTAATTTGGTCCTTGATATAATTCATATCATTTAACATTATAATCTAATGATTAAGGTCGTGAGATGTGGTACAAATGCCTTTGAAAAAAAAAAAAATAAACTGCTGCTGATTTATTAAAACTTAGAAAAAAGAATCGTCAAACATTGCACATTGGACTAGTCACCGCAACAAGCAGCAGTCTATAGAATAGAACCAGCGGACCACCACCGCAAGCCAACCATACACACATTTAAAAAATAGAGTGGCACTTTTGTATTTAGAATGAATGTACAGGGGTAGAAAAATATAATGGCAAAATTACGTAGCAATACCCTCGGAGCTCTTAGTGATTCCGTCACGTCACCAATGAAACCAATAGCGAGAGAAACGGAGAGAATATACTGGGGAGCACAGTTTGACGCCAACAAAAAGAATTACGATGACAACAAGAGGGCATATTAGTCATTAAAAAATTAAAAATAAAGCTGACCTGGCATGTTGGGGGTATATTACCATGCCTTACTTGCATCGGAGCAACGTTCCCTAGGCAAAAGCCGGCTCTTTTACTCACTCTCTCTCCCTTTCGTTCTTTTCTCGCTTATCTTTATTTAGTTCAATTTTATTAAAAAATAATAATTTCGGTTTTGTTTTGTTTTATTTTATTTTATGTCTTTTTAGCTTCGTTTCTCTCTCTTCTGTTGCTGGGCTTGTGTGTTTGTAGGATTCCCACCTATTCTCCCCAAAAACAAAAGCACTAAAGAGAGAAAGAAAGAGAGAGAGAGAGAGAGGAGAAATTTCTAGAGAGAGAAAATAGAGCAAGCTGAAGCTAAATCGCTGGGAAAATGCTCGCTCTCTCCGGCGGCTAAGCAAAAATGCTGTGAAGAGTTTTAAACGAAATCTAATAGAGTGAGTGTGAGTTATATGAGAACGGAGAAATGTACGAGGCCGTATTGGTTGAGCAGCCGAACGACGCCGTTTGCGGTAACATTAAGAAGAAAAAGGCTGAAGAGGATAACAATATTAACAATACTAATAACACCAAGGGTCATACTGTCACTGACCTGAAACCTGCTGTGCCGTCGCTGCCCGTAGGCGGCCGCAGCCGATCCCAATCTGCCGCGCGAAGAGTGACGCCGACGACTATAGCTACACCGACCTTGGAAATCAGCGGACGGGCTACGAGCTCGACGAACGGCACCGGAACAGTAGGAACAGTAACGGGAGTCGTCACAGAGAAGGCGCTACCGAACGGGGATCTGTACATAGGGAGTTTCGTTGGTAACGCGCCGCACGGATCAGGCAAGTATTTGTGGACGGATGGGTGTATGTACGAAGGCGAGTGGCGGAGAGGCAAGGCGTCGGGTAAAGGAAAGTTCTCGTGGCCGTCGGGAGCGACTTATGAGGGCGAGTTTAAGTCGGGTCGGATGGAAGGATTCGGGACCTTCACCGGATCCGATGGGGATACTTACCGTGGCGCGTGGAGCTCCGACAGGAAGCACGGGTACGGCGAGAAGCGTTACGCTAACGGCGACGTTTACGAAGGATGTTGGAAGAAGAATCTACAAGATGGACAAGGGCGTTACGTTTGGAAAAACGGGAATGAATATGTTGGTGAGTGGAAAAACGGCGTCATTTCTGGGAGAGGAACGTTGATCTGGGCAAACGGAAATAAATACGAGGGACAGTGGGAAAACGGGACTCCTAAGGGAAGCGGAGTGTTCACGTGGCCTGATGGGAGTTGCTACATTGGAACTTGGAACATCAGTAGCAAAGATGTCAAGTTACAGCAGCTGAATGGAACGTACTACCACGGTAGTAATGGGAAAGAGCAGAATCTAGTGGTGACGTCGAGGAAAAGGTCATCTGTGGATGGTGCTAGGGCGAGCTTGAACGAGAAGAACATTATATTTCCTAGGATTTGTATTTGGGAATCTGATGGCGAAGCTGGAGATATCACTTGTGATATTATTGATAATGTCGAGGCTTCCATGATTTATGAGGGATTTGGGTTTGATATTGATCGAGATGGGATTAGACAATTTAGAAGGAGTCCTTGTTGTTTTAATGGGGAAGTGAAGAAACCAGGCCAGACAATTTCTAAAGGCCATAAGAATTATGAATTAATGCTTAATTTACAGCTGGGTATTAGGTAATGTTCACGATTTTTTTTTGGTTATTTCTGATCGATTTGTGTTTTCTCTTAGCATTCTGGTTTCTGATGTCGAAGAGATGTCTTCTTGTATTAGGTATTCCGTTGGCAAGCATGCTTCAATATTGAGGGACTTAAAGCCTAGTGATTTTGATCCCAAGGAGAAATACTGGACGAGGTTTGCGCCTGAGGGATCCAAGATTACTCCGCCCCATCAGTCAGTTGAGTTCCGTTGGAAGGACTATTGTCCTATGGTGTTTAGGTATTTCTTTTTTCAATGCTTGACTAAGATTTTAAGTATTTACGTTTTAACGTTAGTTTTATTGCCTGTGTATGTGTATTCTTAAAATATTTTAGCTGAAAATAATAGGATTAGAATTTCTTATCTGTGGCATTTTTGTTACATTTGTTATTCTATTTTTGGTGACTGGAATTTTGGGGTACCTGTTTGTAGACATTTGAGGGAGCTATTCCAAGTCGATCCTGCTAATTACATGTTAGCTATTTGTGGAGATGATGCACTTAGGGAACTTTCTTCTCCTGGGAAGAGTGGAAGCTTCTTTTATGTTACTCAGGATGACAGATTTATGATAAAGACAGTGAAGAAATCAGAAGTCAAGGTTAGCTGCTTCTGTCTTTGACTACTTCCGTGTTTGACTACTTCCATCTTAAATTTGGTGAAATCTTATTTCATTGGCATAATTAGGAATAGGTTGATTAGGTCTTTCTTAATAAAACATTTGCAAGGAAAGCCAATTGGATGAGGTTTAAAGTGTTTTTATGATTTCAGGTGCTTCTTAGGATGCTTCCAAGTTATTACCAACATGTTTGTCGGTATGAGAATTCTCTTGTGACAAAATTCTATGGCGTGCATTGTGTTAAGCCAATTGGTGGTCAGAAGGTATAAATTGCATAATAAAGCTGAGTTGTTTAGGTATGTTCTGATTCATTGGTCTATGCATCTGATAACATTTGTGTTCGGAAATCAGACCCGCTTCATTGTCATGGGCAATTTGTTCTGCTCGGATTATAGAATCCATCGACGTTTTGACCTGAAAGGATCCTCACATGGGCGCACAACAGATAAGCCTGTAGAGGAGATTGATGAAACCACTACCCTGAAGGACTTGGACCTCAATTTTGTCTTTCGCCTCCAACGAAATTGGTACCAAGAACTCATGAAGTAAGTTTGTGGACTCTTCATTTTCATTTTTCTGCTCATCGGCATTTGCATGTCCATGGGTTATTCTTTTAATATTTTAACATTTATTGTAATGTTATCTCAATAATTTTCAGGCAAATTGAACGAGATTGTGAGTTCTTGGAGGCTGAGAGAATCATGGATTACAGTCTTCTGGTTGGCCTTCACTTCCGTGACAACACTGCAGGTGACAAAATGGGGTTGTCACCATTTGTTTTGCGTACAGGTAAATACACACAGTATTTTCTCAATTGAAGGATCTTATGGCAGATTAAACTTTTGCGGCAATGTGAATGTGGAGTCTAATTTTTGTATCCCTCTCTGCAGGCAACAGGAATTCTTATCAAAATGAGAAGTATATGCGTGGCTGTCGCTTCCTTGAGGCAGAACTACAGGACAGGGACCGTGTTTTATCTGGCCAGTATGTTTTTTCTTTTTTCCATCTTTACTTCTAGCCATTAATGCTTATCTGAAAGTTTAATTATTATTATGGGGAATCAAATAATCAAGAAAGCATTCCCATGGACTTGAAATCCTTTGCTTTCAATATTAACAACTGGAAAAACATGGCTTGGTTGGACTTTTTAAATCTGCTATGATTGCATGAAAGGTGGCAATAATATATAACTTGATTTTGATAATATCCTGTCGAACAATTGAAAGTGGCTTGGGTTGTCTTGCTGATTTTGTGGGGGTGATTCAGAAGGCAATAGTTGGTTGTGGGGTGTGTGCAGGATGTGGTCCCTGACTCCTTGTGATGTTGGTTGAGAACTAATAAGGCTTAACTTGATAGTTGCTTCCCATGATTTTGCTTGTACAAAATGATTGGTCAATTACGTTGCCATGAATGTAATGGGATGCAATTCTGCCTTTTTAACAGATGACAGTCATAATTATTTATCTGACTGGAGTAATTCAAATTGAAACAGTTTTTGTTGTTACCTTTTCCTTAGTATGATTGACAACGTGCCAAGAATTAGAAATGTTCAGATACATCTGCTACTGTTCCCTATGTTGAAAAATGATAAGTAAACAAGATGTTTTAGGACCTGAGGACTGAAATAGGTTGTAAAACTGCAATCCTTGCAATATTTATATGTAATAATTTTGATATTGTGGATGAAGTAAGTTCTTTAATAGATTGAAATTTGGGTTTTTTTTTTCAGGAGACCATTGATCAGATTAGGAGCGAATATGCCTGCAAGAGCAGAGCAGAAGTCTCGAAGAAGTGACTTTGATCAATACACACAGGGTGGAGTTAGTCATTTGACCCCTTCCCGCAGTGGTGAGATCTATGAGGTGGTCTTATACTTCGGAATAATAGACATATTGCAAGACTATGACATCAGCAAGAAATTAGAGCATGCATATAAATCATTGCAAGCTGATCCTACTTCAATCTCAGCTGTTGATCCCAAACTCTACTCAAAGAGGTTCCGTGATTTCATAGGAAGAATCTTCATAGAAGACAGGTAGCCTTCAGTTCGGAGTCTGTGAATAAGGATTGCATCAGTTGAATCAAAAGAAGAGTTGGCCAAGATGATCGTGACTACACCCTGGTAGAGGAAATTTCTGGGAATTTTGCAGTTCCTGGTTTCAAATACTTTGTTGGCCAGATTTAAGCAGCCACTGTGAGTGTGGTGTGAAAGCTCGGTGTTGGCTTTTTTTTGGGGGGTGTTCATGGCTGAATTTTGAGCATCAGCCATAAGGTTGAAGGGAGGAGGGCAGATGCGGTTGTACAGTCCAAGGGGGGAGGGAAATTTGAATTCCTTTTTTATATTTTATTTCTTTGGTGAAATTTTGTGGGGTACCTGGGAATGTGAATTGTCAAGATTTTAATGATAAGTATAGGGAACGGAGAATATGTAATCCCTAGGAGGGGGGGGAAAAAAAGAGTTCAAAATTGGGGGGAGACTTGGAATAAGAAAGTGTACAGCTTATAGAAAAAGGATGGGATAGTTTATGGAATTTCATAAAAAAATTTTGTGAGATATTTTGACAAAAAAAGAAATGTTTGAATCTCCTTGGAAGAGAAGCCCCAATCTCCAATGCGATCTCTCTCCCTCTATCTCTCGAACACACAGTGTCTTCTTTTTATCTCTTGAATGAAAACCGGGCCTTTGCTTTGCTTTTTGCAGAGGGCATTTGGGCAGATTAGAGCTGATACATGAAAAGTAGAGAAAGTTTCTTGTTCTTCCCAACCAACTTTGTTTGCCCTCTTTACCCAAATTTTTTTTTATTATTATTTCTCTTTGTAAATCAGAAAAGCAAAGTAAAAAAAATATTTATTCATTAAATTTGAGGTAATCTAATGTAACGGCCCACCGGCGAGATGGCAGCAACTGTTATTCTAGTTACAATGAGGGTAAACGTGTCATTTACTGTGAGTCTTCGAAAAATGCGCCGGGATTGTACTGGAGAGGTCAAAGTCAGTAGCCGTGTCCTGTGTGAGGAGGAGTCCCACTCAGGCACTCAGCGGGGACTGGGAGCGAACCCTTTTCTCAACAGTGGAATTTTGTTTCTCTTTTTGACCTTGGTTCTCTTTTGGGACCTTCTATTGTCTGTTCACTCGGACCCTAGGCACGCCTCTGTCACTCTGATTGGTGGGTCCACTGCCCTTTAATCCGCCTCCTAGATCTTGCATCATTTAATTATAATTAACCGTTGATTTTGGATTAAGGTCAACTGTTCGCTCCACTTGCTTTCTACTAACGAGGAAAGTGCTTGCTCCTAATGTCTTGAATTAGATTTAGAGCTAACCAAATTAAGGACTATTTGTTTATCAAACACGAGTGCGGTATAAATAAATAAATTTGAATCATGAAAATTGATGCAATTAGTTAATGAATTTCATTTGATTCAATATAATTTTTTTTGGTCGGATTAAAATTTAATTTCTGTATTCATTTACTTGATTTTTTTTTTTTTAGACTATTCATTTACTTGATTAAGACACTACTATTAAACAATTAATATATTTACACTGAAATATACTGATGTTTTCAATTCTAAAATAATTTGGAACAGTCTGTCATCAAAATTCAAATGCTACTTTTTTTTAAAAACATTTATATGGTGTTTCTCTATAAAATTTCTAGATAGATTTAAAATTTTAATAATGTAAATGCGTTATTATTTAGTAGACATATTTATTTCGCAATATTAATACATAATATTATTTGATATAAAATCATGCAATTTGTGTTACTTTTAGTGTGCAATATTTGATACAAATCGTGTTAAATAAGTATTAAACGGGATATTAGATTGTATTATATTAGATGACACAATTATCGGAATATTAAATGAGTGTATTGTGTCACCCTTTATTTTTCAAGTTGGGTTTAAATTTTAATATTTTGACCTAATTATTAAATAAATCGTGTTTGAGTCCACCTATATTTAACATGCATAAAATTTGACACAACCAATGTCCTGTTTTGTCAACTCTACTCTGAATCTTAATTTTAAATGCATACATAATTTACCATTGGAATCACAATTCTTACCATTTAACAATTAAAAAAAAAACACATAACTCGTCACATTTCATAAACAAGAAATCATGCATGTTATTATAGTTTGGGATATTGTCATTTTTCCATCAAGGTTTTTATGACACGATAAGTCAGTACCATAATTTGGTGAAAATTACATTTTATCACTAAATATTTTTGCTCTTAGTGCTTTATCACAATTCCGTTAAAAATAAGTTAATATTTTATGGAATACAAGTTAAAAGTCGATTTTGTCTTGGAGCACAGAAGATGATTTTGTCTTTTAAAAAGAAAGAAATTATAAAAAAAGAGAAATTTATCATTTGTCCACCAAAAGTTTTCCCGTCGTATTAATTTCAGTATTAAGATTTCCTAAAACTATACTTTATCACCTAATATTTAAGTTGTTATCACTTTACCACCAAAATGTTGAAAATAATTAAATATTTAACATGGAGTATAAAAGGAAAATTTGTCATTTCAAAAGAAAGAAATTACATAAAAAAAAAAATTACTTTAGAAAAGTTACCGTTATATTAAAAAAAAAGGATACTTTTTTAATTATTATATAAACATGTTGTTGTGCATTCAAATACCAAATTCCAAGTAATACAAGTCAAATACTTTAGTTTTGATAATATCATTCAATAGCAGCAAACCTATGCTAATTCAAACACTACAATGGCAACCAAATATTCCAAATTTAATGGTTTCTCATTCAACAATTGTGTTAATGTTTTTGCTTCATTTTGATATTCCTTGAATGCCCTTATAATATCCACAAATTTTTTTATTGTGTTAATGTTTGATGGTAAATTGATGGCAGTTTAAATATTAAGTGGTAAAATATAGTTTTTTTAAAAAAATTTAGTGCTGAATTGATATGTCAGAATATTTTTAGTAGACAAATGATAATATCTCTTTTATAATTGAAAGGTGCGTTTTGACTAACATGAAATTCCTTAATTATCCTTATAACATCTGCAAATCTTTAACTACATCAACAAAATGACGGTAAAACACTAATAACTTAAATGCTTGGTGCTCAAATATAATTTTTACCAAATTATAATGCTGACTTGATGAATGTAAAAAATGATAATATCCCTTATAGTTTTAATTTATTGTTTTTTTTTTTTTTGAATTACATGAGACTAATGCTCAGATTACAACTCATATTATATGAGATATTTACAACTACTGAGACCCGTTTACATCAATTCTGATATAGCACTGCTCAGATTTTAAACCCTCTCAAATATTCGAGTGACGTCAAACTCCTATATTGAGTTATTATAATATATTTTGGTCAAATTTCTTCCTCTTATTTATCCCATACAATCTCTATAGTATTGGTTTATGACTTATCCTATATTCCATAGGTTAATGAAATGTCACTAATGATATATGCACACACACGCATAGCGTCTTCTCCACTATAGGCTAATGTTAAGGAATAAACAGTCTTCTTTAAATGGTCCGGCGGCCTTCGTAATATTGTCCACATATATTAATAACTAATATTTCTTCTTAGGTACTTAAATCCCTATCCCGTCATCACAGGCTCAAGTAACAAAACCCTAATCACAAAGACTGTGTTTGTTACGTGGTATTGCAATGTATAAACTGTGGGCTCAGCATTAATTTAAAGCAATAATATGTTTCGAAGCAATTAAAGTGGATTGGCATTAGGCATTAGGGGGCGCGCTTATGCAGAAACTCCCGCATTAACTTGTCTTTATTTCTTTTTTTTTTTTACTTTTATTTAATAATAATAAAAATGAATAAATATATAATTTTTAATTTATAATATAATATAATTTTTAATTTTTAAATCATAATTTTTTAATAAATTTAAAATTTAATATGATTAATAATAAATACTTAAGTAGTATATAAAATATGATATAATATTACACTATTTAATTATTGTAATATAATTAATATATAAAAATTAATTATTTTAAAATAATTTAATATAACAAATAATAAATATTTAAATATGAATTAATTTCAATAATATTAATCTAAAATTAATAATAACATAAGTAATAATATAAAATATTAACACAATTTATTTTGCTATTAAATATGTTATAACAGCTTTATAAATATATAATATAAATTAATCACCAAAAATTAATACAGTACAGTGCAACACCAAACATAGTATAATTAAAAATTAATACAATACAATATAATACCAAATATTGTATAATATTATTATAATACAGTGTTAATGTAATATAGCATAATACAATATACCAGTATTAAAATAATATAATTCAACGTAATATAATACATTGTACCAAACGCACCAAAAAAACTTTTGCCCTACTGTATGCATTCACTGCTAGTTGCAAAAGAAATTAAAGGAAAAGCTTTCTCGTCAACCAAACAAGAGATTTAACAAAATCAGAAATGCACGTTTCTCAAAACTAACAAGGACTTGGACAATTATAGCATTAAGGGTGCCTTTGAAATTGAAGTTGGGTAGTTGAAGCTTCCAAGCTACATTAATAAAGTATTTAGTAAATATTAACTATTGTAGCTTAAAAATTATATTAATGTAATTTTTTACTTATATTATGAAAAATATTTTATATCTTTAATAATTATGTTAAAATTATTATTTAAAATTTATATTTATTATATATTATTATTTTTTATTTTATAATTATAAATTTTTTTTCCACAATTACTGTAATTTAAAAACTCTAATACCTCAATTTCAATTTCAAATGCACCTTAAATACTTCTGCAATTAATACCAGTGAAGAGGTCAAGAGGGTATGTTGCTACTTTGCTAGCTAAGCCTAGGTGGGCATTGACACGCCTCAAAAGCGTAAAAAAAGGCAAACCCTATCGGGTCATTTACCCACATCACATGAGAGATCGTACGGAGCAAAGAGAGTTTGCATTTAAATCAATTTTTTTTTTTTTTTCATTCACGATAAGCTCCAGTCTGTTATTGTGGACCGTTGAAAGTTAGATGCTAAGCTATATATCTGTTCTGTAGCAAATATTTATTATATTAACTAAACGATACCAACTGTCACATTTCTGTTTACGTTATTTCGGACAGAATCGGCCGCCTGCGACAGACAGACATGTTTGTGTTTGAATGAATGAATGATCTCTTCAATCGAGTTCTTGTTTTGTTTATTAATTGACCTGTTTACATATCCAGTTGTAATGATGATGCTTTGAGCTTTGTTCAACTTATTAAAATGAAATATAAATGAATAAATAAATATTAATTAATTAAAGAATATTAAATCTATGAGAGTCAGATGGGGATCCCCATATGCAGAGGCCGCAGATGTGCATGTAATCCACTTTGATTGATCGTATCATGCATGTAGCATTACTTAGTTTAATTAATATCTTTTTATTTATAGGAATTTAATTACTATCTTGATTTGCTTATGTATTGAGAATTTAATTAATTATATTTGAGTTGCACATGGGGTGAGATACGACAATTGTTCGGATCTGAATATTTTGAATGAGAATATAGTGTATTACATAAAATGATCTTAATGAAAACTTTATCAATTTTCAAATCTTAAATTGTAAATTCTAGCAAGCCTAGTATCAACCTATCAGCAACCATTTTAATAATATAGATGCGAATGTAAGATAAAGTAGATCAATTAAAACTTTGAAGATACGACATTAACTCGCTCTAAAAATGCTTGAATTCTTGAATTGGCACAATGCAAAGAAACTATGCGTGAACTCGAACATATTAAGCTTTTATTTACAATTAATTGGTGTGTAATTAATTGAAAACAATTTAGACATGTACAATAGCTATATTTGCGAGCAATCACTATTGATATTTGATAAGGAATGAGTTCAAGTAAGTGTCCCAAATACATGAATATAATTTGTTTCATGTAAATTTAGAGGCTTATGCCTTATTTAGTATTGAGATATTAGAACTTTTAAATCATAGTTATTGTTGGAAAAAAATTATAATTGTAAGATTAACATTATAGTGTAAATAAATATAATTTTTAATAATTTTGACTAAAATAATAAAAAATATTATAGATTTTTTTTATTGTACATATATGTGATCAAATTATGTTATTTTTTTAAGTCACTACAATTTGTATTTATAAAAAATTAAGTGCCAAATCTTAAAAATACAATCGTCCAATCTTAATACTAAATAGAACTTAATAGATTTCAAGCCAATTCACGTAATATCCTCTCCAACTTATATATAATCTTGTAATTGATCAATTTGCTTAGTTTAATAATTTGTACAAAAAGTTTATATTCGTGTAATACGTGGCCTTCCGATCCAATATAATAAATATAGACAAAGAAGAGAGATCCATTATTATTTAATGTGAGTGTACCAGTACTACAAATCCCCGTTAATTCCCTGCCCTAAAAATCTCATCCAACCAACCTTTAAATGGACAACAAACATGTTCGTTTTCATTTACTCTGCTAACATAAAAAGCGACAAATCCATTATTGTCGGCTCATATCTGCTGTACCATCCGGAGCCATGCGGACACAACACCGTGACACGGAGTGTTTTAATCTACAGCAAGTGATCAATTAATCTTAAGCCTACCAGGCTACCACTGCCCTTTTTATTTTAACAGGGTCTTTTTTTTCTTTTTTTTTTTCTGGTGGCATCCTAGAAAAGTTGTCTCTTTGACATTTCGACAAATTATTGTCGGCTAATTGAGGAGTTTGTCTCCAACGAAAACTTACGCTAACCAACTAAAAAATTAGTAGCCTTTAATCTCTGGCCTCTGAATTCATCTAGATTAATTAATTCGTAGGCTTTTTTTTTTATTTTTTTTAATTCAATAATGAAAAGATAGTTCGAAAAGACGTAGCTCATGTGCGTACATTGTCACTTCTCTTAATTTCAAGAGCAAAAAGAAGGTTTGAATTTAACGTACGAAACAGATAACTCCTAAAGATTGGTCCGAAATTTATGTTAATTTTTAAACTAAAATTTTTATTAGCTATCGATATGCACATTTTCAACTTTCATGCCTTCGAGAGAACAGATCGTGCGAAGCATCTTTAACTTTTAGGCGAGGTATTAATTGAATTTATTTAAGGCGTCACCCTTCATTAATTTTCAAAGTATCGGCTACCTAATTTCAATGCTTTTGCTATTCACATGAAAATCACCTCTCAAAACGCCTCCATTTTCTGCGTTCGTGTTTCTGTGTAATGCATGTTTTCTTCTCTTTCACACTCATTAGTTCCTCCCAAAAAACAAAAGTCTTCATGCCTTGTGAATCTTACACTTGTTTTGGAAATAGCCTAGCTGAAATTTCAGAGGCCAGAGATTAAAGGCTACTAATTTTAGTTAATTAGCGTTAAGTTTATATCTAGGCTGTAAACTAAGCGTAAGTTTATTTATTTAAATATATCTTTTAAAGTATAACGCTTTTTTTAAATATGAAAATTATTAAGATTGGATATTTGTAGGTTTTAAAATACAAATTTGAGGTTAATCACAGTCATTAATTAGTTATATTTATTAATTTATTATAACTAGACGATAATAACAAGTTTCAAAATCTTATTTTAAAAATATGTGGACATCCATGTTAGAGAACCTTTTTTTTTTTTTTTCAAAGTATAGTTACAAAGTACATTATGATTTGGTTTTCATTCGTGAATTGCATAATATGAAATGCATTTTGTGAGATCCACACGGTGCCGGTCATTAATAAAATTGTTTTCTAACTAATTATTGCACCCATTTTTTTTATTTTTATGACTATATATTCTTTGAGACATTAAGGATTGACATTCTTGGTTGAATTTTTCTATGTTAGGGATCATAGAAGAGGTTGCAAAAGAGCCGAGTGTCCTTTATTTCCACACAAAAAAAAAAAAAAAACTCTTTTTGTATCTAAATCAATTCTATTTGCAAATTTCCCAATCAATTGTAAATTTGCATATCATGGCCGGGACCTAAAAGGGTCATTGATAATAATGAAAATGGTTAAATGTTGATGGGGACTATACACATGCAAGTAGTTAATTGTCTGTTTTAATAATATCAGTTATGAATAAAAACAACTCATTGAAACCCACCCAAACCAAACTCTCATCAAAGAATTATCAGTGGTTTGGGCTCCATTCAATTAAGATGGTGTGTTGTAATCTGGTGGGCAAATAAGCTTAGCTAGCTAGCAAAATCGAACCACTAGGCAGATATTTCATTGTTATTGCTCCTAAAATCAAAACAATGTTTATGTAATGTTACTGTCTACATAGAGGCGGATCCACCTCCTAGTCTGCGAGTGTTAAAGTTCTTATTACAGAAAATAATTTTGAAAAATGAAGAGAAAATTATTTGAATTATTAATTAATCACCGTTAAATTTGTTAAATATTCCCATTAAAAATAGAACGTAAACTCATAAAATTTAAACTCTAACTTTGAGAATCATAAAAATCCACACTTTATATATTACGAAGATAAAAATCCACATCCGTGATTGTATTATTATTTAATTTATTTTCCTTAAATCTATTAAAAATAACCTCTACGTACTCATTAACCTATAAAATTTTAATTTTCACATTTTATCGTTATGTAATTTAGACCTTGGCAAATTATTTTTATCTATAAATTAATGACGAAAATTAATTTGGTCTATTTGACAGCGTCTTTCAAATATTAATTATTTTCCTTTTTTTTTTCCCTAAAAGATCAAGAAATAATGAGTTGAGTTATTATTGCAAAACTCCGTGGGAGAAGTTACAAAATGAGTTGCTCAACATGTCGCATGGGGTGTTGTTGAAAGCACGTCTTGAAACGGGTAACCAATCTCTCATTTCTTTTTTTTTTTTTTTTTGAGAAGAATCTCTCATTTCTATTATGCCTAAAGTCTGAGGAAGAAAGAAAATTGGTGGCAAGTACAAGCAATTAAGCAGCTAACCCTCAATGGTCTCAATTTCTTAAATTGGGGTTGCGGCCAGATTGTCGGGAAAGGGCCTTAATCGTACCCAACATTAGGCTCGTTTGGAGGGGGACAATCTCTTCCCTCTCAATTAATAAATATCAAATCAATAACTATTTTACTTCATCTACCAAACTCAAATGAAGATTCTGCCACAAAATAAATGACAATAAAGGAAAGAAAAATAGAAAGTAGATTGAAATTGAAACCCTAATTATGCTGTCCCTATTGTTTCAAAAAGACAGCTATCAATGTATATTCTACTGGATATAATTAAATCATAAACGTAAACGATTCTATAATTAGGCACGGTGGTTTTGAATTTCGTGTTGCACTTGCACAAGGCTTCTACGTGTAGTCACGACTTGATCATTTAAAATTTTTAGATGGTGCAATGAATTTTAGTTGAGACATGATATTAAATTTTTTTTAAAAAAACATGACTGGCACAAAGGAATGCAAGTGAATGCACGTTTTCTCTAAATCAAATGAAGACATAATAAATTTTTTTGAACTTTTATCGTAATCCGCATGCCTTTTTTTTTTTTCCTCCCGTTTCCATATATCTGACTTTCATTACCATAATTAATTTTGATTACAAGTATTCATATGTAGATGTCAAATTGACGACCCTTAAGAGTAAATTATTATTTTATTATAATTCATCGCATATTATTAACAGTAAAACTCAATTTCGCATGTTGTGAAACATCTTACTAAGACTGTATGGATAAATTCCTCCGTATTAAGATTATATTCTCAAAACATCTGCTTACTTAAATTTTTGTAATTTTTACATGTGAACTGTCTGTTTTGTCCATAATCGACCATATCAACATCGCATAATAAATGAAGGTGAATGATGTGTTGACGTCCACGTGAGATGGCAACTCGCGATGGGCAAATTTTACACCTGAAGATCAAAAGAAGTGTGCTGTGCGTACCCATCTTGGCTTACTGGCTGTACCGGCTAAGAGCTAAGCTAAGCTGTCCAACTTTGAAAGCAAAATTGCAGCCATTGGTCCATCACTGGTCTATTTCGTTCCCAGCATGAGGTTCCACTCAAAGGGAACACTCCCCCCACCATTTATTTATATTCACATTAAATTAGTTATTAAAACTGATAACTTTATATTTTCCCCAGTTAATTTCACTCTGCCATCCAAGAAAGATGCTTAAACTTGGCAAACTCAAGTGCATTGGAAAAGTTGCAACCTTTTAAAACACGCATTTCCAATACTACTTAATTTATGGCTTTTGTTGATTTTTTTTTTCTTCCTTTATTTTATGAATCATAATTAAGTTTAAAATTTCGCTCCCTTTTTTTTTTTTTTTTTTTTTTCGTTTTAATGGCTCAAAGTTTCGTACATTATGAGCCATATGCTTCTCCACTATTGTGAAATGATATGAAAAATACCAATTGCGGCAAATGGAATGGCAACAAGTGAACGACAGTGGAATCAACTGTGGACAAATAGCAGCAAACATTTGCTGAGTGGGGGAGTGAAAGAGATTGTGGGTTTATTTATTTATTTATTATTATCATTATTATTTGTTTATGTGGTTTTTAGATGTCAGGCTTGGACAATAGGAAGTGGACGCTGTCGTTTTACTTCGATTTTGTTTTGCATGAATGATGGGGAATAAAGAAGCCCATTTACATTCATTATTGCAAAGGCCTACTAAATTGAAAGCCGCAACGTGAGCCTCGGGACCAACTCAGGTACTTTTTACTCCTTCAAAGAAAAACATAATCGAGAAACAACATGTCCAATAATTGATTTATCTATAACATTGTTTGCACACTGATTTCTTTTTAAATTATTAGAAACAAACGAGATTCATCTATGTGTCTCTAGAGACCAAAGAAAACCAAAACAATAGTAATAAATATCTGGAAGCAACATGTCTAAATTGATTCATACAACTTTTTTGCACAATGATTTTTTTTTAAATATTACTAATAAACGAGGATCAACTATTTTTAAAAAAATCTTGCCATCTAACCAACACAATCATTAAATATTTTTTGCTTACTAATAAGACGTAAAATTACAGACACAATGGATCCAACCATTAAATCCAAGACATATACAGCCCAAACCTGATCTAATTATTGGATCCAAATGCCAGACCATACAACCCAGATGACCCCAAGATTGACATATTTTGATGTTATGTTTCAGTGGGCTGCAACATTGTGCGAAGCCCACTTACAGTCGCCACCAACTACAATGCCCAATTTCAAAAATGCCACGATGGATCATGGATACACAGTCCGCCAACTCAACATTCATAACTTTCAATTATCCATTAAGGGGGAAAAGGGGGGGGGGGGCGCCAAAATAATTTGTTTTATGTAAGAAAAGACTTAGAGCAGCCACCACAATGTATCTAAATCGATGGGATCTTATTAATTTTGATGAAACCAATAATTGAGAGAGGGGTCTCATTGATTTTTATGATAGAATTTGACAACTCCTTATGCTCTGATAAAATGGAAATGGTGGTTGCTTTGCAATTGGAAGTATAGTGGGGACGAAGAATCAATCTGCACAAAATATGTGGAATAGACATTGGGTTGAACATGTGAAAGAATAAATTCTTGTCCAGCCAACTGCAACCAATTGCTATAGCTCTCATGTTATCAGCTCAAATATATATTAAACTAACTTTCATTTGTGGCTAGGTTTCTGTTCTGTTGGTACCAAATTCTGAATTTGGTCCACTTCTAATTTCGGTTTCTTGGCTGAATTTGATGTTCTTGTTCAACTACTCTTCATGCATTGTTGCTCTAATTGATTGTAACGTCGGTTTTACTAAAAGAAAGAAAAGATTATAAGATTAAAATCTGAACGAGATCGTCAAAGCAAATAAAAAAGGGGAAAAAAAAATGATGAAGCGAAAGAGGAAGATAAAAATGAAGGCGTTCCGGGCAAAAACAAAAACACAAATAAAAATTCCAAAAAATATATGTATGTATAATGTGAATGCCAACAATGAGCAAAGCAATGCTTGCTAATATAAAAATATTGCAGCCTCCAAAAATTTAAAAAATATTGTTACCTTATATGATAATGTTAGGTATACAACTGTTGTCCTGCAACCGTCCAATAAAAATCGAATGACTATAAAAATATAAAGTAATAGAATATTATTTTTTTATAACTGTTAAATTGTTATCAAATAGTTGCAGAACAACTATATACCTTATACTGTCATGTGAGGTAACACATGTATGGCTGGGCTTCGCATGAAGAGGAGTTTTATCATTTATGGATCATCTATCGGGCCAGAGATCATGGCCCGTATTAAAGTGTCCAGACCAAGAACAAGAAATCACCCGATTGGGCTTCTTACTCTTTCAAAGTAGTGCCATTCGAAATACCAAAAAATAGTAATAATGTATATATCATGTCATGTCTACGCCACTTTTTTAGATGGCTGAAATCACATGCACGCTTACACTGTGGGCACATGAGAAAGAGGAAATGTATAGTCAATTTCTAGTCCGAAATTCAATCTTAAAACGTTTTGCTCTTATTATTATTATTTTTTTAAAGGATTCAAAACTCAAACTTTAAAAAGTCAAAAAGGACATATTAAGATCTTATCTTCTTCACTTAAAGGCTGTAAATGAGAAGATTCCAATCAAGCTTTTAACAAAATATCCAATTCAAAATTTGCCATTTCAAGCATGAATTTCAGCATTCGCTTGCCCAATAAAGGTTTTTTAAGTTTCAATTCCAAACTCACTGTCTTTCCCTTAAATTGGAAGCCAGAAGGAGAGTAGTGATCAAAGGCTATGAAAGAGTAAAGCAAAATTGTGAAACATCAGCTATCTTGGACACTTCACTAAAATCACTTGTAGCCGTTGCATCCAACATAAACGTGTTGCCTCCAAAACAGCATTAGACCATTAGCATTAGCATGCCTATCCAAAGGGGCCCACTAATAAGTCTTATTACGCCTGGGATAATTGAAACAAAACATTTGGTTCAGTTACATAAAAATAAGCATTTTCATTTCACATCAAGTCATATTTTGGATTTTTTTTTTAACTTAAAGAAAAAGTCATATATTTGGATTTGCTGTATAAAATCTCAGCGTAGGGCAGGCGGACTAGGAGGCTTTGAGTGCAGAGTTAATAATGATATCTCTTAAGAAGGCCTAGGGAACTGGCCATATAATAATAAAAAATGAGTTTTATAATAATAAAAATGAATTTTAAGTCTAATAAACTCCATCTTAAGATTAATGGTAACAGTTTCATATTTATTAATTCAATATTTGCAAGATTTTGATGGTCGCAAGTCAATAATCCTCCATTTCATGTTCATTGTACAAGATTTTAAGTTATTTTAGTTTTAATTTTAATGGTTCTAGTTTCAAGAATAATAGTAGACGTTACATATTTATTGGTCTATGACTTGAATAACTCTCAGGATTGTAAGTTAATGATCTTATATTTCATGTATATTGCCCCAAGTTTTAATTTAATTAGGTTCAAGTTTAATAGTCCCGATTTCAAGACTAATGGTAGTTGTTTCATATTTATTGGTCCATAATTTGCACTATTACGAGGGTTGTAAGTTAATAATTTAGTATTTCATATTTATTACCCTAAGTTTCACGTTACAATGGTTTCAAGTTTAATGGTCATGATTTAAAGATAATGGTAGATGTTTTGTATTTATTGGTATATAATTTACATCATTGTCAGGATGCAAGTTAATGTTTATTACCATGAGTTTCAGGTTTAATGATCCTGATTTCAAGATTAATGACAAGTATTTCATATTTATTGGTCCATAATTTGAATCATTGTCAGGGTTGCAAGTTAATGATCCTATATTTCATATTTATTGTCTTGAGTTTTAAGTTTCTATGGTTTCCAGTTTAATGATTTTTGATTTCAAGATTAATGGGTAGATGTTTCATCTTTATTGGTCCATAATTTGTATCATTGTCGGGGTTGCAAGTTAATGATCCTATGTTTCATGTTTATTGCTATGAGTTTCAAGTTATTTTGGTTTCAAATTTAATGATCCTAATTTTTAAGACGAATCTTATTTTCATCACTAAAACATGCTCTAAAACAATTTAATGACGAAATATATTCATTGCTAAAATTATTTTTATCAACGAAACAAATTTAGTCTCCAAAACATGATCTTTTGACATATCAAAAAGTTTTAGCTACGAAATTTAGTTTTGTTACCATAATCAAATTTTGATCACTAATGTTTAGAGGCCACATTTTTTTGTCGCATAATTTTTTGCTGATGAATAAAATTTTTAGTCACAATATGTCCTCCTTAGCGGCGAATCTTTTGTTGTTAAAAATAATATTAAATATTATTTTTTCTATTATGAATTTAATGACAAAAGTTTTTTCATCGCTAAAAAGTACTTACAACGACGAAAATATTTTCGTTGCTAAAAGTTTCGTCGGTAAAGATCAATATTCTTGTAGTATATTTTTAGTTTAATATCTCCTTCCTATCTAAACCAGAACTTGAAATTCTTCTATTAAAATGAGTTTCGCCCAAAGGGGTTGTGTGTTTCTTGCCTTTCTTTTTTGCCTTTAATAATCAATAGATAACAAAAAAGAAAATCATGATAAATGGTCACTTTAATGCTCACCTTAAAGTAAGGTAAGCATTCACTATTATTTTCATTTTTTGTTACCTATTGATTATTAAGGATAAAAAAAGGTAAGAAAATCATAACTCCCTTGCACGAAACCCATTTTCACATAAGAATTTTAGGTTTTGGTTTAGATAAGAAGGAGATATGAAACTAAAAACACTACAAGAATATTGGCTTTTAGCGATGAAAATATTTTCGTTAAAACTAAAATACCTTAAGGTGAGCATTCATCATTCTTTTCTTTTTTTCTTTTTTTGCTTATAATGCTCACATTAGCTTAGTAAGCAATAACTAACAAACCATTCGTAGTTTTTTTTTTCCTTTTTTCATTTCCCAAAAAAAAAAATGAAGGTTCCTCTTCTTTGAGATCAACTGCAAATAAGAAATATTATACAAGATATATTTAAAATTAAATCCAACATAACAATATAGAAGTATCACGGGATCCATGCAAGGGCTAACAAAGAAAAGGTAAGAAACACACAACCCCTTGTGTAAAACCCATTTTCACTGAAAAATTTCAGGTTTTAGTTTAGAAAGGAAGGAGATATAAAACTAAAATTAAATGTGAAACGTACCTGGCTTGGGATGCAATCCTGAAAAAAAAATCCAAAAATTTTGGGGGAACTTTTGAAAACTTGTTAAATGAAGGAGAGAATGAGGCTGTGTTGTGAAAAAAAATGAGAGAATGGTAGACTAAGATACTAAATGTAGTGAAAATGGGTTTCGCTTAAAGGGTTGTGTGTTTCTTGCCTTCTTTTTTGGCCTTTAATAATCAATAAATAACAAAAAAAATGACAAATGCCCACTTTAATGATCACCTTACCTATCGATAATTATTTTTTTTGTTACCTATTGATAATTAGGGGCAAAAAAAAAAAGGCAAGAAACACACCTATTTTTACCGATGAATTTCAGGCTTTGGTTTAGAAAGTAAAGAGATATAAAAGTAAAAATAAATATAAAACTTACCTAACTTAAAACACAATCTAAAAAAAAAAAACCCCAAATTTATTTTTGAAAACTCGTTAAATGAAAGAGAGAAATAGGTTGTGTTATGAAAAAAAAGGAGAGAATGGTAGGTTGAGATACTACGATGTAATGAAAAATTGATTTCGCCCAAGAAGATTGTGTGTCTCTTGTCTACTTTTTTGGCCTTTGATATTCAATAGGTAACAAAAAAAAAAAGTAATGAATGTCCACTTTAATGTTTACCTTAAGGTAAGGTAAACATTCACCATTATTTTATTTTTTGTTATTAATAATTAAGGGGAAAAAAAGGTAAGAAACACACAACCCTCTTGTATGAAACCCATTTTGACACAAGAATTTTAAGTTTTGGATCAGATAAGAAGGAGATATGAAACTAAAAATAAACTATATGAATATTTGTTTTTAATGACAAAAATATTTTCGTTAAAACTAAAATACCTTAAGGTTAGCATTTATTATTATTATTATTATTATTTTTATTTTTCTCTTAATGCTCACCTTAACTTAGTAATCAATAAGTCACAAAAAAGAAAATAACTATGAATGCGCACCTTAACTTCAGCTGCTTGAGGACCGTAATATAAAGGAGGGAGGAAAAACAGCCCATATAATAAATTGATTAGGTGAAATTTGACCTTAGTTAGCGGATATCCAATCACGAACCATAACATTTGTTATCCTCTCCTGACATCAAGTTTTTTAAGGTGTTGACAATACTTGGTAACTTATAATTCCCAACTATTTCAACCTCGACTTTGCTTTCATCCCATCTGGTAATCCCATAGCCTTTATTGCCTGCAAGAGTAGATATCAGTTCAAGAATTCTTGGGTTGGTATAGTTCTTTACTTATCCTGCACATAACATTTTTCCCTCTATAATCCATCTATAGTGAACTGTACAAGATTCTTGAGCTAAATTTGATCCATTCTACAATTAAAAATAAATCGTAAAAATTAGGTTCAAGAGCCCCTCTTATTTAACTAATTTTTGTACTAATAATTAGATTTAAGGAAAAAAACATATTTTTCTCTAAATGAAAGCAAATAATGGGAAAATTTTATTACTGAAAAGTATTTCTTCATATATATATTGTCTGTCTTCTTCTCTTATCTACTTCAATCAAAATTATCTAAATTACTCAAAAGTATTTATCTCATTTAGGTAAATATACTGGTCTTGGTTAGTTTATAATGAGAAAATTTTGAATAAAGCACAAGTGTACATAGTATGGATCCAAATAACATAACAATGTCTTAACAAGAAAACTTGAGTATTGAAAATAATTTGTAACTTGAGTATTGAAAATAATTTGTAAGGAATACAAAGAGCATTCCAAGTGTTTAACAAAGAATTAAGTTCTATTTAATTACGTGGTATATTTTCTAAAATAAGATTCTCTATAGAAATATAAAATTGATTTATATGTTAAATTATATATGCCATGTATTAAGGGAAAATATAAATGTTAAAATACATGAGATATTTGTCATCATAAAAAAGGCGGAGATTGTTAGCCTAAAGGGTTACACATATTGTAATTTTGATGATAACAAACATGTGTCTTAAATGATTTAATAAATATTGTATTTTACATTTTCACTAGTTCTTGAAGAATAATATTTATGCAAGTGAATTAAGTGAAATTGAGTTCAAGGCACTCAACGGACAATGGCGCGATCAAGAATAAAATTTAGAGCTCATCAGACTCATTATTACGACAATTCTTGTAAAGTCTATATGATTTAATATAAGAATGATTTAGCATTTGAGAAGCTCAAGATTTTATTTAATAAATCATTATTTTTCATAAATGAAAAGTTTTACAAGTATAAGCCAAGTATTTTATAAAGTTAGTTATCTTTCAAGATGTGGACTAAAATAAAAAAAATTTATAATCTTTAATTTTAATAAATATTATTTTAAATTCTGAATTTGGACTTTTGAAATATTTTAGGCCACACCATAATTTATAAAAGTTTGTGGACCAAAGTGGAAGCATTCAAAATTGAACAGAGAGTGAGTAGTTAACCACTTGAGGAAAACTTCACATTTTCAAGTTTTGGACTAAATTGAAAATATTTTAAAAACTTTGAAATTTGTAAGTATTAGATTAAATTTTGAAAAGACTATCTTGAAAAATATTATCATATTTTGGGTCATTTCATAATTTTAAAAAGTTTGAGGAATAATAAATATTATTTTAAAACTCTGAAATTGGACCTGTTTTGTAAAGTTTTATGATATTTTAGGCCATAATATAATTATAAAAAGCGGCGAGCCGGATAAACCAGAGTAAATTTTTATTGTAGCAAAATTCAAATTTAATGGTAATTTCACTGTTTCTAAGCAGCGAGCCAGATAAATTAAGCGGCTAGCTGTTTACTCGCTGGAATTTGCCTATAGTGGCTAGTTTTCGGGTTTTAACTAGAAAAACTCAACTCCAACTTTAATTTTAAGACTCTAGCAAGCCAAAATAAGTGCATAAAACATATATTGAGTTTCTATTTCGCAAATCATTATATTTTGAATCATCATTGTGCTATTATTTGTAGATTCACTCTAAAAGAGAGTTGTTTTGTTGAATTCTTTATTTCTTTATCAAAATTGTGAGTGTATAAGTGTGAGAAACACTTGGGTGAACATATTAGGAGATAATCTCTTAGTTGTAAATGTTTATTAATACGTTGGAAGTTAATTGTAAAGAACTTGAAGACTTGGGAGACTTGGATAGTAAAATCCTTAAGCTTGGTTTGCTTAAAAGCGTAGACGCAGGCGGAGATTGCTGAACCACAGAAAAATCATTGTGTTTGTTTTCTCTTCTCTTACTCTTTTATTATTGAGCTCGATTGAATTTATTGTTTTTGATTTGATTAAGACAATAGATTAAATTGTTGTGCAAATTGTTTAGCTTAAAGTTATAAAGACTCAATTCACTCCCTCTTAGTTGTATAACATACATTTCACATTTTTCACTTGAGCCTTTGACAGTGAGCCAGTGCCTAACTCCTTTCACTACTGACAAAGACACGCCATGCTGTTGCAATTGCCACAGCCATTGTTGTTATAGCCAACTCTGTACCTTTGTTGTTGTAGCCGATTATGTGGTCGTGGATGGTACTTGATTAATCTATTATTTTCATCATTCTATTAATTTTCTTGCTTTTGAGTTGATTCTGTAAATAGTCAACCTAAACGTAAATAGTCTAAGTGGGATATTGCCGAATTCCCTTGCTAATTTTTCATCTCATCTTCGCTATTTATATATGTTAGCGAATCTAATATCTAGTTCTATCCTAACAGAAATTGGGAACCTGAAAATTTTAATTATAATAGCCATTGAAAAATGTATTCTCACAGGAAGCATACCAATTTTTTTTGTTGTTGTTGCTTTTAAGTAGGTTCGTGGTCATGGAAGGTGCTTGTACAAAATCAGCATGCTGCATGCATAATTTTGTGCTTTCGGCTGTTTGATATCATTTAAGATTAGTTATAAAATAACATGTTAATTTGATATAATTTAATTTAGCTTGTTTAAAATCAGCATGCATAGTTTTGTACTTTTGGTTAGCTTAACTTGTTAATTTGATACGATTTAAAATCAGTTTTCTTGTATATTGATTTAAAATATGTTGAAATAGTTAAAAGATAGAGCATGTCTTTGATCTCAGTGACAATGATTCGCGTATAACAAGAACAAAAATTCAAATACCTTAAAACCAATCTCCAATAACATGTGAAGAAGAACTTGCAAACAAAGTTAGTTTCAATCCGAACTCCAGTTCCAGTACATGAGAAAGAAATTGGTTCTAGTGAGACTGAGCAAACTAGCAAATTGACTAGTGATGTTTGGGAACACTTTATGTGGAAATTTTAATTTTTCAGTTACATTAGCTAAATTTAAAATTGAGTATGTTATGTGGAATTTGTGGTTATTATTATAAATTTGCATATTGAATGTTTATGATTTTAAATGTAGAAATCGAAAAAAAATCCATAAGATATTATTGCGAGTTTGATAATTGTCAAAATCCGCTGTGGGTGAGTTTTCTTAAAAAAATTGAAACCCGCAGCGAATTGCGAGTGAATTTGATAATTTAAAATTTGTGCGAGTTTAGATTTAGGTTTGGGTTTGAAAAATCTGTTGCAGACGGTACCCTTTACTATCCCTAAACTTGAGCTTCTGTACATCTCTATGCTATATGTCAAAAGATGAAAGATCTCTTCCTTTAGCTCTCTCCCTAGGAAAAATGGAGCAAAATCAGGCAATGTCGTCATTCTTTGGTTTTAATTGCTCAGTGCGAACTTACATGACAGATATGCCGGACCATATCCTTAAGGATTAATTGAAATTACTTAATAGCTTCTTCATCCAAAATAAGTTTTTCTTTTCCTATAAATAAATAAAAGGAAAAAAAAAAAAAGTAATGTAAGAAAGGTGGCGATGGCGGCAAATTAAAGAGAGATGACATGATCAGCATATTTGTTAATTAAGCCGATTAATCTTGATAATTTTTGGTCTCCATCAAATGTAACTCTTTAATGTCAATTTCTTGTTTCTTGTTTTTTGTTTTTTTGCTTCTTTTATTCTTGTTATATATGCAGATAATTTCACTTACTGATTAATTATTTGACAACCAAAAGTTAAGATTATATAACCTGATTATTTACTAACAAAGAATCTCCTGGGTCAAATTAAATGGAAAAAATTTAATTTTCCTCCAAATAAAATTTTCTTGAATGTATATTTAGGGTGGGGCTATTTGAACCCATAAAACTACTCACTAAATCTAATTACTAAATAAACCTTTATTAAATTTCAATATTTTAAATTTTACTCAACAAACCCACCTAAATACCTAATATATCCTTACTAAACTTAATTTGTATAACAATAATGCTTTTATTATAAATTTATATTTGCTCAAAATAATGAATTCAAATATTTTGTTAATATAATCCAATCCATAAAAAACTAAAATTTTTGTATTTTTGTAGTTGTCTATGATTTTTTGATTCATTCAAGAAATAATTTGATAAATTATTAAATTTTTTATAGTTTAAAAATGAAATGCTCGCATTTTACTAGAAAAGAACGTAAAAGAACTAGTTGTGTAAAAAATAAGATAAAAATTATATAAATACTTTACTATTTCTGGTCACGAAGAAAATTCATTTTATTTAATTAAAAAAAAGTAAAACAAATTGTAACTCTTTTTTATTACTAAGAATGATTACATTAAAGCATTCGTTGCTTAAAATATATGTCTGTACATTTAATCACGAGACGCAGTTATATGATGAAACTAGATTATGGGAGCCAATTCACTAATGGCTTGGTGACATATATACTTATATATATGTTTTAAGATTAATAAAAAATAAAGAATATAAAATACAACATTAGATGTAAAGATGGGTTTAATAGTAAAAATTTTATTTTTTAAATTTTATTTTAGTGTCTATAATTATAATTTGATCTAGAGGTATTTTGATAATTAAAAATTATTTTTAAATTTGAGTCTTATGAGTAGTTTAGTGGATTCAAATAGTCCTACTCATATATTTATCTTGTAAAACTAGGCAATTGATCCACCGAGTGTTCCATACTTCCATTTTCACTTTTCATTGACACCTATATATATTAACCAACAAGGTGAAGTTATTGCAAAAGAAACGGATAAAAATCCCTTTAAATAATATTTTACTATTTTCTCAGACACCACCAATTCCAAACCACTCCTGGGTTTTATAGGGTTAGCGTTTCCAGTTTCCATGAGCTAAGGCGATTTGTATATTACAAAATTGAAATTAATCATTCTCTCTCTTTATTTCTCCGGTCAGTGACTCAAGATAGCCTGTTTTTGTCTTCTAATCAAAGCTAAGATGCTCGAAGTTGAATTTGACTCTGCTTTTAGCTTTAACTTGAGCTTATTGGGTCGGTCGTTTCATGCCAACTTCTTCAGCTGAAATGGAAATTCATGTCAAGCTTATACTGAAAAGCTGAATAATTCTATTTACGTTTTTGGGATATTATGCTTTTGGGATATTATTGTTGTAATTTATTAATACTAAATGGAGGTTTCTACGAACCTTAGATTTTTTTCTTTAAAAAAAAAAAAAAAAACCTTAGATTCATTTATTCAGAAACTACTTCTTTAATTTCTACAATTTATTTTTTTCATTTCATTTTTTAAATTTAAATTAAATATTCCAGGAGAAAGAAGCTACAATAGAATTGAAAATGAGTAAGCCGCAGTGTAGGGTCCATTACAATTTTAAATTTTCATATATGTGAGCCGAGAAATTTTAAATACATTAAAAGTATTATATTTAATTAATATATATATTTAATGTGTAATTTTATTAAAAATAATTATATTGAGTTTAATAACTCTAATGTACTCTTGAATCTCTGTTGAGAGTCTTATCAATTATTTCCTGCTAAGTAATACAGTGGTATATTTAGAAGCTATTTTTCCTCAATTACTTAAGCTTTGAAAAATAAATAAATATTTATAAAAAAAATAAACGGATAAGAAATAAGGACTATTTATTATTTTTTTCTTTGGAAAAAAAATTGTGAATTCATGGAAATGAGACAATAAGATGGAGAAAAATAGAAGTAATTTGGAGAATTTTTTTTTTTGAATTATATGAGACTAATCTTTCGGATTCTGAATCATAGTATATGATATTCTGTTGATATTCTGCTCTTGAGGCCGTTTACATCAATTACAATATGATCTGCTCAGTTTAAGCTCTCAAATATTCGAGGGACGTCAAACTCGTATTGGGAGGCTGCGCATTCAGTGCGAAAGCAAGCGTAAAAAAAAAATAAATTAAATTAACATAAGTAAATGCATGGGCTGAACCACTTTCTCATGAATTGAGTGGCTACAGCCAAACAGAGCAGCCGATTGTCAGTAATTTGGAGTATTTGAAAAGCTGAAATCTGCTGCGAACTCGAAAATCTCTGTGGATTTATTTCAACTTCTTGTTGGTCCTTAAAAGTTGAAAAGACAGTTTGTTGACACCAAGTAAGAAACCCTTGGCTTTGTAATAATAGCCCTAGAGGCATTAGGTCTACTGGCTTTGCAGCATGAGTCGCTCCACATGAATTTCCATTTCAGCCGAAGATTTGGAACGAAGTGACCCACCCAGGGTCCCTCGGGGTAAGCTAATTACAGCATTGTGAATATCTTCGCCTTGTGCTTCTTGACTTCTTGTGCATCAGTAACTCAGTGTCGAGCATCAGCCATTTCCTGTAAAAAATTTTGCAAAAAGACTCTGGGGTGACACTGTCTAAAGAAAGATAAAGAGAGAAGATTCAGTAACGGGAAGTTCTGTAATTGTCTGGAAAAATGTTGCATGGCTCCAGAAAAAAACTTAAGACCCTAACTCTATACATGCAGGGTGTTTGCCGTGATTTAAAACAGTAAAGATATTGGGGGGAATTTTATCTTTTTATTGCAGTCACGGAGAAATTTTGGTGACCAATGGCCCGATGCCTCTAATCCCTTACACGTTCTATTTAATGCTACTGTTCTCCCCCCCCCCCCCCCCCCCCCCCCCCCCCCCCCCCTTTCTCTCGGGAGATAATGCTTCTGTCGTTTTATATTTCCTTTATCTGGATCCAATTACGGTACAACTGTGACATAGCACCACGCTTTTTGTCCTTATTGTAAAGTGTCGTTGGATGTAAAACGATTGAATCCAACGATCAAAATCGCTTAATAGATTATTGAGATATCAACTGTCAACTGTTGAAGCCGGTAATCATCAGAACCTTTCGCCAACTCTTTGTTTTCATTTTGATCTTCGTTCTCGTCTCCCTCAGCATCAACTTTTTCTCCAGACGTGGTCTCACCCTCATTGCTATCAAATTTCTTCTTACCATCATCCGAAACAGATTTATTGCAAGCAATTAATTTATTCACACAACTGACTTTTGAGTTAGAAGTAGAAGAAAGCTAAGTACAAACACACTCACAAGGCAAGCATTTCTTCAAACCGAATTATTTCCCACATCACACATCCAATCACAGAGTCCCCTGGTTTCTCTGTACAACTTTCCCCCATAATCATTTTAACAAACAGCTTCAATACACAAAGGTTAGAGCAAAAAAAAGGAAAAAAAAATCGCTATGTCAACTCTAGGTGATGATGAATTAAACAATAGAAACTCGTTCTCTCTTGTTTGCAAGCAATGACTAAGAGTTAGGGGTGAAACCCGTTTGTCTATTCGGGTCATTGAACCTGATTCTCTCCAAAGTTTTATACCCCGATTCCCAAATTTATGCTCATTTGAATCAATGACGTTTCTCAGCAATGCCTATCTCTAATTTGTGGCCAAAACATGACCTAAAGTGCATATTTTTAATGTTAATATCAAACAACAACGTCATGATTCTGATGATGTTAGTGATGATGGTATTTGTGCTATAGGAAATGGGTGTTCAAAGTTATGTAAAGTTCCATTGAGAAGAAGGAGAAAGAGTATTGGGAATGTTGGGTTTATTTCGATTGTTAATAAATCAGCTCAAGGTTTGACAAATTTGGATTTAGGGAGGTGTAGTTTGATTAGTGATCAAGCTTTGGAAGTCATTAGGACGGTGAGGACATTTTGGGTTCTCAATTTGGATTGCTGTTCATTGATTACCAAACTTTTTCTTAACCGATTTATCCGGTTTGCTTTGAGACAAACGTGGCCATCTCTTGTGCATTGGATCACTCTCGTCTAAATCCACTGATTACATGAGATAAAGACAAAAAAAAAGTGATATGGTATCACAGTTATACTGTAGCTGAGCCCCTTTATCTTCAAATTGCTTCGGTGGCCGTTGAGTTAATAGATGTTATATGCATCTGATGACTATGCACGACGTGTTGAATATTTGATATTTGTATATGAGATTAATAAGACTCTCAATTCAAATGACTGGTTTAATTAAATAGTGGTATAAGTGAGCCGCAGATTCTATAACATGATGAAATGTTTGGATTATTTATAAATTTTGATACTTTGCCCGCAAGCAGAGAATGAAAGTGAAATTGCTGCGTAATTAATATAACAATTTCTAAATTTGACCAATTTTAAGTAATTGGCAAGTCCATGGGAGTTATGACTTCTAATTTGATGATTTTTTTTGTTGTCATTTTTAGTACACATTGTGATTTGTGAACTAACTTTAATTTCAATAGATTGTATATAGATTTGGTTAAATTATTTATGAACTCAAAAATTGGTGGGTCTAGTTCAAATATCATTAAATTTATGGAGTAAAGAAGAGAATTGATAGTAGCAAGGAGCTATTTTCCAACGACCAGCAGATGAAATAAAGACACAAAATTTGATTCTAGAATAACAAAAATTAATTAAGTTATGATCTGGGCAACTTTGAAAACATTATCCTGTGCATAATTGGATTAATTTGTACATAGATTTTTGGAAACAAAGTTAATGACTTGGAATTGTTAGAGAATCTTGAAGTTAATTTAAGTTGGATAAAATCTCAAATCGTAAGCTTAATCAAGTAAATATTCCTGTGAAGATAGCTGGTGAATTAAATTGGTTCTCCAGAAACGACAGCGTTTGAGGTTTGAGAAGCTTTATAAAATCATGTGCCGGTCACTTGCGTGTAACAGAAGACAGACAATCCAAAAACGACATTCTTATCGTGTGTTTTGATCAGCAGTCTAAGTAACTTGAAGTGATTTATTTCTTTGTGTATATATTTGTATATATAACTATATATATTTCATTTTAATTTCAAATTGAAAACAAAATGAGAATTTCCCAGAGAAGACAATCTGCACATCTCGAATCCCCCATCACAATTGCATCTTAGCCGTAGCTCTTATAAAATGAAACAATGAATCACATTCAAAAGTTACGACGATTGCAGGAAGGCAGAGCGGATCCT
This sequence comes from Citropsis articulata, assembly GCA_030449925.1. Lineage (NCBI taxonomy): Eukaryota > Viridiplantae > Streptophyta > Magnoliopsida > Sapindales > Rutaceae > Citropsis > Citropsis articulata. Next base: position 5,591,240 of record JASUUH010000227.1, on the reverse strand, counting down.
AATGTCACTCTCACTCGCACTTACTGTAGTCTCAGTCAAAGTCATAAATAGCTAGCCATAAGGCAGTAGCCATTGGCTTTTTTTTTTTTGGCAGGAGCAAACAAATTCGTTTTTTGGAAATTATAGAAGCAAACATTAAATACAAAAGATTGTTTAAGTAATAAATTCCCCCTATTAACCAAAAAAAAAAAAAGTACTAAATTCCCCATTCCAATTTTCATCATGGTACTGATTTCATATCCACAACAGTGAACTTATTCTGAAACGTTGAATTTTTTTTTTCTTGTCTTTTCTTTTTCTTTTGCAATGGGGTGAGGCCCTTATCCTTCCTCATCACGCGCCGCCGGCGATGACACACCGCTTCTTTCCAATTCCTCCACCCTATGAACATGAATATGATGTGCCTTTATAAACGCCCCATTTCACCGGTTAGGTCATCGTATTCATCTTCATATTCATACCCACAACAAGGAAACAGTAACGGGGAGAGTACGATTACCACGCACAATTACTATGGAGTTTTTCAGCACCCAAGGAAGCAGCTGCTGATGACGACACTAATATCAAGAAGAGTGTGGACGATGGCTACTACCAGGTTCTGCTTGCTGGTGGAGAGACTACTTTGATGATTATAATTATCCCAAACCGTTTTAAGTCCGTTCTCTTTCATTACTTTCTCTCTTTTTCTTGGCTTGACCTTGATTGAATACTTGCTTGTTTCTGTATCTTTCTGCTAGAAGAGTTGTGTGTGTGAGCATCTGGTTTATTTTCTGGTGAAACTTTCACCTTTTTAGTTAATTGGGTTGATATTTTCAAGTTTCTTTCTTTTTTATCTTTTTAATTTGCTTTTTGTTTTGTTCTTCTGTTACACTGCTAGCATTAAACAAAACCCTGTGTGTGTTTATGCTAGGTTGCAGATGTTGCTTTTTATTGTTGTCTTTCACTCTTTCAATTAAGTTCATTCTTCTCGTATTGTCCCAACCACTACATTTTCTTTTTTCTTTTTGTGTCTTATTTTCTGTTTTACTTTTTGCTTTTCCTGAGACCTTTGTTGTATCAAATAACGACTGTAAAAGCTGATCAAGAGATAGTAATGGTCATTGTTTAGGTAGTATTCTCCTTCCTCTTTTGTCCTTGTCTACCTTTATTTGTACGGTAGATGGTAGTAATGTTTAATCAAGGACCGATCACCCAGTATCTCTTGTTTTGGATCACATTAATACACCATTCTCGAATCTCGAATTTGGGTTCTTCTCTGCATTTCAGGTCTTTGTGCTCACGATTTTATATTTATTTTCTTTTTCTGAAAGGATCCTTAAAAATAGTTTAAACAAGAACTTGTATGCACATTCATACACATTTATTATGAATGTGCATACACCGAGATTTATTCTTACACCGAGATTTTTCCTTTCGATGATGAGCAGGAGACATGACTTGCTGCAAGATTTTGGATAATCACTGCTGGGCTGAGAACACGAAGGCTAAGCTCCATTCTGACATATTATTAGTTTTTTGGAATTATTATGGTTCTGATTTTTTTTTTTTTTTTGAGGAGACTATTGCTCATGATATTTACAATCATACGAGATCGGCATTTACATCAATTACGATATAAGACCGCCGATTTTAAACCCTCTCAAATATTCGAGGACGTCAAACTCGTATTGGGAGAAAGGCTGCCTTGTTTTCATTTCGGACCGAGGAAGAAAATATAAATTAAACCCCTGCAATGCATCTGCGGGGGCTCGAACCCCTTCCCTCACAAATGTGAAGGAATGGTTCTAGCCACTTGGGCTAAGCCCAAGTTATTATGGTTCTGATTTTATTTCTTCAGAATCCCATCTTTCTTATCCGCAGCAGTATCAGCTCCATTCTCAACGTTGGATCTTTTTTGTCTTTATTTTTCACAGGATGGGGATTTTTTTTTTCGAATTACAAGAAAATGGAAATGATATCATCCAACTTAAAATTTTTGCGACAGTTATCCCATCACTTGTTCAATGTTGGGCAAATATTAAATTGTAATTATTGTAACTTATATTTATTATTATGAGAACCACACTAATTATATGATTCCACAATTTATGGTTTAATGACTGATTGTAAGTTACAATAATTGTAATTAGACTCTCTCTCAATGTTGTTATCAAAAAATCAAAGCAATATTAGTAATTATCGACTCAATAACAATACTCTTTACGTTAATTAAACGAGAGTAGGATATAGATGTATTCAATTAAAAAATTGATAATATTTTAAGCTGACAATAAAACGTTTATAATATTTCAAAGTAACCGAAAAAAAAAAGGGAGAAGAAAAAGATTACACTTCGCTTAAAATCTGGACAATTCATCTCATTTAATCTAACGGCTTAAATATAAAATCAAAAAGATAATAATCCAATCTTTTTACGACAACAGAGACAAACAATCAACATTATTATTTGTCATTTCCTTGAATCTTCTAGTTCTACCGCTTCCATAATCCATACGATAAGCTCTTACGTTCGCTCACATTTCGTTGCATGTATATAAAATGACACGTGCCCTAAATTTACTTCTCTTTCGAAAGGAGACTTAATTAGTGAGTCACAGAGTCTTCAACTGAAGGGTAAACTCTCACTGCAGTTGAAAAAGAGCAGAGTGAAATCCCAACGATGACCTCGTATGCATCATCAGCTTGTTCACTGAACCCGAACGCTCAGCCCTTCAAGCCACAACCAAAATGGCCTTTTTCAGAGACACTCATCATGTGGCCGCCGGTTGTCTTGCAAACCCATTTGTTTTTATCAGCCAAAACCGCCGGTTTGGTGCTCCCATTCAGCCAACGTTGTGCCGCTGTACAATAATGACAATGTGAAAGCTAAGGTTGTTGTGACGAGGCCTCTGACCATGAAAGGAAAAGTTGTGGGTCACAAAAGAAATTTGAAATGGGCTCCGAAGAACAGAGACGACGTCTATGGAGCGATGCTCGGTGAAAACACTACGCTGATGATAAGAAATATCCCTAACAACCTCGAGTGAGTTCTTTCTCAATCAAAAGCCTCTCCTTTTTGCTGTTCTTTCAGTTCTACTCTTGCCAAATCCAAGTTCATTCATGTCGTCCCAAGCTTTTGGTATAATTTTTCTGTTTTTTTTTTTCCCTCGCGTTTTTTTTCCCTTGTAACCTCTGGCGCAAACGACAGTGAAATAAAGCTGACATTCAAAGAGGTTGTAATGCTCATTGTTTGGCACCTGCACTCGGGGTTTGCTTTTGATTCTGTCTTCATTCACTGTTTATCTGTAACTGTAAGGAAACATGTTTGTCGAGGAGGACTCATCAATCATCCTTATGGCCATGGTATGTTTAATTAATTAGATGTCACATAAAAAAATGTACATTACTCGATCGTACGGACGTACTTTAATTTTATCAAGGAACAAGGGGCTTGCATGTTGCATTTGCATCCACTAATCTACACAACCTTATTTGACTTGATACGCATTGCTTAATTAATTTTTGTCTTAATTGCATCTACGCTACGGTATCATGTGAGCTTAATAATTTAATGAGCAGAAGGCGCGATTTGTTGCACATTTTGGACAGCCACTGCAGGGTTGAGTACTTGAAGTCAAAGTGGCATTGTAAATCTGATATTTTCAACTTTCAAATCAAAGCATACAATTGTTTGGGTGTATGGTTTATTTCGTAATTTCCTTTTTTTAAAAATTTTTTTCCTGATATTTTCAACTTTCAAATCGAAGCATACAATTGTTTGGGTGAATGGTTTATTTCGTAATTTCCAGACGCAGAGCTAATCTGGGGCATGCGTTTGTGAACTTCACAACTGCCGCTGGAGCGTTGAGGTTCTGGAAAGCGTTCAACAAATATAAGTGGGAAGTTGAGGCTCCTGGCAACAAGAAAATGTGTGAAATAGCATGTGCTGACATCCAGGTTAATTACATCGCTCAAAATTTTTTTTTCTTCCGTAATTTCCACTACCATTAAATGATCCTTTTAGATTTGTAAAGTGAACGTGAAGGTATTTTTAATTAATAATTATTATGAAACGCAGGGCAGGGATGCGCTTGAGAAACATTTTGAGCGCTTCAAGTTCTATTGTCACACCGATGGTTACCTGCCAGTGATACTATCTCCTCCGCGTGATGGTTGGAATTACAGCAAGCCTATCATCGTTGGAAAACGCTTTGATGTGGCAGCCGCTCCTCCTCTCTATTTTGACAGGAAATTCAAATCCACATCCAAACTGACGGGAAGAAAATTTAAGGCCTTGTCATAAACGACGACGTCACTGCTGCTCCTCCATCGTTTCATGCCATTTCTTGTAATCTTTTATGTCTGGATTTGTAGGTAGTTGACTTAATTAGCTTTTAGCCATACATATTTCATCCTTTGCCTTAGGACGACCTTCATTAGATTTTTTGTAAGTAAGGGCACGGAGTCACGGACCGTGCGTGGTGTTGTTTGATGTTATGGCCATCATTTTCATTATCTCCCTGGGGACATGGCAAGAGTCTCGGGTGAATTGGAAACATTGGTTTCTTCTTGTATGGCATTTCGTTGAATAGAACAATAATAATAGAATAATAGCTCTTCTGAGCACCGTCTTAATTTTTAGTTCCTGTTGGGTGCCTTTAGCATGACAAAACGTAAAGCCAAGCCTTAACTCATTTCCGATCCCTGAAACTCACTTCTAAAGTAAAATTAAAGAACACGTAATCATACGTACGAATTGATGGGGCATGCTTGACCTTTGAAGAGTTCAATCAACTTCTTAACTAGATTTAATATTCAAGAATATTACGATTTTAACCTAAGAAAAAAAAAAGAGATTATAAGCTTCGATTTTTGTCTTCACCCTGCCCTGCACCTGCGGAGGTTAAGTTCCAATTGCAAGAAGTTCATAATTCCCCCGAAACAGCAAGTGCAAGATACAGAGTTGGAAGCAAGCCTGATCACAGTGAGCAAATATGGTGAAACATCAGAGATGATTGCCTTTCACATCAGAGAACATTGCCAGCCTGTTCGTCTGCCTGTGCACATCGGTGGGATTTACTTATATCCACTTGGGTCCCCACAATATTCAGAGTCTTGTTTTTTTAATAAATTATTTTGGGACATGAAACAAAATAAAGAGTTTTGTCAACAAAAAAAAAGAAGAGAAAATACATAGAAATTAATAAATATGCGTCTTTGGATTAATTATCATGCCGCCGTATCTTTTTGCGTTGCCCAAACCATCCCAAAAATCCAAACTCCATCTGTAGTCCAATTAAATTTAATAGGCTAGCAACAAGGACATATTGTCTTAAGAGTTAACGACGGGCACGCGCTTTTGGACGTGAGAAGTGACTGCTGGAGTTCTTATTATTTACTTGTAATTTTGAAAAACAAATAAAACGACGCTCTAAGGAAGGAAAAAAAAAAGGGGCAAAAAACCTACAACAATAGCAAGGATCGTCGAAATCTTGCTTTGATTTTGTTTCAATTTTGGCGGCAGCCACTGAGGCAGAAAAGACAGGTAATTAAAACTAGCTAGCAGCCCCAGCCTCTAGCGGCAAGGGCTACCAGCTAGCTTTGGGTTTCAGCTAGTGTGGAGTTTCCATTTCAGCTGAAGATTTTTGCATGACAAGACTTAGTGAGCTAGCTCCCAAGACGTGCTTAAAACTGCATAAATGTGCAAATTTTAATTTGTATGTTGCATGGCTCAAGAAAACTTCTTACCCTAATCATGTTAACGTTGTTTGGCTGTTCGCTGTGTGAGAAAACAGTAAGAATATTGAAAGGGATCTTTGACATTGTCGTCAAAATTTTGATGTCACAAACTTCCTTTATTTACAAAGGATCCGCCTACCTTACCACTGTTATAAGGTACCACGCTTTTTGTCTTTATGCCATTTAACCATTGGATGGTTTGAAGTTCAATCTAATGGCTTATATTAATTGACAAAAGTCTGAAGCTGCAACTTACAACCGTTAGAGCCCAAGTTCACTAGAGTTCACTAGAGTTCAATCAACCTATGAAAATTTCCGTTAGCTCCGTTAGATGCGAATATCCAGTTTAGGGCAAGATATAAAAAAGAAAAAAATCGCATCTAATCGAGAAAAATTAAGTTCCGGCTCTGAAAGAAGATTCTTTGCATCCGCGGGTGGATTGAATTAGAAAGGAAGCCGATGAAGACCGAGCGATGGCGGTGACATGCGTAATCTCAACCTCCAAAATCCGACACAGGTTAGAATGTTTGCTGATCTCTGTAGAAATTGCACGGGTCTTATTACTAAACCACCCATCGCACTGTAATGGAGATCGATTCTATCGGAATTGACCAAACCAATATGGAGACTGTTCGAATAGGAAGTAAATGAAAGAAACAAATTGACTCGGCAGACATTTACGGAGGGCAAAAGAGTGTTTGGATAATAAATTGAAGATTCAGAAGTTAAAAGTAATTTTTTTAGCGTTGAATTAACAGTTGAATGGTTCCGAAAGGCAAGGAGCTTTTGGGAGTTTGAGTGCTGTGGAATTGATGCGTATGAGGTTGCATTGTTCATCCGGTGAGCTATAACGACGAAGGGAAGGCTACAGCTGCCGAATTCGGGTATCCCAAAATTTGTCATAAAGGTAATTTTTTAATTTTTGGCACATGTGTTTCATTTTTCTGAAGACGAAAGAAAAATAAATTGTTGAGTTTATTAAGCTGTGATTTTCCTGAAGGCTAAACTGTCTGTTAATGTCTACCGATGCTCCTGATGTAATTTTTTTTTTTATTAAAACATATATCATGAAATTATTAATAAACATAGCTCCAAACTACATATAGCAAACTTAGAATTGTAGGAATTCCAGAATTCAACAAGTGATGAGGATGGGTGAAGGATTATTCAGTATCTGAGATATGATGTATAATAATTGTATGAAAGCCTTATGCTTTTAGAATCATTAATAACATATCATGAAGTACTTTATTTAGAGGCCTGAAGTTTCTGGCAACTTTGGCGAAATTGCTTAGAGAAGCATAGTGATAATGCAGTGCTAGATTTTCACAGGAATTTTTAATATGGTGTTGCATTAGACCACATGATATATGGAATTTGCTTTAGTAAGACGGGTTCTAATTGTAAGCTGAAGTGCATAATTATCGGACGCAGTAGTATGTGTAAAAAACCTTTGTATTTATTTTTTAATTTTCCTTGTGAAGGCTGCTACGTTGAGCTTTGTGTTTTTTTTCAGGGTTGAATTTAAGAAAATAAAAGGAAAAAGGTTTTTCAAGTGGTTGTGTTGCAAATGTAGATTACTGGTAAAGTGGTTGTGTTCCTATTCAAACGACAACTAAGGCGGTTAATTGAAATTGGATTCTCGATTTAACAGGATACTAGCATGTAGACTTCCTAGTGCTGTTGATCGGAATTTAGGCATTTCCTGCTTGATTTCACAAGTTTTCAAACCACAGGCAACTTAGTATTAATACCAGAATCTCAGGTTTGCATTTAATTGGATTATTTGCAGGCTGTAATCTATTCTTTTCGTCATGCCGTGAAGAAAAAGTTATCTGAAATTTAAGTTCTAATTGAGTTTTCTTTACCAAGCATGCCATCTCTATCTGAATTTTGTTTTTCTATTTTAGTTTTTCATTGCATGCCATCTCTATCTGGCCTCTTCTATAATTACTTAATCTAGATATTTTTTTTTTCAACTAATGCTCATGGTACTTATGCCATTGCAATATTGATAAGTCGATAACTATGCATATGAAAATTTTTGGCAGGGCTCCATTTGTTTTTAGCATTCTTTTATTATTATTACGTGATTCCTCCAATTTTAAGATCAGGATACAGGCTGCTCCTGCGTTGGTTGTTCCATCATCAGTTTCAGGTTACCAGTAGGATAGTTCCTTTTCCAGTTATTATATTAAAGTTAATTTGGTTTTGACTGCCTTGACAACCAGACAATGACTTATACAATTATCAACATCATTCAACCTTAGTATCACAAAAATGTATTTTCATCATATTAACTTTATTTTCACTGTCATACAATCTAAAAATTTAAAAAACTAGTCAACCTTATTACCGTTTCACTCTTATTGCATTATATTAAACTTTATTCCCATGTAACACACCTTTTTTGTAATGCTTCAGTTCCATGAATCGGTTGCATCTCGGATGATGATATTGTAGTACAAAGGCAGAAAATTGGTTGGGGAAGACTGATATGGTGGGGAAAGTGAACGGGGCAGAGGAATGAGATGCTTTTGGTTTGTTTCATAGAAATCATAAATAAATTAAATTCGTCCATCTTTTAATTAAGGAGAAGTATAACCCAAAGTCATGCGCATGGGCTTACGAGATGAACTTGTTTGATTTGCTTGGTTGGACAAGGGAGAACTGCACAGAACACTGTCAGCAGTGGGAAATTTTGGTAAGAATAAATTTCACATTTAGCCATGGTCATTGAATAAGGTTGAAAAAAATAAGTTTTTATGCTGAAATATGCATTAACTATTTGTTATGAACTATAGTGGTTTGTTACTTTGATTGAACATGCTGTATAATGCCAAACCTTTGCTACTTTGATGAGATCAGCTGTGTTGGTACAAAATTCATAGGTTACTATATCGCAAATATAGTAACATTTTTTCATACATACTGCTGGAAGACAGCATTATGGATGAAATTTTTCTGTATTGACTTGACCTTATATTTTAGATTTGGATTGTTATTAATAAGCAATGCTGTTTCTGTTGCAACATAAGAATAGAAAATTGTGGAACTTTCAAACACTTACTTCACGTTTGATCACAATTTTTTTAAGCACAATACCACTACATAAATTATGAAATGTATCGGGACTTGAAAACTCAATTGAAAGCACTAGTATAAACCATACTAGAAGTAAGTGTTTGAATGTGAACTGGGATGGGAAAAGGAAACCTTGGCGTGATATTCCTATGAACCAATTGAAGCCAACTTGGACCAACCATGTTGATTAAGATCTGGACTTCGTTGAAGCATGTAATTTTGGTGGCTGAATTTGTTAGTAAATTCAGAGAGTGAAGCAGCAATTTATAGTTAAGTCACTGTCTGATTTTTGAAAATGTCTGTCTAATTCTCTATACACGTCCCCCAAGTGTAAGTAAATTGAGTTGGCAAAGGTGGTGTCTTGTGAGTACACTTTGTTAAAGATGAGTGCAGCGCTGCCAATTGGAATAGTTTTTTACACTGGTGTTCTGAAGAATAATTTGTAATTATATGAGTGGCTGTATCACCTTGTCGAAGACTATAGAAATGATCCATAATTTAGTAGTTAATGCAATAAGGCAAAGAGAAAAGATTAGAAGTTATGAAATATTGATAAGGGTATTTAGATTTATCACATCTTTCTTGACCATTTCACAACGCCTGCGTATTTTATAGGTTTGCATGGTGAAGAGGTGAACCCACAGTGTGATGTGTTATCCATTGAGGAGATCCATAAGCACTCACTTGAAGGCGCTACAAAAGATTTAGAGCGGCTATCTTGGTACATCAGAAGTGACATAAATGATAAACAAAGTAGCATTTACCCCTGCATTTTGAATTTATAATCTATAATTTATAATTTATAATTTTATTTGCATTTGAGGATGCACATAGACATTGGCCTCCGTTTAAGAAAAAAATAACATTGAAAGTTAGGTTCATGTTTGCCGCAGTGTCAAGGAAAGGGGAAGTGCTTTATGGTGTTAGTATTCAGTCACATTTTTCGATCTGTTAGATTAATGAATATTATGTAATTGTGCATCCGATGGCCAGCATTATGGTAATGATGAATACAATTTGAGGAAACTCGTTCCTTGTATTATACATACAATATGGCAAATTTTATTGTTTGTAAATTTTCCCCTATTTACTTCTGACATGATTCTAAGTCAGTATACTTTGAACATAGCCGACTTGTTAGTAGATACTTGGTAATGAATTTATTTCAGCACACATGTTAATCTGCTTGGGGACTGTATAATGGAGAATATTGCATAAATATTCGGCAGAATGGTTTCAATGAAATAGGTATAATTTGGTAATTAAAGGCCATAGAAGGAACATTAGCAAATTGACATATAAAACGGGAATAAATTACGTCATTTACAGCAATGGATTGCCTCAGACATGGTTATAGTAGTACATTTCAAACAGACACAACAACAATCATTCGAGATGAATAGCAATGCACGCTGCTTGTGCAGATTATAGGTAGTTATTGCATGATGCAGTAAGAGCAAAATATATGACCATGGTAGAAAAAATTAGTTTGGGTAAGAGACGGTCATTTGGGGAAAGAATCACATGCTTCCCCCAGCCCAAAATACCCTAAGGCCATTAATGTTTAAGTAATATATATATAACAAAAACATGATAATGAAACATAGACAATCGATGTACGAGCAGGCTGATGTCGATTTCATCCGGTCGATCCTAATAGTGATCACAGGCCTGCACAATAACATGCACAGAAAAAAACATTTGACTTATGTATCTTTATCTCCAACATAAGTAAGATACATATCCAAAGATGTCCGAGCAATTAGGAAACATTTAGCCATTCCAAATAATGAACTGGGATTTGTTAAAAATGGAGGAACCAATAAGAATTTTTGAGAAATCATATTCTTTCTGTGAAATAGCTCCAACCACTTTTAACAATTACTGAGACAATTAAGATATTCCTTTGGACTTCCAGTCCTTACATCGAATTCCACGACAAAGACATTGTGCTGTAACTAACAACATTACGTTCTACCACACATACAGCATCATTAGTTGCACAATTAAAAATATTAGGGAAGACAAACAACCTAGCACAGGACACTGAGGTTGCCATATATAACAACCATGCAACAAGATGTAAGACAGAACAATTTATAAAGAATGGCTGATGCCACCTCAGTAGGCTTAATGGTAGGTGAAGTGGACTTATCAAAGGAATGCATGGTAACGAATTACAAAAAATAGATTGACAAAGCATTATCAGTGAATGCATATTTACGAAATTGCAATATAAAACTTACTTAAACTACCGTCGCTGGACATGGATATCATTTGGACGCTATCCTTGACTTCAGCAGAGCATGGAACCGTATCAGGATGTGTCCACTGCATTAAGTACGAACTTAATTACACTTTAATGGCTATATTAAACATTTTGCAAACGTATAATATGAGCAAACACACTTATACTTCAAGGAACATATGCACCTGTAGGTTATTTGTGGCAGAGTTTGAGCAATTTGCTATGCATTGCGGAGCTGTGGTCGATGAAATCTCATTGCTGCCCTTCATTGAAATAGTTTGTCGACTGACGATCATTGGAGGAAGTAGTTTATTACATGCGCCCCACTTCCAAGGATGTTTTTCTGGTAATGGCATCATGCCGGGAGCATACGTTGAACAAAAGTTGTGGACAGACATCATGTTATCCACATACTCCTCAACATTTTCGTTGTTCAGTTGTATTCCCTTACATGCATGCGCACATGGAATTCCGGATATCTGCCACAACCCACAACTGCATGACTTTGCTTCCATGTTGAGGTCATAAAACATTGATGTGGTATCAGTTAGTTTCATCCTTGTGCCATTTTGCTCAACGAGCATGAAGCGTTGACCGTCAATGCTACGGTCATGAATGACATCCCGAACAGTCGGGGTTACTTTCTCCCTATACCAATTCCACACTTCCATTCTTCTCCTTTCAAATAACTCTGCTGTTACACGTGCAATTACAATAAATCTCCTAGCAATGCTTATCTCCAAATATTGATGTAAGTATTTGCGAAGTTTGTCAGTTATGGATACTGTTACAGTGGTGCACTTTACCCATTCAGGAATTGAAAAAAGAGCCCAACTTGACCAATTTATTTGTAATAACCAATCATGGCATTCTTCACTGTGCTGATGTATTAAATCCATATATTTATAAAAGGATGTTGCACTTGTCGCGGTGACGAAATAAGTGTTGCACCGCTCGGAAGGAAATCTTTGAACCATTTTGGTGAAAACCTTATGGCGATTGCATACGCTTTAGGAAGGAATTCTTCCACAGCATAATCAATCCCATTATCTCCATCACCCAAAATGCATAGGCCTTCACCATTCTCTAGACGCAAAGCTTTGTTAATTTTTTTTAGAAAAAACACCCATGCTTCCAAGTCTTCGACATCCACTTCACAGAATGCAACAGGTAATATCCCATTGTTCCCATCAATTCCAGCAGCCACTAGCATTACACTCTTGAATGGGTTATTAATGTTCCAACCATCAACCACCAATAGACCTCGGCAGTGATTCTTGAACGCATACGACGTGCGTTCCAAGCACACAAACATCCTCTTGAATCTTTCTCCCTCTCCATATTCATGCCTATCAGTCTCCAGGAGTACGATATTTCGGTTATCAATCCTCTCCATTTCTTCTTTGAACTGGTTCAACATAGCATAACCATCTTCGTGGTCCATGCCCAGAATATGTTTGGCTCTGTTTGCTGCAGACAACAGTTTTGCTTCAGGGCATACTACCCCATAGGTTGCTGCAATCTCATCCCTTATCTCGACTGTTTTAAAGTTTGGTTGCATTTTCCATCTATGAAGATATATTGCTGATATCCATTTCGATCGGAGCTGGAATTGTTGCAGAAGTCGAGTGCATTCATGCTGCGGTATCAAATCTGTTACAACAAATGCCCTTCCATCAACAACTCGCACTGCTTTTATTGCCCAGTCGCAGCGAAGATCGGAACACTCATAGCATACGACATGAACTCGATTTTCCATTACGCACAACTTAAACCCTTCACGGATTGCAAACACTTTAATAGCCTTCCTAAAGTCACTAACATCTTTGAATCTCTGTCCATTATACAATACCATCTTATGGCTTGGATTGTCATCACATCTGAACCAGTCACCCACATTTTCTGTTGTTTCTTTCTCTGTCACTCTATACAAACTGCCCTTGTCATTTTCCGATGAGTATCCTTCTATTTCGTCTTCCTCATGGTATTTATCTTCAAGGCTTTCTTCTTCATCATCCGAGTACCATCCTGTTGGTAATGGTGTATTACGCGCCATTCCTATTAGTCCTTGTCTGTTGCATTGTTCGTAACTATCTTTATTGGAAGGAAATAGCTCTCTCGCAATCTTTGTCCTCATGCTTCTACAAATATTTCGTACAGAGTGGTCTGTACGGCGAGTATTATTATCAGACTTTCGTGTCTGTCTACTTGCATAACAACGGCTACGAATATATTCTGGAGAAGTATTGGTCATAGCTTGCTTAGATGAGCCTCCATTGTTCTGTCTCGCATGCCTTTTCCTGTGCACAACACCAGATTGTTTGTCCTCATCCATCCCTGTCTCTGTATCCCAACCTTCCTGTTCCATATGTATGAATCATATTGTGCAGTCAGTTAATATTAGGCAATTTTAAATATATAAAATTACCTAATGTCATTGAACATTAACGACAAATGAAATATTATTATAATCTAATTAATCTTTGTTATGCCATAAGCATCACTTGTGCTTCACTATTGGTGGTTGGACGACAATGTTACAGGAGGGATGACATTGAAGGCGGTAAATTTTGTGTTCACTATGAACACTAACCAGCTGCGCATAACTGTTATTGCAGCAGTTGAAATAATTTCATTGAATAAGGTGACGTTGTCATGCTAACGTAAACGTAACTCCACAGCCTTATTTATCTTAAATAGATTCATTACTCTCATGACATGAGTAAAGACAGGGAACTTATCGGCAAAATTTCATAATATTACCTCCTTCGATTACGTTAATCTTCAGCGCCCGCACTTAGATTATTGTTTGGTAGGAGTCCTTCTTTATGATTTATCTGTGTTGTGCCCTTTAAGCTTCGCCTTTTCATGCCTGTGAACTAGTTCCGAAATGAAGGTCGACACTTCCTGTCCTGCCAAACTTAAATATTGCACACTTTAGCAATTTCCGTTGACTAAACTGCAAGTTGGCGGGAAATTTGCATCTGCATGCTGCTGGTTGGCATAAAAAATTCGTTTCCATTGTCAGATTAAGCCTGTCACAGTCTATTTTATAGAAAATGGAAGAGCCAAGGAAGCTTCCTTCTCAATACCCTTTCCATTATACTGTTTGCAGCCTCTTCTGCGGAGGTTTGCGTAGATAGATCATTAACATTGCTGTCGCATCAGTTATAAGTTTGTTTCAGGCGAAGGCAGCTGAAATTAGTCTAAATGAGATCTTTGTTGACGGCAACATTTAAAGAAAAAAACCTTTTGTCTTCTGTGCAGGCCTAAAACAAGCTTATGATTTCCTTATCGAATTGTTTTGGGGTGGGTTATAACTCTACTATACTACTCAATAGTGCCTATCGAAATCATTGTCTTTGTATTGTTTGTTACAGGTACCTCTGGTGTATCAAATTTGCAATATAACTGCAGTGATGCATGGGTCCATGCATATGAACTAATGTGTTTGTTCAAGACTTTTTCTACAGCAAAATTACATGGAACTATAACATGATGACTTACAGGAAGTTAAAAAGCTACTTTAAATTAAGATAAATACTGCCATCTATACTCTGAGATGACATTATTAATTATATTACATTAATTAATTTTTGACATTAATTATAATTTATTTAACAATTCTTACTAATAATAACAACAACTCTAATCACAATATTTTATGACATTTTTGTTTTAATTTAACATTTTGCACTTTCACTTGTAAGACCAAGTAAAATAATAAGTGTTACACAACCAATTTTAGTTATGAATCCTGCATTTCACGTACTTACAATTTTCTCATTCCAATTCTTCATTTTCATTCCAGCTATTCCGATTCAAAGGGAAGGTGTCTACAAAATCTCAATTAACCATTATGTACTTGTAACAATATAATTTTATATTAGTTAAACAATATAAACTAAATCATCTTTAGTGATCCCAAGCAATATAGCATAATTTGCTTTTTTACAGTTCATTCACTAAACAAACATCTAAATATTTTGGAAAAATATTGCTTGATGTATCGAAATTATAAATTTAAATTGCATTTATTTCCTTATTAAA
Source organism: Citropsis articulata (assembly GCA_030449925.1). NCBI lineage: Eukaryota > Viridiplantae > Streptophyta > Magnoliopsida > Sapindales > Rutaceae > Citropsis > Citropsis articulata. Next base: position 5,576,140 of record JASUUH010000227.1, on the reverse strand, counting down.
CACTAGGAATTGTTTTTATTATGAGCTGTATTACCAAATTTTTGTACTGTGGTTGTCTTACAATTAATATGACAATGATTTAAATTATAAGAAATAACAATTGCATTCCTTTTTTAAAAATTTCCTTATATTTATTACTTTGTAATTTTATTATTGTTATATTTACAATTAAATTTTTAATTGACAGTGAATAGTAATAATAATAATAACTCTAATAATAATAATAATAATAATAATAATAATACTAATAACCTTAATAATAAATTCAATCCTAATAATAATAATAAATATTATTATTATTAGCTATATTAACAATTGACGTTCAAAAATTATTAGTTGAAATTCATATTTTGAAGGTATTATATAATACATAATATTATTGTTCATAATATTAATAATATTATTATTAATGAGAACAATAATCCAAATTAATAATCAAGTTATATTTATTATTGTTATGAATTTATAGTGAAATTTTAATTATCTGTCGTCAAACTTTAATTATAATGCATTTAATTATAATTTTGCATTGATATTAACGCGAGGAATTTTTAAGATTTTACAATTATAGAGGGGGAATTGGTACTCTTATTTTTTTAATAAAAGAAAACCGATAGTACGGGACTAAGTGACATTTTACACTAACAAAAGAATTTAATACTTGTGAATAAATTGTACATAATACAACTCATGAGCGGGTTAAAGGTATAATACATGGCAGCCCTAAGTTGATCTTAACGTAAGTTCGTTGGACCGATATTTATAACATAATGTTTTTTGGCAGGTGAGTTATTTAATTCTAAAGTGACGATGTCATATTGACTTTCTGTAAGGCTCTGGCCGCCTGAAGTATAACCAGGTTCTCTCGCAACCGACGTTGTAGGCTCTTCAAAGGTCACCGGTCAACTCAATTCATGACCTTCTTCGTTCTAACAGGTACCCTAATATCAGGTTCTTATTAAACCCACAGCATGTTATTATCTACTTCTGCTCATAACTACAGTCATTACCTCATTAAATAGGGTTAACTGCTTGCGGTTGTCTCCAGTGTAACATTTTATTCATCAACCATCCAATCTAAAGTCTGCGACGGCAACTGACTCGAACAAATTATTACTTTAACTGATATGATATATTTAGTTGCAGGATAGAAAATTTAACAGTAACTTCATAATGGACTTCCAACTGTTGGTGAATCTTCGTTCTCGAACGTGTCAGATGCTATTAACGTCGTCTTTGCTTGACATACTTCTCAGCTGGGATGGAAGATTATGTTCTTTCACATTCCAAATATCGGTTAATGAAGCCTCCCTTATGTTCGCCATCGCTCAATCAATTTACCGTCACATGCAGTAGCTTTAACTTCAACGACGTTTGTAGATGCTGCCACTTATTGTAGCCGACACGTAAAGAGGGAATATTTTGTTCATCTGCAACTTCAGCAAATTGTAAACATTTTGCTGAAGTTGGTTCCCAGTCTGAATAAGGGGTAGCATCTACATTCGGCAATGGTGGTTTTTTGTTGTAAAAAGATCAACCATTTTGTTTTTTGTACTGTGGTTGTACTTTGCTTTTAATGAATAAACCCAATTCATAGTAGCTGACTGCAGCCTCTCCTGACAATGATCCTGGGTAATGCTTCACAAATTCTCGGCCGTATTAAATCAGTTTCCATAATACACTTCATAATGTTGGGCTCGCACATATTATGTAAAGCCAATTAAAAAATCGTTAATGTCGCATGAAAACAAATTAGCGGACCAACCATATATTACAAAATAACTCCAGTAATAATGTTAGAATGCATGAACATCGAACAAACAGCTAAGATTTAGTTCTAACTAAGACCTTATTACATAATACTGCAAAATACTTTAGGCGACGTTAAAAGAAATGTAATCCTACAATACATGACCCATAACAGATGTAGTAACAATGGGTTGATGACGTCTGAGACCTCTTCATCTGCTCCTCATGGACCACCAGAAGTAGAGAACAACCAATGCTCTAGACAATAGATTGGCGACAATGATCCCAACGAAGAATGCAGCTACATGCAATGAACAAACGCGGTAGCTTCTTGTCCTCTCCTCGACAAACTGACGAAGACTATGCCATTCATCGTCATCTGGAGACCACCATTGGAAAAACTTGCATCTATCGCAGCAAAATAATAACCGTTGTGGATTGTTAGAAGACTCTGAAATCCGAACGAGGGCGCGGCGTTTTTGGGGACAGTGGCAATAACGATTATTAAGGCGAATCCAGCAGTTACGATTCCTACATGTGTAGTTTTTGTTGATGTTATCGTTGGCACTGCCATGAGGAGCCATCTAAAGTGTATGCCACAGAGAATCTATGAATTGTTTTGGTTGTTGCTCATGAAAGGAAATATAAATAGGAAAGCAAGTCAGAATGTGAAATTTAAACCACAGTTGCAACGGTAATATAACGGATACCTTCATTTATATTCAAATTGTTCGTCCGTACCCGTAACAAAGTGTAAAGTTTCCAATTTCTAACACCCATAAATACCCTTTGTAATTTTTAACGACCGAAAAACAAATTAGAGGGGATAATGTTAATTTTCCCACAGAACTCACTTCGTTCAAGCTATCGGGCCGTCGAGCTATGTTAGTGTAGCAGTTAATACGTAATCGTCATTGAAATAAAATATTTAACTTCATGCAGTGAATAACTTACATAATCGAATGGAAAATCTTTTAACAATTTCTTTTTTCTGGAAGTAAAAGAATTGTTGTTGAAAACCGAAAACCCCAAAAGTTAGTGAAATCTGCAATTAATATGACATCTGCACACACTCACTAAGAAATTGTAAGGCTAGCCATTCCTGCTGCAGCAAACAGTTTATCCCGCATTCAACTTTATTCGATATTAATGCTTGGAAGATTTGAAGGACGAAGAAGATTATGAAGTGAAAGGTGATAGATAGTTAGACAAGGGAAACTTCCTTTGTCAATGAAATGGAAAGACACTGTATTGGGATATGTATCTACCACTCATCGGTTACAGTGTGTGAGACGTGTGCAATTGTATTTATTAGCCATGTAGCCATTATCAGATGCTATAGGTAACGATGGCCATGCTTTGGGCGGGAGATAATGGCACTAGGCAAAATTAGTTGACTAAGCTACGTTATGGTATAGAGTTTAAAGATCGTGGTGGCTGGACTGCAACTAAATGAAGCAACTCAATGATGGCATACGGGGTTAACTTGAGATTATGAAATCGGAGACTGTAATTATTGCAAAAGTATTTGTGTTATTTTATTGTTTGTGGGGGGTATAGGGATCTAATTTCAAACGGGCTTGTCTTTAAATATCAGCGGCACCCCACAAGTCAAGTCACTTCCTGCATTGAAAAAATAAATATAACTGCGGACCGCTTTTTCGATGGCGTCTGATACCTCAACAAATCCTGCTCCTTTCACCTTCGTCCTCGAATATATGGGTTCAGCAATGGTGATTAAATCTGTGAGGCCTGCAAGTTATAGTATCATACGACTGTGCAACATAGCAGCCTTGGTGTTACAGCAGAGAGATTCTCCTGTGATCCATAATTTCCACCCTAAAGCTGTGCTGCCGTGGGCCGGTCGGGTTATAAATATTAACTCAGATGAGATGTTGAAGAAGATAATACAAGTTTGTACGAACAAAGGGCAAAACGAGCTCCATGTTATTGTCATGTTTGATGACCAACCGCCATATGGTCACACAGATCGGCACGTTCTGACCCGGTTGTTGGCCTCACCTGAACAAACACCTAATATAGGTTGTGAGCAAACACTCGTCGACGTGGAAGGAATGGCAGCTGAAGACCCACCACCACCAGAGGGCAAAGTTACGCGAGGCAAGCGAAAGTATAGGTGCACGGTGTGCAAGGCCGAAGGGCATGGAAAGCGCACCTGCAAGATTGTTAAACCTGCAGCGAAGGTCGGCCCGTTGAACCCAAAAATTTTGGTAAGTCCATAATACTCCAATGAAATTTAAAGAGTGGATTATAGTTAAGAATTATATTTTGAACATCCACGTTAATGTTACGATGTTTTATTGTTACGCACTTAGGGTGGACAGAATCAAAGTTCGATCGCGACGGGTGACTTGCGACCGACGGAGTCTCCTGTGGCAGGAACTAGCCAAAACGAGGGTGACATAATGCGAGTAACGACTACTTAAATTTCCAAGCAATGTGATAGCTTTTCAAAATGTTGTAATGTCGGCAAATATATTAATTTCTTCTGTGAACAGGAACAACAGCACAATAAGGGAAGCTTCGTTGAACATCCATAGGTTAGCACGAAAAAGTAATAAGGAAGAATTCGTGAGCGTACACACGAAAACCGTTCACAAACAATTCCAATCCTCTAAGCAATTTAGAACACAGTTAGAGCATAATGAATAATTCAACCGAAGAAAATGAAGACATAGATGATTTTGAATATCCTATAACAACGGCAGTTGACATTGACGGTGACTGGAGTGCATCCTCCGACGATGAAGGGCAAGCCGACACTGAACCTTCGGGAAGCATGGAAATAGAACCCAATCTGAACAGCCAGCTGGAAACCAACCACAACGAGCATGAAGAACAACAATGCACAAATACGGTCGACAATAATGGGAATGCCGTTCCAACTTTGCTAAGGAAGGAATTCTTGAGGGAAGATGAAGCCGAGACATATTACCGAGAATATGCAAGAAAAGTAGGATTTGGGGTTCGGAGGCACAAAAAACGAAGAAATGTTAGTGGCAATATGACAGGGCGAACCTGGGTGTGTAGCCGAGAGGGATATAGGCCTGCAAAATACCTTCAGAAAAGAAGCAGAGAAAGAGAGCCAAGGCCTTTACAGACAGCACAATTCCGTGTATTTTAATTCGGAAACAAACCGATGGTTGTGTAATTATTTCCATGCAGTGCATAATCACAAGCTGACCCCACCACAACTTGTGCACCACATAAGGTCCCACAGAAGGGTTACACAGCCAGACTTGGTGGTGGCTTCGTCATTGCAGAGAGTAGGGGTAACGGCATCGCAAATTCACGAGTTCATGGTTGATAGGTCGGGGGGTTACAATAGAGTTGGGTACAACAGAGTTGATGTTCAAAACAAGTTGGATTCAACCAGACGGCGACAGTTGAAAGAATCAGATGCAGAAACTTGCATATCGTATCTCGAAGGGAAGAAGAGCTCTGATCCATCATTCTTTTATGATCTGACAGTTACAACTTCAAATCGGCTTGGGGACTTGTTTTGGTGTGATGGCGGAAGTTGTGCTGATTATGCGTTGTTTGGTGATGTTATAGCGTTTGATGCAACGTATAAGACAAATGCGTATCAGAAACCGTTTGTGGTAATATTGGGGATTAACCACCATCGGAGAACAATAGTTTTTGGATTTGCATTGTTGTCGGATGAGACAGAGCACACTTACACGTGGCTGTTAGAGACATTTTTGACAGCCATGAATAATAAACAACCAAAGGCAGTAATAACTGATGGAGATAAAGCAATGCGAAATGCAATAACAAAGGCGTTTCCAGAAGCATCACACAGGCTTTGTTGCTGGCATTTGGCTCGAAATGCTCAAACGAATGTAACCAACACAGAATTTACAAAGGATTTTCGTCGGTGCATGCTTAATGCGTATAGCGAACAAGAGTTTACGAGGAAATGGACATTAATGGTCGATAAGCATCAAGTTGGAGACATTGAATGGGTTCGGAAAATGTATGATGAAAGGCACATGTGGGCTGAGGCTTTTTTACGGGGAAAATTCTTCGGTGGTATCACGCAGGTCTGAAGGAATGAATGCGTTTCTCAATCATTATGTAAATAGAAGGTTGCGGTTGATTACCTTTGTTAAACAGATGGATCGACTCATGGATCGACAAAGGGAAGGAGAGGGGAAGGATAATTATGATAGTTCTGAAGGATCTCCGGTTCTAATTACACACTTAAAGATGTACGAGCAACAAGCAGCGGAGAGGTATACGAGAGCAATGTTCCGATTGGTACGAGAATCACTTGAGAAGGAAGGGTTGTTAACGGCAGTAATATATAGCCGGGATGTAATGTCAACTACATACCACGTAAGAAATTTTGGAGTTTGTGTCAAAGAGGTTGAAGTAGTGATAAATTCTGCCACCAAAACCGTATGTTGCAGCTGCAAGCTCTTTGAAACAATGGGAATTCCGTGTTCCCACGCATTTGTTGTACTCAAGGCTGAAAATATAACAGAAATCCCGGGGTCGATGATATTGTCTCGATGGACGAAAGATGCAAAGATAATGGATAACGGTTCTATCAATAAATGTTCAAATAGTTCTCATTACATGACAGAGGAGGCTCGAGTCGATCTTATTTTTTCGTCATGCCGAGGTTTGCTTAGATATGCGGCATCAAGTGTTGCTGCATATAACGTGGCAATTAATGAGATCCATAACCTCACATTGAGGTTAGAGGCAATGTGCCAAATAGATAAATCGGCTGGGCAGCGTATTCGAAGAAGTCAGAACGTCGTGCAAGATCCAGAAATTGTGCTTACAAAGGGTTCAATGAAGAAAGCAAAGATGGGACAGCCCCAACAACGAAAATGCAGCAGATGTGGTGTTCCGGGACATAATGTCAGAAAGTGCAAGCATAAAACTCGACAAAACCACCCGTTGGAGGACAGTTCTAGTCAGTATGTGGACATTTTTCCTAATAGTAATGTCTTAGGTCAAGATGGGCTTGACACAATAGATTCATCACACATGCCTATCCACAACTCTCATAATAGAAACATCTCCATGCCACAAACAAGTAGGCATCGCGGTGTTCTGTTGGGGTCCTCATCGGATTCATGGTTACAGCAATTTCCCTCTGCTACAGACAGTGAAACAAGCATTCGGACACAGAACACAACCACCTTTACTGGGCGCTGGAACTCCATTGCAACCTCCTCTTCTGCCCCAACCAACTATGGTGACATTCGAAATCAGTGAGTGTTTTTCATTGTAAGGATAATAAATAATGTCAGTTGCGTTGACGTGTCTTATTATTTAGTAGAGTGAAGTTGACCCATGTTGCAAACTTTAAATTAACAATTTACAACCAAAAGAACAAAAGCTTGTATTTGTAAATTCCAAGCAATTAACCGCTAATTTATATTTTAGTTATCTTCATCCTGCAAACTTAATCTACAAGCTCATATATAAGGCTGTCATCCTTGATGTAGGGAATGTATAAATCAATTGAAAAAATAAATAGTTCGTATGACAGATACAATATACCAACCAAAAAGGTCACAAGGAGTGTGCACAATAATGGCAATGTGATACCATATATATATACATTAACAATTCGTGGTACATGCAAGCTCAATTTATTGGTTGAAATGGAAGCTGGTAAGGTGAATAATATTTATAGAACCCATAAATAATATTAAAAGCATACATAAAGCTTTCAATCCCATAATCTACATGGGGGGTTCATATAACCATAAGGATGTACGAACATCACAGACATCAAGAAATTATGAAATTTAAGTCTTTGCTCTTGTCAACAGCAAGGGCAAAACAAATTACAATTAAATCTTCCCAGACACTATCTCAAGCGACATCCATACACATTCTCAAAAATAGCATACAAAGGGAACTAATGGCGGGGACCATGCCCCATTCGTCTAGACCTTCGAAGCTGACGTAACCTTCTTTTGTCTATGGCATTATTTTTTGATTGTTCAGCAATATCAATTCGCCTTTGATGAATCTGAGAACTTGAAAGAACCTTATCCTTCAGGAAGTTGAAACTATGGGTCATAAGTTTAATGACAATTCGTGCCCTTTCAGCATCCGAAAGGAACTGCACAACAAAAACAATGTATACACATCTTAATTACAAAGTTATTCCCAAGTTAATAATGGGAAATATTGTTAAATTGTTAATATAATACATGTCTTGTTGTGTGTAACATAAATTAACCAATCCTCTACCTCATTAAGGCTTGACCTGTTATTATGCCTCTCCATCATGACCATTATATACAGTGCACAATCATATTTATACAGAATGCTAGGCTCTCGGGTACAAAACCCAATCGGAAAATCCCTCAACTTTATACCACCAGAGTTAACATTGGAGCCGGCATGGTCCAACATAATGTCAATTGAGCTTAGCTGTAAAATAACAATCAGTGGGCAAATTATTTTAAAGACAGCCAAAACGATAGGACCTCGCCCAATCAAATTTTTCCCCTATTTCAGCGCACTTGTATAGTCTTTTAAATACAGTTAATAGTCATTTAATGATATAATTAACACAGCACACTTACCACACGTTTACATAATACAATGTTATCATGCAAACCCATTGCTGTTGGAAGCGGGTCCCATATCTCTGCTTGCTTTTCTGAAATAACTAAAACCAGCATGTACCAGCGTGCATGACCACAGTAAACGGGGACAAAAATCTACAAGGCATTATGCATTAATACTGAAAAATGTCACTCAACATTACTTCATGACGGTGGTTTATTTAACTGTAACTTGAATGTATCCTTCTATATGCTTTCACTCACTTTTTCACAATAAATCATATTCTTTCCAAACAAAGCAGCGCGTATAAATCTTCTAATAGCAAGACTTATATCTCTAAACTCGCCACCAACATTATCCTGCAACAGTATAAATTGATGGTTGTTCATGTCATCGCATGGCAACGGAAAGTAGTGTCCAGTTATTCCATACTGACCGTATAATATATTTCACAAAACCAAGTTTCCTCTTAACATTTAAATATAATGAAAAGGACAATTTATACACAACCATTTCCATTTAAACAAATGCATAACGCTACCTCTCATCACAACTTTTTTAGGCAATTTTAAACATAAATTATCAACACCAGATCATTAAAGAAATTGCTTACAGTGTTATAAGTAGGCATAAAAAGGCTAAATGTACTTTCTCCGTCATTTATGGTCGCTTGGGCAGATAACAATTCTGATACAGCAGACACCACCTGAAACTTAAATGTTTATGGCTTTTGGACAGTGCACATTAATTTAATTATTTAAAGCACTATGTTTCAAAGGGACAATATGCCTCTATATTTAAAGTGAAAAAAAAAACTTACGATATATAAGATCAGTATAAATATCTGTACTTACAGATGTTACGATTGTACCTCTATATTGATTATACTTCTGGGAGACATGGACATAATATCATTCCGAGTAATCTCATTGAAATTTGTTTGGAAAAGCATCTCCCTGGAACAGAAATACCATCATTTATGAAGTTTATGTTAATATATCTACTAAATCGATAAACAAGTAAGAACTATATGTATTTCAATAGTAACAATTTTCTTTCTTTTTAATTCATTCACATAACTGCATTACTTCAATAATATAAATTTTATCTTACCCTTTGTTAAGAGTTTCATCCATGCAAAAGTTAATCAAACTTTCCTCTTCAACACTAAACGGCCTTGGCATAACAAACGGTCCAAATCGATAGCGACCTCTTTCAAGACATATTTTAAAAATTGGAAACTCTCGATTCACAATCTGACCACAATTTCGATCACAAGTAGTCACGGTTTGCAACCTCTTAGTTTGTTTACAATGCTTCTCCACTCGGATCGACTCCTACGACAATTGTTCCACAAATGTATTGCAAATTCATACAACTAAAACATATCTAAATATTAATATAAATGTAAAACAACTGCAAACAAGTTACTCAATTAAAATTAAACTTGTGTTAGTGACAAAAAAACCTTTATCTCCATGTCACTGTGCAAGTTTGAAACGTAATGTCCAGACATGCGGGACCTGTTGACACTATCTGGTAGGTAAACTAAACCCATATGTTGTGCTCCTTCACACTCCTTGACGGCAAAATCATTATTGATTTCTGTGCCAACATAGTGTGCACTATTAACAAAAGGTAATTATGCACTTCAGCTTACAATCAGAACCCGTCTTACTAAAGCAAATTCCATATATCATGTGGTATAATGCAACACCACATAAAAAACTACTGAAACATGCGAAATTTGGTAACTGTTCATGCATGAAACATAGAAGGTAATAATCATATTTCCAGAAAAATTAAATATCTTTAAGAATTTTTTCCTGGGAAATCACTATAAGCTTAACCAAACTTGCAAAACAGAAATCACGGTATATGTTATTATAAAAATAAAAATCATAAATCAAAGCATTATGACCCAAATATTAGAATTTGTAGTTCGTTTTATGCGATTAAAGGAGTAAGCTAACCTCTGACAGTTGAGCCGTCTATCAATGGACTAATACCAACGATTAAGACTGAATGCTAAGAGGATGGTAAAAGTGAAATTTTGAAAATGATAGAGAGATGGGCGCACAGGCAGGAGTTTGTAAAAATCTAGATGTTCAAGCAAAAGTCAAGAATCATCTCCCCATATACAATAGAACATTCCCAATTATCCTAATTACTGAAGGGAAACGATTTTGACTATGGAAAATATTATATATTTATGAAATAAATTCAGATCTATCTTTATTTCAATCAAATTTCAGATCTACAATCAATTTGTTCCAAATTCAGATCTATAATTATTTCAAACAAATTCAGATATATTTAATTCAAAAATTAAAAAAATATTTAAATTTTAATATTTTAAATTAATTCAGGTCAAGCTGAAAGCTATGGGTCAAGTGGTTTCATTCTTGGGTAAGCTATCCTGATTTGTAGAAGCAAAAAAGACAAACAATCAAAACGAAATATGATATTGAACATATACCAATGGTTACTGTCTACATTTTTACCTCAAAAATTGTGAATTGGAATTAAAATCTCAGCATTATCAAATGCATTGGACTAGCACAGGACAATATTTGCAGCTATACCACTTTCAAGATACTGGGAACATTGGCCTTCACGTCGATCATCATTTGCATCACAATCCACAACATATTTATGCAATGAATAAAGTTATGCTCTACAGACGAATGTATGATGCTCAGATTTTTCATCAAATACAGGCAACAAAAAAACAGAAAACGCCACAACAATTTTCAAGATCAGGCTAATTAAAAGAAAACCAAATAGAAAACTCCACATCATAAGCTCTCAGGTGAAAGGTAGCCTAAAATTGTTAGCGTGCATCATCATCAACTAACATTAAACCCATTTTTAACTCAGCAAAGTTTGGCATCAATTCGTCCACTTGTGTAACATTTTTGAAGGCACTGCTCTTAAAATACATCAGGAGCATCGGTAGACATAAACAGACAGTTTAGCCTTCAGGAAAATCACAGCTTAATAAACAGAACAATTTATTTTTCTTTCCTCTTCAGGAAAATTAAACACGTGTGCACAAAAAAAAAAATTACCTTTATGACAAATTTTGGGATACCCGGATTTTGCAGCTGTAGGCTTCCCTTCGTCGTTATAGCTCACCGGATGAACAATGCAACCTCATACGCATCAATTCCACAGCACTCAAACTCCCAAAATCTCCTTGCCCTTCGGAAGCATTGAACTGTTAATTCAACGCCAAAAAAATTTCAGTTGCAACTTCAGAATCTTCACATTATTTATCCAAACACTCTTTTGCCCTCCGTAAATGTCTGCGGAGTCAATTTGTTTCTTTCATTTACTTCCTATTCGAACAGTCTCCATATTGGTTTGGTCAATTCCGAGAGAATCGAACTCCATTACAGTGCGATGGGTGGTTTAGTAATAAGACCCGTTTTAATTTCTACAGAGATCAGCAAACATTCTAACCTGTTTCGGATTTCAAAGGTTGAGATTACGCGCGTCACCGCCATCGCTCGGTCTTCATCGGCTTCCTTTCTAATTCAGTCCACCCATCGGCTTCCTTTTTGGATAGCTTTTCATGTCTATGCCGGAAAGAAAGAAATCAAAATTAAAAATTTTATTTAAATAAAAAAAAATGTTAAATACAACATAAAATCAGTATATATCAACTAAGAGCAAGCAATATTTAGAGGGACATGTGCACCTCGAGAAAAAACTTCCACCCGCGGATTCAAAGAATCTGATTTCAGAGCCGGAACTTCATTTTTCTCGAATAGCCCTTTTTTTCTTTTTGATATCTTGCCCTAAACTGGACATTCGCATCTAACGGAGCTAACGGAAATTTTCATAGGTAGATTGAACTCTAGTGAACTCTAATGGACTGAAAAAAAAAGGGCTCTGTCCGGTTGTAAGTTGCAGGTCAGGACTTTTTGTCAATTAATATAAGCCATTAGATTGAACTTCAAACCATCCAATGGTTAGATGGCATAAAGACAAAAAGCGTGGTACCTTACAACAGTGGTAAGGTAGGCCGACCCATTTACAAAACATCCATTCTATTCACTCTTCTCGAATTTTTCCACTGACCAACACGGGTTAATTGGTGAATACATGTGTTAAGAAGATGAAATAAATACTCAGCTCAATTCGCTTGTTAAGTTTACAGCATAAATATGAAATGAGTGGCTTTTAGTTTTACTTTTACAGCATAAATATAAAATGAGTTAGCGTGCTGTATAAAAAGTAGTTAATGATTTGAAAGTGTGTCTTACTATTTCGTTCGGAAACAGAGATTTAATTTCATTTCATATGAAGTTTAATGTAACATTAAATTCGGCCAATTTAGAGCAACTTCCTCGCAAGTACATGCGTAACTTCTTATTCTTTTTTTTTTTTTTTTTTGGTAGTCTTTAGTATGGACACTGTGAACTAACTTTCTTCAAATTTAGTTGTATAATGATCACCAAAGTTGTTGTGCGCAGGGTCTTATTTCAAATGATTGTTTTAAGTTATTGGGTAAAGCGACGGTAGCAAGGACTCAGCTGAGAGGCTTTAAATCATGGGCAATTTTCCAGCTACTGGCAGACAAAACGAAGACTAAATAGAGTAGAATGACAAATTATTGGTATCACGATCGGATGATCTCGGCAACATGATAACGTTGGTTTGAAGGTTGAACCTTGGATTTATTTATTACCCAAAAGTTAAAATAAAAATCAGATTCATTTACTCAGAAACTGCTTGTTTAATTTATGCAAGTCAATTTGCATTGCATTTTTAAATTTAAATTAAATATTCCAGAAGAAAGAAGCTGCAATAGAATTGAAAATGAACAAGCCTTGATGTAGGGGCCATTACAATTTTAAATCTTCATATATGTGAGTTCAGAATTTCTACATTAAAAGTATTACACTTTATTAATACACGTAGGTCATATATATATATATATATATATATATGAGGGTTTAATATACTCCTAAATTTTATTGGGAGTCTTATAAACTAGCACCGGCTAATTGTATAAATAAATATTCATAAAAAAAAATTAAAAAAGGACTATTTATTATTTCTTTTTTTTTTCTCGGGAACTTAAAAAAGAGTGAATTAATGGAAACGAGACAAAACGATACAGAAAAATAGAAGTAAATTTAGAGAATTTGAAAAGCTGAAATCTGCTGCGATCTCCAAAGTCTTTGTGGACTTGTTTCAACTTGTTGATGGTCCTTAAAAGCTGAAAAGACAGTTTCTTGCACCGAGTAAGAAACCCCTGGCTTCGTAATAATCGCCCTAGGGCCATTAGGTCTGTACCATCTTTTCAGCATCAGCAGCTTCACAGGAATTTCCATTTCAGCTGAAGAATTAGGACGAAGTGACCCACCCAGGCTAAGCTAAATACAGCACGGTCAGTACCTTTGCCTTGTGATTCTTGACTTCTTGTGCATCAGTAATCCAGTATCGAGCTTCAGCCATTTCTTGTAAAAAATTTTGCCAAAAAAAGCTATAGAGTTGACACTGTCAAGAGAAACATACAAAGAGAAGATTCAGTAACGGGGAGTTCTGTAATTGTCTGTAAAAGTTGTTGCATGGCTCAAGAAAAAACTTAAAGACCCTAACCCTATGCAGGAAGGGTGCTTGCTGTGATTTAAATTAGTAAAGATATTGATAAGAACTTTGTCTTTTCATTGCAGACACTGAGCAATTTTAATGACCAATGCCTCTAATCCCTCGTACATTCTATTTAATGTTTTTGTTTCTTTTTTTCTTTTCTTTATTTTTTTTTTTTGGAGATAATGCTTCTGTCCTTTTATCTCTGCTTTTATCTTCAAATTTGCGTCGGTGATCTTTTGAGTTAAGAGATGTTATTTGCATCTGATGACTATGCACTATGACGTGTTGAATATGTGATATCTCTATATGAAATTAATAAGATTCTCAATTCAACTGACTGGTTTGATTAACCACTGGTGTAAAATGAGCTGCAGATTGTATAACAAGACGAAATGTTTGGATTATTAACAAATTTTGATACTTCGTCCGCAAGCAGGGAATGGAAGAGGAATTGCTGCGTAATTAATGTAACTATTTCTAAGTTTGATCAATTTTAAGTAATTGGCAAGTCCAAGTGAGTTGTGACTTCTAATATAATGAATTCTCTTGCCAGATCTGGTATAGACATTGTGAACAAACTCTCATTGCAGTAGATTGTATATGGATTTGGTTAAAGTATTTATGAACCCAATTATTGGTGGGTCTAGTTCAAAGAATATCATTAAATTTCTGGGGCAAAGAAGAGAAGTGACAGTAGCAAGGGGCTATTTTCCAACGACCTGCTGATGAAATGAAATAAAGACATAAACTTTGATTCTAGAATAACAGAAATTAATTTGAAAACGTTATTCTGAACCTAAATTTTTGCAGCCCACTTTTTTTTTTTCGGTTATACACCGAGTCTGCATTCTCGATATTTCTGATATTGGGATATTATTTGGGAACACTATTCGACATTACAATCGTATATATTATTATATTATTACATCAATTCTACAAGACACGCCTGATAAACGACCTCGGAGGAGGGACATTCTCCTCACATTTGAGGCGAGAGAAATTATAAGCATTTAAGCACGATCTTTTTGTTTGAACCGCCTCACATGAGGCACCAACCATCGGCCATGTTCTCTGGGCCAGCTTAATGACTTTAGTGTTAAAGAATCTTGAAAAATCTCAATTTGTAAGCTTAATCAAGAAAATGCTCCTGTTATCTCAAACATATGCAGCGCCGCTGATTTCTCGAAATTTCATTTTAATTGCAAATTGAAAATAAAATGAAAATTTCCCAGAATAGACAATCCGCGCACCTCGAATCCCCCCACACCAATTGTTGCATTTTCTAAATTCTGAGAATAAGATGAAACGATGAGTCAAATTCCAAAAGTTACGACGATCACAGGAAGGCAAAGAGATCCTAAATGATCCTAACCTCACTCGCACTCGCCCTCCCTATAATCTGAGTCAAAGTCATAAATAGCTTGTCATCTGGCGATAGCCATTTGGTTTCGTCTTTTGGAAGGAGCAAGCATCCTTGCCTTCTGGAAATTATTGATGCAAACTTTTTTTTTTTTTAATATGAAATTATTATTTAAATTATAACTCATATTATATGAGATTATAATTAATATTTATAAATTAGACTATAATTAAGAGTAATTATAATATTAACGTTAATAAAATTTTGTCTAAATTTTTTATCCTTATTAATATTTAAGAGATATCTATTCTACTCACTCATTAATAATAAAAAAATTACCTTTACTTAATATAATTAAAGAAAAAATTATTCTTCCAGTATGTTTTTTTTATTTTAAACTGCTATCCTTCAGGATGGGAAACATTGAATGCAAGCATTGAATGCAAAAGATTGTTTTAAGTTATAAACTCCCCATTCCAATTTTCATCATTATACTGATTCCATATCCACGACAGCGAAACTTACTGTGAAACGTTGAATTGTTTCTTTGCGAATGGGATGATTATGAAAGAGACTAGACGACACTTTCATATTTGATATATCGGTATCTTTTTCTATTTCTTGAACTAAATAAAATCAGAGAATATTTTAAATTAGTATCTCTTTCATTGATTATTCTATAATAAGATATTTGTGGGAAAGTAGGAAGGTTTATACACAAAAATAAAATGGCTCATGCCCCGTATAATTGACCAAACGATGCCACAATTTTCCACTGAAAGAAGAAAAAGAAAAACGTGTGAAAAAACATCTGCTCTCACGCCACCGCCACCACCTCCGCCCAGCCCAAAACTTATGAAGACAAAGGCACAGCCATGGACGCATGCTCCGCAACCGCCAAGCTCAAAGTCAGAGCTGCTAATTAACACTAGTACTACCACTGAAGCTGATCAGCAGCTGCTCATGAGGCCAGTAAACTCGCTCAATCCTCATGCTAAGCCTTTTGTGCCACAACCGACCAAAGCCCTTTTCCTCCCTCATCACGCGCCGCCGGCGATGACACACCGCTTCTCTTCTTTCCAACTCCACTACCCCATGAACATGAATATGATGTACCTTTATCATCAGCCTACTACACCGATTAGGTCATCGTATTCATATTCATATTCATACCCACATCAAGGAAACAGTAACGAGCCGAAGTGCGATTGCCACATACAATTACTATGGAGTTTTTCAGCACCTAAAGAAGCAGCTCCTGATGATGACCCTGATACAAAGAAGAGTGTTGGTGATGGCGATGATGGCTACTACCAAGTTTTGCATGCTGGTGAAGAGACTACTTTGATGATTAAAAATATCCCAAACCGTTTTAAGTCAGTTCTCTTTCATTGTTCTCTTCTCTTATCCTTGGCTTGATGACTGCTTTCTTGTTTCTCTTGTTTCCGCTAGCAGTATTGTGTAAGTGAGCGTCTGGTTTATTTTCCGGCGGAATCTCTCACCTTCTGAGTTAATTGGGTTGATATTTAAAAGTTTCTTTCTTTTTTAATTTTTTTTTAATTTTGCTTTTTGCTTGTTCTTCTGTTACACTGCTAGCATTAAACAAAACCGTGTTTATGTTTATGATAGGCTGCAGATGTTGCTTTTTATTGTTGTCTTTCATTCTTCCAATCAAGTTCATTCTTCTTGTATTAGATTTTTGGTGTTTTACATTTTGCTTTTCCTGAGACCTTTGTTGTATCAAATAACGACTGTAAAAGCTGATCAAGAGAGAGTAATGGTCATGGTTTCTCTCCTTCCTCTTTTGTCCCTATCTACCTTTATTTGTACGGTAGATGGTAGTAATGTTTAATGAAGGACCGATCACTCGGTATCTCTTGTTTTGAATCCCATTAATGCACCATTCTCGTATCTGGGTTCTTCTCTACAATCCAGGTCTTCATGCTCACGTTTTTATATTTGTTTTGGTTTTCATTTTTAAGTCTAGATTTTTTTTTTCTTTTTTTTTTATCCCCCTGAAAGGATCCTTGAAAATAGTTTAAACAAGAACTTGTATGTACGTTCATAGGCTATAAGTAACAAGCATATCTGTCGACTTGGGTTTGCTTTGTATGTACATTCATAGGCTGTAAGTAACAAGCATATCTGTCGACTTGGGTCTGCTTTCTCTCACATTTATTTTTACACCATGATGTTTCCGTTGGATAATGAGCAGGAGGCATGATTTGCTGCAAATTTTGGATAATCACTGCTGGGCTGAGAACATGAAGGCTAACCTGCATTCTGACCCCTGTAGGTCTGAATACGATTTTCTTTATCTGCCCATGGACTTTTGGTAAATAAGTTTAAACCTTTCTTTTCTCCTAGTCTAATTTATTTCCCAATGATTTTCAATCAAGTGAAGCTTTTTTTTTTTTATTGAGTTAAAAAAATCATGTAGTAATATGAGAATTTGTTTAGCCATGGAGCCAATCTGGGCTATGCATTTGTCAATTTTACGACTTCAGTAGCCGCTGTGAGATTTGCCAAAGCCTTCAACAAAAGCGGATGGGAGGCTCAAGTTCCAGGGAATAAAAAGACCTGTGAGATATCTCGGGCAGCTATCCAGGTGATTAAAATATACTATTTGTCAACGTCCATTGGTTCCCTTGTCTTCATTTTTACTTATTGTTATTTAATAATTGGAGTTTCTAACTGGTGCTTGTGGTGATCAGGGCAGGGATGCGCTGAAAATTCATTTTCAGGAAAAGTGCTTCAATTGTCACACGGACAGTTATCTCCCTGTGATACTAGCTCCTCCCCGTGACGGTTGGAAGCGCACCAGACCTACCATTGTTGGGAGATGTATTAATGTAGGTGCTGCTGCTCCTGTTTATCGGAGGAAATCCCCATTGATGATGAGAAGAAAATGCTTCAAAAAATAAACCATCACTGCTGCCCCAGTTAGAATTTTTCTGTGCTGCTTTCAAGTATAACCATTCTGTAATCTTTGGTTCAAGTCATTTGGGGCACAGGGCTTGGTGCTTGGTATTTTTCGTCGAATGGCCTTTGTTTTCATTCTCTCCCTAGATGAGCTGAGCCATGGCCCTTGGCAATGTCTGGGGTGAAGTGGAAACATTGGTCTCTTATTATGTGTTTTGTGGCTTTCTTTGAGAAATTTGCCCGTCGTTTGTTTTTGTGTATTCAGTTCCTGCTGGGTTTTGGAACTGGTGTGACGTACCGAAACATTTAGTAGGATTTTAACTTGCAATTCGCAAGCTTTTGCAGGATTGAGTCATGTTTAGTAGTCATTGATACTTTTGTGCTGTATGATGTTGAAGTCTGTAATTTTATGTCTATTTTTTCCCCTTTTTCTGCGCCGCTCACACCACCACCACACCCCCTCCCCCTTCCTCCCCCGCAAATGCATCCATGCTTATCTGGAGTCCTTTTAACCACAAACTCATGCTTGAATTTCTTTTCTGGTTACTACGTTTTTTCGTACTTCAGTTTTCCTTGCTTTTGGTAGATTTTGCTGAGATTGTAACAGTTGTCTTATTTTCTATTCATTGATTCCTACTACAGTGAAGATAAAGGGGCCTCCTAATTTGTAATAGTACAAGTAAAGCGATTGGGGCTTGATTGCCAAGTCCTTAACTTGGAAGGGCCCATCAATGAGCGTCTTAGGCTTTAGCGTTTGGAAAAAGCATTTAATCGGACTCTTAACATCGCCATTAATGATAAAATTGACCTTAATGGAGTTTGTTGCTCATGGAGCCCTGATCACATGATAAGAGATAGTTATTTCAAGTACGTGTGATTGTAATGAAGGTTGAAGTTACATAAAATTTTTAGTGAAAGAAAATTATTTGTATTTGATGTGTGGATTAATTAGATGTATTCGGCACTTCTATAGAATTTTAACTAATTTAAAAGCTGTATAATTTTAAGAAGATTGAAGTTGTAAACTAATTAAAAATAGCTGTTGCCTTGGTGCCGGTAGTTCAGCTCGAGCTTTTAATATGAAATTATGAACGGTGGTTTCTTTTTGAGTTCTTGCAAATTGTGAGAATAGATTCTTAGTGAATTCAATGAGTGCGGAATAAAATATTGTTTGGGTGACGAGTATTGAACAAAATCTTATTTGGAATTGATTTGGATGACTGTAACTTTTTAAGTTACAGTTATAAAAAATTTTGTAATTATGAAACAAAAATTAATATGATAAATTTTTTATCATATAATAAATATAATAAAATTATATCAATATAATTTTTAAAATACGTCAGTTAATATTTACTAAACACTTTAATATTGTATCTTTTAATATATAACTTTTAACTTCAATTCTAAACACACTAAAAAAGCACTCAATTATTGATTTCTTGACAATTGGTGTGCCGCCTAGCTCACACCAACTCTACGTAATGTTATTAGGAGGTTGCTATGATTTATTTATATTATTTCTATTTCCCATATTCAAGAATACCCTGATGCTTGTTATGCCGTACTGAGAGTATCATCACAGAATGGATGTAGTAAAAGAAAAGGATTGAGTGATGATGATCATCACGAATACATAAAATATGGTTTCATGATGTGATTAATTAACATCAGCACGTGTTCAATGCGCCGCGCCCGTGCATATTCATATCATATATTCATATTTGCCATTTTTGGTGAGCCAACATAGACTGAAATCAGTAGATAAGAAGATTTCTTTTCTTCTTATCTGGTACCTCAAAAGAACAACTTTGACTTCTCTGTTTTCTCAAATGGGGTCTGCAAGAAGTCAAGAACTTAAACCGAGGACACTTTGAAATTTAAGGAACCGGGGAAACGTTTCTCTATTGACTGTAGAGAACATTGGACTCTTCTGATCTATAATCTCTGTGCAGAGCCATGGAATGAAATATAGGAAATTGATAAGCTAAATGATAATGTAGTGCTTTGGACAACAGTCTTGGATGCCATGACTGATAAATACAGTTTACACATAAAAGAAACTCTGACATTCCCATTTACCAATCAAGAGACTTCACGGTTAGTATGCATTTTAGGATAGCTAGAGAATCAACATTGAGTACAGTAAGAGGGGAAGCCAAAGTCAAAGGTTACATAGAAAGAATTCTAGTATAAATCCAGGGAATTGGAAGACAGTAACTTGTATGCAAATTTTATTATTGAGCAAGTAGAATGCCAGTTAAAGTGGCAGAAAAGATCATGTACATGTTCATGAAATAGGGTTATAAACCATAAAAAATCGAGATCATGTCAGTCATGATTTAGAGGTACAAAGTATCAGGTGAAAAAAAAAAGGGGAGCAGATACAAGTAGAATAAGGATTATCAAAATGAAGATAGACAAAAGCAAGATTCCAACATTTGTAAAATATTTTACAAGTAAAACTGCATGGTTGGGGTTAACACATGTTGAGATAATCTCACTTATTAGAAATGCATGGAATATAATGGTTTCATAAGCTGGGAAGGAAAGGGGGGCTGCCAAGTGGCAATTTCAATAAAAATGTTCAAATGTTTATATGAGAAACTTGCATATAACCATTTCAGAAGTAGAATAACATTGGCTTGAAGCAATCAGCATATGAAGATTTAAACACAACATCAATGCAATGCATAAAAGAAAAGTAAAGCACACTCATTAGAAGGCCCGGCAGAATCAAAAGTAACCAAGCTTGTAGTCAAAATGATTCACATTCAAATTCAATACAATAGAAAACCAACCCTACCCATTAAATAAACAGGAAAAAAGTCATTTAATTAACGAGGGGCTTTCTTTTTCCCAGCAATAGCAACCCTCTTACCCTTCAATGTGCGACAATTGTTCTTTGTGTGCTGCCCTCTACATGGCAAGCCCTGAATATGGCGAATTCCACGGTAGCATTGAATCTCCTTCAATCTCCTAATAGCAAGTGCATTGAACCGCCTCTGCAAAAACCGCCAATATATATATCTCAAACAGCGAAATCAAAACTCCAAAGGTGCTTCTAAGGAAGAAATAAGGAATTATTACCAAATCTCCTTCAATCATGTATTTGGAGACTTCGTCACGAATTGTTATGAGCTCTTCCTCAGACATGTCTTTGGTGATTTTGTTCTCCATATTGAGATCAACGAGGATTTGGCGAGCTCTTGTGCGCCCAATTCCATGAATATACTGAAGCGAGTACTCAATCCGCTTGTTGTTTGGAATCTCGACTCCTCCAACACGAGCACATTGAATGCTCAGACTGGGATACTGCTCACAACACCATTTAATCAAAATTAACCAAGAAATAAACAAAAGGAATCATTTTTTTCATTTAATTATACATGAGATGGGAAGAAGCGGTTGCTTAAATATACATATTTCATTAAATTAAATCAGAGAGAGAAAAAAAAAATCGAAACCAAAATGAAGACGAAGGGATTGTAGGTAGGAACAAATAACTGACCCAAACAAACCTTATAATGAATGAATACATAATTAGGAAATAAGAAAATATATATTAAAAATAAAAAGTTATAAATAATATGAACTGTAAGGAAATCACCTGAGGCTGCTTGGAAACAGGGAAAGACAGGGAAGCGTTGGTGAGAAGATTATTGTTATGTCCGTTGCAGATAACGGAGAGCGCCGGAGCGACAGTCATTCCAAGTGTTTGTACCATTTTCTCTTTTGGTTTCTTTTGTTTTCTCGGAAACCAAGCGGAATGGTGACTTTACAGCAAGCTCGAGTGGAGAGATGCAAATGCGAGGAACTTATCCTTTAAAATGGGCAAAAGAGAAGCTGTAACTCAGTTTCATTATTCGCCACCTGTCGGCTGACGTGTAAGTTTCATTCCAAATTTCAATCCGCTGGAGTGGGTGTGGGCCGACTCCGGTGCGGTATGGCCCAATCTCAATTTGATTAGTGCTTAGAAACTTGAAAGTTTCGTAAGGAAGAGACAGCCTCCTCTTCTTTTTATTTTTATTTTTTTGTTATCTCTATTACTTTTAACATTTCTTTTATGAAAAATTAAAGTCGAACCACGGTCTTTGTTGTATTTAAGAAATTCGTTTTAAAGTATGGACCAATTTTTTTTTTTTTCAAGAATTCTCAATTTTATGCTGCAATTGCACAAGTATGAAGGCAGTAATGATCAACAAAAAATTGACCCTCCTTAATATAACCGAAAAAAAAAAATTAAAACAAGGGCTCACCGGAAATCAATTCTTGTCTTGCATAGTCATTTTAAGGTAAATAATGGAGTTGTTCATTTGATTATAAGTTGAACAACAAATGTGTTGGAATAGCATATACAAATTACAAACCGGACAGGAAGATACAGCTTAATCAATTAGTGATCATTAAAGCATTCAATTCATCCCGGATTAAATAACCAAACAGAACAATAAAACTGCTTAAATCTTGTACAACACACTAGATGAAAATTCATGAAACGAAATATATTGAATTCAGAACAAAGTTCTTGAATACGGCGCAACTTGGTTCAAAACAGAATGCAAGAACCAAAAACCAAATTATTCATAAAATAGCTACCATTTATTTAGGCTAAACCAAAGTTTTGCAATCTTCCAACAGTAAACTCTAAAGGCATAATTACTCACTTCTTGCCTTTGGGAGCACCAAAAGGCCGTCGTTTTCGGGTAATAGCAAACTCTCCAAATTTATGACCAACCTTTTCTTCAGTGACCTTACAGCGAACAAAATTTCTTCCATTGTAAATTCGCACTGTGGTGTTAAGGAATTCTGGCAAAATGGAAGATCTCCGTGACCAAATTTTCTTGTTTGCAAGAACATCTTTCTTATTCTTCAGTTCTGCCAAGAATGCATCAACAAAACTGCCCTTCCATAAAGATCTTCGTGGCATGATGTAGAATTCTTTTCACTTCAATCTGCCTCCCTTCAATGAAAGTGCTAGCTCCTACTCCAACAAAAGCAATTTTCAAGAGAGGCAATCAACACAAAATAATTTCAATTATCCATGGTTTATTCTAGTCAAAGGGCAAGTGAAATGGAAAATAAATAGCCGATGACAAGCATAACAAGCTTAATAACACAAGCATTGAACATGAATAGAGTCATCAATTCATTCAACATAAGAAAATATAGCACATAATTGTCCATTCAAACCTTTTCTCAAACACTAGAAGTTCAAGAAAAATTCACTCGGACCTTTTATCAAACAGTAGGGGTTCAAGGCAAGATATCATTGATCATCAACAGAATCTTCAATTCATTCAAAGAAAAGAAATATCTACTAAACATAATCACAATAAATCTACTTAAAAACAACAAATAAATCACACTTGTCTTTTTTTCAACCGAAATCATTATCAGTAAGCCCAAAAAAAAAAAAAACAAATGAAATTAGAAAACATTCCAGGATTCGAAGATTTCATTAAAAAAAAAAATCGAAACTTAACCACGCGGTAAGATTGGTGCAAAAAAATGGAACTCCATTACGCAAGCACAAACACAGATGAATAGATGTAAGCGAATTCAGTCTATCCACTGGGTACTAAACAAATAAAACAAGAATGGAACTAAAATGAGTAATAATAACTGTATTTGGAGGGGTAAAAAAAGCAGAACAGTTAAAGTTGAAAGAGATTACCTTTGGAAGGATTTGAAGCTGCGAAAGGAATTCTGGAGAAGAGAGTTTTAGGTTTCCCAGGCAAACAAGTACGGAGAAGAATGAAGATGCAGACAGTGATACTGGACTTAAAAATAAGGCCCAATGGGGAAGATGTGTGTAGCAGTCTTCACTTGGATTATGATATATTGAAGTGGGCCGAATCCAATTTATAGGTCAGAAGTAATAAAGACCCAATTTTAAAATTTTGCTTAGAAGTTTTATATGATTTTGTAAATAATTCTCATTTAAGACCAAAAGTACCTTTATTATATTTATTTTCATAATATCCATAACGTTTATTTATTTATTTATTTATTTTTTGCATCATAATCCATCGGAAATACAGCCAAGATTGTGATTGATGATTAGCCATTGCATAAGATAGAAAAAAAAAAAAAAAGAAATATTCATGTAGCGTGTTCATAATAAGAAATCCTCTAAAATTCAAATAACCTGATATGATGGACGGGAGTGTCCATATTTGCATCTAGTCTTATGACTTTTGTTTGGGATTTTATCAATTGATGCAAAATATTTATAGCAGCTTAATACGGTGACGTTGATGCATAGAGTTGGATACAAATATGCACGCCAAAATACTCTTCTCTTTTTGCTGTCTCTTTAAAATGTATAAAAATGAAAAATTTTGTTATTGCTGCTGAAAAATCTATGTATCCTCTCACTCACCGAAAGTTCAAAAGATAAATACTAGCGAAAATGGACTACCTACGTCTTGAAGCTAGGTAGCATAATACCATAGTCATTTCCTCTCCAGAAATAGCCAAAGAACGTGATTTGGCCTTATCTAGCAGAACAATTCTGGACAGGGCTAAAGCACTCCAACACCACAAAGTTTCAATGGCTGCTTCCTGTACGTCTCAGCTCCTTGGAGGAACTTTTGGAAAGTCTGTGCTACCCATATGTTTACCAAAAATCAATAAGATGCCAGCCAAGCCATGGGGCACAAAAGGTGCAACAACTACTTGACTATGTGCATAAAAGTTGCACGAGTGGTACGTAGAAGTGTTGATATTGGTCAAGCTGCCTTCACTACCGTAAACGGACGACTATCTTTTTAGTATCAAACACTTTTGTCTCTTTGGATTTAGCTCAATATCATTCTGATTTATCTCAAAGTTTTAACAAGCTTGCATGTCGCGAACGGAATAAGCTGGGAATCATTCTTTCATTTTTTTGACCCACAAGGATCTCGTAAACGGATGACTATTTATTTTTTGAGAATGTTCAGGATTTTTGATGGTATCATTGATGAAAGATTGCAAGTCAAGGAATCCCTGATGAATTCTGAGGGACGTGTTAGACTCACTCCTCAATCTTGCTCGGGGAAATAATTCGGAACTGAGTCTCTTTGATATTAAACACGTACTTCGTGCAAAGTAGTTACATCTCAATTAATTCTCGACTAATACAATACTTCGGATTGCATGTAATTCAAGTAATATTTGTCCTTTTGCACTTTTTTTTTTTGGCAGGAACTGATACAACCTCAAGAACTGTAGAATGGGCAGTGGCACAGTTTCTTCACAATCCGAAAGTACTAACAACAGCTCAAAATGAGCTTAGAGAATTACTTGGCAATGATGGGAAAGTTGATAGAGTTTGAAACTCTTAGTTGCTTTACCCTACAGGCAATAGAAAGAGACTTTTGGTTGCACCCAGCGACCCACCAGGTCCATTCCTTGTGCCTCAAAAAGTTGAAACGGAAGTAAACCTAGAGTAAACGTATGGGCCATGGGTCGCGATTCAAGCATATGGCAAAATCTAATTTCATTCGCGCATGAAAGTTTCTTCGATGACGAAATTGATGGGAAAGGCCGAAACTTTGAGCTCATTCCGTTTGGAGCCGGCAGGAGGATTTATCCCGGCTTGCCGTTGGCTCACAGAATGGCACATTTGGCATCACTTTTGTACACCTTTGATTGGAAACTTTCTGCTGGCTTGAAACCAGAAGATTTGGATTCGAATGACGAGTAGCATTTTTTTTCACGTCAAGAGTCTTAGAGAAAACATGTCTATCCACGTCTCATGTAGTGGCATAAACTCTAAATCAAAAGAAAGACTCAGAAAAATACTTCGCAAGAAAGATTACATGGATATCTAACGGACCAGTAATAGGCATATATGATTTACATGTTTCAAAGCAAAATAAAATTATTTTGAAGAAATAACAAAAAGTTAAAAAATGAGCCAAATTTACCTCCAATTTTTTGGAAGAAATTCAACGAACAAACATAAATCAAATAACGTCCCTCCCAAAGGTGGTATGGCGTGAGGGACAATGATCCCTAGAACTCTTGCTTCCGATGCAAGGGGCCTATTCAAAATCAACTGCGTTATCGTTTAGGCATTAAAAAGTCTCACAAGCTTAATCACAAAACATATCTTGAAAATCTCTCCAGAAGTAATCAGACATCTTAAAGTTATATTTGCGGCTGCAACCAAGAAAAGACATCAGGTAATTTATACTAACATCATTTCCCATAAAATCACTGGAAAATGAACCAAAATTCACGATATAATTCAGTTGGAACGAGTGCTAGATTTACGCATGTTGAGCGAACACTCTCATCTCACTATATAAACATGTTCACAAAAAATTGATAGAGGTTGCATAACTTGATTCCAATTTACAACACTCAAGCATAAGACCACCATTCCGCGGGTTATTTGACATACCTCTGTGTAAATAAAGCTCCAA
This sequence comes from Citropsis articulata, assembly GCA_030449925.1. Lineage (NCBI taxonomy): Eukaryota > Viridiplantae > Streptophyta > Magnoliopsida > Sapindales > Rutaceae > Citropsis > Citropsis articulata. Next base: position 5,549,518 of record JASUUH010000227.1, on the reverse strand, counting down.
GTTTTCACAATGTCCATTGGAGAAGAGTTAATAAAATAAGACGAATTTACAACTGGATACAACAAACTAAATGAATTGAGAAGTGAGTAAAGACTGCAAGGGCACTTCCAAGGAAGAGAGATTTTTATTTACTTATTTATTCTTATTTTTTTGATAAGCAAAGAAGAGAGATTAAATAGACAAAAAATTAACTTGAAATGTAGTTGATCTTGTCCTCAAACTTATGTGCATAGAAAAACTAACTCACAATACTCTGATACAAGTAACAAAAAACAACCAATAGGTTCAACGAGTGGGCTTCTTCTTCCTATATTCTTTTTAATTCTTGAGTTTGTTAAATAAGCATTATTTTCAAATGCATCAAAGTCCTTTTTTTTTTTTTTCTAATTCGTAAATTTTGTTAAATAAGCATTAATTTTCGCAAAGAGACGAACTCAGTCACCGAAATTGTCTCAATAAGCTGCTGACCGATGTTAGACAGTAACCAAACGGAACTGCGTGAACCAATCATCGTTCTCTATCAAGCAATCTCAAAACTCAAAAGGCAAAGCCAACTGAAATTTTGATAGCGCCTGTCGCCAGCCGTTGGGTGGTGAAGACTGAACTCTCTCCTGTCCGAAGACAGCGAAGAAAGGGTCTTTAAGATGGGTTTCGGCCACGTTGGGCCTAGTCCGAGAAGCGGAGCAGCACACAGTTTTAGAAACACGAACCGATCCAAATCCTTGATAGTCTTCCTGAACCTCCCTTTTGAATTTAGACGATAACATCCATAATATTATCTAACAGCAGAGCTTCAATTCTCACTTATCAAACGTGATTAAAAGAAACTTTCAATTCCTTCAATAGGAAGAAAAATAAAACACAACCTAATTCTTTAAAATGCAGATCCTATCAATGAAATATAGGCACAATAATTCATCTCAAAAAAAAAATCAAAATTATGCTAAATTGCATGATTTTTACTAGTGGAAATTGTGTGACATTACGTTCTTGTAACGATAATGTTACAGATGTGATTCTAAATTAAGCGTATCGCGACGATTTTATTTTATGCTTTAATAAATTTCAACATTAGTTTATAATATAATACAATGTTTCAATAAGCATTTTGACTAGTCTTACAAAGAGTGAGGCTGCGGCGATTAGTGGCGGGTATTTCATTTAGTGGGATAAAACAATAAAAATTACAAAATTCGAATATAAACAATTTGAAGAAAATGTTGAAGAACATATGTACTACTCACATCAGTTGAGATTTTTGGGGATAAATTTTAGGAAGATCACTAGTAAGACTCATCTAAATCAAATTCAAATAATAATTTCCACGAACGTCAACCCGCAACCCTCCGCAACCTTTTAACTTTTAAGCTTCACTGATGCAAAGTAGTAAACTAGTTCTAATATTTTGATTACCACACATCACTTGAATTGTAGGCAAGTTAACATAAGAATATTTGCGCAATAAATGAATATACAAACGGCTACAACAATTACATAGATTACGAACGACTTTCACCGTATATGTCTTCGATTGCCTTATAAATATAATTCTAGCTACTTGTTATTTTTCCAACTTCCTTAGTTAAGTTCTCGATGAGTGAGAGGAGCAACGCCAATCTCACCCTTAGCGTTGGCTTGTGAATTGGTATCATCAGTGGCGGTGCTGCCACCGGATGAGCTAGAGCTGCCCCATCCGTATCCGAACCCACCAGCACCATCATCCTTTTCGCCGAACCCTGACCCAAAGGCAACAGTGCTGCCTCCATCAGGCCCTGAACCCAAGCCCCAGTTGTACTTCCATTCTCCAACAGGCGACGAGCCGCAACCGCACCGGAAATGCCACCCTCCATCCTCGCCCGAACCGACCAGCCATGGCATTGACCGCTGCTTCTTTCTTGCTTGCGTCCTTGGACATAGAGCTACAAGGAGATATCATGAGAATAAGTATTTGTGATAATGCTCCTATTAGCAGGCACAAGCACCAGGACAAATGCTTGCCCCATTAATCAATTTCAAACAAATATTTATTGTAATTGATTTTTAATTTGGTGATGCGTGTGTGTGTATATATGAATAGGCTTCTTTAATACTAATAATATTGCTCATACGTATACATGCACTATGTACTAGTCATTTTCCAGAACTTTTTAAGTAGTTACAGTAATAATTGAACTTGTTCAAAACAGCCGTTCTCTACAATTGGTTTAGGACACAGACGCAACGTACGTAAGCTTATGTCATTAATCTCCTAATTTGCATGCAAAGCAAGGGGAAAATCAAAGCCATACATTCCGTTTCTATCAATCAACGACGCAATCAAACTCATGAAGAGTAAATAAGTGGATGAATAACAGTAGAACCTTTGAGATGAATGCTTCCTGGGCTTGTCTGTAGAAGCTATCGGGATGTCTCTTAGGAACCACGTTCTCTTCAGCCCAAAACACATGCCATTTTGACCAGTCCACGGTTCTCAAGAACGGTGGCCTTGTGAGCTTCCTACATAACAAATTATATCAACTGCATGCATGAGAAAATTCATTGTAATTAAGCATCAGCCAAGAAATTAAAATTGAAGTCATGACTCATGAGGAGGATCAACCCTAAGCGATTTGGCACATCTCCCCCAGAGAGAACAAGCGAAAAAGAGCCTCTCTCCCTTATAGCAGCTTCAGATATTTGATACACGTAATCAGCGAGGCATGAGTCGAGTTCTTCACAGCTATCGAACAATCTCAATTCTGGCTCTCTCCTCTCCATTATTATCAGTCAACGCCTCTCTTTCTTTTAGATACGGTACGTGAGTCGTGAGGCTTCTTTTTTACAGCCCTATAGCTTTCTACGCTACGCATATATAAAAGACAAGAGGACCGTGAGCTGACAACATATAATATACAGTGTGCATGAATTGACAACGAAAACGACGAAGCCTCGTTTACTTGCGGAGCTTGAAAACAATAAATTGCCTGCTGAGTGGCCTCCCCCATCAAGAAAGGAGAAGCACGAAAAGATGAAAGCCCTAGCTGTATGCCTGTATGTGTTTTGGATTTTTATCATAAAATGACTGAATTATCCCTTTGTCTTTTCTTTATGTACGGTGTTTGGGGGCAAAATGCTAGTTCTTCTGTCCTCATTTCGAAGCTTTGACTCGAGTGGATAAGCATCAAGTTACTGGGCTGTAGTAAATGTTGGCCTGCGCATGCGCAAACCAACCGACTTTTTGTTGTGTTCAATTATTGCTGAAACAGTAAATACAACTATTTACCTTTCGGGAAATGAGATTCTTACCGCGATCAAAATTACAGTTAGGACAAAACGCTGTGTTTTGTGCTAATTATAAATTTTTATAGCGACACACATATCACATGACACACACACACAGAGAGCTCATGCATCTCACTTCTCTATATTCTCTTTGTTGGCTCTCTCTCTCTCCTTTCTCCCGTCGCTCATGCATCTCATCATGCTCTTTTTTAACTGTCGACTTTCTCTCTCTCTCTCTCTCCCCTTCTCTCTCCCCATGGGTATCTCTACAACCGACGCGTGTCTCCATCGAGAATGCTTCGAACTCATCAAGAGTGGTGGTAAAAGCAATGGTTTCAATCGAGAACAGCGTCGCCTCGGCTCAGAAGAAGTAATAGCAGAAGTAATAACAATAGTATTTGGCGGGGATTTTAGGTGCTTTTTGTTCCTGTTTGTCCATTAATTAATTAATTTGGAAAAAGAACAGTGTATTTGACAAATGAATAATGGGGACGGCCGGATGTGATTAAGGGAATGGTGAACATAATAATGGTCTGAGAAGACCAGAGTTTTGATCGATAAAGTGAATTGAAAAAATCTAGAGCAAAGGCGGTGACGAAGGGGGCCCAAAATTAATTTTTGGTTTTAAAGAGTGGCATTTTGATTTTTTAATTGTGCAAATATGTTTTTTTTTTTTGGGCCAAAATTGTATGAGAACCGACTTTTATTATCAGTTAGGTTGTTTTGTGGCAATTACGCCGGTTGAAAGAGGTGCCATGAGAGATGCAATCGATGGGCTAGATAAAGGGTAGACAGTCAGAACAGAGAGAGCTTAGGAGAATGTGATCAGATTTGTGACTTGAGTAAGATGAGATTTGGGGAGGGAGGACGCGTGTGCTGTGAGCCGCGCATATGTGTGTGAGCTGCGTGTGTGTTCAGTAACATACGTTCACAAAACGCACCGTTTTATACTTACTGTGGTCTGTGGTGCTCAATATGGTGTGAATATCAGTGTTGTTGCATTTTAGGCTTGCTTGGGGATTTGGAATTAAGGAACAAACTCTATTATTGACTTATTTAATAGATTTGGATAAAAATAACGTTTGATAAAATTTTTAAAAATTATTTATTTTGTCATTTTTTTTATTTTGATAGTAACTTTAAAATATGAGAAGAGATCTATTTTTTATAAGCAGTAATCATATTTTGTTAAAATTTTTATCATAATCTCTTATAAAAAAGATTATTATAATCAAACTATTTTAATAAAACTACAACCATGTGTTTATTATCTATTCCACTATTTTTTATTAATTAGTTAATAAAACAATACTTTCACAATAAAATTTACTAATCATATTTATTATGTATTCCAAACTCACAACAATCACAACAACATAATGTTTCAAACACTAAATAAATTTTTTAATCAACAACTTATTTAATGTACAATATATAAGCAACCTATTTTGTCAACCACTGCAATTTCGATTTAATCCCTAGTACTTTAACGGGCATACTTTAATATCTATTACTATTTTAGAGATATTAGAAAATATAAGTTTCGAGCCAAAAGGCCAAAACAACTCACTGGTTGAGTGGTAGGGGTCCTTCACTATGGTAAGGGTTCACATTTCCACAGATTCAAATTCCTCCTCCCTTATAGATATATCTTCCTTTTTCTCATTGTTTTTCTGTATTTTTTAAATTTTCAATTATTTTATTCTTATTATATTTGAAGGGGTGAAATTCAATATGTTCCCTAACCGAATGTAATTGTATCCCTTTTTTTTTTTTTCCCCCTTCATATCACGAATGCAAATCGTATCTTATTAGTCGAATAATCTACCTCCTCTTGGAGGTTCATAAAAGAAAATATTGGTTATGGATTTCCAAATTAAACTTTATAAATCCTTTGAATCGTGGGATAATTAATTCGATGGATTCGTGCTCTGGTAATCGAAGCACGCACGGAATCATAAATTTAATCAACGCACTGCTCCAGCCAGTTTGTAGAGAGTTTTGTCTTTTCTTTAACAAAGGACAAAGACGTGAAGTAGGATCAACGTACGTGAGCTCACGATCAATCCAAGTGGTAATCCAAGTAGTTTATTTATGAATATTATAATATTTTTTAAATTATAAAATTTCGTTTAGCCTCTTACATTTAATTTTATTTTATTGAAATCTTAGAGTACAAATTCGCCTTCTATAATTTTAAATTCTCAAAATAACCTCTATTTAATTAAAAAAAATATAATAATTATTAAATAAATTATAATTACAATTATTATTTTATTATAATCATAAATATAATTATATTTTTTTAAATAGAGTATTATTGTTGTTATTAATAACAAGAATAAAAAGTATTATAATTAATTAATCTATTAACAATAATTAATAATAACTTATTATTAATAATTAATTTTTGAATAATAATAACAATAATAATAATTAAAATATAAAATAATAATTATGATAAAAATTATTTAAGGATTTTATGGCAATTGATTATAATTTAACTCATTCTGATTTTGATTCTAAGACAAAATAAATATATAAATGGTAATACAACTTATTCTAATTACGGTTTCTACAGTTCAAGTAAATAAAATTGTAATATTATTTTATTTATTTATTTATTTTTCTTCAAAACATTTTTCTAAAGAAAAAGAGAGTGTGTGTGTATGTGTGTGTGTGTGGGTGGATTTTTTTTTAATTTTGAAAATAATCGCGTTTTGTTAATTCTTATGATAGGATAAGATGTAGATTAATTTTAACTTGAGGAAAATATATTGGTTGTTAGAAAAAAAAAAGTAAATTAAAAATAAATATTTGAGAAAATATATTATTAAATTAATTATAATTATAATTTATTTACTTAAACTATAGAAATCGTAATTAAAATGAGTTGTATCACCATTTATGGGTTTATTTCATTTTTAGAATCAAAATTAGAATGAGTTAAAATTGTAACTAATTATTATAAAATCTTTAATTAATTTTTATCATAATTATTATTTTGTATTTTAATTATTTTTATTGTTATTATTATTCAAAAATTAATTATTAATAATAATTATCATCAATTATTATTATTAACAAGTTAATGAAAATATTATTATTAATTATTGTTAATAGATTAATTAATCATAATACTTTTTATTGTTATTATTAATAATAACAATAATAATCTATTTAAAAAATATAATTATATTTATGATTGTAAAAAAAAATAATAATAATTATAATTCATTAATAATACTTATATATTTTTTAATTAAATAGATGTTATTTTGAGAATTTAAAATTATAGGAGATAAATTCGTACTTTAAAATTTCAATAAAATAAAATTGAGTGTAAGGGACAAACGAAATTTTATAATTTAAAAATTTTTATAATATTTATAAATAAATTATAAATAATATAACATATAGGGGGTTAGATAAAATTTCACAAGAGGCCGTAAATGTAACTCAGGCAGACCCCATTATTTTAAGTATACTGTTTTAAAATTTATGAAAGAATATTAAATTCAGAACTATTTATGTCGTTTTGTTCCTGTCGTCGAAAGTTCTACTTTTTTCTTAATAATTTTATAATTTTAAGTTATTTTTTATTATTTTTAAAATTTTTTATTTTTTAAAGATATAAATTTGGGTACCATTTATTTTAATTTTTTATTTAGATTACGAAAATTTTATTATTGAATAATATTTCAAATTTACATATTTTAAAAAAATTTCATATATAGAATTAGTATTAAAACTGCTCAGAGCCTAATTTTTTTTGTTCAAACTTTTTTAATAGAACTTTTATTATTTAGAAATCTAATTTCTCATACCCATCAATCTTTTACGTTTCTGCACTGTCGGTTCATGATTCGTTTCGCAATAATTTCTCCCCGGTACTTGCTTGGCCTGATATTTAGTTAGCAATACAACTCAACTTATGATTACGTCGGAAATGAATGAAAGGTCACTTTCAACTTCCAAGCTCCGGTCTATTACAAATTTATTTTGTCTTCGGTTTGGTACCGGCCAGGCCGCCATTAACAGGAAGTGTTGTTAATTTGTCACTACTCATGTCGTGCCTCTAAGTAAGTTTGTTAATGGAATTGGAAATTAACATATGAAATGATTCATCACATGTGAAATACTGAGCGTCGCATGTTATATAGATATATACTCCAGCTTCAAGTTAAATTAAAATACTGATCACAATGTTGGGGTACGATACAAATTACAATTAGGCATATTTATAAATACTGCACGTCAACATTCTTAAAAAAAAAAAAAAAAAAAAAAAAAATCTCGCGTACTGCTTTTGCACTGCATAAATTTATTTCCATTTGCTTGGTATGAAAGTATATTTGACAGTAATTCAAACACAGAGAGCATTTAAGACTTCCTCACATTTTAGAAAATAGAAATTTGATATTCATTTTATTTGGATGCAAAGGCACATAACCATTAATCACACATTGAATGTACTTATGATCTTCTATATATCAAGTATAAGAGTAGGCAGGGTAATGGAGGATGCATGGGAATAGATCTACACGCTAGTGATTGTTTATTACTATATATATATATATATATAACATGTAGCATTGCATGCGTTGTGTTGACTGTTGAGATTCTAGAGGAGGGAATGAACTATTAATTGGAGGTCCTCAAAGCTAACAGCACCATCACCGTCTCCATCCATGGAAGCAATAATCTCCTGGCAATCAGCTAACGGTAACCCAACTCCTAAATTTTCCATAACTTCATGCAGCTCTTCTCCAGTTAAGATATCATCACCATCAAGATTCAGAGATTCAAAAGCTGCCTTGAGCAAATTCCCAAGGCTTCCAAGCTCCATGTCTTTGGTGTTCAACTCCAAGAACTCCTCCAAGCTCAGCAATCCGTCGTTGTTCGTGTCACCTTGCCTCATTATTTCCCTGACATCTTGCTCACTAGCTTTGTAACCAACTGAATTGAATATTCCAGAGAGCTCAGCACCAGTGATCGATCCATCGTTGTCCGAATCAAAGGCTCTGAAAGTCTCCACCAGACTTAAGACATGGTTCAATGTCTCGGTTTCCTCGGAGAGAGGCCTGGATTGAGCCATGGATCAACTTCCGCAATTACAACTACTAATATTAATGTACAACGTCACTTGTGTTAGGATTTGGTTCATTCTATGTATAAATAGTGGAGATGAGGGGCGCCCATTATTCTTTTGTTGTTCCTTTGAGTCGACAAAAATTAAAGTAGAATAATTAAAGTAGATGTCGATTCTTATGCTTGGAATTATTATCCTTATCCTCAAAGTTGCAGCCAAAAGATTATGCCGATCGTGACTGTATCACATTCCCGGCCATTTCCTTCAATATATATATATATATGTCATGCATGAAATTTTTACCTATTTATTGTGATATTATATAAATCGGAAATGTGGATAATTTCTAACTAGTTAGCTAGCTAAGAATGCACGAATATTTTTTCGGGCTTAAAAGAGAATTGTAGTTGCATTATGAATCATGTAATTTCAGATCCTTGATCACTTTTACACTACACGTCATCGTCCTCCAGGATGCTTCCAGCTACAGCATCCTAGTTAGCTTTATAAAATTCTTTGGATAGGAGATGCCTGTTCTTTAGTTAAGGGTAAATTTTAAACCGGATGTTAACAAAGAGATAACAACTAAAAAGGACTCTTATTTACAAATTAAATAGCATGTTCTATCTTAATAAGATGAATGTTGTATAAGTTTTTGCATAATTATTTACAAGTTTAGTACACTTAAAGTACTAAATCTTACAGGTTATTGTCCTTATCTCCTGTGCCCCCATGAAAAGAACAGGTTTTGGGCCTTCAACTTTGATGCAGCAAAACTATGCGTAACTGACAATAAACATGGATTGTGGTCCGTAATGAAAACAAATATGGATCACTGAACCTTTTATTGAAGCCCACTCGTAAGTCTATAAGTTGCAAATTATTTTCTGGGCCATCTTGATGCCCAATTAAAGAGAGATTTTGGAGGGCCAGATTAGTCTGGGCTGTATGGTTGTTATTATTTATTATTACTGATGCTGCCCCATGTGTTTGTGTAGACACTAGACAATGAACAAGACTACTAAATTTGTGTAAGTCTTTTAAAGCTGCAGCTCTTTTTGTTCTTATAAATTTGCGTAGACAATGAACAAGAATATATTACACAAGACTCCCATAATATTTTATTAATTATTTTTACTTTTCAACTAATCTTTTCATACCACACAAAATGTTTGCTTAGTTTTTTCCAGCTGTCCATGACTATATCATTATCATAAAATTATTCTTTCTCAAGTTCGGAATCGTCGGGGTAACTTGTTAAACATCAGTGCATTGCATATTTCGTGTCATCCAAATCGGTTTACCCCCCCCCCCCCCCCCACAAAAAAAAGCTTTATTTTTATTTATCGCAATTTATTTGCAATCGAATATTCTCAATTTTTTACTTCTTTAGAGTCAAGAGCTATTGTTTGTCATTTTAGTTAATTATAAGAACTATTACCCGCAACAAAAATGTTTCCGGCCCACGATTTTCTTTTGAAGTTTCTTTTCCTAAAAATATAATCTTGTTGAGTTGTTGTGTTTGTTGTACTCAAATGAAGGTAGTGTTTGTTTTTTTTATCTGAAATCTAAATATGTTTGAATTTTTCTAAAGTCTGAATGAGTTTGATTATGAAAATATGAATGACATGTTTGTTTGTTTTTTTTTTTTAAATATCTGAATATAAATGACATCTTGTTTGTTTTCATAATAAAAAAAAATCTTAAATTTAGTTATTTGACATTTATATCATTGTAAATTAAAATATAAAAAGATGATTAAATTTTATAGTTTATGAATAAATTATTTTACATATATATTTTTGGAATATAATATTTACTTGTTATTCAAATTTTTTTCTATTTAAATAAAAGTCACAAAAATTTACTTTTTCTATTTAGATATAAATGTCTGAAAACCATATATAAGTTCTAAAAAACAAACGATCATATTTTAAAAAAGATCTAAAATTAATAAAATTTTAGACTTCATGCATTTAACAAATAGCCTCAACTTTGATCTAAGAGAAAACTAGGGACTTTGTGGAGTAACGAAGTGTTTCATCTTGTACTTGTTTTATCCATTATCTTATTATAAGGGGCAAAAAAGTATTGCAATTTGGTATGACAACTGGTATAGAGTTTTCATTTTTTTTTTATACATAGTTAACTATGATTTGACTTAAAGACTTGTTATAATATAGGCTCGAGTAAATTTTAGGCTATTTAGACCTCTTGACCAACAGTGGGATAATAAAAATTCAAGGTGCTGCACTTTTAAGATTAAATTAATTTTAGATATCTAAACAGTAAACAGTATAGATGCATCATGCAATCTATCAAGAATTCGCAGAAACTGTATAATATTACCAAGTGGCATTAATTTGTGTTTTTCTTTGATAAGTAATATAATCCTAATTTAAGTTGTTGTATTTTTTTTATCTTTAACATGATTATTGAATAAGTGACTTGAACTCGACTTAAATTCTTGACAAATTTATTGGACTCAAATCTATTCATTCGTGTCATATAAACAAGTCGTGTAAAATATTGTAACTCCTCTCCCCTACTCTATGTTTGAGAAGAAGAATATTACTAATTTCTTAAATTAAATTTCCGACTCCTTAAGTACATAATGTTTTAATCATTTAATCATTTTCTAGCTAGCCTAATGCAATCACCTAGCCTTATACATTGCTTGAAATACACAATGATGATTCCGTAAAAAGTCGGAATTTCTACATGAATGGTTGGGCAATTAAGCACTTACAACTGACGGATCATGATTGCAACCTAAAAATCATTACGCGGGTTCTTCGTTTGACCAACCAAAAATCTTTTTAAGGTTTCGGAATCAACGAGCATATGATTCCTAGTTCTATTGGCTTGTTCATGATGATATGAGAAACTTTATTTTGCGAATATTTAAATTTGACTCAAAACAGAAGAAAATCTTTGTAGATTTGAGAACCAAAAAGGTGACGTACCTCTGCTTGTTTTGAGTCGATAGTTTTACATTCGCGATAATTAATAAATAAAAGTGACCATACGATTAAAGGCGATACAAGATTCCTGTGTTCGGTGCTCGTGGCAATTATCAATACAGCTTTCTAGATCAATTTCTCTGTATCCAGCCCTTTATTTTGTTAAACCAATTGGATTTAGACAAGTATTAATCATTGCTTAACGGTGTTAATCCCGGTTAGCAAACCCCGATCCCACATTTGCCAAAGAACTAAGAACGAAGCAGGCCTATGTGGGCAGAGTTGGTGTACATGGTGGTGCCACTGTGACCAAAAATTGTATGCCACGTGAGCAAGAGGAAATCAAATCAAATATTGCTGCAGGTCAGTGGGTATCCACATTAACAAGAAAAAGCAAAAAAGACCTGTTCAATATATATATATATATATATATATATACGCCATTCAGTTGCTAGAAACCATTCCCCCAAATACGGTGGTAAGTTTGCTCAGCTCGCAACGCATCGTATAGCTTAATTTATATCTTCTTCCCAGCTGTGATTCGAAATACAAGCAACAGCTTTCAATAGGCGCGAGTTTCACGTCTCAACTTACTAAAGGCTCCCAACACGAGAGCTGACGCCCTCGGTTGTCTGAGTGCCAAAACCCAACGACGCCATCAAAATCACGAACGTATGGCCTCGTGATTTGTATGTCCTCCAGGAGGAAGCTTCCAGTCAGTTCTTCAATATTCGGTATATGAAATTTAAACTAGCTTATCAAAATTGGCTGAATCTATCTCAGAGATTGTGATAATCAGAGCATATAATACGGCCTCCTAAAATATATATATATATATATATATATATATCCTAAAATAAATTTCTTTTTTCTTTACTATAACAATAGCTTTTGATATTTTTAATTTCCAGTATTAATTTATTAACCTTTTTTAGTACAATCACATCACCATATTGTGAGGAGCAGAGTTGTGTTCCAATTGTGATTATTACTCTGGAAAAAAGAAAAAAAAAGAAAAACATTGTATATGTGAAAGTTGGCCCTCAGTCTATGGACGATGCACATGTTTGACAAAACTTTTTTGTCTGGCATTGGAACAGAGAGAAACGAGGCATCAAAAAATCAAAGAAAACAGAAGGTGGCTCAAAGCTTCATCAAAAGGCCAAGGGCATTTGGAAATGCTTGCCCCCATCGGTTCACAATCAGCCGCCCCCAGTTGTGAATTCGCGACCCTTTCTGTTTTTGTGCGTTGGCTAATTGGCTGCCTGGCTCTGCCCATCTTTCTTTTTTTCTTCTGAAACTGCGCCCCATGTTTTCATTCATTATTCAGTGGCCATTGGTGCTTCCCAGACGCCACTTCTCATTAACTCACTTGACCCAACCCAAACAGTTCGTTGTATCCGCTTTTAACTTCTACCCCATCTGCTTATCTAATTCATACTTATCCTGTTTTTGAGTTTACTAATCCTGATTAGAAGAATCTTTTTCGCATATTTTAATTTAATGAAAGTAACAAACTTGTCTAACACTTGTCGCTACATGTATTGCCCTATTTTCTTGATTTAAGCCTTTTGTGCTGCGGACCGCCAGAAAAATTTCCTTAATTAGTAGTTGTACATCTGTGACAAATACCCAACTTGAATAAAAAATTGACATGGGAACTAAAGCCTGTCGAAAAATAAAATGACATTGTTTTAAGTGCGTTTTTTTTTTTTCCTGTCTTCATCAGGTTTTACTTCTCGTATTAGTGCCCAACTTGAGTAGTTCTTTCCTCTCCTCTCTCTCCATTTTTTTTTTTTATTATTTGCTTCGTAAACTTGGTCTTTTTTTAGTTGTGAATAAATAAATATCTAAGTTTATGTTATATGAATTGACGAGAAAAATTATTTATAATATTTGTCAAATGTAAGAAAATCCATCTGTTGCTTGTTGGGATGAAACCTGAAAGCTCTTCTGAATGTTAATGGAACGAATTTCTTATTTCGTGAGTTGTCGCATCAAAACTTTTTGAATTTGTCATTAATGTCTATGGGATATATAGCTCAAATTTTTAAACTTGTGAAGTATTTGCATGATCGTCTAGTTTAAGTAAATGAGATAAATTCAAGTGGAGCTCCAATTTCCATGAACGCCCGTGGATGAAACTACATATTAACAATAATTAGGAATATTTCTAAAATTCAACTGGACAAATTCTATTAGGTTAAATTTCCCTAATTTCATGTAATGTGTTGACATGACTCTTACATGATATTGATTGGTATTGTTTTTTTTCTTTTCTTTTGTCTCTGATAAAATTCAAAAAATAAAATATGATTTTAATTTTATTGTTCCTTCTTGATGGGAAAAGACCGAAAATTTTACGTTAACTTGATATTTTATGATTTTATATACAATTTATCACTGAATTTAATATCAAGCTATGTGTTGCTTCTTCGGAGAAGGATACATGACGGCTGATGCGGTACCGCTAAATGTCCGTACAAAATGGTATTGCATGAGTGTGCGTGTGTATCTATCAAGGCATACGTACAGAGATTTCCATTAGATTTTATTTCCATTAGATAAACGTTATGTTGTCATTTCTAATTTCTTTTATAAATAGTGCTGTATAAATTGATTTGTCAACAACTAATTAATAATCAAGAAGTGTTAAAGTCACATTGGCCTAATATTTAGCCAAGTAGTTTAAAGTCATTTTTCTTTCAAATACAAGGGGAGATACTTTACTCATCATCTATAAAAGAAAAGTTTTTGAATAATATCATTCTACCACTAATAAATATACTTTAGTACTGGCTCTAAAATCATTAGAGATGCATTATGCACGATGATGGGAGAAAAACTAATTTGTACTTTATCCATCATCCACCCAAAAAAAAAAAAAATCATCTATCTTAAAAACTTAAAAAAGAAAAAAAAAAAAAGGTTTTAGGCAACATCAATACACTACTAATATATACACTTTAGTACTGATCTCTGAAATGGTCATAAATGCATGTATGTGCATGATAATTCTACAATAATACAGCTTTGTGGACACTTCCTTAGACTCTGCTAAAATTTCTCAAACTTAACATTCCAAAAAATAAAGCAAGATAAAGAGAGGTCGTGAAGAACTGAAGAAGGAGATTGATGGCTAAAATATTTTATCAATTAGAGATTTAAGGACAGTACAGTCAATTACAAAATTTTATATGCAAATGGACTCTGCAAAATACAAACTATGAGTTTGTAAACACCCCACAAAACCAAATCATGACAAAATGCTTTTAGTAAAAGCATCGGCAAACGGGCATATATCAATGTTATTTTTTTTTTGTGTTAAACATTTCAAATTATATGGAAGAATCATTTTTTAATTATCTTCAAGTGCTTTTATATAATATCGAAACGAGTTAAAAATATCCTTATAAATTCTTCTTCTTTTTCCTTTTTAATAGCAATTAGTGAGTGTACACACGGACGTCCTCATTTTTTTAGCGCGGGTACGCTATTTAGTCGTACAGTCTAATAGTATTAAAATCCAACTATGTTAATTCATATTAGTTGAAAGTGTGTCCATATTAAAAAAAAAAAGAAAAAAGAAGAGCACCTATACTAGAGAATGACTATATATATAATCCAAAATCAATGATCTACATATACCTACCTCAGAAAATTGCAACTAAGTAGGCACAGATAGAAGCCTGTAAAGTTATTATTACTTTATTAGTTATATGAATGAGGCTCGTTCTAGAGGCATATTATTGATAATGAAAGAAAATACAAAAAATAAGGATTCCACATTCTTTGTAGAAGAATTAAGCTAGTTTGCAGTAAACAACAATATTGCGCAATAAAAGCATACCCCATGATTTCAGTTGCATCCAGGGGAAGTTATACTTTGCCGGGGTTTATCTAAGATTAATATAATATTACCCAGTCATGACTACTATAATGCCCACCTTTGGAAATATTCATGCACTAATAAAGGAGCTTTCTCTTCCTTCGGTGAATAAATTTGAGTAACGAACAAGCAATTTCCTCGTATTGACTTGCTTTCCATGTCTTTATTTGCTCATACCACTCATCAACTTTTTTTGTAAAGATAGAATTCGATCAAATTTGTAAATTCTACCTGCTAAAACGTGAAAAACGAAAATATGGGAATCCGAATCCACCGATTCCCGAGTATTAATTATTTAGAGTGAGGTTACAGTCATCTAATAACCGATAATAATTTCACAAGTTATGTAAAATTTCCATCCAATTAATAGATCACTTAAATACACTTGAAACTTAATTTTAATCCCAATATTATATGTCATTCATTTATTGGATTATGAATTTCACTTATCATATTACTTAACTACCACCCAATAGATATGAATGCAATATCAGTGAAGACTCAAATTGATATTTAAATATGGAGATGCTTAATATCACTCAATCTCTTGAGATAATGTATAATTATTATTCTTGATAATACAAATTTTAACATATATCAATATACCTAGTACCTACCATAAAATTTTATAATTTAAAATAAAAATTCAGGATGAGTTGATAATGACGTGAACATATTTTAACAAAACATTACAGAAGTATGGTAACGCCATTGTCACATGCCCATAGCATTGTCAACTCGTCTCGAATTTTAATAAAATTCAAGATTCCTAAACAATCATGCCGCGTATCTATATAAGAATATTTATAATTATTTTTTACCATATATCCCTATATATTTTTATTTAATAAATTGAGGATGTTCAGATAAAAAAAATAAAAATCTTAATACACGATTATATGAATACACATACGATTCCGTATAATACAGGTGGAAGACAATTATTTTGCTCAATGTAGCATGGTATATATATTATACGTGGCTCTAGCCCCATCCAAAGCCCCCTTAATCCGCGTTAGCCATACGGCTCCGCCCTAGCCGACGACAGAGCCTCTGTAGTCCATACGAAATGAAAAAAAGAAAAGAGAAAAATTACGTGAATTGTTTATCAAAAGTGGGTCCCACTCGTCGTTTGACACGTTGCTACCTCAACGAGCGCTATAAAACGGCCCATCATCTCCTCGTTCATTTGCTCAGTGAAACACACAAAGCTCGTAAGAGGTTCATAACTCTCGAAAACTTTTCGAGTTACAGTGGAAAAAAAAAAAAAAGGAAAAAAAACAGTGAGTCATAAAAGCCAAATCCCTTTTCTTTTGAATCTACAATGGCGGCCTCGGTTGACAATCGCCAATTCACCCGCCTTGAATCCTTAAACGGCATCGTTCGCCCTTATAAACCCGGTCCAAATCACAGGTCTGACTCCCCTATTCGCTCCCCCCAAAATGGGTTCGCTCCCAAGAAGCAAGTCTTTCTCGAGGAAGGCTGTTCGAGTGACGATGAAAATGAGGCTGATTATATGGAGATAATACGCAAAGGCAACAGTGAACTTGAGCCGTCGATCTTGGACCCCAGAGATGAAGGCACTGCCGATAACTGGATCGAGCGCAACGCCTCCATGGTCCGTCTCACAGGGAAGCACCCCTTCAACTGTGAGGCTCCCCTGACCCGGCTCATGCAACACGGTTTCATAACCCCGGTCCCGCTTCATTACGTTCGGAACCACGGGCCGGTTCCCAAGGCCTCATGGGACGACTGGACCATCGAAGTAACCGGTTTGGTCAAGCGGCCAGCCCGGTTCACTATGGATCAGCTAATGCACGAATTCCCGAGCCGGGAGTTCCCTGTCACGCTTGTTTGTGCGGGTAACAGACGCAAAGAACAAAACATGGTTAAACAAACAATTGGATTTAACTGGGGTGCGGCTGGGGTTTCAACTTCGGTGTGGCACGGAGTACCATTACGTCATGTGCTCAAGCGCTGTGGGATCTTCAGCCGTAAAAGTGGGGCCCTGAACGTTTGCTTTGAAGGGGCTGAGGATTTGCCAGGCGGCGGGGGGTCCAAGTACGGGACTAGTATCCGGAAAGAAGTAGCAATGGATCCAGCAAGGGATATCATATTAGCGTACATGCAAAATGGTGAGCTTTTATCGCCTGATCACGGATTTCCTGTGCGGATGATCATACCAGGTTGCATCGGTGGCCGCATGGTGAAGTGGCTGAAGAGGATTATCGTCACCACTCAAGAATCCGACAATTATTATCATTACAAGGACAATAGAGTACTTCCATCGCAAGTTGACGCAGAGCTTGCCAATGCCGAAGGTAAGTCTTTCACGCTCTGTCACGTGATTTTGCTTATGTTCTGTGCACCAAAATGCATTTCTATTCGGCTACTCACACACGATCTATCAGTTTTTATTTTTGATTATTGCGATTTCATTTTGAACAGAATAATAAAACAGAATTTGGACCCATCTGTTTCTTTCTTTCTTTCTTTCTTTTTCTTTTTTTTTGTTCTGAAGATATTTTTTCTGTTTTGGTATAACGAGAAAAAATCCGGTTATTTTTTTTCCTATGTTAAAGACTTCGGATGTACACGCCGCAAACTTTTAGTGGTTTAAACCTATAGCGTTCCAGTTAATGATTTGCTTGAGTTTGTATTTTAATAGTGACCCAATAAGGCTATTCTTAAAATATATTTAGTATAACTTATAACTAGTTAATTTCATGGGTTGGATTGAAATCTAACGGCTGAAAATTAATTTATGGAAAACGAGTAATAAGTGGGCTGCAAACTGAATTAGCTTAATTTTATAGGCTGTAAATTATATGAAATGTAACTTAAAAAACCCAAGTAATAATTACCGTGCTGGTTTAGTTGTTTTTGTTTCGTTTTTTTCAAATATGTTGGCGCTGTGAGTAATATCGTTTTCAATCGTCAGAGAAAGAAATAAGATTATTGTTTAATGGTCCGTGCAGCATGGTGGTACAAACCAGAGTACATAATCAATGAGCTCAACATAAACTCAGTGATAACGACACCGTGCCATGAGGAGATTCTGCCAATTAACTCGTGGACCGCTCAAAGGCCATACACTTTGAGAGGCTACGCATATTCCGGTATGTTATGCCCATCTTTTTCAACTGACGGAATCTTCTATTAGTTTAAAATTTTATTGTGTACTAGATGCTGAAGTAATGAGGTGCATTCAACCTTGTGGAAAAAAGAAAAAGAAAAAAAGAAAAAAACTAAATCTTAGTCCCACAGAATTCATAGTTGCCTTTCTATTTTCTCTGCGAGTTGCGAACAAATTCAACCAACGTTTCTTACTTAGGAAGGTGTCTTCAAGTTGCAATGCAACTAATCTTCTTGTATTACGCGCTAAACAGGAGGTGGGAAGAAAGTGACACGCGTGGAGGTGACACTGGATGGAGGTGACACGTGGCACGTGTGCACGTTGGACCACCCTGAGAAGCCCAACAAGTATGGCAAGTACTGGTGCTGGTGCTTCTGGTCACTTGAGGTTGAGGTTCTCGACCTGCTTGGAGCCAAGGATATCGCGGTCCGAGCCTGGGATGAGACCCTCAACACCCAACCCGAGAAGCTCATCTGGAATGTAATGGTACGTGCATCCTCACGCATCTGGCACGTGGTGTTTCAATGATTCTAGTTGTTTTTATATTAAATGGTCAAAGTTAAATGATTCCCCTCTTCCTAACAATTTAACCCCCTTGGATTATGCCACGTGCGATATGTTTGTTTGTTAAGGGTGTGATTCGGGCCTAACCAAACTCTCGGGCCCACAAGTTCGGAGTGCTGCGCAAATAATATTCACCAAGAATCTAGACTTTTTACGTATTCAATTTTGCTTCCTTGACTGCCTGCCCCTAGTTTTGGGTCAAATTGTTAAAAATATTTTCTTTTGAAATTGATATGCAGAATAATCAATTGACGGACATATATATATATATATATATATTCAAACTTAATTTAATAATGAAGTTGAGTTGAATTTTGAAGCTGGTTTCACTAATGTGTGTTCAAAAAACAATAATGCAGGGAATGATGAACAATTGCTGGTTCCGTGTGAAAGCAAACGTATGCAAGCCACACAAGGGAGAAATCGGGATCGTGTTTGAGCACCCAACACAACCGGGCAACCGGTCGGGCGGATGGATGGCTAAAGAGAGACAGCTGGAGAGATATCTAAAGAAGAGTGTTTCTTCGCCTTTTATGAACACTACCTCAAACACATATTCGTTATCCGAAGTTGCAAAACACAACTCCGCTGATTCAGCATGGATTATCGTCCACGGTCACATCTACGATTGCACTCGATTCCTTAAAGATCACCCTGGTGGCACCGACAGTATCTTGATCAATGCCGGTACCGATTGCACCGAAGAATTTGACGCTATCCACTCCGATAAAGCCAAGAAAATGCTTGAAGATTATCGCATTGGCGAACTGATTACAACAGGCTACACTTCCGACTCCTCAGCTTCATCGCCTAACAACTCCGTGCATGGGGCATCCAATTACATTGGGACCAATCTGGCACCTATTAAAGAAGTTGCGCCAACGCGAAGTGTAGCTCTTGTCCCACGTGAGAAAATCCCATGCAAACTCGTGGAAAAGATTTTGATATCTCACGATGTGCGTCTCTTCAGATTTGCCCTGCCCCAGGAAGATCAAGCTTTGGGGCTGCCAGTGGGCAAGCACATATTTTTGTGTGCTACCATTGACGATAAGTTGTGCATGCGAGCCTACACGCCAACGAGCTCCGTTGATGAAGTGGGCCACTTCGATCTCGTCGTCAAAATATATTTCAAAGGAGTTCACCCGAAATTCCCCTACGGAGGACTCATGTCGCAGTACTTGGACTCTCTGTCAGTGGGATCCACACTGGACGTGAAGGGTCCATTGGGTCACATTGAATACACTGGCCGTGGCAACTTTTTGGTTCACGGAAAGCCAAAGTTTGCTAAGAAGCTGGCCATGCTAGCTGGCGGCACAGGGATCACCCCTATTTATCAAATCATGCAAGCCATTCTGAAGGATCCTGAAGATGAAACAGAGATGTACGTGGTGTATGCGAACAGAACCGAAGATGATATTTTGCTAAGAGAAGAGCTTGATGATTGGGCCAAGAAGCACGATAGAGTTAAAGTTTGGTATGTGGTAGAGAAATCAATTAAAGGAAGGTGGCAATACAGTACGGGATTCATCACAGAAGCAATCCTCAGGGAGCACGTCCCTGAAGGATCCGGCGATACTCTTGCGTTGACGTGTGGGCCTCCGCCGATGATTCAATTTGCCGTGCAGCCGAATTTGGAGAAAATGAACTACGATACCAAGGATACGTTGCTGGTGTTTTAAATTAGACAATGGGATCAAGCACAGACAACGATACCAGCCGAGGTTGTACATATATAAATGTATTTTATTAGTTTTATTTATTTCCTTGAATTTGTTCGTCCAGTATTAATTTTTTTTTTTCTTCCCTTCAATATTTAAAAAAAAAAAAAAGTTGGTCCAGCCTTTTTCCTTTTGTTCTTTTTAAGGGAAATCAATTAGCAGCTGTTGTCACGTAAAAGTGTTCCTAGTACAGGGGATGATGTATGGAAAACGTCGAAGTTTTTCAGCAGCAGTTAAGTACTGCGTCACTCTTCTTGTATAGAGTCTATCAATAAATTCTCCCCGATCAATAACAATTGAATGCCCTGTAATTTCCCTTTTGGTGAAAATTTTTCTTCTTCATTATCTGGATAAATTATCGTATAACTTCTCATATATTTAGAAATTGCAAAGGCTACATTGATGTTAAAAGCACTTTCAATATCTGACATTTTTAAAATGATAAAGAATTGAGATCCTACTTAATACATAAAAGACCATTACGACATACAGACCTAACAGCAATTTTTTGTTGTTGTTTTGACATATAAAATGATAAAAGTCCAGATAATCACAGCAGACAAGTATGACAAAAATATCATGACTATTATCACATACAAGTAAGAAAGATAAATTCCAAAATTATGAAAATTTTCTTTTTGCTATTTGTTCTCTTATATAATTGAAGGTTTCTGGTACGAGGAGCAATACGAGTGAAAATACTATTTTACAACCATTTTTGCTTTTCATTGCCGAAGAAGTTCAATAAGAAGAAAATATGAAATTAAGGTTGATTAATTAAGAAATAAAAGAAGGAAAGGTCTTGGTGTTCAGTTGTAATTATGAGGCTCCTCCACACGTTAGATTTTATGTGTGGGTGAATTTAATGTCTTTTCCTTTCTCCAAAGATTACATATCCATGCAGAATTCGGGATTCAGGAATCAGGACCAGTCCTATATAATATTATTTTGGCTGCAGCATCCTGAGTAACTTTCTTTACAGCCGGCTAGACAGGCACAACGGGAACGGACAGCTAGCCATCGATTTCTCTATCTCGTATCTCAATTGGCGCAGTTAAGATAAGGTACCTCATGCATTTGATTCGGATAATTCCACAAGATTGCACGAGTTCAAAAAATCAACAAAAAAACAGTGAATAAGAAAACAATAATAATAATTATCTGCCATAAAGCTCACATCTTTATTGACCATTAAAAAATGTTATCATATCTGTTAACATATTATCAACTCTTAGTTTGAAAACATTATTTTCTTCATTAAACCATAATCAACGCACATAAATGATCTCATAATTAAGTGATCTCGCTCACCATGAATATGATCACAAACAACTAGACATGTTGCGCAATTATGCAGCTGTTTTCAAATAGTTTTTAAGAGGTGGATGAACTTGACAATTCTAGATATATGATGGTGTCACGCACTCAAAATGTGTGGCATAAGCAACGCAGGAAATACTTACCGAGCCAGAACACGTGCTTGATCTTGAGTAAAACATGCATGCATCAAACTGTTAGGTGATGGCAGCGGCTCAAGGGATGCAATAATGCGAAACATCCAAGTGGGACCGGTTAAAGATAGATAGAAATAGTTGGCCACCGCAGCTCCCGAGAGCCACACTCAGACCCCTGCTGGCTGTTGCGGGTGAGACCGAGTCGACTGAGACTCTGAGAGCCAAAGCCACCATTTTGCTGTTTGATGCTCGAAAGGTCGCCTTTATTATTTTCTTAGTGCATCGCATCCCATGACCCCCCAACCTCTCCAACATTGTCGTTATTCAATTGATTGTTGATTCTTCTCACTTCTCAGCACTTACGTCTTTAATTGTAATAATAAACTAAATATGAAGAAACTTCTCTATTTTTTCCTAAATGGAATCTAACAAACGAATCATCTCCCTTTGTTTTGCTCCCTGGGGCTGGCTTTTGACGCTGAGTTCAATGGTCAACTATAGTCATTCAATTTGATTAAGCAAGTTATATATAAAATATGCCAACAAAATGACAGAATATTGTTGCAACTCAAGGCAACATTATATTACAGTAAAATATCTATAAATAAATATAATTTTGGGATAATCTATTAATCTAGTAGATGTTTAATTATTTGACAAAATTATAAATTATCAGTTTATGAAGTTATTTTTTTATTTAAAAATTATGATTATATTTCCTTTAACATTTTTATGGTTTATTTGGTAAATTAATATTTCTCAAGAGCATCTTTAAAATATTTTTCAAAATATAATAACTAACTCAACACTTAACCTAAAATATATATGAACTACACATGTTATTAACCCATTTCCAAATAATAATCAAATTTCATATTTGCCTAAAGTACTGCATATGGAATTCAAAATCACTATCACTGGACCCAAGAAATAGTCGGGTTTATTTATTCATTCATGTTCTTCCCTTCATGTACGTACATAATAAGCAAAATAAATATGAATTCCTAGTTTACTAAAATTCTCAACTCATCATAACAAGGCAGTGCGGAATTATGCAATTACTTAATTTATCAGTGAAATAAAAGAGAGCGGGAGGCGAGGCGAGGCGAGGGGCGGCGCCGCGGCGGGTGTGGGTATGGGTTTGAACCTCGACGAAAACTTTTTTATCAATTAAAGTATTTGAAATTTGAAGTCCCTTAATAGTTAATATGAATTTGGCATTCTCGTGACAATACCATTGTACTTATTGTTCATAATTACTTGGACAAATTAATGGACTCTTAGCTTTAGTGCATTTAATTTGAGTCAATAAAGCTGAGCCTAAAAGTGCAAAAATGAACAAATTAAAATCTTAAAAGAAAGGTGGAAGGTATCCCGCATGGCAATGGTTGGAAAAGTTTTAACTCAAGCCAAGGTAAAGATATCACTAAAAAAATAACAAGTTGCGTAAGAAAAAGAAAGGTAAAATTAAAAAAAAAAAAAAGAGTATTCTAATATTACTCATTCTTTGTTAATAATGAATGATTAAGAAAATAAATACTATTTTATGTGCAATGTTAGTTGTTAGGATTCTTAATTATTTAATCAATATAATACCAAATCCATAGAACTTGGAAATTGGCTCCAAAGACATCGGGTGGAAACACACTATTATTTTAGCATGCATGCTCTGCTGTCTTGCAGCAACCACAAACTATTTTGGTGTCGCTTTCACTACAGCCGTGGGGAATTTAATAACATTTAAAATGATTGTTGATGATGGCAAATTGGAGGGTTAATTGTAAACGAAAGCAACACGACAAATAAAAGTGCAAGCTAGCTAGCTAGCTAGTGATAGTTTAAAGTTTATGTTTTTAGTCACTGGATCACGTCATCACAAATGTCAGGAAAATTTTAATTTGCTTTCGCTGAATTTACACTAAATTTGGCTAAAGGGCGGCCGAGATATTTTTTTGCCCTTTTCTTTTCTCAAAGAACATCTATCAGTTTGGTAGCCAGCTGCCAATGGGCTGGTAATTCATGCTCCCAATGTTATTGGATGTATGAGTTCGAGTTACAGAATTATTAGATTTTTATATTTTTTTAATAGGAAAGGTAATTAGCTCCCTACATCTGGGTATGGTAGGTTCTCAGAATTTTGTTATAACAGAGTAATACTGGAGAGCTGCTATAACAGAGTAATATTGGAGAGTTCCGACTAACATCTGATTGTAAGGTATCAATAGAATTCTAATTGTAATATATACATAAAAAAAAAAAGTTTGGTAGCCAACTACAACTACAAGGCTTATTTTTTTATTGTTA
The DNA here is from genome assembly GCA_030449925.1 of Citropsis articulata. Lineage (NCBI taxonomy): Eukaryota > Viridiplantae > Streptophyta > Magnoliopsida > Sapindales > Rutaceae > Citropsis > Citropsis articulata. The sequence goes on along the minus strand of JASUUH010000227.1, from coordinate 5,525,137 downwards.
TCACTCTTGATAATGAATGAATTAAACAAAAAATTAAGATAGATTAAATATTCAATAAAATTAACAGAAAGTTGTGTTTAAAAGATAGCAAGTTAGATTAATTTAACCGTTAAATTTCCTTAATTATGAGGAAAAAAACTCAACGGTATTAATAATCTTTTTTTAACAATTATTTTTCAATTGGTACTTTTTTTGTTATAAATATTTTTATTATAAGGAGCTCACTACGTTACGATTAACGTAACGTGCAATCAGCACAACAACAGTATTTGTGGTGGGACCCATCACTATTACTGTGTCTGGTTGTACATTACCCTAATCGTAACTTAGGAAAATCCTTATTATAATCATAAGGTCTACGTTAAGTATACGTAAAAGTACAGTCATTCAAATGGAATCATGATATATCCAATGATGATAGCTTTGGTTTGACCTTTATGGAAGTAAGAGGTCAAAGATCGATTTTCCCTCAAACCAATCTTAGTCTTAAGAGGGGATAAATATTTGATTTGCATTGTGCATTGTTTTCAATGAGAATAAGACGAGTGAAATGGAGGAAAAAATTTAAATCATAACTTTTTTTCTTTGTATTTAATGCTTTAATTTGGTTTAAATTTAATTAAAAAAAAAAAAAACCTTTCGGGTGATGCTCTCTGTTTTTCTTCTAAAGAGAATAATAAGCATTAAGCAGCTTATGAAATACGTGAGCAGCTAGCTTTTTAGCAAAGAAAATGAGGGTGATTTGAAAATTAACGTACTGCTTTTGTTTTTCTTTTGCAACTGATGAATGTATTCATTTGATGACTACTAGAAATTCAATGTACAGTATTGCACTAATATCTAATAATTTCTTCTTCAATCAACACTCACGAGTCATGTCTCTTCTCTGGATCAATCTGTGTCTCTATAATTAAAAAACCCTAAGTCATGCAAAGTCTTCGATCTGGAACCTCACAAACCGATGACCAAATTTATAATAACAAAAATGGGACGAGCTCCCATGGACACAAGTGATCGATGCCGATGTACGTAACAAGTTGTGCCAAACTCAAAAACTTCTGGTCAGAAAATTTGTGGCACATATTACCGGATGTTCTTTGATATTTTGAAGAACTGAGAGCGACTTCTCAACACAGTATGTCCAATTAATTAAGCATATCATGAGTGAAAAGCCAATAGAATTCTGAGAGACTGGCCGTGGCTGGACCAGCTGCCACAAATTACTAATTGCCCTTATTGCCCGTGATTTAGAGTCACGTCATATCCTCTATGGGCTTTATTGATGATAATGTCTGGATTTAAAGATTAGGGTTTGTTTTGATTCATTTCAATCCCACCAACGACATGTTATGTTGATGATGTTATCCGTTATCGAAACTTTCACAAGGTCTCTCTCCTTCTGCATATATGTGCGGGTGTGTGTGTGTTTGAGCTCTTTCAGTCAGTCTCAGTCATCTCCAGTACAAAGGACCCAGAAATTTATACGCTAGTGGATTGAACTATAATATCCACTCTGGACTGATGGACTCATTGCCATATTTCAATTGCTTTCTTTGAAATTTTGAAACCCACTTTTGTGAAAACCACAATTTTCAAATTGGCAGTAGCGACTAACGAATGATAGTTCTTTGGGGCCAGGCCAACTTGCTCCTGATGCGGGCTTAAAGCCTTGTCGTGTCTATCATTTGATTTGATGTCGCTTGAATCTCATTGTCCATCCTCTTGCTGCACATCAAGAGGATTTGCCATTGCTGTACCAGCAAACCTATATCACAATTATATCCAAATTAAGATGATATTTTGGCAATTTCTGTGCTTACATATAATGGTGTCCAAATATATTTGGGTTCTTAATTAAGAAAGAAAATTTGCCGTTTCAACTGTCCATCCTTTCGCCTTTCACATCAAGAGGAATTACCATTTCAGCACCGCAATTTGTGAGAGCAACTTGAAAGATCAATTTGTTATTCTTCCCAAATTTCAGAATTGTATGTATAGGTGAACTTATAATTATCCAAATTAAGATGGCGCGTTGGTCATTTTCTGTGTTTATTGCAGTGCATTGGTGTGCATTTTCAAATAATTTAACACATTAGATTGTTGCTTTTATTCTACGAGTACTCCTGGGTTCGTTTCTGTCTTTCAGATATCTTCCACTTCTAATGCTAGTTCTCCCAAGTGATGTATAGTGACAATTTTTTTCCAAAGATCAATTAGTTTCTTGTATGTATTTCAAAAATTCAATTAGTTTCTTGTATGTAATTTTTCAGTTCTAGAAATTCAAAGCTTCAGATTTAGAAGGAAAATAATGTTCTTTTCCTTTAAAAAAGAGGGACACAACAACCGCATTTCTAAATCTATAGAGATGTTTGGCTTTTAATTGAAAAAAAAAAGAAAAAAGAACTTGAACAATGAATTTGATTTTCTAATTGTATTTGTTACTTATAAGAGTTATTATAAATATGAGAGGAATCAATAATATTAGGCACGGGCATGATTATTTATACAAACTTGCTCCTGCTAAATGATATGATTGTATGAATTTGTTGAGATGATTTAGTGCCAATTTAGTAATATAGTGGCTTTAAAATAATTGTTGTCAACTGTATTGTAAAGAAAATCACTTAAATGTTTCATAAAATTTATTTTAAGAAGCATTAAGAGTTTTAAAATTAAGCAATTGTATGTATTTAGTAAATATTATTGTTAAATTACTGTAAAAATATAAATAACTAAAATGGACATAATATTAAATAAAATTTATTTATATAGTTATAAACATAGGTATAAAATGTTTTTTTTTATTATACATATTAATAATTGATAACTATAATAAATACTTTTATTTGATTAATTTTATTTTTTTAAATTCATTATCTCAATAATATTGGTAATGCTATTAATTTGAATCTATAAATACCTATTATAACCTATTACTCGCAATGTGAGCATATGATGAATAACGATCATTCAGAGAGATTCAGAGAGGGTCTTGTTAATCAACTGAAGAAGCAACATAAAATCTTAATAGTAATTTGATATTACCCTTTCTTGTCCGAATATAGGAGGAAACAAGATTAAGGAGGCAAAACAGGATAGCTAAAAGCCAAGCCCTCCGATTCATACTAGTTAACAAAGTCGATCTTGATTGAGTGCATCCTTAATCCATGAGTAAGCATCAAGATCAGAAGAGAAAAATGGCAAGAAAGAGGCACAGCCATAATGCAGTGAGAATCACATACTATGTTGAATCGCCTAAGGTCCGATCATATCACAAAAACAAGCCTCATCCATTTTCCAGAAAACCTCAAACAAGAAGGACTTGTGGTTATGATCGCAGGGCAGAGCTCTTAGCCTATGCAAATCATCTCAGAGAAGCAGATCGGGAAACGGTTCATTGGTCGAGAAAGTTTCAAAGCTCCAAGCCAAAGGTAGGTTTCTACCCTTTTGCAAGTACATAGAAATGCACATAAATGCATGCATGCGTACGTTATGAAACTGAAAAAAGAAAATGCCATGAACAGAAATGGAAATGGTCTGCAACACCGGCCAGAGTCCGCGCTATATTTCATCAGATTTTCCGGGGAACGAGAGGACGATGGAAGTATGAGCAGATGGTACCGGAAGAGAAAACCAGTAGCAGGAAGAAGAATTCTTCAAGGAGAAGCATTTCTCTATTTTGTGTAGATTGCATTCTCGACCTTCATTTTGCAGTTTTTCGAATTTTGAATTCTTGATCATTGTTTCTGTATTACTCAAGTTGCCTAAGAGTTTTCTTTTGCATTGTATACTTGCAGAGGAAATTGAAGTGCGTGCTGAAAGAATTGTCATTTGGTGGAAAGTGCAGCAAGATGTGACAGAGATGATGATCTAGTTGATTCATAGGAGATGTGAATTGTGGCAAAGTCCGGCCATTTGAACTTGTTCCCCACAACCCCACAACCCCACCCCCCCCCCCCCCCCCCCCCCCCAACCTTCTTTCTCTGTGTTCAGATGGCAACGCAGATTTTCACGGATACTTTGTCTCAATTCTTCTCTTGATCCACCTATTGTGGTCTGTTATAACAGTAAAATATCCGTTTCTCACTCCCATGTTTAACTTTCCAAGGGTAGAGATTCTCTGTTGTTTTAACAAATTACAAACAAATCAACAAGATCAGTGTAAGCATAGTTTGCCTCCAGAGACCGAAACTGACTATTTATGGACAAATGACTTGATTATTTGAATCTTTCTTTATCGAGTCTCACACAATTTTTCATGAAGCTGTACATACAATATAAGGATATGAGAATATCATATCGCATAAAGCGAAAAAGGAAATTCATCATATTTTTCAAACTGAATAATAAAAGAATGTTTATATCATTTTACCCTTCCATTCAAATGACTACCATGCATGAACAAATGATAGTCAGTGACTCAATCCATACATCAATGACTATGAAGAAACTGACTACTGAAATGCCTTAGTTTCTAAAAACTAAATGCCTAATATACCTAAGGACAAGGTGCCCGTTACCTTGCTATTCTACAATCAGTTGAGATCACACAGCCATGGTCATTCTGATTATATACCAGATTATGTTATGGCAGTCTGAAAGAACTTTAATGTATGCAACAGCAACGAGCTTTGGCCGGGTCTATCCTCACCCTTCTACAATTTGACAAGCAAATTATCGATTTCTATTACCTCCTCTATGCCTCCACCGCCTCCTCGATGCACCAACCAGTATCCTTGGAAGAACACGTCCAGATGCAGCAGCAGCTGAACCAGCAAGAATAGCTCGGTGCATCCCAAAATCTTCCTCATCCAATGAGTCATAATCCATGTGATATCTACCTCGCCAATGAAACCCTCTGCTCTGTCCCTGGTCCAACGACTCAACAGGAAAGTAACCATCATCCAAAGAGTCATCCGAATCATAATCACTATAAATGTCATGGAACCCTGGCTCAATCACATAATCTCCCAAAAGCATGGCCCCTGGTGTAGAGGACATTATTGTGCTGATAACATCATTTCTCTCCCTCTCCCGTTCAAGCTTCTTCCATTTTTCTTCAAGTACAGGGTCTACTGCTCGAGGCCTTGCCAATGGGTGCTTTGCCTTAACATGCTTCCTCAGCTCTTTATAAGTTCCCACAAACGAGCACTTATCTTGCATGCATGATCTTTTCTTGGTGTTGAGATATTTACGGGCTGGTTCCACCACTGTCCAACCCTTCACTTGTCCGCGACAAAGAGGGCATAGAAGCTCTGGAACTTCAGACATTTCACTAGCATGCATGGCATCTAAAGTGACACTGGAGTTATCCAATGACCCATTTGATTGTTGGCCACTCTCAATAGAAGAAACTTTTGTGTAGGCTTTCTTGTATTGCTCAAGACAATTCGAAAAACGACGGCTGGTAGCACACATGTAAGGTCTGCATCCTTTGTGATAAGAGGAACAAAGAAGAAGCACAGCATTGTGAGGAAACTCCAGGCATACTGGGCAGGTCACACCTTCCCAATCTTTCTTCTCCAAAGCTCTAGGATGTTTTTTCTTTGACAGGCCTTCTTTACCAGCCTTTTTAGGCCCAGACGGCAATGCGTATGGTGCCACTCTGTGACGTCGTGAATCAGACTGGCATCGCACTTTGTTAACTTTCGCCATTGACAATAGTTAACCTTGAAACAAGCAGAGTGAGAAGGAACAAATCATTCTCCTGGAAAAGGTTTAAATAATATAACCTGCTAAATCATAAATATGACTCTGCAAGACACATGCAAGTCCAATTTCATATCCACCAAGTACAATGCATTTCAACTAGCATTCTGATTAAGTTGATTGTATTTTAATAGCATCTAAGCAATTCATATTATTGTTCTTAACTACTATTCTCATATGAGGCCATTTCAGAACTTCTGAAATTATATTAAAAAAAAAATGCAAAGTCTAATTTATAAAACAAATTTGTCATCTATCCATGTATGACATATGCAGGAAAATATAACACTAAGGCAAAAAGAATCAATTGCATGCCAGTACCAGTCGAGTACCAGAACCCAGCAGGTTTCTCAATATACCAATCATATCAAACAAATCACAAACTTCTTAATATGCACCGGTCAAATATCATATTGCTGTTTGCCAAACCTGAGTGCAACATACCCATGCCATATGCAGACTTCAAAAAGTGGATTGACCATTTACCAACATTGAAAAGGATCAACTGAGTACATCTATGGCATAAACTAACTTTAAATTCCAAAACATACACAAAATCATGGGGACAATCATCGAAAAGGGTCATAAATTCATTATTCACTAGATATCACATCAATATCTGTACATTGATGTCAAATAAGTTTCAAACTACCCTTGCTTTGCTAGAATTTGCAAACAGAAAACTAAAAACTGAGCACAATGGCAGTAAAATGTCCATCCAACTCATTTACTATGGCCAATAGAACCTTTCCCAAAGGATAAGAACTCAGATAAAAGAATCTTCATCAAAAAGGGAAGTCTTATTACTGATGGTACTGCCAACCCTTCCGATCATAAGACACAGACGCATTCAATCAGTCTCAGTCACAGACCATGCATGGTAAAGAATCCACACGAGGTCATTACACAAAATACCACCAATTGAAACAAGCAGTGCATACTTCATCCAACAACTGTCTAAAAGCAATAACATATTTTTCCCAGAGAAATTTGGAACTTATCAATAACAAGGTTTTAGAATTCAATGATAAAGATGTTACTAAGTGTATTTTCTTCTTCTCTTTTTTCTGTGTTCACCAATCATATAGTTAGTATCCTTACCTTACCCTCTAAACAATCTACCCTAACCCTCCCCATTGAGTGTGTTGGCTGGCATCCAGCTGTCCATGCCATTGCCCACACCTTTTGAGGCCCTGACCAACGAAAAAGGGGATGTTGGATTCAAATGCACAATTGACCTGCATAGCAACTTATTCGAAATACACTGGGAAAACAAAATGAAGATACAATGTAAAATTCATCAAAAACTACAAACAACAGATCTGCTGCAAAATCATTATTTGGAGTGTCCATTTAAACCCCTAAAAATAGAGATTGAGAAGCAGCAAAGTTTTTTCAGAAAACAAGCATCCTTTCAAATGCCGAAGCTTTTTAAAAGCAAAAAAAAAATCCAAATGAATGACTTGGAGATGAACATCATAATTGGGCTTAGTTAAAAGTAACTTATCGCTATCAGCAATATAACTGAACTCCTAATCACCACACTTGGCGGAAATATCCTTTCCACCAATCAGTCATTTGTTGCTACAAAGAAACTCTCATTTCTTCTTCTAACTCTGCAATTTTTTCAACAAGTTTGATACTTGAAATGAAAATGCTTAAAATTATAAGTACCCATTAGTGGCACTCCAACCTTCACCAAACATTCTATCTAACAATTCAAGAACACAATCCTCAGAGCACTTGGAGTACATGCATTACTCTAAAGAACTATAGCTAATTTTTACACTTCTCTGAGCAATTGCTATTATAATGATTTGATGGAACTCAGAAGTAAGCTGAAAATGATGGGCATGGGTCAAACAATATGTGATTTTTAACCAAAAAATAACAATAAGAAGAAAAGTGAACAGATTAAAATGCCTTCAGCTACACACTGCATAGTACAATTGTCTAAAATTTTGTTGTAAGCCAAATTATGCAACTAAGGCCAAAATGCTAATATATATTCCAGTGCAGTGCAATGTATGCATGAACGTTTCAATTTTCAAAACACAGATAATCAAAAAATGAAAAAATCGTAAATAAGTACAGTCACAAGCACAATTCCGATATAAGAACATAACATATTACAAAAAAAAATGAAAGTAAAAACAACTGGGAAATTTTTAAAAAAAAAAAAAAACCCTAGAACTAAAAACTGGCAAACACACGCACTATTCAAAATGTCAAACTCCAGTTAAATAAAGATACGTTAGCTGCAGAAGAGCTCGCAATGAGAGCGGAAAATGAAACCCAAAACCAGAAAATGGAATCGAAGGCTGAGATCAGACCCTCGATAAAGAGCGCAGCGTACCTGGAAAATAAAAAAGATACAAGGGGAATACGACACGTCGTTTGGGTGGGGGCCAAGAGAGCGGGATTTTGAAAGTGGTGTGTTTAGATGATTTATGGAGGGAAAGGCGGAGAGGATCGGGCGGTGAGTGAACCCGATCTTCACGGCCACGTTGGGCGATGGTTGCGCTTGAGTGTGCTGCCGCAAGCTAACGGAGCGAACCAGGCTCCTGTCTCTCTCTCTCTCTCTCTTTATTTGTAATTTTATTTTAATTCCTTATTTGTTCAATTTATATCATGGGGTTGAAAACCTTTGAATATGCTTCAGCTGTCAGCTGATGCCTGTCATTCTTACGCCACCATCTTGGTTTTTCCCTTCCTTTTTTGTCTACTAGTCCGCCTACTGTGCAACAGTTTCACGGTACCCGAACTTTGTCCTTTTCTGTTTGAGCCAATAGATCCAACGATTAAAGTATTCAACGGCTGAGATGTGTTCAGTTGGTTATTAACACCTAACTCCCTACTGTTTATTACAAAATCATAAAAGTAAAAAATATTTAGATATTAACTTAAGGCAAAATAATAATAATGACAATAGTATTACTTAAAACAAAAAAATCTATAAAGTTTACTAATGATGATGATGATGTTGATGACATTAATAATAATATAATAATTAAAATAATAAAATAATAAATTTTAATAATATTAATGTTAATAAAGTAATAATAGCAATAATTAAAATAATTAAAATTAATATATTCTAACAATAGTAATAAAAATAATGACATTTGTGACAGTAATAAAAATAAGAAATAATAATAACGACTTAATTAAAGTAATCATAACAATTAAAATAATGAAATTAATAAATTTTCATAATAATAATAATTATTAATGATGGTAATAATAATTAAAATAATAAATTAACAAATTTTAATGATAACAATAATATTAATAATGATGAGATTTATGGTAGTAATAATAACACATAACAATAATAAAAATAATAAATTTTAATAATAATAACAATAATATTAATATAATAATAATGATATTAATAAATAATTGATAATAATAACAGTTAAATTTTTTTAAAAGTCATTTTATCTTGAAAAAAGACTTATATATAAAATTTTATAACTTTTAATGTCTATTCAATTTTTCATAAATTATAAGATAGGGTGATTTAATTAACTAAAAAACAACAAAACACATGTTGCAACCGTTGCAACATAGTTTCATCAATAGGGTCATTTGTACACTTTCCACCATATTAGAGTCGGCTAGAAACGTGTTGGGCGGGCTGAGCTTCTGGACCTTAACAATCCCTGGCCCATTTATACGCGATGGCATTTGAAATTTCCTTTTTAACCTTGTATCGTTCATTGTCCATTAATTAAATATTTAGAAAAAACAAACACTACTCGTGATGAAACAGAAACAACTTTTCTAAATCCGTTCTGTTTGTGTACGACTGAACTAAAATCACAAACTCCAAAAATAAAAAAGAGTTTAATTATATTTGATCCACTCGAACACGACTTTATAATTATATGATTAAAATTATAACAAAATTTTTATTATTTATTATTTTACGTGTATGATTGTGATTTATGATATACCTTAAAATAGCTCTAAAATAATAATTAATTTCTTTATTTTCTTAATTTCTTATATTTTCTCGACCAACAAATTCAAGGTTGATGTAAATCCTCTTACCAAAAATTTAAAATAGCACAATTTTTTGGTTGGCTCCGGCCATACGGCTATAGTACCCTGTGACACCACACCCCTAGCTTTTCCTAGCTTTTGTCTTTTATTTGGTAAATTGCAGTTAGTTCATTATTCTCTCTTTCATTTATATTTTCACGCCAATGTAATAAAAAATTGCTGTTATCTGATTACTCTTATGGTGCGTTTACTTTCAAGGAATGAGAATAAGAATAAGGAATGAGAATGGGATTCTAATGTTTACTTGGTAAAAAATAAATGGGAATGGGAATGTGCTGGAATGCCATTGATGTGTTTACTTGGTAAAATAAATAGGAACGAGGAATGGGAATGAGAATTAATTTACCAAAATACCCACAGTATTAAATAATATAATTTTTATTAACTAGATACATGTATAAATATTATTATAAAAATGATATTAATTAAAAATAAAATTAATAATAATAATAATAAATGTTAATAATTATTATAAATATTATTATTATTAATAAATTTTATTAACTTTATTATTTTAGTTACTATTAATTATTGTTATTATTATTTTTATTAATATTATCATTATTAACATTTATTATTATTATTATTATTATTATTATTAACTTTATTATTTTAGTTATTATTAACATTTATTTTTATTTTTATTTTTATTATTTTTATTAATATTATCATTATTAACATTTATTATTATTATTATTAAAAAATTTATTAACTTTATTATTAATTATTGTTAATATTATTTTCATTAATATTATCATTATTAACATTTACTATTATTATTATTAAAAAATTTTATTAACTTTATTATTTTATTATTATTAATTATTTTTAATATTATTTCACTAATATTATCATTATTAACATTTATTATTATTATTAAATTTTATTAACTTTATTATTTTAGTTATTATTAATTATTGTTATTATTATTTTTCTTAATATTATCATTATTAACATGTATTATTATTATTAAATTTTATTAACTTTATTATTTTAATTATTATTAATTATTATAACTAAAATAATAATTATTATTATTATTTTTATTTTTATTAATATTAATATTAATAAATTATTAATTAGAAGGGTACAAAAGTAAATTCATCTTTCATTCTCATTCCCACATTTTCATTCCCTACCCCCCGTGGGAATGAGATACCCATTCTTTATTTCCAAATTGTGTGGGATCCACACAATTTATTCCCATTCCCAAATTCAATTTTGCCAAGTAAACATAGCTTTGATTCTCATTCTTCCATTCCCATTTCTTATTCCTACAAGTAAACACACCTTTAAGCCCTAGAATTACACTTCAAAGATTAAATGCATTTTCATCTAATTTTTTTTTTATTTCTAAACTATTCTCATATAATGAATACATTTATGGGTTTAATATACTCTTATTCTATAATTTTTAGTTTTCGCCCATTAAGTTACTTCATCATGTACAAAATATAATTATCTAAGATAATAAATTCTAAAAAATCTATTTTATAATGGGTGTTTGAGAAATGAGAAAATGAATGAAGTGGGCGGAAATGAGAGAGAGAGAGAGAGAGAGAGAAAAAAAAGAGCAACAGTAAAATATTAAAATAATGTATGTGACTATTGTCTCCTGACATATGCAAATGCAATTGCACCTAGAAAGTATAGCTTTAAATTCTCCATGCCTAACCGCGACTAGAAGGTTCGGTGGTTGAAATAAAAAGTTTAAGCAATTTATTTATAGTTATGACAATAAAATTAGCGGTGGCTTCTTTTTTAAACTTACAATGATTAGAACTAAATTTAGAAATATGTTTTTAGAACCAACCATGATGGTAATTAATCTCTTTCTACCTTATTTTTAACAAGAGTATAATTAAATTTTATATGATCAAAGTGATTAATGATTAAATAAATAAATAATCTAATGAATGAGAACAGACTAATCACATTTTTAAAAATTGAGAGCAAAGTAACACATATTAATTTATTTAATGTACAATCAAATTTATCTTATGTTAATATTGATTATTAAATAATACATAAATCCATTATATATTAAATAATTAATATATATTAATGCAAATTTAAAAATATATAATTAAAAAATCTAACTAAATATTAAACTTAAGTGTAAAAATTTAAAATAATTTGAGATTGTGTCAAAATATTAAAACTTCATCATTTTTTAGCGCGCAAGCAAACGAAAGGGATTGTGAAGTTAATAACTTATTAAATCCACCTAAATCACAAAACTACGGTTCATCATAACTGATAAGAAAATGACAAACGGTAGGGGTATAGTGTCATAGGCGCACCATAGCCAGCCCCCTTTTGGTTTCCTTGATCACCCACTACTTCCCCTCTTGCATAATTTAGAAACGCTTTGTCCCGTCCACGAGATTTTACTACGCTAAAATGTCTTGTATTAAGAAGATTTTCCTTGGACCGCACAAAGTAATCAATCAAGTATTATATGCAGCAGACAATCACAAGGCAAAATTACCAAGTAATAGGAGCTTTACTTGATCTGCATCCTGCATATACACTTCCTTCTGTAGCATTGTTTCAAATGCGAGATATATACAAAATAGTGACCGTCCCTGTCTCAAACAAGGTATCACACCTCCCCCTAACAATCGTTCTCCCATTGGAAGAAATAATAATAATAATGAGGAAACCATACTAAACTACTGTCCTACAATTGCATATCAAGTACAACATAACAAACAGGGTGGATACTCTTGATTGAGTTAATAAAAAGCATGCGCCTTTTGCATCTGGACAAGCAAAATTACTCTAGGATGCAAGGCTGTGCTTGCTTCATAATGGAAGAAGCTCTGTCTTCAAGAGTGATGCTATCATCCTTTCCGAGAGTGAATATATGAACAATCTGAGAAGCTGGTAAAAGCTACAACCCAATGAAAAATTGTAAATGTTACTTCTGGGACTCCTGCCTCACAGATGGCATAACCAATTGCCAAATGCCCCTTAGACAGACATGTATCAGCATGGCCACAGGTGCATTGAACATAAAATTAAAGCATGGTAGAAGAATTCATGTGACTCACTGTGGAGACTGATGGAGCACAGAGAGGGTAATTGTCTTAAATAGAAGCATTCATGCCCACAGTTTTTGCTCTTCTTTCCACTGCTAAGGAGTGCACAGCAACAGGAAATGTACTGAAATGTAATGTAACAATTGATATGTACCTCACCGTCTACCTAGATAAGGAGATGCTGAGCCTGAGTTCGTGGCAAGTAGCCTCTTAACAAATGAATGGTCTAAGAGCCGAGCTGCAGTGGGACGATCATTTGGATTAACTTGTACACATTGCTTGATAAAATCCTGAGCATCTTTTGAGAGACTATCAGGAATAGGTGGTGGTGAACCCCTTCCAATCTTGAACAATGCCGCCATCTGTTGAGTTACAATAAAGAAGATGCAGTTAAAAGCCCCAAAAACAAATTTTACACTTGAGCATATTTCAGAAGTAAAGTCCTTACTCTACAATTGTACTGATCAAATGGATTTTGTTCAAACTGATATAATAGAAAATAGATATAAAAGACCAACAGAAACCAACAAGGAAAATAGGTTTTGCAAATCCGTAATATCACTTCTTAATCAAAATGATGATGACTGTGACAGCAACAGTTTTAATAAAAATTGCACTTACACATTCCATAGGAGCATATGGAATTTGACTTGTTAACATCTCCAACACAGTGCAGCCAAGGCTCCATATATCAGCTGGAAGCCCATAACCTTTGTTCTTATTATTAATAACCTGCAATTGTAAGGCTTGGTAATCAGAAACACCTGAAGGAAATTATTGAACACACTCTTTATTATATGGGCATTGTGTTTAATAGAAAAAAAAATCTTGCAAAGTCTTAGCATGTTTAAAGTTGAGCAATACCCACCAAGTTATCAGGTACAAAACAATATCACACAGTGTTGTCCAGAATGCAAATGTCCAGAACGCAAATGAACATCAACATAGTGTTTCATAACTGAATTGGTTTTACTAATAACAAATGCATAAAATAAAATACCATTTGAGAAATTATGACTTTGAGCCATAAGTTCTTCAAAGCAACATAATGTCATTAACTTATTCAACCTATAAATTCATGTAAACTTATTCAACTCTCAAACAAAAGGATTACTGCAAACCTCTGGGGCCATCCAGAATGCAGTCCCCCTGCAAGATTTTACATCATTCAATTTGGTGGCCTGAAAATCAACACATGAAGAAATATTAAGAAGGATTTACAACCATTTAAGAAGATACTGAAAATGAGAAGAAGAGCCCAGGGATAACAAAAAAACCTTTGCCAATCCGAAATCAGCAAGTTTCACTGATCCATTCGCATCCACCAATATATTTGCACATTTAATATCCCTTTAACACAAAAAAGAAGGAGATGAGCCAAAAAGAAATAATCATACACAAAACATATGTTTCTGTATCCATCCATTCTGTGATTGCACTACAAACGCTCACCGCCAACCACTCTGACACTCACTAAGAATTAGTTAACAAAAAATTACTTCTGGATCATGGACCAAATGTAACAGAAGCCCTGATTAAAAAATCTATTTAAGCAGAACTGAAAAGAAAAGGAGATAGAAAATAACTCCAGGAAGACTAGAGTGGCTATGAACCTGATGTATGTGAGTCCAATTTACTAGCTTAATATTTACAATCAGCTAGCAATTCGAATCCAAATATCGAGGAAGTATAACTTTTGTTGAATAAATTCAATATTTATCTAACTTCAAATGGAAAAACATTTTGCTCCATTTTGTTGTTAGGTAAAAGAAAAGCATGGAAAATAACAATTTAGAGTTATCACCACTAGGAAAAAGGCATGAATGCATGTGAGCCCACCCACCCACCATCATAGCAAAGACATAAAGTCCTAGGAAACAGTGAATTCATATTAAATTAAATACAGTTGGATGATGAAACTGTTAATAAGTAACAAGATTACACTAGAGCTTACAAGCAGTGTTCACTTAAAAAATCAACCAGTAAACACTTTAATAAGTCATTATAAAAAACAACACCAAAGTTGAAAGAAGTAAAATTCCAATGAAACAGGGAAAGCATATGATTGTTAAACTAGCACAATAACATAACTTGCTGCATATGCTTAAAAAAAATAAACTTGCTGCATTGATGGCAATAATAAAACACATTGAATTAAAAAAATCATAATCTAAGAAGAAAATTTTGGAATCAGACGAGATGGCTCATCAATGCATGCTTAATGGCATAAAGGATCCACATTTATCACCTGTGAACAACATCTTGGTCGTGAAGATACTTCAAACCAAGCAAAATCTGTCTTGTGTAGCCAGAGACCTGGGAATCTCGTAGATGATACCGCTGATAGAGATTTAAAAGGGAGCCTTTAGTTACAAACTCAAGAAAGATATATAGCTTTGATTCATCCTGCAAAACCATTAAATAAAGAAAAGAAATTAATTGAGATATGCAACATAAACACCTAAACAACACATGTTTATCCTATAAAATCCAAATACTTCTAAAGATGGAAATAAGTGTCAGTATGTGAAAGAAGCACACAGTAGAGACTAACACTAGATGATGCAGGCATGAGATTAAAGTTCAGCATGCATGTGAATTCAACTTTCTTTCTTTAAGCCTCTTTTCAAAATTCAATGTTCCAGACAAATCATTAGGATGCAAGCTTGAGTAAATCTTCTGAAGTCACAGTGCCTATAATTCTGATAATCATTTAGATTTTCACAGATTTGGTAATGGAAAAGCATAATTTGCACAAATTGCTTACAATATTTTTGGGTTCAATAAAAGCAATAGGAAAAACATAAATAGAAGAACTTTCATTAAAACACATTTTACTGCTTAGAAGAATTTGTAAAGGACAACTAGGCAATATTCTTTGTGATATTAATTAAGCAACCTCAACCTTCCTCTATGGGATCACCTTAATTATTATTTCCCTCTCAAATCATACGTATAACTGTTCCACCAAGATGAAGCAAAGAATGGAAGAGGTTAAGGAAAAGAACTTTAGAAATGTATATGTATCTTAAGTGTAAGAAAAGAACAGGCTACTTATTCACTTTTGAAGGATATTAAGTCATGTTGAAAGTCAAAGAAAATGAAAAGCAAAAACATAATACCTTATCTGTGCCATAATACTGAACTATGTTTTCGTGTTCAAACCGACTTAAAAGAGCTATCTCCTGCAAACAATGGCAGCACATGATAAGTAAAATTAAATTATATCCAACCCCAGAAAGTTTACTAAGTACTTGTAAGATTGAAAAATAGTATATATGTGGAGAATCAAACTTATACCATGACAAAAGAATATCCTGTCTCACCTGCTCAAGTTGGGAAATACTCTGCTTTGCCTGGCTCCCCTGATCAAGCAACGAAACTTCCTTAACAGCAAAAAAGAATCCATCGCTGCACAAGAAACGCATACATATTCATTAATCAAAAAGCATATTATACACACAGGCCTCTGTTTCATTTCAAATCAACAAATAATAATCCAACTGGGCAATGTCTCTGATCTAGATTTATTATATTTCATGAATTCCCCAATAGCATCCCATTCATTTTGAAAAATGGTAGTTGTTTATAGAAATTTGAGCAACATCACAAACAACATTTAAGCACTTACTCAGAAATCCCTTCATATACTGATCCAAACGATCCGCGTCCCAGAAGGTCACCCTTCTGCCAATATGTGATAATCCTCTTAAACCTCCCATTGGGCGAAATATTCGACATAGGTTCAGTTGTGGAACTTGAAGAATCATCTTCGTGTTCTGTCGTAAATGAACATGACTCTGATAACACCATATCATCTTCTTCTTCCTTGATAATCGCCCTGTCAGCTTCTTCTTCGTCTCCTCCTTTTTCATTATCTTCGTCATCAGATGAACTACTTAGAACTCTATCATTCATTACTGAAGACGGCGTTATATCATCTTTAGGTGCAAAATCTCTCAAGATATCCCACGTAGAACACGCGTTATCAATAACCGGTTGCCTCATACCTGGCGGCGGTTTTAACAGAGGTGGCCGAACTCCTTTAATTCCTTTCACATAATTACTACTAATACAGCACGCACTTGACTCGGCCAACTCGCTCGGAGGCAACTTAGTACTCTCCACAACTACAAGAGCATCATTGTTACCGGCCCCAGCACTACAAGACAATTCGGCTACCTGCGTCAACTGGGTCCGAGTCAGCTCAGTTTCGTCCCTAATTCTGACAGTATCCGAAACCCTATCACACAACTCACCGACCACCGCACCCGCTGCGTCACTCTGTCTCTCCACCGTTTCTTTCAGACTATCCAGCTGTTTCAACCTCAACCTCGACCTCGGTAGGAGATCAGAAGACGAACGATTTTTTCGAGCCTCCCACGCCGCCGCCGGGATCGCGAAATCCTCGGGACCAGACAAGCCTAAGCTCCGACAAATCCGCTCGAACTCTCCCTCCACGCCTTCGATGCGGAAGCTCGTTCTGTCCGACAAGTCAAGCGATCGCGTAATTAGCGAAGATGAAGACGATGAATCATCAAGTGACGATGATGTTGAGGCCAAATCATACTCAATGTGCTTCGCCGCATTCCGCCGCTCGAGCCGAGGTTTTTGCCTCATCTTCCTCGGGTCCATGGCCGCTTTGCCGGCGGATTTCTCTCTAGGACTTAAAAATCGAGGTAAGTGATGCATTTGAGAGCTGAATCCATCCAAAATTTACAACATACTGTCGTGAAACTTAAAAAGTTCCTTCACAGGTGTCCAAAACGACTCGTATAATCTTTCTTGATAACTTTCTCGAGAAAACTGAATGAGAAGAAGAAATACGACTATGGCTGCGAAAACGTAAACATATAGTCCTAACCTCGTGATGGTTGAAATGATGAGGGGGAGTAGACTGGAGAGACTGGTAAACGCCGACGGGCGTAAGAAAGTAAAGCAAGACAATGAAAACGCGGTGCCACGTGGAGCTAAAAAATTGGGTGAATGGATTGCTGAGTTGGATCGTATGAGGTTTTTGTTTGCGTGCAGGTGAGAACATGTGCTCTTAGCGTATACCCCCATATAAACGCTGTATCTTAATTCTGACTTACGTCAATCTATTATCACGGCTTTCACCGCATTGCGTTGGACGATGATCTCATTCAGTTCCCGTCGTACGACGGACGCCTAATCTTTTTTTTTTTTTTCAAGGGATTATTGCTCGTGAGGGAGAAAGACAGCCTTCCTCAAAATTTTTAAGAAAGAAATTTTTATTAAATGTCTATAATATATTTGTGGGGAATCGAATTATTTTTTTTAGTGTATGGGGTTCAAATTATTTTTCTCACATTTGTAAAAGAATAATTTTAACTACTTGAGTCAAATGTGAAAGAATGATTTTAGCTACTTGAGTCAAGTCCTAGTGGTTAACGAACACCTAACTTCTATTCTATAAATATGCTTTAAAATGTCCCCTATGATCATGGAAGCAAATATTAATTGATGAATTACCCAAATCTCCGTAGTCACTTGCCGAGGTGTGTCGTGCTACAAACGTTTGATGAATTGCTCAAATCGCTTGAGGCGTGACATCAATGTTAAAAACAACTTGTAGAGAAGCTTTTGAAGAAACTTGACTCTATTATCTCCCCGTAACAGAGGAAGAGCTTTTAGTTTTTACCACTTGTCAGCATCAATTACCGGCATTATTTCCTTATAAATAGATAATTATGAAATATGGGTTGTAGAATTAAATAACTACAAATACAACAGTCTTAATCAAACTTTAGCTTCCTTTGTTTATTTTTTCAATTAAGAGAAGCTACTTGAAAACAAACTCCCAAAAAAAACCTATTGACTCAAAAACTCTCAAACCATTCAACCTTTCCAGAAGTCATCCATTATTATGAAATATTTAAAAGTCAAAAAGGAAAAAAATTTGAGTGCTTTTACATTGAAATAAGAAAAATAAAACCTCGCTCAGCGGTGAACCTCTACTCTCACAATTAAAAAGAATTGTGAGGGTAAGGGTTCGAGTCCCTATGGACTCAAAACACTCTCAATTAAGTATTATGTATAATTGTGTGGAGTTTATTTACAAGTTTTTCTCATTTACAAAATTCGAGTAGAGCAAAGACATCTCTTGCTTGTGAGAGTGAGAGTTACTTATTTGAACATATACTTCATAGATTTAATGTAATAATGTAACATATACTTCATAAATTTAATATAACAATGTAAGTTTTAATTATGTATATCTGATTATAAATATTTAATGTAACAATGTAGCATATACTTCATAGATTGAATGTAACAATGTAAGTTTTAGTTATGTATATCTGATTGTAAATATTAGTGTAATATTTGTTGTAATAGTAGTTATAAATATATGTATAATACAGTAAGTGAGAGTGAAGGGTTGCTTATTTGGGTATGTATTGCATAGATTTAATGTAATAATATAAGTTTCAACTTTAATGTAAGTCTTATGTATATCTGATTATAAAAATTAGTATAATTTCTTCTGTAAATATATTTATAATACAATAACATAATATTTAATCAGTATTAAAAAAAACAACAATTTAAATAGAGTCAACGTTAGACATTTTCCATATTGTTTTTGACAAACTTTGAGAGTTGAGATATGATCGGAGATATTTAGTTGTATGCATTGCCCCGTTGAAAACGTTTTCAAGATTTATAGTTTTTATTTATTTATTTTTTTATTTTAATAACTTCGTTATTCACTGCATTAGATGAACAGAAGAACATCCCTCAAACTCTTTACATTTAGAATGAAACTTTCAGAATCAATGGTCAAATTGGTAAGATTAAAACGAAAATATATAGAACGCGTGGGGTGCAGGTTCAATTATATAATATAGTCAATATTTACTATTATGAAAATAGTTGAGGTAAACACCATAAAATTAAACACCGTATATTGATTTCAATAAGAAAATTGATAATCTCCTTTGAATTATATAATCTGACAGGTAATGAAGAATATATTTTGTTGCCTAACAAGATATAAAAATAAAAATAAAAAAAAACAAAGGCTGGTTTTATTTTATTCATTTGCCATGCTAATTTTATTGCTTAACTAAGCATATATGCTTGACTATTGTCATGATTAATAATAGCATAATTTCTCGGTTTCTAATTAGTTTTATAACCGTATAAAAAGAATTAATTTTGAATAATTAAAGATGTCAACGAATTTTTTTTTTTTGGTCAAACTATAATTGTTTTTTTTCAATGGCATACAATCTAAGGAAAAGAAAGCTGTCTTCGTAATATTATTACAATACAGCCCAAAGCCTTGGGGGCTTAATTTCAAAAGAGTTTATTGGGAGTAAGGCTTCGGCTTAAGCCTGCTGCAAGTTTGGCTTGGGACCAGTGGGTTAAGCTCCCACCGACTAAACTAAGGTACTTAAAAATTGATTGTTCCTTTATTTAATAGATAATTGTACTCGAACTCGAATTTGATGAGAGTCTACAAAAATGATCAAGATCATCTCCTGATCTGAGCACTTTTGATTTTTTACAGATCTTACGCCATCTGTATTTTTATGTTAGTGAATGATTATGATTTAACTATTTTTTCTTTTTAATTTATTAACTACCAATCATATTAATATATTTGACTCAGATAAAAATTAGATCATGAGAGGATTCTAATCCCTACAAAAGATAATGTCACGTACCTTATTTAATTAATGTAAATACCATCGTATAAGGTATATTTTTAATGCAATTGTTCTGGTTCACTTTACATCATTATATTTGCAACAAAGTTTGAACTTAAATATAAGATTTTTATTCCATTACTTAGGGGAGGGATTCATTAACTGAAAAAAATAATTTTACTTTTCACGATTAGCTATAACTTTTTAACCTTAAATATTTTCAAAAAAATTAATTAAATTTTTGATAAATTTTATTTATAAAAATATTGTGAGTTTTAAAAGCAGTTGTTGATATGTTTTATTGTTAAATTGCTATAAGACTATAAATGATTGAATTTGATGTAATGTTAAAAAAATTAATTTTGTGTTAGATAATTGTATACATATAATAATTGATAATTAAAATAAATATTTTATATTATTAATTTTATTTTTTATTTTTATCTCAATATAATTAATAATAATAATAATAATAATAATAATAATAATAATAATTGAAAGGAATTTAGATTATTAGAAATAGATGTAGGTAATTAAAAACTAAAAATTAACAATTTAATTTTTTTTTAATCTTGTTTATTATTCTGTTATTGTTTGATTGTCGCTTTTGTCATACGGTATTCACCATTCTTTCTGATCTTGATTCATCAAAAATTAATTCTTCAAAAAACATAATAAAATGCAGAAAAATAAATGACGCGGAGATTTTTACGTAGTTCGGATTAATTAATCATACATCCACGAAGTCACGCCTAGATGAAAAGCAATTCACTAAGTTGAGATTTTACAACCTATGGATTTACCAAATTTAAGACTCTCACTTACAGTTTATCACCATACAGTTTACTCAACCTTAGACTGGATCTGCTTCTCTTGAATAATTGCTACCCCTCTTGATCCACGATTCTCAAGGCACTTTGCAAAGTAATCAATAGCAATTCTTCAATTCTTCAACGTCTAGCGATTCAAGATCCACATAAACTCTCCACAAAGATGAACATAGGATAAGAAAACAAATCAACACAATATGATGTGCCAAATCCGCATTCTCTAGGGAGGAGGCCGAATTTTGCTTCTCTGCTTTACGCTCTGTGTTGTGTATATCTGCAATTGTGAAATACCTCTCTTTATATAGGCACTAGGATTTCACCAAAATAACAAGTCTTAAAAGACTAGAATTCTTTCCAAATAAGAGTTTCTTTCTTCTTATAATTCCCATGAAATTGAATAGGAATAAATCTGATCTTCTTGTCTTGCTCTTTATATAGGCACTAGGATTTCACCAAAATAACAAGTCTTAAAATACTATGATTCTTTCCAAATAAGAGTTTCTTTCTTTTTATAATTTCCATGAATCTGAATAGGAATAAATATGATCTTCTTGTCTTGTTTGTCTCCCAAGAAATATTTAGAGCATTTATTGAACCTCCTGTTTGAACTAACTTCTTGCTCTAAATAGATCTCATGCGCCAATTATAGAATCCCACCATTAATTGACTTGCTAAATTAGACATCTAATTAAATTATGAAACAAATATTCCTAATAAATTGGAATCTTACTAAATTAGAGAATTAATAAATTAATCCCTATTACAAGATATGCAATAAATAAATTTCTAATTTAACCAGACTTGCCATAAAATGCCAATTCTATAAAAAAAAATTGAGAAATTTACAAAAATGGCCATAAAAGTTTTGTGTTTTTCAACTTTAACCCTTCAACATTTTTTCCATCATAACTAGCCAAACACCCTATTTTTGGACTACATTACCCTCATCACTTTCATCAAATTTACAAAGCCTTGCCATTTTTTCAATTCCTGCACTAGTAAACCCTAATCTTTCTCAACAACTTAATAAAGTTCATTGCTCTCAACAAACTCCATCACCCTTAATAAATTAACAAATTCCATCAAACAAGCATTGTATAATTGAAGATATAATTATCAATTGGAGAGTTTCTTAAGGTTAGTTTATAATCTTACCATAATTTAAACTTTTAATCTATTGATTTTATCATTTAAGTTCGAAATTAAAGTGCATTTTTGTTGCAAACGTTGTTATTTTTCATTAATAAAACAATGTAATTTGTTTAAGTAGTTAGTTTGAGTTGAGAAATGAAGATAAATCATTGAAATCTCTGAAAAATCGAGCAAAAAAGAAGCACAGATCAAGTGAGACAGGCGCATGTCTCACTGCATGTCTCACCAAAATATGTGCGACAGGCAGTGGGACAGGCGCCTATCGCACATAAACCTGCTAGTTTTATGTGAGACAGACGCCTATCCCATTGCCTGTCTCACTTGTTGCCACTGATTTTATGTGAGACATGCGCCTATCCCACTGCATGTCTCACTTGTGGCCACTTATTTTATGTGAGACGGTAGCACCGCTGCCCACTTTACCACTAGTTTTAAGTGAGATAGCGTTGACATCGCTGCCGTCTCACTAAATTTCAGCTATTTTCTAAAAGTCATAACTTGGACTACATGTGTCCGTTTTAGGCGTATAATATACCGTTTCGAAGCTTACGACGAGACGAATCAAATTCAAAATCGTATACTTCATTTCATCCATAGAAATGTAGTGCATATTCACTTTACTAGGTATTTGGAATGAAATCGTATACTCCATTGAAATCCAAAAAATATGGGTTTGCGAAGAGGTGTTGCCCCTTAGTGCGACCGAGTGCCTGTCGCACCAGGAGGCAGCATTTCTTGGTGCGACGGGCACCAAGAGGTATCGACGTGCGCGCGATACTGGCGCTAGATGCTCCTGTCGCATACATAGCGCGCGCGACACTGGCGCACGATAACGCGTGCGACGGGCGCCTCGCGCGCAACGCTGGCGTGAGATGCGCCTGTCGCACGCGTAGTGCGCCAATAAAGCGTGCGACAAGTGCCTCGCGCGCGATGCGGGCGCAAGATGCGTACAGGTCGCTGCTTCTTGGTGCCCGTCGCACCAAGAGGTGCTACCTCCTGGTGCGACAGGCACCCGGTCACACTAAGGGGCAGTACCTCTTCGTAAATCCATATTTTTTGGATTTCAATGTAGTATACGATTTCATTCCAAATACCTAGTAATGTGAATATGCACTTCATTTCCATGGATAAAATGAAGTATACGATTTTCGTTAATTAATCGTCGTCAGTATTATCGCACTATATTATATTATAAGACGATCAGTGACTTTAAAGGAAAAAATTTTTGTGCTGTTAAAAAATAAAATTGTTGTGACATAGCGACGAGTTTAAAAATGGGAACCAATTTTTTGCTCAAATGTCACTAGATCAACTCAAACTAACTACTTAAACAAATCACATTGTTTTATTAATGAAAAATAACAACGTTTACAACAAAAATGTACTTTAATTTCAAACTTAAATGATAAAATCAATAGATTAAAAGTTTAAGTTTTGTTAAGATTATAAATTAACCTTAATAAACTCTCCAATTGATAATTATATCTTCAATTATTAAGGGTGATGGAGTTTGTTGAGAGTAATGAACTTTATTAAGTTGTTGAGAAAGATTAGGGTTAACTAGTGCAGGAATTGAAAAATGGCAAGCCTTTGTAAATTTGATGAAAGTGATGAGGGTAATATAGTCCAAAAATAGGGTGTTTTGCTAGTTATGATAGAAAAAATTTTGGAGGGTTAAAGTTGAAAAATGCAAAACTTTTATGGCCATTTTTGTAAATTTCCCAAAAAAAAAAAAGGACTTAACAATAATCATCATCATCATCATCTATTTAAAACTAATGATTCTATTCCCTAATTAATAAGGATAATTTTGGATTACTATAATATATATGAGGATATATATGAAATTATATTAAGTATAAAAATAATTTTCAAAATCAAATTAAAAAAAAAATAGTTCTCTCCTACTATTCAAAATTTACTGTAGGATGGGGTGATTGCCAAAGCTAATTTGAAAAAAAATATTAAACACCAAAATTAATTTTTAACTTTTCAAAAATAATTTTGATCCTTCGAAAAATAATCCCAAATAAACCCTAGATTTGCCAACTCTTCCTTAATTAGAGTCCATGAACACTTTAGTTCGCTTCTAGCCCTCTAGTATATATTGAACTATTATGTAGTGCTTAAAAAATTTGTTAATTTTATTTGAAATCAAATTGAAAAATACTTCAAATGTGATAAAACTGTTGATAGCTATTGCCATATCCCATATGAAGTGCTTCTTTTTTAAGATGTATAATAACTCATTCCAGCATTAAATCCATCTTTTTACGTAAACTTCATAATTTTCTTTTTTCTTTTTTATTTTTTTACAGTTTGTCACTGGCTTAAAATCCAATATGGTATTTACTCTTTGCTTACATCACATCATATTATTCATATATTATGATTTTACTAATTAATATTTTCTAACATATTAATTTATCATCAAATTTTTTTGACAATTTTTTTTTTCACTTAATGTCTCGGTTTTTATTATTTTACCACTAAACCGTTAGATCCATTAATAAATTACTAATGTGTCACAAGATTATTTTAGGAATTTTACTATGTATAATATTTATAAATTTATCAATTAATTATTTTAGATATATGAAGTAATCAATTGATAAAAGAATTAATTTTTGCATATAATTAATCTATTTAGAGGGTTAAATTACACTTACACATTTTAGGTGTAAAATAGATTTTACTATCATTTTTGTTAAAAATTCAGTTATCTTTAATGGTTTTGTGGTAAAATGATAAAAATGATAAAAGCTGACATATTAAGTGAAAAAAATTAATTGTCAAAAAATTTTAGTGATAAAGTAATATGTCAAAAAAATTAGATAGTAAATTGATAATATGTATATATGGAGATGAATCAACATCTCCCTAAAAATATCTTTAATTTTATACCCATTAATATTTATTAAATTTTGAGTTAAATTAATAGAAGAAATTTATTGAAATTAAATATTTTCTCACTCACCGTGTGGACTAACTCAAATCTTTCTCTCTCCTTCACATGTTCTTTCTCTCCTTATCTCTTCTTTTCTCTTGTTTCGTTTGCCTTTTTTTTTTTTTTTCCTTCAATCAAAAGTTTCTTTACTATGTAACGATGATATTTTTTTGGTCAGGGCATGGAAAAGGACCTTGGTTTGACCAAGGAAAAGCTAATTTTCATGGCGTTGCTTCTTGAGAGTGATTATACTGAAAGAATTAGATAATTAATTGTGACAATTTTAGCATTCATATTTGGAACTTATGATAGTAGACTGCAGTGTTGTGCAATTTGAACTTTACAAAAGTTTTTTTTTTTTTTGGTTTAAATTCGTATTATACCATTGTTTTAAATCAAAAGAAATCATTAGATAATCTTAATAGATGAAACAAAGATTTCATCAAGAGAACGAAAATAAATCAAACAAAAAGTTGTGAAATGAAAAGACCAAGTGGTCACAGTAGTTCGAACCCCCACAAATGCAATGTGGGGGTATTTCTTTCCTTAATTATAATGTATAATTGAGTGAAAATAGTCTTTTTTATTATCTAAGTGTGAGTAGAATAGACATTTCTCAAATATTGTAAGGGTTAAAAATTTGTACGGAGTGTCATAAGCATTAATGTAAGCTGGTTCTAATAATAGTCTGATTTGTAAAAATCAGTTAAAATCTCATATAATATGAGTTATAATTTAGATAATAGTCTTATATAATAATAATAAAAAGAGTTGTGAAATGAATTTGAAGACAGTAAAGAAATTTTTGGCTGAGAGGAAAAAAAAGCAAATGAAATAAGAGAAGAGTAGGGTGGGGGGGAGAGAGAACACATGCAAAGAGAGAGAAAATATAATAATAGGGTTCACATGGATAGATAAAATATTAAAATTATTGAATATTTAATTTTAATAAATCTTTTTCATTGATTTAACTCGAATACAATAGATATTAATAAATATAAAATTAAGGGTATTTTTAGGGAGCTCTCGATCTGTCCTATATAGTAATTGTACAATAATGAGATTTTTTTAATGCTATTAGATTAATGAATAAACTAACAAATAAAATATATATTTTAATACATCATATTTTATTTTATAGTATAATGAAATTCTTAGGTGAAGATGCCTAAATGTAGATTTCATATTCTTTATCTAGGCATTTGCACCTTAAAAGCTCTCTCTCTCTCTCTCTCTATATATATATATATTTATATATATGTGTGTATATATATTACTATATATTTCTAATTTTTGTATTCATCATCATTTTCATTTTATTTATTTATAATTCTCTCATACTTTGGTTTAAATTTTTGTCTTGTAAGTGAAATAATGACTCTTTTAATATGCAAAACACACTTTATTTACAAGATCGTACTATCTTTTGATAGACAATCAAAACTAAATATTTAATGAATATGATAAAGTCAAATGCTTGTATTCAATGGATTAATGCGAAGTTATTGAATTTTGAACGATAAATATATTATAGTTACACGGTATAAAGAAGTAAAATTATAAGAAAAATGCATTTATATGCGAGCGTTGCATGTGTTGCGTGTACTTAACCTCATATAATTGGAATGATAACACATGCTAATTTTAGTATAATATCAACGAGGGTGGTTAGGACATTAAACAACTAACCGAACCATTTTAATGTGTTGGGATTATGCTTTTTGTATTTAAAGTTGACTGGGCTTTATCCGACTCCCAACACCAGAAGTAAATTACCCATTTACCTCCTATAATTTTAACAAATAACTTTTTTATAACACATAACGCATGTATATATATATATTTTTTAGTACGGACGTTTTTATTTTTTTTTATGTAAATATATTTTAAAATTATAAAATTTAAAAAAATTAATTTTTAATTTTTAATTTTTTTAAACTGCACAGTTTAAAAATATATTCGTATTAAAAAAAATACGTGCGTCCGCATATATTATTTACATACATATAACAAATATTTTGAGGTAACAACAAAAAAGTCTTTTAGTAAAATTATAAGGACATAATTAATCATTTTCTTTTTTCATATGGATGCTTATCATTTTGGTTCCTTTAGAATTCATTTGATTGCTTTTTTTTTTTTTGTTTGGGAATCATTCATTTGATTATTATTTCTTTTAGAGTTTGGAACCAACACGTTTTTGCATATGATTTCAGAATAATAGTTAAATTATCGATTTTACTAATGAATCCGTAATGGAATATGCACTCGCATGAAAACTGTTAGACAAACTATATTTGTCTATGTAATTTTACTAAAGTTCAGGAATCCAAATATTATCACCCCAAATAAATTATGTCGATTATTCTAAGACTATTTTTATTTAAATTTTTTTAATGTTAGTTTTTAAATGTATAATTCTATGGCTATTGAGCCCTTGTAATCTTCTCGTGCTGTTTGGAACTGTGCCTAGTAATTATAGGCTAAATTTGTGTCGAACGCGATTACTTTGCGATAAGATGATGACGTTTACAGAATTCGTATTTGCATCCACTATCCTGAGGCCATCGAACCGTCTGCAGTATATTGTAACGCAACTGACAAGTCGGTTTCGCTAAATTTATGTTAAATAAAGAAAAAAAATGTAATTAAGAAAATGACTCTTACAGACGCAAAAACTCACTACCATTCATAGGGTCAGTATATGTCACATACACACACCATTTATAAGTTGTAACGATCCAATAGAACCCACGGCATATAATAAAACAACACCGAGGCAAGGTATTCTAGAAAACTACAAAAATAAAAATAAAATTCAATACTCTCTCATAAAACAATTAAGGAAATATAAATAAAGAAAATTAAAAAAAAAAAAAGAAAAATGATGAAGGGATTTCTCAATTTTCCTAGAAGAAGAGGCTGTTCTTCATACGCTTCATTCCTCAGTATCCGAAACTAACAGAAATTACGCCTTTCTCTATGTTTCCTCATCGCACCAACACAAAATAAAAAACAAAAACAAAACCCTAATTTCTCAACAAAACTCAAACCCTAATTCACATTCTTGCACTTTGTCTCGCTCTCCTTTCTATTTGTACTCAAACTCGTAATCCTTTTCTCTTGCGAGAAAACGCCATTGTTTTGGATTGAGGGGGAAAAAAAAGGAAAATATTATACTGAGCGGTTATAAAACGGTTACGTTTTTGGTTTAGTCAGGCAACAACAATCAATCATTCATAGCAGGTTAGGGTTAGTTCCTTCTCACGCACCATCGATAAAAATTTCCCTTTTTTTCTTTTTTTTTTTTAAATTTCCGCTGTTCGAACCCTAAGCGTGAAATTTACATACAGCTTTATTTTCTATTTAATGCTGTCTAATGTTCTAGGCTTTCTATTTCTGCGCATTATATTGGTGCTCCCAGACTTTGATTTTTCTAGGGTTTTTTCCCCTCTAATTTAGGGACATGAATTTTAGGTGAAGAATCGTGAGTCCTTTTAATCACTGTTGCAATCCTAAAGGGGAATTGTTGTAATTTTTTGAAAGGACTGGCGGTTTAAAATAGATGAGGGTCCGTTGAGTGTGTTGTTGTTGGCGGTGGTTGTTGTTGTTGTTGGCGGCGGTGGTGGTGTCTGCAAATCCATCTTTTGAATAAAGATGGAGACGTAGAGAGAGGCGGATTTGTGGTTCAATTCCATTGTAGTTTGTATATGAACTCTCATGCCTGCTTAGGTTGCCATTGCCTTTGTTTTCACACCTGGTTTAGGATTTGTTACGAAATTTCTCTTGATTGATAGTAAGTGGTTAGCATTCCTTTATTAATATAATCGTTCAATTCGCACTCCACCAGAGTATTGAGACAGTCATAGAATTTATACTGAGCCTGCCGCTAGTGTGATTGGTGACTGACTTGGTTGGTCGCGTGGCCAATTGGCGGTGCTTGTGAAGCAAGGTTGGCTTTTGGTGAGAAACAATAAAGATTAGAATTGAGGTTAGAACCTAGCAAATATCTTACAGAAGAGTAATAATTTTTTGGGGAGGGGGTGAAGAAGGTGATAAAAGTGTTTTTTTTTTCTATATCTGATGGTGTTCAGTGCTCGTAATGGAAAAAAGTGAACCCACATTAGTTCCACAATGGCTGAGAAATGCCGGAAGTGTTACTGGAGGTGGTGGTTCCACCCACCACCTTTCCTCATCTTCTCACTCAGGTACTCTCAATTTGCCCAGCTTTAAACTATAGTTATTTGTTTGATTTATCTATTATATGTGTTTCCTTCTGGTCTTTTTGTCCGCATATCTATTGGTTAAAATTCTGTGGTTGCTGAAATGGATTTTTCTTTTAATTTTTTTGGGAAATATAGATGTTCCTTCATCAGTCCATCACACGAGAACTAGAAATTCTAAGAGTGGAAGTGATTTTGATGCCCCTCGTTCAGCTTTTTTAGACAGGAGTTCGTCTTCAAATTCACGGAGAAGTTCTAGTAATGGTTCTGCAAAGCATGCATATAGTAGTTTTAATAGAAATCATCGTGATAAGGACCGTGAGAGGGATAAAGAGAGGTTAAGCTACGGGGACTTGTGGGACCGTGACTCTTCTGATCCTTTGGGAACCATCTTAAGCAGTAGGATGGAGAAGGACTTGCGTCGTTCTCATTCAATGGTCTCAAGGAAACAGAATGAGCTGTTGCCCCGAAGAGTCGCAGTGGATTCCAAGATCAACAGCAATAGCAACCACGTTGATGGGAATGACGATATTACTGCAGGTAGCACTGGAAGTAGCATCAAGAAGGTTGTATTTGAGAAGGATTTTCCCTCTCTTGGATCTGAAGAGAAGCAAGGAGTGCCTGATATAGGACGAGTTTCATCTCCTGGGCTGAGCTCAGCTGTTCAGAGCCTGCCTGTTGGTAATTCAACTTTGATTGGGGGGGAGGGGTGGACATCAGCCCTTGCAGAGGTGCCCCCTATAATTGGAAACAGCAGTTCAGGTTCACTGCCTGCTCAAACTGGTTCAGGTACTACATTGTCTGGGCCATCAGGTGTGACAGCTGGTCTTAATATGGCTGAAGCATTGGCACAGGCTCCGTCCCGAGCTCGCACAGCACCTCAGGTAATTGAGTTATTTTATTTTTATTTTTAATTGAGTTTGTTACTTATACTGTTTTTGATTATTAAAATAGTAGCCATATATGGTCTAACAAGGCAAACTTTCTGTTATCTTTTAGTTATCTGTGAAGACACAAAGACTCGATGAATTGACTATTAAGAAGTCGAAGCAATTAATTCCAGTGACGCCTTCGATGCCTAAGAGTTCGGTAAGCTTTGCTTTAATGTGTGTATGTTAACTGGAATTCTATGCTTAGTATTTTATCATTTTATGGTATGCCCCATTCATTCAATATAATATATCAAATTACTCCCTTTTGCTGGAGAGAAAAATATTCTCTTCTCTACTCATTTAGACAAAAGTATTATTTTTATCAGAGTGCCTGTATCTAGATCTTTGTATGGTTAACATATAACCTGCTTTACTTGTGCTGGATTCTGTTTGTTATTTGTCCTTATGTGGATGTTTCCTTTTGCATAATGGACCTTTACATGTGGAGCTGTTCTCCTTTATTAGTTGTCCTTTTTTTTTTCAATTTTCTTTTATTTGTTTTCCCTTGGGTTGACTGAGAAAGATATCCTGCACAAAAGTGGGCTTTTGGCAGCAAGGTTTGCAAAATATGTTTAGGTTTGTGGATATCTTTTACCTCCCCTCTTCTCTTTTCTCACTTGTGTGCTCTCTAGGTAGGAGCATATTGTGTTACATTATAGTTGATGTGTCTGTAGATGATATTGATCTTGAGGCGTGTGGAAAAAGTGTGATAATGTATCGTGTAATATCTAGAGATGCTGATAATGAGGCTAGGAACTTTGCTATTTCTTACATTGTACCTGTCATTCCATTATTTCGATTTATGAATATACCGAGATGTCTAGCATGTGTTTTTTCAAACATTCTGCTTGTGCAGCAAGATGAATTTGAGTTACCTTCCGTTTCATGAGGTGACTAAGGTGATCCTACTTGTGATCTGCTCAACCTAAAAATAGAGTTGTTTAGCAGTTAGGTCGGTTGTTTGTTGAATTTTATTAACAAGGGCATAATTGCATAATGATCTGAATTTTTTGTCTCTGAATTTTGATCTCTTGAGGCAAAATTACTGATATATTATGGATCATTGGCTGTGTTAGAATTTAATGAATGCGAGTGATGGTTAGGCTGGTGTGTTATCCTGAGAAAAAGAATGAAGTCTTGTAATGGAACATATTGACTCATTATTTCCTTCCTACTAGTATTCTTTTTGTCTCTATATGTCAAATTTTCATATGGAGCATTTTGATACGTGCAATACATTGATTGAATCAGGTGTCAGAAGCAAACTGTAAAAAAAAAAATTATGTACTTTTGTCCTTTTGGGGGAATGTTTAGAAAGGGTCATCATTTGCTTCTGGACAGTTGGTGCTTTAGAACCATAATAAGTCTGAGAGATTCAAATTTATCAATGCAACTCTGTTTCCTTTTGCTTGCTTACTCAAAAATGTTAGTTCGAAAATCTTTCTTTACCTTGTGAAGTGACCTGAAAGAAAAAATGGAGTTGGTAAAAAATGTTTGTTTCAATGACTTTACATCATTTTTAATTTCTCTTTTTGTATAAAATTTGAACAAGTATGTTGAGTTCTACGTTATCGTAACCTAATTTTCCTTTCAGGTTCTCAATTTTTCCGACAAATCTAAGCCAAAAACAGCTGTTAGGATCAGCGACATGAGTATGGCTGTAAAGAATGGGCAACAGCAGCCTGCTCCATTGCACCATGCTAATCAATCTCTTCATGTTGGAAATGTCAAGACTGATGTGCCAAAGACATCTCATGGGAAGCTTTTGGTTCTCAAACCAGCTTGGGAAAATGGTGTATCCCATTCTCCAAAGGATGGAGCTAGTCCAACAAATAATGCCAACAGCCGAGCAACAACTAGCCAGAGTACTGCTGTTCCATCAGTTGCTTCTGCTACTCCAAGGAGTCCAAACAACCCCAAACTTCCTTCTGGGGAGCGCAAGGCCACTGCATTGAATCCAATATCAGGATTCAGTGCGGAAAGACGACCTTCCTTGTCTCAAACTCAGAGCCGGAATGATTTTTTCAATCTCCTAAAAAAGAAAACCACAATGAATACTTCTGGTCTCTCAGCGGATTCAGGCACTGACATACCATCTCCTGCTGGGGAGAAACATGGTGAAGTCACTAAGGAAGTAATCAGTGCTCCTTCGAGTCCTCATGTGATTGAGAATGGTGCTCAGGTGACCATCAATGGTGGTACTCAAAAAGAGGTTCAAAGATTTTCTGGTGCTGGTGAGAAGACCATGAGCCGCTATGCAGCGGTAGATCCAGATGAGGAGGCTGCATTCCTTCGTTCTCTTGGCTGGGAGGAAAACTCCGGTGAGGATGAAGGACTTACGGAGGAGGAGATCAAGGCTTTCTATCAGGAGGTAAATAAGTTTTGCCTTTTTGTATTTCAGCTCTGATTGAGTTGTCCTTATATTTGTATCTACTTTACCAATGTGTCTACAATTTATCTTCTTCGGTTATTGTTTTTGTTTGGACTGTAGTTAGTTTGAACACTGTAAAATGGAATTTCGCTTATTTTGTTGGAGTTTATTTTGCAGTTTGAGAAGCGAGGCATGCAGCTGAAGCTGCCTCAATTTCATGCAACGAGTATTGTTGGAGCTTCCTCTGAATTGAGCTCATCTGACTCTGGATCCGAGGCTTGATTAACTCTAGTTCCATTACATAGTAGATCAACAAATTACAATTTTTGGTGGCGGGTGGTTAGTTTCTTTTTGAATATTTTTCTCTTTTGTTTTTGGAGAAAGCCGAGGAGTTGGGTAGAAAACAGGTGGCTGGGCTTTGGGTGGGAGAATGAATTTTGGAAATAGTGCAATAAGTTTCAGGTGCTCCAGTCCTGCCTACGTTTAGAAACAGGGGAATTTTAGGCTTCAAGGTTGTTGGCTGGGAGAGGCTGGATGGGGGGCTGTTTTGTCTTGCATTGGAAGATGCTTAGTGTGTTGCATCTTTTGGGTATGTGGTCCTTTTCTTCCTTTTCCTTTCCAAGAGGTCAATTCTACAAGAAAAAGAAAAAAAAATTATATATATATGATGTTTTTTTTGGTCAATTTTACGGGAAAAAAAGGAAATCAAAATTTTTATTTTTTTAGCCCTTGTTACATTATTGAGGTTTCTCTTTTTCTTTTTCTTTCTATTTTTTTAACCTTTTTTGGTAGATCATGTTGATATTCAATGGCACTAATTACACCTGAACAACAAGGGAATAGAAGTATGAAAATTCAGTTTATGAACTAAATATATTGATGTGGTGCTACCATGAAGACTTTTTACGTTTCTTTTATCGTTATGTGATGAACGTGTTGAAAAGCAAATCACTTAGTTGCAAATTAGTTGTCAATGGTTATGTGTTAAAATTTCGTGAATCATAGCGTCATTTTACCCTTAAAGACTTTATTTTGAAATAATTTATATTTAGAATATCCTGGTTTATTTTTATCAAATATGATTCGAGTTTTAGAAGCATACTCTGGGATCCTTATTGATAGTCTTTGCTGGAGAAAAATGAAAAAAAAAATGGAGAAACCAGGTCGGCAAATTAAAAAAGATAGTCTTTGCTAGAGAAAACTGAAAAAAAAATGGAGAAACCAGGTCGGTAAATAAAAAAAAAAACGCAAGCAGGCGATTGCTCCGTAATGATGTGTCTCGTCTGTCTCTCAAAACTCGCGCTGGGGTTGGCAAAAAAAACTTAGCCCACGTGAGTTGGGCCTCAATTTATGTACTCAAAAATTTAAAGTTCACACAGATTGGGTTTGGATAAAGATCAAGGAGAAATATTCGGATTTTTTAATTTATAAATAAAAAATAAATTAAATTTAAATAAAAAGGAAAATTTTAAATATTAAATTTAAATATTTTTTATATTAATATTTGTGTTTTATAAGAATGTGTTATTCATATTTTGTGTATTAAATTATTATTTTATTATGTATTGAATAATTATTTTTAATTTAAATACCCTTTTACTTCGTTAAAAAATTATTTTATTTTTAATAAAAAAGTTCAGGCTCGGCCAAAGTTTGATTCCAAACTTAAATAGGACTTTT
Organism: Citropsis articulata; assembly: GCA_030449925.1. Lineage (NCBI taxonomy): Eukaryota > Viridiplantae > Streptophyta > Magnoliopsida > Sapindales > Rutaceae > Citropsis > Citropsis articulata. Next base: position 5,490,508 of record JASUUH010000227.1, on the reverse strand, counting down.
GAAAGGCCTGAACTTATGAATAATATAGTCTTGGATTTGGGCTTGAAAAAACCTGGCCCCAACCCATATTTTGCCACTCATAATTTGCACTACTTAAATAATAAGGGCGACATGTCGCCCACGTACAAGCAGCTTGTCGTCGATCATGTGATCCTTGGATAGAGTTAAAAGAGTGTTGACCATAGCTCGGCTCATCAAATAAACGACGTTGCAGTTAATCCGTATAATACTTGTACAATTTACTAGGAAGGCGATAGCATGTTGTTTTATGTTAGCGTAAAATGCATCAACCATTGCATTGCATCGAGCAGATTGTCATAACTCAAACTTAACTCCGTCAATTACTTGATCTTTGCCGCCCACGCATCATCAGGGCCGTTGACGAACCTGTGCTTGTGTGAAATTGTGCCACGTACGCAGGGTAAGATACTGCTTCAAATAGACCACGCCACGGGCGCAGTTGTGACTCTAAAGGCTAGTGCCAATGGTAGCTAGCAGCTAGGCCGATTGGAGAAACAGGTTTGTAAATATTAGTAGGCCCGCTGGAGTCTGGACGTCGGTATTAATGGCTCGCCTCTCTGCATCTTGGCTTGCAGGATTCAATTTGAATGTCTTCATTTATGGTCCCAATATGCGCCGTGATTTCGGATTCCATTCCGCACTTCATTTGTATACTTCTCAATCAACGTCTGTCATATGTGTGTGTATGTATTGATATATAGGTATATGTATATGTATATTGTGTGTGTGTGTGTGTATATATATATATAGATAGTAGTTTTTAAAACAATAAAACTCTAGAGGATGATTTGTAAGTCTCTATTTTCTATATTTCATATTACGTATGCTACACTTATATACAAGCTAAGAGTGCATGTGATAAGTATTAGCTAACAAGATAACTACAAAGATAATTACAAGACTAGCTGTAACGATAATATAACAATTTAAGTTTTATCTTTATCGTTATCACACCCCCGCAAGCGAACAGGACGAGAGCGAACTGGAAGCTTGGAAATTAAATAGCGAAACCGAGAAGTAGACAGGCCTTTAGTAAGACAATCAGCAAGTTGATCGAGAGTAGAGATATAACGAACATCAAGCTCTCCGCGAACAACTTTTTCTCGAACATAGTGATAGTCAACCTCTACATGACGGGTTCGTGCATGAAACACAGGATTGGAGGCCAAGGAAATGGCACTAATGTTATCACACCATATGCGAGGACAAGATAGAGGAATATGTAGGTCTTTGAACAAAGATCGAAACCAAGATAAAGTAGCAGCTGTATAGGCAAGCTGTCTGTACTCAGCCTCTGTACTTGAACGAGAAACCCCTTTTTGCTTCTTAGAACTCCAAGAGATGAGGTTAGTGCCGATAAATATGCAGGAACCTCCTGTGGATCGACGATCATCAGGATCACCAGCATAGTCTGCATCAGAAAAGGCTTGTAATTCCATTGAACCAGATGAATAAAGTAGACCATGAGTGGCTGTTCCCTTCAAATACCGCAAGATGCGTTTAACTGCACACCAATGAGCTGTTGTAGGACGATGCATGTATTGACAGACCTGATTTACAGCAAATGAAATATCCGGACGAGTGATTGTAAGATACTGTAAAGCACCAACAACACTACGATAGTCGGTGAGATTTGAAAGTAAATCACCATCAAACATACTGAGACGACGACCACTCACTGCTGGTGTTGTCATAGGCTTTGAATGTAGGAACTCAGTGCGATGTAAAAGATCTAGAATATACTTGGTTTGACACAAGTGAAGCCCCATTGGTGTTTGAGTAGTTTCGATACCCATAAAATAATGTATAGGACCAAGATCTTTCATAGAGAATAATTTGCTCATATGATCTATCATTTGAGAAATATGATATGAACTATTTCCCGTAATTAAAATATCATCAACATAGATGAGCAAATATAAAAGCACTGAATCATGTGAATAAATAAATAGAGAATAGTCTGCTAGTGATTCATGAAAGCCCAATTGTTCTAAATGACTAGAGAAACATTGAAACCATGCCCTAGGAGCTTGTTTAAGGCCATAGAGAGATCGACGAAGCTTACACACAAAAGTAGGATATTGTGGATCAACAAAGCCAATAGGTTGGCGCATATAGACATCCTCTTGTAGAAAACCATGCAAAAAGGCATTTTGCACATCTAATTGTCGAATGGGCCAGCTGTTGGTAACAGATATAGCTAAAATGAGACGAATTGTATTGTGATTAACCACTGGACTGAATGTCTCACCAAAATCAAGGCCAGGCTGTTGATGAAAACCATTAGCAACTAAACGAGCTTTATAACGCTCAATACTACCATCAGCCTTTCGCTTAATTCGATACACCCATTTATTTGGAAGGACATTGTAAGATGCATGTGGAGGAACTAATACCCAAGTACCTGCTCGTTGAAGAGCATTAAATTCATCACCCATTGCCTGTCGCCATCGAGAATCCTTATTTGCCTGCACAAAACCATTGGGCTCAGTCATTAGTAACTACATTGGCATATTTTGGGTTTGGTTTCACAATAACGGATTTTGCTCGAGTGACCATTGGATGAGAAGATAATGCATCCGAAGTAATAGTACCACAGGGCATCGATGGTGTTAGTGTAGGTGAAGATAATGAGTCGGGAAGTTGATTATTATTTGAATTGGTGGGGGCTGAATGAACGCTAGGAGAATTTGTATTTGAGATGGGTGGAGTGGAGGAAGATGAAGAGGCACTTAAATGTGATGGTGGAGAATTAATTAGAGAAGGTTGAAAATGAGGTAGGTGAATTAAATGAAGATGGTGGCGGCTTGGAAAGGATTGTGATGGAGGTTACGGTGGGGAATGTGAAGGATTATTAATCCAAAGAATATGGAGTCCCGCAGAATCGACATTGAAGTACTCACCCGAGTCCCGATAACATGGTCAATAAAAGGAAATTTATTTTCATTAAAAAGAACATGACGAGATACAAATACAGTGCCTGAAGGAAGATGCAAACAACGATATCCATGTTGATTTAATGAGTATCCTAAGAAAACACACTCTTTAGAACGAAATTGTAATTTATTGGAATTGTAAGGGCGAAGATAAGGGTAGCATGCACATCCAAAGGTCTTTAGAAAATCATATTGAGGATTTTTAGAAAATAGCAAAGAGTAAGGTACTCGAAATTTTAAAGATTGAGATGGAAGACGATTTATTAAATATACAGCCGTATAAAAAGCTTCAATCCAATAAATAGTAGGCATGGAGGCATGTGCAAGTAAAGTTAAGCCCATGTCAACAATTTGTCTATGTTTACGTTCAGCAATACCATTTTGTTCAGGATGATGAGGACATGTGAGACGATGATTAATGCCGTGAGTGTTTAGATAATCCTTAAATTGATGATTAACATATTCACCACCACCATCAGTTTGAAGTGACTTAATAGTAGTGGAAAACATATTTTCAACCAATGATTTAAAGGTTTTAAAAATTATAAAAACATCAGATTTCAATCGCATAGGATAAAACCATACATATCTAGAAAAATTATCAATAAAGACAACATAATATTTATAACCAGAAATAGAACGAAGAGGAGAGGTCCAAACATCAGAATGTATTAATTCCAAAGGAGAATGCGAAACTGAAAAAGAACCTGTAAAAGGTAATTTCTGACTCTTTCCTAAAGGACATGACGAACAAAAAAATAAAGATCGAGATCCCAAAATGGGGAGTTGATTAAAAGAGATAATTTTATTTAAAACTATAGTCGAAGGATGTCCAAGCCGTGAATGCCAAATTCGAGCATTACTGCGAACACCAACATAAGCAAATGGATGACTATGCTGAAAAATTCGACCAGGAAATGGATAAAGGCCATTACTGCTCGGGCCGCGGAAAAGCGTCTTCTTCGTTGCCAGGTCCTGTACAACAAAATAATCAGGAAAGAAAGTAAAACTACAATGATTGTCATTAGCAAATTTATGAACAGATAATATATTGTGGGAAGCTTGTGGACAATGATGAACATCATTTAAAAGAAATGTGGAAGAATTAGCAGACAAGGAAGAATGACCAATAGATTTAATAGGCAAACCTGAACCACCTACGACACCACCGATGGTATCCTGACCATTGTAATCACGAGAATGCATTAAATTCCCATTATCTGGAGTTATATGAGCATTAGCACCAGTATCAGTTAACCAATTTGAGGACCCAAAAGATGCTGATGTAGAAATCATGGCAGAAAGTCGTTGGGGAGGGATACGACCCTCGTATGCATGATTCATGCGATTGTAGCAATCAATAGCGGTAGTTCGACAAATTTGGCATTGAATCCGATTACCAAAGGAAAAGGACCCATGGGGGTTTGTTGATATGACCATTACCGAGATTGAATTTGGCGAAGATAAAAATTCCCACGTCACGGAGTTGGCGATAAGCCTATTTGGAGAACCAAAACCAGCATGATTAGAACCACTGGACCATCCAGTAAAACCATTACCACCATTAAAACCCCCAGAAAAATTATTAACACCACCACGACCACCATTATTACGCGGGAATCCACGATCACCTCTACTATTTGGGCCACCTCGAGTGGCTTTCATGACAACTGTTGAGTCTGACGGGCAGGGATATTGTTTAATAGAAGTTAGACGGCGCTCAGCACTCAAAAGTAAAGCTTCAAGACCAGAATAACTGATAGGAGTTTCACGAGCTTGAACAGAGGCAACTGTATTTTCATATAAAGGACCAACATTACTCATAATGATGGAGACCAAGTCTTCATCAGAAATAGGACTACCAGAGAGAGAGAGATTGTCAACAATAGAATGAATTTTATCCAAAAAATCAGAAATAGAAAGATCACCACGTTTAGTGGTAACTAGCTCAGTACGTAACTCAACAATTCGTTGTTGATTTTGGGAAGCAAAACGCTGTTCTAAAGAAGACCAGACATCACGAGCAGAAGTGTAGCGTGCAACAGTACTCAGCAAGGATGGAGAAAGAGAGCCGTTAATCCAAGAGAGAACAAGTTGATCATTTTGAATCCATTCTTCATATGCTGGATTAATTGTATCAGTTACTTCTCCATTTTCATCTTTTAGAAAAGGAGCAGGACAAATGCTTGTGCCATCAACATATTTTTGCAAATTACGACTGCGAAGAAGAGGCACAATCTGAGCAAGCCACAAAGGATAATTACTTCGGTCAAGCCGAATATTGACTGAATTGGTAATATTAGAGGACAGAGACGAAGAACTAGCATGGGAAGTGGAAGAAGAACTCATCATGAAAAGATTGAGAATTTAACACAAAGGTCGTTAGACTTTTAATGCTCTGATACCATAAAACAATAAAACTCTAGAGGATGATTTGTAAGTCTCTGTTTTCTATATTTCATATTACGTATGCTACACTTATATACAAGCTAAGAGTGCATGTGATAAGTATTAGCTAACAAGATAACTACAAAGATAATTACAAGACTAGCTGTAACGATAATATAACAATTTAAGTTTTATCTTTATCGTTATCAGTTTTCTTGTCCAAAATTTTATAGTGAAAGAAAGTTAGGAAAAGTTTTAAAACCGCACGGTTTTAAAAACTTACAATTTTAAACATTTAAAATCATGCAGTTTTAAAATTTTTTTGAATTTTTCTGCATTTTAAAATTCTAGATTAGAATATTTACATATATAATTGTGCAGTTTAAGAGAGTTAATTTTTAACGCTATTAAATATATTGTTAATAACATGTCTATATGTGGCATTGATCTTCTCTAGTGCCCCATATGTGGCATCAACCATTGCATCAAAGAGACTGTAATAATCCAAATTCCCGTCCAAAATAGGTTGCTTCGCGTTGAATGTTGCATAGTCTAAGGAAGTGTGACTTGCGTCTGAAACTTAAGCAAAGTAAGGGTACAGGTTTACCATTAGTGGTGGATTTGTTCGGAACAAAAATCCCACAACATCATGCGTAGCTGGAAATGTTTCATACTTCCACTGGAGAAAATTCGAACTGATGGAGGGTAAGATTTTGCGAGGATTTCTTTGTTGAAACAAGTGTTGTCACCCTGGTGCCTACCAGGCAAACTGCATGAATTGCTTTGTCCATGTTGTTCATGGCACCGTAAACATATTTTGCATCAGGCCCTGGGATCACCTCGCTGTCTAACGTGATCCGGCCAAACGAAACGTTGCTCGTTAGCTGCATACTGACTGAGTGCCACGTTTTTAAGATCTTGATTTCTGACTCCCAATGATACTAGGAGATTTGAACATTGTAATGCTTCAAGAACTTTGCGGTTTGGCTCATAGAGTCTGATAAATTCAATTCCACACCTCTGATAAAGAGAAATCACATATTTCGGAGATGGGTAATTATTTCCGTTCCTTCCATAATTGATACCGATGTAATTGGTGCCTGCATATAACGCACCAGGACCATGACTTCAGGATTTTTAATTACAAACATAAGTAAAGAACTAAATTATAAGCCTAAGACACGTGCAGTAAATCAATGAGAACATTAATTTTTAATCTCTGTTGTTTGTGGGGTAGAAGAAGTAAAATTACCGGAGCAAAGAAATAGTTGATGGCCTGTTCATAGTACAATGATAGCCAGAAATGTCTTTCAGTTCCTCGCAGACCCTGTCATTTCTGCTTTGATTTTTACCTCCCGAACATATGCTGAAATAGAGCTGAGGCTTGTGCTTGAAGTAGTAGGCAATCAACCCTCAACTAATTGTATAAGCTAGCGGCTAGCATTGTTGTCTATGTCTATTATTTATCATTATTATTATTATTTTTTTTTTTTGGGACAAGCTTCCTCTATTAATTTTAATTTCAGAACAACTTTAGGCAAAATCATTATGCACACCTACATTATCTCATATCTAGCCAGTAAGGATATCCATTTAATAAAGTGTATCTAAATTAAGTATAAACTTAAACACAGCACTAAGAAGGAAAAGAAATAAAGTGGTTATCATTATTCATGAGCCGTTATTGCCATAACAAAGCGATGAGTTATATAATAGTTAAACATGCGCTAGCAGGAGCAGGCGGCTTTTTAATTAACATATTAAGAATTTTCCCGAATTTATCGCAAGGGAAGTAAATATCTATTGTGTATTTAGTTTGTCGTTCATATTATTCATCACTCTTGCAAATTAAACGCTGCCAACTGCTTCAGAAACAAATGATTTCTGAATGTAGTGGCTCTGTGTTGCAGTTCAAACATAAAAGAACCATAAGCAAACATCATAGATTAATTAAATACTATCTATTCTTTTATTACTTAGCAAAAGCAAAGATGTAACTTGCTTAATAAGTTACTTTTTCAAATTAGGCACGTCGCTTACATTACAACAGTAAAGTGATAGAAAAATGCTTCTAGCAAGGCCAAAATGGATAAATTGGTTGCATATTTGGATAGAAGAATCCGAAATTCTGCTCAACCCCAGCAGCCTTTTGATTCTCATTGAACATCTCAAATAAAAATGTATCAAAAGTTTGACCTGGCCTCTTTGGAGTCCCTTTTCCTCCCAAGACATGATCCATCAAGTTCTTATTATATTTTTGCGCATATTCTATGCTTGTATAAGGCTCATTGCCAGCACTAGGCCATCCTGACTCTGATATGGCCAAAGTCACATTTGGTACATCTATCTTCTCCAAAGCTGAGTAATAAGCATCAACCATGGCATCAAATAGATTATAATACAAGTATGGCCCATCTCTAACTACAGGATCTTTCGACTGAAATAAGGCATAGTCTAAGGATATGTGAGATGGGTCTGAAGCATAGGCAAAATATGGATACACGTTGATCATGATTGGAAAACCCCGGTGCCTTAAGTTTTGTGCAATGTCTTTGAGAACCGCAGCTACTTCATTTGTGAAAGCTCCGGCGGAAGGAGGGTAAGAAGAAGCAAGGGAGGTTCCTGCAAGAACAGTTGTTACCTTAATTTGTTTGGTTATGCCGTAATTGTTGAGTGATTTCAATATGTTGTTAATTGCTTGGCCAACATATTGTGCATCTGCCCCCGGAATCACCTCGTTGCCTACTGTGATGTAGCCAATGTTAACGTTATCAACAAAAGGAACAACATGGGTTTTAACCCATTCATCAGATGCCTGTTGACTTGAGGCAATGCTTTGTATCTGTTCATTCCTTGTACCAAGAGACACAAGTTGTGGCCTGCCTCTCAAAGCCTCTAGCACTTCGTGCCTCGGCTCAAAGAGCCTGACGAAGTTGATTTGACATCTTCCATAGAGATCTATAACTTGCTCTGGAGGTGGAAGATTGTCTCCATTTAGTCCATAATTAACACCGATAACATAAGCACCTGCATTTGTATCACAACTTTTGTTAGCCTTCATATACAAAGAATCTGTTATTACATGTTATGTATGTTGTATCATTATTTAGGACATGTGAACGTGTTGGATTTTACCTGTAAAAGCAAGAAGTTGAATTCTTATTACTAGTATGGCTGCTGCAACAGGCATTCCTCTAGCCCATATGGACTCCATCGCAAAACAACTAGCTTTAATACTATATATGCAAAGTAAATTGACAGGAAAAACAAGAGTGATTGGCATGGTCTTCCATTCGAATGAAGCCTTATATAGGCTGAGTAGCTGATAATTCAATGGCGTTGTCTCTGATTTGTCACTTAATTTCACTTCCAAATAAAGTTAAATTTTAGTGTAAGCATAATAGCAGCAAAAGTAACAAAGTCATTTGCTGAGTTATTGCATTTAATGTAGAGTATTTGAAATTAGTCATGTGTTTGATTCAATTACAAATTGGAATTGAATAAATCAAATCTCATGTAATTTGGGTTATTTAAGTTGAATTTAAATATGAGATGAATAGATGATTCATTTAAATTAAATAAGGAGAGTAGGCGACAAATTAAAATTGAATTAGGAAAGGAACTATATGATATACAAAGTCTTCAATGGTACTATGCCTACTACAACAATAAAAAGAGAAGAAAGCATCTAATTGTTCTAATTATTACTCTATATTGCTGTCTCTCTCTCTCTCTATATATATAATCAATTTTCTTTATTGTTCTAAATTGTTGTTTTCAAAATTTTGTTGTTTTTTAGTTGCATTTTCAGTAGAGCTTTTAAAATTATTTCTAATCTCAATGAAAATTAAAAATTAAATTGAGTCCCAAAAAATAAAAATCACCTATTTTTTAATAGAAAACCAAAAAAGTACAATTTATTAGCATTCAATATGTTTTTCAATTTTACTGGTATAGAATCTGTGATCTGCGGTTAAGTCAAACTAAGTTCAATTTCCTGCTTATCTATCAAGCATTAGTTGACTTTTGTTCATTTCAATGTATGCAACTCAAGTGAATTAAAAACATTTGTATCAATATAAGAAGAATGCATTGATTATATATACAATAACCGAACAATTTAGAAAGGTATGTTAATTTAAGTAGGGGCGAATTAATCATTTAGTTCCTATGTACTATGTATTCATTTTGGTTTGTTTTGGTTTTACCAAGTACAAACAAATAATACTCACTGCAGTTCACTAGATGAAAACGATGAGGTCAAGCCCATCCTGTTTTCTTTTCTTGTCCAATTGTTCCAGAATTGGCTATTTGGAACTAAAATTTTTGTGAAATTGCAAAGCATATGGGCACAGTTCTGCCTCGAAGGAGCTTGAACTTTACACCCAAACAGTTTTTGGAAAAGGGGAAAAAAAAATTCAGTCTCTTTAACGATAATCACATTCTACAGAAAGAGTTGCATGAGATTTACTAGGATGCTCAAGATTGATAGTACAACACATTCATTTACAAAGGCAAATTGTTCCAATGTTTAAACAAGGAAAACGATTCTTGTACAGATTCATCAGTAATTCAAGCTCTGGGTCGCAATGTTATTGATATATCCATTCTCATTCTGAATGTGAAGTCCAATAAATCAGCCCACTGCAGGTGAAGAAACAAGTTAATGATAGTAATCAGCAGATAATGGAACAGTCTATAAGATAATCAGGATCAGATAGAATTCTTAAGAATGGAAATGAATCATGACGTCCATTTGTGCATGTGCTTGTGAGTGGATAAGGGGTATGTGCATGCATGGTGTGAACACGCAAGTGGTATGGAGATGGCCGGCTCCGTGAGAGCACAATTTGAACAGCCAATGGATCTACATAGCAGTTCCACGTTTATAAGACCTTGGGGACAGTTCTCCCAAACCCCCAAAATAAGAAAGTTCCATTGGCAAGCAAAAGTTTTCACTCTCCAAGAATAAAAAGCATGTCCAATAACCAAAAGATGAATCTTACTTGTACAAAAATGTAATATAATTGTAATTGAACAGAGTACTTATTATTAAAAACCAAAAACAAAAGAGGGAAGGGGGGAATAAAAGTATCAGAAATCTACAAAAGTGCCATTACAATTAAATTTTCGACGTATGAGATGGGCGAGAAGTGCACAAAGTAACAACCTTAAATCCTAAAAGCTAATTTACCTGATCAACACAAACACACACTGCAAGACACCTGCAGTTCCAGTCCATGCTGATGGACCAGTTTTCACTAGTGAATCTTGTATCAACAGACCAACTGATGCCGCTAGAGAAACAAATGATACAACATAAGCCAAGAAAAGCCAGAGCTTCAATCTGTTGCAATAAAGAGAAAGATTAGCAACCATCATCATCGACAGCAATCAGCAGGTGTTAGTATTAACTGAAATGAGCCAGTTTAGGCTAGACACCAAGCAATGCAACCAACACCTCAATGATGAGATCAATAAACTACAGAATTCAGAGATGTGTTCTCCACGCTTGCAAATACAAATCTATGCAAATTAATGAATTTTGGCTGGCCAAAATTTGATTTGCAGCAGAAAAATCAAAGATATCATCATACCACTGAATAAATGTCAAAGCACCAAGCTGTTCAAGTAATTTCTTGATTTTTTCAAAGAACTCCAACGAGTGCCTCAAGAATCAATCTGGGATATGATAAGAGGATAGTCACCATAATGACAAGTGAAATCATTCTTCATTTCCCAGTTTTCTATCATTTCCTATTATCTAAAATGCTCAAGGCATTAATTCATCAGCCATCCTACTCTGTTGGAAGCATCAATGAATCCAGGTTAAACTTTAACCATTCTCAATGTCATCACTTTTTGCCTCACTTATTTCCTGATTCTTTTTTACTTTTCTATTCATACTAGTGCAAAATAGGTAGATCATCGGCACCATTTATCAAAATCCCACCCAAAAATGAATCTTAAAAAAAAAAAAGGATATATAGCTATAAACAGCAATCATCATGCTCGATCCTTCACTAATCAATGTCACCATATCACCCTTGATTTTACTACATGACCAATGATGTTGTATACAATTTGAGAAACCAGTTAATCAAGTTCTTTACTCTTCATGACTTAAATTCCAGAAGAACGATGAGAGCATTGAAAAACAATCTGTTCAGCGCTTCCAATCTCATCCAATGGAAACAAAAAATTCGATTCGAATTGATAACCCCATTTCCAACACAAAAAAAAAATCCCGGAAAGGCAGAAACAGTTCTCTACCATGGACCATTCAGAAGAAATATCAATAAAAAATTTCTATAGCTGGAATGTCTGATTGAAGAAATTTCAAATTACTTCATTTGAAGAACTTATCAATACAGGGTTCTCCTATGAGTCACACAGATACATTATTATGCATGCAGAAGCAAAATGAGAGCATGCGGATAGTGGGGCATACAGTCCTCATTCATGTTGACTGTATTAACTTTCAGACTGCTAGACCCAAGCTGAAGGAAAAGAGGAGGGTTATTATGATTATAAGCACAAGGGTCAAGATTAAACCAAGAGAACTAGAAATTTAATTACCAAATCCAAATGTAAATATACTAAAGACATAACAATTTGACTGAAATTTAATTAAATAACCAATAAATGCCACTAATCTGCAGAAGTGACACTCTCTGAGTAAACTATTGCAAACACTGAATGAAACAGAACTCTTCAAGGCCAATAATGCAAGCTCATTTTGAAAGCAGCAAGATGAGTGAAACGTTAATACAATGATGATTTGTGTTTATATATCATAAGTTGAGAAGAGTTTAGCCACTCTCTCCATTGAATCAACTTAGATGAAAGCTTATGTTGATGAGTCCATGCTGAAGTTCCATTCAATATCTGACGAGTGTCATACCGGAATTTTCAACATAGATCCAGACATCCAGTGACTAGGTCTGAGTAATATATTGTGAAACAATTAGCTCTCCCAACCAAGTCCTCATCCACATGAATAGAAGGTCCGACTCACCTGTGGGAGTTTAAAACAACAATCTTTTTCCTTCCAATTCTACTCCCCAAACGCTCAAATCAATGCCAAAGTAAGTTAATTACACAGATCAGCAGTCAACAACATTGCAACAACTAACAAGCATTCCACAATCCATTCAAAACAATAAAAATTAAAATGACGAAAGCAGGAAATCCATTTGGCTCAGTTGAATAACAAAACGATGCTTGAGAAATATTATAGCCCAAAAAACTTGAAATTACTAACCTATCCGGCGTCTAAAAACTCGATCAGCCAAAGTAGTAATCACTGATTCTAACTCCAATGACAAATTATTAACTTCGAATTGGAAAAAAACAAACACAGCTATGAATAGAAAAAGCGTGGCTAACCTCCACTCGCCTTCTTCGTAAGGAGAATAATCGATGTCTTCTTTCCGCACGCAATTGAACATCAAAGCCGCAAGAGAAGCAAAAATACCTGCCAACACACAAACAAACAATTAGACAGAAGATCAAAACCCTAATAACGCATATGTATGTGCAGGAAGCTAGAGAGGGAGGACCAGGAAGGTAGTGGACGAAGGGGACTTTGACAGAGCTGCAAACGACGGCGTCGATCCAGAACCACCAGCCGGCTCCAAATACGGCTCCAGCCACGCCGGGTCCGAATATTGCCCAAAGCTCCGCTAAATCCATTGAGTTGCTTTGCTTTGTTACACTTCCAGCCTCAGCTAAAATGTCAATTCAATTCCGCTCTCTCCCTTTTTATTTTTGGTTCTCTTTTCCTTTTGTGTATATTCTTTCAAAGCATTATTTATTTTTATTCAAATTTAATTAGAATTGAGTAATATAATATTGATAAACAAACACTTGAACGACCATGCCTACATGCCATAAATTTCAATGAATGTTATGTATTTTTAAAATTTTAATGGTTGCTTATTCATTTTTATTAAGCTGACGGTCTGTGAACTTGTAAAATCAATTCATAGAAAATTGATATGATGCGTTATTATTGGTTGATAAAATATAAAAAATATAAAAATTAAGATTATTTGAACTCATCAAAATACTCATTAAATTTATTTATTCATTAAATGCATTATTAAATTTTAAAATATAAAATTTTATTTCGTTAACTTATTTTAATACTTAAAATACCTTTATTATGCTAAATTATAATTAACTCTGTTTCTTTTTCCTTTCACAGCTTTTTTATTATTTATTCATCTCTTATTCCTTTCTTCTTCATTTATAGACTATTATCCATCACGATTTCATCCCCAGCTCCTTCAATTTCATGTTTTATTTTCAATTGCATTTTTCCCTTAATGTTCATACGTTTGGAATAATAATATAATATCTTTAACTTTTAAAGAAACAGCTGATAATAAATTATATTTATGTTTATACTTAATTAAAAAAAAGTAATTAATAGTTCTTGACGGGGGTTTTCCATTTTGGCATGCAAATTACAGGCTACATGCCTACAGCTGACTAACCAGGGAGAGAGTTCAGTGTCCAATTCAAAGTTGAAAAGAAGTAAACTACTGATGATGAAGTGTCTGATCACGCAATTCTTTGAATAATGAAGGTGAGAATAAAGTGTGTGTGTTAGGGGATGATGAAGTATAAAGTGGGACGTGGAAGTCAAGAGGGATTTTTTGACAAAAGAATTTTTGCAATAGTAATTTTCAATATAAAATAAACCCACAATATAAAATATGTTTAAACAAATTCCGTTAATCTTTGTTCCATTAACAATGGTGTGGACGAGGAAAAACAAATTCAATAAAATGGGTAAAAACTTTAAAAAAAAAAAATTGTCATTGAATAATGAAGATGAGATTAAAGCATTAAAATTCTTTTAATTTAATTATGTACTCTTGTTTGTAATAGTAATATTCAATATGGACATTTTAATAATAAATTTTTTTATTAAAAGTTGAGTTTTGTGAGTAGAATCAAATAGTCCTACTAAAAATAAATCATGTGAATTTTTTAATTTTTAATTTTTACATATTTATTGTAGGTTTATTTTTTGTTACAAAACGCATACGAGCATATTTACAATTATTACCAAATACATACATGTATTTAGTGGGTTTTCAAATTTCAAATACAAATATTGAAAAAAAAAATATACATTCTATTAAGTATTGTTTTATGATGTCAGGTTTGGAAAAGCTCAATCAATTCTGTCGCCTCTCATCTCTCATATAAATTGAATTTAGATGCCTCGTGGAAAAATTACTTTGACTAATATAATTAAACCTAAAAACAATATGAGATATAAATTTTATAAGATTAGCCTCTTTTGAATGACATATGAAGCAATGGCTGAATGACACATGAAGCAATGGCTGAAGTGAATATTGATGAACATAGTGTTTATTATAAAAACAAATTTCGTATCGTTGATGAGTAGGGCTCTTCCAAAAGTACTTCATGTGCCTTTGATTTATTGTATTATATTATGATATATTATATTGACATTTTATTGTAATAATATTGTACAACATTTGATATTATACAGTATAAGATTTATAAATATAAAATTAATATTATTTAACTTTATTAATATTTTTACTATTAATTATATTAACTTAATTATTTTTACATTAAGAGAGCTGCTACTTTATATTTAATGTATGGTACAATCTCTCACAACTTAATTTATGGGTCCTACTTAGATCCACAACTGGTAAAAAGAATGTACCTTACATAAATCCTTACATTAATTATTGATATATACATATTATAAAATATTTTTAAATAAATAATATTATAGTATAATTTATTTTTTATTTTATTTCTTATAATAAAAATTAAAATATATTTAACGCCTCAATTGGGGCGAAAGTTGACCCAAAATAACGTAATATAGGGCATCATAAATTGCTAAATGTATGTCAGCAATAAATTAATATGAAAAATATTATATTACCATGAAATAATATGTTTCAAACACACCCCTCTGTAGAAAATGCATTAGACGATGACCAGTGATCCAAGTAGAGAGTAGAGACTAGAGAAGTAGAATGAGTGATCTTACATGATGTTCTTGTTATTTTATTAATGGAGCCGGCTACTTTGCGTGCGTGATACCAAATCACCCAATTTTGTTTTTAACAAATCTGCCGTTGGATATTATCTAACGGATGAAAGAGAGACACACAGACAAGTCAAAGTAACCTGAGGAACAAGTTGAAAGCCGGTCACCAAAAATTGTGCAAGTAGCCGGTAGGTAATAACAAGTAAATGGTTATAAACAATAATCACATTGTTAAATGCAAGAACCCATGACATGCAAGTCATCGTTACATGCCAATGACCGTTTGAATAAAATTCACAGGCAATGAATAGTATAAGATTGTGAATAAAATAATTTATTCACTGCGCGCTGGGTCCATAAGAACTGCAATTATCTTTTGGGGAAGGGGGGAATAGAAGGATAGAAATTAGGGAAAGCGAATAAACAAGGGTTAATTTCATCAGTGCCCCCATTGTTCCCACTCTCGCAAGAACTTCTTCCCATTCACGCCAATTCGAATCATCGAATTTGCCTTAACGATCTGCACCAGCGGCTGTATTTTGTGGATTAGAGTGGTCGAAGGAGCATACACACAACGGACTCCATAGATGGAAACTGCAATGGATCAAGTGATATGGATACTTCTGCTGATGCTTCCTTAACAAAATTCAAGTCCAAAGAATTTTGTGAAATCATCTTCTGCAAATGCTGAAGGAAACAAAGATAATGCAGATTCTTCTTCCAGCAAGTCTCCAGAATATGGGTTAGTGCATGTATCTTCTCGGTGATATATTTTGCTAGTGGAGATGACAAGTTCTAACATGTTTTTTTTTTTTTTTTGCCTCCTGGGGACAAGTACTAACCTTAGACAGTCTATATAACAATTTTTTGTGAAGATAGTAGTTCATTGGAAAGATATTAAAACATTTTAAATTTCTGAAATGTATTCAAATCTCTGGTAGAAGAAATATAATTAGAGGTAGTTGTGCTCTGTTATTCAATATGTGTTCGGAACAGGGGTTTCAGACTCGTGCTTATTGGGTTGATACTAACATTGTTGTGTTTGAAGCTGACGTTTTTTTCCAGTTTTGTTCCCTTTACTATATAATTTCAGATTGAGGTCTAATTGCAGAACTTTTCCTCACAGTCCATCAAGTTTTGGAATCCAAAAAAGAGGTGTAAATCAATAACTATTTGAAGCACATGACGCGTTAATTTCTACATTAACAGATTCTTTTGTGCGAAAATTTTGTTTGGGTGGACTTTATCAATCTGCGAAGATACAAAAATGAAACTTGGTCATATCTATGTCTCTAGTTTTTCGGTCAGCATATGGATACAGGCTCCTTGTCTTTGAGTATTTGTTTAATATATTTCTTCTATCTCTTTTCTTAGGGGGTGCGATGTGCATATGCTTATCCTCTGCTTCTAAGATATGAATGGCTTCAATTGGATGTCATAAATGTTTTAGCTTATAATAGAGGAAGAGTTTGGAATTTTAGTTGCAGATTGATAATCTCTTCTTAGGCAAGTTAGACATAATAGTATAGGTACAACATGGAAATGGGAATTTTAGGTGCAGATTGGTGGTTGATATAATCTCAGTGCATTAATTGTTCAAATCGAATTTGGAGAACACGTGTATCTTGAAAATTTTTCAAATTCTAAACTTGTGAAACTCTTATTTAGTAGTCTGACCGGCATCTTCAGCAATTGAATACAATTCTACTGGTTAAGAGGAAACTTTGCGCACGCTTTTTAGGTAAATGAGAAGATATGCTACACCATGCTTAATGTTGTTATGATGTCACCTATTTAGAGGGTATGACAGACAAAGCTTTTGTGAAAATATCTATCTGTGCTATTTTACGAGCCATATCAATTGTTAAAGTAAAAGTTATTCTTTGTTGTCAGCTTTGGTTGTCTTGTTTCATAAATATGTGTGGGATTTGCCTGTTGTAGCTGAGGATGTGATGAGGTGAATATGAAAAGTGTTTTTATGTTGATATACAGGGATAGAGTGAAGGTGAAATGTAAATGTATTATTGACGTGATTCAGCTGTGGTGCATCATAATGTTGAAGTTTGAAGCTCTAAAGCTACATGCGGACAAGTATAGTGGCGTTGATAAATGATACGCTATTGGAAACTGCAGCAATAACAGAAGGAACAAGCATGAGGCAATTTCATTGCAGAGCATTCACCAAGCGTGCAAGCTGCTGTTTATGGCACTAAGTTGTTTGATGCTCAAATTATCCCGCAACATCGTAGATTATAAAGTATCCAAGCATCAGCCGCAGCAGCAGGCGAGGAAACAACTTACAGATTCATGAATGATTTCATTTTAATCTGCCATTTCTCAGTTGTGGGGTATAAGAAAATTTTGAGTAGCGTGTGTAATTCCAAACATGTATATGATGTTAAGCTACTCAGAAGGGTGCATCATTCTATCCTTGGCACCGTTGCATTAACTCATCTAAAAGATTTATTTTTTATCACCTTCAAGAGACGTCTCATTTTGTATACAGGACTATGGTTGCACAGTTAATAATTTGCGATAAATGCTCTCAAGTACTTGGTCAAATAATTTACGAGAATAATAATAAAGTTCAATTTGCTATTCTGCTCTCGTTCGTGATGTTTTTGGCCGTTAAATGTTTTTACTCAAATTTTAACTCCATAGTTATACTGTAATCCGACATTATATTCTGTGGATAATGGAAAGGGATCTCCCAAATGACCAATCACATGTTAAAGTCCTACGAAGGACTATCAAAATATTAGAGGGTAATGCAATGAGATGTTAAAAACCCCCCCGTGAGGTCACTGCTTGATGAAAGTTCATTTACAAATACAAATTACGTCAATGGTAATATTGTGCATATGCAAAACCTTAAGTAAGAAAATGTTTGAAGCAAGGAAAATGAGCAAATTATGGTATAGCCGAGTGATGTCACATCCCAGCAAGAGAGAAGAAAAGTAATGAGTTAATTCACCGAAGCATCATCGTTATTCACGAGCAATGTATAGCCGAAAAAGTTTAACACCGACTGATGCTATTTTTTAAGAAAAGCATACGCATTAATATAAACTGTAACAACATTCTTGGCAATATACAAACCATTAGCAACGAAAGGATAACCTAGGTAATGCACGATTACAGACCAGATCGAATTTCATTAGTTGTACAATAAACCAAAAAAATGTCCCAGGCTTCAGGCATTTGCAATTACCAATCAGAGAAGGATTCTCCGCTATAACTCAAAATGGCATATCCATAGGAAATAAACAACATCACCATCGAACTGAAGAGCACGAGATGACAAGCAAACGGACTGAAGTGAAATCAAAATCAGGGCAGATGCATTGCCATGGTTGGTGAAATCATTTCTAAAAGCCTGCGGAGAGGACTTACATTTAGTAAACATCCTAATGAGATCGTTCAAACTAATTATAAATGCATGGATAAAGAAATAAAAGAAAATAAGCAGATTTTTTTTTACTATGCTATTTAGATAAAGTAATCCCACTTACTAATTGATCCGTCAGAGCTGCTACACTGGCTGTCGGATTCCAACAAAGGTGTGTGGCTCTTCTGCGAAAGCGTAATTAAACACCAACAACAAACAACCTCATAGTTATTTTTGTATATGCATAGTGAAACATTAAACCAACTATACTGACAATGTATTTCCCTCTGCTTATGTGTCAGTTGTCCCACAGCAGCTGCAAACCTATCAGGTGCGCACCGAGTCAAAAACTTTGCCTCCTCATGAGCAACTTTGTCAACTCTGTGCGGCTGACTTACATATTTGCTTTTTTCAGCCAGAGGTAGGTTCTTAAATTCCAATCCTAGTTCTCTCCGAACCTACGGGAATTCAATAGAATAATATTACCTATCGTTTGAAGCAAATTCAAGATTATAGCTAAATCAATTAAAACAACACTTCTTATTTACTAACCTCTCTTGTAATGCATGCCCTTTCATCATTTGCCTTCATCCGACGTACAGCTTCCCCACTGAGCATTTATGCATTTCAAGGAAAACTTCTCGTTTAGACAAAAAGCAACATAACTGTTGCATGTTAAACATACTTATTTATTTATTGATACCGACAATTGGTTTATTCACAAACTTACAAGAAGCTCACAAATCCATAGCTACTTTGCATCCCTTCCTGTCCTTCACCATTCACAGTACTCACCGATTCGATAAAAGCATCGGACTACTTGAGCCTTCCGCTTGTGATTTCTCTCCAAATCCATACCTGCATTCGACAGCTCCACATCCATAAAAAATATCGCTTAAACTTTTACTGTCTTCTTTCACCGATTCAGTCCACTCACATCAAACTTAATTATTACATTTCATATAACCATTACCAATTATATTTCCATCTATTCACTGATAATTGCTATATTATCTACACTATACAAACTACAGCGATGTAACCAACATAGTTCAAACGGCTAACACAACAAAACCAATTTCAATAGTTGTCGTGACACACCTCAACATGCATACTGCAAGCATATGCAACCAAATTTACTTGACAGTGTCTAACCTCCAATAAATAAGCAATAACAACTCAGTTTGAAGTCTATAGGCTTGTTCTAGGAAGACAATATCCATCAGAATCGAGATAAAGCTAAATATATACGAAGACACTTATTTAATTGTTAACCAAAGCATTTTAAGTTTTTTACCCAAAGCCTCCATCCAAACATTTCTGATTAAATTTAAATGTAGCGAAGGTAAAATTAAACCCAACTTACGTCAACATTGGCCAAGCAAATACCCCTATATTGTGTGTATCCCATTATATAATAGAAACCCATTGTATAAAACCACTGACCTGGTATTGCCACTATAAAATTACAAAAATTTATTATTTGCAAGCGTGCTAACTAAGGCCGTAAAGTTTGCAACTCTTATGAAAACGCACCTCAATCTTCACTTGCGCGTTGCTTCACCGGCAATTGATTCTCCACTGACAATTTCATCTTCATAAATTTCCCTTCATGACGGCTCTTGTACAGTTATCTTCTCAGCTCATTGATGGAACATGAGCTTTCTTACCTTCTCCTCTATTACCCCAAGGTCTGGATATGAAATGCCTGATTAAACAATTACCGCCAGAAACCCCTTAACGACACGGCGCCGACAAGCTTTCTTACCCTAATTTTTTTTAGATGTTAGAAGTTAACCGATTATGCCGGTGACCAATTAACATCTTTATTACCAAATGTTGCTTCAGAGCCATTGGATTTTCCTCTTTCCAATCTAACGGACAGTTAGGAAAAAAATAAAATTAGATGATTCCATATCACGGACCCATAGTAGCTGGACCCTTTATTAATATTGATAAATACATTCTTTTTATTTTTCTGTCCTATCAACGCGTCACCTCACAAGATAAAGAAAGATTTTGAAAACAATGTTTATTTTAAGCAAACATGGAAAAAGGAAATAGCGTTCGCGTTGATAATTATGAAACACTATGTACATGTCTGCATGAATTATTTAGTTACAAAAGTGCTTATTTAATTTTAATTTTTTTATTTGTTATGTTGTTTAGTTACATTTTTTAGTAGATATTTTAAAAATTAAATAAATTATTTTATTTCTACTAACAAAATTTAAATTTTAAATTTGTAGTAGTAAATATTATCGAAAGGTTTTAAAAAATTAAATTATTTAAAATACCCTTTATTTATTTCACAACCTTATTTTATTCACTGCATAACATAGTTTTAAAATTCTTAGCTATTAAAGTAAGTTTATACTTAAAATAAAAAATCTCTTTTCATACTTTAAAAAAAAAAAACTCTTATTGACCAGCAACTATTACTGGTAACATAAAATTTATTTGCTGTAAATTTATAGTTAAAGTTTCAATTTTTAAAATTTTGACTATTAATTTAACATACCATTGTGTAGCCCCAACAATAAGAATTATAATGATACTAAATTATAATGTAAAACATAATATAATGTAATGGTTATCTGTGATCGGAAGTTGTCGAACTCTCGCTAGTAGTTCATTAACATTGCGAATAACATATTTGAGTTTTTAATTTGTTTAATATTATATATTATTTTAATTAAAGAAAAACTAATGCGAATGGTATCCTATTATGCAAATCCGATCCTCCTCTAATTTATTTAATTGGATATTTTACCAAACATGAGAATACATTGCATTAGTTAATGCAACCCCATATAATATGGTGTGTACAACATGCTATTATAGTATTCTAACCTTAATTCTAAATGAAAACTTATTCTAATAATATGCAAAAGAAAAAAAGAAAAAATGTTTAATTATCCATCGAAGCTATTAAAAAGAAAAATCAAATAGAAATAATTGAAATATAATTGTGACAAGACATTATTTTTAATTTATTAAATTTTTATTAAATTTAAAAATATTAATTGTACAGAACAGTTCCATAGTGACGTTTCACCACTCACCAGTCATGAAGCGAAATCATTTTGATCCTCCACTCGCGAGCCACGTGTAAAAAACGCCACTACCACACGAATGCCAATCTAATGCGTCACAACATACTAGCAAATTCCCCTATAAAATATCTTCCAAAACGAACCGTCCACCCTTGCCTGCAAGAAACGCGAATCTCTCTCCTTTTTCTCTCTCCCCTTCGATAGCGAAATCGAAATACGAAAAACACAAAAACAAAACAAAACAGAACAAAACAAACCGCATTTAAAAAACGGATCCGAGAGTTTACGCACCAGAATAACTGAAACCCTAGCCCTAGCCGCGCCTTATCTTCTCTCTCCTTCTCGGCAGCCCCGCGCGAATACTGTGAACGAAATAGATTTCTGTTAATTAGGGCTAGGTTTAGGATTAGGGTACATTTAGGGTTACTTTTTCTTTTTCCTTTGACATAGAGTGGCATGCGAAGAATTAATTAGAGGTAGTAGGGTTAGGGTAACGGTTGTGTTTTGTGTGAATTATGGAATGTGGCGGTGGTGGAGGTGGAGGTGTTGGTGGTTGTTGGTGGTGATGAGCGGAGATTTTCGATGTCACGAGCGGAAGAAGATGATGGGTAGGGGTGCGGACGGCGGTTGTGGCACCGAGGAGAGGCCTTATCGACCTGCCGTTTCTAAAATTCCGAAGAAAATTTCGGAAACTAAGAACCAGACAGTTTCGATTGATGTGTTCTCCCAGGCTAGGAAAGTTCTTTCTGAGCGGTGCCCATTTGATGAGGCTGGTGAAGACGGGGTTTTGAGAGACGCTTATTTGCCCAGTGGTTTAGCCACTTTGTTGAAGCAAAATAACAGTAGAAAGCGGCATAAGAAGTCTCACTCAGGGGCGGATAAGAATAAGAAATCTTCTAGCAAGGGCAAGAGGCCGAAAGGAGCCAGCATTTGGGTGGAGACTGAAGAGTATTTTAGGGACTTGGCATTGTCTGATATAGATGTGTTATCTGAGGTAACTTCTCTTAGTTCTTTAGCTTGCAAGAAGTGTTTTCTCATTCCTTTTCGTAGAAATGATAATGGAGGTTATGTGAATGTGGATGTGAATGCAAATGTAAGTGGAGGTGAGTGTGTGAGTTGTGGGAATAGAGATGTTAACGAGGGTGTTGTTAAGGAAGAGGTTAAAGAGCAGAAGAAAGAGCATGAGAAAGCAGAGAAAGCAGTGAAAACAGAGGATGGTAAGCTCTATATGGAAGTTGACAGTTTGGGAGGTGATAGTTTGATTAAAGAAGAAAAGAGTTGTGACATTTCAGATTCATCTGTAGGTTTAGGGTGGCTTTTAGGTTGTAGAACTAGGGCTTTGTTAACTTCAGAGCGGCCTTCAAAAAAGAGGAAGCTTTTAGGTGGTGATGCAGGGTTGGAGAAAATTTTGATTGGTTGTCCTTGTGAAGGGGACTCAGGTTTATGTGACTTCTGCTGCACTGGTTACATGGGAAAAGGGTTGAACAAGTTGATTGTTTGCAGTTCTTGCAAAGTTGCAGTTCATCAGAAGTGTTATGGTGTGCAAGAGAACCTAGACGGGTCTTGGTTGTGTTCTTGGTGTAAGGAGAAGAAGAATGATATGGGTAATTCAGTGAAGCAGCCATGTGTTCTTTGCACAAAGCAGGGGGGTGCTTTAAAACCTGTTAATGGTGGCTCCATGGAGTTTGCTCATTTGTTTTGTTCTCTGCTGATGCCAGAAGTCTATATTGAGGACACAATGAAGATGGAGCCTATAATGAATGTGGGACGAATTAAGGAAACCCGGACGAAACTAGTGTGTAACATTTGCAGAGTCAAGTGTGGAGCTTGTGTCCGGTGCAGTCATGGTATGATCTGTTGGCTACTTATTTTAGACCATTCTGCATTTATTTTTGCTGGTACTACTGGAGACCATGCTAATAATTGAAATCCATGGCCTATTTATCTGCATGTTTAACAGCAGT
Source organism: Citropsis articulata (assembly GCA_030449925.1). Lineage (NCBI taxonomy): Eukaryota > Viridiplantae > Streptophyta > Magnoliopsida > Sapindales > Rutaceae > Citropsis > Citropsis articulata. The sequence goes on along the minus strand of JASUUH010000227.1, from coordinate 5,466,701 downwards.
AGTAGGATCATATTTGTGATCATGCAAATTATATTGCTTGTGTAAATGATTCTATGGTTATCAAGAAGTCACTTTGTAGGAATCTCCCACTCAGCATACGACTGGTGGCATTTTTTTCCTTTCTGATGTAAATGTATTATTACTGGTTATTGTTAAAGATGAATGGACAAACTGGTAAATTCTGCTTTTAAGTATTTAATGATGTATACCATCTATATTGATGCTTCATGCTATACATAAAAGCTCGTATTTTGTTTTCCTCTCTCCCTTCTTTAGTTTGCATAGAGTTAATCATATTTATCCAATTGGGCTTTTATTCTTTTAAATGTATATGACTTTTGGGACTCATTAACTGAGATTAGCACTTCAATGTGATTCAACTATGAGTGCCTTGATGAGTTTTGTTATGAGTCATCCATGCTTGTTTTTATCCTTATCCGTATACATTACAAAGATCACTATGCCATTCCCTTGCAGTTGTGGGATGCTGCAGTGATTGGTGTGGATCAACATTTTTACTGCATGCACCACATGTCTGGATTTAATTGTGGATGTCACTTCATTGTTAGGGTCTTAGTGCTTTTTAAGTTCCAGTACTACTTTGTTGGGACAGAGGCTAAAGACCTTGAAAACATTTTAAGGTATTGAGAAAGATGTGTGAAATGCTATATGTTGTTCTTCAGCACCACTAAACTTTTTAAAAGCTGGAAGTAAATGAAAATACAGCAGTTAGGTTTTGGTTAATCGAAAAGCATCCTTGAGTAAATATATGTTAACTTTCTTCTCACGCAAAGTTCTTTGTTATAGTTCGATGACTTTCAGAAAACACTATTTAATCATACCTGCACATTATTATTATTATTATTTTTTAGGGTGGTGTGTCGACGAGCAACGCAATTGCTTAGCAATCTTTCTTTTCAAATCTTTGTGAAAATATAACTACTGTGTGATTTGATGACAAGATGTCATGTGTGACAGAACCTATGATCATCCAAATAAGTAGGGACTTGTACCTCGTTGAAGGCATTATGTGGATAAAGATGAATATGGTACTAAATGTTTGAAGCAACCAAGACCTTATTTGTAGGGCTTCATTTAATTTAAAGTTCTTGTTACTTGTTTTGAGCTTCAAATTCTTCTCCATTGTCATCTATCTAAGCTGACATCCTTTCATAGGTTGCTAGAAGTTATGGTTTGATGTTCACTTTCAAGAGAAGAGGAGACTCTAGAAAGACAGAGAAAACACTCACAAAAGCTCATGATAAAGTTTAGGCTAATGACACAACTATATATGTATATGTTTTTAAGAAGATACTCAAAAATGTGTTAATAAAGCAGATTTAAAACAGGTAGTGGACGAGCTGTCCATAAGAACACTAAACCTGGGACTGCTTGAAATCTAAGAAGTGGCTTGTCGTGCTGTGCTGCTAGTAGTCTGAGATCAATGCTTCATGCAAAATAATTACTGAAAGAGGTTGATCCACAACTCTTTCTGGTTCCTTCATAAAACCTTTGTCCATGTTGTTCAGGTGCTTATTGCTTTTTGGTTGTAAAATTGGTGTATTATTTTGCATCTCAGTCTCTCTGATTAAATGAGACATGTCACATTGTGCTAGGCCTAGCCTTTTGGAAATAGGATTTCCTCCTTTGTATTTTCCTTATTTAGTGTTTATTTCATGTGTGCATTGTCTGTTTATGTTCTGGTCGTGTTGTGTTTATTAAAGATCCCTGAACTGAATATGGGTAATCTTATGTGAAAATTTCAGAAGTTGGAAGAGAAAGTTATCTGCTGCCATTATTTATTCATTCTTATGTTCTTTTTTCATTTCATCTTTTAGAATTTGCGGGGTTATAAGCGTAACTTTCCAATTCATGATAGAAGAAAGTGAACCCATATAGCATTGCTTTTTCTTTTGTTGAACATACAAGTTTTTAATTTTTTTGTTTGTTCCCGCTGCTGGCTGCTGGCTGCTGGCTGCTTCAGTGTTATTCTGAAGTTGGGAGGAAATTGGTGTGGAATAAATGGTCTTGTCAATGGCGCATGGTTTGTTATAGGTCTTAAAAATATTTGTTCACCTAAGGTTTTGAGCTTAAGTTTCCTATCGCATTAGATTGTTGAGATTAACATATATGCTTTTATATATGTTAATGTTGTCTTTTGTTAAAATTAACATTTACTTTTTTGTTGTTTTATGCAGGAACTTGTAGAACATCTTTCCATCCCATATGTGCACGGGAGGCAAGACACAGATTAGAGGTCTGGGGAAAGTATGGATGTGATAATGTAAGACTATTCTCTTTGTTTCCTAGAATCTGCAATTTTGCAGTTGTGATTGCTGCCTACCTAAGTCTGTCATTGGCTTATTTCAGTGATGAAACTTTCCATTTAAAGTGGCTGTGTGTTATATGCCTCTACAGGTTGAGTTGCGAGCTTTTTGCGCAAAGCACTCAGACATCCAGGATAATAGTAATACTCCACGCACAGGAGATCCTTGTTCAGCTATTGGCAGTGAATCCTGTGTTTCCAACAATCTTCATGAGACATTGTCAATGAGCAAATTACGCAAATTGAAATTTTCTTGTAAAAATGGGGATAAAATTGGGGTTCATATGGAAACTTCTGATGCAAATTCTGATAGGTCCACTGATAGCGAAGTGACTGGATTTTCTGATTCCAGATTAATTAGTGTTCCAAAATCAGAATGTACTAATGCAGGGATGCCAGACAGAAGCGAGTTTGAGGATGTTAATCCATCTGATGCCCTTAATTTTACGCTGATTTTGAAGAAGGTACAATGAAAATATTTTGCAGTGGCATTGATTACATTTTTCTAAGAATTTTATATGAGTTTCAGCTTGTTGATAGTCTTACATCTGTCTATCATGCAGTTAATAGATCGAGGAAAAGTCAATGTGAAAGATATAGCATCGGATATTGGGATTTCACCTGATTTATTGAAAACAACACTTGCCGTAATTAACTCTATGCCCTATCTTTTCTGAAAGTAATTTTAAAAGTTCATTGTTGCACCTTATCTCGTCTTCTTTTTGAAGATATTCTTATGTGACTTTTGGCTTTCTTTCTCCAGGATGGTACCTTTGCCTCTGATTTGCAATGCAAATTAGTCAAATGGCTTAGTAATCATGCTTATTTGGGAGGCTTGCTGAAAAATGTCAAGAGAAAATCCTCAATTTCATCCAAGGGTGACATTAAGAATTCTGATTCTGATGGTCTAATGGTGTCGGAGTCGGATGTTGCAGATCCTGTTGCTGTCAAGTCAGTTCCTCCACGTAGACGAACCAAAAGCAGCATTAGAATTTTGAGGGATGATAAAATGGTGAGCTCATCTGAAGAAATTTTTAGCGGCAACGGGATAGCAGCAGATAAGGATGAGGTTAAGGCTGAACAACTTGATGGTGAAGAACCAGCAATTCGTAATAAAGTATCCACACGTGACACCACTGAAAAGGTAACATTATTCTGTTGGACTATTTGCTTAGAACTTCTTGTAGCACTTTGATTTGTAGATTTTCAGTTTTTAAGTGATGTCAAATTATTATTTTGATTAGGTAGGAATGCGACTGAAATGTTCTTTTGGTTTAGGAAGTTATCCTGTCAGTTTAGCATCCTTCTGCTCGAAGTTGGATATGCGGTCTTGCTGAGTGTCTCCAACCAGCTAGAAACTGTTTCACTTTATCTGATCCTCCTCGAAGATGCGCCTTCTTCTATTCAAATATTTCATCATTAATCTTTTTCCTTTTTTTGGAGCATATTCTCTATGTCCTTTGGAAGGTAGTGCTGTTGTAAGATTGGTTCTTTCTGGTCTGAATCCTTCTTTTTCCATTTTGAGTTGCGGTCATGTTCAATGAGTTGCCCTTAGGGTATCCTTCAGTGGTTAGGTTTTCACCTTCTTTTCTAAGTAATATTTTACTTTTTTGAAACCCAAAAGGTCCTGATGTTGATGTCACTGTATGTCATGAATTATGTAGGTGTAGAATTTTTTTTGGCATGTGGAAAGTTCGTTTCTTCAAGCTCTTTTTAGACTGGTACCTTGCTTCTTCTGAAATGTCCTGCCCTCTTCCGAAATTCTTCACAGTGGCTCAAAATACATTTGGTTGAAATCTTAGAGAGTGTTCTGTCATGCTACACCATTCACCTCTTGACAGCACCATTCTCATTGTCACGTATAAACTCTTTTTGAAACGACAATATGATTTTATATAGTCATTGTCACACCACACCTTTTAGGATCCCTCTTGTTCATGGAATGTTTTTCCTTGGTGTACTCGGCAATAATGAAGCCAATTTATCAGTAAGAGAGATGGAGGGTTTGTTTGGATTTACATGTGTAATACTTGATGAGGGTTGGAACAACATGATTAATGGGGATTATATTTTTGAAAGAATTATTTGCCTTGAACAATCGCCGATGTGTATATTATGTTACTATAGTTGTTCATGGTTCATTCGCTAGCTCTGTGTCATTTGGCTATCCTATGCTTGTTAATCTCAAGAGTGCGACTATGCTGCATATTTTCACATCTTATTTTTATGTTTCATTGCTGGTTCGCTCATGCTACACTCTTTCTTATTTTTCCTTGTTAGTGCAGAGCCCAACAGATCCTACTGGGTCCGAAGATTCTCTGGCAAGAGGTTCGCCCATGTCTGAAGGTATAGTTTCCTAAATTTTTCTTCTGCCTCTTTTCTGAAACGAAAGTTGCTGTATTCTTTGATTATGATGCGCATGATGTTTAAGGTTTCAGTCATTGAGATGGTAGTTTCTTTTGTTTACATGCTTTCCATACTTTGTTTTCTCGATTTAGAACTCTGCTGGATTCTGTTAAGTCCATATAATTTGTCGTTGCTTTTCTCATTTGAAACATGACCTTTTTCTAATTTTCTCAATTTTCTTGATATAACTCTCTTTCAGCAAAAGCAATTGTGTTAAACATCTTTCAATCTCTTGTTTTTCATCAGTTTCTGTGATATATGTAATAATTCTTGTTTTTGTGGAGAGCTTGTTTACCCTCATGAAAATCTCCAGATATGAGATATGACAACTTTGTTGTGTGTGATTTATCAAGCTAGGCTACGTAATTTTTGTTATTTGTATTTATGTAGTAGTGTTCTATTCCCCCCCTTTTTTAACACAAAATGCTTGTATTGGACAGGCAGTGCAGCTAAGCCCTCAGATTGTGGGTTTTTTGAAAGTTGTCAGTCAGAAGAGGCTGCTTTTCCAGAGCAAAATAATCTGTTAAACGTAGATCAAGAAAATGCCATTTGTTCATCTGTCGATACACTGCTCCCTTACTTCATGTAAGCCCTTCAAACTCAAATTTTTCTGGAATCAGAAAGTGCCCATTTTTTCACTATGAGGTGTGCTTGTTTAAATCTTTAAAAGCCTTTTCTTATTCATTTCTAGTCACCATCTGATGAAAATTTTTTCTGGACATTTTACGCTTATGTTGCAGAAATGCCAAACCATCTTCTGGTTTTTTTGGGCACAAGTCATTGCAGATTCAGAGTGGATTGCTTTCTGGAAACAAAGTACACGAGAGTGATGGTAAAACTTATCCTATATTTTCATGATGGACGTATGTTTCTGGCTTACTATTTTTTGATTGGTTCAAATGGATGCTTTAATTTAGCTGGTCCAGGAGATGCAGAAATCTCTCGGCTGGAGGCATCTTCTACTGCCAGTGTCTGTTGCAATCACCAAGGTCGACATTCAGAGTGCAATGACATGAGCTGTAAATCTGATGGAGTAAATTTAGAGCAGGTGTTTAAGGCTAGGACGCAGGGTGTTTTGGAATTGTCTCCCACAGATGAGGTGGAGGGGGAAATTATTTATTTTCAGCATAGGTTACTTGGCAATGCATTTTCAAGGAAGCGGCTTGCTGGTCTCTTATCTCTTCCTTCTCCTTTTTTCTTTTTTTTTTCATGCGTTTAGTTTTATTTTCTTGTTTCTTTCATTTGCTTTTCCTTCCGCCAAACTCTCCGTCCCCCCAGGCCCCGTGTGGCTCTTTTCTTCCTTTCAAGAACAAGGGTCGGGATCTTTTTAATTTGAAATTATTAATAAATTTTCATATGTTCCAATCTAAATCCAAAGGGGTTGAGAGTTGTTGGGTTGGCACAATTAAAAGTTGGCTTGTCGATTTAGATTGAATGCATAGGATTAATGGGATAAGTAGTTGGAGTGTGTCTAAAAGTAAGTCAGAAGCATTGAAAATGTTTTCATCAGCTACTGAACTTCCTTTTTTTTTTGTTTTGACTTTTTGTTAACAGATAATTTAGTTTGCAAGGTTGTTAAGAGTCTAAATCAGGAGATTGATGCGGCACGGGGGCGTAGGTGGGATGCTGTGCTTGTTAACCAGTATCTTTGTGAGCTTAGAGAAGCAAAAAAGCAGGGTAGGAAAGAGAGAAGGCATAAGGAAGCCCAGGCTGTGCTGGCTGCCGCAACTGCTGCTGCAGCAGCTTCTTCTAGGATTTCATCCTTTAGGAAGGATTCCCGTGAAGAATCTGCATCACAGGAGGTGGCTATTGTTTCAATGGTTTCATTGTTATCTTCTTGCCTTGGGTTGTGTATTAGTTCATTTTCCTATTTTCTTGGCAGAACTTGTTGAAGTTGAGTTCTCATAATGGGAGGGCTGCCATTAGCTCACAGGTGATGTCTAGGGCAAAAGAGACTCTTTCAAGGGTGGCTGTGCCAAGGATTTCGTCAGACAAAAACTCTGACAGTCTCCAGTCAGTCTCAGACTTTTCCAAAGAACATCCTAGATCATGTGACATTTGTAGGCGGTCTGAGACAATATTGAACCCAATATTAATCTGTTCTGGGTGCAAGGTCATCTAGTTAGAGCCATGCTATTCTTATTGGAAAATTTGTTATTGTTCTGTTTTGTTCTTTGTTCTGACTAAGCCCTTCTGCTGACAGGTTGCAGTTCACTTGGATTGCTATCGTAATGCTAAAGAATCTACAGGTCCTTGGTACTGTGAATTATGTGAAGAATTATTATCATCTAGATCTTCTGGAGCTCCATCTGTCAATTTTTGGGAGAAGCCCTACTTTGTTGCGGAATGTAGTTTATGTGGTGGCACTACAGGTGCTTTTAGGAAATCTGCAAATGGGCAGTGGGTGCATGCCTTCTGTGCTGAGGTGAAATTTTAACTTGATTAACGGATTGATTTCACTTTTTTTTCTTTATACTCTCCTTGTTTTTCCCAATTTCACTTGACTTTGATCACTACTTTGTGCTGCAGTGGGTCTTTGAGTCAACATTTAGAAGGGGACAAGTAAATCCTGTAGCAGGAATGGTATGTTTATATCCTTGATGGGAATTTGAATAATATCATTCAGTGTACTGTTTGCATACATATTTTGAATGATATATTTAGTGGTAGGATTTTCTTGAGGCATAGAAATTGTTTTTGCTTTTGGAAATATTTTGGGAACTTAATATTATGCAACTCATACCCACTATAATGGATCTCCAGGAGGCATTTCCAAAGGGGATTGATGTTTGTTGTATTTGCCGGCACAAACATGGCATCTGCATAAAGGTGAGGTTTGCAATTTGTTTTCATGAATTATTCTGTTTACAAGAAACTCGTGTACTAAACTGGAATTTTGTTGATGCAGTGTAACTATGGTAACTGTCAGACCACATTTCACCCAACTTGTGCTAGAAGTGCTGGTTTCTATTTGAATGTTAAGTCTACTGGTGGCAATTTCCAACACAAGGCTTATTGTGAAAAGCATAGCTTGGAGCAGAAGATGAAGGTCTGCCTTTTATTACATTTCCTCTGGTTAGAATTTTAGTCTTTTTACCTTGGAAAAGAGCTGAAGTTTATTGTTTATGATGATATTTTTGCATCTCAATTTTATAGGCTGAAACTCAGAGGCATGGGGTTGAGGAATTAAAAGGCATTAAGCAAATTAGGGTAAGAGTGTTATGTCCTTTTGCTAACTTTTTGGGCAGAGCTTGCTCAACAGTTATTCTTGCTGATTAAATGCATATTTGTATCTCTTATTAATTCTAGAGTTTTTTTTTTTAAGTTGGCTATTGGTGATAAGTTAGCAAATTTCTTACTGAATTATTTTTTTTCAAAAGTACACCTTGTAATTGAAGCAAAAATCCTGTTATGGTCAAAGTAGTCAGAATTATTGGAAGTTTTGAATGTCAAATTGCATAAGGAAATGAACGACAGATTTTGTGTAGTTATGTTTGTTAAATTTGCTAGATCTGTAGCAGATGATTGTATATTCACTGCAAGGAGGGAGACTATTGATATTGCATTTGGTTTAATGCACCACCGATTGTAATTTATTTTTTGGTTTATTTGCTTGATATTTATGTTGCTAACGTATGTTGTGTATTACAGTTTTATGTTATTATCTACTGCATAGAATTGCATTTTCAATTTCCTGATTGTATATATGCATGGATGCTTCTTTACAGGTCGAGCTAGAGAGGTTACGCCTTCTTTGTGAGAGAATTATCAAACGGGAGAAAATAAAGGTAACTGATTATCAACAACAATGGTCTTTGTGTGTATAAATTGTTTCAAGAGTCTTGAGCACATTATGATGTTGAAAAGTTAGTTCTGGATGTGTAGCTTATTCAACTATATTAATATGCAGCGGGAATTGATTCTTTGCTCGCATGAGATTCTTGCTTTCAAAAGAGACCACCATGCTGCTCGTTTGGTGCATGGTCGCATTCCCTTTTTCCCACCAGACGTTAGTTCAGAATCAGCTACAACATCCCTTAAAGGTCATACCGACAGTTTTAAGTCATGCAATGAAGCTTTCCAACGTTCAGATGATGTGACTGTGGACAGTGCTGCTTCTGTTAAGAACCGAATTAAGGTTTATGTCCCTATGGATGCTGACCAAAGGACAGATGACAGCTCTATGTCCCAAAACCTTTATCCTCGAAAACCTTCAGAAAGGATGCAATTTTCAGGGAAGCAAATACCACATAGACCTCATTTGTCACGTAGTCTTGCAAATGAAGAAGAATGGAGCTCAAAAGCTAGGAAGGTGTAGTCTTATTTGCGTTACTGACTATTTTATTCTCTTCCATTTTGTTCTTAAGTGAGAATTTGGAGTTTTGATCACTATACTATTGCTCACAGAGTTGTGGAACACTTGAAAAAGAGATTGTAATGACGTCAGATGAAGCATCTATTAAGAATCGGAAGTTACCTAAAGGATTTATTTTTGTCCCTGTTAATTGCCTTCCTAAGGAGAAGCGGATCAATGAGGAAGCATCTTCTGTTGAACCAGTGGAACCTGATGGGTAGATTGGCAGTTACGGTGTATTTGATATGCCTATTGAATGAATGTCGACACCCACCAGTGGCAGTGGCCGATAACTGCTATCTGCCCCAACTGCGGCAATTTTTATTTGATTGATTAAGGAGGCAGAGTGGTTGTGAAATCAATGCCAAGACATGTTGCTGGCCAGTATAATATCCGGATGGATAGGAGCTACATGCTGGTCCCGGGGAAAAGTTTTGGTGTCATTGTTGTATATTTCTTTCTGAGAGTAATTGTACAGTGGGTGAGTGTTTAATTCCATTTTCATATATTTCAAGGGGCTCAAATTCCTCTCTCATACTCACCGACGCATTGGTTGGCGGAAGACGGTGGGGGTACAAGAGGAGCCCCCGTTGGTGTTAACTGTATGCAAGAAATTAAAAGGCGCCTGCTGTTCATACTCTGTAAAGCTGTTGTATATATTCGGACAGTAAGAATGAATCCTCAAAAGAAATTGCGTTCATGATGAATCTGAAATAATCTGTTGAGACGGTTGTGGCCGCAGCAAATTTGTTCATTTCAATCTACATTTCCAACATAGATCCCAATTTTCGCCCGCGCGGGTTATGGTCGAATTCGTTTTATGATGGAGACACTTGATGGAGGTGCCGGTGCCGGTGCCGGTGCCGGCTTACAGATTTTGCTGTGCATTGCCCGCTTTCTGAGGTCTGTAATTTTAACAAATATAAATAGAGGTATGTGAACGATGTGAGATAAAATTATCTCAATTTTTCAACTATAGTAGCAATTAGCATGTATTTCTTGGTTTGATCATCTCTTGATAACACAACAAGAAGATTTAAGGATAAAAAAAAAAAAAGAAAGATGAAAAAGAAGCTATTCTCAACATTTTCCTGAAGCTGTAAGTTAGCTTCTTCCATAACATAAGGAGGTGGGGTTACACGCGATCCGAGTGACGTAGGTGAACAAGAGTACTTTGCCCCACAACCGTGAACCGTCTCTTTTCTACAGGTTCTACGAAGCAATACCTGCTGCTTCATCTGGGAGAAAAGAATCATAGATATGCCGGTCATTAGAAGGAAGAATCGCCATAAAAAGATTCCTCGTGTATCATCTGTAGCAAAACTATGAACGGGAGCTAGCAATCCGGACCGTATTGAAAAGGTTCCTGAGACACAGCATGGAAGAGTCACAATATTAAGAAACGAGGTCCAAGAATGAAGAAGGGGTAGAATTACTGAATGAATAAAAATAATCTACGAGTGAGTTACGGCTAATACCCGAGGCATTAAAGAAGCATTTTCTTTTTTTGATACATATTAAAGAAGCATTTTCTAAGGGATACAGAAACCACCAGCCACCTCGACCTAATTCATGCCACCAGCTTCCTGGCAAGATGCCTATGCTGTTAGTAGTATCATTTTTTTTTTTTTCATTACAAATGATGCGCTTCGTCTGCGCCCTCCTTGTGCTCACCAGAACTCCAGTCCAGAGTGAAGAGAAGGTCAAAAAGCACCACTGAAGTAACATGAGTGGGCTTATATTGATACGCAACAAGAGAGCAGGATAACATAATAGATGTAACTAGAATTTTAAATTCATCTCCCAGAATATCTACAGCAATAACAACTTCATCAACAAAAGAAAAAGAAAATTACACAAATTAATAGATTAAAAAACAGCACTACTCTGGCAAATCAATCCCAACATATTGGTATTGGGCACACAATGTTGTATTATAACACTCCGATGTCTATGATTATATAGTTATCAAATAAAATTACAGCACTTTGACAAGCCAAGCTAACATCACAAAAAAAAAAAAAAAAAAGCAATTCCTTTTCTCATGAAATAATAAAAAGAGTAATGCTATTGGCATGCATCTCTCCATTATCCTTACCAGACCTATTTTCTATTAATATTCTTTTTAATTCTTAAAATTACCTCTTTAATAAGATCCTACATTACTAGAGCTCCTCCTCAAATTTCATTGTCAAGTCCCTCAGATGTGTGTTCTGTCTTCTTGCAATATAAATCAAAGCAAATAAAGTAGACGCATTTAACTCAAGTGTATGTACTTTTAGTTTACGTAAATAAAATAACCATAAGTTTGGTTGTCTCCTAACATGCTCATAAAGGTGGTAATCTATAAAAATTTTACAAAATTATCTTTGCTGCAAACACAAATTTGGATGAATTTTAGTTTATATCAAATTCTTACTCTTTTATAATTGAAATCTTTTTTATATTTCTAGGTTTATAGTATTTGTAACAGAGAAAATAACTGATTAAAATAATTGAAAGTGAATTTAATTAGATAAAATTTTATTTTTAATAAAATTATAAATACAAAATAAAAGAGAGTTTATAAGAGAAATACAAGGGTGCCGGTAGCACCACTCTAATAAAATTAAAATTTGCTTCTACTCCATTTTTATTTTCATTTTTAATTGGAATCCCATCCGGTAAACTTTTAATAAAAAGTAAAATAGTGAGTATAGAAGAAATTGGGGTGCAAACAGAAAGCAATGGATTAGGCAAGCCCACGAAACTCCGAACATGGATTGTTTTTATAGTCTCGCATCCGCTCCGGTCTGCTCGAAGTTGCAAGCAAACCGCCAATGGGTTCGCTAGAGACACCGACGACGACAGAAACCAACGGCTCGGCAACCCCAGCCGTCACATCTAACGGCGGGGATTATAAGCCTCCCGTCACCGCCAACGGAGCGCCGCTTTCTTCAACGGATTCCAGGATAGTGATGGCTCAGGAATCGGAGGCGACGAAAAAACGGAGGGCGAGTATGCTGCCACTTGAGGTTGGTACTCGCGTCATGTGCCGTTGGAGAGACGGAAAGTACCACCCCGTCAAAGTCATCGAACGCCGTAAGATGCACTTTGGTGGGCCTAACGATTATGAGTACTATGTCCATTACACCGAGTGTATGTTCTCTCTATGTTCAATTAAATTTAGCTTTATTTATGATTTATTTATATATTTTTATTTTTCCAATTGAGCATGAAATTGGCTTAGGGTCGTGGTGATTGACTGTTTGTGGTTCATCATGATCGTTTTTGTACTTAATTTCTGTACTTTTAGGGATTAGGTTTAGTTTTAGGGTTTTTCGTATTATGCCTTGTTTTATTCTTAAATAGGAAGTTTAAAGAAGCTGAAGCTAGTTCTTAAAATTATCAATTGGTTTGCAGTGAAACTTAGTGGAATTACTTATGCCATGCTTGTTCAAATGTTATTCAAACTGAAAGTGTTGGATATAAGATTATTCAAATTGAAATTGTTGGATATAAAATGTTAATAATGTAATGAAAGTTCTGTTTGGTAAAGGCATCGATGTTCATAACATATAAATTGATTAATTTAAGGAACTTGATCTTTTTGGAGATTTTCGTTGTTTAGAAAAAAAAGGATGGACCTTTTCTTTTTTGGGTTGATGATATGTATGTCTTGTTTGTGATTAGGGTTAATTTATTTAACATAAAGGGTGGGATTATTGTATAATACTTGGTTTTGTATTATGTCTGGATTATTTGCGCACATGCAAGCTATTCTAATTAGGAAAATTTAAATCTTCAAATTTTTTTATATATTCCTTCCTTGTTTGCCCTTTTTTCACAGTCAATAGGAGGCTTGATGAATGGGTGAAGCTTGAACAACTTGATCTTGATTCGGTAGAAACAGTTGTTGATGAGAAGGTAGAAGACAAGGTAATCTCTCTTTCTCTACATCCTTCCTCTTGTCTCTAGAGTTTTTTCAGTGTCATCATTGTAGTTCTGAATCATCTATGAAAGATGATATAAAGCTGTCCACAATGCTTTGCCATTTCTTTGATGTTTGGGTTCATTTGAGGGCATTCCTTTTTATCTTATCTGTTGACAGACTTCCTTTTCTCAATTTCTAGGTAACAAGCTTAAAAATGACCCGCCATCAAAAACGAAAGATTGATGAGACACATGTTGAGGTATGTTTGGAGATTATTTTCAAAAGTTGGTTATGAATTGTGAATTCCTCATAAAATGAGGCTGGTGCTGAGAATTGACATTAATAAGATGCAACTTTGCTGAATAATGACTGGATCTGACTATGTCTTATCATATAGGGTCATGAGGAGCTTGACGCTGCCAGTTTGCGTGAACATGAAGAATTCACAAAAGTGAAAAACATAGCAACTATAGAACTTGGAAGATATGAGATAGAGACATGGTACTTCTCCCCTTTTCCACCAGAATACAATGACTGTTTGAAGCTATACTTTTGTGAGTTTTGTCTCAATTTCATGAAGCGCAAAGAACAGCTTCAAAGGCACATGGTGAGCTGTGCTTGAAATTCTGATGTTTTCTATTAATTCATTATCTGACCTGTTGTAACACATCTTATACAAAAAAATTTAGAGCGACTATAGTGAGCGAGCATGCATTTTATGCACTCTTGTTTGTCATTTGTGCTGTATTTTAACTGATTAATGGATTTGGTGTTCATGGTGCTTGGTATACTTAGTATACATTGTTACCTTGATGGTAATGCATCAATGCCATTTGTTAGGGTAGGCTTATGAGATAGTTGTTCTAGTCCTTTCTTTTTTACGTCTTTTGAATAATCAAATGCTGATTGGTGCCTACAGTACTTTTTATGTGCTCGTTTGTCATTTTCGCAACTAAATGAAAGATATGAGTTTTTGTTTCCAGCGAAAGTTTGCCTGTTTGCCCTTCATAAACTGTCGGTTAATTTTAGAGAAGGATGTTTTATCTTAATTGTTGTTTTTCTGTTTATAGAGGAAGTGTGATCTTAAGCATCCCCCTGGTGATGAGATTTACAGAAGTGGTACACTATCAATGTTTGAGGTAAGTTTTTTTCACTAAGTGTTTGATTTTGAATTTGATACTATAGTTCATAGCTGGACACCTTGTCTCTGCCCCATTTTCTGTGATTTACAACATGGTGGTTTTCTCTGCTTTCTACTTTGGACTTCCATGTTTTCAATTTTCTGGAACGTTTCATTCACAGTTGCAAACTCTATGTGAACTTTACTTTTCTTATATCCCACCGTCTCACAGATACAAAGTCAGGAGTTGATTTATCTTTACATTTTTGTATGTTTAAAACAGGTTGATGGCAAAAAGAACAAGGTTTATGGGCAGAACCTCTGTTATTTGGCAAAGTTGTTTCTTGATCACAAGACACTTTATTATGATGTTGATCTGTTTCTATTCTATGTACTGTGCGAATGCGATGATCGGGGATGCCACATGGTTGGGTATTTTTCTAAGGTAATTGTCAATGCTTCTTATTGCTTTTATGTTTATGAGTCTCGGGTGGCCCAATGGTAGAGATCTTATTGTGGTCATATTTCAGAAATCTGCATTCCCTTTTTCCAGAGGCATGACAAATGTCTGCAGCTAAGTGTATTATGGTTGATGATGCAGGAAAAGCATTCAGAGGAATCTTACAATTTGGCATGTATCCTTACTCTTCCACCATACCAAAGGAAGGGCTATGGCAAATTTTTAATTGCCTTTTGTAAGCCTTCTTCTGCTAACTTTTCTTTTTCTATGGTCCCCTTTCGATTCTGAATTGTTACAGAACTACATTCCACTCTTTCAATGTATGTGCACTTGTGCGCACCTAAGAGATAATACCTAAAATCTGACCAATGATGAAGAAAGTAGTGCCTTCTTAAATTGTAATTTAGATAAGTGAATCTTTTAAGTCTTTTAACATAATTAGTCTTTTGTATTATAGTCCTTACAACATTAGTGTTTTATGGAAGCCACTGCTAATTCACTAGTGCTTTCTTAGCTATTAGCAATTAAATTGTCGCAGATATATGAGGTTCTAGTCTTCTAGATGTCTGGGTAGAGGACTGCCAAGTCTTTGTGGCAAGATTGCATTTTCCTACATCTTTGCAGTCCAAACTTCAACCTTGCGGCCATAGACATAATGGAATTATCCACTTGTCATCTCGTATATGTTCTTGTTTACTTGAATTATGTTAGACCAATAAAACTTATGTTAGGTGCAACTATAAAAGGGCAGGGACAGTTGAATAATTTTAGGGGCAGGGGCAGTTTACTAATTTTATTTATTCGTTTATTAGGGCTCAGCTATGAATAAGAGATTAAGCAGTCATTTAGGGTCTATGTTGAGTTTTGTCTAGTGTTAGGAATAATTAAGAGTTTTGGGAGAGATTGATTTACCTCTCGAATTGTAGGTCAGGATTGTTCTTTCTTTTGATTCAATCAATAAAAATTACCCTAATTTAGCCCTAAGTCCTATCAAATTCAAAGCTCTAGTAACTTAAGATGTCTTTCTTTTTCTTTTATCTAAAAGATTCTGCTTTCTGCTACCTCAATAGAATTAGTTGCTAATGCATTCTCTAACTTGGATCAGCATATGAACTCTCCAAGAAAGAAGGTAAAGTTGGCACACCAGAAAGACCTCTCTCAGACCTTGGGCTGTTGAGTTACAGAGGATACTGGACCCGGGTTCTTCTAGACATCTTGAAAAAGCATAAGGGCAATATATCTATAAAGGTATGCACGCCTGAATCTTTGCTAAATATAGGCCAAGTATCTTTATTTGGTTCAAATGCTCCGTTGTTTTCTTTCCGAACTTGTCGGGTTGTGTTTTAATGTCCATCCTTGAAGTTTTTATCTCCTTTTACTCTGAAGTAATGTTTTATGGGCAGCCAATTGAGCATATCCTGCTGTTGGTTCAATCTGTGGCACATGATAGAAAAGTCAAATGAGAAATGTCATGTATTATACAGCAAAATGATATTCCTTGAAGACTTTAGACGCCTAATAATTTGTATTTCATTGTACTGTCATGGGTATACAGGTTGCATGAGTATCACCATTTCCTTCTTTCTGTATTGATGTTGTAAGACATTAATTAAGTCTAAATTTTATGTCAAAGCTCCAGTAAGGCGGTGCCCTTATGCATGCATATATGTTCGCATATGCACACTTGCATGCTTTTGCTTTTGTGTATATGCATTTGATATTAAAGAGAGAAACTGTCCACATCATAGGGAAGAAGAACACTGTGAGCATGCTGTTCTGTCTTTTGGGGTTAGGATATGATAATGGTTTGCTTATACTCTATACATCTGATGGATTTTTAAAATCTTCTTTTCCAGTTTGTGAATGATATAACCATCTCTTTTGCTGCTGTGCATCTGTTTAATTAGTTGCTGGTTTATGATAAATTCTCTATTTAAGCAGCCCCATTTCTCCTCATTTTTTGTTTATTGTACTGATTGTATACACTTGGTGTAACCCCTTGAAAAATTCACTTTCTACAGGAGCTCAGTGACATGACTGCCATCAAGGCTGAGGACATTTTGACCACTCTCCAAAGCCTGGAATTGATTCAATACAGGAAAGGGCAGCATGTCATATGCGCAGACCCCAAGGTACTGGATCGGCATCTAAAAGCTGCTGGTCGTGGCGGTCTAGAAGTTGATGTTAGCAAATTGATCTGGACTCCTTACAAGGAGCAGGGCTGATGATAATCACTTCATCCATTGAATTGCTGTACCTTTTACTCCATACTCTTTTGTACAGTCAGAGATTCTAAGGTAGCAAAACTATAGGTCAGCTAGCCATTGGCTTTCTAGCGTAACAGAGCGCTTTGAATTTTCTTCTTGTGTAGTAACCTACTAACCTACCGTCAAAGGCAGATCACTGAAACTTAAACCTCTCAATTAATTTTTTCTCATCTTTCTGTTTAGTAATTTGTACATTTTTCATGCGCTAGTTTTCTCATCTTTGGATCTGGAGCTTTCAGCACTTGTATTGTTATTTTTTTTCTGTTGTGTACTGACATTGTTTAGAGTTTAGACCTTAAGACTGTTGGCCTGCTGCTTCGCCCACCTTTCCAGCGTTTTCAGGGCTTATAAATCAGCGAGCTTCTTTGGTCCTCGAGTTTGTGAGGCTTGTCCCGTTGTCCGTGCCCCATTTAAACCTATCTTGATATTTGGAAAAGCAGATTCAGAAATGCAAGCGAAGGACAGATCTAAACGACGGAACAAAAACTGCCAATCGCAGTCGCTTTTACGTATATGATACTATGAATTGCCGTATAATATCCGTTCATCTGACCTTTTCCTACTTTTGTTAAAAATGCCACTTTCTAGGGCATCATGCCTATCCATCTTTTATCAAAGAAACTTTCATTATCCTTTCCATTAATATAAAAGGACAAATGAAATTTGTTAAGCGCGTGTCCCAAGCAAATTCGTCAAACTCTCAAGGTTCACTCACACCATCTTTTCCCCGACTTTTTATGTATTACATTTTCATACAATAGGAGGCGAAATGTGACTGGTGTGACCTGAAATTTTTGTTATGAGATAGATATTTGATCTTATCTGACCCTTAGTTAAAACAAATAGCAACTGCCGCGGCCAGCGGGCAAGAAAAACCCAGATACCAAACGACGGCATCTATGACCATCAAATTCAATGAATCACACTGATTTTAAAGAGCGTTCAATTCAAGCCTCTAGATCTATGTCCATTGATCAATAATTTCAATTTCATACGTAGAGCAGAGCAGATTATCATTATCAGCACCATGATCTTGATGCTAATGCGATGCCATTAAAGACATAATTGAACAACACCATCCATCAAAATAAACAACCATATACATGCATCAATGGCAAACATCAAACAGTTCGGATTTCAACTTGATGCTTGGGAATTTGAATATGTTGCAAATCTAAACTTTTCAATGCACCCCCATTTGATCTCCTCTTCCAAAGACTGTTGTTGTTTTCGTCACCTGCCTGATCAGCAGCTGGTTTCGGCAGTCTCTTTACCACCGGCAACGGAGGATCCATTTGAGCAATGTTAATGATACAAGCCTCTCTCTCTTTATTCTCGTTAGCAGCGGCAGCAGCAGCTTTCGGCCTTACACCATGTGTATTCGTTTCTCTTCTTCTACAAGAACTCACCGTACAGCTTGTGTTGTTATTATTATTACAGTTGGTAGCGATATTCCTGACGGAGAAAAACCTCTTGAGCTTGAAGTACTTGACATCACTGACGTTGAAATTGTTGCTGCTGGTTTTGGTCGTTAAGGCAAGCTGCTTGTTGTTGTTGCTATTATGACTAGTCGTAGCTGTGGGGAAGCCAATAATCTTGTTGTTTCTCTTTACTTGGCCCATGCAACCGATCTTTGGCGATAAAGGGTCTTCTTTCGAGACCGAAGCAGAACGGTCTTCTAATCTTGGCAGCGCCACATCTTTGATTGAAGTTCTCGAACAAAGCATTGGCAAGAATGTACTCTTCTGAATATTGTTAAGGTTTCGTTGATATTGAAAATGGTGATTGTACCCATTTCCCATTTACGTTTCTTGATGACGAGAGGGATCAAACAAGAAATTAATAGCTAGAGATATGAAGAAAAAAAAAAATTCGGTAACAAGAAAATTGGAGTGTGCGGTCTCCTGAGAGCCACAGCCAGAAGGAAAGAGGAGAGATATTAATAATGAGGAAGAAAAGCATTGAGCAAGTCTAAGTCTTTATAAATGGGGCGTGCGAAAATCGGGTAGAAAGAGTAATAAATTCATTCAATTTCATCAAAAATATGTGCCAAGCCTTGTAACTCTGTGTTTACTCAGTCATTATTGACTAACTTATTAAATAAGATATAGTATAAAGACAT
Source organism: Citropsis articulata (assembly GCA_030449925.1). Classification (NCBI taxonomy): domain Eukaryota; kingdom Viridiplantae; phylum Streptophyta; class Magnoliopsida; order Sapindales; family Rutaceae; genus Citropsis; species Citropsis articulata. The sequence continues at coordinate 5,447,733 of JASUUH010000227.1, read as the reverse complement.
AACTCCATTCATTCAATTTTCAATGCTACAATTCAAAATAATTAAATTCTGTTTCTTTCGCATATGGGTTGGAGAGTCAATTACGATGACCCTTATTTCGAATTCATATATTTTGTTTTTATTTTTGGGGTGTAAAATTACTATATACTACAAAGCGTAAGACGCAAAGAAAGCAAAATGGTTATAATCATAAAGAGGGGTCAGTTTTGCACATTCCATCTTAGCAATTGGCAAAGACGGCCAATTTTATGATGCCAAGTTCACACGCTACTACTGGGTGCTGGTAAATGAATCAATAGGCCGACCCCTCTTTTGTCTCCTTCAGCTCCAAAAGTCTATATGGCCTTGTTGGCAACCCAAAAAAAAAAAAAAAAAAAAATTCAGTATTGTTACAACTTAATTTCAGTTTGAATGTCTCTAGATACATGCATGGACATATCATATATAAATAACATATGAACGTCTGTGTGTTTTTCACGCATAAAGCATGCAGAAACTTTGATTTCACTGGAAAATTTTTGGAATCAAATTAAAGATTCTTTTAAGAGTATAATGTGTGCAGTTTAGATGAGAGCTAGGGTTCCTATTTAAGACTCTTGACCCCGAAAAGATGAACAATATAATAGCGCGGGGCACCACCAAAGTTTTTAAGTCAACTAAAAGGATTAAATCATCAATCTCTTGCTTAATGTCATATTAATTGGGTTGTCCCCTTTGAAAGATGTGGTTGAATTTTATCTAAATTCACAAATATTATCAAATATAGAACTTCTATGAAATTTTAGTAGTTTCTTGATCTGAACTCAACTAACGTATATTTTAAATTTTGAAACTTTATTATCTTTTTTTAAACCAATGAAATTTTGACATGTTTTGCAATTAAAGTTGAAACGAAATTTGTTAATGAGATTTTCACATAAAATTTTTTTGGAGATTTCAAAGATTTTTTTTTTATTGATATGAAAGGTTTTGTTGTCTTTTTTTTTCTCCTTATTTATTTATTTTTTTTCCACTCCTTGATTTTGACAGATATAATTCGATTCCAGTCAAACTGACCAATAAATAAATAATGACACACATAATTAGTTGGAGCCACGTTTACCAACAAACATAATAAATAATGACACGTATAATCCATGAGCTCATTATCATACCATTAATATTTGTAGCATTGCATAACGTACATTGACTGAAACAATTTTATTCACAGCCTGTATCTGTTGATTTTCGGGTTTTCATTAGCCATGCGTTTGTAGATACTTATTGTATGATTTTATTCTGCAATTGATCTTCAAGCAATATTGCGTTCAAATTGAATTATTAAAATTACAAAACTCTACTCTCTTTTATATCATTGAGAAGTACCTCAAAGAAGCTTCTACGCGGAAAATATTAAGAGAATGATAATGGAGATGAACCCATATGACCAATTTTTTAAAATAATTCCCTTTCACATATAATCCACCAATTTCTTTTCAATTTTTTTTTTAATTTTCTCGTGTAATCAAGGGCATTAAGGAAGATTCTTGTAGTCATGTTACCTCGTAATCTTATATTATAATTAACAATATTGAGAATTGAAGATATGAAAATGCATCCAAATGCAATTAATTTTAATTAGATATTCATTAACCACTATCAATCGGTATATATAACTCAACCATTAGAATGTTACTTTTGTATAGTATTGTATACACAACTATTTATTTAAGCATTGGATAAATATGATATCATGTGAATTATACATCAATCATATAGTAGCGATCAGTATCGCATCAATTTGTACGCAATAGTTTGTAAAACAGGAGCTAGTGAGTAAAGACCTATAAAATTTCAAAGAAATATGACGGCTCAAATTGAAATTTATCTCATTTCTATATAATTTTATCATTTGGACCCCTCGAATTCACTATGTTTTTAAGGCCCTCCCCAGCTTGTTTTTTTTTTCTATGTTATAACCCTACCCAGTACCGAACCCAAATCCCAATTTGTAGAAAGTAATGTTATCTCTAGGAATACTCAACTTCCATATAGTACAACAGTTATTGCAGATGAAATTGTAGACCTTCTAAACGATATGCTTAATGGATAGTGGTGTATTTGGTGAGTTAATAGAATAGTGAAATGGTGGTATTTGGTGAGAGTGAAACCAAAATGGGGAACAGAGCACATGAAGATGAACGTGTAGGGGGGCAAGAAAAAAAAAATAGAAAGAAGATGCATACAACTCAGACGACAAACTTTACAAAACACCATGTGGGAGGCACGTGAAAGGAGCGTTTCATTTCATATTCTATTTTATCATTCTTCACTAACATGACATGTCACCTACAGAATCTTACTTGATTTTTCATTTATGTATCTTCTGACTTTTGTCTTCATCTCTCCATTTCTAAAGTCATATTGGGTTTATGGGTCGATCTGAATATGTGACAATTCGATCCATCAATCACGTAAAGACATCTAGCACTAATATACAAGTCCTATTCATGTTTGCTTAGTTTAGACAGTGTTTATTTGCTAATTGTGAACCTACTACACTATTAATTTCACATGAGAATCAAGTGAAAAACGATTAGTATAATTGACTGAATTGAATCAATCAGAAAGAATATGTACAATTATGACTCAGTTGATTTTACATCTAAAACTACCTCTTGTGAGTGGTCCAACAGAGATGAGGTTTCTAGTCATGTCCTTCAGCCCAAAAAAACATAAAAGTATAAAGGAGGGACGATTCTTTAAGTTCACTATGATGATTAGGTAAATATCACTGCTACAATTTTCCTGAATGCACTGGATAAAACACTTGGCCATGATGAATAGTGATCAAGAAAAGCAAAACAAAAGCTAAAAGGGGAGGGAACTCGAATTGAAAATGGTGAAGTCAATGGCGCAAAAAGACTTTTGTGAATTTAACAAAAGAGGTAGGTAGGTAACTAGGCATTGCACGGCCCAAGATTTTGTTTTGTGTATGACCACAAATCTCCTTTGCGAAAAGATCCAAAAAATAATTGAAAATCTTGTTCCCTAATTCACATGTATCAGTATAATAATGTATAATAACAAAAACAGTAGTCGTTAAGCACGAGAAACAAGGAGGTGATATCCTATTTGAACTTGATCCGCTCGGCCATCAACGTTGCCGACAGGTTCAAATTCAGGTGACCCCAAGATTAGAATATCAAAACCCACTGCAATCAATTAAATAATTAGATAGCTTTCGGTTTTGTTGTGTTTGCAGGTTGTACTGCATTTACTGCCACTTTGTAATTTGCTCCCCAGATGACCCGAAACGTATGATTTTTTTTTTTCTCTCATATTTGCACAGTGAACAAGAACCTGATAAATGAGTTATTCAAGTGGCAGAAAAAACCAGAAAAGAAACAGACAAAGGTATCTGCAAAAGTTATTATAAGAACAAGTAGATGACAAAATAGCACATGAATCTTGATATGTTAAGCTAGCCTCTTATCGTTGTCTAAAATGTCTGTTGCTCCTGGCTTGTTAAAAACTTAAAACAGTAAAATTGACAGCAATCATACCTTGAATTAAGGCCAAGTCCCTCCCATCATTAGTGTGAACAAACTTCAATCCAAGAAATGTTAGTCAACTAACCACCAAATCCACATAAGCATTCACATCAGAAGCGATACCATCCCCACAAAAAAAGTGCAAATGATTCGATGCGAAACAAATTTTGAAGAAAACACCCTCTAGCTAATCATCTTTAAACCCTGCTCATAAATCAATCAATCAGGAACTTTTGAATAGTCTACCCAGGTTGGACAGCTTGTTATTTGAGGCAAGACATTCATTAGTTATTTCATTTTTGGCAATAGATCAAGTGATCAATGACATTTTCGATGCTAATAGTCGAAAACTGAATACTCTTTTGTCAAACACAATTTAGAAGAATCCACATCCTCTAACAACTTGAGGTCGCTGATAAAGAACTTATAAGAGACTGCATTGCGATGGGGCTACTCATCCTAGTGATTCTATCCGCAAAGCCATCGTAGGAAAATTTATCCTATGTTTTATAGATCTCTATAGCTTCTAATTCAAAGCCAATCTAAGTGAAAAAAAAAAAAAAAAATTGCACCTCAAATCCTGAAAAATGCTTGTCCGATTTTGAGTTGAACAGAACTGATCTATGCCCATCAAATGAATTTTCTGAGGAATTTCAATTGATGAATTTCCAGCGAGGTAATTCCCATATTTTTCCTTGATATTCTTGCTGCACTTCTAATTGCACTTGAGAATAAATTTATAAAGCACAATACTCACTCACCCAACCTAAAGGTAAATTTTGGAAAATAACCATTCTCTAAAACCAGAGAAAGAAAAGCCCTCACAGTTCGGCTACCACAGAGCATTGAAAACTTGACAATAGACTACAGATAGCTTTACAGAAGGCACTCACTTAGATGTTTCATCATTTTTTCCACCTTCCTCAACCTTTCCCTCATCCTCTGGCAACTGGGATTTGACCTTTTCTTCATTAGAATTTAAAACTCGATTTGAAGAATCATTTGTCTCACTAGTATCCTCCTCTGATTCATCATTTAGCTCCACTCTTTTATGGTCTTCAGGTGCCTTCATAGTTTCGGCCTGGAGTTGAACTTGTGAAGGCAAAACGGAGGAAGGCAGTGATGAAGCGGCACTACCCAATCCTTTTGAAAGGCATACATACTTGAAAACAAGTTGCTTGTAATTATTTAACAGGTCTTCTACATCACTGATAGTGAGATCACCAACCTGGGCAAACAAGTATGGATATTCCTGAAAGACCTGGCTGGCCTTCTCTTCCTTCAAAAGCATAGTTGCCCCCTTATTTTCCAATTCCGAGAGGGATGGAACTTTTGTTATCGGTTCCTGATCTTTTGCAAATGTTACCTTCTTTACAGACTTTGATTCAGAAGATCTGACTGGTGTCAAATGTTCCTTTTCCTTCGTAGAATTCACTCCTTGATGTTTCGATTGTATAAGTTGTTCATCAGCAATTTGACCTTCACTTTCATCATTTTGATTAGACAGACCATCCATATCAGTTGAAAGACCAGATAGAAGGGCTTGAGCAGATTCCATATTTCTTTCAAACTCAGATTCCTCCATTGACAGGGCTTGTGCATCAATGTTAGAGATGAAAGACTCTGCAGAGAGCATGTTAGTGAAAAAATAGGCTGCTTCTCCAACTAATCGGGATTGACGCCTGTATCTTTGTATATACAATAGATTTGAGTGCAGTTGTGGAGGATTGGCCTGAGAAAAACATTAGTCACGCAAACGAATTTTAATGCCATGGTACAATCTATGGAATCCAACAAAATCAAAATTTATAACTGAGTTAAGCAGTTCACCGTGCGTGCTAAATTTTCTGTTCCATGTCCTTATTAGACATAGTTTCCCACAACGAGTTTGGACAATCTCCACTCTTAAAATATTTATAAAATATCCATAGTCCAATTATTTGATCATCTTTTACTTTTATGTCAAAAGTTAAATCTTAATTTTTCAACTAACAAATTTATGAAGGGTAATAAGCAGAAAAGGATATTCGAAAAGACAAGGATTGACTAAATCAGAGTTTTATTCCATACTAGAGTAGTGTACCATACATAAGGGATGAAATGTGAAAATATACCAAGTAAATCATGTCATCACACATAAACTACTGATCTTACCTTGATAGTAACGTAAATTAGGACAGGAAGAAATTCATCAGCTCCAGGGGGGTTCTCATTTAAAGCTATAGAAGCATTAAGCAGTAAATTATTGATGACCTTGCAGCAGTTGAGAATACACACAAGCTTGTCTCTTGGAGCCTTGTACATATTTATCTTTTGTAGCTCTTTCTGTGCAAGCTGAAAATAAAAAAACAAAGATGCTGTAGTAAAACTGTATTTCAGTAAATGAACCCGGAGCAAACATATAGTGTTAGGGTGTTCAAGTCATAGCTACTCCCAACTGCTATTGGAGAGAGAAAATATGCTAGCATGGACAATTTTAAGAGTGAAACATCTAACTTTAAACTTCTAAAAGCAATGCTAGCTGAAGAAAACAACAGAAATATCTCTTTAAGTACTATATCTTTCATTTAGCCAAAAACAGAAAGAGAACAACTACCAAGATGAAAAGATTGTAAATGATTTGCAGTTGGTCCTGGCATATCATGCTGTTGAAGGTTCCCCGAACAGTAAACAGAAGCAGAGTTTCTGTAATGATTCTTCATCTTTAATACAAATCGGAGTTTCTTATCAAAAAAGGCAGAAGCAGAGTTTGCTCAATTCAAATATGAATCCTTTTTCTGTTCACTTATTTGTCATTCCCGACATTTTCTGTTCATCCTTTTGCTTTTTGAAAATAGTTCCATAGAAACACAATAAAGAAATATCACAAAATCTCATAGAACACTAAAATAGACATCTTCCTAGTCATCTACATGTGCTCAAGAATGTGTGAGCATTCGGTAAGCTTTCCAAAGCCATTTTCAACAAGGAGAAAATTGAAAAAGCAATTCTCCCTTTTCTTCTGAAAATATACATTTTATAACACTGGTCGAAGATGCTTCCAAACAAGCATGGAACCTCAGACCCGCAACTTCTACCGACTCATAAGGCATAGCATTACGATACCATCTCAAGAGAGAAGTGTTTTATACATCAGACAGAGAGTTCATTGACATGGAAGTAACACAGAATTAACACGATAAGAATATTCTATTAGCAATATCCCAAGTGTTTATTCACATGGAACATGCTTCAACCGTCAACAAGAGTCCAATAAGCCAATAATTCCAATAGAGAAGTATTCTACTTATTAGACAGAGAATAACTTCAAATAGAAATCCCACCACTTACCAGCCATGATGTTTCATTCTGAAAGGATGCCTTGATATCCAAATTTTCCGGGCGAACGAATTGCTGAACCAAAGCTACCTTCTCTGAAAGCTGTTCATCAGTTTTAACATCATCAGGAATTGAAGCAAATACACGAGTAAATAACTTTGTCATCACATACTTCTCCAGTCCCTGCAAGTGAAAGAACAGCCACAGGCAAACAAATCAACAAAAATAAGAAGTATCATCCATTAATTTAGCAAGGAAGGAAATCTAATTAAGAGATGAAACTTAAGATGTAGAGTATCAAGTTAAATTTTAGTTTTACAATAAAGTTGACGATGCCATCTCCTATAGATTTCAATTTTTGAGTTATCAAAAGTTTAGTTATCATGTCTAGAAGGTTTAAGCCCATAGTTACTCACTTCACCAGCACTATCCAGCTCCTCCTCTGAACAACCAGCCCAAAGGGGATGCGCCCTGAAAGCTGCTTCCATATTGGCAAGGAATGACTGCACTGCAGCACTGTCCCTTTCTGGATCAGGAGCATTGTTTGAAAATGAAACAATGAAACTGCAAGAAAGAATTTACTAAAAAATTTGCACATGATTGCCTTGACAAGTACAAAACAAATATTATTAAATGAAAATATGTTTTCGCTCCCAAGAAAGAACACTTGGGAGAGGTTTGACTTTGATGATAAATGTTTCAAATAGCCAGAAGTGCTTCCACATTTAATTTGTCATGTTTAGCTTAAATAAATGAAAGCACTTTTTGGAACTAAATATATTGTTGCTGTTTGTCTAGAGAACACGTTTTTATTTTGAGATGCACTTATAACTGGTTAATTACATTTACGCACAACTGTTTCCCAGAAAATATTCTCCACTGCATCATACCTAATAAACCTGTCCTACGAACATTGAAAAGTCTATTAATGCTAACTCCTTTCATGGCAATATGCTCTGAATAAATTCCAGCGAATCTATAATGTCACCAACTCCAGCACACACAGTATAAAACACTGATCAAATAACTAATGCTAAATCACATTCTATAACAACAACACTGAGCTGAGGGTTCAAATCTTTCAAAAATGCATTGATTAAAGTTATTTTGCACATTCACATTTGATGATCCACTTATCTTTCTGAAAGTAGAAACTCGGACTCCTTTTAGCTCTTCAAACTAACAAAAAGTAACTGTGGCGGAGTTTCTCGTAGTACTGTATGTGACTCACAGTTTCAGTTCCTAGCTGAGTTACGAGCATTGACTTTTAATTTTATAAGTTAAGAGATCGGACGGACAAGAACAATTACTCAAATTCAAATCAATTAACTAGCATCAATCATGAGAATTAAAAGCTCAAAAGCAGAGAATTAGGAGTTAGAAGATATATAGAGAGGGAACCTCTTGATGGATTTCACGAAATCTGCGGCGGAGGGTTGACGCATGCGCTCTAGAAAATCGTGCAAACCCAAGAACACGTCAGCGTTCTCCATTCAACGTCCACCGCCAGATATCTAAGCTTACGTATTACGGGGATCAGTCTGAAGCCGAGACTGAGACTCGGTTGTCTTGCGGTTGTGCACGTACAGATATGATGATTGATTGTAGACAGAAATGAATTTTCTTTAGGCATTCGTAAGTCATGGAGCAATAAAAGCTTTGTTTGCTTTGTTTGTTCTTGTTTATTCAAATCCGGTTAAGCTCGACCCGAGTAGGATGACGAAGATCAAGATTCATAAAAAAGCCCGGTAAATAAAGCAAGCCCGGCCCGGGAAAACCTTACAGTAAACGAATTTTCAAGCTTTTATTTTAATAGTTTGCAGTCCCCGCTAATGGCTCGGACTCTATTCTCCTCCCAATTAGGCAAGGCAGATTATCTCTTCAAAAACTACAAGTAAACATATCAGTATTTCATGCATGAGAAATGCAGTATGATAATAATGAGTTTGTTCACTTCTAATTTTCGGGGACGTGCATAAGTTTCAAAAAAAAAAAAAAATTTACGTTTAGGTGCGTATACATTTCTCTTACATACTCATGATAATTTCAGCTTTTTACCTGAATAAATACACAACACATAAATTAATAAATAGAGCTTGAGCTTCACCGCATATGTATAACAAGAACATACATAATATGAGCTTTTTACTTGAACAAGTACTAACACGCGCCAAAACATCCTTCAATACTGCAAAGTGAATGCGCTATCGTACAAAATTATCTGAAGCAAAAGCTTGCACTCTTATCCTAAAATCGAGATACTGCATGCGTTGTCTGAGAGGATTCCTCCAGCATTTTCAGACTAGATAACATTCATGGAAATGCAAAGATTTCTACTCAAAATAGGTGGAGTCGGTTACCAATCGAAAAAATTAAATTCAATCATTGAAATTGAAGCAGAAATGACACTATTTATATGAAAGAAATTTGAGGACAAATATATGTGGTTGTTCACAGACCTTTTTGACAGCAGTACACCTATCTAATTACATTAAATTCGTATGTTGACAAAATAAAAAAAAAATATAAATTTAAATCTTTGTATAAATATCCCCCTTGTATCCTCGAAGAAGTATAGGAACATACGTTGAGCACCGTCAATTTTCACAGATTCACATACGAGCAGGTTGAAGAATCAGCTCCTACACATCGAATGCACGGAGGTTTTTTGCTTTCAAAAACTTTACGTGGAATCACCAAAATGATGGAATTTTTATTGGACTTGTGTTTTCCCTCTACATATACTGCTTTCCCTACATCAACTCTCTCATTGAATGCATGTTTGTCTGTGAAACATGCATCCACTGTTACTGATTCAAACACGAACGCCCCAAATAGCAGCATCCTCTTCACCACATTTTTGATGAACACTTCTTAGTTTTTCCACTGACTTGCAGATTCCACTGCAGCTCCAATCAAATGATGCAACGCAAACATTACCAGCCTGAGCTTTCCACTCACAATCTGCAGAGGCAGACCAATTTATGCAAATAAAATTCAAGAAAAAAGAGAGAGAGAGAGACATGCATGACCCAACCTTTAAAATTTCCAACCTAATATGGACAATGATATGCACTTAGAATGTCCAGATGGTGCTGATCTTTCAAGAAACATTAAATATCTTTCATAATTCCAATAACAAAACCTTACTAATGGTATAATATAATAATGCAAAATTTCATCATTCACCATTTTTAAAATGAATCCCAACTTCAGAGTATTAAACCTACAACTTAACCTCCATTAATTTACTTTTGGTATTGCCGGGACATCTCTTTCCCCACATGGTACACTAGAACACAAGCAAAAGACAGAATAGTAATTCATTCTTTTTGGAAACGTTACCTGGAGGAGTCCCACAACACATACTGTGGTCATCGATGTGCTCGACCTCCAGACCAATAAACCATGAACCAAGTGACACATCTTCATTGGCAAACTTATGCAATATGGGCCTGCAGTCACAAACAGTACCTCCAATGACTTAGTTCAGCATAAAGTAGTACATTTGAGCATGTTAGACAGTGGACTAAAACCCCAAACATTGTATCTTTTGGATAAAAGACTAGGCTACTTCAAAAAATAATTCCTAATCCTTACTGGTTGATAGAAATATATGTGGCAAGATCCTTCGAAATGGCATAAATCTGCCCAGTTGCATGCCGGAAGTATTTGTTCCCCTCCTCGCCAAATTTCCAGTACTCTGGCTCATGGTACTTGACATTCCTAGGGAACATTATGGAATTAAATCAGATTTCCATGACACCACTATAGACCCAGAAAAATAAACAGCAACAATCTAGTGAGTATAAAAGAAGGAAATTACTTTTGAGAAAGAACAGGTCCGGATTTCATACACCCAATATATACTCGAGGCTTTGAACGGTGACGAGAAAGAGTAGTGGCTAGCCTACCTACATAAGAAAGACAGGGATATTCAACATCGCAAATGATACATGAAGAAAATCTTCCTTGTAAAAGGAAAAAAAATTGTTAAAATTCAACTATGAAAAGTAAAATGGATTGGTTGCAGAAGCAAATACCAAGATTTACATGGACATCGTCATCCACCTTAATATAGAAATCAGCATCCCATTTTGCAACAGCAGTGGAAAAGAAAATCTTTGTTTTTGCAGACAATTCATGATATCCTTCAATGTGCTCCTACAAGATAACAGAAGAATGGCAATAAAATTCTCACAAAGTATCATAGATTGTGGGGAATAAAGAAAACAGCCATGTTTACTTCGTACCAGCCGTAGGAAGTCCTTGTGCTGTGCATCTTCAGAATCAATAGCTTTATCTAAAATGCTGTTGGATGTTGCACTGGATTAAATAAAAGCAGGTATATCAGGTTACTTCCCAATTTTATATTTAGAACAACATTCTGTCAAAGTTAGTAACCATCAAAGACACAACATTGCCAATTAATTTTACAGATAATGCATTCTCTAGAAGCACAAGCAGAAGCAATCGTGATCTACCAAGCCATATGTTCCACAAATAGGCTTTTGATAGAAAAAACATGCCTTCCCTCTAGAAGCAAGCACAAAAGGTGAAGTGGATGTAGCAGACACTTAAATAAAAAGATTTTGAAATCAAACGAGTGCTACCTTTTAGCTGCTCTAACGCTACTCTTGCACAATTCATGAAGCTAACATTTTTTATCAAAAGTAATTTACCTGTGGCCAATCATGAATCGGATGACTATTCCCTTCTCGCGTTCTAGTTGAATAAGTTTTTCCCCTAATCAAACACAGAAATAAATGCCATTACAAACAAACTCATAACAACAACAACCAACAGCAGGCTACCGCATAATTCAAATCCAATATACCTTGAGGCATCCAAGTGTCCCTAACAGAATCACGCCGCTTCCTACTACTAAAAGCAGTATTAATTCCAATAACCATGAAAACTTTTGGCCTTGTGGAGTCCATACTTGCATTGGCAGCAGAACTTTCCAAGACAGGCATTTCCCGACTACTCCGGGAAGCAGCCAGCTCCATCTGAAGCTGTGCAATCGTGTGGTCCAAAGTCCTATCCGATTCAACAGAACCATCACTGGAAGCATTCCATTGTCCATGTAAACTAATCAATTTTCAACTCAATTACAAAATGAAATTAAATTTCTACTTACTGAATTGCTCCACGGGTTTTCAAAACTTCCTTCGCCACATCTTGATTTTGAAAAGCTTTCTGATAAATTATAGATAAGCAAAATTAACAAAGTCAAATAACTAATTAGATAATTAATAATCAACGTAGTATAATGGTGAGACAAATATAACATACTTTAGCGCAATCAGTTGAATCAACAGGCACTTGCTGCTCACGTCTGCGCAGCACGTTTAACGATCGACGTCCATCCGATTCGGGTGGGTTCCACGTCCTGATCCAATGAGCAACCACTTCATCAACAAAAATAGAAAAAGAAAGATAAAATCACTTAGCATAATAGTTTTTCTTGTGTAAAAAAAACATACAAGTTGCTGAAGAGAATCCCGAGAGCAAAGCAAAATAAGCATATAAAAGGAATCCATTTTGTGGTGATAATAGTAGTAGTACTCGTTCGATACTTCATTTTCTCTCTTTTTCTTTTCCTTTTTCTCTCGGAGCAAACAAGAAAAGAGAGAAGAAAAAGAAAGCGCGTGGAGGAGGGAAGATGGGGGTTGAAAAGTCGTGACTGGCTCCGATGATGAAGATGCCGAAGATTGTGTTGTATGTGTGCTCTTTATATAAGAAGTTTAAGCTGAGCTCATTTTTTATTTTCTTTAAATTTCTTTTAATCAGCTAATAATGTGATTTTGAAAATGAAGGTTGGACCTTCAAAGGGTTAGGCGAAGCATGGAAATAGGATGCTTCTTAAAACAACTAACCGAAATTTTGCGGGGTTGTCTTCTGCTTGAGTCGTCGTCCTTGTGGGTGGGGCCACGGGCGTGGAAACCAAGTCGACGCCACTCGCGAGTCACGCCTCCAGTCAGCAAACTCAAACACCTCCCCGAACCGTAACATGCGATGACCATCGCTACGGCGTCGTATTGGCCTAGGTGAGATACATTCTCGTGTTTCTTTCATTTTTTAACGGTAGAATATATGATCATGCGTTTAAAGTTTTCTCACCTAAGTTTCAAATATATCGTAAACTACATTTTATTTTTTATATTATAATTGGTATGATTTAATTTAATAAAAATTGTTTGTGTTTGATAATGATATATTTTTTTATTAAATAAGTTGTTTTACATTAACGTTCTATTTTAATATATATAATTGATGAACATATTATTTATATCTTCATTTTTATTTACATTTTATAATAATAATAGTTGGTTAAATCCGACTTCATCACCTCTTCTCTCTTTATTATTATCGGCTGTCGATAATAATTAAAATATTTCTGATTTATTAAAGATAAAACTATTTGTTAGTTCAAGTAATTGAGTTTTATAAAATTTTCTACAAGAACATGATTCGCGAGTAAAAATTAAAATAAAACGTACAAAAATATTATCTCCGACGGCCAATCCTAATGGCACCGAACAGAACAATTTGTTGGTCATTTTCTATGTCATGACAAATTATTGGTCTGTGTATCAAGAGTTTTCCTTATTCAAAGGTCGCAATTACAATTATTATTGTTCTGGTTTTACGTATTATACTTTGATTTCAGTCTTCTAGCCGTCGTTAACAAGTTCAACTCGTTAGTCAAAGCAAGACAGTTTTCAAAACCGCAGCCAAAAATCTTGTGGCCAAATGGTTTAATGATTTTTATTGTTTGTTACCGAACTTTGTTTTGCTTTGTTTTTGTCTAATTTTGTGACGGCATATGTATGGTTATTTTGAGATTATTAATTTCGCTGGAGACAACAAGAACTACCCATTCTAACGTTCTATTTATTTTAATTTGAAAATATTACATAGCCTCTCATCATCAAACTGTTCAACTTCTTTCTTTTTTATTTTTTATTTTTTTATTATTTTTTTAAATAATCATCTATGTATCTCTTATAACATGGTCATATTTACAAATTGAAAGTTAAGCCGAATCGAGTCTAACTAAAATTTAACTTTAGTTTAAATCTTCCAAAGCGAACTTGAATTGTAAATCCTACCCTTATCTACCATGAGTAATAATGGATATTCTGAATTTTTTGTCCTTAATTTTATACTAAATGAACGTGTCATTTATTAAGTAGTTGATAATTTTTTATAAGATTTAACTAAATTAATTATATTATCACACCAACCAATTGATAAATGTCACACCATTCACGATAGTTTTTTGAGATAAAAAATTATAGATGTATAGCATTATTCATTTACTGTCGGAGATAATGTTTGTTAAGATATCTCTAATGCATTCGCTTGCTTGCTTTCTTAGTATTTTAGTATGAAAATTCATTAATTTTTCCTATTATTTACTATAATGGACATATGTACATCTATTTTTATTGTATGATCTTACTTTATATTATACTTATATCTTTACTGAATAAAAGCATTTATGTTTCAAAGCTATTCAAATATTAATAATTATCACATAATTTAATTAAAAACTTATGGAAACACGTAACTTAACACATGTATCAATAAAAAAAAATATGTATCACATTCACAACATGACTGTAACCTATTTTTTTCTATCATATGATTGATGAAAAATTTTCATGTTACCGTAGAAGAACACCTGTGACCGATGGGTGAGTTTGTCTAAATCCTGTTGCTCAAGCTTTTGACCACATAAAAATCGATTCGCTGACATCCTATGTTTCCACGTTTACTGGATTTATAATAGTTTTCAGATAGCAGCCTCACCTAATTTATCATTAATGAGTGAGCTTTTATTCTCCATCTGAGAAAAAAAAAATCTTATGTTTGCAAAAGCAATTTTCATTTGGTCATTGTGTATATTTTGTCGAATACGCGTTGACAATAATAGCTACAAATGTGTTCATTTTATGGCCAAATTGTAGGGTAGGGAGAGATGTTATTTCTAATCTTTTTGTCAATTACGTGGCCAGATTCAAATTTTCAATCTATTTTGGGGGAAAAAATAAAAAATCAGATCCAGACGGTTGGACTTAGTACCGCCCAATAGCATTGCTGATGGCCCTATCATGGGCTGGAAGAGTCCTCTTTTGTTCCTTCAGCTTGGGCAGTCGTGCCTCTATGTCATTGCACTTCCGAGGCATATTAACTAGCCCCTTGTTCTATCTGTTTTGACCCCAGCAATCAGATTTCTTTTAGATCTGGGTTTGTTGAGGGAATACACCGCGTCTGCATAGTATAGTTAACTTTGCTTTGTCGTTGTCGTTTGATGAATGTAATTTACACACGGTAAAAAATAATAATAATAATAAATAAAATAAAAAATAAAAAATAAAAAATAAAATTTCATGAAAACGTTCGTAATTTTTTAAAATGTATTAAAATATTTTCGTTAATTATGAAAAATAAATTTATATTTTTGACTTGTTTGTAAGGACTCAACTGGGTGGTTTCCCTTTCGTGGTCTTTGATTGGCCACAGGTGTTCAAATTGTAGGGGCCAAGAGGATTGAAATCATTCAATATATGCAATTTGGACTTTGTTCACTTATATTTTCTTAAAATTTTTTAAAAAAAAATTACCAACCTTTGCGAAAAGGATAGAAAGTGAACAACTAACAAATGAATTTGTTGAGAATAATTGCACGCAATAATTGGATTTCAGTGAAATAAATAAGTAAGAGATCGTGATCATGATGCGTGAGATACCATGGAATAAGACTTGATATTATTCATGAAGACTTTGTAAATAGTTCATTCCAAAAATAGAAAGTTTGAAACAATTAGAATTTTTTATTTTTTTGTAGACTTTATGTAGTTACTTAGCGGCAATTTGGGAATATTGTAACTTTTAAAATAATTGTTTTTAGTTGTGCTGTATAAATAATCAACTGTGAAGAGAATCAATTAAATATTTTGTAAATTTTGTTTTCAGGAGTACTATGAATTTTGAAAGTAATTACGGACATTTGGTAAATTTTATTTTTAAACTGACGGGAGAAAGAAAATGATTAAAATGTACAAAATATAGAATAAAATTTACTTATACATATAAAAATATGTACACATAATATTTGTAATTGTGTATTCTATTAATTTTTACTAAAAATAAAAGTTATAATATATTGATTTTATTTTATATTTTAATCTTAAAATAATTGATAATTAAGTTTATAATACAATGAAATAAATTTAATAATAATTCAACCAACAAATCGAATATTAATAAATTTATATTGATGAATTACAATAAAAATTTGATTTTGTTTGCAATTTGAATAAAGATAATTTTGAGTCTAGATAATAATTTTAAATATATTTATGGAGTTTTTTTTTTGAAAATATATTTATGGAATTTTAAAAAAAAATATATTTATGAAATTGTATTAAAGGATAAAATTAACTCTCAAAATCAAAATCTAAAAACTACTTCTTTCTTTCTTACTTTTCAAGATCAACTGATTTTGATCAAAGTAATTTTGATTTTTTTTTAACTAAACACTTAAATTAACTTTTAAATTTTCAAAATCACTTTTTAAGTCTCTCAAAAATAATCCCAAACGGACCCTAATTCATGATCTGGTGTGTACAGGATGAAAACTTCATTCAACTCTTTTACTTGATGTGTATTGATTTATAGATTGTATCGATATATAGATTAAGTAATTTGCCTATTTAAATCAATTGGACATATGTTAAAAGAAAAAAAAAAATCATGCTAAACTTACTTTAATTTGCTTTTTTTTTTTTGAAGAAAACAAAATTTGATTAAACAAAAGAACCACTTAGTCTGGAAATGAATCAAGAAGGTGGAATAAGTCTCCATTCTCCTAGACCTAACAAAGAACTCCCACCCGACCAACAACATGGGCAGCGGTATTCACATATTGTCTAGCAAAAGAGAAAATCACATATCTCTACAATCATTAATAATCAAACCCAAGCCATTAGGACTAGACAACTTATCAACCAATGCATTGTACACTTGCAGACAGTCCAGCTCAATAATAACATGAGGAAATTGTAAATCCTTGAGCCAGCTGAGAATTTCGCGCACAGCAAGAGCTTCAGCCTCTCTAGTCTCTAGCACCGAAATTGCCAAGGAGACAGCCACATTTTGCAGCAACAAAGTTGCTATAGAACGCCAAACGACACCCCATAGGTAACCGTAGCGAATGCAATTAAAGGTTGTTGGTCCATATCGAATGCAATTGAAGGCCTGATTGGCATGATATAACTAATCCATATTTTGTTTTACACAACTACTATAAAGTTCGGAGTCCCGTTTGCACACAGCAGGGGAAAAAATAAAAAGCGTTGATCTTAAAAAACTCTTTAGACAGATTTTTTTCTTTTTTTTGGGTTTTAATATAATAAAAATATATTCTATAATTTGCTAACTATTAGGACAGAATAGTCAATTAAAAAATGGTAGATTTGGTCAAGCTAACAAGATGAGTTTTAAAATCACAAATTATTTTAGGAAGAATGCAACATCCTTGACCATCAAGTAACCGATAGCCGACTAGGACCAGGTCGACATCAAAAAAACAAGAAACTACGACGATATGGCCACGGCATTATATAAAGTTTCTACAAACATATAATAAAATGTGTCTTTTAGGCAAAGTTTCTTATTAATTTTCTGGTGATTAGACTTTGGACTTTGAATCAAGGAATGTGTCGAGCTTAACTGCTTAAGCAAAGGAGAGGCGGCTACCTCAGCACAAAGTTCATAGGATGATTTTTATTTTATTTTTAGGTAATTTTTAATTTGATCAGTAATTAAATTTTATAAAATAAAATAAAATAAATATACATTATTATATTTATTATTTTAAAAAGGATAAATGTTTGTTTAATCCTTTTATTTTGACTCAAGTATTTATTTAGTTCTTATATTTTAAAATATATATATATTACTTTTATAATACCACCTTTGCTACAATACTTTTGAAATTTATTTATTTATTTATTGAAATAGTTAATTAGTAAATTTAGCAACAACTATTTATTAGTAAATTAACCAATAACTATTATTATAAAAAAACTGGTACTTTATGTGGCCTTGCAATGATATTACTAACTATTATTTTATAAATTAATTAATATTAGACAACTTTAAATAATATTTAATACTCTTATAATAATCCTAATAGCTACTTATAAAAAAATTTATAAAATTAATCCTAAAATTAAAATAAAAAATTACATTAGTTATTAATTTAATAAATTAATATTTTTCATTAATATTTCTAAGAATATTACTATAAAGATATTATTGTAAAAATAAAAAAATAAAAAAATATAGCATATTTAACCATAAGAATATTTTGATGTATTTTTTAAATTATAAAATCCGATCAAACACTTAAATTAAAATATACAAATTAAATATGTATTTATCTCATTTTAAAATTCACTTGCATGAGGATAAAAGAGTAAATTAAAAGAAATATACTTTAAGAATTTTCCTATACTACATTAATCGTAACATATAATTAGACACAATAACAATAATAGATTCCACCACAAATATTGTTACCGTGTCAGGTTGCACGTTACGTTAATAATAACTTAATGTACTTTAAAAATATCCGCAATACGGTCGGTGGGCGAAACAGTTCAAACTTGAGAAGCGCTGAGTTAGCCCTAAACTGGTTTAACCTCTCGTATAAAAGGCGCATCCCACCCCTCTTATAATTCTTGCATTATCCTCTCTCCGCACCGCACCCGCATCGTATCTAAATCGGAGCGTCGTCTTCAATCTCTCTCTGTTTATATCATCATCTTATCATCTCAGGTATCATATTCAGATCTTTCACTTTTTCTTTTCTTTTCAGTTCTAGTATATACTTTCTTTTTTAATCTATCTTTGCTTAATATTGCGGTCTTGTCGTGCTTGCTTGTTCGTTTGAATTTGTAAGAGATGATGCGATGTTGTTTTGCATGATCGGTGCTGTAGTTTTATTGTATTTGATATGAATCTTGTGTATTTGTTGTCTAACCATTTAGATCTATGATTTAGTCGGCCTTGTTTTATCTGAGCTGGTAGATTGATTGATGACGATTAGATTGTAATTAGATTTACCTTGTTGGATTAATATTTGTAACCGCCTGTTATCTGATTGAGTGGATTGATATTTCTCATGTGTGTATATATATATGCTTGAGTGTCTAATTTAATAATTTAGACAGAGGACTTATTTGTTGTTATATATTTATCACCAGTCATGGCTGTGAATTTTATATTGTCTTGAGGTCTTGAGAACACTGAAAATGTTGTAATAGAGTTGAAGGGCGTTTGTATTTTTCAGTCATGGCTGTTAATTAGCCTATTACATCCAAATCCCAGCGACATGGTTTGATTTGTATTTTGAATTCGTTATATCTATGTCTGGCACATGTGTGTATATATATGCTTGAGTGTCTAATTTAATAATTTAGACAGAGGACTTATTTGTTGTTATATATTTATCACCAGTCATGGCTGTGAATTTTATATTGTCTTGAGGTCTTGAGAACACTGAAAATGTTGTAATAGAGTTGAAGGGCGTTTGTATTTTTCAGTCATGGCTGTTAATTAGCCTATTACATCCAAATCCCAGCGACATGGTTTGATTTGTATTTTGAATTCGTTATATCTATGTCTGGCACATGCACCAACAAAACTTGAATTCCCTCGACACTGCTCGTGATTTCATGCATGCCAAATAAAACTGTTAATTTGCCAAAGAATCGCGCACCTTTACTTGAAATCTCATCTCAAATTATAGCAAGTTCTTCTAAGCCAATCTGTTAGATCTGGCTGCCAAGCATGTTTATTGAATTCTCTAACTTGTGATGTTTACCTAATTAGCTGAATTAACTTTTTAATTGTACAATGTAATGAGCATTTGAGCCCTGGTATTTTTAGTTGGTTTTTATGTCTATATTTTGTTGACAGTTGATATTTATATCTATGATTTTGCTGAGAAACTGTGAATTATGATTATTTAATACTTTTATTTTGGTCTGTTCTCATAAATGAATGTGAATCACAATTATTTGTTTCAGAGGAAGTTGGCAGTTTAGTCTGCTGAGTTGCAGTCACAAAGTGGAGAGTGTTAAGTCTGAAGCTTCTTTTATGTCTGAACGGGCCTCTCTCTTTTTGTCATCAATTGGTTTGCTTGGAGAGTATTGCCCTACGTCTAGAAAAAAGAGCAGACATTCTTTTCATAAAGTTGGCTGCATGCATCTTGGCACATCTGAGGCATATACAACACATCTTGGTTGCCTGTTTATGCGACCTTTTCCGATTGCAAGGAACTTGTCGGTTGAAGGAGGATTTCTTGTTGAAAGAGACAATACTACTGCTTGTTCATTAGCTTTCTGATTAATCTTACAAATCTATCAAGATGGCCTTGCAAAACATTGGTGCTTCCAATAGCGATGATGCCTTTTATAGGTATAAGATGCCGAAGATGATAACCAAGATTGAAGGAAGAGGGAATGGCATCAAAACAAACGTGGTTAACATGGTTGATATTGCAAAGGCCTTGGCCAGGCCACCATCTTACACAACAAAATATTTTGGTAATGAGCTGGGAGCCCAGTCTAAATTTGATGAAAAGACTGGAACTTCTCTTGTCAATGGAGCCCATGACACTGCCAAGCTTGCAGGGCTTCTCGAGAATTTCATCAAGAAATATGTGCAGTGCTATGGTTGTGGTAACCCTGAAACTGATATAATCATTACGAAGACCCAGATGGTCAACCTGAAATGTGCTGCATGTGGGTTTGTCTCTGAGGTGGATATGAGGGATAAACTCACAACATTTATTCTGAAGAATCCTCCAGTGCAGAAGAAAACATCTAAGGACAAGAAGTCAATGAGGAGAGCTGAGAAGGAACGGCTCAAGGAGGGTGAGGCTGCCGACGAGGAGCTGAAGAAGATTAAGAAAGAGGCAGGAAAGAAGAAAGGCAGTTCTGCTAATTCAAAGGATGTTACTGCTAAAGGGGCATCAACCAAGAAAAAGGCCCATTCTTCTGATGATGATCACTCCCCATCACGCAGCCAAGCAGATGAGAACGAACCGGCGATTGATGATGCTGACGATGATGATGACATCCAGTGGCAGACAGATACTTCACTGGAGGCAGCTAAGCAGCGGATCCAAGAGCAGTTGAGTTCTGTCACTGCCGATATGGTAATGCTTTCTACAACTGAAGAGAAGAAAAAGTCAGGGAAGAAGTCTCCAGACCAGGAGAGTAAGGGACATGAGAATGGAGCTAGTGGCCCTAACACCCATCTTGCTGATCAAATGAAGGATTTCCTGAAGAAGGGTGCCTCTGCCAGCCAATTTAAATCCTTTCTGGGATCGCTCTCTGGGACTCCTCAAGAAGTCATGGATGCTTTGTTTGTAGCTCTCTTTGATGGCATTGAGAAGGGTTTCGCTAAAGAGGTGACCAAAAAGAAGAACTACCTGGCTGCAGCAACTCAAGAGGAGGGATCACAGATGGTTCTGCTGCACTCTCTTGAGTCTTTCTATGGAAAAGCAAGCCCCGCAGCAGTGAAAGAGGTGGCACTGGTTCTGAAGGCACTGTATGACAATGACGTGTTGGAGGAAGAGTTCATTTTGGATTGGTACCAGAAGGGCCTGGGTGGTGCCAATAAAAGCTCCCAAGTTTGGAAGAATGCCAAGCCAGTTATCGAGTGGCTCCAGAACGCCGAGTCTGAGACTGAAGAAGATTGATTGGTGAAATACACACTGGTTCATATGCATTTGCTATTTACTATGCTACTGGTGGTCCTATAATAAAACCTTATCCTTTGTGGGTCTGCTGTTACTGTTTTTATGGAGTTGTCATGTCAGTAGTTATTCGTGGTAAAATCTGTTCTGTTTAGAATAAGATAGGAACTTAGAGCTGCCGTCTCTGTTCCCGTTGTAATTTCGTTGATACTGTGTCGCAGCTTATTGGATGTGGTCAGCTGAGTCCGTGTCAGTTCCATTATGGGCATGATATTGTAATATTATTATCTAATGATATTATGGGTATTTCCGTTCAATGTGTTCGTTATATTATATTTTCTAATATAATGTTATCTTTCAAAACTGGGTTAGCGAAAGGATCTGAAAGCTTTCTGGGAGTAGCGAAAATGAAATGCGTTTTAATGCCTATTTTGTCTGTGTCGCACCAGGCGTGAATTTATGCAAATTGTTTTACTCTTTCTGCCCTTTTAGGAAACCGTTGATGATCCAACGAAATAACCAAACAAGCATAAAACGAAGTCGTGACCGGCAGTCAGTGGTGTGCGCACAGCATGAGACATCAAAATCTGGTCCTTCGCCCCATGCTATTTGCCGTTACGGAATTCAAAGCGAATAAAATAACATTTTCCCGTTTTGTCCCTCTGTCTGTCCCCATCAGACAGTCAACCGACGCCTCTCAGTGTCTGACCTTTAATACTTCAACACCTGATTTGCTCATCAGTCATCAGTCTTATCAATTACTACCATCTGAATAATTTCTGGACAGGACTCGGACTCAGGCAACCATTATTTCAATATTGTACAAGGGCATCTTAGGGATTCGAAGATGCATTTATTCCTCTAACAGTAAATAGATCAACATCACAGCTCGGCGAGAATTATCCCCCCACACCGCCCCCAAAAAAAAAAAAAAAAACGTTGTTCTTAAACCGTATTTCCGTACGCGTTGAAACCAATTTCACTATCATTCCAAACATATCGATTTCAGTCTCATTTACATTTAGTCCCTAAATAGAAAACATTAAAACTAGATTCACTCGCTTACATTGATAATAAATATCATTATTGTCTCGTTTTACATTAATAATACATGTAATGAAATACACTAATTGAAATTAATATTTTAAGACAGAATATTGTAAATAGTACTACAGAGCATCCGTTCAAGAGGTGTTAGATTTTCTATGCAAAATAACTCTTTATGTTTATCAAAATATGTTAAAACTTGCACAATACTAATTACAAAGACACACATAATTCTTTTTTTTTTTTTTAATTACATGAGACTAATGCTCAAATTATAATTTATATTATATGAGATTTACAACTGAAATTTATAACTACCGAGACCCGTTTACATCAATTCTGATATAGCACCGTTCAGATTTTAAACTCTCTCAAATATTCGAGGGACGTCAAACTCCTATATTGAAAGAAAGACTGCCTTCACTCAAGCTTTGAGATTTCAAAAAAAGAAATATAAATTAAACCCTCACAATGCGTCTGTAGAAACTCAAACCAATGTGAGAAAATGGCTCTAGTCATTTAGGCTAAACCAAGGTGATTAAGACCCACATAATTAGTTTAATTGATTACAGCTAACAATCCTTTATAAATCCTCCTCGCCGTGTTTGTCACCTAGAAAACGAGTGAGTGTAACAGGCTCTCGGGATGATGATGTCAGAGTAAGAGGGTGTTGGGTGGAGCTGGCTGGTAGGGGCCCACAGATGGATTCACTGATTTGTCGTGGCTAAAACTGTAATTTGAAACGACCAATTAAAAGGAAGCATTTGAGAACAAAATAAAATAGTAGCACTGGCTCACTCCTCTATTCTTCGACCCCAATACGTCTCTCTCTCTCTCTCTCTCCCACTGCCTTCATCAGACACTCGCGCCCACACTATAAACTCTACTCATACAGCAAGTCTCAGCGAGAGAGAGTGAGAGAGGCGAGCAATGTCGCGATAACCCAAAAAAAAATTCCCTTCGAGAGAAAAAAAATTAAAAAACACACTCCAGAGAGTGTAGCGCTTCCAACGAAACCCTAAGAAATGCCGCCTCAGCAGCCGTACTCTCTCGCCGAGCCTCGCGCCGTGGACCCCCGCATCTGGCGCGCTTGTGCGGGCTCCTCCGTCCAAATTCCCTCCGTCAATTCTAGGGTATACTACTTCCCTCAGGGGCACGTGGATCAATCCTGTCCCTCTATTACCCTCTCCGTCACGAAACCTTTCATCCCTTGCCTTATTACTCACGTCGACTTCCTCGCCGACCCTATAACCGACCAAGTCTTCGCCAAAGTCGTTCTTAATCCAATAACCGCTTTCGAACCTTCTAGAAACTTCCTCGAACAGCAACAGGAACAGCAGCCACGAGGCCTCAGCAATGGCAACGTTGAGGAGAACAACGTTGTGGCTTTTGCTAAGATTCTGACGCCGTCGGATGCGAATAACGGTGGCGGATTTTCCGTCCCGAGGTTCTGCGCCGATTCGATTTTCCCGCCACTCAACTACCAAGTTGATCCTCCTGTCCAAAACATATCCGTCACCGACATTCACGGCGCCGTTTGGGAGTTTCGCCACATTTATCGGGGGACGCCGAGGCGACACTTGTTAACTACCGGCTGGAGCAAGTTCGTGAACCGGAAGAAGCTAATCGCCGGAGATTCTGTCGTTTTCATGCGGGACTCATGGGGGAAAATGTATATCGGACTTAGGCGATCCGTGAGGTACGGCGGCAATGGAGATAGTGCTGGAGCTAGGTGGCGGGAGCAGACTGGTATGAAAGCAGAGGCGGTGGCGGTGGCCGTGGAAAGGGCGGTGCTGGGATTGCCATTCGAGGTGGTGTACTATCCCAGGGCAGGGTGGGCGGATTTTATAGTTAGGGCTGAGGTGGTTGATTCTGCGATGAGAGTTTTTTGGACAGCTGGGATGAGAGTTAAAATGGTAGTGGAGACGGAGGATTCATCCAGAATGACGTGGATTCAGGGCACAGTTACAGCTGCTTCTATGCCAGATAGGGGACCGTGGTGTGGTTCTCCATGGGGCATGCTTGAGGTACAATAGAATGTTTGTTATTTGTGATTATCTGAATCTATTCTGGTTTTGTGTCTTTGTTGTGATATGGGCAAATTTAGTGGCTTTGTTTTTTGTGTTAGAAGTGAAGCCTGATTTAGGGAGTCAGTAGTGTGTTTTAGTGAGCATTTGGCTTTCTTAAAAGTGATTTCAAATTGTTATAAGGGCTTTTCTGTCAATTTTGCAGAGTTTCCACTGAAATATGTGAAAGTGAGTCTAGATGTGCTTGATAGACGTTTCATAACATGCTGAAGGTCAATATGTTTGACAGCAGTTTCTATGAAAATACTACCAAATGCAACTTATCTGATTCACGATTGACTTGTTCTTTTAGAGTGCTGGATCCCATGATCCCAAGGTGCTTCTGTAGCAAATCCGTGCACAGAGTCAACTTATAATAAAAATATATTGAAAAGTATGATCTACATGTAAAAAAGAACCAAATAATGTGCAGAAAGTGAAGCCAATATGCTCTATTGTCCCCAAAATGGGAGAGAATCAAGATTTTGTTCAAATGTAATCTTCAAATGAATAGACTGCGTAATTTAAGGCTATTGAGGTGAATTTCATTCCAAAAAACAGTTTGTTTGCAAGATCCTTAACCTTGCCTCTGACAATGTTGGTTTGATATCTCTGTTTATAAGCTAGAGGCAATTAATAAGCATGGTAAAATAATAGTTCTTAATATTGTTCATTTGCTTTTGGCAATTTGGCGGAACCAGTAGTCTGAATAAACTCTTGAGAGTTGTATAGCTTTTGTATCTGTTCATGGGTTCATTATGAGGTTATCATTTTATACGATATAGTTTCATGTTTTGTACGGAGCATTGCACCCTATATGATACTGCAGCAATATTGTGCATGGACTATTGTTGTCAATCCCTTAGAAAGATTCACAGCATAAATAGAGTATTTAATATTTGGACAACAAAATTTTGTGCTAAATTTAGGTCATCATGAAGTCAGATGGTCAAAGAGCTAGTAGGTTATGACTAATGGCGTGTCTAATTACAACTGGTATTAGAATTTTGGACCCCAAGTGCATACAGTTTATTTCCCTTGTTTCTGTAATTGTATGCTTAGATAATGTTGTTGAACTGTGCCTGAAAATGATATTCTAAAGCTTTTATTTTTATGCACTTTCTACTACTTGTATATATGAGGCCTATGTTTTGCACTTTCCTAAAATAGTTGAAATTGATGAAACTTGAAAATGAAAAAGTGTTTATTTTCTAGCAGACCAGTATGTTATTTCTAAGAAGCAGTTCATTTTTATCATTTTTATCCATGCTTGCTTTTCCTTTTTCTCATAAAAATTAAGAACAGTAGATTTTAAGACAGTTTGATTCTGAGCGGTGATGACAAAACAAAGGAACTAAACTTTATTCTGTAACCTTCAAAATATTTTCACCCATTTACCTTTTGGACAATTTAAGATTTTGAAGTTTTATGTCACAGGTTACTTGGGATGAACCTGAAATTCTGCAGAATGCAAAGAGAGTAAGTCCCTGGCAAATTGAATTTGTTTCTCCCACACGACCAGTTCATACCGCATTCCCTCCGGCAAAGAGACTGAAATTTTATCAGAATTCTGGATCAATGACTGATGTAGAAGAGGAAATCTTCTTTCCAGTGAACAGTTTAAATAATTCAACAGTGGGGTGCCTCAACCCTTCATTGTTGAATTATAATACTTTTCCTGCTGGCATGCAGGGAGCCAGGCAAAATCCTTATAGCTTATTTAGTTTATCAAACTTCATAAGCGAGAATAATCATCAGATGTCCTCTGATGGTATCTTTGGCAACAACATGGTGCCAAAGTTGAGACGTGTGTCCACTGAGCTGAACATTGGCAGTTCACAGTCTGACAACTTATCACCTGATAGCCACAGTAGTGTGCATTCCTTTGGCACAGAACTTGGTGGGAACCAGGGCTGCAACTCAACAAAAGTTGGTGTTAGGTCAATTCAGTTGTTTGGTAAGATCATACATATGAAGCAGCCCGTTGAAAGTGGTTTTGGTGATGTTGTTTGCCCGGATGATGATGGTAGTAAAGGGTTCGGTGAAGGGGAAGACGTGAATTTACCATTGGATCTGTCCTTGACTTACACAGAGCTGCTCAACAGGTTTGGTGTCCAAGGTCGTGGCTCAGAAGTTGAAGCTGAAGTAGTTGCTGAAGCTTGCTCTTTATGAAAAAATAATTGTGCAATGAAACGCAGATATGTTGCTGTGCAGGTATGCTTTTTCTGTGAATTGACTCTTCCAGGTTGATGAATACTGAAAAATTCAGTTGATGCTTATTACTGTCAAATTTTAGTTTGTTCCGTTTGATGATGCTGTTATATGTATATTAACCTATGATGCATGTTATATTAAGGGCTTTACGTTGTACTATTTCTTTGTTTTCTGGTGTACAAGAAAGCCAGTAGTCCTGTGGTATAACTTTGAGTGAACTGTTCTTCTGTTAGCTTTTGGGGTTATTTAATTATTACTGACTGTAACTTCTCTTTTAATGTCTGAATTTGCTGGATATAGAAAGGAAGACAACAGAAATCTTCCTTAATTGCTTTTTGCATTCTCTTGCATGGAACATATGAATTGTTGAATAACAGAAGCCTTCCTTAATTCTTCACAATTGTATTTTCCCTCCGTTAGTTACTAATCTGCATTTCATGTTTTAGTAGAAGATAAATCTGGAATATCTGCTGGGGTTATTAGGTCGAATACTCATCAAATTTGCTATTAGGTCATATACTCATCAAATTTGTTATGTTGACGAGGTGTTGCTGTTGAAAACTTAAAAAAGGTTGGCTGGTTCTTAGAAAATCTTAAATTGATTGGTTGTGGTCAATCTTGCGCACGGTTGTAACGTATTTGGGAATTTCAGCAGTTTTAGGTCATTGGGTTTGACCTTTTCTCATCCATGGATCTGAGTGAGTGCTAATAAATTTGGAAGCTAGAAATATTAATTGGCTAAATATTATTTATTTTCTTGTCAACCCTGCTGAGGAAATTTATTTATTGTACTCTTATTGTGTTTTTGATGCTTTCATTACTGCTGCATTATGACATTCTCTATTGAATTTTTTTTTTCTTTTTGGCAGGTACTCTGGCAGGCGGGAGCAGGAAGATGACTTGGTGGGCCTTGTCGGTACTAGTTTGTGTATGCTAGTTTGTTTAGGTGGTTGTGATGAAAACTTGGAGGTATCGTAGACTTAGTTATACCAGTTAAATCAAGTACTATACGGTGGTGTGGGAATTTCATATTGATGTGGAATTATGGTTTTGGTTTTGCTCTGTTTCGGGTAACTTGGTTGGGTTTGTTTCTAGAAATAACTCTGGTTTTCCGCAGCACAATCTGTGGCCAGAAAAGAAAGTATTTTTTTTCTGGTCAGAAGCAGAATGCTTGCTTAGGAACATCAAATATGTGTATTAAAAGAGGATGCGCAAAATGCTTTTTACTATATTATGCCCAAGTTTTCCTGACCTCCAGGCAAATCAGAAAGATGTGTAAATACAGGACAACGGTATTCCAACTGGATGCCTTTTGATTTTCATGACGCTATTTGAATGGATGATTTGGTTTAAGCTCAAAGGAATTGTTACTGCTTTTAACTTCTTGATAATAAATGTAAGCGTACTGATTTGAAAAAAAAAAAAAACACAAAAAGAATAATATGATGAGAAGGCAATTGAACTGAGTTGCTTTTGAGCACTCCGGAGAAAAAATAGAAACTCCTGTGTTGTAAGTGTAAGGTATCCCATTCCTCCCTTCAAAATCGGGATCTTCCGAATACTGTGTACGGCCATAACTCGGAGCGCTACTAGATGAATGCAAATGGGACTGTCAGGCTTAGGTTTCAACTTCAGATAACGAATTGAATCTCCAGTAGAAGTGGAATTCACCTTCTTTTTTTTCTTTTTTTTTTTTTAACGTTTCTTCTGAATCAATCTCGTAAAATCCTTTCAAGTGGACAAATTTGTACTATCAGTTGGTTTGAAACTTTCGAGAAAGTGCTGAATGAATGAGTATGTTTTTAATTTTTAACTTTTGCTGAAACAATGTTGTTGTTGTTTTTTTTTTTTTTAATTTTCAAATAAACTAAATGAGAAATAAATAAAGGCATTGCTAAATATCATTTCCCACCAACGCAAACCCAAAAAAAAAAAAATTATAAACTAGTATCCGAAAGTCCGTATAAATCTGAACATGATAATACCGGAAGCGCGACAGGGGACGGGGAAGGCAGCACCCAGTTGGGAAGCGAAAACCCTTTGGTGTGAATAGTGAAAAGATAAAAGCTAAATTGAGAAAGAGAAACAACTCTTGACTAAAAGAGTAGGCATTAATCAATTATCAAATCAGTCGAAGTCAATCGAATGGCTGTTGCGCTCTCAAACCACTCCTTCTTAGCTTCTCCGCGCCTTTCTTCTTCTGCGTCTCTGTGTAGACACAGAAAAACCCTAGCCCTTCACTCTTTCAATCGGAGACCTCCTCTCTTAAACCTAGGACTTCCCCTTCACAACAATACAGGGCCTGGCTTCAAGTCTTTTTTCGCTGTACGCGTTTCTTTTTATCAACTGTTTGGATATACTGAAGTTTAATGCAAACTTTATGGTTAAATTGCCTCATCTAAGATTATGTAATGTACCTTTATGGATTTTATAACTCATTGTTCAGTTATTATCGTGTATTGCTTCTTCTTTTCTTTTTTTTTTTTGAGGAGGTGTATTGCTTCTTCTAGGCTACATATTTAATCATTCATGTTGTTGCATATTTAATTGTTTTTGTTGCTTTAATTGGAGTTTGATATGTTTCCATGCTATTGTTTTAATGTCATGCAAAGTGTCTTGTAAACAATGAGAAACTATTCCGTTTCATTTTTTCATTCCCAGTTTTCTTTAGATAATTTGTACTCTGGCTTTTCTTGTTAGATAAATAACAAGGAGGGTTTCCATGATGGTGAACAAGCCTCTGGAAGTGAAGCAGATCAGAAACATCTGTGGAATCTGAAGACATTGGTTGAGGCCTACAAGGAGGCTGTGTCTAATGGAGATGAAGAGGCTGTATCTGATATCGAAGCTCAAATTTTTGTAGTACAAAATGAGAAGAATGAATTGTTACAGAAAGTTTCATCACTATCAGCGGAGATAACCTCTGGGAAGGAGCAATACATCCGCTTGCAAGCAGATTTTCATAATTTTAGGAAGAGATCAGAGAAGGAGAGGCTGGCTGTAAGGTCTGATGCTCAGGGCGAAGTGATTGAGAGACTTTTGCTTTTGGTGGACAGTTTTGAGAGAGCGAGACTGCAAATCAAACCAGAGACAGAAAAGGAGAAAAAGATAGATACAAGTTATCAAGGTATATATAAGCAATTTGTGGAGATCATGAGGAGCATGCAAGTAGCTGCAGTGCCAACTGTGGGAAAACCTTTTGATCCCTCGGTGAGTGAACCTTAGAGACTACTTCTGTTTGCATTTCTTATTCTTTTAATCTGCTACTGCGTCCGTGAAATTTTTTTGCAAGCAGTTTTCCCCTTATAATACAAGGATTGGAGTAATTTATGGAAGTTCAAAAGATTAGCTATATTTCAATTTTTTTCATAATCTCTTTTTTGCTCATGTTAAACCATCTTATGCAAAATGGCTGGAGCCTGTGCCATCTTTTTGGTTGATGTCATGGAAGGATAAAATAGTTGTGATGCTGAAAATACATCTGTCTTGAAATCCGGGGATGCATTTGATATGGAGGTTATCTGACACCTTGAGTGAAAAATTTGAGAAAAAAGGCTCGAATATCTGCTTAGCAAAACTTTGGATCATTCTACTCAGGTTTTAGGTTCAGTAGAGCGACAATTTCTTATCTTACAGCATGAGAACTTTTGCTCTCTGTACATTCTTGATTGGCATTCTCCATTGAATTTTCAACTCCTGCAAAGTCACTAAATATCTGATAGTAGGTCTACCTGTTTCCAACTGGAAGTTCTAAAGAAGAAAAAAAGTTACGAAACTGGCATTATACTTGTTGAATTAAAGTAGAATTTTGCAATTTATTGGTTTAGTTTAGTGTTTCTTGCCTTAGATTTGAGGGGTGGTATTGTTTATCCTCTTTGTGTGTAGCAACATTAAATTACGGAATTAGTTTTATATAATTCCTTTGGTTCTTAATGACACCATGCTCTGCTTCTTTTTGGATTTTACCCTAAAGGAATATAAAGGTGGCTCCCTTCGATCTTGTAATCAGGAAGTCAGATTAACTTCATGGTCCATTATAGTTCCTAGTTCTTCCTCGTAGAGGTTCAGTTATCAGATAATTTATCATGGAGTCTGCATTGGTAGACATTAGCTTATAACTTATACTTTGTAGTTTGATCTCAGCCATTTTCTGATTTCTTCAATTTTATTCCTTGTAGGTGCATGAGGCCATTGCACGAGAGGAATCTGAAGAGTTCAATGAAGGGATTATTATTGAAGAAACCCGCCGTGGGTTCCTTCTTGGAGATCGGCTTATCAGACCAGCAATGGTAAAAGTTTCTGTGGGGCCTGGTCGAAAGAAAGCCTCTGTGACTACTGAGAAATCTGCTGGGCAACCTGCAACAGCTGCAGGTGTAGATAATCAATAATCTTTTGTTTCACAAGCTTAAGTATTCTAAATAGAGATTTTTTTCCTTCCATCTGCAGTCTTGGCTAAAAGCATGTTGCATATTTTTATACATTCTTTTGCTACCAAAGGCAAATGTAATCATTTGGTGGAATCATCCAGCCGCTCTATTCAAGTTTTGCATTTTAACTGATTTGTATTGTTTTCAGAAGAGGGCCTACCACCACACGAATGACTTGGAACATACTTGTTAATTAATGCGTGTTTGTTGGGGAAATGGAACTTGAACCAATTTTCTGCCTATGATACCCATTTTCATACCGAACTCAGAAAATTGTCATTCAAATTCTAAATTACTCTTCACGTTCTGAGGATCCCTAACACGAGCAATGGAAAGAGAGAGGCACATTTCTTGTCTACATCCAAAATAAAAACTGAAAATTATTATTAATTTTTCAAAGGCCTCCTTTACAAGAGATTAAAACAAATGAAAATAATATCATTATAGATCTAATGGAATATGTCATTATGATACTTTGACATTGCTAATGGGATGCAGTCCAGCACATATAACTGAGATCTAGATTTTAGACCCCCTAGGGTCCCGCCATTTTGAGCCTTAAAATGAAAGAAAGATTATGCAAATCGCCTCTTGCACATATTGTTCGGAATGATGTCTGCAAAATAATGAATCTTATACAATAATAAAAAATGTTAAAAAGTTATACTTCTTCTTCTTGGAGTTTCATTTACAAATAAATTTTGCATCTAAATGTAAATGACCGCCTGAATTTAGAGTTGGCCACTCTAAAGAAGCATGTGATTATAAAATTTGCATCTTCAACAAATGTCCCGCCATCAGAGATCTGAGTATAACATTACATTTAATTTCTTCATGGCCTTCAAAAGGAACTGCTTTCCAGACCTTATTTTGAAAAACCTTATTTTGAAAAAAATAATTAATTACACTTGTACGAATTATTTAAGCCAACAATAGGATATGAGAGTATCACAAATCTATGTACAGTGGAAATAAATTCCAATCTTCAGACTCTAGGGAATGTGGTGTTTAATTCCTTTCTTGGAATAAGGATTAATATGTTTTCTGTGCATCTGCTACATAAGGGCCCTCTCTTAATCCATCAAACATGCCAGAGTTCAAGAAGTCCAGCTGAAGCTCAACTACTTTTCTGCATCACCAACTAATGCTATCATCAGATTTGACAAATCATACAGACTGCAATAGAAGTATAGGAGTGTGATTAGTGTACAACTGCACGCACTATAATGCAACTTCGCGCACATGATCAGCCCCCTAGAAGTATATAATACACTCAATAGTTCTTTTGGATGCCGATAAAATCTCAACAAGCTTCAAATATCAATTTTGGGCAAATACTTTCACAACAAAGATAGAAACATAAAACATCGGAGCCATGAAGACACAGCAGGTGAATATTTTAGTTATATAAGTTATGGCAAAACAGCCAAACACTTTGAAAACTAAATCTCTGCTGAGGCCTGCATGAAGGAGGAACTAAAGTCATGGCTACAAATTTAAAGCACACATCCTTAAGCTCATTAATTGATCAAAACTGAATGGGATTGTAAGGATGCTTTTGGTCTAATAATCAAGAATACAGAAGAAATCAATCATATAAGAGTTAGCTGGTTACTGCAAGGCACAAGCATATCATGATCTTTAAATGGGAAAAAATTGAAATGAGAGAATTGCCCTGCCTTTCAATTTCAACTTTTCACCATGGCAGAAACAAACGCAAGGTATAGAACCTCTAGTTCAACAAAATGGTATAAAGAAAAGATAAATGGTAATTGCCCATGGAATGCTTGAAGCTACCATACAATCTCCTTTCACTGACAATCTAGAATGGGTCTAACATAAGATACTATCAAGAAAGAATTAGTCTAACTCTAGTTTCAATCAATTGAACAACTGAACTCCAGCAACATGCATATTGAGCATATTGCATAGCAATTTTGAGATAAGGAAATCCAAGAAAAAAGAAGGAACTGTGTGAGAGAAAAGAGTGAAAAGTGCAAGCCAAACAGAAATTGAAAGAAAAGAACACACATGGGATAGTCAGTGACACATATTTCGCTCTCATCCCCCACAAAATAAAAACGCTAAGTTACAAAAGTTTCTTGAAGTATATAGAACAAAGTAATATCAGGCATCACTTCTCCTGTAATAGAACTTCACTCTTCCTAGATGACACTGACAATGGAAGTTGATCTAAACTGTCAAACCTTAGTTCCATTAAAGCATTAAAGAGTCTGCAAGTAATGTGATTTTTAGCCAGACCAGATATTCCACAGACTTCGTATGTGATTGATGAATAAATTCAATCATGAAGATATTTTAACCATAAGTAAGCTATCATAATCAGTTATGTTACTGCACAGGAATTATAACCACAGTGTCTTGAAGTCTCAGTAGCATAATCAATGAATGTGACAAGAATAGTAACTGGGCTTCTTGCATTTACATGCAATTGATCTCTAGTGTCTCAACTGACGATTCGCATCACTCAATTCTGTGACTAGTAGGTGGAATCTAAATGCCAAATATACAATCCTATATGTACCCAAAAAAAAAAAAAAAGAGGCTAGACCGTATTTAAATCACTTGCATAACAGCAGCCATTAAAGCTCTGATACCAGGCGAGTTTGGTAATTAATTACACCCCAGTCCAAACAATGGAATCTAAATTCTTTCTATAAATTACCGGTAACAAATTCAATTCATATAGCTACTCGTTTGTTATAATTATTAAAAAAAATTCAAATTATTGAATTCATCGCAGTATTGGATAATAACAAAAAAAAAAAAAAAACAGGGCAGAGTTTACCAGTCAGAAGCGGAATTTTTTGCATTGATGCCGTTGTAGAATCTAGAAAAACGACGACGTAGTGGCGGTTTCGGGTTGACAGGTTTCTTTCGCAAGCCGAAGATTTCCTGTATTAAAGGAACGTGAACCAGAACTAGCTTCCACGCCAAAAACCATCCTGTAATTTTTTTTAAAAAAAACTGAGCTTGAAAAATCAGTTCTTTACAACAATAGATTGCATAGGATGCGTAAGAGATAGAAAATTGTTTTCTTACCGAGTAGAATGAAGAAGAGAGCAAAGGAGACGGCGAGAATCGGACGTAGAAGAAATAAATTGAAATAATTCCAGTAATAAAGAGAATTAGCTGAGATTGATGAAGGAGACGACTCCATTGATAAGTTTCGAGCTAGCTTCAGCTACGCAAAGTACATTTTATTTTTAAAATTTATTGCGTTCCCTTTTTTTTTTTTTTTTTTGGGCTTCGTGTGTGTATGGTTCGGGCTCGTCGACTGGCCGGACTATCGGGTCTGGGTTGTTGGCGGCTCATCAAACCGGTCCACACCGACTTAAGAATTTGTGCGGACTTGCCCCCTCCATCTACGTATCATGGATGTATTTGACTCATTTTAAAAAAATAGGGATTAATTTGACTATTTTTAAATCAATTCGCATGCTTTCGATATTTTGAATTTATCTCACTTTTGACAAAAAAAAGTTACTAAAAAAATAATAATACATTCTATATAATAGGGGCATCTTTTTCATACCGTCTATTAAAAAATTATGTATTCTTTTTTTTTTTTTATTTGTTTAATTTCACCATCTAATCATTGTCTTCATTGATTCATTTCAAAGTAAAAAAATGTCGTTATTTTTTTTTTAATTTAGCTTAAAGGCAATCCAATCTCCTCCCCAATTGGGGCTGGAACCCTTATCATTCTATTTACAAGATAAGAGGTCTTACTCAAATAAAAAAAGTGCTCAAACAAAAAAATTAATTACTAAAAGTCGTGATTCGATATAGATATAAATGTCTTTGTAATTTTTTTTTTTGAATAAATAAACCCTACTTGACATAAGAAACATTGCTATTTTTTAATGTGAGTTATGTGTTAGTTCTTCAAGTAAAACTAGTGCTTTTATCTCTATTTCTGATCATATTTCCTTAACTAAGCTTGTTTAATTTTCGCATGTGATGTTATGAATAGCATATATGTGAGTGTTTATGTTAGTTTTTCATTCCAAAGTTCGCGCTTAATAGGTATACAAACGCATGTGCAAAAATTCATTGTTTGAAAGTTTCTATTATATTTCCATAAAAAATATAATGGTGTATATGAGAAGATGAGATTGAGGCTCAATTTGAGAATACTGTATCTTTTAAAATAATTATTGTTCTGTATAAATAATCAACTGTGAAAAGAATCAGTTAAGTGTTTGATAAATTTTATTTTCAGAAGTACTGTGAGTTTTTAAAGCAATTATAGACATTTGGTAAATTTTACTGTTAAGCTGCTGAGAAAAAATAAATGACTAAAGTATACATCATATAAGATAAAATTTACTTATATATATAAAAACACGTACATATAATATTTTTTTATTATGTATTATAATAATTTTTACTAAAAAATAAAATTTACAATATATTGATTTTACTTTTTTATTTTTTATCTTAAAATAATTGATAATTAAATTAATAATATAGTGAAACAAATTTAATAATAATTTCGACCAACAAGTTGATATTAATAAATATATATTGATGAATTATAATAAAAATTTATTAAAATATTTATTTTATTTTTAATTTGAATAAGAATAATTTTGAGTTTATTTAATAATTTAAGGATATTTATGAAATTTTATTAAAGGATAAAATTGATTCTTAAAATCAGAATCTAAAAATTACTTATTTTCTATTTTTTAAAATCAACTGTAGGAGGGGTTGATTGTGATAAAAATAATTTTAATTATTTTTTAACTAAATACTAAAATTAACTTTTAGATTTTCAAAATTATTTTTTAATCTCTTAAAAGCAATCCTAAACGGCCCCGAGTATGGTGTGAAAACTCGAATCCCATACTTAGTTATCCAAACTATGGTTAATTAATGTACTTATGAAATACAAATTTACATAATTAGGTGATAACATCTAATTTATCATTTGATAATATCACACCTATAAAGTAGATTAAAGGGTGGGCATTCGGTTCTTTTTTTGTTGAGCAGTAAAAATTTCTTCTTTTTTTTTTTTAATTAAAAGGACAAAAATTATACCGTTCATGAATAGAAGAACCAATTGACTTGTGTTTAATTCTACTCAAAACTGAACTGGATCAGCAAACCCATTGATTCTTTCAATTAAATTTAAAAAATATTTTAATTAAAAAATATAAATAATAAATTCAATTTATAACTCTACAACTTAAAAAAGTACTCTCCAGTCTCCTCTCTCATTATCTCTCCCACACCTCACTCATGATTCAAGCCAACCTGCCCACCCTATCCACCAACGTCACTCTTCAGCCACCTCTTCCGCTGATTGTCTTGCTACAGTCATCTTTGCCTCTGCCAGCCACACTATTTTCGTTAATCATTTGTTACAGTGCTCATCTCTTGAGCCAGCCTGTGCCTAGGCCAGTGCCCAGTCGCCTCATTCATCATCTCCAGCCATCACCATCCCAACCTTTCTCAGTCGTTGTTGTCGCGCGGCGAAAGTGAGTACTGACTATTGAGTTGTGTTCAATTTGATTTTTCTTACTTATTGTTACTTAATTTTTATCCTTAATTATTATTTTTTAAAATTAGGATTACTGGATTAACGTTGATTGATCAAAACTTTGATTTTTGAAACTAATTTTTGGGGGATTTTTTTTTTTTTCTCAATTTTATAAATCAAAATCGGACGAAATAAATAAACGGGTAAGGGATTTCATTATTTACTTATTTGTTGAAGGGAATTTGGTAATTTATTTAATTACTAATTTCAACTAAGTATTGTGATGGGTTTTTGATGATTTGTAATTAAGATTTAAGGCTTCAAATACAGACGCTTTGATATGTACTTATGAAGGCAATAAGTTCGATGTGGGGTGAAGTGAACATACTGTTAATGATTATTAATCATTAAATGGATAAAAATGGTGTGAATTTGAAGGTCACGAATGGTTTGGGAGAGCAGTTAATGCTGTCTTAAATTTGATTGGCAAATTTTAATTTAATCAAGTGATTAAGTTGAAATTTGAATAAGAAGATTGTACTAAGATTCTTCAACAACAGCCTATTGGTCCCCAAACGTGAAATTGAAGTAATTCAGTGAGTATAAACATCCAAGACTTACATAAGTTCTATGTAATAAAATTTGATTAATTAATATGTGATTCAACGTTATGACAAGTATGGATTGTGGATATAGTTGTGGCTTGTGTGTAGGGATGGCAAAATCCGGGTCCGGGTCCGGGTTTAGTCTTTCCGGTTCCGGACCCGGACGCTATTTTCTTTTTCCCGGACCCGGACTAAAACCCGGCTTTTTCTCATCCGGGTGCCAAGTTAAACCTAATAATCCGGTTCTGATTCGGGTTTGAACCCGGATCAATACTCAAAAAATTACAAATGCTGAAACACAATTCCAAAATTCCAGAATGCTAAATATATTCCACAATTCCACAATTCCAGAATTGCTCCACAATTCCAGAATTTTCCAGAATTGCTCCACAATTCCAGAATTGCTCCACAATTCCACAATTCCAGAATTGCTATATCACCTGCAAGGCTGCAATGTTTGCCGAAAGCAACTAACTCATTGAAGGCAAAAATATATACAATCTTCATAAATCAAAATATCTCAAATTCTCAATGTTTCAAACACCATTCCAGCACTTAATAATTAAGACTTAAACAACAAATCACAATTAAAAGCAAAGGGCTAAATTAAGACTTAAACACTATCCCAACAAAATTCTCAAATTCTCAATGTTTGCAAAGTCTACAATGCAAAGGGCTAAATTAGTCCACAATTCAAACGGCTGTTTCAAGTAATAAAACAGCCATAAATATAAATCCATAACACAATTACACAAGTTTACAGTTCAAAGTTCAAATTAAAAATCACAAATCCAAAGTTTAAACTTTTCTGATTTCTCCATCATTTTCTATTCTTCTTCACTTGACTCACTGTTGTTCACAAGTCACAACTCACTCATCAAACTTTCATCAATAAGTTGTTCTGCAGAAAGTATTACTTCCTCTGGAATTCCATCTAAAAAACATGCATAAATCATAAAAATAAGAAACAAAACAGCTAGTTAGTAATAAATTGATACTATAACAAATTAATTTATTTTATGTAATAAATAAATTTTTCATACCTTTTAGGTTGTGGTCAAGCCAAAACCAATTTTGAGTACACACCAACGCCTCCACTGTTGATGGTCAAGTTCATCATGATGAGGACTCAAATGTTCACCTCCTGCTAAAAGGCGGACTCAAGCAATCTGATATGGAATGGCCTAAAAATCTCTCGCAATCTTTGCAAGTATAGGATATTTGCCTTCATTATTCTTCCACCATGACAAAATATCAAATTGACTAGTTGAAGGCAAAGTACTTTCCTCAAGATAAAGCTCAAATTGCTTTTGAATATATTATTTTGTGAGTTCGATTTCTAAATGATTCCCACTCATCAGCCCATCTCATCTAAGTCTAAGTCTACCATATAATGTAATCATCTTGCAACACCTTCGTAATTAGTCAACCATTAAT
Organism: Citropsis articulata; assembly: GCA_030449925.1. NCBI lineage: Eukaryota > Viridiplantae > Streptophyta > Magnoliopsida > Sapindales > Rutaceae > Citropsis > Citropsis articulata. The sequence continues at coordinate 5,408,792 of JASUUH010000227.1, read as the reverse complement.
CCCCCAATTTGCATTTGATGAATATTTTACTCAGACTCATGAACTAAATCAACAAATAATTTGCACCTTTCAATTTTGATTCAGCTCTTTCTCCATAGATTTTGGGAAATAGAAAGTTAATTAACAACATTTTACGCCTAGGATCTAACAAAGTGCCCACAGCAAGAACTCCATGAATAACATCCCAATATTTGTCATACTTCGCAATCATCTTAGTGGCCATATTTTTTACCCCCTCAATTGGTGATTGTAACCATGCATTCATTGACAATCTAATTTCATAAATCTTGCCAAAAATAAATTAGATGTTTGATATCGTGTCCCCGAAAAAGTTCTCACAACTTATAAAACTCTTCAAATACTCACACATAAGCTTTGAAAAATTCCACTCCAACTCACTAGGCAAAGATGTATAATTTCTATCACGCTCTTTTAAACGAACAAATACATCTTTATACAACAAAGCTGTACTAAGCATCAAATAAGTGGAATTCCACCTAGTTTTACAATCAAGTGCTAAGTTTTTAGTTTCTTTAACACCTAATTGTTTTCCGCAAATTTCAAAATTTTCAAATCTAGAAGGTCATGTCAAGAATGGACACTTTCTCTAATCTTTTCAACTTCTTTTTGTATCACAGAAAAACCATCCTTAACTATCAAGTTCAATATATGAGCACAACAACGCACGTGAAGGAATTTGCCACCCATAATCATTGAACTAGTTGAAAATTTCCCCAACAACAAATCAATCATGGACTCATTTGCAGAACAGTTATCAACAGTTACAGCAGACAACTTTCTATCTATATTCCACTCCATCAAACACTCATACAACTCATTGCACATAACTTCACCACTATGTGGAGCTGGCACATATATAAACCTAAAAATGTAAAAAAATAATCAAAATATTAAATAATGCAAACATTCATTCATGTTGAAATAAACAAAAAAAGTCTCGAGAATATTACCTCATAATACGACTTCGCAACACCCATGAGCTATCAATGTAATGTGCCGTAATAACCATATACCCTTTCTTTTGGTTACTAGCTGTCCACATATCCGTAGTCACTGCAATTCTCGTCACAAGCTTCCAAAACACTCATTGCCTTCGCCTTCTCAATATCGTAAAGCTTCAAAATTTCAAATTAATAGTGTTTCTACTAATAGCCTCAATCAAGGTTGGAGAAGCTTCAACAGTTCAGAAACCCAATATACTCAACAAATGATAACGGAAGCTCATGCATTACAATCATTCTAGCTATAAAAACCTTCACTGTTGCCATATCCCACTTTGGTTCAGTACTATAATTACTAAGAACAGTAGTTCCATCTGCTTTAGAAGAAAAAGAAAGGTGCATTTGCTGCACATTTTTGATTGACCTTCTAGGACAACGTTTAGCATGATTAATCAAGTGATTAGTACCCTGAGAATAATGCCCTTGCATAACTAACCCACAATAATTACAAATCGCCTGAACTTCCTTGCCTAACTTAACTTTTTTAAAATGATTCCAAGCATCATAAACTAATCTACCTGAACTACTCCCTTCGCTGCCAGTGCCTCGTTTTTTTGAAGCACCAGCAGTAGTATTACCCCTACCCCTACGGCCACGGCCACGGCCACGGCCACTCCCACTCCCACTCCCACTCCCCGCCCATCGTTGTTGAATTAGTTCTAATTCAAGAATGCATCATTATTTTCACCGCCATATCCATGCCAACCTCACACCCACACTTTCATCCGCCCCTAAACATCTAAATCAACTCTTTGTTCATTTTCCATTACGAATTTAACACCCTACAAGAATTATGTCAAAACAAATTAAACTAACCCATCAATCCTCCAATTTCTTCCATTTTATATGTTTTTTTTTTTTTACTGTAATAACGTTCTAAGTTCTAACATTTCAAAATTACATTTTCAAATCTATTAACAGCAACAAATCTATTAACAACAACAATTTATTTTTAACTGTAACAGCTTTCTAACATTTGAAATATACAATTTCGAATCTATTAACACCAACAATCAACAACATTTCAAGCGAAATCACATAGCACAACACAAATCACAAATCATAACACAACAACAATCAATATCGATTTATCTGCACTAAACATAGCACAAATCACATAAAAAATAAGTATAACAGCATCAAATCGAAAGGCCAGAAAACTCACAATACGCCGTTGAATCAAATGAATAGAGGAGCTGCCGTGCTGTCAGCCTGTCGCGGCTCAAAAAAGACTGCCGATGATGATGAATAGAGGAAGTGAGGAACTATCGTCTTTGTAAGGATGCGGCGCGAACCAAACGAAATGCGATTGAGGAACCCAAGCTTTGTCGATGGCGCCCCACCGACCCAAACCGATGGTTGTTTGACTTGCTTGTGGGACAGTGAAAGGCGGCAGTCGCGACACAACTATTGTGTCGCAAATCGCGATTCGTGGATGCTGGTTGCTGGATCGTGGATCGTGGATCGTGAATCGTGAAGAAAGGAATTCGTGAATCGTGATTCGTGAGAAGAAACTGGAAAGAACGAAAGATAGAAAATTAGAAATAGAATTAGGGTTTTTTTTTTAACGTTTGTATTTATATTAACGAATAAAGGATCCGGGTCCGGGTTCCGGATATACGGGTTATTCCAAACCCGGACCCGACCCGGATTTCATCCGGGTTATGAAAATTCATTCCGGATCCGGATTTTTTTTCAATCCGGTACGGGTTCAACCCGGCCCGGATTATCCGGGTTCGTCCGGGTCCGGGCCGGGTCCGGGTTATTTTGCCATCCCTACTTGTGTGTTATTGTGGAATTTTGTGGATCGCAATGAAATTTTGGGAGTTGTTATCAAAGATAATGTGATATTGCAGACTTGTGATGTTTTGTTTGTTATTATAGATTCATAATTTGCAGTAGATTATAAAATTGTGTGTGTTTGTTTATTGTGATCTTATTCCGTATTGAGACTTTATTATTATGTTTTGAATTGACAACTTTATTTATTGTAGTTACTAGTTAATGCAGTGAAAAATATAAAATCTACTTAATATAGGTGAAAACAGAAAAATCATTGTAACTATGATGCCCAAAATGGCAAAATCAAAAAATAAATTGAACCGAATTATCATAATCGAACTAGACCAAATATCTTTTTCTTAAATATTGGTGAATAACATAATTTGTATTCCCAAATTATTAGTGGTATCTTTATATAATTATTCAAATTGATATCTATAAGGATTCACTTTAAAAATTTAGTTCGTATTTGATTTTCTTTTTTTTATAGAACCGATCAATTTTATTTAGTTTAGTTGATTTTAGTCTAAAATTAAATCGAACTGAATCAAATCAAACTAAACTATATATTATTTGCCCCTAAGTAGGACGTAATTTCACTTTGTTTGAATTTGAATAATATTGATAAACATTTTACCTTATCATGATCCTAAAAATATGATAAATTAAAAAAAAAAAAATAACTTTCATGACTAAAAACATGTTGACAGCATGATAATCATCTATCTCACAGTTCGCCATCGTATCATAAAATTTCGTAACAAATAAGATCTTTCTCCAAAAACTGTTCATGATAGTGATTAACGACTGAGAAGATCCAATGGCAGATAGAATCTCTAGGTGTGGTCCGTGGTCTCGTTATCATCGCAAGCAGGAAACGGGCCCGCTTTTCCAGCTGTAGACTAGCCTACAAACTATACCAAACCCAATCTCTATTTTCACGTGGGCCATCGACCCATAAAACAAAAAAAAACAAATATATATATATATATATTCGGGATCCAGCGAACCTAGCCGCTTTTCTTGTCCAAGTAGCATCAACGTTCTTCCTTTGCTCTAGTATCATCAGCCATTCCATTTCCACCACGTGTAACTATGACAGGAACATCGCCACAAGCAACCGGCAATTCCCGGTCGCCATATCTCCCTTACAGCTAGTTATCATCCAGGTTCATTGCATTTCATCTAGCGGTGCCGCGTCTACCAGTCACACAATGAACGCTTACCCATAATTCTGATATTAAGTCTATTTTCGCAAAATATCACATTTCTAGGGTTTCAACTTTCAAGCCCTTCCTTTTCAAAAAAAAAAAAAATAACTTTCAAGCCCTTCGAAGTTGCTGAAAATTTTTCATGGAAGCTTCTGCCTCTCCATCAACTTCTCGTCACAGACCAGCAATTCGACTCTTGCGCTGTAGTTTTTGTCGCTGTTGTCGCTGTCTCTGTTGCTTTTACACTTATCCTTGAGGCAAAAATCCTAGATCTCCTCGAAAATTCCATACTGAATTCTTTGTTTTTCCAAAACGATCGAGTTTTAGAGCATTTGATAATTTTAGGGTTTCATGGATTTATCGTCGCATACGCAATCCGGCCTTTCTCTAAGCTTCCACTCAACTAATTCGTCACCCCCACCGCCAACGCCCCCCAAAACAACGATCGCCGACGATTCAATTTCTCTGCAAATCGATTCAAGTTATTGTCATTCATCGAATCCGATGCCGTCAAAACCGTTGCAATTACTCGAAGAAAGAACGGAGAAGCTTCACTCCGGAAACAACGATGAACGCGTCGACAAAGACGATGAACAAGAAGAAGTAGAATTTAGCATCTTAGGTCATCCTATGTGCTTAAAACGACAAAGAGATTGCCAATCTCTGCCGTTTACAAAACGGTTCGCTGTTGAACCCGGGCTTGAATCGCGTCGGGCCGGGGTTCGAGCTTGGGGTAATCAGTCTCTGCCCCAAGCTGACCCTGAGATTTTTGATATCATGGAGAAGGAAAAACAACGCCAATTCAAGGGAATCGAGTTAATAGCTTCGGAGAATTTTGTTTGCCGTGCTGTAATGGAAGCTCTTGGCAGCCATTTAACAAACAAGTACTCAGAAGGATACCCTGGAGCTAGATATTATACAGGCAATCAGTACATAGATCAGATAGAAAATCTATGTTTTGAACGAGCGTTAAAAGCTTTTGATCTTGATGGCGATAATTGGGGAGTCAACGTTCAGCCATATTCATGTACCTCAGCAAATTTCGCCGTCTATACGGGTCTTTTGTTGCCTGGGGATAGAATTATGGGGTTAGATTCTCCTTCTGGAGGGCATTTGAGTCACGGCTACTATACACCAGGAGGGAAGAAGGTTTCAGCTGCTTCAATATTCTTTGAGAGTTTTCCTTATAAAGTGAATCCGCAAACTGGCTATATTGATTACGAGAAGTTGGAGGAGAAGTCCATGGAGTATAGACCCAAGATTTTGATTTGTGGTGGGAGTTCATATCCCAGAGAGTGGGATTATGGGAGGTTTAGGCAGATTGCAGATAAGTGTGGTGCAGTTTTGATGTGTGATATGGCTCATGTTAGTGGGCTCATTGCTGCTAAGGTTTGAAATATGTTTTATTAAGAATTCTGTAAATGTATGGTTATCCAGTATACATATATGCATATTAGGCACGGTGAAATGTGTTTGTTTGAACATTGCTTTGAACTTCTTGTTGATGGTATTCATTTTGTACCATGGTCATTTCGGATTTCCCTCTTCTAGTTTTTCTGGGGATAAGCTGAAAGACAATTCTTGAAATGTCCCATCCGGTTGTTTTATATTGTTCTTTAAAGGAGAGTTCCAATTTTCATATTTGATAGCTATAGTTTGATTTCTCCAACCTCTACCCTCATAATTTTGAAGCTATACAGAAAAAGATTGGTTGAACTTTTCATGCCAGGAATTAATTGTTAACCTGATCTTTCCTTTCAGGAAATTAATTGTTAAGACCCAACCTTTCCTTTCAGGAATTAATTTTACCCGATGAACAGTTTAATTACTTCAACATCTGATGTATCTACAAATGTTTAGCAGCTGGTTTCATATTTGTGCATGCTTACGGATCTCGTAGTTCAATTGTTTTTCTTTTCAACTAGTTGTAGTTTAACTAAGTTTCATTTCAATATTAGTTTTCTATAAGCTTTTCAACGTGTTAAAAGCTTTTCAATTTGTGAGACAAATTGTGTTGTTACATCCTGGGATAAGGTTGCATCCCCTTCTATTGTTACTGTGTAGATGCTAGAATCTGTAAAATTTGACACTCTTCTGTTACTATAAGAAAAATCTAGCTCTGAGAATTCCATTGCATATGTTAGAATGTGTTAATAGTCAGAACCTTTGTCCATAACAGCTATTTTTATACAAGGACACTTAGATAAAATAGGAGGCTGATATTATCTTTTTCTTATTATTGAGTGCTGTTCCATTTTTCAGGAATTGGCTAGTCCATTTGATTATTGTGATATCGTTACTTCAACAACTCACAAAAGTCTACGAGGTCCTAGGGGAGGTATCATTTTCTTTAGGAGAGGCAAAAAACCAAGAAAGCAAGGCATACCCCTCAATCATGGTGATGGTTGTAGTAATTATGATTTCGAGGAGAGGATAAACTTTGCTGTCCATCCATCACTACAAGGGGGTCCTCACAATAATCACATCGCTGCTCTTGCCATATCATTGAAACAAGTGGCAACTCCTGAGTACAAAGCCTATATGCAACAGGTGAAGAAAAATGCTCGGGCTTTGGCATCCGCTTTGTTGAGAAGAAAATGCAGGTTGGTGACTGGGGGCACTGACAATCATTTGTTACTATGGGATCTATCTACACTGGGTTTAAGAGGTATACTTGCTTTTATCTTTTCACTTTATAAACACACATGACAAGTTATCATCCAAATACAGGAAGATGATGCTTACGTTCTGAGTATTTTTAAATTATTGGACGTATGTTTGTATTTCTACTGGTTGGTTAGAGAAACGTGCAAATTTTTCTTCCTTTATGATGAAACTGCAAGTGGTGGGAATGTTTATTTTCTTTTAGTTGCTTAGTTTGCAATTACATTTCATCCAATTGATGCAGCTATCATGTGTTACATTCTTGAAACTCACCAAATTTTTTGTGATTATAGTGTCTTAGTTTGATTTGGATAAATGCTAGAATGCATAATTTTTGTTGCTATTCTATTTATTTGTTTACCTAGATTTTCCTGTGTTTTTTATAGGTTTGTTTATGGACCTATGTTCCTGGGTATACTGTGGCCTATGCTTAAAATCTTATTGGGATTTTTCAGAATATTAAACCCCTTTTGTGTTGTGATAGTTGGACCACGCAAGACAGATTCGTAAATTGTATTACTTAAGCTTTGTTCAAGAATATTTGGGTTGATGGACACTAGTTGGACCAAATGTAACAGTTCTTTAGTCTGGCTTTGTTTGCAGAAGCATCTACAGCTTAGCTTGTTTACATGTTTCTGGATTCTGCAGATTCGTGAGATGTCTGTTTGCAAGTGAATGACTTGTAGACGTTTAATGTAGGAAAGACTGTTATGCTGTAGTTTTGTCTTAGAAATGATGCATTCTTTTTAGCACTGCAAAAAATGATTATCCTTTATGGTTCCTTATTTTACTTTGTTGCTTTTAGGTTGTTGTAGGGAAATTATTGTAGCCTTTTTTGGTTTTTGGTTTTGAAGCAGCTGGAGTGAAGTGTTCTAGCTTGATGATTATAGAAAACTTCCTTTAGCAAGCGCTTGTCTTTTGAAATTGCATTCTATAATTTTTGCATGGCTTTGTTTTGAGTCTTTTACTTATTCATTTGCGTGCATATTTATGTCAACATCAATCTGCCCATATCCTATTGTTGCAGTGAAATTTATGTGCATCTGCTTTTCTTTAGGCAAGAACTATGAGAGAGTCTGCGAGATGTGCCACATCACTCTCAATAAATGTGCTATATTTGATGACAATGGTGCAATTTCTCCTGGAGGAGTTAGAATTGGTAAGTTAAGGTCATTCTTTGTATTTGTAGTTTAGTTATAATACATGTAGTTTGTCTGTGAGCTTCATAAAAGATCAGAAATGGACACCTTTCCATTTTGGTTTCATGATATTATCTGGTTCATGCACTTATGATTTGTCAATGCGCAAGTCATCTCTTCTCAAAAATAGTAATAACAATGATATTAACAATAAAAATAACCACAAAGATCCTATTGCAAACATTTTTTAGTACTAACTCCATTTCAAACATTTTTAATGCTTATTTCTTTCACATTCTATTTTATGTTTTGATAATAAAAACAATAAATTAGGGAATATTGATTCTTTCAAATTGTGATTGTGCTTGAATATTAAAGTGTTCATCTATATTGTTATCTAACTATTCCTGAATTTTAATTAATTCATTTTTTTTTTTGTGATTAATTAATGTATCTTTATATTCTCATCTTCAAACATTGGCCAAAAAGTTTATAATACTTCATTCCCTCTATTAATCTTCTTTTGTTCTCTTCCAGGTACACCTGCTATGACATCAAGAGGGTGTTTAGAGGCTGATTTTGAGACAATTGCAGATTTCCTTCTTAAGGCAGCTCAAATAACAAGTGCTATGCAGAGAGAACATGGAAAACTGCAGAAAGGGTTTCATGAAGGTCTCCAGAACAATAAAGAGATTGTTGACCTCCGAAATCGGGTTGAGGCATTTGCTTCCCAGTTTGCAATGCCAGGATTTGACACCCTCTGAGGAAATAAATGACACACCTGCATGCATTTGTGACTTCATTTTTGTTGCTTCTGTGGCTTACCAGAGCATGTGCATGGTAACCTATCCATTTCATCTCCCACCCTCCTTCCCATTTGTTTTGCCATTCATCTGCTGTAAATAGAAATAGGTCACGATTTTGCATATGTTGCCAAAATTTTACAGCCGTTATTGGTTCCCCAAATCGCCTCCAATGCTGGTTCTTTGTATCTTGGTACAGAATATATACAAGCTATTTCTTTTCCAATGTATTTATGGAGGCACAGCCAAAAACTGAGTTATGCAAGTAAACAAAGTGAATTTCTGTTCCTGGAGTTTGACTGACTTCTTTCTGGCAGATATTTCCATTCAGATTGTTATATCATCTGGGTATCACTGTCATTGAATTTTTTGGTACCAATTGCTGCAATTGATTATGGGTTAATGAATCCGCGAACACCATCCAGCTCTTGGATCATCATATCATGAGATTCTCCTGTATACAATAATGCTGTCTATTTAACCTTATTTTCAGATTGATATGTCTGCTGTTTTCGGGATTTAAATTTGCTAACCAATGAGTCGGGGCAGCATTTAGAGGTGAAAAGCTAAGGCTGACAACTAATTGGAGCCCTTTTTTATTGCAGCTGTGGTTTTCCTTCCCCTGTTTAAATCTTGCCAAAGAGAATGATTTCTTGTTATAATGTGGCCTTGACTGGTGGTTTTGAAAAAGTCATGATCCATAATTAACACAGTTGGTTTAATTTTTTTTTTAAATTTCTTTCTAACTAGATATTTTATCGTTGATGTTTTTTTATCTGTTCCCTGTTAATTTTATATAACCATAATTAATACAGCATTCTGGCATGGCACCCTTGAAGGGAGGCAAGGCATGAATTTCCGGCAAGGGACAAAAAGCATGAGATACGGTTGAGGAGCAAGAAAGTGACTCCCTCAAATTTTCTCTTATTTTTATACGTCCACACACCCCCAAAAAGGGGGGGAAAGAAGAGTAAGAAAAGAAATTGGGTAGCAGAAACAAAAATAAATTAATATTTGAAAGAGAGAGAAGTTGGGGGCACAGAGAGAAGAGACAGGTCAGGACTGAGGAAGAGGGCTGTGTAGTGTTTAGGAGGAGCTTTTCATCGTCAACTCCATTGCTTTCAAAGTAAACCGAATCAGACAAAAGCTTCCTAAGCCCCCAGCCCCCCCCCCCCCCCCCCCCTTCCCTTTTTCATCATTTTTTCGCATCCAGAATGATTAGTCATTTTACTATAACAACTAGAGAGCACTCAGCCTCCCCCCACACACCCCTCTGCATGTGGCCTATATAGAAACCAGAGCTAGAGGGAAACTACTTTTAAAATTTAAAAATGCCTTAACAATACTATATATATTTTTCTTAATAAAAAAAAAAAACATTAAAACTTAATATCAGTTGACAGGCTTGTTTCTCCCCTGTTAGAGAACAAGAAGCTTCTATTCTTGGGTGTTTCTTTTTTTTTTTTTTTCTCTTTAAAGAAAAAAAAAAGATTTTCATTTCTGAGCTTTTTAGACAAAATCTATTCTTCTCCAAAGCTTCAACTATTGTGACTGTAAATGAACATAGAAACAACAAGAAGGACAAAAACAGAGGAGAAAAAAAAAAAAAAAAAGGGAAGAAGAAGAAGAAACGGGTTAAAGGTACAACAACCCGTAACAAGTGATTCTTCTACCTGGCTAGCAGTAATAATAATAATAATTTTTTTTCCTATTTTTTGGGTTGGGTTTTTTGTTTTTCAAGGACCGATACCGATTCCTAATGTTGTTAATAATAATAATAATAATAATAATAATATCTTCTAATCTACCTATGACTGCAAAAGTCCAAAAGCTTCTTCCTTCCTTCAACAATCTCATCAAAGAAGTCATCAAGTTGTCCAACAATATTCTCAGCACCAGATCTCAAAACCCCAAAACATGCTCTCAAATTTTCAACTCTCTCTCTTATCCCCACTTCGTTCTCCCAATCCACCGCCATTTGGCCTTGGCCACACTTCCTCTCCAGTTCACCCCTCAGCTCATCCAATGCCATCTTTGACCTCCTAAATTCATACAGCAACACCCCCTGCTGCTGCCTCCCGCACCCACTCATACTCATCTGATTTATCTCCGCCGCCACCCTCTCCTGCAGCCTCGCCGTCGATATCATGAACGCCGATCCAAAACACAAGCGCCCCTCGTACCCTCCTCCTCCTCCTCCTCCCCCCAGAAAATTATTCGATTCAGGCCAGCAGTACACCACTCCGTACAGCAAGATCATCAGCAGCAACGAACTCACATTTCTCATTCCGTACAGCACGCCTCGGAAACCATTGAATCCGTTCAGTTTCGATTCGATTGACACCTTCTCATCAAATCTCAACGAGAGTGCCTGGATTCTTGTTTCCATCAACGCCCTGTTCTCTTCCTCCAACGCAACTGCTTCTCTTCGGCACACTGAAATCGCCCGGATCACCTGTTTCATTGTTTAATTCATCACATATGTAGCCAATTGACGGTTGCCTTGCAAAAACCAAGCAAAGCTGAATAATATTTTTCCACACAAAATAGAAGGATGGTAGCGATTAATACAAACCTGTCTGGAGAGCTGAGGAGTAAGATGGGGATGATTGTCGAGGGAAGAAGTGATGTTGAAGCCGGCTGAATAGTAAGTCTCCATGCCCGAGATGCCTGATTTAATGACGTGGCAAGCTTCCCAGAGCTTGGAGCTCTCGTCCATGTATTCGTCGAGCCACTTTTCGCCAACGGGTAGGTGGAGCTTTTGGACAAGCAGAGTTAGTTGAGAGTGGAATGATCTCAGAAGAGACAGCGCTCTTTGAAGAAACTGAATGGACATGAAGTTGTTGGAAAGGTAGACAAGTTCGAGATCATCGATCCCACGAGTCAAGGATGCGTAGAATCCGTTGACAGAGGATGAAGAAGGATCCATTTTGTTTGTTAATAACGAAATTTAAAAACAAAAAAGTTCAAGATGTGTGGGAAGTCAGAGAGGGAATGAAGAGTGTGTGTGTGTGTTTATGGGATGAAGAAGGAGAGAAGAAAAAGGTTATATAAAGATTAAAGAGCGAGATATAGATTTTTAAATTAAAGAAAAATAATAATTAATAAAAAGGAGAAAAAGAAGAAAAAAGGGAAACATAATAAGAAGAAGAAGAAGAAGAAGAATGGGAATGGGAAATGAAAAGAAGAGAAGAGGGGTGTTGGGGGAATATGAATGATAATGAATGAATATCTTAGAAGCTCAGGTTTCTAAGGTTGAAAAGGATTGTTGGGGGGCAATGATGGGTGTTTCCTATAGAGGGGAAAGGATGATTGGTAATATGCCATTTTCATTGTTTAATGGGTACAATCGAAAAAAAAAAAAAAAAAGTTAAAAAAGTTTTAATTTTTTCGTTAGCTTGTTAATTTTTCAGCCATCAAGAAACAAGATATTATGCATGTGTGGGTGTATGCCAATGTTATTGCTACAAGTGGGATGGTTCATTATTTTAACAGGTTATGATAGGTGGCATTGTTGCTGTGTAGATATGATGAAAGGAATAGGCAAGAACAGGAATAGATAGCATGGAATGAATGATGGTATTGGGGTGCAAGAAGTTTGACAGTTTTGACTGAGATTCTCTGTTTGTTTGTTTGTGCCTCCATCTCCTTCCTAAGTCCTAACAAGTAACATCCTCTAAATTCTAATTATTCTTTCGTCTTATCGATTATCAATTTATGAGTCTTCGTTTAATTCTCCGTCCCCCTTTTGAATCGTGTGCTCTTTGGCTGCTTCTTCTTCTTCCCTCCCCTTTTTCCTTCCTCGAGCAGCTGACTTTGCTCCCCCCCACTTCTATTTTTATTGAAATTTGTGGCTTCATTTCTCCTAGATATATTTCTTGTTTTTTTGATTTTGACAAAAAGGGCAATTGGAATGATGAGGTTCCTTGTATACTTACCTTCTACAATGCAAAATCAGTCTTTTTAGGCCACGATTTTTTTTTTTTTTTCTTTCTTACAAAATACACAAAATACAGTACAGTGATCCATTCAAAATCTATTAAATTTGAAATGATTTAAGGACCCATCAAACGGCCGATCTCAAACAATTAATTCATATGTGCTTCCTTGATTAATTTTTTAATTTTAGGACATGTATCTTACTTGGGTCCCAAATTTCTTGTATTTGACCAAGTGGGTTTCTAATGATTGATCTCCGCCCGCCCTAGTTATTGATCAACGGCAATGGCACGTCTAAAGGCGTGGATTTGTGATAGTTTAGCTTTTCCCTTCATTCTTTAAGCAGATCTTATAAGATTTTGCATTTTAATCCCTTTGTTATTAAATTATTATAATCAATTTCTTTTCACTAGCTAGCGAAGGTAGGGAAGGGGGACCATGAAATCTTATTTATTGGGTTATGTTTCATTTTCATAAGAGAGAAAAAAAAAAAAAAAAAAAAGAAGGAAAAATCAATCGAGTGCTCGTGGGTTTTTGGAGAACGAGACTATCTTAAGAGGATGTTGGTCTTCTAAGATTTCATTGGAAAGTGAAGAGGAATTAAGGTCCATTATTTTAAGGGCACTCGATCTAGCAACCCCTTGTCTCTTTAATCTAAGGGTAACTCCTTATTCCAAAGCATTGCCCTTGTAATTACATATAATAAATTATTCTTGTTCTTTCTTATCTTACGAAGAATGATTATTGTATTGTGTTATTAAAAAATATGTATATTCTGTTTGCTTTTTTGGCCTAAAAAGCATAGCTCAATCCGCTTTAGAAAGCAAAATTTCAGTTAAGTTCCCATCATTTACTTTCCAAGCTTGGTAATGGATGAAATTGCAAATATTCCACAGTTAAGGCAGCATCAATTCTGGAACTAGGCTAGATGATTGAATTAATTGATGAAATATGACATTTAAACCTTTATTTGCTCTTTTTTTTTTAAAAAAAAAAAAAACTTATAGTCTTATACATAAAACAGGGATATTCTTTAGAAAAAGCTGAGAGTAATATGACTCCCTATTTTTGTCAAGCAAACAAAATCACTTCCGAGGATCCAAATATTGCTTAGGAATATGAGGTAGGTCTAGATTTGAGATCTCGGGTGGGTGAGCGTTTGCTTGGTTATGTTTAGCAAAAGAAGCACTTCCCACAGCGACTGTAAAAGTGCTTTTTCGCAAAATTCAATTGTTAAAAAAAAAAAAAAAAAAAGGAAAAAAAAAATCATCATGTTTATGGCAGAGAGAAGTGTCCCCAGTCAACGAGGTCGCCCATCAAATTTACATCAGTAAATGAAATGGACGGCTGGAGTTTGCCTCGGCTACAATGCAACATCCCTTTCGTCCCATCATGAAATTTAATTTGCCTTGATAAGAGAATGTTTCATTTTCTTCTTAATGGGTCTTACATGGATACAACTGGATGGTCCAGAGACTCTTAAGAAATGAAAATGATATAGAAGAATAATTGTTCCTATTTTATAAATAAATAAATAAATAAATAAATAAATAAAGGAAGAGGAAATAAAGCAATACATTCATGCATATATATTCTTCTTTTTTTTTTTTTCCCTCTAAAGTTGTCCAGAGTCATGGTCGATACACGCCTTGCTAGGATCGGCAACTTGCTTATCAATTTAGTTCGCAATTAAATTGTGGTTTCCAGGGGGACCACTTACACTTCTTCTCATTCCTAGTGTTAAGTGCTGATGTTTAACGAAGATAAAGCCTTCCTAAAACAGCTGCTTCGTTTTTAAGACACAGTGATTTTGCAAACCTTCTCGTCAATAATGAATATATGGGCACCGCCTCCCTTGAGAGTTGAGACTGAGGTTAAATATATTCGGCCATGGAAGGAAATTATGAATGAGACTTGAAATTGAAGTTGGTCCAGCCTCACGTTTTTTGGGAATTGAATTCTTAGCATAAGATATATCAATTTAATGTGTTTTGACATTTTAAAATGTTATGTTCTTATTTTGGATGATGGAAACCACCCCAGAAAAAAATATAGATTTTAAATCCATCTTATTTTCAAAATGAGAAAATAAAAAAATAGAATGAGAATCAAATCCTTGAAGAATCAGAAATCTTATCAAATATAATTTCTTTTCATTTTTTATTTTTATATAAATGTTTATCTATTAAGAAAATACTTTTATATTTTTCTATTGAATATGTAGTTCGTTCTTTCTTTCTTTCTTTTTTTTTTTTAACTCGATTTTTTTTTTATAAAAAAAAAAATTAAAAATTAATGATAGCCCATCAATTAGCTTTACTGCTATAGCAAGTATCAAACAAATAATGGGAAAAGTGCGTATAAGCAAGGACTAAAACAGAACTGTTGGCTGATACCTTTAAGATAGTACTCAACTACTCATACAATAATTGAGTATTTAAACAGTTGTCTTGTCTGCGATACTTTTAATTTTATGCTCAATTACAAATGCATAGTGAGTAATTGAAGTCTTCAATCACATTAATGAAATTTGAGGACAAAAGTGAATCACCAAATACAGTCTTTTGAAAAGCAAAATAATTAGCTCGGGAGGGATGGTATCATTTCCCTTCTGCAAAGCAGGTGCTCCAATTATTACAGTAATAAAAAAGAAAAAAAAAAAAAAAGACAACTAAAAAATATATAATGATGATGAGTAGAAAGAAATCAACAGACGTAATTGCAAGACCTACAACAATATACTCATCAGTTAAATAAAAATAATTAAAAGTATGTTAAAATTATCAAGGGTGATGAGTAGATTGTTGTTGAGTTTCTTTTACGTGTAAATTCACAAATATGTTGTTACAAATTTTTAAATGGCCGTTGATGTATTGGCTAACAGCAGCCCAAATGAAAGGAACCAGTTACTAGATTACTTGAGATCCTTTTTGTTAAAGAGCGTTGTCATTTCATTTTATGAAAAGGGCAAAAAAAAAAAAAAAGTAAATAAAGTTAGGGCGAAAGTGTTAAAAAACCTAAATATTATAAGACAGGTGGCAGCCCAAGCACTGCGCAACTGGATCACAATCATAAGCTCAACCATCTAAAGTTGGAGTTCTCTTTCCTGTTGGGCCACCCTAGTGCCCTACCTTTAACTATTTGTAAACAGTTGAAATAGTCCACAATATGAAGAGCAATTATGTAAAATAATTTCTTAAAAAGTATATAAATATATAAAAAAAAAGAAGAAAGAAAGTAAAGAAACAAAACAAATATTCTGCTGCATGCCAAATGTTGTTTAAACAGTGTTTATAATAATTTTTGTGGGAATCACAGTATCTAAATTTATATATAATTTAAATAATGATGTTGAGATTGAAATATGTGTTGATTGTGAGTGACTGAAACGGTTGGTTGGTTGGTTGGTTGGATGGATTGGGAAATTCATTAAAATCATATTCATGTGTGGAGTTAGTAGTGACAAGCTTGCTCACAAGGAGATGGGCCACAAATTACATCATATTGACATGACCAAAAGAGCTTGGTATTCAATGGGTTTCAGGTTGGTGCTTGAGATGGGGAATGAGTTGCTGTGCTTGATACGATATTGCGGTCTTTGTGCAAATGTGAAAAAACAAAAAAAGGTTATGTAAATGGATATCATCATTTACATGATAATATCTAACTATGCACATAATATATAGTCACAGTGCTATATTAACATAACGTGATTAACTTTGTTTCATAAAGAACGTACACACAAACTCTCTCTTTTTCAAGAGAGTTGAGAGAGACGAAAGGAAAGGAAAGAAGGAACAAAGGAGAGGGGGCCGACCAATTAGCTGGTAATCTTTTTTCGGAAAAAGAAACAAGAAGGGGATTAGGGGAGGCGTTTAATGATGATATGAGAGAAGAAGAAAGGACTCCATTATCAAATTTTAAAGGCCCTGCCTTATTCTTGGGTCTAAAAACCCTATAGCCCATTCCTTTTCTTTGACGAGGTAATAGGTATTGATGGTGAGAGCTGAGGGGGATATGAGGCTTCAAAAATTTTGCTTTTTGCTTCAAGTAGGCAACACCCACTTTAGGATTCCTTCCCACCATAGGCAACTTTTTAGTCTTTTTAGCCCCCCTTTCCTCTTCTCCTCCCCTAAAAGAGGGAGCCTTCGAAAATTATATAATTTTGCAATCAAAGCCGAAAACCATCAGCTAAGCATTTATAGCAATGAATAAGCAGTTGAAATAAAAGTGCTTCTAGCTAGGCTATATGACATGGGACTGGATACCTAGGGAGGAAGTCTCAAGGTTCCACTTTTTTTCATGATTATGATTTTGATTTAGAGTATATTACAGAGCCTACAAAGCTAAAATGGCTATCTCCTCAGTCCTTACCTCACCACGTGCTCGAGTGGGACACGCCACGTGTTATAAAATTAATGGTTGGCAACCTCTCCGTATGGTGCATAAAAGCTTGCTAGAGCTGCAAAGCACAATAAATTTTTTGACAGCTGATGTGCCTGTGGACACTGGCCAAGATTAGCCAAACAACAACTTCTAAATTGCTAAACCCTCTTGTCAGTTTCGATGTAAAAATACTGACCCTTATAGTCGATGAGACTAGCGCAATGATTTCCACAAAACCAGCCAAAATCAGCGTGTAAATTTCTGCTGTGCATGCACTTAGCTTAAGAGGAAACTGTTGCCTTTGATTAATTTGATCCTCATCTCTTTCTCAAGCTCTACACCAAACCCGTGGATTACATTTTTTTTTTTTTGGTTAAAATAGACGTATCACCTCAACCTATTTATTAAAAAGCATGGTCGAATCCTATTAGTTATAGCATTGATTAAAAATACACACATTAAAAACAATATATACACGTATTAATAATCTTTTATTTAATAAATGTAATCTTCTAATACAAATTACTACAACATGGTGTGAGAAAGTTGTTAATAATAATTTTATTTTAATAAATGTAATCTTTTAATATAAAATACTACGACATGGTGTGAGAAAACTTTTGTGGGAAATCAGTCGCTGCTTTAGGCTGCAACTAAGCGCATAATGATGCAGGTTAATTTTGGACAAATTGTGGGCTATTTGAGTATATATATATATATATATATATATCTAGAGATCGAGGGAGCATAAGGCTAGAATTTTAAGCCGAAAAATGAACCAATAGTGGACTTTCACTTTATTGAGCAGAGTAAAGAAATGGTTTAAATATTTAGAAACATTTTTTTTTAAAATTTTCTTTTATCATTTAGGTCATTGATCATTGTTAACCACTAAGGCTACCTTAGCATAAGTTTGGTTGGTTATTTTACTTGTTATAATGTAAAAATAACTAATTTAGCACAAAAACATGTGTTCATCCATAATAATTTAGGAGGTATTTAGTCACAACTTATATAATTATGATTTTTTAAAATAAAAATCAACAAATTTCCGTTATATATTGCTTGAGATATCAATATCACGAATATGTTTACTTTTTTTTTAGCTCAATTGAAGATTAATATTAATAAAAAAAGGTTTTGAGGACAATTAAAGTTGCAAAGGTAAAATTTCAAATAATCTTTTGCTAAGGCAACAGTCGAGACCAAAAGGAAAAGAAAAAAAAAAAGAAAAATGATGTAATTGTTTGATTATGAAAATTATTAAAGTATTTAAATATTAATACCAACAACGAATTTATTGTAATTTACCCCATACACACAAAACGTAGGGAACCATCGCCACCCCTTTGCGGCTTTAAACATGAGAGCAAAAGTGGCTAAGTCTTCTAGTGCGTTTCTCGGCTTGGAGTTGGAGGCCCGAACTTGATTGGAAGAAAAGAAAAGCTCGAGCCTTGAATTGTTTGGACCGAATCACTATGAGAAACAGAGTTGTAGGCCCACTTATTTTTTTATTTTATTTTTAAATGTTGTGCTTTATACTAAGTAGATACAGACATATAATATATTTAAAGTACATTTCTTTTAAGTACTCAAAATCCATAATTTAAAAGCATCACAGTGGTTGGCTGCCGGGCCTATCACGACGGCGGCCGACATCCACCAGTACAGCATGTAATCATGTGTGTAGCCCGTAAGGAAGATAAAGGGTGTTTGTAGTTGGGAAAAAAAAAGGGAAAGGTAAAAAGCAAAAGCTGAACTTGAAAGTTAAAAAAAAATAA
This sequence comes from Citropsis articulata, assembly GCA_030449925.1. Taxonomy (NCBI): domain Eukaryota; kingdom Viridiplantae; phylum Streptophyta; class Magnoliopsida; order Sapindales; family Rutaceae; genus Citropsis; species Citropsis articulata. Next base: position 5,390,065 of record JASUUH010000227.1, on the reverse strand, counting down.
TAATAAAATTAAAAAATATATATAAATATATTAGAATTATAAACTCATTTTAAATATATATATTAGAATTATATACTCATTTTAAAGTGCGATTAAAAAAATATTGTTGACCGAACGATAATTGATTTTGGGAAACTAACTGATTAGGGTTGTATTTTCTTAGTTCGTTTCTCGTAAATTCATAATGTAATGAATATCAAAGTATCAAGCTAATGGCCATTCTTACAAGGGGAATTATCAATCATATACACTTAAGTGTTACCGGTATCAAACGTACTACAACACTTTTTACTTGTATTACTCGTATACCCTAAGTTGACAAAACGCTTCTGCCGTCCACTATTTCGTTAATTGCCGTTAGAAAGTTAACCGAATTATGGTAAATTGACTATTTTGCCCTTAAAACTCAAAATGAAGTAAAAAGATAAATGTACCTTAAAAATTAACATAAATTTTCAATACACAATTTTTTTAATTTTGTTATTGACAATATATTTTTTATTAAAAAATTTAAATGATTAATGATACATATTATTAATAATTATCTATAAAAATATCCATATTATACCATAAAAATTTTGTTAACAAGATATTATTTATAATTATACATATTATATCATAAAAAATTTCAGTTGGAGCTTGGAGGAGTAGATCTTCAAAAATTTAGGTTAAATTTTAGAGGAGTAGATTCGGTTGTAAAGTATTTTTTAAAGTAATTATTATAACAATTATTAGATAAATGGGATGAAATGTCATTTTTATCAATATATATTATATGACATGTCATTTTTTACTAAGTAAATGGAATGACATGTCGTTTATTTAATCAAAGTTTAAAAAGATTAAAACTTTAATGACTATGACAAGTTAAAACTTAACGACTGAGCGATTAACTTAGTATCTGTTGAAAAGTGTTATAAGACGTTTGATACCCATGACACTTAAGCAGATACTACCGATAATTTCATACAATTATCTCATGTTCTAAAAATTATTTTGTAAATGTCAATGGGAGTGAATTAATGACTTATATTGAGAATGAAATAGTTATATGAATTCATAAGTAAAGTAGCAGTCAAGAATTTAATTGATACTACACAAGCGTAGGAGTTGCAGACTCAGCCGGTTAGAATTTGGAAAGCAAAACTCTTCGATGAAGAGAAGGCTGAAAAGAAGAGTGGGTACGAAAAAAATTCGAAAGGAAGAAATCTGGCACGCCCGATGGGACTCGAACCCACAATCGCCTGATTAGAAGTCAGGCGCCTTATCCATTAGGCCACGAGCGCCATATGGTGGGTTATCCGCATTTAAATATACACGACCATAGAAAGAATTCGCGAATACGAAACCCTCCGCACTGAAGCAAAGTTGGTAGAGAAGAAAGACACTTGTATTGATTTTATTGTAGTATAATATCTATTTTAATTGGAGATTTTGAATGTTGAAATTTACATGAATGAGGGACCGACCGTTCTCAATTTTAGAGTGCGCATTAAAGAGTGCAGTTGTATTGGTATTGATTCTTGGCGCTTGGGACGTGAAATGAATTCATCCCATGGACACACACACAACAACAACATCACCAAACTTGTTACTCTTCCTTTCCATGTTCACGAACGGCATTCTATTATGTCATTTCGATTGAATGGAACGAAATATTGGCAAGATTAATTAATTTACTACGCTTCATGATTTTGAGTAGAGATCTTATTACTGAAAACTTCCGAAAGAATTTTCCATGAGCAAATGGTATTATCGCTTGTTCCATCTCAGAAAATTTTGTAAAGCTCCGGAAGAAAGTGCACAAGACAGCCAGCTTGGCTGACAATCGTTTTTTTTTTTTTTTCTTTTATAGTGATAAAGCAACTCAACTGTAGTAAAATCACAATGCCGTGGGCACTGTATCTAAATGGCCATCAATGAGTATTGACTTTAAGGTGTATTCAGTTTTTGAAACTCACAACTAATTATCACAGGGTTGCACAGATCATCTCTGCTTGAGATATGGTATAAGGAGGCCAGAGTGCACAAGTTCTACTAGTGTTGAATGGCTATCAATGACTGTTGATATTCAGTATCTTCTGTTTTCCCATGTCACAGCAAAATCGTCATGCAACAGAGTTCTAAGAGCATAGCAGAGTGCACAAGTCCTTCATCCTTGCTTGAGAAATGTTGGTATAAGGGAAAACCCTGAAGTTGCCATGACCCATACAAGTCATAGTCAACTGTGAGTTGCTCACAATAGTCTGCAATTGCAAAATGACTAGTATTAGCAAGGAATTTCATTTCATAGCATTAAACTTTTTACTTTAAAGTTCCTTGAAAAAGAGATCAGAATGCAGTTATAGTGACTTCAAGGAAGAGTAACTGTTCTCAACACTGACGTAATTGTTGCTCAAGTTTACATTTGTGACAATGAACCATTTCACTTTTCTAATACATTAGACCTTAATAGTGTGTATAAATTTATATATGGTGCAGACAGAGGTTTAATTTTATTGAGGCAGTTTGCATTGGAAATATACAGATAACTATGTAAATACAGTCTTTATATTTAATGCAGATAAGTTTCAAATAAAACCAACTACAGTCTTTATAAAAAAAATTATCACCCTTCTGACACAACAGTTTTGATACCTAACTATATATTGTGCCATCTATCTATCTATCTATCTATCTATCTATATATATATTTTAAATTTTCAGTAGGGTTGATGCAGTATAATCATAAGCTGACAATAGAAAAAGAACTGTAGCTCTCCTCACACTTGACAATAAAGAAAATCGACAATTGTTGGGAACCCGTTATTTAGGGTAGTTTTGCGTTTTCAGTTTCTTTCCCCTTCTAAATCTAGCTTTCCCTTTGGAATGTCCACTTCGAATATCACATAAATTGATGTGCTAAAATGACGACAAAAAGAATTACCTCACAATTTGTTGTTATGTCATTGCAGCTCCACCTTTTAGAAGGAACACAGTCAATGTATTTACACCATTTGCAATACTGGCTTATATTTAATCCTTGAAGCACTGCTCCTAGAAATCCAAGGATCCTGCATAAAACAGCTGCAAGTGTTTACCAAAATGTTCAACAACCTAAGCTCTCAAAGAAGCTCTTCTAACAGTATGTCACAGGAAAAGAAACCACCCGGGGGTGGGGGGCTGGTGTGGAACTAGCAACAGAAAAAAGATTGCAATAAAATTAAAAAATGAACTCACACTAGGACAAAAAGCAGTAGAGAAACACTTCTCATGATTGGCCTGTCTAGCTTCAACTTAAAGTTGATGGAACTTTTTACATTGTGCTCAAAGATGCCTGCCTTGCTGTGAGCCACTATCCTAGTTTGAGGAGTGAACAGAAGTGTGAAACCAAGTAGGAATCCTGATATAAAACCTCCAATGCTTGAAAAATTGTCTACATAAGGCAGCAAACCAATAGCAAAGTTGATTGTGGAGACAAAGAAGAGAAGGACTATGGCTGCTAACTGCAATCAAGCAAAGGATTAATCACTGCTCCAATTAATATGAAAGATAAAAACATAGATAATTGGGGAAAAATGAGGAAGCAGAGGGGGAGATAGGACCTTATCAGTGTAAAAGTTCCAGTTGCGGATAAGCCCAGAAAGCATAGCTCCAAGTAATCCAAACAGTGAACCAGAGGCACAAACTGCCGGACTATTTTGGACAAAGAGTGCAGCAGCCAAGCTTCCAACAAAAGCAGAGAATATATAGATTATACCAATCCTCACTGTGCAACAAAATAAGAGAACAAAAGGGTCAATCATGGATTAACAGCAATTCATAATCTAGCTGTTGATTTATTTTTTTCATGCAAATTGATAATAACTTAAGAGAAAGGAATCCTGTTACCTGGTCCAAATTCCTTTTCCAAGTGAATTCCTACAAGAACAATACAGCCAAGGTTGAGGATGAGGTGGATGAATCCAGCATGCAACCAGGGACATGTGAAAAGACGCCAAGTATGGTGATATTCTTTCAAGAATGTCTGCCGAAGAGCACCCATTTGATCAAGCCTGTGAGATCATAGGCATGAACTATCAGTGGAGAATGGATAACAATTAGCATTAGAGCACTCTATCTTCTCAGAAACATAGCAATTAGGAAGTAAATACGTCCAGGACAAAAGCTTAATATTTCTCTATGATGCTAACTATGTATGTAACTGAGGTTCTCCTAACATCTTAAAATGATCTGATACTAGCCTATAGAACTGAAGATGCACCGATGAAGAATAGAAAATAGATCGGTCAATAACAATAATTTGCTTCATATTTTTCTGAAAATTTCCCAACATCAAAATGGGATTGAGATTTGACCACAGAAATTCAAGAATCGCCCAAGAAAAAAACTTAAACGACAAGAAAAGATTTCCAAACCCGAAAATAGCAAGGAACATAAGAGCAAACAGGTTATATGCCGGTAAAATTTTTTGTCAATTATTCATTTTTAAATAATCAATCACAGTCGCACAAAGGTAAGAGCTCTAACAGAACTTTATGGAAGTATAACTTAATAAAAATGACATGAAACCCTAGAACTAATAGAATCAAAAGAGGAGGGGTAAAAAAGAAAAAGCAAACTCACGTGGAGGCTGAAGGACCGAGAAGGGGATTCTCAGAGACCGGCTGAAACGACATCCGCCCCAGCATTTTGAGGGCGCAATCACCGTGAGAATTCCTCCAGCAATCGTTGACGGCCATGGTGGCAGCGAAGGCCACGACGTGGAGAATGACGAAGACCGATATAACCCAGGTGTCGGTCCCTCTTTTACGACCGCGAGACTTGAAGAATGGGGCTTTGGCTTTGCGGTACTCTCGCTCTTGGGTTTCTGGGAAGGTAATGATCGGAAGATTTGCGAGTTCTTTCTCTTGATGGGACCGTTTGATTTCGATCTGAGTTTGGAGTTGCGATGCTGAGTCTGCCATTGCTGGTTTTCCTGAGAATGAATAGCGAATGCTAACTGATTTTAGTAGGGGCTTTTAGTTCTGAAGTAGCGATTAGTTGCGAGCGTAACAGAATTTGTTGGGGACGGCTGGATTTGGCGGGAAACTGTTGTAGCCAATATTTGTATTAAGAGTGGTTTGGCATGGCACTATCGTATTATAATTTATTAGTCTTATTATTACATGGTGTATTGCATGGTCAAAACTGTGCTACTACCGTTGTAAGTTGCCACACTTTGCCCCTTTGCTTCTTGTTTTTATAATTGGTGGAAAAATTTAATTACATAAATAAAAATTTAAAAATATAATACTATTAATCAGTAATAAAAAGTGAGGTTATTTCAACTCACTTAATTAATTTCCGAGCCCATCAAAATTCCAAACCAGAGAATCATTATAAACAGCCCCTTGTGAATTAACTCTTGGTATCAGCTCGCATCCAGGGAATAAAATGAATACGTATACGCAGCAAGGACACAATTCCATTCAATTTCATCAAGCACCATGTCAAAAACTTAACACTGCAATCTATAGGCAATGTCATCGGGTCGTGGATGGTCGGAATGAAACAGATCGAGGTATCCAGTCACTAGTATAAATCACATTCCGACCCGATTCGCCAACGTATTCCAAGTTCTGACCCTAAAGCAACTAGCGACTCCACAGTGGACTCCGCCAATATACGAGCACAAAGATTACAGTTTTCATATTCATCAAAGAAACCCTCATCTATAAGATACCATTGGGCTTTAACCAAAGGAATTAGCAAAAAAAAAAAAAATTCTCCTAAATTTTTTTCCGGATAAAATGCTTTAAAAGAAAAGCGGAAAAAAAAAAAAAAAAAAACAACTGACCACACACCTACATAGTCATAGACCTGCTACCATGTGCCGTGGTACAGCCCCGCCCGAGAAAAGAAAACTCCATAAATTATCATTAGTTAATAGATTAAATTAAAAATACAGCAACATTTTGGAAGGCCAAATTAACATATTCGTCACATCATGTCAATGTCATGTAAATTATTAATCCCCACGTCGTGCCATTTCATTGCCGGCGGGTCTCATCTTCGGCAAGCTAATTAAAGAAAATTATTGAACGCAACATAATCCACTGCAACACAAGTTTAGTTCAAACTCCATTTCGTCCCTGCTACCTTCCATAGCCGGACCTCAATTTCGGATTTCCAGTCAATATGGGATATCCAGCCTTAAGACGTACATTTTGAAATCGCTGTCATACAAGGAAGATGAAATGGGACATGACATCCTTAGGATCCACAAACAGAGGATAGATAAATAAAAGGATTAGCAATAACTACGATTTATTAAAATATTTTAAGAGGGTAAACCAGCTACCTTACTACGGTTTCTAATTCAGAAATTAAGATGTCAACCAAATCAGTATTTCCAAAGTTAAAACGTCTCTATACAATCACCTGGTACACAACAAAGATGACCACATTCTCATCCAACTCAATACTCAATGAGAACAAAGAAATTCAATCAATTTTTTTAATTTTTTTTAGTTAAATTTTCTTATCTGAGAAAAATGCCCGTAGCCGGATCAAGTTTCAAAACATAGTGTGACTTGAGTTATTTCCCCTCCAAATACTAGCACACTTGCTGTTTTGCCAGACATCCATCATTAATCATTACTAAATAAAGCCATAATCAAGTTAAAGAATATCGCAATTAATTTTAATGCATGGCTAGATTAGCAAAAACAAGAAATGAGAAAGAGATTTGAGATAGAAAGGGGCGGACAAATTAGGAGCATTCTGGAAAAGCTGAACTCCAAACTTGACTTCAGCGGTTGTAGGCCGCAATTTGTCCAGCTCCTTTTAGGCATTAATAAGAGCAACCCCACCACCTCCAAATATACCATAATAAACGAAAAATGTGATCCATCAACCCCACAAAAATTGACCAAACAAATTTATACAAGTAAAAGGCTTACCAGGTAAAATTCCGAATTTCATTGCCATCTTGGTAGCCCGTACAATATTGTCAACTCTAATACAATTACTAGCTCTATCAACGTTGCACCAAAACAAAGCTCATCAAAATATATGTTCCAAAAAAGTCTTGGTAATCAATTATAGTTAAGATGCTTGAGGAAATGAGTGTACAATTCCAAGCAAACCTTAAACCTAACAGCTTGAGAAAGACGTGCAACTCTCTCTTCCAATTAATAAGACGACAGGCTCTTTTTTTTTTTTTTTTCTAGTTTTCTTTGTTGCGGATCTCAACTGCAACACCGATCATATGAACATGTCAAACAACTAATAAGCACTATGGAGAGAACGTCCAACATTAGCAATAAATAGCCATAACAAATCTGTTGACATCTCTTTTCAATGTCTTTCTGGTCACCGGCGGCATAAAAAATAAACATCCTTTCATAAACTACTTTAACCTGTAATGATGTGGGTTCAATTATAATTTATTTCAATAAGCCTGCCCTTGATGAGATCTAGTGCAAAGACTGCAACAACAATGCAAATACAGACACATAAAATGAATGGCCACCTCTTTGCATGAGCCAAGCATTTGTGGTATACAGTTCATATCAGACTCTCCAGTTACAACCTAAAAGTCAAAAGTGAGACGTTGAATTTTGTATTGCATTAGAATGCAAACCTGGGAGAGGGGGTTAATACATCATAATGAAAAATACGGAGGATAAATTACTAAATGTACCTATCTGGCCTCCTGTGAAAATGGCGAGGTCCTCCATGATCGTCCTCCAAGTTGTAATATCAATTCCATGCTTAGGAGGCATGACGACACAATGCTTTGTCCGTTTCAAAAACACACCATAAGTTCTGATATATGAAATAATAATTGAATGATGTAAGAAAATTAAGCATGTCATTTATGTCAACTAAAATCTCCCATGTATTCTTCTGTCACCTTATTTTATTAGAAAATTTTCCTTCCAGTGTTCACCTGAGAATCTAGATCTCAGGCCAACAGCGTCAATTCTCGTGTCCGTCTAATTTTCATATTTTTCTAATTTGACGAAAAAACTTTGCTTACCTTTTTGTGAGGACAAGACCTGTCCGGCATAAGCGATCCTTCCACTCCCTCTTCAACATCCTCAACAATAAACAATAAAGGTCCTGTCTGCGGGAGAAAATATCTGTTAAATGTGTTAATGAATAAATTTAAACTTTTCATTTATGCATTAAGTCCTCTTACCCGATGGGCTGGTCTCATTGCTTGCTTAAGAGCCTGAACTACATTCTTGTTCAAGACTTCATTCAAAAGGACTGCATGAAAGGACTTTTCACAAGCTGGCAAAATGAAAACAAGAGTTGGATTAAAATTGAGAGTGATGCAACACGCATTTTGATAAAACTAACAAAATTCCAATTAAATAAAAAAGAGCAAATGATTAACGGATACAATGAAATGCTTACACATATTTTCTTCTTTTTATTGGTGATGAAGTAAGGGGAAAAAATCCCCAACCTTCTAGCTTCGTTGCCTTAACAAACTCTACTTCATTCTTCAATTCATTATTCCTCTGCAGTGGTTTTGAGTGATGAAAAATCATGCATGGTAAGATATTTGGAAACAATTTATCAAAATGTAAAAAAAGGAAAGAAAGAAAGAAGAATTATTATTAAACATAAAGAATGCAATAAGTGGGAAGGGAAGAGAAACGGGGGAAAAACACATGTTCATATACTTGCTTTCACTCATCACACCCCACATCTTTAACCTAAAGCACAAGGCAAATAGAACTAAAGGTTGATGTATCTATGTCTAAAAGGTATACCTTAATGATAAAGATAAACATACCAGGTTATGGAATTAATCTCAAAGACCCTCCCATTAATCAAAGTAAATTTAACAGGTTAAAGGACAGTATAGTAAAAAACAAACTCATAATTTTATCTAATATTTAAGCATAGCATAAACTCATGTGAAAAGTGTTTGAACCCCATTACTTAGGAAATTATTACTTCTAAAAAAAATTCCATCTCTGGTTCTCTTTCTTTTTCATCATTTTTTTCCCCTTTTACTTACTTACATTTCAGTCCTTCCAAATTCATCCAATTCCATTAAGGTTTGGGGGAGGGGGGGGGGGGGGTTGTTGGCGCCGCAAGACTAGTTTCTAAAACAAACAAAGGGAATAAAGAAAGGCAAAATACGAAGTGGAATCTAAATAGAAGAAGCCAACAAGCAAATAATTCACAGAAAATAATGAGGAAAGGATTACAAAAATTCAACAAGTGACTTACAGTCACGATATGTAAAGCATCTTTTCCAACTTTCTCCACACCCTTTGCTACGAGCTTCCCAAGCTGTGTGTCCCCCTTTGCTGCAGCTGTTGCAGCCTTTTGAAAAAAGACAAGGGCCCATCGCCACCACATTAAAACATCTATCTATCGATTGTCCATGTAATCCTTCCTCCTAAACTAGAAACATTCAAAAACTAAAACCGGAGCAATTTCTTCAGGTGTGTGGATCGTTTGATCTGTGTGTTCAAAGAATGTACAAACTTTAATAAGTGCTGCATCAATTCCATAGTTTATGTACTTAGCATTGGCCCCCGCTTCCAGTGCCTTGAATCCTTCAATATACAAGGCTCTGTTCAAGACGGACCAATATCTGTAGCCTGAAAACAGAAATATCAAAATTCTTTCACTAAAACACTTGCTTAGATTTTAAAAAGAGAAAAAAAAAAAACATTTTCCAATTACTAATATAGATTTGAATATTTACCATAAAAGACATCTATTTTGTCTTCGATGGCATCACATGCAGGGTTGAGAAGATCCTGCATAAAACTTGCACCTCCACAAGGCATAAACTTGCACCAGCAACGAAGAACATTATAACCATATGAAAACAACCCAATATTAGCGAAGAAACTAACAAAACTACGGGTAGCACTATTCAAACCAAAAAGTAAAATATAGCCACCAGAGTCAATGTCTGATCTCATCAAGGCTCAAGCAAAACTATTACAGTAGTTAGCTGCCCATTGCACAAATTCCGACTAAGAGGATATTGCAGTAAGTCATTCTTCACTACAAGAAATAAATTTCAATTATTAATTACAGAAAAGCAGATGACACTCACTTTAGGCTTAGAAGGGATTTGTTGGCCACCAAAATTCAAGTCATTAGCAACATAGTTTCTCCTGCAAGTCAATCTACTGCTAACCGGCCGAATACAGCCCTCAGCCAACCTACATTTGACTACAAGTCAACAACTGTTGTTGGACTTGGACTGCTACTATACTTCCCCTCCACGAAGGTAAGGTATTAGTATTAATTCGACTTCGTTTTACATTTTTAACTATTATGGTAGTAGTTGAACTTGAATATTTTACGTTAAGTAATTAGGTCACGGAGAAATGGATTCGCAACTGAGGAAATTGAAGTTCATTGAGCTGAATTCTTCACCATCAGGCAAGACAAGATCAACATTAGTTAGTATTTTCTTAAAATCAGAACCAGCAACTCTTACTGTACTACTGTAAGATAAATTGTTTTCCCAAATTTTGATAATGAATTCTTTTGAAACTGTCTTTCAGCAACTTTGAGAGTACATTACCCGTATTCTAGAATTTGTATATAATAAATTCAATGACTTTGTTTGCTGATTTGGTTGCGTCTTTGAAATGTAATTATGGGGGTACAAGAAAAGTTGTGTGTGACATCTGGCGGCACCTCTATTCCATTATAGGTTAGTGTTTTAGTTAATTTTAATTTGTTTTCTAAATTTTGGATGATGTGTGAGTTTTTCTTTTGTTTATGTTAGGGAACCTGTCATCCATGCTTACATATTTATTCCAGATGAGAGGTCAATGATAAGTCAACCATTCAGGGTTTGTAGTTTATTCGAATTATATATCTTATCAAGGTTGAATTACATATTTTGTCAGTTGATTTTTTAGGTGATATTTGTACGTTTTAGTAAGTGGTCAACTTTTTGTTGAAGCTTTTATATTAAATCCCTTTCGGATTCTATACCAGCAAAACTGAATAACATATGCAATACTAATAAACTTTTTACTTTAGTTTTAACAAACTCATTATTGAATGCTAACTCTGCGGATCTGCATTGTCCCCCTACAGTGCTTCACTAGACCCGGACCTAACCTCCTCAATAAATGTCATCATAATTATGCGAACAGCTTCTGTGTCCGTGCAGATCTGGAACCTAAAAACATCATCACAGGCACAACCATCCTCTCCTTAGTCATGTTCCACTGAGCCCTCTTCTGTTTACAAATGGCTCTTGCCATATCGGAAGAGCCATATCCGTTTACGAAGCAAAAAGGGACGCCGTGAAAGGAATCGTCGGAGTCCAGTCTCTGAATAAGTTGCTTCACATGCTCATGATTCCATCCCTCTGTGTCGCCTTCGTAACCACAAGGAAGGCCAATAACCAATCCAAATATCTTCTTGTTACTCCGATCATCCTTCTCCTCGCTCTCCACAATTCCCTTCGTTATTTTTTGAATATCCTAATTCTCCAAAATATGTCCTCTAATCATCCTCTGAAGAGTCCCATTAATTTTTTCCGTCATTACGGATCCAATCCTTTTGATTTGCTTATTGGTTTCATCCCAGATGGCGATTCCACATTTTTCTTTGCCTGAATCAATCGAAATAAGTTCAAGAGTGACAGGCTTGGGGCCGTAGTTACTCTGTACGTTTGCTCTAAGCCTCCATAAACCATCGTACGTTACATGCACAAGTTTTTTTAATTCCATTCCATGCATGCTGCAATTAACAGATAAAGATTGATGGGTGACAATATCATGAAAACTGTCCCTGAAATGCAGTAAACTAACAATTGAATAAAACAAATGGGCATATATACCAAAATGCCTAACTTCATGTGTGACGCCAAATGCCTATCCTACTGTTTTTCAGAAATCAGAACATCTACCAACTAAGTAATGCAAAGACGTGCTAGCTAAAACCCAAGTTCTTTTGATGTTGATGTTTATAATCTTTTGAATACTGTGGCCTGAGATTTTTGCAATCCATCAACTATATGGTTTTTAAACTTTACCACAAATATTTAACAATTGCAATTGCATGTTATGGACGTATTCGGTTCAAAATAGAAAAAGTTTTTACAAAACAATGACATATGAGACACTAACATAGTACGAATTAATATTGGCATTTAAAAAGGAAAAATAACAAAGACAAAAAAATAGATAAATAAAATTTTAATAGAGGCAGTTAGAAAGGAAAAAATAACAAAGACAAAAAAAGTAAATAGATAAAATTTTGATTGAGGTTATTATTGAGGTTTTATAGTGTACAGGGTAAAACTCTCATTTCTAAGTTATAACACTGAGCTTTTTAAGAAAATAGATTCAGAATAAAACTCTCATTTTAAAATTATATCAGTGGGCTTTTTAAGAAAATGGATTCAATAAGTAAAACAATGGGACACCCAAATTTTAATTATTACGTTTAGATATTCTTTTGCCTTTTTTTAAGCTTTATGCTTATTTTCTACAAATGTATAGAATTCCTCATAAGAAGTAAGAGTATTTTACCCATAGTATGACTTCATTTTAGGCTTTGTGTTGTACATGAGGAGGAGGAAGCAATGGAGGTTTGCAAGTTGTATAAGAAAAGGAGGAGGAGGCAAGGAGGTGGGACTGCTATCGCCAAGTCCTTCGATTCTGCAATGATTATATCCAAAACTTAATGAAATAACGAACCAAGAAACTATAAGTAATATTTATATACACACACTCACCTTTTGGCCGTAGTACCATAATAGAGTCAAAGAATCGGTATGGTGGGCCACATTTCCTTTAACAAAGGCAAAAGAATGAATAAATAATAAATTATATTAAAGATAAAATCACTTTACAAATCGAAAACAAAAGCAATAATAATAATAACAAAGAATATACATAGTCGCGTTTTAACCCTCACGTAAAAATGAAGCATTTTTTTTTCTTTTTGTGGAAAGCTTTTTAAAATTTTTCTTTTTCTTTTTTTGAATCGGAGACCTCCTTCAGATTGTTTGCCTGATAGTGGAAGAGAGTGGGCAGTGAATGAGGGGGGGTGAAGTGAATAAGCTATGGTTTCTTTCTGTTAAAAAAAAAAGAACTGAAAGTGGACGTGGGAGAGAGAGTGAACAACCAAGGAAAAGAACTGAAAGCGGAAGAGGGGCGGTGAATGAGGGGGAGAGAGAGTGAATAGGCTAGGGTTTCATATCACTGTTACAAAAAAAAAAGAACTGAAAGTAGAAGAGGGGTGGTGGATGAGGGAGAGAGAGTGAACAAGCTAGGTTTCTTTCTCATCACCGTTGCAAAAAAGAACTGAAAGTGAAGAGTTGGAAGGGTGACTGAGAGAGAGTGTGTGAAGGAAGGGTCTTTTTCTCATCACTGTTACAAAAAAAAGAACTGAAAGTGGAAGAGAGGCACGGTGGACGAGGGGGAGAGAGCGTGAATGGGAGGGGGGAAGGGAGATGGAGAGAGTGAATAGTTGTACGGTGTTGTATAACAAAACAAGACAACAATGAATTAGATGGATGATAATATTTTATTTTCTATTTAATGTAAACTGAATTAAAAAACGAAAAGTGTACGTGATATTCAATCTCAAAACCCTAGTTTGTGGATTGATTGAAATTTCTTAGCTTGGGCTTGATGCAAACTTTCATAGCACATTCTCTTTCTCTATCCCTTTGATTTGCTTCACGGATCCAATCCTTTTGATTTGCTTCTTGGTTGCATCTCAGATGGCGATTCCACATTTTTCTTTGCCTGAATCAATCGAAATAAGTTCAAGAGTGACAGTCAGAAGTTACCCTGTACGTTTGCTCTAAGCCTCCATAAACCATCGTACGTTACATGCACAAGTGTTTTTAATTCCACTCCATGCATGCTGCAATTAACAGATAAAGATTGATGGGTGACAATATCATGAAAACTGTCCCTGAAATGCAGTAAACTAACAATTGAATAAAACAAATGGGTATATATATCAAAATGCCTAACTTCATGTGCGACGCCAAATGCCTATCCTACTGTTTTTCAGGAATCAGAACATCTACCAACTAAGTAATGCAAAGACGTGCTAGCTAAAACCAAAGTTCTTTTGATGTTGATGTTTATAATCTTTTGAATACTGTGGCCTGAGATTTTTGCAATCCATCAACTGTATGGTTTTTAAACTTTACCACAAATATTTAACAATTACAATTGCATGTTATGGATGTATCCAGTTCAAAATAGAAAAAGATTTTACAAAACAATGACATATGAGACACTAACATAGTACGAATTAATATTGGCATTTAAAAAGGAAAAAATAACAAAGACAAAAAAAGTAGATAAATAAAATTTTAATAGAGGCAGTTAGAAAGGAAAAAATAACAAAGACAAAAAAAGTAAATAGATAAAATTTTAATTGAGGTTATTATTGAGGTTTTATAGTGTACATGGTAAAACGCTCATTTCTAAGTTATAACACTTGGCTTTTTAAGAAAATAGATTCAGAATAAAACTCTCATTTTAAAATTATATCAGTGGGCTTTTTAAGAAAATGGATTCAATAAGTAAAACAATAGGACACCCAAATTTTAATTATTACGTTTAGATATTCTTTTGCCATTTTTTAAGCTTTATGCTTATTTTCTACAAATGTATAGAATTCCTCATAAGAAGTAGGAGTATTTTACCCATAGTATGACTTCATTTTAGAGTCAAAACGAGTTGGATGTGTAGCATTTGTAGTTGGCGGTGCTGGTTGTACAAGAGGAGGAGGAGGAAGCAGCCGGGAGGTCGGTGCTAGTTGTATATGAAAAGGAGGAGGAGGCAAGGAGGTGGGACTGTTGGCTGCCAAGTCCTTCGATTCCTGCAATGATTATATCCAAAACTTAATGAAATAACGAACCAAGAAACTATAAGTAATATTTATATACACACACTCACCTTTTTGGCCAGAGTACCATAATAGAGTGCAGCAACTGGTATGGCTGGGCCACATTTCCTTTAACAAAGGCAAAAAGAAGAATGAATAAATAATAAATTATATTAAAGATAAAAATCACTTTATAAATCGAAAAACAAAAAGCAATAATAATAATAACAGGAACAGGCATAGTCGTGCCTTAACCCTTTTGCTGCAAAATGAAACATTTTTTTTTTCTTTTTTTGAATCGGAGACCTCCTTCAGATTGTTTGCCTGATAGTGGAAGAGAGTGGGAAGTGAATGAGGGAGGGGTGAAGTGAATAAACTATGGTTTCTTTATGTTAAAAAAAAAAAAAAGAACTGAAAGTGGACGTGGGAGAGAGAGTGAACAACCAAGGAAAAGAACTGAAAGTGGACGTGGGAGAGAGAGTGAACAACCAAGGAAAAGAACTGAAAGCAGAAGAGGGGCGGTGAATGAGGGGGAGAGAGAGTGAATAGGCTAGGGTTTCATATCACTGTTACAAAAAAAAAAGAACTGAAAGTAGAAGAGGGGTGGTGGATGAGGGAGAGAGAGTGAACAAACTAGGTTTCTTTCTCATCACCGTTGCAAAAAGGAACTGAAAGTGAAGAGTTGGAAGGGTGACTGAGAGAGAGTGTGTGAATGAAGGGTCTTTTTCTCATCACTGTTACAAAAAAAAGAACTGAAAGTGGAAGAGAGGCACGGTGGACTAGGGGGAGAGAGGGTGAATGGGAGGGGGGAAGGGAGATGGAGAGAGTGAATAGTTGTACGGTGTTGTATAACAAAACAAGACAACAATGAATTAGATGGATGATAATATTTTATTTTCTATTTAATGTAAACTGAATTAAAAAACGAAAAGTGTACGTGATATTCAATCTCAAAACCCTAGTTTGTGGATTGATTGAAATTTCTTAGCTTGGGCTTGATGCAAACTTTCATAGCACATTCTCTTTCTCTATCCATTTGATTTGCTTTACGGATCCAATCCTTTTGATTTGCTTCTTGGTTTCATCTCAGATGGCGATTCCACATTTTTCTTTGCCTGAATCAATCGAAATAAGTTCAGGGTCTCGTAGTTACTCAGACGTTGCTCTAAGCCTCCATAAACCATCGTGACGTTACATGCACAAGTTTTTAATTCCACCCATGCATGCTGCAATTAACAGATAAAGATTGATGGGTGACAATATCATGAAAACTGTCCCTGAAATGCAGTAAACTAACAATTGAATAAAACAAATGGGTATATATATCAAAATGCCTAACTTCATGTGCGACGCCAAATGCCTATCCTACTGTTTTTCAGGAATCAGAACATCTACCAACTAAGTAATGCAAAGACGTGCTAGCTAAAACCAAAGTTCTTTTGATGTTGATGTTTATAATCTTTTGAATACTGGCTCGAGATTTTGCAATCCATCAACTGTATGGTTTTTAAACTTTACCACAAATATTTAACAATTGCAATTGCATGTTATGGATGTATCCAGTTCAAAATAGAAAAAGATTTTACAAAACAATGACATATGAGACACTAACATAGTACGAATTAATATTGGCATTTAAAAAGGAAAAAATAACAAAGACAAAAAAAGTAGATAAATAAAATTTTAATAGAGGCAGTTAGAAAGGAAAAAATAACAAAGACAAAAAAAGTAAATAGATAAAATTTTGATTGAGGTTATTATTGAGGTTTTATAGTGTACAGGGTAAAACTCTCATTTCTAAGTTATAACACTGAGCTTTTTAAGAAAATAGATTCAGAATAAAACTCTCATTTTAAAATTATATCAGTGGGCTTTTTAAGAAAATGGATTCAATAAGTAAAACAATGGGACACCCAAATTTTAATTATTACGTTTAGATATTCTTTTGCCTTTTTTTAAGCTTTATGCTTATTTTCTACAAATGTATAGAATTCCTCATAAGAAGTAAGAGTATTTTACCCATAGTATGACTTCATTTTAGAGTCAAAACGAGCTGGATGTGTAGCATTTGTAGTTGGCGGTGCTGGTTGTACATGAGGAGGAGCAGGAAGCAGCCGGGAGGTCGGTGCTAGTTGTATAAGAAAAGGAGGAGGAGGCAAGGAGGTGGGACTGTTGGCTGCCAAGTCCTTCGATTCCTGCAATGATTATATCCAAAACTTAATGAAATAACGAACCAAGAAACTATAAGTAATATTTATATACACACACTCACCTTTTTGGCCAGAGTACCATAATAGAGTGCAGCAACTGGTATGGCTGGGCCACATTTCCTTTAACAAAGGCAAAAAGAAGAATGAATAAATAATAAATTATATTAAAGATAAAAATCACTTTATAAATCGAAAAACAAAAAGCAATAATAATAATAACAGGAACAGGCATAGTCGTGCCTTAACCCTTTTGCTGCAAAATGAAACATTTTTTTTTTCTTTTTTTGAATCGGAGACCTCCTTCAGATTGTTTGCCTGATAGTGGAAGAGAGTGGGAAGTGAATGAGGGAGGGGTGAAGTGAATAAGCTATGGTTTCTTTATGTTAAAAAAAAAAGAACTGAAAGTGGACGTGGGAGAGAGAGTGAACAACCAAGGAAAAGAACTGAAAGTGGACGTGGGAGAGAGAGTGAACAACCAAGGAAAAGAACTGAAAGCAGAAGAGGGGCGGTGAATGAGGGGGAGAGAGAGTGAATAGGCTAGGGTTTCATATCACTGTTACAAAAAAAAAAGAACTGAAAGTAGAAGAGGGGTGGTGGATGAGGGAGAGAGAGTGAACAAACTAGGTTTCTTTCTCATCACCGTTGCAAAAAGGAACTGAAAGTGAAGAGTTGGAAGGGTGACTGAGAGAGAGTGTGTGAATGAAGGGTCTTTTTCTCATCACTGTTACAAAAAAAAGAACTGAAAGTGGAAGAGAGGCACGGTGGACGAGGGGGAGAGAGCGTGAATGGGAGGGGGGAAGGGAGATGGAGAGAGTGAATAGTTGTACGGTGTTGTATAACAAAACAAGACAACAATGAATTAGATGGATGATAATATTTTATTTTCTATTTAATGTAAACTGAATTAAAAAACGAAAAGTGTACGTGATATTCAATCTCAAAACCCTAGTTTGTGGATTGATTGAAATTTCTTAGCTTGGGCTTGATGCAAACTTTCATAGCACATTCTCTTTCTCTATCCATTTGATTTGCTTTACGGATCCAATCCTTTTGATTTGCTTCTTGGTTTCATCTCAGATGGCGATTCCACATTTTTCTTTGCCTGAATCAATCGAAATAAGTTCAAGAGTGACAGGCTTGGGGCCGTAGTTACTCTGTACGTTTGCTCTAAGCCTCCATAAACCATCGTACGTTACATGCACAAGTTTTTTTAATTCCACTCCATGCATGCTGCAATTAACAGATAAAGATTGATGGGTGACAATATCATGAAAACTGTCCCTGAAATGCAGTAAACTAACAATTGAATAAAACAAATGGGTATATATATCAAAATGCCTAACTTCATGTGCGACGCCAAATGCCTATCCTACTGTTTTTCAGGAATCAGAACATCTACCAACTAAGTAATGCAAAGACGTGCTAGCTAAAACCAAAGTTCTTTTGATGTTGATGTTTATAATCTTTTGAATACTGTGGCCTGAGATTTTTGCAATCCATCAACTGTATGGTTTTTAAACTTTACCACAAATATTTAACAATTGCAATTGCATGTTATGGATGTATCCAGTTCAAAATAGAAAAAGATTTTACAAAACAATGACATATGAGACACTAACATAGTACGAATTAATATTGGCATTTAAAAAGGAAAAAATAACAAAGACAAAAAAAGTAGATAAATAAAATTTTAATAGAGGCAGTTAGAAAGGAAAAAATAACAAAGACAAAAAAATTAATAGATAAAATTTTTATTGAGGTTATTATTGAGGTTTTATAGTGTACATGGTAAAACTCTCATTTCGAAGTTATAACACTGGGCTTTTTAAGAAAATAGATTCAGAATAAAACTCTCATTTTAAAATTATATCAGTGGGCTTTTTAAGAAAATGGATTCAATAAGTAAAACAATAGGACACCCAAATTTTAATTATTACGTTTAGATATTCTTTTGCCAATTTTTAAGCTTTATGCTTATTTTCTACAAATGTATAGAATTCCTCATAAGAAGTAGGAGTATTTTACCCATAGTATGACTTCATTTTAGAGTCAAAACGAGTTGGATGTGTAGCATTTGTAGTTGGTGGTGCTGGTTGTACAGGAGGAGGAGGAGGAAGCAGCCGGGAGGTCGGTGCTAGTTGTATATGAAAAGGAGGAGGAGGCAAGGAGGTGGGATCACTGCCAAGTCCTTCGATTCCTGCAATGATTATATCCAAAACTTAATGAAATAACGAACCAAGAAACTATAAGTAATATTTATATACACACACTCACCTTTTTGGCCAGAGTACCATAATAGAGTGCAGCAACTGGTATGGCTGGGCCACATTTCCTTTTACAAAGGCAAAAAGAAGAATGAATAAATAATAAATTATATTAAAGATAAAAATCACTTTACAAATCGAAAAACAAAAAGCAATAACATAGTTTCTTAACCCTTTTGCTGCAAAATGAAACATTTTTTTTTTCTTTTTGTGGAAAGCTTTTTAAAATTTTTCTTTTTCTTTTTTTGAATCGGAGACCTCCTTTAGATTGTTTGCCTGATAGTGGAAGAGAGTGGGCAGTGAATGAGGGAGGGGTGAAGTGAATAAGCTATGGTTTCTTTCTGTTAAAAAAAAAAAGAACTGAAAGTGGACGTGGGAGAGAGAGTGAACAACCAAGGAAAAGAACTGAAAGTGGACGTGGGAGAGAGAGTGAACAACCAAGGAAAAGAACTGAAATCGGAAGAGGGGCGGTGAATGAGGGGGAGAGAGAGTGAATAAGCTAGGGTTTCATATCACTGTTACAAAAAAAAAAGAACTGAAAGTAGAAGAGGGGTGGTGGATGAGGGAGAGAGAGTGAACAAGCTAGGTTTCTTTGTCATCACTGTTGCAAAAAAGAACTGAAAGTGAAGAGTTGGAAGGGTGACTGAGAGAGAGTGTGTGAATGAAGGGTCTTTTTCTCATCACTGTTACAAAAAAAAGAACTGAAAGTGGAAGAGAGGCACGGTGGACGAGGGGGAGAGAGCGTGAATGGGAGGGGGGAAGGGAGAGGGAGAGAGTGAATAGTTGTACGGTGTTGTATAACAAAACAAGACAACAATGAATTAGATGGATCATTATATTTTATTTTCTATTTAATGTAAACTGAATTAAAAAACGAAAAGTGTACGTGATATTCAATCTCAAAACCCTAGTTTGTGGATTGATTGAAATTTCTTGGCTTGGGCTTGATGCAAACTTTCATAGCACATTCTCTTTCTCTATCCCTTTGATTTGCTTCACGGATCCAATCCTTTTGATTTGCTTCTTGGTTTCATCTCAGATGGCGATTCCACATTTTTCTTTGCCTGAATCAATCGAAATAAGTTCAAGAGTGACAGGCTTGGGGTCAGAAGTTACTCAGACGTTTCAAGCCTCCATAAACCATCGTACGTTACATGCACAAGTTTTTTTAATTCCACTCCATGCATGCTGCAATTAACAGATAAAGATTGATGGGTGACAATATCATGAAAACTGTCCCTGAAATGCAGTAAACTAACAATTGAATAAAACAAATGGGTATATATATCAAAATGCCTAACTTCATGTGCGACGCCAAATTCCTATCCTACTGTTTTTCAGGAATCAGAACATCTACCAACTAAGTAATGCAAAGACGTGCTAGCTAAAACCAAAGTTCTTTTGATGTTGATGTTTATAATCTTTTGAATACTGTGGCCTGAGATTTTTGCAATCCATCAACTGTATGGTTTTTAAACTTTACCACAAATATTTAACAATTGCAATTGCATGTTATGGATGTATCAAGTTCAAAATAGAAAAAGATTTTACAAAACAATGACATATGAGACACTAACATAGTACGAATTAATATTGGCATTTAAAAAGGAAAAAATAACAAAGACAAAAAAAGTAGATAAATAAAATTTTAATAGAGGCAGTTAGAAAGGAAAAAATAACAAAGACAAAAAAAGTAAATAGATAAAATTTTAATTGAGGTTATTATTGAGGTTTTATAGTGTACATGGTAAAACTCTCATTTCTAAGTTATAACACTGGGCTTTTTAAGAAAATAGATTCAGAATAAAACTCTCATTTTAAAATTATATCAGTGGGCTTTTTAAGAAAATGGATTCAATAAGTAAAACAATAGGACACCCAAATTTTAATTATTACGTTTAGATATTCTTTTGCCATTTTTTAAGCTTTATGCTTATTTTCTACAAATGTATAGAATTCCTCATAAGAAGTAGGAGTATTTTACCCATAGTATGACTTCATTTTAGAGTCAAAACGAGTTGGATGTGTAGCATTTGTAGTTGGCGGTGCTGGTTGTACAGGAGGAGGAGGAGGAAGCAGCCGGGAGGTCGGTGCTAGTTGTATATGAAAAGGAGGAGGAGGCAAGGAGGTGGGACTGTTGGCTGCCAAGTCCTTCGATTCCTGCAATGATTATATCCAAAACTTAATGAAATAACGAACCAAGAAACTATAAGTAATATTTATATACACACACTCACCTTTTTGGCCAGAGTACCATAATAGAGTGCAGCAACTGGTATGGCTGGGCCACATTTCCTTTAACAAAGGCAAAAAGAAGAATGAATAAATAATAAATTATATTAAAGATAAAAATCACTTTACAAATCGAAAAACAAAAAGCAATAATAATAATAACAGGAACAGGCATAGTCGTGCCTTAACCCTTTTGCTGCAAAATGAAACATTTTTTTTTCTTTTTGTGGAAAGCTTTTTAAAATTTTTCTTTTTCTTTTTTTGAATCGGAGACCTCCTTCAGATTGTTTGCCTGATAGTGGAAGAGAGTGGGCAGTGAATGAGGGGGGGTGAAGTGAATAAGCTATGGTTTCTTTCTGTTAAAAAAAAAAGAACTGAAAGTGGACGT
Organism: Citropsis articulata; assembly: GCA_030449925.1. Lineage (NCBI taxonomy): Eukaryota > Viridiplantae > Streptophyta > Magnoliopsida > Sapindales > Rutaceae > Citropsis > Citropsis articulata. The sequence continues at coordinate 5,368,142 of JASUUH010000227.1, read as the reverse complement.
GGGAGAGAGAGTGAACAACCAAGGAAAAGAACTGAAAGTGGACGTGGGAGAGAGAGTGAACAACCAAGGAAAAGAACTGAAAGCAGAAGAGGGGCGGTGAATGAGGGGGAGAGAGAGTGAATAGGCTAGGGTTTCATATCACTGTTACAAAAAAAAAAGAACTGAAAGTAGAAGAGGGGTGGTGGATGAGGGAGAGAGAGTGAACAAACTAGGTTTCTTTCTCATCACCGTTGAAAAAAGGAACTGAAAGTGAAGAGTTGGAAGGGTGACTGAGAGAGAGTGTGTGAATGAAGGGTCTTTTTCTCATCACTGTTACAAAAAAAAGAACTGAAAGTGGAAGAGAGGCACGGTGGACGAGGGGGAGAGAGCGTGAATGGGAGGGGGGAAGGGAGAGGGAGAGAGTGAATAGTTGTACGGTGTTGTATAACAAAACAAGACAACAATGAATTAGATGGATCATTATATTTTATTTTCTATTTAATGTAAACTGAATTAAAAAACGAAAAGTGTACGTGATATTCAATCTCAAAACCCTAGTTTGTGGATTGATTGAAATTTCTTGGCTTGGGCTTGATGCAAACTTTCATAGCACATTCTCTTTCTCTATCCCTTTGATTTGCTTCACGGATCCAATCCTTTTGATTTGCTTCTTGGTTTCATCTCAGATGGCGATTCCACATTTTTCTTTGCCTGAATCAATCGAAATAAGTTCAAGAGTGACAGGCTTGGGGCCGTAGTTACTCTGTACGTTTGCTCTAAGCCTCCATAAACCATCGTACGTTACATGCACAAGTTTTTTTAATTCCACTCCATGCATCGCAATTGAGATAAAGATTGATGGGTGACAATATCATGAAAACTGTCCCTGAAATGCAGTAAACTAACAATTGAATAAAACAAATGGGTATATATATCAAAATGCCTAACTTCATGTGCGACGCCAAATGCCTATCCTACTGTTTTTCAGGAATCAGAACATCTACCAACTAAGTAATGCAAAGACGTGCTAGCTAAAACCAAAGTTCTTTTGATGTTGATGTTTATAATCTTTTGAATACTGTGGCCTGAGATTTTTGCAATCCATCAACTGTATGGTTTTTAAACTTTACCACAAATATTTAACAATTGCAATTGCATGTTAGGGATGTATCCAGTTCAAAATAGAAAAAGATTTTACAAAACAATAACATATGAGACACTAACATAGTACGAATTAATATTGGCATTTAAAAAGGAAAAAATAACAAAGACAAAAAAAGTAAATAGATAAAATTTTAATTGAGGTTATTATTGAGGTTTTATAGTGTACATGGTAAAACTCTCATTTCTAAGTTATAACACTGGGCTTTTTAAGAAAATAGATTCAGAATAAAACTCTCATTTTAAAATTATATCAGTGGGCTTTTTAAGAAAATGGATTCAATATGTAAAACAATAGGACACCCAAATTTTAATTATTACGTTTAGATATTCTTTTGCCATTTTTTAAGCTTTATGCTTATTTTCTACAAATGTATAGAATTCCTCATAAGAAGTAGGAGTATTTTACCCATAGTATGACTTCATTTTAGAGTCAAAACGAGTTGGATGTGTAGCATTTGTAGTTGGCGGTGCTGGTTGTACAGGAGGAGGAGGAGGAAGCAGCCGGGAGGTCGGTGCTAGTTGTATATGAAAAGGAGGAGGAGGCAAGGAGGTGGGACTGTTGGCTGCCAAGTCCTTCGATTCCTGCAATGATTATATCCAAAACTTAATGAAATAACGAACCAAGAAACTATAAGTAATATTTATATACACACACTCACCTTTTTGGCCAGAGTACCATAATAGAGTGCAAAGAATCGGTATGGTACATTTCCTTTTACAAAGGCAAAAAGAAGAATGAATAAATAATAAATTATATTAAAGATAAAAATCACTTTACAAATCGAAAAACAAAAAGCAATAATAATAATAACAGGAACAGGCATAGTCGTGCCTTAACCCTTTTGCTGCAAAATGAAACATTTTTTTTTCTTTTTGTGGAAAGCTTTTTAAAATTTTTCTTTTTCTTTTTTTGAATCGGAGACGTCCTTTAGATTGTTTGCCTGATAGTGGAAGAGAGTGGGCAGTGAATGAGGGAGGGGTGAAGTGACTAAGCTATGGTTTCTTTCTGTTAAAAAAAAAAAGAACTGAAAGTGGACGTGGGAGAGAGAGTGAACAACCAAGGAAAAGAACTGAAAGTGGACGTGGGAGAGAGAGTGAACAACCAAGGAAAAGAACTGAAAGCGGAAGAGGGGCGGTGAATGAGGGGGAGAGAGAGTGAATAAGCTAGGGTTTCATATCACTGTTACCAAAAAAAAAAGAACTGAAAGTAGAAGAGGGGTGGTGGATGAGGGAGAGAGAGTGAACAAGCTAGGTTTCTTTCTCATCACTGTTGCAAAAAAGAACTGAAAGTGAAGAGTTGGAAGGGTGACTGAGAGAGAGTGTGTGAATGAAGGGTCTTTTTCTCATCAATTACAAAAAGAACGAAAGTGGAAGAGGCACGGTGGACGCGGGGGAGCGAGCGTGACGGGGCGGGGGCACGGGAGAGGGAGAGAGTGAATAGTTGTACGGTGTTGTATAACAAAACAAGACAACAATGAATTAGATGGATGATAATATTTTATTTTCTATTTAATGTAAACTGAATTAAAAAACGAAAAGTGTACGTGATATTCAATCTCAAAACCCCAGTTTGTGGATTGATTGAAATTTCTTGGCTTGGGCTTGATGCAAACTTTCATAGCACATTCTCTTTCTCTATCCCTTTGATTTGCTTCACGGATCCAATCCTTTTGATTTGCTTCTTGGTTTCATCTCAGATGGCGATTCCACATTTTTCTTTGCCTGAATCAATCGAAATAAGTTCAAGAGTGACAGGCTTGGGGCCGTAGTTACTCTGTACGTTTGCTCTAAGCCTCCATAAACCATCGTACGTTACATGCACAAGTTTTTTTAATTCCACTCCATGCATGCTGCAATTAACAGATAAAGATTGATGGGTGACAATATCATGAAAACTGTCCCTGAAATGCAGTAAACTAACAATTGAATAAAACAAATGGGTATATATATCAAAATGCCTAACTTCATGTGCGACGCCAAATGCCTATCCTACTGTTTTTCAGGAATTAGAACATTTACCAACTAAGTAATGCAAAGACGTGCTAGCTAAAACCCAAGTTCTTTTGATGTTGATGTTTATAATCTTTTGAATACTGTGGCCTGAGATTTTTGCAATCCATCAACTGTATGGTTTTTAAACTTTACCACAAATATTTAACAATTACAATTGCATGTTATGGATGTATCCAGTTCAAAATAGAAAAAGATTTTACAAAACAATGACATATGAGACACTAACATAGTACGAATTAATATTGGCATTTAAAAAGGAAAAAATAACAAAGACAAAAAAAGTAGATAAATAAAATTTTAATAGAGGCAGTTAGAAAGGAAAAAATAACAAAGACAAAAAAAGTAAATAGATAAAATTTTAATTGAGGTTATTATTGAGGTTTTATAGTGTACATGGTAAAACGCTCATTTCTAAGTTATAACACTTGGCTTTTTAAGAAAATAGATTCAGAATAAAACTCTCATTTTAAAATTATATCAGTGGGCTTTTTAAGAAAATGGATTCAATAAGTAAAACAATAGGACACCCAAATTTTAATTATTACGTTTAGATATTCTTTTGCCATTTTTTAAGCTTTATGCTTATTTTCTACAAATGTATAGAATTCCTAATAAGAAGTAGGAGTATTTTACCCATAGTATGACTTCATTTTAGAGTCAAAACGAGTTGGATGTATAGCATTTGTAGTTGGCGGTGCTGGTTGTACAGGAGGAGGAGGAGGAAGCAGCCGGGAGGTCGGTGCTAGTTGTATATGAAAAGGAGGAGGAGGCAAGGAGGTGGGACTGTTGGCTGCCAAGTCCTTCGATTCCTGCAATGATTATATCCAAAACTTAATGAAATAACGAACCAAGAAACTATAAGTAATATTTATATACACACACTCACCTTTTTGGCAAGAGTACCATAATAGAGTGCAGCAACTGGTATGGCTGGGCCACATTTCCTTTAACAAAGGCAAAAAGAAGAATGAATAAATAATAAATTATATTAAAGATAAAAATCACTTTATAAATCGAAAAACAAAAAGCAATAATAATAATAACAGGAACAGGCATAGTCGTGCCTTAACCCTTTTGCTGCAAAATGAAACATTTTTTTTTTCTTTTTGTGGAAAGCTTTTTAAAATTTTTCTTTTTCTTTTTTTGAATCGGAGACCTCCTTTAGATTGTTTGCACGATAGAGAGAGTGGGCGTGAATGAGGGGTGAAGGGAATAAGCTATGGTTTCTTTCTGTTAAAAAAAAAAAAAAAGATGAGGGAGAGAGAGTGAACAAGCTAGGTTTCTTTCTCATCACCGTTGAAAAAAAGAACTGAAAGTGAAGAGTTGGAAGGGTGACTGAGAGAGAGTGTGTGAATGAAGGGTCTTTTTCTCATCACTGTTACAAAAAAAAGAACTGAAAGTGGAAGAGAGGCACGGTGGACGAGGGGGAGAGAGCGTGAATGGGATGGGGGAAGGGAGAGGGAGAGAGTGAATAGTTGTACGGTGTTGTATAACAAAACAAGACAACAATGAATTAGATGGATGATAATATTTTATTTTCTATTTAATGTAAACTGAATTAAAAAACGAAAAGTGTACGTGATATTCAATCTCAAAACCCCAGTTTGTGGATTGATTGAAATTTCTTGGCTTGGGCTTGATGCAAACTTTCATAGCACATTCTCTTTCTCTATCCCTTTGATTTGCTTCACGGATCCAATCCTTTTGATTTGCTTCTTGGTTTCATCTCAGATGGCGATTCCACATTTTTCTTTGCCTGAATCAATCGAAATAAGTTCAAGAGTGACAGGCTTGGGGCCGTAGTTACTCTGTACGTTTGCTCTAAGCCTCCATAAACCATCGTACGTTACATGCACAAGTTTTTTTAATTCCACTCCATGCATGCTGCAATTAACAGATAAAGATTGATGGGTGACAATATCATGAAAATTGTCCCTGAAATGCAGTAAACTAACAATTGAATAAAACAAATGGGTATATATATCAAAATGCCTAACTTCATGTGCGACGCCAAATGCCTATCCTACTGTTTAGATATTCTTTTGCCATTTTTTAAGCTTTATGCTTATTTTCTACAAATGTATAGAACTCCTCATAAGAAGTAGGAGTATTTTACCCATAGTATGACTTAATTTTAGAGTCAAAACGAGCTGGATGTGTAGCATTTGTAGTTGGCAGTGCTGGTTGTACAGGAGGAGGAGGAGGAGGCAGCCGGGAGGTCGGTGCTAGTTGTATATGAAATGAAGAGGAGGCAAGGAGGTGGGACTGTTGACTGCCAAGTCCTTCGATTCCTGCAATGATTATATCCAAAACTTAATGAAATAATGAACCAAGAAACTATAAGTAATATTTATATACACACACTCACCTTTTTGGCCCGAGTACCATAATAGAGTGCAGCAACTGGTATGGCTGGGCCACATTTCCTTTAACAAAGGAAAAAAGAAGAATGAATAAATAATAAATTATATTAAAGATAAAAAACACATTACAAATCGAAAAACAAAAAGCAATAATAATAATAACAGGAATAAGCAGAGTCGTGCCTTTAACCCTTTTGCTGCAAAATGAAACTTTTTTTTTCTTTTTGTGTGGAAAGCTTCTTAAAATTTTTCTTTTTCTTTTTTTGAATCGGAAACCTCCTTCAGATTTTTTGCCTGATAGTGGAAGAGAGGGGGCAGTGAATGAGGGAGTGGGGGAGAGAGTGAATAAGCTAGGGTTTCTTTCTGTTAAAAAAAAAAAAGAACTGAAAGTGGAAGAGGAAGAGAGAGTGAACAACCTAGGAAAAGAATTGAAAGTGGAAGAGGGGTGGTGGATGAGGGAGAGAGGGTGAACAAGCTAAGTTTCTTTCTCATCACCGTTGCAAAAAAGAACTGAAAGTGAAGAGTTGGAAGGGTGAGTAAGAGAGAGAGAGTGAATGAAGGGTCTCTTTCTCATCACTGTTACAAAAAAAAGAATTGAAAGTGGAAGAGAGGTACGGTGAATGAAGAGGAGAGAGCGTGAATGGGAGGGGGGGAGGGAGAGGGAAAGAGTGAATAGTTGTACGGTATTGTATAACAAAATAAGACAACAATGGATTAAATGGATGATAATTTTTTATTTTCTATTTAATATAAATTGAATTAAAAAAGACAAGTGTATGTGATACTCAATCTCAAAACCCCAGTTTGTGGATTGATTAAAATTTCTTGACTTGGGCTTGATGCAAACTTTTATAGTACATTCTCTTTCTCTATCCAATCCCTTTGATTTACTTCTTGGTTTCATGAGAATAAATTGTATTGTCATTAATATATTTATTTTATTTTATAATAGAAATGGATTGTTAAACTGACCTTAGTTGATTATGGTCATCAATAATAATAATAATAATAGTTGTTGTTGTTGTTGTTGTTATTATTATTGATATTACTATTATACTTATTAATCATTTTAATTAATAAAAATAAAAATAATAATAGTTATTATTTGTATTACTAGTATTATTATAAAAATTAATAACTAGTTTGACAATAATCATCATCCTCATCAATCCTCATCAATCATCATCATCAATCATCATCATCATCATCGTCGTCGTCAAATAAGATAAAAATGAATTTTTAATTTTTACTAAGGGTACAAATATGAATTTACTTTTCATCCACATTCTTTATTCTTATTCCCGACTTCCCACATCCCCTTGGGAATGATATTGTTATTCTACATTCCTAAATTGTAGAACAATTTTTTAATTTATGTTTAAAAAATCAAACATATAATATATTTTTTTAATTTATGCCTAATTCAATTAAATGAAAAAAAAATATTTTTTTCGTTATTGGTTAAAAATTCATGATAAAAATGGTACAATTTTTTTTTTTTAAATATGTGTTATGCACCGTTTGAGCATGTTTGGAATTAGTTTAGCATCTAAAAAGTATTAAGTAAACACTTTTTAGAAGATGAATCAGAAATCTGATGCCTTAAGAATCTAGTAAATAACCATAAGTTGAAAAGTAGCTATAACGAACTTTGAAAAATCTGATTATTTAAGATAAAATATTTACTATCCTCCAAAAAAAAAAAGATAAAATATTTACTGTTTCTTCCATAAACTATTTTCTTTGAAAAAGGTCGAGGTACCCAGTCACTCGCACAAATAACCACATTCTAATCCGACCCGATTCGCCAATGTATTCCAAGTTCCAACCACTCGCGACCCCACACAAGACTCCGCCAATATACGAGCATTAAGATCACAGTATTCAAATTGCCGTATTCATTAAAGAAACCCTCATCCATAAGATGCTACGGGACTTTAACCAAAGGAATTAGCAAAAAAAACAATTCTCCTAATTTTTTTTTGGGGATAAAATGCTATAAAAGAAAAGCGAAAAAAAAATAAGAACAACTGACCACACATGACACACCTATATAGTCATAGACCTGCTACCTTGTACAGTACCGCCCAAGAAAAAAAAACTCCATAAATTATTATTAGTTAATATATTAAATTAAGAATACAGCAACATTTTGGCAGGCTAAATTAACATATTCGTCACATCATGTCAACGTCATGTAATTAATCCCCACATCGTTCCATTCCATAGCCGGCGGGTCTCATCTTCGGCAAGCTAATTAAAGAAAATTATTGAACACAGCATAAGACACTCCAACAAAGTTTATCACAAGCTCCATTCCGCCCCAGATACCTTCCATAGTTGGACCTCAATTTCGGATTTCCAGCCAATATGGGATATCCAGCCTTAAGACGTACATTTTGAAATAGCTGTAATACAAGGAAGATGAAATGGGACATTCTCAGGATCAACAAAAAGAGGACAGATAAATAAAAGGAATAGAAATAACTGCGATTTATAAAAATATTTTAAGAGGTTAAACCAGCTACCTTACTACAGTTTTCAATTCAGAGATTAAGATGTCAACAAAATCAATATTTCCAGACTTGCACATCTCTATATAATCACCTGGTACACAACAAAGATGACCTCATTCTCATCCAACTCAATACTCAATGAGAACAAAGAAATTCAATCAATTTTTTTTTTTTTCAATTAAATCTTCTTATCCGAGAAAAATACCTGTAGCTGGATCGTATCCCAGATCAGGATTGTCCTGTTCTAATAGCTTTTCAACGACAGCTGAACCATCAAATCCAGCAGCAGAAGCAATTGAGTATACGGGCATCTGTGCACAAGCTCAAATTATTAGTGAGCGAGCCTCCAAACTTTGGGTCATGCATCTTATTTGTTACTAAACTGAAACTTTGGGTCATGCGCTCATATTTTTAAGTTATCAATTCTCAAAACATAGTCTGACTTCAGTCATTTACCCTCCAAATACTAGCACACTTGTTTTGCCAGAACTCCATCGTTAATCATCATTGAATAAAGCCATAATCAAGTTAAAGAATGTCGAAATTAATTTTAATGCACGGCTAGATTAGCAAAAACAAGCAACTAAAAAGAAGTTCAAGAGAAAAAAAGGACAAACACCTTAAGAGCATTCTGTAAAAGTTGAACACCAAACTTGACATCAGCGTTTGTAGGTTGCAATTTCTCCAGCTCCTTTGAGGCATTAATAAGAGCAATCCCACCACCTTCAAATACAACATAAAAAACATAAATGCCATCTTCATCCCAACAGAACCAACCAAACAAAATTATAAAAATAAAAGGCTTACCAGGAAGAATTCCAAATTTCACTGCCTTCTTGGTAGCCCATACAATATTATCAACTCTAATACAATTACTAGCTCCACCAACCTTGCCTCAAGTCAAAGCTCATCAAAATATATTTTCCAAAAAAGTCTGGGTGATTAATTATAGTTAAGAAGCTTGTGGAAATGAGTGTACAATTCCACACAAACCTTAAACCTAACTGCTTGAGAAAGACGTGCAAGTCTCTCTTCAAATAAATTCAACGACATGCTCTTTTCTTCCACTTTTTTTTATTGCGGATCTCCACTGCAACACCAATCATATGAACGTGTCAAACAACTAATAAACAAAATAGAGAGAACCTCCTAGATTGGCAATAAATAGCCATAACAAACCTGTTCACATCTCTTTTCAATGTCTTTCGAGCCACCAGCGGCGCCAAAGATAAACATCCTTTCAAACGATACTGAAACCTGTAGTGACGTGGGTTCCATTATATTTTATTTCAATAAGCCTCACCTTGATAAGATCTGGTGCAAAAGACTGGCACAACAATAATGCAAATGCATACACATAACATGAATGGCTCACCTCTTTGCATGAGCCAAGCATTTGTGGTATACAGTTCATATCAGACTCTCCAGTTACAACCTAAAGGTCAAAAGTGAGACATTGAATTGTGTATTGCGTTAGAATGCAAACCTGGGTGAGGGTTAATACATCATAATGCAAAATAGGGAGGGGAAATTACCAAATGTACCTACCTGGCCTCCTGTAGAAATGGCGACATCCTCCATGATCGCCCTCCAAGTTGCTCTATGAATTAAATGTTTAGGAGGTGTGACGATACAAAGCTTTATCCAGTTCAAAAATGCACCATAAGTAAATGACATATAAAATAATAATTGAATGATGTAGGAAAATTAAGCATGTCATTTATGTCAACTAAAATCTCCCAAGCATTCTTTTGTCTTCTTATTTTATTAGAAAATTTTCCTTCCAGTCTCCGCCCGTGAATGTAGATCTCAGGGCCAACGGTGTAAATTCTCATGTCCTGCCTAATTTTCATATTTTCTATTTTTGACACAAAAGAACTTTGCTTACCTTTTTACGATGACAAGACCCGTCCAGCTTAAGAGATCCTTCTACTTCTTCAACATCCTCAACAATAAACAATAAAGGTCGTTTTTGAAGGACAAAATATCCATTAAAATGTGTTGACAAATAAATTTAAACTTTTCATTTATGCATTAGATCCTCTTACACGATGGGCTGGTCTCATTGCTTGCTTAACAGCCTGAACTACATCATTGTTAAATAGTTTATTCAAAAGGACTACAATGAAAGGATTTTTCAAAAGCTGGCAAAATGAAAACAAGAGCTGCGTTAAAATTGAGAATGATGCAACACATTTTGGGTAAAACCAACAAAATTCCAAACAAATAAAAAGATCAAATGATTAATGGATATAATGAAATGCTTACACATGTTTTCTTCCTCTTGTTGGTGATGAAATAACGAGAATAAAATCCCCAACCTTCTAGCTTCATTGCCTTCACAAACTCAACTTCATTATTCAGTTCGTTACTCCTCTGCAATGGTTTTGAGTGAACAAAAATCATGTATTGTAATATATTTGAATGACTCATACCATTTATTAAAATGGAAAAAAAAAGAAAGAAAGAAAGAAGAATTGTTATTAAACATAAAGAATGCAATAAGCAGGAAAAGGAAGAGAATCGCGAAAAAACACACATTCTTGTATTTGCTGATGCTTATCACACCCCATGTCATTAGCCTAAAGCACAAAAACAAATAGGACTAAGGGTGGTTCATTTTATCAGTTCCCAGAAGGTATGCCTTAATGATAAAGATAAACATACCAGGTTATGGAATTAATCTCAAATACCCCTACCATTAATCAAAATAAATTTAACAGGTTAAAGGACAGTATAGTAAAAAAAGAACTCGTAATTTTTCTAATCTTTAAGCATAGTATAAACCCATGTGAAAAGGGTTTGAACCTCATTACTTAGGAAATTATTACTTCTGAAAAAAAATTAAAAAAAAATTCCAATCTCTGGTTCTCTCTCTCTTTCATCAATTCAATTTCTTGCTCTTTCCTAATTTATCCAATTCAATGCAAGTGATAAATTTTGTTTGGGCGGGGGAACATACGAAGTGGAATCTGAAACGAAGAAGCCAACAAGCAAATAATTCACAGAAAATAATGACGAAAGGATTACAAAAAGTCAACAACTAACTTACAGCCACCATATGTAAACCATCCTTTCCAACCTTCTCCACACCCTTTGCTACGAGCTTCCCAAGCTCTGTGTCCCCATTTGCTGCAGCTGTTGCAGCCTTAAAAAAAAAAAAAAAACACGGGCACATCACCACCAAATTAAAACAACCGACTATCAATTGTCCATGTATTCCTTCCTCCTAAACTAGAAAAAACTCAAAAACTAAACCTGAGCAATTTCTTCAGGTGTGTGGACTATTCGTGCTGTGCGTTCTAAGTATGCACGAACTTCAATAAGTGCTGCATCAATTCCATATTTTATATACTTAGCATTCGCCCCTGCTTCCAGTGCCTTGGATCCTTCAATATGCAAGGCTCTGTACAAGACAGACCAATATCTGTAGCCTGAAAACAGAATTATCAAAATTCTTTCACTAAAGCACTTGCTTAGATTTAGAGGAAAAAAAAAACCATTTTCCAATTACTAATATAGATTTGAATATTTACCAAAAAAGACATCTATTTTGTCTTCGATGGCATCACATGCAGGGTTGCGAAGATCCTGCATAAAACTTGCACCTCCACAAAGCACAAACTTGCACCAGCAACCAAGAACATTACAACCATATGAAAACAACCCAATATTAGCGAAGAAACTAACAAAACTACGGGTAGCTCTATTCAAACCAAAAAGTAAAATATAGCCAGCAGAGCCAATGTCTGATGTCATCAAGGCTCAAGCAAAACCATTACAATAGTTAGCTGCCCATTGCCCAAATCCCGACAAAGAGGATATTGCAATAAGTCTTAATTCTTCACTACAAGAAAATAATATGACTAAATTTCAAATATTAATTACAGAAAAGCAGATGTCACTCACTTTAGGCTTAGAAGGGATTTCTTGGCCACCGAAATTCAAGTCATTAGCAGCATAGTTTCTCCTGCAAGTAAATCTACTGCTAACCGGCCGAATACAGTCCTCAGCCAACCTACGTTCGACATAAACAATAAAAATTAAAAAAACCAAAAAACAAACTATAGAAATTCAGAAGTTCAAAACAAATTTAAGATACCTGACTTTGCAGGCGAGTCCACAGGCTGAACTGAGCATGGTTACGTGGATCAGCGGTGATTTATTTAGCGAAGAGGAAAGATGGTATATAAGTCGAGGTTTTTTTTTTTTTTTAAATTTCAGATGAAGCGGCTGGTTTAACGAATGATTTGATTTTACTCAACTACACATATATATTCCAAGAAGCATGGCTTTTTATCTTTAATAAATATTTTATATTTTTCCGATTTGTCAATTGTTCCAAAAGTAAAATTGAGGATATTATTGAGACATCACATTCAACTTGACGTAATCAACATCCAGGCCACTGGCGCGGCAAGTCAAAAAGTGAACTGCTTTGACTCGACTTCCTTGACTATACTTGTTGTACTTGTACAGTTGTGCGTCGTTTTCACGCGTGACAATGGGTTCGTGAATTGCCCCGACCCAGCCAGGCCTGCCAAAGCCCGGATCTATAGCCAGGGCCCGACCCTTTTAATTGTTCAAAACGAAGGGCTTGATTGGTTGGCGGATGAAATCACAATTAATTCTCCAAATTCCATGGCGACTGCTCTATCAAAATACCCGACCATATACATGGTACGCGGGGATGTACTTTTGTAGTCGACGGAGTTAAACTAGCCGTCAATTGAAAAAAAAAAAAAAGAAAAAGAGGATAAAAAAAGTATTGAGTACTAATTCGACCTCGTTCTACATTTTTAACTATTATAGTAGTAGTTAAATATGAATATTTTACATAATTACTTGGGTCACAGAGAATATCTTTCATCTTAAAATATCCCCTCATCCTCTTACTAGCTAGAGACGAGTGCAGTTTATTATAACATCGCATAATAAGTATTAATTACAGTTTTTATTTTCCTTACTCTATACCGAAGGTTCTTTCAATCAAACCAACTTGTTAGGACAAAGAATAAAATGTACTCAAAACAGGTAAGTTTGGGGTCCATATTCTGTTGGGTATATATGTCCTGGCAATCTTTGAAAGGCCTTCAAGTTTTAATTGAGGCACTGTTTTTGTGTTACATTATAGTTTCTCATGCGAGGGATCGGCTAAATGTCTTTGCTATTTCACTTTGTGTGTGTGCGCCTATGTATATATATTCATAAAATCGGTTTGGAAACTTCCATTTGTTTCGGTTTCAGTTTTAGTCAATTCAATTCTTTTAGTTATAAAACACCGAACAAAAAAACAAGGGCAGATCACCATCAAATTAAATCACCTCACTATCCATTGTCCATATAATCCTTCCAACTACTAATCTAGCAGAACTCATGATAAAGTAAACCTGGGCAATTTCTTCAGGTGTGTGGACCATTCGTGCTGTGCATTTGAAGTATGCACAAACTTCATTAAGTGCTGCACCAATTCCATATTTTAGATAGTTGACATTCGCTCATGCTTCCAGTGCCTTGGATCCTTCAATATGCAAGGCTTTGTAAATGAAGTATGGATATCTGTAGCCTGCAAACAGATATATAAAAATTCAGATGAGTTATCATGCCCATTTATAGGATATTTAATCCACCAAAGCACTAGCTAATTAGAGTTTAGAAAATCATTTTCCAATTAACAGTATACACTACCTACTTACCGAAATAGACATAATTACCATTGTCAATGATATCACATGTAGGGTTGCGAAGATTCTGCATAAAACTTGCACCTACACAAGGCACAAACTTGGACCAGGAACAAAAAACATTAGATATATAACCACAAGAAAGCAACCCAAAGTCATAGAAGAAAATAATCCCAAAAATAAAATATAGCTAGCATAATAAATGCTGATCTCAAGGCTCAGGCAAAACCACCAATTGTGGCAAAGAAGTTATTACAACAAGTCCAAATACTTCACTAAACGAAAAAACATGAATAAATTTCAAATATTACAGAGAGCAAGGTGATTGAGTCACTCACTTCAGGCTTAGAAGGGATTTCTTGGATACCAAAATTCTCATCATTAGCCGCATAGTTTCGCCTGCAACTCAAGTTACTGCTGAACGGCAGAATAGCGTTCGTAGTCAACCTACAATTGACATCGACAATCAGAAAAAAAAAAAAGAATTAATAATAATAATTAAGCAGCCATAGAATTAGAAATTCAGACGTGGAAACAAATTGAAGATAACCGACTTTGCGCGCGAGGCCACAGGCAAACCTGAGCATCTTACGTGGATCAGCATGCAGCAGTGAATTACATGGTGAAGAGAAAATAAATCATGCATCTAAGGTTTTTTTAGTAGAGATGAAGAGTCCTGGCTTAACGCCCGGCTTGACCTATTATATATATATATATATATATATATATATGCGCGCGCGCGCACTGTAAGAACCCCTTTTTTTAGGTTGTTTAGTTTTGTTGTTCTGAAAATACGAGCAAGGACATCACAGAGTCCAGGCACCTCAATGTCAACATTTTTTTTTTAAAATTAACGTTAAAAAAAAATTGACATAATCATATTATATCAATAGACTTTCATGTTAAAAAAAAAAAAGAAGTGTAACAATTTTTTATTCGGCAACAATTGGCCCCTCAATTTGTCACGTGGTAGACCCCTATCCAATACTTTTGAGTTATGATAATCCAACGTACAGAATGTAGACACGTAATAAAAGGATTTAACCGGTTTATCCTATCCACTATCCAGCCAACTATTTGGTTGATGGTTGGGAACGACAAGGTCAATCCCCATCGACTCCGACGGCAACAATTCACCACACTTGCAACGACCACCACCTCGCCGCCAACGACGATCATCACATTGGAGATAATTACAGCCTTTCGCTCTCAAATAATGTGAATTACCTGTCTCAAATTTGAATGTGTTTAATTTTTTAGGGAATTTATTAAATTGTGTTTTCTTTACTTTGATTTATTTCCTGTGGGACTATAGCTGTAGATATTCATTTTTTTAGAGATTCATCGTGATTCAAATAAGAATTTAACAAATTTGTAGAAGTTTGGATTAATTGGGTAGTCATGGTACAGTAGCAGTACTTGTACAGAGAAATACTCATGTTAGCTAGACGGCTTGAAAATACAGAATGTTTGATTCATTAGTCATGTTACCAGCAGCTATTATTCCCGATTGTGTATCATTTCACTAATCACTCTCACCTTCGTAATTTTGTGCCGAAGATTGAGACTCCGGAAAAAAGAAATTTTGTCTTAGATAATGGTGGTGGTTTTGGTGTTTTGTGCTGGTATATTGATGCCGTTGACTTAATAGGGTCTGGTCTAGCACAAGCTAGGAAATGAAGAGAAAGTTTGCTTTCTTCTTCCTTTTCTCCTAAGAGTTGCAATGTTAAGACTTGCTGATTAATTTTTGGGAAAAAAAAAATATGTACATTTTTTTTTTTGGGAGATGATTTTGCTGGGGCTTAAACCATCTGTAAACATTATGTTAATTCATTTGGTATAAACATCAATTCTGTAAATTTGCTGCCTTAGACTCTGGAAATAAATGAGTTCAATCTGTAATGTGCTGTATTTATTCATGGGTTTGGTTCCTACTTTGTGTATTTTTGTACATTGCACATTTGCTAGAGCTTCAACTTTGTAAG
The DNA here is from genome assembly GCA_030449925.1 of Citropsis articulata. NCBI lineage: Eukaryota > Viridiplantae > Streptophyta > Magnoliopsida > Sapindales > Rutaceae > Citropsis > Citropsis articulata. The sequence continues at coordinate 5,352,438 of JASUUH010000227.1, read as the reverse complement.
AACGATAAAATAACAGCTCAAATGAGAGAGAATTATTTGTAAATTTGTGTATTATCTATCGTCTTTCCCACAATATTGTCCTTGTGATTTTTGCTTTGGTTAGTTGGCGATGAATGGATGATGAGTGTGCTGACATAGAAATGGAATAATTTTGGCTTTGATCTCAACGGACTATAAAATGTTTTAAAGATTAAGAAAGATTAGAGTTGAGCCCTTCTGCTGGAGTTTTAAATTTATGGGCAGGCAAACTACACGCAACTTTCATGTTAAATTATGGGACAATTTTAAATTATTCATTAATCATTAGCTATTTGGAGATTGGAAATTTTACACGGTTAGCATATACAAACTGGTTTCTGGTGAATTCTCAATTTTCAGTGGATGTAAAAGTAATAATTGACAAAAGAAACTCTAGTTTGCCAAGAAATTATGTTTCAGTATATAGTTTCACAAAATGTGCTGTTCAGAAGCCAAAAGAATAGTGAAAGATATTGCAAAACATTGTTCTAGCAAAATGCCACCATCTGCTCTTCTTGATTTCAAAGGAATATTTGAGTTCCACATGATATCTTCTATCATCATCTTCAAACTGCATGAAACAAATCAACATTGACTGGATTGACAGTATAAAGAAATACTATGATCTTAATTTCAGTGTTCTTCCATTATCATGATTAATTTCAGTGTTCTTCCATGATCATGATTAAAAAAGATGAAGATACTCCAAGGCATCGACCATATCTCTGAAAAAACAAATAAACAAGTGATATTACCAACCGCCCTAAACCTTACAATGAGACAGCACTAAAACTGCATGCGAAAAGTCAAGCGTCTTAAGACTAGAAAAATACCTTGGGGAATCAATTTTTTCCTTTATGGTGCGTTTACTTACTGGATTGGGGAATCGGAATCCGGAATTGAAATGATTGACGCGTTTACTTCGCTAAATAAAGTGAGAATCAGAATCAGAATGGTGGGACCCACAAGTATTTGGGAATGAGGAATGAGGAATGAGAACTTGATTCCCATGGGGGAGGTGGGAATCAAGTTCCCATTCCTGGGACTTTTCATTTTACCCCCGATCATCTACAAATATTCCTAAACTACCCTCATTTAGATCAAAAATATAAATACTGAAAATTAAAGAAAAGGCAAAATCCCTAGAACCCGTTCTTCTTCTCTTTGAACCCATTCTTCTTCTCTTCGAAGCTAGGTGCCATTGCCTAACCGCGATCAGTCCGTCGTCGGTTCTGAGTCACCACCCGTCGTCGTCGTTGGTGCGGTGGATCTCATCGTGGATTCTGTCGTTGATCTCGTCGTGGATTCTGTCATTGCTGGTGTTGCCTCTTGTTCTCGATTGTGCCTCCCATTCGTAGCTGGTCCATGTCTTTGCCTCCCGTTCACCGCCGACCGGAAGCTTCTAGTCACCATCCACTATTAATATTGTTATTACCATTCATTATTGTTCATTTTGATTTCGGTTCCAACAGCTTAAGTAAACAACTTATTCTGATTTCTATTTTCCATTTTCATTCCAACCTAATTCGATTCTAGCCCATTCTAATTTTAGCTCATTCCGATTGCTTAGTAAACGCAGCATTAATTGATTAAGTTCTTCAAGAGCAATGTCCCAATTCTACATCAATATCTCAGCCGCCATTTTTCTCCACAATGCACGCAGCCTCCTTTCACTGTTTGTGCACAAACAGTCAGCAGCACCAGAGTCCAGAGTTGTTCCTACATTCAAACTGAAATTTGGCATACTCGTAAAGAGCCTCTATTTAAAACAGCGGAAAGAAAGGGTAAATTGGAAGATTAAGAACAAGAAAATGATAAATGATACTCCACTCAACGACAAAGCAAATCAATATTTTCCTTCTTTTAATGAACATAAGTAATAAATCAGCCTCTGGTTTATAAAATTGATAGCAGAACCTTGAAAGACGGCCAAATGTATAACGATTGGCGTTTTTCCGAATTATAAGTAATAAAAAATGTCAAACTTCTTCGTGATGATGCAGGCCTAGCAGTAAAAAGCTTCCGTCTTGTACTGCCTGATATATATCATTTCATAAAATAAAATAAATGAAACTATTCAAATAATAATTAAATTAATAATATTTAAGTAAATCATGAATAACAATAATTAAATTAATTAATTAATAACAATAAACAAATAAAATTAAGTTATAAATAAAATATGTAATAAATTATAAAAACATGATAAAGTAGTAAAGATGTGGAATTTATAGCTTGACCAGAGGCAAAGCAGTGTAAGCAATTTTAGGTTTGATTCGTTTCATACTTCCAAATGGTATATCATACTTGATATATTTCAGTATGCGATAAAATACATAGGATTAGAGTTTATGTTTTTTTTGTCTTTTAACAGATTGTTTGGAAGTGACCAACTTAGTTAACAAGAAACAAGGTTGCAGGACTAAAATCTTCTGGGTAATTTCGGAGATTCAAAGCATGTCTAGGCAGCTTACTTCTGTAAGGGTTAAGCATGCTCCCAGAGACTGTAATCTTGAAGCTCACTATTTGGCGAAATTTGCCATAGACTTTAAGAAGACAGCTGTGCCTGTATGGGCCGAGGAATTTCCTCAGGCCGTTTTGGATGTATTCACACAGTTGAAGTAATGAAAGTGTTACTTTCCTTTAAAAAAAAAAAAAACAAGCTTTAATATGATTAGAAATCACTAATTGAATAAGCGCTATATCTATATATATATACACTTTAGTATGGTTAGGAATACTAATTGAATAAACGCTCTATCTATCTATCTATATATATATACACACACTTTAGTATGGTTAGGAATACTAATTGAATAAACGCTCTATCTATATATATATATATATATATACACACACACACACTTTAGTATGGTTAGGAATACTAATTGAATAAACGCTCTATATATATATATGGCGTTTATTATTTTTTTTTGGTCTAAAATCTAAGGCTATGTTTGGTATTGAAATTGAAATTCAATAAATTGCTTAATTCATAATTTTTAAAAAAAATAGTGTTTCGTAAATATTGTAAAGGCAGCTTATTTAATAATTTTTTTTTCATTTTATTAGTAGCTTTTTAAAGTATATAAGGGTTACTTTTCATAAGCAGTTTATTTCATAAACTACCTTACCTTTTTAAAATTCCTTTTATCAGACTATTATTAGAACTAGTTTACATCAATTCTTATAAAGCACACCCATATTTTTTACACTCTCTAATATTATATTTTGAAAGGGAAAAGATTACATTCACTCAAATTTAGGAAAGAAATTAAACCCCCACAATGCATTGTAGGGGTTCGAACTCATGACAAGGTCATGAGTTCTCACCACTAGACTAAAGCCTAATGACTTTTGAAATTCCTTTTATAACTCTATTATTTTAATAAAAAAACAGTTATATCTTAATTATCTATAAATCATAATATATAAATCATTAGATATCATCTTACCGCCACAATTTAGATATCATAAGTATGAATTTTATCATATTTTATGTAATAAATTATGAAGTTCTTTAAATTTTTTTAATGTAATTTTACATATTTAAGAAAAAAAGGTATATATAAATAATTTATTAAACATACTCTAAAAATAAAAATCAATTTAAACCTATATCTATTTTGGTCATTATATAATAAAACAGTACTTTCATAAATAAAATTTACTAAATGCATGCACTCTACTTTTCAAAATCATAGCAACCATAACATCACAATTTATTAAATATTAACCTACTTTTGTAATCAACAGCTCATGTCTTCTCTACAATATAAACAACTTATTTCATTAGTCTCCGCAATTCCAAACTGGCCCTAAATGTAAAAATTCTAAATTAATTTGAATATGAATATCTAAATAACATTTTTTTTAAAGTTGTAATATTTCTTATTAAATATCTATAACAATTTATATTTAAATTCAAACATTAACTTAAAATAAATTAATTTTATTTAAATTTAATTTAACATAATTTAATATAATAATATTATATATAATTCAATCTAATTTAATACAGTCTAATCTAATCCAATACAATTTTGCATGACAACCTTTTGTTCTTTAAAGTAAAAGAGAGGGCAATACAGATATTTCACATCAGACCGACATAATCATGTGACTAATCAACATTAGAGTATGTATCTAATACGTTAAAATATATCTCAGCGAGAGAACAATGAGAGAGTTGTGTTCATGAACAGAGAATTTTTAATTCATTCTAAATTTAGAAGCAAATAGCTATGTACAATTTTCCCCCCTCTTCAATAAACATGTATTAGTATGTTCCTAAAAAGTATTGTGTAAAGTAGTGCCAATCAGCATATCATTGGACACTTGCTACTTTGCTTCATCATCTATGTCAAGTTCAAGGCCCTCTGCAGCTAAAAGCTGACCGATAACCTTACGCTTTTCTTCCTCTGCTTTTCTTCTCATCAAGTCCCTTTTCTTTAAAACAATTGTGTGCCGCTTCATAGTATTTGTAAAGTATTCCTTGGATGCCTTTCTTTCTCTAGCCAAAATTTTTCTCTCTTCCTCGGGGTCAATCTGAAATTCCATAAAAAGTTTGACATGTATTTGTTGAGAGATGCAGAGTTGAATTTCTTTCAGTCAAAAGGTAAAATCACTAAAAGCTGTTGATTCCTTTGTAAAGGTAGTAGCAGAGCAACCAACCGTGATAGTGTTTTGAGGTGCTACCATGTACAAAATTGTTTTTTTTTTTTTTTTTTTTGAGAAGATGTACAAAATTGGTTTTGAAATAACAACAGATATCATTATTCCAATTAATGGTTAATTAGCTGTGTGTCCACGGTCCACCTCTTTTAAGGCTTCGAGGATTCTTAGTACTGAAACAGTAAAAAAGTAAACAACTGACATTAAGACATGGCAAACACTTGGAGAACATATGTTGACTCGAATATTTGAAGACAATTAGGGAGATCTAGAGCATTCTTTCAACTGCAGAAAATTCAAAATACTTAGATACCTTTGAACGAGAAAGACGCCGTGCGCGAAGATTCAGCTCAAGCTGTTGCTGCTCAGCCCAGGCCGCAATGGCCATATCACCTCGCTGATCAAAAGCTTTTCGTTTTTTGATAAGCCACTCCATCCATGCTTGGGATGCCTAGTAGAGCAATAACCAGAAAATGCCATTATTCTAGAGATGAAGTTGAAAAGCAAAAAATAACCTTTATAGTTTAATTTAAGTAAAACACGAGTTTCTTATACTTGAATAGCACAAACTATAACTAGTTTGGTAAATCTCTGGTTTTTCCACGTGATCTCCATCATGCTCTCGAGAAGAATTTTCCATATTACTCATTTCACAATTATCAAAGCTAATGCCTCACAAGATCACCCATGAGTTGTCAGGATTCATAAAATACCTAGGAACAGGTCTCTACAGTAAGCATTTCAACAAGTATGCTCCATAGTAAAAGTCAAAATCAATTTCAGCTTTGAGATCAATATTCTAATTATATAATTTTTAATTCTAATTCTAGGATATCAACTGATACAAAAGTTGAAAAAATGAAGGACAAATGTTACCTTCATTGGGTTTACTCGATTATCCATATCATATTGCCTCCGTCTTTCCTCATCAATGAGCAGCTCATAAGCAGCTTGAATCTTAATGAATTTAGCTTCAGCTGTTTCCCCTTTCTCAAGAGTCCCTCTACCATCATAGACTTTAGCAAGGAAAAATAACTAATGAGCTCAAGCCGCTAACAATTTCCACATTTCAGAGTATGAGAGTCCAGAAAGAACTAACATACCATCTGGATGATAGAATTTAGCCAAGCGCCTGTACGCGACCTTTATCTGCTCTTCATCAGCATCCCTTTCTAGCTCTGCATTTAAAAAGGAAAAATTCCACTAGAAACGGTTAAGTACTCACTCATAACAATCAAATAAAATGAATTAAATACAGAGTAAGAATGAGAACAAAGCCTCTCTCGTCAATTTATTCAATGTTCATGACAAATATTCTAATTAGCGTGCATCCTGGAGTGCCTATGGCATTATAAACACTCTCAAATAGCAAACCAAGTAGGCATCAATCTTACTGGTTTTCGGTTCGAACAGACGATAGTGCTTTCCAAATAAGAAAAGCATTTGCACTTTCCATTTTTCACTTTTTCAGAAACTGATTCTCACAGAAGCACTTCCAGAAACACAATTTTAAAGCATAAAATTGGATTCAATTCACAAATTTCAAGGCTGGAACTTACTACACTTCAGCAAATCAATTTCTAAATATGTTAACGAATTTGAACTTCATCTTGACTAAAAATTCATATATTCGCTTTTAGTCTATCATAACTTCGAAATATCAGTAAACATAGAACAAGCATAAATCATGCACTTAATACATCAAATAAAAGAAGATTTTTTCAAATTACCTAGAGTTTCGTATGGAGATTTTTGATCGGCCCAATTGGCTGCGCTAACTACAGTCCTCCTCTGATTCACGCGAAACCAGGACTCGGTCCGGTTCAATTCTCTGAAGCCGAACCAAGAAGATAATCGAGGTCTGTAATTAGGGTTTCGAAATGAAACCTTAACGAAAGATCGAGCTTGGTCTCTGCAACTTATCAGTGAAGTGAACACCATGTGAGGCCTACAGATCGTTCTCATATTGCTGCCCATGCTTCGTTTCAGCTCAATCGAAATTCTAGAACGAAATTGTTATTATTTTTCTTGACAGACAATTTAAGGTTGAATTGAAGACGTGAGGAAAGAGAAAATGTTTTTTTACAATGAATCTTTTGAATCTTATGACTGAATCTCAATTATTGCTTCCATTTTATTTTTAATTTTTATTTTGGAAAATTTTCATTTGTTGTCTTGTGGTTCCTTTTCACTGTTTTTTTTTTTTTTCAATATTTACCCGGGAAATTTGTGGCGGTTAGGCTTCAGGCAGCGTGACTGTTGGGACGGGCAACATTAACATTTTGCCCGTTTCATTCCTGTAACTACCAAGTTGCATCGACTTTCATTTTCAACAGTTTGCTATTTGTTATTTATTAATGGAGAATTAGCCTGTCCTTGTAAATCTGTTGATACCAAAAATTTGGCCTAAATGAAAGAGTTGGGAAAAAGTTATTTTTACTTAAAAACATGAATTGTGAGAGAGTTTGGTATCATCATAATTATTATTACTGAGAATGGAAAACATGAGCTATTAGAATCTTACAAAAAAAAAACTTATCAGCGATTGTTGAGAGCGAAGAACTTGATAGTCGGAATCCAATATAATAATAATCTATCATGAGTTATTAGGAATGTTACTAACACAAGCACTCTGATACCTAAATCAGAGAGTAAGAGAAAGACTTGAATGATATAATACTTTCTTTTAATATATTTATTTATCATTCCTTTGCCTTTTAATGGTGTTGTAGAAAAAATAAAGTAGTTAGTAAAAACAGAAATTATGCTCTCCCAAGAATGGGGAGCAGGGGTTCAACCCCCATAAATGAGCTCCAGAAAGTATGCTCCCCCAAGAATGGGGAGCAGGGTTCAACCCTTAGGAATGGGGCTCCAGGAAGTATGCTCTAAAAAATGGGGAGCAGGAATTCAACCTTCAAGAATGGGCCCCCAGAAAGTATGCTCCCCCAAGGATGGGGAGCAGGGGTTCAACCCCAGGAATGTGGCTTTAGGAAGTATGCTTCCCCAAGAATGGGGAGCAGGGGTTTAACCCCTGTGAATGAGCCCTGGACATGCTTGGCCCAGAAGTAAAATAAATAAGAGTTTGACACGGATACAACTTTTGAAAAGGGAATAATATTTTGTAATTAAAATCCTATAGGGGAGAGTTAGATAGAGTTCAAGTTAGAAAAAGACTGTATCTATAAAGACTATAAAAGGAGAGGTCTCTAAGGGTGGAAGAGATCGAAAAAAAAATTAGCAAAAAGAAAGAGAGTTAAGTTGTAATTGCGATCTTAATAAAATATTTTATTTCTCTGCTCGCGGACGTAGACCAAAGATCGAGCCACATAAATCATCTGTGCTTTTTTATTATATCACCCCAACATAAATTAATTTTCTAAGTTAACCAGAAATTTACGTCAACAAATGGTAACTTCTTTATATAAGACAAATAATTAAAAATATAACATCTTATTAGATGTGCGTCAATGGGCTGGGGCCAATTGTTTATATCATTGAATCGGGGTAGGAAAAAATATGGGTTAACAATCTGTCTCGTAATCTCATCCAATTAACTTTCGTATTCATGAATCAAATGGCACTACGGTTTCTTGTAACTTGTAAGCATGCTGGAAATCATGTTAGAAAATAAGATTTAAGTATCAGCAATCCTTTCAAACTTCTGCAATCCGAATCTGTTTAATGACATACTATGTAACATGTAGAAGAGATAAACTACGAAAATCTAACTGTCATGATACATACAGCTATAAGATTTATATTTACAGCTTCTCATATTTTAATATCTGATACAAAAAAGATTACAAACAGATCAAATTGTTGTCATGCAACAATAAATAAAAGTTTCCACTCCTTTCGCAGCTGTTACTTCTGGTGGGTACACCATAGATATGTTATTGAGGGCTATATCTTTGTGGATTAGGCAGATTCACGGTGTTGAGCAGCCCAAAGTGAACTAAGAGCACGAAGACGGTGAAAATATTCCCCCAAGGCAAGTAATGCTCGAGCTGCTTGGCGGGTTGTTAGGACCCGATACATTTGCTGCATCGTTTGCTGTCGAAGATGATCAGCCTGTTTTGTGCATGAAAGAGCAAAATAATTCAGTGAGCTTGAGAGAAATTGGGAAAATGCACAGAATTTCTTGTGTGCACAGAAATCAACATTGATGCTCAATAGTGTCAGCATGCGATTAAGAGTAATTTTTCCGAAGAGATTGAGCAGATTGACTAGTGGAAACATAAGGCCAGAACTATATTTCCGGTTGCGGCCAAAGAAAATATTGGCAGCTAAAAATTGTAGTGAAAAGCAAAAGTCCTTTTGAGTCTTGCAGTAACCATTGCAATGTTAAGAGTACAAGATTTGTACTCCTTGCTACTCTTTTCTTTCTCAATGATTGAAATGAGGTTCATAGGAGCTAAGAAGAAGAAATTATTGATAGAAAAATGAAAAGACCTAAGATTGAAGCTAACTTACAGCAAACAGAAATAGTACCTGGTTCACAAAGCTCTCTAGTGCCTCCAACTTCTCTGCTGCAGCAACCATCTGAGACTGGTAGATTCCTGAACTTAATTGATCTTCCGTGATGATCTGCACTAGACTTTGCTGGAGTTTATCTATTCCTTGTTGAAGAGCATCTTCTGCCTGCTGAGAAGATTGCCGAAGGTTACAAACATCTATAAGTTGCTGCTCAGTCAAGGGCTCAAGTTGAGGCATGAGAATCTGTAAAAATAAATAAATAATAATAGAAAATTAGCAGTTTTCACAATTTGTGAATTGAAAGGTTGAACTATGCTTCATTAAATCATGGTGAGTTATGTAACTGATATGCAATTGATGCTTGAGCTACAGCCATGTGTTTGTGAGCAATCAAATTCATTGGTTGGTAACTAATAACAAATAAGCAATTTTCGCACTAATGTTTTACTGAACTATGTTTTACATTTAGAAGTTCTGAAGGACGGAATCCCCCAATCCATTGAAAAAAGCGCTCAGTTGATGTTCTCCACATGCCCGAAATCAAACTTAAGACATCAGCCTTAGCAGCATCTGCTTTCATGTGGAAAAGATTATTATAGTGGCTCAAGCCATTTTCGACAAGTATACGAAGCTCTATATCAGTTATATGCTTTTGCAGGGCATTCCGAAGTTCATAAATCTGTCTATTCTGCTCTTCAACCCAGTGACTGTACTCCATTTCAAATGCAGTAATCCCTGAAAGTAAGCCCAAATCAGCTATTGCGTATTCAGGAGGGGAAAAAAAAAAAGATTTAAGCAAGCACACGACATTTGGTGGAGAGGGCTATAAATCTAATATATCTTGTTGCAACCAGCAAGTTGCATATGTTCAGGGCTTGGAAAATAATCCTTGGAATAATATAAGAGTTCATGGAGCTTGAACATAATTGAATGGGTTCAATAATTTTGTGAAAATGCACCCTTAAAGAAATATGATGTAGAATCAGTAAACAGATACATCTCTGTGACTTTAGATAGTCAAAATAGTGGAAAAGCTTAGATATCAAAATAGTGAAAAAGCTAAACTCAAATATGTTATGGAATCAAAACATGCTGATGGTGACAACTCTGCAAAAGATCACAAACCTGGGTTTATATTTCCAGACAACCCAAAGTGACTGCCACCTGAAGTACTGCCTGTGTAGATGCCCTGCTATAGATTCACTGATTCATGAATTAGAAGTAATACTAGGAATCTTGATTTACACAGAACACGCTTTTTGATGTGGTGGAATAAAAGAAAACAAAGACAAATTTCTCCAGTTCTCCTAACCTGATGCCTAGCCCTATCAAGTTCCTGCTCCAACTGCGCTAATTTCAAACGGCTTGATTCTAATTGTTGTACATATGCCTGTGAAGCAAAATCAAAGTATAATTAACTTTGTACTCCAAATAGTGAACAGCTTCCACCAGTAAGGAAAGGAAAATAAATCTATCTCTTTCTACCTTTTTCCGCAAGCGACTTTTCCGAGCTGCTTCGCGATTTTGGGCCAAACGCCTCAGTGTCTGTAAGTAAGTGCATTACATAAATGACACAACAATTTATGAAGAAGTAAATAAAAAGGATAGAGTTGTGGAAAATTACTACAGTGTTTTCATTGAGGGCAGAACGATAAACAAGTTCGTTGCAGAAGGAAACTTAAGGAATACAACAGACAGAGTATATTATCACCTTATCCAAAGGTTTGTTTGCTTCTTGGTCGCTTCTGGAAGGCTCCACCGAATTATGAGAGAGATATTCAGTCTACAGAGTTAGACCAGAAGTCAGAGCCAGGAAATTAGATGAAAGAACCTGACATCCTGTAACCAAAGAAGAATACTTCAAGCATCACCTGGTTGTCTAGCCTAGTATCCACCTGCACAATTGTGGATGAACCAGTATTTGGGCTAGCATCACCATGAAAGGTGTCTCCCCACATGCTAATTTGGTGGAACGGCTCGTAAATGCTCATCCTTCTCAAGGTTGCAAGCTGACTAGAAGGGGAACTCATACTATATCCAAGAGCAGAGATGGGAAAGGAAAATAAAAAAAATCAAACTTAATGATTTGCAAATCTCTGATTCAGCATACTAAGAATCCATAAGTAAAGTTGCATGACTGAAGATTTTCAAAATTGAAATGTTCATTGGAATTCAAAATATTGGTGACATGACACCAAAAAAATTATTCATAATGAAATCAGAAACATAGTAGCAAGAGTAGAATATATATTAACTATTAACTAATGAAATAGTAGGCAATTAACTATTAACTAATGAAATAGTAGGCAATGATATTACATAATAACTTCTACCTTTCTTTGCCAGACCAATAAGATTAGTCTCGTCGATTTTGGTTACAAGGAAAGAAATGAAAACCATGTCCTGCAAAGGTGGCTCATCAACACTGAAAGTAGAGGAGTTGCATGGCAGAGCATACGTGTGCGGACAAATCCATCAGATTACCTACATGAGAAGGAAATTTAGCACAAATCTTGAGTTTTGTGATTTCTCCAAGACAAATATATTAGAAAATCCAAACTTGTATTTCTCCTTGTTACTGCATGATACTTTTACCGCACAAACAAATGCAGAAGTGAGACAGCTTAGAGCAACCCAAAACAGAACTTTGTTGTTTGCAGAAAGATAATTGAAGTCATATACATAATCTTTAATGTTTGGTACTGCTTGAAAGATAATTTAAATTATACAGCTGAACGAGCAAATTTTCTCAAAGACATATTCATCTCATGGCAACAGCACATATTATGTTTCATTCTCTGACAAAATTCACTTGCAATGCAACATATAAAGAAGATCATCTATCTACAATGTGGGTAAGCACTTAAACGTGATTTTCTGTCACTATACTTGATGTGTGATTTCTAAAAAATAGCAAAAATTTCCCAAATTAATCCATAATCATAGGACAGCTTGTTAAGCACACAAAATTTCACTACCAAAACTTCATGTAAATCAAGAAGGCTACTCAACAAAGCAATTACACTTCTCTTTTCCACCAAGAACCAAATAATCTTTTGCTTCTTGAAATGACTGAAGAATTTTTTCCTTTTTTATAATATTTCGGTAGCATCAAAAATCTCAAACATGGACATTTACTTTTGCCAGTCTTCTACATCACACGTGTTTTTTTTTTTTTTTTTTGGGAAAAAAGATTGCTCTTTAAAAGTAGATCCTGCTCAATCAATGTACAAGCCAAGAAGCAAGATAGAACAAGTAGTAAAAGAACAAACAAACAAATTCATGTGCAGCTTCCAGTCTGTATTTCATCAAACCAGATATCATGAATCAAGCTTGGCTCTCTATGTGCTCATGTGCAAGTGACTGAAAGAGAAAAACAGACAGACTTTCGTGTTGCATACAGAATCAAGTTCTTCAAATCAAGATATGAACAACTCACTAGACTATGCTTGCCTCTCGCCACATGCTTCAATGCAAAAATGGCGCCAACTGTCACATGTATTCACTAAAACAGACCCCAGAATATAAGAAAAGTCACTCTCAAGCACTCAGCACTTTACCAAAACAAGAGATACCACTAAATGAAAGTAACTGATAAACCCAAAGTAAGAGAGAAAACATAATGAATCAATCAAATCGTATTCAGTTGGACAATCTTGAGCTTATAAGAAATAATTAAGAAGCAAAAAGACACTTACCCTCTTGAATCTTGATAACTTTGCTAATCTCACAGGTTCAAGTTAACCTCTTAAATTCAAGAAACCCAAACTCAGCACTTAAAACCCTTTTTATAATATCAAATTACAAGAACCCTTTTCAGACACAGAGAATCACCACCGTCCATTCATTCTTCGAAAGCAAACAAGAACCTAAAGTAACAGAATCAACATAATCTAACAAAATTAAATAAAAAAAACATTAAATGAAAAAGACCGCATATTTTTTTGGGGAAAAAAAAAGGAAATGCTACAGTCAAACGTTAACGTCCTAGTGTTCCCACTTAAAAGTAGCACATATTATGCGCACCCACGACCCATTTTCAAAGATGTTCACTTTAACCTACGCACCCCCACCCCCCTTAACCGGCACCCCTCATCTTGTGTCAGCCGCCATATGTCATACAGTTATTAGCTGACGTCATTTCCCGGCAAATTAGAGAATCTAGCAAGTCTTACGTGGAAGTTCTTGGCTCTCCTCAATCCTGACTGGTGGGGCGGACGAGTTGCATGCTTGCGTGGTTGGTGAAGTGAAGTAAGCTTAAATTATATGTGATATATATATATATATATATTTTTCTGTTTCTAGAAAAAGAAGCGCTTCTGACTAGGACGTGGGGTCGGGTCGAGCGAATGAATGTTAGTTGAACGTAAGCATGCTGTCAGAATCTGACAGAAAGTTGAACACACGCGTGATGTGTGTCCGATAATGGTGGAATTGGAGAAAAGCATGAGATATGGTTTCGCTCGTTTGAAAATAACGAATCAAGTTTCTAAGTCGTAGCAAATCTTTTTAACACGCTCGCATAAAAATGTTGTTATAAATGTACTATTGAATCATCCATAATATAAATAAAAACATATGTACTCAATTACTTTAACATTTGATTACAATTTCAAAAATGTCTAATCATTATCAAATCTGATCACTACCATCCTTTTTGTCTAATATTACCTTGCACATTTAGTGATTTTTTTTACAATAAAAAAATGTGTAGGACTAACATTGATCCGCACATCTAACGCCGATGAGCAACAACCTGAAAATCATCATTGATAAAATGTGCTTCAAATAAATTGATCATATTACATTATAGAGATATTGCTATTAGTGTCATATTGATGATTAGTATTCCCTCTTAATATTAATTTTCCTGAACGAATATGTACATAATGTTATTGGTACTCTACGACTCTATCAAACTAATCATATTCTTATATTGAGATTCATACAGTGTTTATCCCGAAAACAATTAGTCTCCATTTTGATATTTTAGGAAGCCACCCAAATGCATAAATTTCTTGGTCGGACTCGTGTTATATATGAAGTTAATATAGTTGTCTATTCGAACAAAAATTCCCAATATATACCATTTATATTATGATACATGCATGCATGAATTAGAGTCAATAATTTGATTTGAGACATGCTCCCATTCCTTGCAAATCGGCAAGGCGTGTCATCTACTTGCTGCTGTTGTGCGTGCTTTTGTTTTTAAAATTAAAGGTTAGTATTTATCAAAAATAAAAAATTAAAGGTTAGTAAAACGATAATACCTAACTAGAAAAGTTTCCTTCCCATGTAAAGAAGGACGGCAGAAAAGAGTACCACCTTTGCTTGTGGTTATAAAAAAGAATAAGCTCGTCAGAAGACGACTGATCGTCGCCCTTTAGCTTAATTATGAACTAAGAACAAACTTGTGGGGAAAAAGTTTTTTTTTTTTTTTTTTTTTTTAAAAGTAGAGTTTCCACATTACTAAAAAGCAAGTAAAATGGGGAGCCAATTAATCCATCGGGGATCAAAATTAAAGTCAAAGCCCTGTAGCCAAAAGGGTAGTTCTCATTTCTAACTCGAGCTTTCACTATTCATAGAGGTGTCTGTGTATGGCATTTAGTCAACTTTTGCATATATCTTTGCTTATTTCATGAGATGTCAACAATATATGAGACAATGTAAGCACGGTAGCTACCACATCATTCATTGACTTTCTTATATTTAATAACTAATGGTTTTCAATTTTTATATCTGTTGACAACTATGAATAAAAAGCTAAATTGCATAAATTGAAGGCAGAACCTTGTTGTAACTTAAGGGAGGATGTTTCCCAGAGACAAATATATCAATTGCAAGATACGAATTATTATTAATATTTTGGCTTCTTGAGATATGATTTTTTATGCTTTTCATATTATGGCTCCCCAGCTTTTCAAGTCTTGCTTAATTTCAACCCCTCCCTGCAGGTTTCTCAGACTTGCGTGCAGAGTAATTACTTCAAGTTACTGTTTGTCGTACTGCCGATATAAGCTGGGAAATTAAAGAAAGAAAATGTCGTTATCACTGCGCATTACCGATATTTAACACGCACGCCCATCCGATTAATAAACCAATGTCTTGCTAAGTGGCCATGCATGATGCTTGGTAAGTGGGCAATCAAATCTTCGTCGGTACATGAAGTAGAGCATTGTTAGTGATGCTGACATCGTTATCTTGATTAAGATAATTAATGACCATTTACCAACCAACATATGATGAAGCACATAACAAAAAAAAAATAATAATAACTCCACATATATAGTCTCTTCGTATCGATGAGTTCTCTTCACCAAAAAAAAAAGAAAAAAAAAAATCTTTGTATGCAACGAATTTTTTAAGTGCAAATTCATCGCCAGTGCTAACAATGTGATTATATTGATAAGTTATCTTCAAAGGTCAAAAATACACACACACATACATAAATAGGCTTTTGCCTTAATAATTTCTTTCTTTCTGCTAAGTTTAGCCTTAAAATATTATTATAAAGTCCTTACTTATAAGCGTAATTTTTTTAATCTCCCTAACATGAGGTATTATCCAAATCAAAGTTTCATATTCGCTTTTGAGTCACATTTCATTTGATGCGGCCTCTTATGATTTTTCTTTGCTCGTATTATTTTTAATGCTTTTAAGTCTAATAGCTTCTCTAAAACTTTCTTTAATTATTACTTTTTGGCCAATGCCCTCATAGTAAATCTAGAATTATAGAGTGTAGAAATTATGCTTAAGCAAGTTAGGTCATAAAGGAACCTTCACTTTTGCTTTACGGCTTCAACTAGGCACTCGATTCTTTTTCCTGCTGAGTAATTAATAGTGGCTGGCTGGCAATAGCATCTATTTTAATTTCCTTTCTCCAGTTCACTAGCTCACGCATATGGAATCTTATCGATTATCTTTTGCTTAATATTAAATCTTAAAACGTAAGAGATTACTTAATATGTGATCAAATGGATCATCATCTTTGTCTCTTTAAAGTAAAAGGTATTTTGTTTGTTTTGACAGGCCTAATCACTTTTCCTTTTTTTCTCTTCCTTTCTTTTTGTTAGTTTATATTTTGAACAATATCTTGATCATGTAATGCAAAAGGTAGAAAAAAGGAAAATCACCAAGTTCACGTAAAGTTTACTAAATTAAATAATGGGCATAATTAAGTACTTTCTTATATGATATTTGATCCATTTGTCGTATGAATTATGAACAGCCAAACTATTGGGAAGGGCCTTTTAGTGCTGCATGAAAGCTTAATGTTCTCCATTTTTTTTCCCTTTTACCAAATTAAACTACATCGATCAAAGTTTCTGTTGGAAAATAATCAATCATGCATTCGCTATTGTAACTGTTAAACATACATGTTTTTTATTTGGAAATCATCTCTCAGTCGGGTGACAGCCTACACCTCTGGGAAGTATTTTTAAATATTCTTGAGGAGATTTTCCTTCTAGTATATATTTTAAGTTAAATCCCAAATTCTCAAATATTTTGGGTTTTGATATACCAGTTGCGCGATGATTGAGCTATTTAAGTAAATTTAAGCAAGTAAATTCTGATAATTTTTTTTTTTAAGATACCCCATCATAAAACTATTTAAGTGCCCGGAGATTCGTGATCATAATATAATAATAATCTGGGGATTTAACCAATCTGCCATTTCCTTTTTCTTCAGTACGAATTGAATATATCATTTACCATTACAAAGCCAATAATTCCCCCATCAGTAGTTGTGCTAGTTTAATATACATCACAAGTACAATAATCTGGGGATGGACAGATGTAATATTGACATAAACAATGATTGTGCAAATCATCAATGTACAAAGCATAGAAAGTAATCAATTATTATGTCCACTTGATTCTTAGTGGCTTTTCTACCTTTTTTATTTTATTTTTCCCAATTCCTGTGGTTTGTGTCTTCGTGTGCACATGATAGCCTTGTAATCTAATTCTATGCTAAATTTGGTTGGAAAGAGGAAGGAATTATATCCCTCTGACACGCCGGAATTGCTTCTGTCCCACATGTGGGCATGACCTAAAAAGTCGGAAAGCGCTTTTCTATAAAGTGGCTTTAGATTACCAATTGATTGGGTGTCACAAAAATATGGAAGGGATTCCAATTCCATTCCATACAACAACTTCAAAGTATCGGAATATTCTCCTGCGCCGAGTCCGTGCTGCAATTCTTGACATTATATTGTGGGTTGTGCTCTTTCTATGCGCCCACACACACACGGTATCTGGTGGATTCTTATCCCAGTGAGTATTCACTACTTTACAATTGATTGATAGACGTGTATACAGTCTACCGCAAGAGTATAGAGTATTTTAGACTTTCTCGCCACGTAAGAATCCATCGTTAGTTTTTAGAATACTTTTATATACGCTCCAATATCATATAATTTCGTCATGAGCCTAACTTAATAAGTTGCTGGTGCTGATTGGTTCTGCGATTTGGAAATTTGAGGTATATTTGCCTAATATTTATAATTAAAATGAAAACGTAAAAAAACCGATAAACTTAAACTCCTGGGGGCTGCGGGCTGCGGGCCGGGACAATTAGCTTTAATTCACACCCCTTAATTATTCTCATAACACACCTTTGTTTGTATAATTACTTTTAAGAACAACCATTAAAAATAAATAAATAAACGTATTTTCTCTCCCTTCGAAACGCTTGACACACCCCCGCATTCTACCGTTTGTTTTCTCTCGAGCTCCTTCCTTTGATCGATCTTCAACGCGGTAATCAAAGAGAGCGTGACCGTGAGAGGGCTCGAGCTCGCGTTGGCCACAACTCCAGACAACCCAAGACGACGGCTTCACACCCGAGCAACGCTGTAAGAGAGACGCGAAGGTGCTAAAGAGAAGGCGGCACCGGCAGCAGTGGGAGGGAACAGTCCCGGTGATGGTGTAAGGCTTTGGCGCGGGAAGAATCGTAGGAAGTAGTGTTTGTAATGGCAGATGTAGGTAGTTAGGATGGAATTGGTTGTACTGGATCATATCTGTGTTTGTTGAATTGGGAGTTTAATGCTTAGTTTGTGAATTGTGATTCGAGATTAACTGAGCATTGATGTTTTAGATTCTGTAAGAGAGGAAGCAGCCTTAAATATTTTTATCGCAAACAGAATATTTGTTGTGCAGAGGGTAGAAAACAAGGGGTTTTAAGGACGAAAACAAAGGGGGTGTACTATAAAGGGTTTCAGAGGGGTGTCAGAAGGCGTACTCATTGTTGAGTGGGCCTCGGCCCACGGTTATCATTGATTTCACATATCATCGCCGCTTGTACTACAAGATCAAAACTAATGATGACTATAACAGGCTGCGGCCAAATACATGCATATATACCAGCAGATCATTGTACATTTGTCCTCTTATCGCACAAAAGCTCGCGAACTCCTGAAGTTGATTGGCCGTTTCTTAATTAATGTAAATTTCACTCTCAAAATCCCAAAAAAATAGCAACAAAACTGGCATTGGCCGTTGTTATGTGATGATGAATGAGAATTCTAATTCTTAGTCACTCTCTATCTCTCTCTAAAAGTAGCATCCAGCTCGCAACAACCCCTGGCCTCCCAGATCCTTTCTAACTGCTTGCTTACATTTCGTTCATTCAACTTCTTCTTCACTATCCGCTAGTCTTTGCACTATTAATTAGTGCAAAAAGGTGAATACAAAAACAGAATTTAGTCGACTTATAACTCTTTTATGGTTAATTTCATGCTGATGCTGGTCATGTTCATATTTCCTTATTAACTAATGCTCTACATTGTATGACAAGATTATGGTATCTCCAAATGGAGGTCAAGGGCCGCCTTATAATAATCTTATATATGATCATGAAGTTCGGAGCCAGACGGGAAATATAGGGAAGCCCTCACTAATGAGTAACAATATGGATTTGAATCATGAGTTAGCAGTGATCAAGAATGTGCAGACCGTTTCAGGTGATAATCAAGATGTAGTACAGATTGTGCAGAACCCTTCTTCTTCATCTTCATCGTCGTCGCCCCCGCCTCCGTACATTCTTGGGAACACAAATCTGAATGGAAGGTCGAGTAAGAAAACTATTGATCAAGTATGGAAAGAGATTGTTCATCATGAGCATGAAGTTGATCATAATAACCAATCCGTTGTTGTGCAGCAACAACTCACACTTGGAGAGACGACACTTGAGGAATTTTTACTGCGCGCCGGTGTTATCAATAATAGCATGGGGAATAATAATAATAATCAAAATGGTGTTGCCGGTAATCATCATCAGCCATTCAGTATGGGTATTGATCCGATAGTCGTGGTGTCTCAGCAGTCAGATTGGTTGCAGTTTCAAATGGCATCTCAGCAGCAGCAAATGGGAGCGATGGATACGAGTTATAATGTTTCTGAATCAGTTTACGGGAACCCAGTTGGGGATATTGGATACTCAGAGAATCAATTGGCTTTATCAATGCCGATGCCAGCGATATCGGCGGCACCATCAGAATTATCTAAAGTGAATAATGTTGGGAGGAAGAGGAGGTATTCGGACGAGATTATGGAGAAGACAATTGAGAGAAAGCAGAAGAGGATGATCAAGAACCGTGAGTCTGCTGCTAGGTCAAGGGCAAGGAAGCAGGTAATAATGGTAAATATTGGGTATAAAATGCAATACACTTTTAACACGGTTTACTCATGCAATTTATATAGGTTTCTGTTTGTTTTGTTGATCAAAGGCTTATACAAATCAACTGGAGAGTCAAGTGTTTTGGTTGAGGAAAAGAAACAGCTGGCTCAAAAAGCAGAAGGTACATGCATGCGTATCCAGATGCTACCATTTAAAATATAAAATGTCGTCGATTCCATAGGTTTTATCTGAGAGTAAAATTTTTTTCTCTGTTATTGTTTTAGCAGGAAGTGGAGATCCTTTTGTCTTCATATCCAACTCCTATGTCCAAATACCAATTGAGAAGAGCCAGCTCAGTTTAATCCTGGCCTCTGTCTGCAGTTCGCTCCGTTCATTTCTTGTGTATGCTTTCTCATTCATTTGGTAGATCAGCAAGAAATTTTGCTTTTGACACTTTTGAGCTTCGCTTTGTCTTTGAAGTCGATTTCAGTTTCAAATCAAGATTGGACATTCTGGTTAACGAATGTGGACGCTGCTGATATAGGGTATGTTTGCAACCGCTGCGTCGTTTAACCCAACACAAGCGTTCACAACCTCAAACATATCAGTAATGACATTGAAAGAAAGCCGACCGCCAACACTATCCTTAGTATCAACAAATATAAATATAGGAAACATGGAACGAAAAACTCCATATGGATGGAAGATGGCTTTTCCAACTCATTTTGCTCCCACAATTTCCCATCACTCAAAATTTTGGCTAAAAGAGTAGATAAATTTTAATGGGAATAAAGAAGACAGTGTTTTGTAAGAAAAGGACTTCTTCTATATTTCGAGCAAAGTCAATGGGTATTTAACTAATTTCCAAATTCTACTGACACCAAGTAAGTTCACTTTTCTTAAGTAATTATTACATACATAAATAGTTTCCAAATTCTAATGACATCGAGTTAGTTCACTTTTCTTATCTAAGCATACTCTAAATATAGATAATTATTAAATACACGAGCTTATGACATATGTAATCTTTAAATTTCACACACACACACAAATATAAAATCATTCTCAATTGCAAGCGTCCTATTTTTTAGGACGCTTGCAATTGAGAAAGACTGTATGTATGTATACATGTACATAAATATCTGTGTGTGTGAAAAATCGCAACTGAAACCACGCTCCTAACCTAAAGCCAATTTCGCATACAGTGACTACAGTTCAGAAAACAATATCCTAGATTTTGGTCAATACTTGACGTTCAAGACTTACTAAAACCAGACTATATCCAACCAAGCAAATTGCATGGAACAATAGGGAGAACATAACACGGCTTCACTGATAAGAATTAAATATTGATAAAATCCTTGCATTTTGGTAGTTAAATTAAAGGGCAGCATCTGATTCCCCTCCCCCCACCCCCCTTCTTCTTTCTCGATTCAAATTCAATATCATCATACAGATTACTAGAGGAAATTAGAATTAAAAAAAAAAAAAAAAGTCCTACAATTGTATGTAATCATATATATTCATATGCACACACATATTCAGGTCATATCTATCTATTTACAATTAGAAAAAAGCCCAAATATTTTGATCCTCTCCCCTGGCCTCTGCTTTAGTGAGTGTATTCTTCTTCAAAAATATCACTGAAACAAAAATCAATATGAGCTTTAAGTTTGGAGGATTTAGTGTATATATGTATATAAGAATTTACCAAACTTATTAAGACATTAGCTATGATGCAAAAAGTCATTTGCTTCATCTGTGTTAAGAAAACAAAAAGGAGAAACTTTAAAAATGGTATAACACCATTCCTCAAACTATAGAAATTGCGGCATTTTAAGTTTATCCAGCATGTTAAGACCACAAAAGCATTTCTGGCTGACTCTAAAGGAAGAGATACTAAGATCTAGTCAAGTTCTCTTTATAAACTGTTACTTTTCTTATATGGCCCAGTGACGATGACATACAAGGGAAGAGGAACTTACAGGCCGCCTTTTTCTATGGTTCAGTACTGTGTTAATCAAGTGATAAACTTATCTAAGTTTCACCAGACCCAGACTGTTGGAAGTTGCAACTCAATATTGATGATAAATTGCCGTGCATGTGAATGCTTGAGACACAATTAATCAGCATATGGGTGTGAACAATTTAGCATTGAAGAAACCTTCAAAAAAAGGAAAAGTGTGAAGGTACTTACGAATAGGAAATTAGTTTGGCTACACATCATTTCTTTGTGGCATCAATAAACATTGCACGAGTCCAATGTTCAACATCCTCTGTTTGTGATGGTGGAGGAGGAAAAGTGGGATGCTCCACGAGATCCCATCCATCAATAAGGCTTTCATTTTTTCCAATATCAGACATCTCGGTTGCATAAAGAAAACTGGCTGCTGAACTTCGGAGATTGTTATCACTTAAATTTTTCTGAGAAAAAACAAATATTATGAAAATTATTCATGGAAAAATGCATTTGAAACTCAAACTCATATTACTCAGAATGTTAGGGAAGACAGGTGATATAAAGATACAGACTGTAGTTAGCTTTTGTTTCTAGAGCAGAAACAGAGACCAAGGACTGATCAATTTTATCTAACAAAGCAGTCTATAAACATAAGATAAAATTTCAAAACCAATTCTTCTATAACAATCTAAGGGACCAAATTTGTACCGTAATAGGAAACATATGTGCACTCTCCAGCAAAGTGGTAGAGGAAATACCAGAATTCATATTCCAAACTGATTTGTTTAATTTTTGAACTTGCTTGCAAGACCTGAAAATCAGAAGATAGTGTGATGCCCAACAGCATCGCCCAAAAAAAAAAATTAAAATAAAAAAGAAGCTATTCCATCTCAGAAAAAGCAAGAACATAATATGATCATTCATCGTTCATGACAATGTGGTCAAAGGCCTCACTAGCAAATCAGCAATAGGATGAATCTCTTCTAAAGAAGGCCGAAAATTACTAAAATGATTTTATTTATCTATTATTATTATTATAATCTGTTTTCACTCTTGTTCAATAATTCCTAAAACTTGCTTGCTTTTATTCGTAATATCAGCATGGCAGAACAAAATCAAAGGGGGGCATGAAACATAAATTACAATATTAAGGTTGCCAGATGTACCTCGAACAAGCCATTTTCAAGGAAAAAACAGATCGAACTTCCTTGGATGAAGATAGTGTTGCCAATAACTTTGCAAATGCTTCAAAAGTAGATGCTTCAGAAGGAACATCTAGGCATAGTGAGTTATAACAGTAAGCTGTTAAGCATGCCACACTTTTCTTGAGAAGAGCAATCCCTTTCTGCAAATCCTTGTGTGTTTCAACAGAATGAGTAGATGCTGAAGCATAATTAAAACTAGTACTTCTAGAAGAATCAAGTTGGGGCCTTCTCTCGGATTCCATTGAAGCAACACCAAAGTTACTTGAGCTTCTATCAGTCCAAGAATTTTCTCCACTGGTGGAACAATAATTTTGGCGTGGAATAAACAGGGGATATTCATTGCTGCACAGGATAATTAAAATCAGTTCTAAAATCTTATATATCTTAATTAGCCTACTACATTCCCAGTGAATATACCTTCGAGAAGAAGGGCGTGCATCCCAATAAGAGTCCCGTTGCCATATTCTCGAGCAGGAACCCTGAGATATGATTACAGTATATATAATGAACATAATCAAAACATAAAACAAAGTATCCAGTTCAGGAAGAGCTTGTTTGTTTATTTAATCCAAGCACTACACATCAGTTCAGGAAGATAAAATTTTTCTATAGGGAAAGAGTATCCAGTTACTAGTGCACAATTAGGAACACTAACGAACTGGTTTTTATTTTTCAGAAGATAAATAAAAGATATCCAAAATTGTATTAACATACAACAAGATCTCCAGAAATTCATAAAGTCAAAATTCATATTATGCTAGCTCAGGAAAAATCAGTGCTTGTCAGCATGCATAAGAGGAGTGCTTAAATAACACAAATATGTAATAAGACTATTTAGGAAAAGAAATAATCTTAAAGCTGTATTGTCCGCGAGATATTAAATGAATGCCAAAAATAAGATTTTGTTTGACAGAACCTTGCCAAAAGTATTATTGGAAACTTTGATAACCACAACATTTTGAACAAAATTTTGAAGATGCTATCAATATAATTTGAAGGATGCTCCTATGAAGGTTGTGAGCAATAGCTTGCATCAATGCTTTCTAAAACAGCAGAATTTTTCTTTGGCCAAATTACTCAGTCATGATAAATAGCACTTTTAATCCCTCCGACAACTGTATGGAAAGACTGAATCACCAAAAAACTAAGCAAAACCTAAGAGAACCTAAAGCATGCTCTCAAAGGAATAACAGTGCTTACCGCAAAACCTGAGTTATGAAGGACGGGAACAGCCAAATTCTGAACAACAAGAATTAAAAGTTGCACCATGTATCTGTTCTCCACTCATTGGGATTAGTAGTTAGTACCAAGCAGAAAAATATCCAGGCTAGTACCAGCAAAACCGAATCTTTTAAAATGACCAATTATTGTAGTTTGGATTTGATAACATAGCCCACACTATAATTCTTGTTTATTTGACTATTTGGATGAGAACAGAAGGGAAATTTTAAAAAATATATATATATATGTATGTAGTCTTAAAGAAAGAGAATAGAAAGACAGAGTAAATAAGTCCTAATGAAAGCTTAGCAAGATTACCTACCCCAAAGATGCAGCAAGCTCCTCCGATGGGACTGAGTGTGGATCAAGTCCTCTAGGTAATCGTGCACCACAAATCTGGTCATACTGACCACTAGATCCATCTCTTCTCTCTCCATCTATATTCACCTGAAGGAAAAAAACCATGTGTCATATCTGAAAGCACCACAAGTATCTCTTAGAGAAGTTAACTCTAGATCTGTGCATGTACCAAAGCACCAAAACTCTCTTATATGAAAACAACTATATGCACACTCTTGAGCTTCAAATATCTTTACACAACATTTTTAAAGGCACTCACATCTGAAGTAGTAATATAAAGCCTCAAAATTCAAATTCAACTAATAGTTCCTTAAGTTTATGCCTTACAAGCCTTGGCATTGAAGTAGACAAGCATCGAAGTCCTTACCCGGTGTTGGGGAAACAATTTGCATATTTGTTTTATAACCACAGACTGTTTATGGAGAAGTTCAGAAACAATAGCCATCTGCAGTTTTAGAAAGGCATTAAGGAACAAACATGGTAGTTATTTTATATAGACAAAAAATGAGAAATCTTATGTCATATAGACAAACATGGAACTTCAACTACTAGTAGAATAGCAAAAACAATAAGTATCTTATGTCAAATCCTCTAGCAGACATTAAATTAGTGGATAACAAATACAACAATATCAACACTAAAACGAATTTTGGGGCACAAGTCTTACATGCCCCAAGCTCTGAGTGCAGATAATGTTAGGATAGAATTTCTCTAGCTGCTCCGCACGATTCTTTTCCATCTACAAAGCAAAACACATATCAGAAAATCTTCATTCATATTGAAAAACAAACTAATCATAGGTAAATTTGAAACCATACTATCAATAAACTTAAAAAAACCATGAGCATCTATTTTACCGTAAAACGAGCTGAATCAAGAACAGCATATCTGCCTTTCAAATCATAAGATGACATCTCAATCTTCAATTTCCCTGTCCAAAGTACAAAACAGAAAATTAAACTAAATGTGCAGCGACCATTGACTTAAAATTGCATTAGATAACAATTTAGGAGAAGCCAACCTTGTGAAAGTTGTTCTTTACGACACCGGAGCTTCTCCCTTAAATTCGTAAGTTTCTCATCCTGTAGCACTCTCCAATTCAGCTGATCATCAGCCTTGCCCTAAACAATATTACTTACAACATTAACCCAAAAAAAAAAAAAAAAAGAACAGAAAACAAAAGTAGCTGTAGTAAAAGCATGAATCAAACCTTAGCCACAAGAACTTCACTCAGTCTCATATACAATGCATCGCGACGACTCTTCAATGACTTCAACAAAGTGTTGCACTCACTTAATCTACATGTTACCAGATAATACGCGTTAAACGCAGCGTTTTTCATGAGAAAACAAGCGTAATTAAGTTTTAAGGAATAAAAGGTACAATAAGCTTAATTATTAGAGCTTCTCAAAAAAAAAAAAAGCTTAATTATTAGAGATACCTGTAATTGACACAGGCTGCACAAATCGAAGCGCGATTTGAATTCTCGCAAATGGCGCAGTTACTGGCTTTCTTGTTCATCCTCTTGTATCTTAGTAACAAATTTATCAATTGATTTATAATTCTAATTGCCGCAGATTGGAACCAAAATTAGGGAATTGAGTTCTCTTGAAAGGACAAATTACCGAGATTGAGAAGAAGCGCGGCTAGAAATTAAAATCAACGGAGCAAGATCATCGGAGTAGATTTATGATCGTAAGGAACCGTGCAATCGACTAAGCTATTATATATGGTTAACGTACAACTTTCAATTTTGATTAAGGATGAGCAAATACAATACATTGAACGTTATTATTATTATTATTATTTCTCATAATAAGGGAGGAATATATAATTGCGTCAGAAAAAAGATTTAAATTTTTGGGAAAATAAATTTAATTTTCAAATTTTGTATTGGTCTCCTCGGCATTTTAATATTTTATGCATAATTCAGCGAATTAGACGACATGTCAGGTAAACATTGAAATTTCAATTGGCATTTACTGCCTCCAAACGACTTGTCGCTTACTCTCAAAACTTTTATACGCGTCCCATCCGTATGGATTTACCGAACTAACCCGTCGGTGTAATCTTGAACCTGAAAAATGCAACTTGTACTTAGTTCCCTGCATTGCTCATCATATATGATTTCATTTCTCTTCATTGCATATCAAAGTGAAAGATTGATCATTTGCGAGATCATATGAGTAAGATATAATATTTATTATTGGCATAAACATAATCAATGGTATCAAATATTTCACACAATTTTCCAACTATGAAGAGCCCTACTATACACAAGGAGACGTGGCTCCAAAATGCCTACACTGTAAACGACTAAAATAAAATAGATTAAAATTTAGAATCTTGAGTAGCTGCAAATAAAGGCCATGCTGACGGCTGCTTGTTCCCAAAATTTGTAGAAAGTTCAACGGATGAAACGCCAAGGTATGGTGCTGATAATATGCTTCAGCATAACGCTAAGTGGTCTCAACAGATTTATATGGCTTCAGGTTTGGTATTTATGTCAGATTTCTGGGTGAAGAAACATACGAAGAGCTTCAGGCAAGAATGTTTAAGTTGTCCTTCTCACATAAAGTGCTTTTCTACCAGCTTCCTCAGCTCCTCTATCTTTTCAATCATTTTGGGATTCATCATGTCCTTGGCTTCTTTCAAGAGAGAGCCTTCTCGGCTAAAATTGTAAGCATCCACCAAAGTTCTCATCAAGGCATGGAGCATCTCTGGGGTCCTGCAATGGGGAGAAGAAACAAGTAAAACATTATTACCCAAATAAAGTTAAAAGACAAGAAAGTAACCATTTCTGATGTTTACGTGTACAGAGTGTCCACATCCTTCCCTTCAATTTCTTCTCCCGGTGTAAATGCATCTTTTAGACCACACAGTCGTTCCTCTTGATCCTCAATTGTGAGAAGAAACTTTAGAATCCTAACCTCCTTTGGCATGAGCCTCTGAAGGTTACCTCTTGCAGTCATGTATAAGTGATAAAGTATGTCTTTGACCTGTTATATAGAGCAGATTAGAAGAACAACCACTATTGTATCAATTTAACATCATAAAGCTAATCATCGTAATATTTCTATTATGCAATCTGTATGCAGCAATTAAAACCACCAAATGCTCTTAGCAAAGAAACATATCAGACCTCCAAGTTTATCAATTAAATTTTTCCACTGCCATATCTGAAGCTGGCTCTATTTTTTTCAAAATAAGAAGGCTATATACATTGGTTCAAAGACCACTTGACATTTACCATATAGTTATGCAAGTTGGTGAGTCTTTATAATGATAACATCTCCAAAAATCCTTCTAGTTCTTCCAACATGTAAACATCAAATTGTCTCTCCTAATCCACAGAATCTATCTCCTCCTTTATTACTCTCAAGAAAAATGATAAAGATATTTACACAACCAATGGAATTTCCGGTCCCAGAATCATAAATTCAGAAGTTCATGGTTACCAAATAGTTGTACGATGAAAGAGCCATTTCTTAGAGCAGCAAATTACTAACCTCCTCTTTCATCATGTTGGACTCCTTGGCAGCTGACCATGCTTTGGTGATCATCAGCACCAATGCTGAATCAAGTTGATTTTTCTCAGCCAGACTGTCTATCTTTCTACAAGCAGCATCTACAGAAGGTGAATTGATAATATCTTGGAACTTCGACTCTGCGGCATTAAGTGCTTCAATGCTCTCAGTTGTTGTATCATAACCTTGAACAGCAGCCACGCACAATTTTCCAAGCTTTGCTATATCTGATCAGATAAAAATAAGGGAACATTCACCCTCTGTCCAACATATGACAATAAGCGAGACAAAGATTGGACAATTTAGGCAAAGACAGGTTTGGTGGCCCTCTGATGAGTCAAGGTAGACAAGACCCTGTGGAAGCTTTCCAACATATGCACAAAGAATCACACAGCAATTAGAAATGATTCAAATCAAAAACTGCTGCTTTATATCAGCAGTAAATGCTTGTAATTAAGAGTAAAGAATTTTTGGGTCAGCTAGCTTAGGATGTGTTTGGGATTGAGGTGCTGGAGCTTTTAAGCTACAGCTGCTGTAGAAAAAAAGCTATAATTATGAAATAAAAGCTAGTAATACATAGTAAATATAAATTTTAAATAATAATTTTAATAAAATTATTAAAGATATAAAATATTTTCCATGATATAAGTGAAAAATCACATTAACATATCTTCTAAGCCACAGTAGTTAGTGTTTACCAAACACTTTAGTGCTGTAGCTTGGAAGCTACAGCTGCCCAACCTCAATCCCAAACATACCCTTATTCTTCTATGGTTCAAGAGTAGAGGTGTTCGCAAAGCTGGAAAGGAAGCCGACATCTCGATCCTTCATAATCCTTCAGGTTTTTATAAAAATACTAAAATAACAGTAGATTATAGATCCCCAGTGCAGGTTTATTACCTCAAAGCTTTTACAAAATTTAACTCATATTGTTCATCCAGACTTCTGCTCCAGCAACAGCTAAGAAATAAGATTCATCTCCAGTAGGAATTAGGCTTTAAGGGAAATTATTTACTCTTTTGAGTCAATGAAATTGCTTTGACAGAAACACACTAGTGGAGTCACTCTTCTAACAAGGTATGACAATTAAGTGAATTAACAGAGTCAATTAGTCTTACCATCTTGTTTGGCTGGATCATTGTAATATGATTCTGCTACAATGTGAAGATGCTCAAAAAATTCTTGAGTGAAATCCTTACGACGCCTAGAAACTATTTGACTTACTTCTGATGGTGCTCCCTTGATCACTTCAAGAAGTTCATTGTGTCTTTGCACATCTTCATCAATCTGAGGAAGAGAAACTCTCAACAAATCATCAAAACAGACGCAACAAAAACAAAACCACAAAGCATAACATACGAGAATAAGCAAACATCAATGCTGCCATTGCAAAATTAAATATTTAAGTTGCGCAACCAACCTCTTTCAGCTTTCTTCCAAGCCGGAGAAGCTTGTGCTTCATTTCCAGATCCACCTCAGCGTCTGCTCGGTCCTGACAACGCTTGAAGAAATTAGACCTTAGATTGTTCCATTCCTTGCTGAAAACGAGCAACCTTCTCCAGTCAGTTGGAGTGGGCTTGTCAACCATGAAAACCTCAATGAGCTTGTCACATACTCGGATCATTTTACCATCATCCAAGCTCTTGGAACCATCTTTTTCATCCCACTTTTCACCATCCATCACAGAATCCTCACGGATAGCAGGCTCATTAGAATCATGATATATAGCACTTACATCACGAGCAACAGCAGCGAGGGAGGACTTTCGCAGCCTCACCGGATTAACCAGCAAAGGACAACCTAATAATGACAACATAATTTTAGTCATTCACCTGACTGACCTCCTCTTGGGTCAGGGTCATTATTTTCCATTGCTGTTCAACATAAATATCACGAAATTTGCAAACGACGTATCATAAAAAATTTCATTAGGCACTTGTTCGCTTAGTTGATATTACTAAAACAATATGTTCAATTTTAACGGACAGAGTTCGTAATACGACTTGTTTCATGTATTTTTCCAGAGCAAAACTTCAAGGAAATACATAAAGAGAGGAACTTACATTTAATTTTATGAGAGGAAAATAAAATTGGAGCTGAGATACTGATGGAAGAGACAGGAGCCCGGGCTCGAAAATTTATGAGAGGGAGAAAGCAACAGCCTTGGGAAGCCACACGAGCCAACTCCATTAGAAACTAGAAAGCACTGCTGAAAATTTGCCAGAAAACTAGTAGTATTTTTTGGGAGGGTTTTTGCAAAAATATCAGCATTTCTCGAAGTTCCATAAAATTAAAAGTGACGCCAACACGATGTCGTATCTTTGTGAATGGATGGATGATCAACGTTTTAATTAGACACCACCCGTCCACCCCGTGGTTCGTCATTATTCCGCAATAGATGCACACATCCCCTCTTAAATCGTAACACTCTTTTTTAAAGACGTAATTTTTTAACTTATTAACTTATTCTTTTGATGCCCTTCGTATGGGACTTTGATATCGAATATTTATTAATGTTCAGCCCTTTTAATTACCTTTTATTTATAAGATTGACATTATATCAAACATTTATTAAGATTCAGTCTTAAATTATTGAAGTTTCTAAATTTAAGCTAAATTATATCTAATCTTATTTAAGAAGTAATTTATCTCAAATAAATTTATATATATCTACTCTTATTTATGATGCGTTTACTTCATTGAATGGGAATGAGCTGGAATGGAAATTGATTGGGAATGAGAATGAGATTCTAATGTTTATTTGGCAAAAATAAATAAGAATGAGAATGTGCTGGAATGCCATTGATATATTTACTTGGCAGAATAAATGGGAACGAAAAATAGGTATGAGAATTAATTTACTAAAATACTCATAGTATTAAATAATATAATTTTCATTAACCAGATAGATATATAAATATTATTATTAAAATGATATTAATTAAAAAATATATATTATTAAAATGATATTAATTAAAAAAAATATATTATTAAATATTATTAACTTTATTATTTTAGTTATTATTAATTATTGTTTTTATTATTTTTATTAATATTCATTATTAACATTTATTATTATTATTATTAAATTTTGTTTATTTTATTATTTTAGTTATTATTAATTATTGTTAATATTATTTTTATTAATATTATCATTATTAGCATTTATTATTATTAAATTTTGTTAACTTTATTATTTTAGTTATTATTAATTATTATTAATATTATTATTATTATTATTAAATTTTATTAACTTTATTATTTTAGTTATTATTAATTATTGTTAATATTATTTTTATTAATAATAATAATTATTATTATTAACATTTATTATTATTATTATTAATTATTGTTAATATTATTTTTATTAATAATAATAAAAATAACAACAACAACAACAATAAGGATAATATTGTTAATAATGATAAATTAATTATTTTTATTAATTATTATTTTTATTATTAACAATGATAATATTAATAAATTAATAATTAGAATGGTACAAAAATAAATTCATCTTTCATTTATATTCTCACATTTTCATTCCCCAACCCCCATGGAAATGGGATTCACATTCCTTATTCTTAAATTGTATGAGACTCACATATTTTATTTTCATTTCCAAATTAGATTTTGCCAAGTAAACATAAGTTTCATTCTCATTCTCCAAGCCTACAAGTAAACACACCATTAAGGTGCTATTTACTCTCACCGACAATTGGAAGGATTTGAATCCCCACTTTTTTTAAAGAGAAGAGAGTGAAAAATGTCTTTCAAATAATCAAACAAGTGGTTATTAATTTAAAACACTTAAGCACTATTAAGTGACCATGTATGTTGAAACATACATATATTGATTAAATAATTTCATAATAATAGAAATATAATTCTTAAAAAATATTCATTAAAATAATTGTGTCAATATGCATTAATTAAAATTGCTAAGGAAATTCTACCAATGGTCACAAAAATAAAAATAGGAGTGTCAACTGAAAGCATATGTTTAGTTGAAATCGAGCGAAAGGAGGGATTTGTAAATTAACTTTGCAGCCAAATGATTAACGTTCTTCTTGTTAGTGGCTAAATTATTTGAGGATGTGAAAATACAGCTGCTAAGACTTAGTGTCCTTATTCTGGCATTTTGACAAATCTAATTCTAAATATGATATTTCCAAATCTAATGGCGAATTACTGATAATTTCCCTAACGTCGGGCAGGACAGTTTAGTCTTTTCGTTTGAAGTTGAAACTGAACATGGGGGACGCTTTAATCATCGAAAGCCCACTGGAGCGATTAGTGAGGCCGGGCGTAGTCTTCTCCATCATCAAAACCGATTACTTTATTTTTCGCGGGAATTTTGAAACAAACAGGCGATGCTATCTTTAACTTTGTTTTCTTCACGGATCTCTCTTTTTCAACAATCTTCTATTCTCAACATTCAAGCGCTACAATCTCCGAAGCAGAAACACTGCTCGAAAACAATCAACAGTAATTATCAGAAAAATCCCAATGACTGTCGGTGCTTTTATAGGGAGACCACAAATTCCCACACCAATTTTCACAAATCAAGCGATGATTTTAGTTTCCAAGATAACGCACATGCCGAATCTTCGCACGCACCGTTGGTGAGTCAGAGCGTCGACTCCAACCTGCTTGCGATTTGGCTTCGGTCATGTAACAGTGTAAAACAAGTCAAAAGAATACATGCAATTGTTTTAAAGTCTTTGAGAAAGCCGGTCTTGTATGTTGATAATAATTTGATCAGTGTGTATGTGAAATTAGGGAAGCTAGTTGAAGCGAGAAAAGTGTTTGACAAAATGTCTGAGAGAAATGTTGTTAGTTGGACTGCGATGGTTAATGGGTATTCGAGATTTGGTTTTGTTGACGAGGCTTTTATGCTTTTTAGTGAATCCATTAGAAATGGCGTTCGGGGAAATGAGAAGATGTTTGTGTGTGTAATGAATCTGTGCGGTAGGAGCTTAGATTTTGAGCTTGGAAGACAAATTCATGCTTGTATTTTGAAATGTCATTGTAGAAACTTGATTGTTGATAGTGCAATTCTGCATTTTTATGCGCAATTTGGTGACTTTTCTAGTGCTTTTTGTGCATTTGATGGAATGTCGGAGAGGGATGTTGTTTCTTGGACAGCAATGATAACTGCCTGCTCACAACAAGCGCGAGGGGATGAAGCAATTTTTATGTTTTCACTTATGTTAAGCGAGGGATTTTTGCCTAATGAGTTTACTGTATGTGGCATTCTGAAGGCTTGTGGAGAGGAACGGGCATTAAATTTTGGAAGACAGTTGCATGCAGCCATAGTTAAGAAGCTGTATAAGGATGATGTTTTCATTTGTACTTCCTTGGTGGATATGTATGCAAAGTGTGGGGAGATTTTGGACTCTAAAAGAGTATTTGATGAAATGGGAAATAGAAACACAGTTACATGGACTTCAATAATAGCTGGATATGCTCGAGAGGGGCTTGGTGAGGAGGCTATAGGCCTTTTTCGAGTTATGAAGAGACGAAAAATACATGCTAATAACTTGACCATTGTTAGCATCCTTAAGGCTTGTGGCTTGACTGGGGCTTTTCAGCTAGGGAAGGAAGTTCATGCTCAAATAATCAAGAATTTTATCGATAGCAATGAACACATAGGAAGTACTCTCGTGTGGTTTTACTGTAAAAATGGGGAATTCCCAGTTGCATCCAAGGTCCTCCAACAGATGCCTCTTAGAGATGTGGTTTCATGGACTGCCATAATTTCTGGTTATGCATGTCTTGGTCACGAGTCTGAGGCTCTTGATTTCTTGAAAGATATGTTGGAGGAAGGTGTGGAGCCAAACCCATTCACTTATTCATCGGCTCTAAAAGCATGTGCTAAGCTAGAAAATGTTTCACAGGGGATATTAATCCACTCCTCTGTGAAAAAGACCGCATCATTGGCTAATGTATATGTTGGCAGCGCTTTAATTAATATGTATGCTAAATGTGGATATATTTCGGAGGCATCTCAGGTTTTCGACAGTATGCCAGAACGTAATGTGTTCACTTGGAAATCTATGATTGTCGGTTATGCAAGGAATGGGCTATGTCAGGAGGCGTTGAAGCTCATGTATCGGATGCAAGCAGAAGGTTTTGAGGTAAATGATTACATCCTGACGACTGTTTATAATGCATGTGGAGATATTGAGTGGAACCCAGAGTCTTCGACTGGGTATTACTTGCAGTCTTCTTGACCTTTGCCTAATTACAAGATTGCGGGTATTAAGTGGGTGGCTTGGCCGGATCACAGATATATACCATCTAAGGTGTAAATGTATATCACATGGATAACAGGAAACATGAAGTGTTGGTCACTGTGAGAAAGCCCGCGTTCTCAGAAACCATATTCAACCCTGCCTTTAGTCCCTGCCTGCTCAACGTCACAGAGAAAGTTATTGAAATAGGACATACACGATAATGGACCGAGTCTTTGGCCTTGTTTGTGATGGGATGGATCCTGCAATGTAACAAAAAGCTTTGGGATCATATGAAAATAGTGCAATACTAATACATGTTCAGTGTATCAGCCATGTATATGTACATTCATATTACCAAGTAATTCATAATCATATACATCAGCTTTCAAACCTTGCATTTGGCACGATTCTTCCCGTATCAAAAGTTTATAGTTAATATTAAATAATAAAATAAAAAGACTATTATAAAAAAGCAAATTTAAAAAGTATCAACTAGAAACACCAATAAGACTTGACCCACGGCTCACAGGATCCTTGTAAGTGAGAAGGAAAAGATGGTCAAGAGATAATGGCGTTTTCTCGTACTAAACAGGGGGGCAGCAGTGGCAAATTCGTAATAATGGGAAACAGGTAGGGGTAGTTTGACTAGTTTTGAGCAAAAGTCCAAAGATTGGTTCCACTGATTGTCCAAAAAAGTCTAATCCAAATTCATACAATCGCAGCCCACGGACTTCCCGCTTCTCTCGCTATAAATTTTATTCTAGTTTCATCCAGTCCTCACAAAATCACAAAAGCCAAACAAGGAAAAGAAATCTTCTAACTTACA
This sequence comes from Citropsis articulata, assembly GCA_030449925.1. NCBI lineage: Eukaryota > Viridiplantae > Streptophyta > Magnoliopsida > Sapindales > Rutaceae > Citropsis > Citropsis articulata. The sequence continues at coordinate 5,317,308 of JASUUH010000227.1, read as the reverse complement.
TTAATTGTCAATTTTCGTAACACTCGAGAGATTTTCCACATCTCAATCTCCGTAATCAATCGCTACACTCTTCAGATCTGTAAGTTGTTATCCTTTTATGTGATTTTTTTTTTAAAATTTAACTGAGAAAGGAAGTTGTTTTTGATATGTCGCTTTTTTTTTATTTTTTATTTTTTAGTCCATCTGATGAGATTGATTTAAGTAATCTATGATTTTTATCGTTTTAATCTGATTGATGATGTTAGAGAGAAAAGCCAAGAAAATAAAGACAAATTATATTTTGATTTTTGAGGTCCATGCAGCGCTTATTAAGCCTGAAAAGAATAGGCGTTTTGGCAGTGCCTGTGTTTTTCTGTTTATGACTTTTGCTGTGTTTTTCTTTTTAATGTTTATTTATTGCGAAGTTCGGTTTTCTTTGCTTCTTTGCATTTGTTTGATTGCTTGCTGGCTTATGTGAATACCCGAATGTATCTGAAATCTGTCTAACCTTTTTTATTGCTCAGATTTTTTCAGAGGAGTTCTTACATTTTTTTTTTAAATTTATATTCTATGAAATTGAATAATTGATGAGTTATTGCAGAGATTTAATTGATAAATTATTGTTGCCAGATTGGATTGCAGAGTACCAACGTTGGTGTAAGAACTTGCAAATGGTACAGTTTATTTAATGCGTGCGTTGAAGTTTTCATATATGACCTGGTTTATTGTTATGAACCAGCTTATAATCCTGTTTGGTTTTATGTCGTCTGAGTAATCTTTTAATTTCTTGCAGGAGTCCAGCTAACTCTGTGAATCCATTTTTTGAGTGCAAGAAGAATAAATTTAATAGTCATGCTTATATAAATTGGATTGGAAACTTATAATTTTCTTGAACTATGGAAAAGGGAAGCACTGCTGAGAAGAATATTATAAGTTTTCCAACAGCTGAAAAGTTGGAGGGAAATACACTAGACTTTCAAATAAAAGACCAACCATTAGAGGAGTCAAAGTCTCTAAGCATCAGCAATGATAACCGTGGGGACAATAATAATAATGAACAAGATGACTTGGGTGACAAGATCAATGAGAGTAGTGATGTAGTTTCTAAAGCTCAAGCAAAGAAGCTAGATATTAATTTTGAACATGATGACTTGGCAATGATGGATAAGAGCAGGGATTTAGAATCTAAAACTTCTGAATTGGGGAGTAGGAATTTTGAATCTAAAGCTGCTGAATGTGTTGATGTGGGCAAAATGAATGAGACTGGGTATTTAGACTCTAAAACTGCTGGATGTGTTAATGTTGGCAAGAGTGATGAGAATAGGGATTCAGAATCGAAAGCTGCTGAATGTGCTGATGTGGGCAAAATGGATAAGAGTAGGGATTTGGAATTTAAAGCTGCTGAATGTGTTGATGTGGGCAAGATCGATGAGAATAAGGATTTAGAATATAAAGCTGCTGAAGGTGTTGACATGGGCATGATGGATGAGAGTAAGGGTTTAGAATCTAAAGCTGCCAAATGCATTGACTTGAGCAAGATGAGTAAAGATTTCAAATCTAAAGCTGCAGAATGTGTTGACTTGGGAAAGATTGATGAGAGTAGAGATATCGAATCTAAAGGTGCAGGAGAAAAGTTAGACTGTAAGAATGAACGAGGTGAATCTAGAGATGCTGACAGGGTAATTGTGGCTGGTGTTTTGGATTCTACAGCTCAAGTAGAAAGAGACCAGGAAACTATTGGTGAGGAGGAGAGGGAGCCAGAACCTGTCTTTGACGGAACAGAGGTTCCTGGGATGGAAGCTAATAGGAGTACATCAATACGTTCTCTGGATCTTGATCTAGAAGCTGAGGGATCTGTGTGGCCAGAGAAGGCGGCAGCACTGAAGAACTTTGTCAAGGAGAAGGGCACTGGTGCAGTTGCTAATGTTATGCGTCGTCTTTCGGGGAAAAAGGATGAAACTGGACAGGATGTCTCCATTGATGAAGATAATGTAGCTTCAGATTCTAGTAAAGATAGTGAAGCTGTTGAAGTCTCTAAAAGAATGGTAGAAAGATCTTCATGGAATCCCTTAAACTACATCAAGATGTCATCTGATGTTGATTCAGAAAACAGAACTGAGCAGAGGCAAGAAGTTGTCAAAGAATCACCACAACCTTTAGTCATGAAAGGAAGAGTTATACTGTACACGAGGTTAGGTTGCCAGGAATCCAGAGAAGTTAGATTATTTTTGTATTGGAAAAGACTCAGATATGTCGAGATCAACATTGATGTCTACCCCAGTAGAAAGATGGAGTTAGAGAAGTTTGCAGGGTCATCTGCTGTCCCTAAGGTGTTCTTTAATGAAATCCTAATGGGTGGCTTGAGTGAGCTTAAGGCCTTGGATGAATCTGGCAAGCTTGACGAGAAGATTGAGTATCTAATTACTGAAGCACCACCATTTGAAGTTCCATTACCACCTCTTTCCGGTGAAGATGACTTGTCTAGTAGTGGTGCCATTGATGAACTAGCACTTATTGTTCTTAAAATGAAAGAAAACGTTGTTGTTAAGGACAGATTTTACAAGATGCGCAGGTTCACCAACTGTTTTCTAGGTTCAGAAGCTGTGGATTTCTTATCAGAGGACCAATATCTGGAAAGAGAGGAGGTCAGTTGCATAATCTTATTCTCTTTTTATTTTTTCTTCTTCAACTGGGGGAAAATTAGGTCAGTTTCTGGTGAAAGTGTTTAACGTCTTCTGTTATCTGGTTTGTCTTATTTGTTGTCCTTGGGTTTAATACTTCTTATGCTGGTTTTTTTTTTTTTTAATAATAATAACAGGCCGTGGAATTTGGGCGAAAGCTTGCAAGCAAACTTTTCTTCCGACACGTGCTTGAGTGAGTTCATTGAAATATATTTTTTTTAAGTATCTATATATCATTTCAGTGTCATATTTTTCTTCCACCATTAATAATCCTTCTCATTCTGTTCATCTGATGCTTCTTAACTAGTGAGAACCTATTCGAAGATGGAAATCACTTATATCGGTTTTTGGACCATGATCCTTTAGTGTCATCACAATGCCACAACATCCCGAGGGGTATAATCGATGCAAAACCCAAGCCCATATCAGAAATTGCATCAAGGCTGAGATTCTTGTCCTATGCAATTTTTGAAGCCTATGTATCAGAAGATGGGAGGCATGTTGATTACAGAACTATTCATGGAAGTGAAGAATTTGCAAGGTTTAAATGCCTCCTAATTGCGCAAAATTAGTTTAGTATCTTCATTTGCATTTTTGTGTTTTTATAGTCAAGCTGTTACCCTAGCTATGTCATTTTATATTGTTGCAGGTATCTGAGAACAGTTCAGGAGCTCCAAAGAGTAGAATTGCAAGATATGCCAAGGGAGGAAATGCTGGCATTCTTCATAAATCTTTACAATATGATGGCCGTACATGCAATATTAGTGTGCGGTCATCCAGTTGGAGCACTTGAACGAAGGAAGTTCTTTGGAGACTTCAAGTATGTCATTGGTGGGTACACATACTCTCTTTCAGCAATTCAAAATGGCATATTAAGGGGCAATCAGCGGCCACCATACAATCTGATGAAGCCATTTGGTGCAAAAGATAAACGGTCACAGGTAAGTTGGCTATTCTATTAGTCTTTATCTTTGGCAGTTATGTTGTATTTCATGAATGAAGCTCACTTCTCTCAATCAAAGGAAGGTCTCTATCACTCATAGGACCTGTCACTTCCATGTTCTCTGACAATCACACGAATTTAGTAGTCATTACCTTTGGACCGGCCTTTTCAACCTGCCTTATTCTTCCTTTGTTTGTATATTTTAATTGTGTGAATCTTTTTCCCATGAGTAGGCAAACAGTTTATCAGCATCTTTTCTCAACTACGGGCTGTCATTCTGATCATCTTGCTCATACAAGTAACGTTCTGATCCGGTTTTTCCTATTTGCAATTCTTATCAGGTGGCACTTCCCTACCCGGAGCCTTCAACTCACTTTGCACTAGTTTGTGGTACCCGATCCAGCCCTGCTCTTCGATGCTACTCACCTGGGAACATTGATAAAGAGTTGATGGAGGCAGCCCGTAGCTTTCTGAGAGGTGGAGGACTTGTGATTGATTTGCATGCCAAGGTTGCAACAATGAGTATGGCCCTTAAATGGTAATCTCTCCCACTGTAACTCCTTTTATGCATTCCCCAATAGAACTTTAATTTATAATCTCCCCATTTCATCTCTCTCTCTCTCTTTTTCTCTCTCATGCATTCAAACATGTGGATGGTGCATTCAAGCACATGATCGCCATTCATTCCTTGAATGAAATCAGGACTTTGCATTGAACAGAAGTAGGATGATGCACTCATAATTTTAAAATTAGTGCTGAATGGTAGAAGAAGACGTGATGGTTAGATTTAGGCCATTACTTCTGTTGTTTAGTTAAATTGTCTTCTAAGTTTACGCACAGGTATAGTGTGGATTTTGGAAAGAGCGAAGTGGAAGTACTGAAGCATGCATCAAATTACCTGGTGCCAACCGACTCTGAAGCTCTACTGGAGGCACTTGCAAATTCTCAGTTGAAGGTGACATATCAGCCTTATGACTGGGGATTGAACATCTAGTGTTAGCTTTAGCTTCTAGAAATACCATTCACAAATGCATACTGCTTCCCTTATTTTTGAAAGTTGTTACAAGGGAAGTGTTAGAATTTTATGTTGCTAAACCTTCAATAATGTACAGATCCATATATCAGCCAAACAACAGCTTTTACAGATTTTGTAATTCCTATTTGTTGTTATTAGTTAAAATTGAAAGGATGTGTTTGACTCACTATATCAATTATATTGCATTATATTGTAATATTGTATTGTATTAGGATGCATTGCCTTAAGTTATAATGCAATCAATGTTATGTTTGTTTTCGCATCAGATTGTCTCATAAAAAATAATATTGGTTTATATTAATGTTAAAACAAATTAATATTATTTAAATTATTAATATTTACGGTTTTATTATTAACTTTTCAATTAATTATTAAATAATAACTTCAATATATTAATTTTTATAATATAAAAATGATTTTAACAATATGGTTATTAAATAATAAAATGTTAAAGTATTATGCTATATTATTAGTAATATTGTACTATAGTATAATTTATTTCTATATATTAGTTATTACAATATAATATAATTTAATATTATACTGTAAAATCACAATACTAGATAATTATATAAATTATATTATATTATACCACCCAGAAGGTAATTTTAATGTGGCCGATTTCCCCTCTTTTGCAATCAGTTTCGCTACAGCACCCGCTGCTCTAAGCCAACTACAACAATATATGTTAATAGTAATTAATAGACAAGAAATGCACTCCCATTGACATGCAACTATACAATCACAAACCACCATAGATGCTAAACTACATTTAAGGCCTCGCTTTTTATCTTTCAAATCAGTTCAAGTAGACGCTGATATGCTTCCGCACTGCAGAGTCTGTGCAGCAAACCGTTGGTTGCAGTCTACCCTAATTCCTATATTATTCCATCGTTGCCTGCCAAGATCATGTATTTGTCTTTCCTTGTAAGAGTTGTGCACTCAAACCCAAGAGCTTTGGCAATCTGGTTCTGCACGTGATTGGCAACTTCCGTCCTTGATTTCCCACCAGCAATGCATGTCTGCGAACTAGGTAGCTTCTCAAGAATCTTGACAGAGCAGATTACAAATGGGTTCAGCAAGTTAAATATGGAGTCTAAAGATTTGCATCCGCTAGCTGTGGTTCCGTAGAACATGCCAACCTGCAGATCTACAGCCACAGGAACTATCTCGCCAGTCATCTCTGCAAATAGAGGACTGAACCTCAGCAGATACGGTTCCCTGCAAGTGGTTCCTTCAGGGCAAACCACAAGGTCGCCCTGGCTCAGTTGTTGCTCCATCACTTTCCTATCTCTCCCACGGTCTCTCGTAAGCCGGACAACCTCGATCGGAGAAACCACCTCGCTAAATCTACTCACGCTGTAGGTGACTGCCACCAGAGGTTTCATTAACGCAATTGCAACAAAGATCGGATCAAGTAGAGTTCTGTGGTTGCAAACGTAAAGCACGCCGCTCTCTTTCTTGTCATTCTTGTTTGAAGCAATCCAACTCAAGGGCTTTGCTCTCGACACAGTGGTACTTAACCCAGTTGAGGCGTTAACAATTGCAGAAATATTGAGAGGTAATAACACGCCACAGATAAATCTGATCAAAAAGACTAAAACTCCAAGAGGTAACCACATGAACATGATTAGTGTGGCGACTAAAGTTGGCCTGAAAGCCAATCTTCCATCATGAAAGATCAATGGCTTCGGGTATTTCTCCCTTGGAAGGCTTTTCCAATTCCATTTCTCTGCTTTACTCACCCAGTAAATCTCCTGTTATTGTCAAATAGTATCCAGATTTATTTAAATAATTCTTGTTCAAAGACAAATTACAAGCGGGACAAAATTGTACGTTACTTTAAAAAAAATGGATATTAAAAAGAAATATATATATACACACACACACTTTTTTGGACTACCTTGCAGTACGGAAAGAGTTGGTCGTCAGTGGACTTATTGAAAGATCCTATGCCAATTACATGAGAACCCACTTTAAGCTCACTTAAAATAACTCCATTTGCGATTTTCCCATCCATTAAACCAACAAAATATCCACAAACCGTCTTCAACTCCCTTCCTTCAACTGCATCAACTCGTAAATAATCTTTTAAAAAACATTCAATCATGACTCTTGGCATGTCACTCACTGCTATTTTTCTTTTAGCTTTCATCACAGCATCGAAGCCTTCATCTCCAACATCTTCTAGAAAGTACTTGGGCAAAACGGAACTTCCAACCATGAACTTCTTCCTTTTGATCCCCGCAAAGCTTACAAAGACCATAACGTTGATGCCTTGCTCTTCTCCAACAAGACAAACCAAAGGGTACAAGAGAAACAAAATGAAAGCCCTCAAGAGCCCGCCGGCTTCGAAGGCCACTAGCATGAAGTATGGAAACAGTGAGGATGATCTTAACAATGCACTCTCTAAGTGAAAAACCAACGTTTTGTTTGAAAGCTCTTGTGGATTTTGTAGAAGAGAGGCGAGTTGGTGGAACTCTGAGTGTGTTGCATGGCTACTTTTGTGCCTAAATTGAAAAGCAGATGGGTTTGCTGGTCTTTTAAGTTGAAATTTGGAAAAGAAAGACAGAGCTTTACGTACTAGAAACTGCTTGCCAGCCATATTTAGTTTACTTGTAATGTGGCATGATCAAGGAGCTTTATATAAGTGGGATTTGCAGCCCATATATGCTGCATACAAAAGTTAATCCTAAATTATGTGAGTACGTGACGTCCCAAAATGTTACAAAATTATGCCAAGTTAAGACTACGAACCACTCAAAATGCCCTTTAAATAGCAAAGACGGTGTCTTTTCTCTCCCCGTGTGCGCGTGTAAAATTTGCACTATTTCACTATTTTTCTTGTTTAATCATATGTAAGACGGCACTTAAATCGGAAAGAGTAACACAACAAATTTTTAAGCAATATCCGAAGAGATTTAATTTCACATTATCCAATATTTATTCACCGGATCGACAGATAAACAAGTAATTTGCCGAGTTTTAAAAATTTACTATTCAACTAATGAATAATGATTTAACATTGAGTTAAAATATATAAGAATATTATTTACCCTTGGACTCTTATTAAACCAAGTTTCATGTTGATCCCTCCATTTGTGCAAACTCTAATTCATAGAAGTAGATAATTAAAAAGTTAAAGAAAAAAAAAGAGCACAAATATCAAAACTTTTTTTTAGCTTTTGTCTCTTAACTATTTTAGGTTCTTTTTGAGATTTTGTCCAAGTAAATAATTTAATTAATAGACGATGTTGAGTGTTTGATGTTTATCTTTAATTTATTGCCAAAGGTAGAGGCACACAAGGCAGCTTATCCCTAATTAAAATGACAATATTAATTACTTTTATTTTGGCTCACTTGTGGACATTGATATTTTTGAGTGAAAATATTTCTTAAAAAAAAATAGAAATAAAGAACACAACCTCAAATCGTAAACTGTGCAGCTGCGGAAGAGGAATGGAAGTTATCTATATCCTTAAGTAGAAGGTAGAGATAGAAATTAAAAAAAAAAAACATTTGACAGTCAAAGGGGCAAAAATCGGCCCTTGATTAGTGTCATTCTCTCATGAATATATTTTGGAGGTTTAATTAAAAAATTTTTTTTTCAAATCTTAAATGAATACAATTTTTTTTCAGAAGTGTAATTGACGTCCCTCGAATATTAAAGAGAAATTAAAATATCGATGGTGCTATATACAATTTATTATAAACTCATCCCAATAATTATATAATTGTAAATAACATAAACAGTAATTTCATTTTTTAAAAAAAAAAGTCTAACGGGCTAAAAAACAATGCTGGCCCAGGTACAATAAACCTCTACTTTTGTACCCCCATTGCTGGCCGTGACATTCACAATAAATTAGCAATTCAAATGTCAAGTGCCAACATAGAAGTCCTGTGTGTTTTCAATGTTACACTTTACTCACTGGCCATATTTTAACTATCAGAAGTGGGAGAATTGTGTATCTCATAAAAATAATTACAGAATAGTAATTTTTTTTTATTATAAAATAATTGAGTGAAGATAATTTTTTTTCTTTATAAAATATAAGTGACATAAGTGTTTAGATAATTAATTGAATATTGAATCATTATTTTTACCCTTAAAATATTAAAAAGATGAGAAAAATATTCTTTTAAAAAAAATACCTCATTACTACTATCACAAAAATGCTTCATCAACCAAAGAGAAAAAAGAGGTCCTCACTCGTACTAACGAAAATGAGTATAAATAATGTAAAAATATTTTATATGAGATTACAATTTTACTCTCACATCATCATTCATTTCAAGGGTCAAACTGGATGAGTAAAAATGAGTGTGAGAAATTTAATACAATCAGGACTTAACGCGAAAATTTTTAAACTATTCATAATGATTTTGCATCAAATCGTAAAGACTGAAGCGCTAATAACCAATTAAACACGTGTGCGGCAGAGCAACTTTCCACGTCGCAAAGCTGCTGGACCGCGCAGCTCTTAAATACAATACGGACGCCCACATCGGCGGGAGTAAGTGAGAAAGCAACATGTGTTAGTGTTGCGTTCACTGGGTACTCTACGTCTCTACCTCAATCCATACTTTAATTATACGTATATATATATATATATATATGTAGAGAGAGAGAGAGAGAGAGCAAAATCCCAATCCCATTCACTGTTAAAAGCACGTGAATTTCACGATTGTAATTAATTCAAATATAAAGTTAATTAATCAGAACCAATGGTTTAAATAATTTTCACTTAATTCAAATATCGCCGGGGTACGTAATTACATGATTGGCTCACTGCATTACCTGTGTTGTATCATCTGTAAATGTCACCTAGTGAACAGGATAATTTCTCAGATTCAGTTGAGAGGCATGAGTTAGGTGAATACATTAATTTCTATGCACTATTGCACTCCCCAACGGACAATAAATAAATTTTGAGTAATAACGAGAGGGACCACGAGTCACCACCATCAAAAGGGTATTTAGCTGGGCCTGCAGGCACGCACAACGGAGTCGAGTATAAAATCATAATCGTTCAAAATGGTGATGGGTTGCTAATGCCAGTGAGCCACGCCTCTCTCTCGTTGCTACATTCAAATTGATCACGATACACACACATCGGTCACCAACTCACTTGGTATCCGGATCGGTACAGATAATGAGGAGAGTACAAGGAGCAGTTCTGTAATAATGTTATGGCAGCAATCATCTTCTATTCAGTGGCCGTGACATTTCCATATGGATGAGGGTTGTATGGGTCACATTTATTCACCTGATGGCCGATAATCGATTACAATTGAAGCCAAGGACCATGTCCATGTGGCCTTGCCGCATGATTCTCACATAATTTTTATATGCCGGCTACTCAAATTTAATCTTTGATAAAAAATAAAAAAAATAGAGGATTAAAACATTGATTTACACTGCCCACCTCACGTTAGCGTATATTGATTAAAAGATTAACAAAGGCATGACCCATATGCAATGGAATTACACCCGCTGCTGGCAGCCCTAGTAAATGACTGAACACAGGGGTTATAAATTCATGAGACATATTAATGTGAATGTCGTTTCATGTAAAGGGGGTTTTAGAAAACACATCACATATCAAGCAACGCCACATTAAAGTTCTTAAAATACTTTTATTTAATAAAAGAATAACAACAATACAACAAACAAGCTCATAATATAAATTATTAAAGTTGTATATTAAAAAATCATGTATGAAATTCCTTTTTATTTTAGTGATAGAGACTGTTATTTAAATCATTTGATTTAATGAAAAGAAACAAAAAAAATAAGTATGAAGGGAAGGAAATAAACTATGAAATTATGAAACTATTGTTAATTGTTACCATATCATTGTTAGAGTAATGTTAGGAATCCTAATATTTGAGTCTTAATTGATATGTTATTCATTAATTGGATATCCAGTCTAATTTTACTCCTATTCCATCAAAAGATTAGGTATATCTATAACTTTTTATACCTCTTATTGGGGTGGGGCCTATCTGGTTATAAATACAAATATTTATACCTCTTATTAAATACATTTGACTAATTGACTATTTATTTTTTTTAATGTTTTAAAAGTTAAAGTTAATACTTAAATAAAAAAAAATATTAAAATAAAAATTATAATCCTAAAACGCAAACATTAGCACTTAGGAGCTTAATAATTGGAAGTTGGAACGATGATATTGTCCTAAATATTTACTTAGAGATTTTAATCATTTAATGGACTAGAAATTTAGTAGGCCATTTAAAATTAGTGAGCATATGACATGAGATGTGTGCATGTGTTATTGTCATGCCGCCTTTAATATCCGACTCATTGTCATGCCGCCTTTAATTGAGCTGCCACCTCTGATTGAGCATATGACATGAGATGTGTGCATGTGTTATTGCAATGGTAATGTTTCATCTCATTTGGAAGGGGGAAAAAAAAAAAATTGTGTGAGATAATAATGAGATTGTCCCACTACTTCCACTTGAAAGGAAAAAAATTATGTGAATTAGACTTTGCGCATGACAAAGTAATAAATTGTATTGTAGGACCGGTAATTTTTTAAACATTAAAATTAGTGATTCTCACTGGAATACCCACTGCTTTACCACATAATAAAATTTTATTAAGCTTTCGCACCAACTCAGTCTCCTTATGGAAATACAGTTGTCCCATAAATTATTAGACTTCAAATGACGTGGTGGGAAAGCCCATTATAAGACTTTTACCTGAACTGGTAGATATAAAGTTCGTCAAATCTTGAGAGAAGGTAGATATTCTTCAAATAAATCATTTAAATTCGTAAAATCAACCCAATTCGTGTAATTTTTTACGGATTGAGTTAGGTTAATAAAATATACGGATTGGATTAAGTTGTTAAATTCTCAACCCACACTATTTACAGGTTGAGTTGAGTTAAAATTTTTTAACTCAATCCAATCTGTCAATACACGTGTGTATATATATATATATATATTTTAATATTTTATATAAAAATTAAAAATATATATATATAAAAACTTTAAAATATACAATTTGTTCTAAGAATTTTAATGTTTACATTTTTTAGTTTTTCTAATTAATTAATTTATTTTCGTTCATTATTTAATTAGACTATAAAAATAGATTTTTTCAAAAACTTAATTCAATCAACTCAACCCGTTTTGCGGGTTGGATCGAGATATGTAATGGGTTGGGTCGGGTTGATTCCCGACCCGTGGCACCCCTAAATAAATGGTTGCACAAATCCGAAAAACTGGTTAGAACAGAAGGTATTCAGATAAAGATCATATTCTCTTTTCACCTGAAACCCAGGCACACAAAGAAATGCAAAACTTTCTTCACATATTTCAAATAATACAGAAATGTATCACTACTACAAGTGCAATGATTAAGTCCTTGATATATTCTCTTTCCACTGCTACGATGCGCATCTTCAAGAAAGTTTGCATAGCTTGCTCCAAGACAACAAATATCAATTGTCATCCATAGGAGCTTCAATTGGACTGTTGGTCAGCTGTAACACATATTGATTTGTCACGAAGTTCTCTGAAGAACAATGCACCAATTTGATTTGTCAAAAAATCGATCAACTACTACTGCATTGTCGATATCAGATGCCAATCTGCAGAAAAGGATGAATACGGAATGAGTGTGGAGAAGTAATAGTTAAATAAATGATTTCATATAAACAGACAAAAAAGGGGAATAATGGTGGTAGTAAGCAAAATTGGGAAACATGAAGAAAGAACCTTGAGTGGACAGAAATGACCTCCCTATTTTATAGCATAAAATATTACATGTTTTAACTTCAACAACAAAGACAGTTTAACTCATTTGATACTCCTTTTAGGTAATAAAGTAAAAAAACCGATGCTTAAAATCTCTATACCTAGCACATTCATATGGGTTAAACACAGTGTTATGGAGAAATCATATAAATTTTATTCCCTCCTAAAATTCAATCCCAGGTTCAAAACTTGCCAAAGATAGCAACTCTATCGCTGAAGAGTCTGTCGTCTTTCACCACCACGATAACAATACTTTATGGTGGTTGAACATAATATTCTTGGGAAGGTACAATAGGTAAGGAGTTTGAATCCCGCTCACACCAAAGTCAGCAACGTTTGGTTTATATTTGTGAAATAATTAACATACAAAAAGTAAAAATGGGAAAGAAATAAAACCAGAAGAATGAACAGGATGGATTGCTATAAGCATTTTTTTAATCCAAATCCGGCAAAGTTGCTTATGTAGTACAATCACCAAAAGAGCAAACAATAGAAGAAAAGCAATGATGCAACAATTGGGTTCAAACACCAAGATTTGCAAAAGAAAATAATGCATACCTTTCAAGCTCCCCGTCACAGAAGACATGGTAATATCGGTTGTACACTACAGCACCCTTTTTGTCATCTTTCATTGCTAGGCCATTTGCAAGAGCACAAGCAGATGCACCACTGACTTCAGCACGGTGGTAAGGTAAGTGCCAAGGGACAAAATATTCCTGTTGATTCGCGATAATTTTCACATCTTGAGAAATCACTGAATCATCTTCACTTTGAGAGGTTAAACTTATAGATTCCCACAACTTATCAGTTACACTCTGCTTTGGCTCTTTTCCTTGCTCTTCAGAACCATTATCCTCGGTTTCTGGGATGCTTTCTAACGTTCGAGCTGAAGGGCTACGAACTCGAGGACTCCCAGGTCCTATCCACTCTTCCACGTACTTTTGAGTAAGAGGAGTCCATTTGGTAACTAGTGATTTATCCTCTTGTTCCACTGCCCAGACTGTTATTAGAACTAAGCCACCCTTTTTGACAACCCTAACTAATTCTTCAATTGCTTTCTTTCTCCTGCTTTCGGTACTCAGATGATGTAGTACGGCTATAGAGATGGCTGCATCGCCAAAATCAGATCTGTAGGGGAGATTTACAGCATCTGCAACCAAAACTTCATGCCCCCTGTCCGCACAAATTTTAATTAAGGAAGGACTAATATCACAACCGACAAAGAAGCAATCCGGATTTAAACCCAAATACTTCCCATTTCCACATCCTGCATCCAAGACAAGAGATCCTGAAGGCAAAGAATTCAAAAAAGTGGCAACTTTTGGCCACTTAGCAAAACGAGTGGAACTGAAATGGGGAGCTATGGCATCATAAACATGATGGACATACTTCTTTTCTAATTCAGGAGTAGATTTTATGCTTGAGGATGAGCATTGCTGGTCCTCCCCTGTAGATACAGAATGAATGCTAGATTCTCCATCAGCTCCAAGGGTATAAAAATTAGAAGCACCTTTTACTTTAACTTCTCTCATAGTTCCAGAAATTCCCGAATGAAAAACAGAAGGACAACAGGTAATGGGTACAGAGAATGGCTCCCAAAATTTATGAAAGCATCTAGTTGCCCTTAGAACATCAAAAACAGCAGCTTGAAGCATAGAACCAACTCAGGCGTGGCACTGCAGACAATTAATGATAATAAATAAATAATTTCTCACTGACAGAACTTCCTAGAAATTCAATTTAGAACATATAATAAACTGTTTCAACAATAGAAGATGATTGTTACCTTCTGAATATGGCTTTCACTTTATATGATACAAATCAAATGTATGAATCGGCAATTACTAGTGATAGCAAATCAATTAGAAGACACAAAAACCACCACATTCTATCTCTACCTGAGCAAATCCATTGGTTTCATTACCTAAGTAAAGAAAATAAGTTCCCCATTTTCCTTCATTTTCATAATTTAGCATAAACACATCACAATGTGGCTAACTTCCCATACTTCATAATCAAGCAGTCAAACTGTTTCAATCAACTTTCACTTAATCTCCACATTGTATGCTACAACAAAATATGCCATCATAGTATTTAGGCCTTGGCTTAGGAAATTAAATCAAAATTAAGAACACGACTACACCGTCATTTCGAATCAATAGTGTCTGCTATTCCTCTATTATTCCCTCTATCCAGGCACAACAAAAGCAATACAAAGTTCCTGCTCACTTTAGCATGTCGCTAACAAGTGGCAAAACAATTAGCATGTAGCTAACAAGTAGCAAAACAATTCACTTCTAAGCCAGAGATTTTTTATTTTTTATTTTTTATTTTTTAATCAAAGGATTTCCATTAACCAAATCTCGGGTTTTGATTTCTCAAAAGTAACAACGCATACATTAATAAACATGGCAAGAGTTTTACCTGGTTCAGTTCACATCTCATCGATTAGGCTTAGGGTGACAACAGCGAGGTGTATTGTACGGAGATAAGCTATTGAATTAGGGTTTTAGGAGTAGCGAACTAGAGAGGACGATTGGACGAATATTCGGTTATAGAGAACTGATTAGATGAGGACCAGCTTGTGATAATCACCATGAGCTCTCCTCTGAGTAGTGCTTAACATATTTTCTATTTTTG
Organism: Citropsis articulata; assembly: GCA_030449925.1. Classification (NCBI taxonomy): domain Eukaryota; kingdom Viridiplantae; phylum Streptophyta; class Magnoliopsida; order Sapindales; family Rutaceae; genus Citropsis; species Citropsis articulata. The sequence continues at coordinate 5,302,234 of JASUUH010000227.1, read as the reverse complement.
TCAAAACTATTTTCTTTTCTCTCTTTTTTTTTTTTTTTAATCAGCTTAAAAATAAAAAGACATATTTGTTAATTATTTCCATTGGTAAATTATATTTTCTACTCAAGAAAAAGATCAATTATATGATGTGGTGCTATTTTTTTCCCGCCGTTTTGGGGGTTTCTTAGATTTGCTCTGGGGGAGTCAGAGATGAAACACAATCAGGAACAAATCAGTAAATCACAAAATGGGCTCACGAGAAGAAATAAAATAACGAGGTTCAAGCCCCCACAAAAGTATTGTGGGGGCTAAATGTTTATAATTTCTTCTCTCTCATAAGGTGTGAGTGGAGTAGGGGTGTCCTCCCATGGCGCTCATTTCGTTTAATGCATTCATTGTAATTCAAATGTAATAATATAAAGAATATACGTCCGATCAGAATATCAAGATAAATATCGCTTTAATAAGCAGTAATTTACAGAATGCAAAGATCTTCACAGATAACTAGGTCTCAAAAAAAAAAACCTTATTGATTTATTGTAAAATATTATTTGTTTTTTTCTTTTTGAGAGAAAATGTAGCCACCAAGAATTCACAGTGGCAGCACCTATGTTTTGCATTTTATGCATCAACTTAACTAGTTAATGATTATCACAGTCAAGAATCTACTGACATCTCCGGGTATCTTCGTCTTTTTGGCAACAATAAAAAAATAGTAATAAAAAAAACTTATTAAAATCCCCAAATTAATTTTCTTTTCATTTATTTCGATTTATTTATCTATATTTTCTAATTTTTACAGTACTTAAAAAGAGCACCACATAGTCTAGGGCCAAACGGTTTCTCACTTCAAATCCATTTTATAGATTCTAATGGTAATAGCGGTGGGTGATTAGTTAGCTATATGAACTTTTATCAAAAAAAAAAAAAAAAAAAAGTGATTTAGAGGTAATTCATCATAAAGATAATCGTTCGTAATTCTGAGTTGTTTTCATTACAGTTATTCCTTTCTTACGATATTTGATTGAATTAATTTCCGAGTTGTCTGCTGTTACTGTCCAAGTTTGAGAAGTTGCTGGTATTGGTCCAAGTCCAACCAAGAATCAACAAAAATGGCCTAGCATGAGTTTGGCATTAATTCATATAACGCTCAGACTAGGCAAAGAGCATGAGTTTGGCATTAATTCATATAACGCTAAGACTAGGCAAAGAGCTAGTCGGATAAAATAATTTCTAATCTTAACTAATCATATGTTCTTTTATTATAAAAAATAAAAATATGAAGTAAGTATTGTTCAAAAACAATGATAGAGTCACTTCAAGTGAGCAGTTAGGTTTCTTAAGGTTAAGTCGCTTGAAATCGCTGTTGGGAGAAACGTGTCTTTTCTCGGTTCGTGGAAACACAATGCGGGTTGTGAATGCGAACTTAAAAGTCTCATGATTGGTAACAAAATATCTCGTGGTTAAGATAAAAAAAAAATAAAAAATAAAAAATAAATACAATTCAAAGTTTAAAATAATTTAACAGAAGAAAGATTAAATTACCTATAAAAAACACAATATCTTTATCATTTTTCAATCGAAAGAAATAAAAAATAAATGATGGGTCTTCTTAATGGGGTATTCTGTCCTTTGAATGCAATTTCAATATTTTGTCATATCAATGATGATAGAATGGCATTCTCATAACCCTTAAAGGTTTATGTCAGATTTTATCTTTGATGCTACCGACGTAAGACATGTTCTGTTTTTCTTTCTGTGGAAATTAATCCCGGATTTTGTTTTTTTGTTTTTGACTTTTCCAACTTCTAACGCAAAGGATAAGAGTATTTCTTGTACGTTTACCTCGCCTTGACACCTTGTGTAGCTCATCATCACAAAAAAGTCCCGATTCATATAACTTTCAGGTAGACTTGACTTCGCGTATTAAAGTGAAAAATTATGAAGATTGAGAATTTTAGTATTGGAAGTACGTTTCATCGAGCTTTCAGGTAGACTTTACTTGTCGTATTAAAATAAAAATTATGAAAATTGATAATTTTAAAATTGGGAGTATGAAGTGAAAGTAAAAATTAATTATTTATTTACACTGAAATGAGAATGTGGAATTTAAATTTAAATTTTATTTTTATAGTTATTTTTATGTTTGATTGAGAGTAAATTATTTTCAATCATAGTTTTACTCTTATTTAAAGAATTTTAGATTTTAATTATAAAGTGACTTAAAAAATAATTATTAATATTATTAATTGTTCAAATTATAATTTTTTATTAATTTTAATTATATAAATTAAAAGCTATTGATAAAAGCAACACAAATGAAATACTACTATTAATAATATAGTACAAAATTAATATTGTCATAGAATAAACTATTTATTATTATTAATTATTAATATTAAATAAATATAACAATATTATATTTTCAAATAAGGGTAATATATAGTGATATTATTAATGAGTCGGACTATTAGCATCCCTCGAAAATCCTATCGAAACCTCTTTTTCAATTATATTTCATTTAATGCCAAAAATATCCTTTTTTTTCTAAATGAACACCCTTTTTATTTATGAATTTTTTTAGTTTTTAATATTTTTCTCACTCTTTCAACCCTACTATTTGTATTCCTCTCTTCGAACTTTCTTTATTAATTAATTTTTAAAGAAAAAAATTATGCTTAGAAAATAATAAATATTTTATGGGTCTAATACAATTTTATTCTACCTATAAATTTATTGGTTAGCAATTAGTTTGAGAATTCTTAAAAAATTATTTGCAATAGGATAAATTTTTATTTTACTTATTATTCCATTGTATTGTATCTTAATTAAGTTTTATGTTTATTATAAGAATTTGTTTTAGCTTAGAGGATTACTTCTTAAATTCAGATTATTTTTATGATAATATATATATATATATATTGTGCAAGTAAAATAAAATTGAAGAGTATAAGAAAATATAAATGGCTTAATTTGTATTTATATTTATCCTTAAATGTAATTGTAATATAACAGGGGTTTTGTAAGATTAACTAAGGGGTGCCAATAGTCCGACTCAGTATTAATTCTCTATGAATATAATAATACTATTTTTAGGTAATTTTAACTTAAAATCAATGTAAATTATTATTTTTAACTAAATATAAGAATATTATATGTAAATAAGTTTAATATTATAATTTGATGAATATAATATTATTAAATAATATAATAATAATATTTAAATAAATATGATATTATTATTTTTAAATAAGTGTAACATTATTAAATAATATAATAATAGTATTTTTAATAATACAAGGGTAATAAAGGAAGAGGCTCCCACCCCCATCTCCCCCATGGGAATTAGAATCTCACTCTTCATTTAAAAAATAAGCAAAACCCATAGAGTAAGACTTTCATTCTTTTTCTTAAATGAGTAAGTAAATGTTGGAGTGAGAGCAATCTACACTCACCACTTCCATTTTAACAAATAAATACAGTATTAATGCTATAGTCATTCTCTCGCCTTCTCCAAATTCTTAATTAAAAGTTTTTGCACATAACTTATCTATATTGCTCAAGTAACTACAAGGAAAATTTGGAAAAGCAGATATGCTTTTTATCATGATTGCAACTCTCTAAGAAATGTCATATAAACCATTTGGAGTTGCTCTGAAAGAGAAACATTTACTCAAATTTGAGGGTAAGGTATCTGCAGACTAAAGTTGAGTGTATTAATATTACGGATGCAATGTTAAGTCAGCGTCATGGTGAAATTGAACCATGTATGTGGATCAGGTGAAATTGAACCATGTATGTGGATCAGGTCCACCCCAAATGCTCCACGACTCCTCTGAAGGCAAATGTTCCTTTCACTATGGATTTCTGTCTCAGCAGCCGGTGGCCAGTGCCACGTTAGGAATTGAGACTGTAAAGTTAGCTTTGCTTTTCCACCATTTGAAGCAAATAGGCATATCCATTAATGCACTTCTGTACGTAGGGAACTCAAAACAATGTTAGGTTCAAGGAATAATCCGTGATGCAATTTTTCCACTGGAAAAATGTGCACATTTGGTGGGAGCTAGTGTGGAATCAATCTTCAGCGCATTGAATTTATGTAGCGTAGACATGGGAAAACTTGTGTGTCAATGAGATGGCTGTCGTAAGCGGCTTGATTTCTCATTTGTTTCTTTCTGGGAACTACCGTAGAAAATTCTGATGGACATCCATTATTTAAACGGCCAAAGGTTGCACAATTCCTTAGGGACTCGTGTTGTGTTCCAACAACAGTCGATTGCAAATAGCAATACCTAGACTTCAGATTTTTCGAATTATTTTACAATAATGTCATCACGCAGTGTACCAATTGCACTTCTGTTACAACCCAAACAAACTTGGCCCAGGTTCCTTTTAAGTAGATACACATATAATCTTTACTTGAATGTTATTTGTCTGTCGACGTTACTGTTTCTTTCATACCGTCTTATCTAAAGTACTTATCTATATCCGTTTCTGTTTATTGGGTTGCTTACAGTTCAAAGTCCAACAATGGAAGCAAACTTGGTAAGTTAATGGCAAATGGCAACGCACCACTTTTCGATATAATGTAGGGATGGGGTGATGCAACTTCTTTTATAGCTTAGACTAAATGATCTTTGATGCAATGTGATCGCAGGTCATTGCACAGAAGTACCGCGGAATGTCAATATGGAGAGCCTGCAAAGTGGATATTTGTTTCCTGAGGTCAGGAGATTCTAAGATCAACCTGCGTGGTAAAGATTTCCTTGCTTTTTGACCCACGCTGACTGTTTCTTGGTTTCTTAACCAGATATCAATGCATGAATCTGAACATATCCGAAAACATCCAGATGCAAGGTTGATACGGCTGGGCATTGGAGACACCACACAGCCTATACCAGATATCATAACATCAGCTATGGCTGAGGTAACTCTTTTATCATCTCTGTTCCCATGAAACTGAAACTTTTTAGCATTACTGCTTAAAAATATCAGCAACATATTGCTGGTATGGTATTTTTCCATGCTTGATTGAATGCTAGATTATAATATAGCTTTGCTTTTCTGTTGTTGTCACTGGCTAATGATTCTCATATTTTATTATCTGGTTTGCAGCATGCATTTGCTCTATCAACGGTTAAAGGTTATAAAGGTTACGGAGCTGAGCAAGGCAACATGGTACAGTTGCACTTTTGGTGCTTCTTTTGAGTTCCTCTGTTTAATTATTGTCTTTTCGATTATTCGCTCTTCTTAGTAACACCATCAAAATCCAGCCACCCTTCACAAGACCCTGATAAACGTTAAAAATGCAAACAAGAAGCTTTTAACCTAAACTATCTACAAGAAATAGTTGAAGAATCAATCAATCTTCGTGGCGTATCTAACACACATATATCTTCATACTTTTGTCATGATCAACCTATTCATACGATTGATTACTTTCTGATAATATGTCTTCTTGAGACTCCAAAACAGTTACAAAATCACATCTTAAGTGCAAGAAATTGAGGACTTAAAATTGATTTTCTGTGTGCATATTTTAGACGCCGAATTTTATCCAATGGTCCTTATCATCGGTGGGGATATCAAATCTGTCTTGCTTTTGGATTTCGGTTAGCCGCCCAACATGTCATGAACTCATAATATCTTCATGAAGCTTTATTGAATTTAATTAACTAATTTGGAACAGTTTATGTCATCAAGCAATCCAACAGGAGCTTAACATTAAATGCATATTGGTAATGGTAATAATATTAACAACAGCAACATTTTCTGTTCATAGCTATAAAAGTTATTGACAAAAAGCATCATATCTGTCACAGAGTTGTTAGATCACGAATATAAATATATGAATGCTATCAGATAACTTGTTTACTACAACTGTAATATTGTTATTGCATAATGCATCATCTCTTGTATAGCCCCAAGATATGCAAACAATAACTTCCCACACAAGAAAATATATGCCATGAGGACTCAGGTCATTCTTGTTACAAAGAGATTGTAAATCCTCTTATTTTGGAATAATGAATTTCTTCTAAAATTTTTTTTTGAACTTTTTAAGGTTTCATAGAATTTTTTTTTTTAATTTGTCTCAACTGCCCAAAGACAATATATCTTTCCAATTGTCCTGTGTGCTGAACTTAAATTTATAAAAATAATTTTTTCAACCTGTTTCCCAAATATTGACTGGTTGTCCCTTGTTCAAGACAGTTACAAGTGATGCTGCCAGTCTGAATTTAGGTGGCCTTATGTTACTAGGAGTGAATATAAATTTTGTTTCAAAACAAATTAATTTCCACTGGAATGTATATGGTAAAAACACTTACCAAGTGTATTTATATATATGTTTACTTTTTGCTGTTATCCTATTTACATTGAGATACTGAAATTTCTGTGGCACCTTTTGTAGGCATTAAGAACAGCAATTGCAGATAATTTTTACAAAGATATGGGTATTGAAGGAGACGAAATATTTATATCTGATGGTGCGCAGTGCGACATTTCTCGTCTACAGGTAGAAAAAATAGGTCTATGTTTCAAATTTACTATATTTTCTTAATGTGGGTTACTTTATTGCTAAACAGTTATAAATCCTGACTATTGTACTTCCCCTCAGCAGATGCTTCTTGGATCCAATGTAACAGTGGCTGTGCAGGACCCGTCTTTTCCGGTACTAATAGCTTTTTAGTAACTGCACTAAGAAGATTATTATATCTCTATTGACATGGCCTAATGTTAACCGATTTTTAGTTTTAGATCACCACATCTTTGTCTTTTTGGGAATAGCTTAACATTTGGTCAACATCTTAACACTTTAAAGATCTTCTATCCTTTATCATAACTTTTGGTTTTTGGACAATATGTTAATGGACTGCTCGGCACAGGCATATATTGATACTAGCGTTATTGTTGGTCAAGCTGACAAGTTCCTAAAGGAAACTGGGAAGTACGGGAATATTGTGTACATGAACTGCAGGCCTGAGAATAACTTTTTTCCTGACTTATCAACTACTTCGAGAACAGATATAATTTTCTTTTGTTCTCCGAACAATCCAACTGGTCATGCTGCGACATGGCAGCAATTGAAGAAACTGGTGGAGTTTGCTAAGGCGAATGGATCAATCATAGTATATGATTCTGCTTATGCTGCTTATATAACAGACGCAAGCCCAAGATCAATCTATGAAATTCCTGGAGCCAGAGAGGTTTGTCCCCAATGAATCATTTTGTGAGGGCGAGCAATATCTTATTCATTTCTGATAAAACCAAACGTGACGTTTATATGATATAGGTTGCAATTGAAATTTCATCCTTTTCCAAGTTTGCGGGGTTCACAGGGGTCCGCCTTGGCTGGACAGTGGTCCCTCAAGAGCTTCGTTACTCCAATGGATACCCAGTTATAAAGGATTTCAACCGCATTGTGTGCACCTGCTTCAATGGGGCATCAAATATTGTTCAGGCTGGAGGCCTAGCGTGCCTTTCACCGGATGGCTACCAGGTAGCCCATTACTTCTTCGCAAAAAGGACATTAACAATGATGGTAGCTAGTAACCATAAGTTTCCTGAAACTGAATTTAAATGATAATTACTCTTCCCTTTCGCCATAAATTTGTGTTTCAGGCCTTGAGGACCGTGATTGACTACTACAAGGAAAATGCCAAGATAATTGTTGATGCATTTCAATCACTTGGATTGAAAGTTTATGGAGGGAAGAATGCACCTTACGTGTGGGTACAATTTCCAGGGTCGAGTTCTTGGGATGTTTTTGCTGAAATTCTTGAGAAGACGCACATACTAACAATTCCGGGTAGCGGATTTGGTCCTGGTGGGAATGAACACATCAGGGTCAGTGCATTCGGACACAGAGAATGCATATCAGAAGCTTGTAGACGGCTTAAAAAATTTTTGTAGACGATTTTATATCTTCAATGTTGTCATGAGACAAATCAATACGTTGGTATATCTCCCCACCTCAGAATTCTAATGAATTCAATCAAGAATAGCTCCCTGGTGAATGCTATCAGTTATGTTCTGGTCACCTTATATGAATAAAGACTATAAATTAAGATTTAGATGACTACCTAATTTGAGGATTTTGTGAGATATTGCGGCAAAATAGAATAAATGTATCCGTAATCTTTTATTTTGTTTATTGTTTATTCAAAACTAAACCCGGTGAACATCTCCAGTAGTCCAACACAGATGATGCAAAAAACATTACCTTATGGAATCTCCCTCGCAAAAGTTTATTTTCTTAGAATCATTATAATAGAATCCATAGGAGTATGTGTCAAAAAGAAAATAATTCAATCACATGTAGCAAATGGTAATCCCTTGGCCATCAAGCTAACAGAATATTCCAACCAGGACCACTATGAATGTCCCCACTTCAATTTTGTCCATTTCTAAAATATTTATTTGTGAGCAAAAGGTTTAAGAAGGTTTAGTTCCAAGTACCATTGTGACTATTTTAATAAGTCAATTTATTCCTTGCGTATCACGCTCAAACTGCTATAAATCAACCATGTTAGTGAATCATCGACACAAACCAATTTTCTAACTCAAATTATGGCAACTGCAGGGTACGATATTGCTGAGGCATATGTGTTAAGGAAAGCTCACAAGGAGAAAATGAAGAAAATGAAGAAAATGGAAGAAGAAAGAGCCAAGCTGGAAGAGACTGATTTAGCAGAGAAAAATTCTAGTAGCTGTTTCTCATGGATGGGCAAGAAGATGCGTCCACGACGCATTTCATCCGTGGATTATGCTGCAAAAGAAGAAGATAGATGTGATAATAAGCGATGATCAGATCAAATTTCATGTTAATTAGCTTTTGATAAATATAGTGTGGTTCTAGCTTTTAAAAATGATTCACTGTTTCCTATCTCTTGCTTAGTTTAATTAGTTTGTAAAATTTTGATATGAAAGCCAAATCCGGCTCAAGTGGCCTTGCCTCTTGTGTTACATACTAAGGTAGCGTTTACTTTTTGGATTGGAATGAGAATCCTAAGAAGTGGAAATCCTAGGATTAGGAGTGTGGAGTGGGAGTGGGAGTGGGAGTAGGTTGTTTACTTAGACTGAAATGGAAGTATGGAATGGAGATCAGAATCCAATTTATGTGTTTATTTTGTCTTGAATTAGAAGTAAATAGATTCAAATTACAATTTTATCCTTATTTAAAGAGTTATAGTTTTTAATTACAAAGTTAATAAAAAATATATTTAATGAATAAATATTTATTTTATTATTTTATAAATTTATAATAATTATTAATACTCTTAATTATGTACATCACAATTTTTTTATTAATTTTAATTATATAAATTAAAAATTATTGATAAGGACAATATAAATGAAACATTTTTATTATTAACATAGAACAAAATTAACATTTTCTTAGAATAAACTATTTATTAGTATTAATTATTAATATTAAATAAATATATTACTATTATTTTTAAATAAATATAATAATATTATATTTTCAAATAAAGATGGTATATAGTAATATTTTTAATTCTCTATTAATATAATAGTATTATTTTAAAGTAATTTAAACTTAAAATCAAACCAAATTATTATTTAGTTAAATATAATAATAATAATTAAATAAATATAATAATATTTAAATATTTATTAAATATAATTATAGTAAATTTAATAAAAGGAGGGTAAAACAAAAGGGTAAATATAAAATGAAACATTATTTCATTTTATTTAATATAATTATATTAAATTTATTATTATATAAAATAAAAATATAATATTATTTAGTACAAAATTAATATTTTCTTAGAATAAACTATTTATTATTATTATTATTAAATAAATATAGTACTATTATTTTTAAAATAAATATAATTATATTATTTAAAATAAATATTATTTTATTTATTTTATTTTATTAAATATAAAATATTAAATTAAATAAGAAAAAAGGTATAAATGGGATTGGTGGGAGTGGATTCCCACTCCCACTCCCCCACTCCAAAAATGGATGGGACCTATGGAGTGAGATTCTCACTCCTTCCTCATATTAAGGAAGTAAACACTGGAGTGAGAGGAATCTAGACTCCTCACTCACACTCCAGAAAGTAAATACAGCCTAAATGACTTAAAAAGTAAAACGCAATGGTTAATCTATATAAGTTTCTTTATCTTTACTGAAGTAAAAATCACGATCTACGCTTTTGTTTCTTCAGCTAACAAAATCTTTGTATTAATATGAAATATGGATTTTATTTTAACATAATTACTTATTTGGTTGTCCATACTTCAACCTAAATACAAATAGAAGTGATTGACTTGTTCTATCGATGGGGTGATACCTCTAATGTATGCAAAAAGTAAGTTTTGAAAAAAGAGTTTAAATATTTATAATTAAGTAAATATATTATTATTATTATTTTAAATATGTAAAAATCAAACCCGCTAAAATCTCATTAAATTATAGGTAGTTGTAGTTTACTATTACCATTATTAATATTTCACTTTTTTTTTTTAACAACAAAATATGGCTATCTTTTTATTTCTTAACTTTTAATTCATATCACTGAAAAATGATCTATCAATCACCTAAATTCTATGTTTCGGGCGAAAACTCTAGGAAACTGCTGGTTCTTTGAAGCCTTCAAAATTGAATAACTACAGATTGCTTTTCATGAGAGGCTGCTTAATGCTTATGTTGTTGGGTCATGTCAAGCCATCATCAGCGTAGAGAAGTTATAATCTACAGAGACTTTTGACGCAAAAGATAAGGCGGCAACGGTCCACAGAATCCCCCAACCCAAAAGGGAAAACGCATCGCAGGTTCCCACTGATTCTTGACTTGCAAGAAATTTCAACGTCAATAGAATTAGCGGACGAACCACCCCCGCATATAAATTAAGCAAACACAAAAAGTGACGAAATGCCACATCGTAGCTTACGTATACACTTGCCCTACTCATAACTTTTGACACGTAGTTGGTGACGCCACTCGAGAAAAAAGTCAGCAAAAGTCTAACAATCTTGCCCGTCAAGCCAGCCAGAAAAGAATTATGGTAAATTCACTCACACGTTAGGGAAGCAGACGCCTATAAATTAATGATCTTCTAACCGTTGGACTTCGTCTTCAACGCATCGAAATCAAAATTTCTCAGACAACTTTACTTCATACTCAAAAGCAAGAGAGGTCCAGTGCGTTGTCAATCCTTGGTAATTAATTAATGGCGATGGCTGGAGTTGCAGGTCTTAGTCTAGCAGAAGTTTATGCTATGCGAGCGATGCATAAGGAGAAAATGAAGAAACTGGAGAAACAGAAAGCTGCTGAGATCGGCAGTACCGCTGATGATGAAACGGAAATCCCAAGTGGATGTTTCTTCTGGGTGTCAAACAAGAGTCACTCTGCTAAGGTTTCATCAGCTGGCGTCGATTCTCATCACCAAAAGCGACAATCTGATGATCAATGGAACTGCAAAAGCTAGTTTGATGAGGCTTCATTTTGTGCTTAAGCTATATGAATTAATGGTAGCCTGGGATATCTTAATCATCCACTGGCCATACAAAAGTTTGCTTGTTGTTGCGATTATTATTTTGTTCATTCTTGTACTTTCCTCATAACTATATATCTAGTGAGGGATAATTATCATTATGCACCTTTTTTCTGGGGGTAAAAAATTAATGATAAAGCAGAATCTTGTGACATTTCATTTTTTTTTTTTTTCGTGTTGGTTAGTTGTATAAACAAGCACTCTGTTCTAGTGTGATTTCTTTTTTAAATTTTATCAGTACGAGTTTGTTGTTATGTTATCGTTCATTGATTGAATATATTTGTTAATATCATCGTCAAGCGCTCTCAGAAAATTGAAATTGTACTATTTTTTTAGACAGCATGAACAAGTTCTTAAATTCATTCGAATGTAATTACCAGTAACTAACCAGATCAGTATTTGGATGATGATTTGAGAATCTTTTGTATTTTGCAAAGATCTTTCACATTAAATGCTTAGAGGTAGAAACATTATCACTTGTCTGTAATCTGGGGTTTGTCTTCTGAAACTAATTGAACGTAATGCAGTAATAAAGGCAATTGGCCATGCATGGTCAGATTCATTGCCTGCCATTGAATTTTATGAGAGGAAGTAAACTATCCATAATCCGTTCTGTTATCAAATTGATTTGTTATTCTTAAAGAAAAACAAAAGAGTCAATTCCTTTCTTCCCCTGACCGATCCGTCTCAAGTTCTCAAATAATATCCTCTCCTGATCTAAGATTTTATCTACTCTAATACAAGTCGATCGAGGAATATTATTTAGTCAAACAATAAATAATAAATACAAGGGTGAAGGGTATATAAGGTTAGGGGTGTCATGAATTGACAACTGTAGAGTTTTTAAAATTTTTGGGTTTCTAAATAAAATATGAAAAGTTAGTGTAAAAAGACTATATTGACCCTTGCACAATTGATATATAAATTTTATATATTGAATAACAAAACAATTTATAGTTCCACTAAAACTCACGCTAAATAATAAATCCTTGAAAATTGAAAATTACACAACCAATATTCTAAATTTCCAACTCTCTCAACGACAAAGATAAGAACACTATTAAAAATTAATCAATATTTTAAAATAAAAAGTTGATCCGTCGAATTTTTGGCGGTGCTCCACCACTGAATAAGTAGAGTAATTTTTCACCTTATGCACATCAAATCTTTTTTGCGTACAAAAAACTCTGTGCCAGTCACATAAAGTAAATATATAATATAATAGCTAATTAATTAATATATCTTGCTCACCAAGGTACTAAGATATTCCAACCAAAATGGACTATTCAGAATGTCCCTACTTTAACTTTGTCCAAGTCTGAATTCTGAAGAAAAACTTGAAATTGTTTAGTCAAAATCACTTAATGATAAGTTAAAATACTAAAGAAGGTGACGAATTGCTTGACACACAAGTTCCAAAACTTCTATAAATTAAGCTCATCATCATTTACACAAAGCAATCAAGGTTGTAATACAAATCATTTAGATAAATATCACAAAACTTTCGCTGCAGTCCATGGCAACTCCTGCTGGATGCTCTCTTGCAGAGGCGTATGTGGCAAGGAAGGCTCATAAGGAGAAAATGAAGAAAATGCAAGAAGATGGAGCCAAGATTGAAGGGGCTGATGATCGTTCAGAAGAGAAAAAATCGAGTGGCTCTGTCTCGTGGATGGCTAAGAAGATACATTCTGAAGAATCAAGCCAAGCTTCACCTGTGGACCATTCTGGGAAAGAATCAAAGAAATGTAATATTAAAGAATAATTGAGATGGGTATCTGCGTATGCAAGTGAGCTTTTTCTTACAACTATCACGATTCCTCTGCGTTTGTGCAAAGTGATAAAAACAATTAATTACGTACTGCTCTCTATCTCTCTCTTTGTTTATAAAGTTTGTAATGTTACATGCAACTTAATATTGAGTATTGAGATTTAAAGTAAATGATAGTTCTGCCCTGCAAGGTCCGTCAAAGAGATAACAATAAAGATACCTGATAATATATCTTCATCAAGAGAGGATGTGCACATAACAACTTAGAGCAACACTATATTAGATGATTAGATCTTTTGAATAATTCTCCATTACTAAATTTGGTAATTGCAATTGATGTAGTAAGAGAATTTTTGCATAAATTAGTCTCGCAAGACTTGAATCTTCCAGATTTGGTGCATAGAGATATTGGATATATGTGTAGAATAAACCTTAATTATACAGCGCTAAAATAACAAAAAGAACCCACAACCCATCACGGCATTAAAAATCAACAAATGAGTGTAAAGGGCTACATTTACACAACAAGTGAAACTTTAGAACAAAAATGAAAGAAAAGAACTAGACTTTTCCACCGCAGAGAGAGAGAGTGAGTGACGGGGAGGGTTAAAAAAAAGGTTGAAGTGTTATTGCTATTTAAAGGGGCAATCCAAAGATAGATGAGGTTAACTTTATGATTTTTCATGGTTAAAATTTTATATCATCATTTATATGTTTGTAGGGTTTTTGATCAAACGAACAGATTCCTCCTTTTGTAGATAGCAACATCACACATGTTGAGCTCTTACCGAAAGCGCTTAGCTCCCCAAATAGAAACTGAATATACATGCGGCGTCACTCTCTTATGGAATCGGTTCTCTATATTTGTATTAGTTTTAGTTACTTAGTATTGCAATCGGTACTGTAACTTTTTGATTTGTATTATATATTGAGAACCCAAATTCCTTCCGGAGAAGCAGCCCGCCATCGCGGGCAAGGAGACTGCAGTTAAGCTAGCATGGAAAAGCAAAGGTTAACGGAAGTGCTGAATAAAGCAGAATTCTAAAACCAACTGAAAAATGCCACGTCTTTGCGCACATACATAGTAAAGTTCCAGACACATTCGCCGCCACAGTAGAAAGTTCAAGATCAGGAAGAATAAACGAGCCTACTTTACTTGGCCACCAAAACAACCAAAAAGGAACATAGTTCTGGTCCAATTATGTAAATGCCCCACCAAATATTTAAACCATGTGCTGCCGACAATATTCCTGGGTCTCGGCCAATAAATTCAATCTACTAGTTCTCGTATTTAATATATCCTTCTAATTTAACTGTTCCATAATCTTCAATTAGTAACTGGCAAATGGCTGGAGTTGGTCTTGGACCCAGTCTGGCAGAAGCTTATGTGAAGCGAGGCATGTACAGGGAAAAAATGAAGAAACAAAAAGCTGCTGAGACGACTAACGGTATTGTTGCTCACCCTGATGATCACAAGAAAATCCCACGTGTTGCATGTTTCTTCTTCTCGGTGCCCAACAAGTCTCGTTCCGCTAAGGTGGTCTCATCCGCCGCCGGCGCCGACTGTCAATTTGATCATCAAAATTCAAAAGCTTCGTGTTGATCAAAATATATGGGACTGCAATTAATAAATAGCTGGTTTGGGCACGGGAAGTAAAATTTCGATGTATATATAGTGTGTATGCATGTTAAGCATTTTCATATTTGTGTGTTTATGTATATAGATGATTGTACATATGTACGCATGTATAGTAAAAAGTTGGCTTTATTATTATTATTGTTATTTTCATTTGTTGTTCCCAGAGATCCATCAACTATATCTTTAGTGGGGAGAATCAATTATGTATATCTTTAATTTATCCGTGTGTATACAAGGAAAAAAAGGGAGAAAATAACAAAAAATAAAGGTTTGCTTTATTATTATTATTATTATTTTCTTTGTTGTTCTCGGAGATCCATCAACTACATATTTTGCCGGGGGAATCAATTATGTATATCTTTAATTTATATGTGTATACACAGGAAAAAAAGGAGAAAAGAACAAAAAAAATTAACAAATGCAGAGATGAAATGAAGATTATATACATACGTTATATACATGATTTTTTTAATAATATTTAATAATGTTCATATTTATATATAATTTGAATTACATTATCAAGCTTGTTCCCAAGATCAAAGAATACTGCTATAATGATACCTTTGACACCAGCTGCTTAATTTTTGTAATTAACCTGATACGACAATTGGGTTCACGTAAGCAATTAATAAATTAAGTTTTGCAATTCTATCTTTAAACTCTTTAAACATTAATTTGTATTCATTAGAATGTTTTAGATATGCGGGAATATTGATCAATTTGTAGATGCAAAAACCAAAAACAGTAAGAAGAAAGAAAGGACTAGTTAAAAAAAATGAAAAATAAGAAAGAAAGGATTAGTTAATTAAGAGATAATATCTAAAGATAAGGAGAGAGAACAAGAAGAATAAATTTTAATTCTTAATCACTATAAGCCATAACTGCCACGTGTCTCAAAATCTCATGAAAATTGACAAAAATCTAACCATACCCAAATCACATTACTACGCATACATGTTGTATAGTTTTTACAATCACACTTTCTTGTGAGTTGTGACCTGGCCGTTGCGATAACTAATAACAAGGTGACGAAATATCAAACATAGACATGTGATGAAGATAAAATCAGATCTTAAAGTATGTAAAAAGTGATCTATGAATGCTTGACTTTTGATCCTAATGGTAATGAGGTTACTTAGGACATTAGGTGAGGTTAGGACCATTACATCATCGGAAATATCATATCCGGGCAAACACTCGAGTGAAAGTTTGATTCGCTTTAATATATAATAACATCACGACCAACAACTAGCGTACAATAAACATCAAATTGTATTTATGAATCATATATATTAAAGTATTAGTTACACAAATTATTAAAAGGGAAAAGGATTGGCACGCAATTAATATTTAATGAAGGGATAAAAAATTCTTAATGTTTCAAAAAAGACATTCACACCCCATTGATTAACGGAAACAATTTCTTTTAATATAATTTATAATTTTAATATGTAATTATCGTTATACTTTTCTAGCACAAAAAAAATTATCGATTGTTTAATTTGTTTATATATTTTTAATAAAATTACGAATATGCCCTCATTACTCAATTCCTCTATTTAAATTTTTGTCAAATTTTCTCTTCAAACCAAACAAGTTTAATGATTGACATGTGGAGAATTGATTTTTTTATTTTATTTTGTTGATCATACAAGTTTAATGATTGACATGTGGGTAATGAGGGCATATTCATAATGTTATTAAAAATATATGGATAAACTGGACAATCAATAATTATTTTTTATGTGCTAGAAGGGTAAATGGTAATTACATGTTAAAATTATAAACTCTGTTAAAAGAAATAATTTTCTCTAATCAATGGGGGTGTGAATGTCTTTTTTAAAAAATTAGAGAATTTTTTATTTTTTCACTAAATATTGAGGGTATGTCAGTCATTTTTCCTTATTAAAATCCATGTTATGTGCAAAGCTGTATATACCCTCGAAGGAAATAGGTCACTCACACACAATATCGTAGTAATTAATCCATAAGGATCGAGTTTGAGTTTTGATGAGCGCGCTCTACTCTTTGAATCTGAGGATGCTTTACTAAATTTTTTAGTGCAAATACAGCCTAAAATAATCCCAAAAAGTAGAACAACTGAATCCTGCCAAATCTAGTAGGCATCTAACTGTTAATGATCGGTAGTGACTAAGAAAAAATCATAAGGATTTTTTGAAAAAAGAAATAGATAGATATTATCAACTTCGGGTCTAAGAATATTTTCAAAAGCCGCCGTAAGTCTTTTAATGGGTTGTGAAAAAGGGCGAAAAAATAGAAATAAAAGCGACGAACGGTTCATAAAGTAAAAGTGCACGCGTTCCCTGCACGACATCACGTGTAAAGCGCACGTGATGTAGATGTATGATCACGTGAGAGAAGAGCAAAGGATCCGGATCAGCTGTGAGGCCCGTGATCTTTTTTTAAATACTTTTTTTTGTTCTCGCGATATTTGTGGGTTTAAAAGAAAAAATGGCAAAAATGGAAGGCAGCAGAGAAGAAGGTGAGACCGAAGTCCAAACCCATCTGCCATGGGCATTGAGAGGCCCATTTCCGTCGGATTTTGATTTTTCGAATACGACTCCACCACCCCCACGGTTTCAAAAATTTCCCTGCCCCTATTCTCAATTCGATTCATTCATGGATATTAATTATTGCCTGCATTATTGAATGTTGCTGGACCTCACTCTCACTCACGCAACGCTAGTTACATTTTCTTGGCTACATCTTCTTGTCCGCTCTTCTCCATCATCATTCCTTTTCCACTTTGAAGCCTTCCCAATATAATATTCCTCTTTTCATTACCCTATAATTATTATATATATTCAACAACGCTAACTATAATTTATTTTTTTGGATGTTACCATAAAGTTTTAATGTCTATCTGTGATCATTAAAGTCAAGATGATCCCTTTGTGGACAGATTAATAAGTGAAATTGCTCTATACATGTTCTCCTTTCTCTGCCCCGGGCCCGGGGCCGGGCCGGATGAATGTAAAAGCGATAGTATTATCTAATTACAGACAATATTGATGCGTATTACCTGAATTGACGTTGGACTAATTAATAAAAATATAAAAGATCAGCATGCACATCAGAGGTATCTTTCTTTCAAAATGATCCACGTCCAATATAATCCACGTATTTCCCATATTAAAACCTTTTTAGTTTTTAGAGTCAATTTAAATGATGCATTTTATTGACCCAAAGGCAAAAATCCCGCTGAAAAAGAACCCCATTTCTAAAACCAACATGCAGTGATCCCTCACTCCTTCTGTAGTCAAAAAAAGAACAAAACAAAAAAAGGCATGCTTTTTCAGAAAGATCCAAACAGCCCCACATGAGCTAATCCATCATCATCGACGCTTTCTTGATTAATCAAGTAATTAATTGATATAATTAAACAATGAAAGGACAAGCTTTGGCGGGATGTCCCTTTTCTACAACAAAAGGAAATCCCTAAAATCATGAAAGCTGATATTTCACCTTCTCCTTCCATCTCACCTTATTCATTCATTCATGTTAACAACTATTTTTTTTTCCCCTGAGTCATTAAATATTAATAATCCCCTATTTAATCTACCACTTGTAGCTTCTATAATAATATATAATTATTAATTACATTTTCTTGATTCCTCACGCCACCTCATTCTCCCAAAAATCCCACTTCTCTTCTTCCAAGTGAAGTCCCGGACAACACACAAAAACACAAAGACAAGAAAATTCACAAACACAAGAACACTTCACAATCAAGATTCTCTGCTATTACTTCCATCTTAAGCACATGTAGATCCACAGCTTGGTAGCTCACCCACCCATTATTTTATTTCTTCATTCTTCATTTTGAAGTCTTAATTTTCAATTTATTTTTTTGGGTGCAAAATCTTACTACCGATTTATTTACTGCGTTTTCTTGTTCTATTCTGTTTTGACGTTTTTGCAAATTCGGTGACATTTTAGTCAAATTTGGTAAATTTTTCTTCGTGGGTTTTTGGCATTTTGTTGAAGATACTGAAACACTTAGTCATTTATTTATTTATTTTTCATTTTCTTAACTGAAGAAAACATAATCACTTTGTTTTTTTGGTTCTTTTTTTCTTTCCTACATTTGGCTAGACACTTGATTTTGGATTCTGCTTTACTCATTCTCTTGCTCTCTCTCTTTTCTCTCTCTCTCTTCTTTGTCAGTCTTTTAAGGTTTTACAGTGTGAAGATAGTGCATTGTTTTCTGTTCTGCTTTGTCGTTTTTGGGGGGTGAAACTGTGAATTTCACTGCATCATTTTGTTGTTGAGGATTTGGATCGAAGAGTTTTCAAGTTGGCATTTCAAGTCCTTTCTGAGTTTTAAGGTATGTCCTTTCATTAGCTTGATTTTGTCCCAAAATTTGGTTTTTTTTTTTTTTTTTTAAATTCATTTTTTCCTTCCCTCATTACTTTCTGCTTGTTTACTGAGAAGTAGGAGGGAGGAAAAGTTTGGATCGTGTATTTGTTTCTGTGGAAAATTGCAAGTCAAGCTGATTTGACTAATTAGTTGAATTTTCCTTAGTTTATAAGATTCAAATTTTTATCACAGGTCCAATCAGGTCCGCTGTGGTCTACCCTGAGATCCTGAGTATAACGAATATGCATTTTAAGTTTTACAATTTGGGTCAATTTGTTATTTCATTAAGTTGAAAATTTGTGTTAATTTTGCATAATTATGTTATTCTATTTGTGCATACTGTGATTGTTATTAGTAAAATTCTCCAAAGAATGTACAGGGATGTCCATTTGTTTGATCTTTGTTCTATTAGTCAGAGAAATGATATGATCCTGTTCCCATTAATTCGAAAATGAGTTTTGTCTAAGACAGTGGAACTTTGATGTTATGCAGCTAATGATACATTGATCTTCCAGAAATGTCAAGGGTTGCTAGATGGAAGGCTGAGAAGACAAAAATCAAAGTGGTCTTCCGATTACAATTTCATGCCACACACGTAAGCTTTTGCCATTTATAATTTGAAATTGTGTTACTAATGAGATTAAGATGTTGATGGTTTCTATATTCCCGAACTTTTAATTCTTCTATTTTTTTTGAAGATCTAGTGTACCTTGTTGGTTGATAAATTTGATCCATCATAAGTTCCACTATATGTTTACTGTTTTTTGCACAATAGATAAAAGCAAAGATTGTGTTATACAAAGTGATTTATGCATTAAATCTTAGTTTAGTTCCTCTGTTCAAATGTTCAAGGATGCTAATCTAATTTCACACAATGCATTGAAAAGTAGTTTCTGTTTTATCTTTTTTTGTTGCTTCCAAATGCTGGCTCATGCATACGATGATAATATTTTATCCTGGCATTCAGTTAGTATGATTTATGCAATGAATTTATGTGATGTTTCTTTTGTTATAAATCAGATTCAACAAACTGGATGGGATAAACTCTGTATATCCTTCATTCCTGCCGATTCAGGAAAAGCAATTGCAAAAACCACCAAAGCAAATGTGAGAAATGGGGCATGCAAATGGGCAGATCCAATCTATGAGACTACAAGACTTCTCCAGGACATTAAATCTAAACAATATGACGAAAAGCTCTATAAGTTTGTTGTGGCAATGGTAGTCATCTTGATTCTTTCACTTAAGTTCTTAATTTTAAATAGTTATCTGTAGTGCAGTGTAAAACGTGAACTTTCTGTTATCTGTGGACAGTTTTTGTGCATCATTTTCATTCTCAGTTAGAGATTGTTACTACTGTCATATTGTTAGAAGTGAGATTAACTGTCTTTGACGCGTATATTATCACCAGGGCTCTTCTCGGTCTAGCATTCTTGGTGAGGCTACTATTAATCTTGCTGACTATGCCGATGCATCAAAGCCTTCAACTGTTTCACTGCCTCTTCATGGTGGTGATTCTGGAACAATATTACATGTGAGAATTCTTCTCTGACATAATATAATCTTTGGCAAGTTAGTTTAGTGATTCATTGCTGGATAGTTGCTATATGAATAAAAAGCCAGTGGTATTTGAGTAGCTTCTTGTAACGCCATAGCTTATTCCTCTGTGCTTCTGTTGTTGGCATTACAGGCATACATTGTCCCATCCTTTTTTATATTTACTTTTTTTTTTCCTCTCTCTTCAATTTCAGGTCACTGTGCAGCTGCTGACTTCTAAAACGGGTTTCAGGTACCTCATTAGAAACATATGAATTTCGTGTGTTTGGATATTGTTGACCATTTCATATCTAATTAGTCTTTCTTTCAGAGAGTTTGAACAGCAAAGGGAACTCAGAGAAAGAGGATTGCAGTCAGGCAATGACCAAATTAGTCCTGATCAAACTTGCGGCAGAATCAATAATCAGCTGGATAAGGTGTGGTGCTTTCTGTTCTTCAGATTTGTCCATGTATTTTAAATTATAATTGTTCTTTCGCTCACAGTGGTTTGTGTGCAAAATCTTTTCAAGCCCCAGGCTGCTAAATATAAAATAAATGAAACTGTGTCTAATGTTCATTTCTTCCCCATAAATTGTCTCTTTTCATTATAACTGTTCTTCTGTCTAAGAGTACATATCTCTACATGTCAAATGTTCATCCTGCTATCTTTGGCTGTTGCCAGAGATTTAGTAGTTTGGTTTTTAGATAATTAACAATTTTGATGTCTAGTACCAAAATATGCCATTTCTCTAAAGAGATAATTTTTTTTCCCTTTATTTTTTTTTCTTGAAGCATAGGTCAATGCAAGAGTTAGATTCAAAGATAAATCCAAGGAGCTCCCCTCACTCGAAGAAGAGGCGGGGCTGAATGAAGATTACACAGAATCTGCTGTTGGATTTGATGGCTCTTCTAATACGTCAGAAAGTTTATATGCCGAGAAACATGATGCATCGAGCACACATGAAATTGACAGCCTTAAGAGTATAGTTTCTGGTGATTTGGCTGGACTTAGCCAAAGTCCTCGACAAGAGAAAGGAGACCCTTCTGATCTTCGGTTTTCGGCACAGGGAACCAATGATTGGGTACCTGGTTGGGGTTTAGACTACTCTGCAGACAATGACTTGGCAATTGCTCATGAAGAGAATAATAGACTCAGAGGCTGTTTGGAAATGGCTGAGTCATCTATTCAGGAGCTGAAGCTTGAAGTAAGCTCCTTGCAAAGTCACGCCGATGAAATAGCTATGGAAGCTCAAAATTTTGCCCAGAAACTTGCTGCTGAGATTGCATCCGGAGAACGGCTGGCAGAAGAGGTTTCTGCACTGAAATCAGAGTGTTCACATTTAAAAAGCGACCTGGAAAGGCTAATAAAATTGAGATCATGCCATCCATATACCAGTTGGGAAGCTGTTAAACAAGGAACTGAAATGAGCATGTCTACTCCCAACTTAGTCACATGTGACCGATCAAAGGTGAATGAAGTTGGAGAAATAAGTTCGAATAAATATGAGCAATATTTATCAGGGACTGGGCATGAAACAGAATTGTATCCACCAGATTTAGATATGCTTCATTGTGTTGGCATACCTGCTCTGGCATCTCATGAACATAGTTCTGTAAATCCCACTGATTCAGTGGGAGGCAAAATCTTTGAACTTCTGAGAGAGTTGGATGAGTCAAAGGCTGAAAGAGAAAGCCTAGCAAAGAAAATGGACCAGATGGAGTGCTATTATGAAGCTCTCATTCAGGAGCTTGAGGAAAACCAGAGGCAGATGCTGGGAGAGTTGCAGAATCTCAGAAATGAGCATTCTACTTGTCTGTATACAGTTTCATCTGCTAAGGCTGAAATAGAAGCAATGCGCCTAGATGTAGATGAGCAGGTACTAAGATTTTCTGAAGAAAGATGTGACTTGGAGTCGCTCAACAAGGAGCTGGAAAGACGGGCAGTTAGTGCAGAAGCAGCACTTAAGAGAGCACGCTTGAATTACTCCATTGCTGTGAACCAGTTACAGAAGGACCTTGAACTGCTATCTTCCCAAGTTTTATCCATGTATCAGACTAACGAGAATCTCATCAAGCAAGCTTTCGTAGATTCACCGCAGCCGAGCTGTCAAGAATACCAAGATATGGTGCAAAACCTGAAATTGAATCCGGAAGAATCCCATGCAAACAGACTCTTGGAGTGCCAGGATCAGTATACTGGGGTAAAGAAGCAACACTTGGGTGGAGATATTCTTATAGAGGATTTGAAAAGGTCGCTCTACTTGCAGGAAGGGCTTTACCGAAAGGTAGAAGAAGAAGCTTGTGAACTGCTTTCTGTGAATATATACTTGGATGTGTTCTCAAAGACTCTGCAGAAGACTTTGCTTGAAGCAACTGGTGAGATTAGACTGATGAAAGAGAGGATGGATGAACTTTCACACCAGCTAGAGCTTTCAACTGAATCCAATGAATTATTGATGCGAAGGCTGCAGACAGCTATGAATGATATTCACTTCCTAAATGAGTATAAGGCCAGTTGCATCGCCAAATGCAATGACATGGCTCTGCAAAACCAAATTTTAGAATCTAATTTACAAGATGTCACTTGTGAAAATCGTCATCTCACACAGAAGCTAAGTGAATGGGAATCCTTGATGATGGACTTCAAAAGCTTTGAGAGTAAATATGAAGCCGTTGCTGTGGAGAGGACAGAGTTGGCAAATTTACTGGAGAAGGAATCCCTGGAAAATGGCAATCTTCGACGTGAAACTTCCTTGTTGCAGAAAGAGTTAGAAACTGTTAAAACTGATTTTGATGAGTTGGCTTATGTGAACAAAAACTTGCAGAGGACCATCAACAATTTGCAAAAAAAGATGCACGACATGTTGTCATCTTATGGAGAAAGTTTTAGTGAATTGTGTCTCCATAATAAGTCTGCTGATCAGAATTTGGAGTCCAAGGACTTAACCAGTGTTATAATGCAGTTAGAAGTGCTCCAGTGCAATGCATGTCAGAAGATTCGACAACTCATGCAAGAGAAGAAAACTCTAATAGATGAAAAAGATAGGGCCCAAATGTCTTTTAGCAAATCAGAATCAGATATTGTGCTGATGAAGCAGAAGTTTGAACATGATTTAAGAAATATGATTGATAAACAAAGTGTCTCTAATGCTCTGTTGCAAAAGCTTCAGCTAAGATTTGAGGCTGTTGCAGACAAACTCAAGGTTAGTTCAGAAGTTGAAGACAGCAATGCACAACGGCACACAGACCTATTTTCTGATCTTGATTATCTGGAAGTTGAGCTGCAGCAACTTAGTTCTAAGAACAGAGACCTTGCTCAAGAAATCTTGGCATTACAGGTTGTAACCGAGGAATTTGATCGAAGCAAGCAGACAATATCAGAACTTATTGAGGAAAACCGGGCTTTGATGGTGGGTTTACAGGATAAATCTGAGGAATCTGTTAAGCTTGCAGTGGAGGTCGACTCATTTAAACAAAGTTTTCAATCTCTTCATGATGAACTGCTTGTTGAGAGAAGCTTGAGAGATGACTTAAAGAGTACAGTCTCTGATATTACTTCCCAATTAAATGCCAAGCACTCCCAGCTACTAGATTTTGACCAGCAGACGTCTGAACTGATCCAGAAAATAGCAGAACTGACAAAGGAAAACCAAGATTTAATGGTATCTTTACGGAACAAATCTGAGGAAGCTGCTAAGCTTGCAGTGGAACTCGACTCAGTCAGGGATAGTTTGCAATCTGTACACGATGAGCTGCATGGTGAGAGAAGCTTGAGTGATGAATTAAAAAGTAGAGCCATAGATATTACTTCACAACTAAGTGAGAAGCACCAACTGTTGATAGATTTTGACCAGCAGAACTCTGAGATGATCCAGAAAATAGCAGAACTTAGTGCAGAAAACCAGGCTTTGATGGTTTCTTTACAGAGATATGCTGAGGAATCTTCTAGGCTTGCATTGGAGGGCAACACATCAAAAGAGAGTCTGCAATCTCTACATGATGAGCTACAGAGCGAGAGAAGCTTGAGAGATGAATTAAAGAATGTTGTTACAGATCTTACTTCCGAACTGAATGAGAAGCACTGTCAGTTGCTTGATTTGGACCAGCAGAAGTCTGAACTGGTCCAGCTTAAGCTACTTGTTTCAGATCTAGAGTTGGAGAAATCAAGTGCCTGCGAGGAATCTTCTTCTGTTACTAGTCTGCAATCTGAGTTGTCTGAAATGCATGAACTATTACTAGCTGCGGATGTTAGACTCAATTTCACAAGAACTCAGTACGAGGCATGGGTTGAGGAGCTTGTACAGCAAGTTTACTCCACAGATAGACTCCTTACTGAGCTCCACACAAAGAATGTTGATGTAGAGACTGTACTTAATAGTTGTCTTGCTTGTGAAGCACAGTGCAATGAAGAAAATGCCAGATTATTGACAAGTCTTGACACCCTAAGATCTGAGTTAGATTCTGCTATTGCTGAGAACAGAGTACTATTTCATGAAAATAACAGTTTAATAGCTCAGTCTGAAGAATACAAAAGTAGAGCTGAAACTATGGCAGATAATTATGGTGAACATAAAAGTCAGTTTGCTCTTGAAGTTGAAAGGATGAAGCAATTGTTGGTGGGTTCTGAAGAAGAGATTGATGATCTGATGATGTCCAGGGAAGAACTGGAAATCAAAGTTGTGGTATTCAAAGCTAAATTGGCTGAACAGCACGGTCAAGTAATCTTGTCAGAAGGATGTATTGATGAACAAAAGATGCTGCAGAATCAGTGCAATGAGCTTAGGCGGAAGCTCTCAGAGCAGACCTTGAAGACAGAAGAGTTCAGAAACTTGTCCATCCATTTGAAGGAGCTTAAAGACAAGGCCGATGCTGAATGCTTGAAGCTTCATGAAAAAAGAGAGTCTGAAGGGCCGCCAACTGGTATGCAAGAGTCTTTGAGGATTGCTTTCATTAAAGAACAATATGAAACAAAGGTGCAGGAACTAAAACATCAGCTGTCTATCTCAAAAAAGCATAGTGAGGAAATGCTCTGGAAACTGCAAGATGCCATTGATGAAATTGAGAATAGAAAGAAATCCGAAGCTGCTCACTTGAAGAAAAATGAAGAGCTGGGAGTAAAGATCTTGGAATTGGAGGCTGAGTTACAATCTTTGATTTCTGACAAGCGTGAGAAAACAAAGGCTTATGACTTGGCGAAGGCTGAACTGGAATGTTCGTTGATGAGCCTCGAATGCTGCAAAGAGGAAAAGGAAAAGCTTGAAGTTTCTTTGCATGAGTGCAATGAGGAAAAGTCTAAACTTTATTCTGATCTTTCCCTGATGAAAAAATTGCTTTACAGTTCCACATTTCCCTTTCAGAAAGAAGAAAATGATGGTTTGCACAAAGAGAGCCCCATTTCCAATGAGCTGACTGGCCGAAATGTTCAGAAAAATACAAATGCAGACCCAAAAAGCCATGGAAGAATGAGTGCAGACGATACCGGTAATGGTCCAACGGGGGATGTGGACAAGTATTTGGAACACGAGAATATGACTAATGGTATAGATGCCCAAAACAGATGCTTGGGTCTTAGTGATGAAGGTAGCTACTCAAGTACACTCATGAAGGAGCATCCTGAGCAGGTAATCTGTAACTTCTTTGTTTGAAACATCCTTTCACATCTTTATAGTTTGTGGACATTGGAACTAACTTCCTCTGTAGCATATGTATTTTCTTCCTCATCAACTGATGGTATGAAATATTGAATAACTGTTGCTATTGTTAGAATATATACTGGCTTGTTAACCCCGAATTTACTGAACAAGTTAAGATTGGTTGCACTGGTTCCCTCTTTTAGTTCATTTTGATTAATTGTGAACAAATTCCTTTCAGAGAGTGCACTTCTACTTACCCCTCAAGTAGAATACACAATATTGGTGGGAAGAAGAAATTTTCAGTGATAAAAGCACATATTAAATGTTACTGATATTTTTCCGTTTGTATAAATGACTCTATGTTTTGTATATTCTGGCCCGAGATTTATCTCTCTTCCATTATAGAAAGTTCTGTAATAATAATTTGAAAATCTCTCATATATATTCATGGGAGAGTATTTTTTGTGTCTCTTTGCCAAGGAGATTATAGTGAGTATTTTGTTGCTCTCTTGCAACTTATAGGATAGGCTGTCCATCAGCTGCTTGCTCTTTCTAAAGTTTTGAAGAATAGTGAGCAAAGACTGTTAGAAGCTGCATGGTATATTTTACAATTTTAAACATGGAACAAAGCAGCATAGATTGCTGGTGAAAGGCAATCCCTCAATCGTAATTTCCTTTGGAACGAGCCCATAAGATCTTAGAAAAGATTATCTTCGATCTTCTGTCATTCATCACCTGTATACTCACCCTATTTTACCTGAACATTAGTCTCTAACAATTATTTTCTTAAATATTTATCAGGATGTTCTTCAATCCAGTTGTTTAAATGGAAGTTCAAGTCTTGCACTCGTAAATCAGGAGAATCCAAAAAGCAATGACACGAAAGATCTAGCTATTATCAATGATCAGTTAAGAGTTCAAAGTTTAAAGTCAAGCATGGATCTTTTGAATGAGGAGGTACGTGTATGGTGCAATGTGAGGGAAGTGTGAAGTTTATATGGATTAGTCTTATAATTCCATTTGTCAGGCATGAGTAGGTGTATCACACGACGTGTCTTTTCATCACATTACAGCTTGAGGTTTCATTTTTTTTTTCCCCTTTTTTTGGGGGAAATGATCGATTGAAATTTAGTTATTTGTTTTTTGAATTCATTCTTGCAGTTGGAGAGGATGAAAAATGAGAATTCACTTTCACAGGGTGATCATCATTTTGACCCTAAATTTTCAAGTTTGCAGAGAGAGCTAATGGAGTTAGACAAGGTAAATTGTATTTTTTATACTCTCAAATTTTGCTTATGTGCTTCAGCTAGATTCTTATTCTTCTGGTTGCTCTTGCTCAGGTAAATGAAGAGCTGGGAAACATATACCCTCTCTTTAATGAACGTCCAGGTAGTGGAAATGCAATAGAAAGGGTACTGGCTTTGGAAATTGAGCTTGCTGAAGCATTGCAAGCAAAGAAGAAATCAAGCATGCATTTTCAGAGGTATGTAATCGCTAAGATTTGTCAACCCTTCCTTTATAAATTAGTTCTGTGTATAATGTGAATGGAGGAATATGTTTAACTGTTGCATGACATTCTCCTCGTGTGGTTCAGCTCATTTTTGAAACAACACAATGACGAGGAAGCTATTTTCCAAAGCTTTAGAGATATCAACGAGCTAATTAAAGACATGTTGGAAATAAAGGGGAGGTATGCAACCGTCGAGACTGAACTAAGAGATATGCATGACCGTTACTCTCAGTTAAGTCTCCAATTTGCAGAAGTTGAGGGAGAGAGACAGAAACTCATGATGACACTCAAGAATGTCCGGGCATCCAAGAGAGGGATTCCACTGTTTCTCTCCTCGTCAGCGTCCCTTGGAGACTCCAAGAGCCCAGTAACAAATTCGCAGTAGTTCTCGTTTGCTTTTTCCTGAAAATCACACCTGAGATCAGATGTTGACGTCCCACACTCTGCCTCGCCACCCACATTGTTAATTTATGATACGGTGATCAAAGATCATGGGTCGAATTTTTCAAGCTTGGTTGAGATGTCCACATCTAAGCCAGCTGTATTTTGTGTAAATAAAAATATGTTTGCCTGTATTTGTCACGATTAATTAGAATCAGAAGATGTAGCCTTGTAACATTTCAAACCTTTTTGCAGTCTCCGCGGTGTAATATGTTCCGCTGTATAGTTAATCAAATTTTCGAATGGCAAATTATTTTTCATTAATTTCATTGAAGAAGCAACTAAACATGGTTGTCTCTGCCTTCCACTTCTTGCCTTTCTTCAAGCAGTCTCCTTTTTCCATTTTTCTAGTATGTAGAATTACATGACATTCTTAACATATTCAAGCAGTCTCTTTTTTCCATTTTCCCTTTATTTTAGTATGTGGAATTACCTGAAATTCTTAACATACTGATGCAACATGGGCAACTCGGTATTGAGCTTTGCACATCTTTTACCACCATTTGAATGAAGCCTACTCCCAATTTCGGAGACACAGATATAGCACTTGCAGTTTAAGACTGCAACTCAGTCATTCCTCAATGATACAAAAGACTGTGCAAACAGTTGCAGTATGCATGGGAATCATGATTCTTCTATAAAACAATAATTTTTAACAAGCACACAAATGCTATCAAACTGGACATTTTTTAAAAATCTTTTTCTATCTATAATTCAATTTTCTGATGGCTTGAGAAAATCCTCTTTGAACATTCAACAGCACTAGTTCCTTTCTTTTTCCTTTCCCTTTCTTTCACAAGCAATTAAGTATTTCAGCTGAGCAGAGCACGAGATTAAGCCAGGATAACACCTTGGCAAGAACCTTCAAGCTTCTTGTTTCTGAAGTCTCTTGAAATGAAGAATTCCTCAACTACAACATTTAAGAACTGCATCTTGGTGACAAGCTAAATGAATATAGAACAACTCCGACACCAACCAGAAAGCTTGAACAATCATGTCACGTGCAGCTACAAGATTGAGCACAAACACCTGGACTTGGGAGAATCACTCAGCAGTTTTTCTAAAAAAGATGCATCAGATGTTAGTTCTTAAACTAATCCGCAATTTATTTCATTGCTTACATTATTCTTTCATATCCAAGAACTACCATAAACAATTGTCAGTGAGTAAGAGGAAATGAATCACATTGTTGATCCACACAAGTTTCTCCGTGGTTGAGATTTTTGTCATATGAGAAAGAAAATAGTTACCTGAAGTATCCAATTTATAGGGAAGTGTAGCAGTACACAGACCAAAATAAGAAGCAGTAAGAACAAGAGTTGCATGGCCAAATGAGAAAGAGGACTAGATAGCAAGACGGCAAACGAAAATTTTATAAAATTCAAAAACCTGTTTTTGTTGTATGAGGGGCTATGACATCTTTCTTACATAAACAGCAGCTAATACTCAATTAATTGTTACAAGTTTTGCCACATCATAAGGAAGATGCTAGGGTCCGAACAAGCATACAATGCTATGATTTGGCAGTAACATTCTGGCGATGAAAGATGGTCTAAAGCTCATCTTAAAGCAAAATCTATAGAACCGAAGATAGATGCCTACAGAGGTACAAACACACAATTGAAATTAAGATACATTTATATGAAGTTTTAGATCAGATGGTTATGAGTATTACCGCCTTTTTTGTCAGGTAAAGAAGGACGCAGAACAACATGCATAGTGATGGCAGTTCCTGGGAGTTCAACAACTGGGAGTCTAGACTCTACAATTGTCATGTTGTCCTCTAGTATCTTTCCAGCGTGAATGAGTTGCACATTGTTTACCGTCTTGGGACCATTTTCTTTTTCTGCCAAATAGATATGGCAATTCATGAAGAATCTGAGTCAATTCCATTTACCAACAGAGAGACAGACTTTGGGGTCAACAAGCACAATATGCAGAAGAAAGGCATCAGCACATAAGAATTAATAGGAATGAAAATAAATACATTATATGTAAATCGTTTACAAGATTACATGTTTAAGCCATCCAAACAGAATAGTATGTCCATATGTAAACAGATTAAGCAAATATCCCATATAACACTTCTAATCAAGAAAATAAACTCACTACAAGAAAAACCAACTTATGTTGTTAAAAGACAATGAATCAAGATTGAAAAAAAAACACATACAATTCAAGATTGAACTAAGTAATTAAATTGAGTTGAAAAGATTTATATGTACAACCTTTTGGCCATCGTGAGATTATTTTCTCTTTCAAAGATGCAACAGTGGTAGTTGGACTAAACTTGCTAGGACCTATGTCTGTGCCATCAGCAAGCCTGAACTTCAGCTCTATCAAATCTTCTCCAGCCATTGATGATTCAATCCCTTATCAAAACCCCACCTCAACTTCTCATAACAGACAGTAAATTCTTCAGAGAATCAAGAATCAAGATTCACTTTCATCAATGAAAAACAGTACTAAACTAGAAAATATCAAGAACCCAGATCAGATTTCATTAATATTTACCAGGAAAAAAAAGTATATTAACCGTTGATTGAAGATGATAACATAGCATGAAAGAGACGCTATGCTTATTCAAGAATCAGCTAATCTTGACGCTTCGACAAGAACGGTAGGATTTGATTATTAACAGAATTACAGAAGTAATGAAGAGACAGACAGTTTGATTGTTGAATTGCTTGATGTAGAAATAAAGAAATAAACTAACCTATTTGCAACTTTTCAACTCACTTAGATTTTTAACATAAATCTGGGTCTGACAGAAAAATCTTAACGTATAGAAAGTGACATTTTTTACGTAAACTACACACAAGTATTTTACGCCCACTTGTGTCACGAGCCATACCACTACGGCACAACCAGATTTCTCTAATTCTTCCAATGTGTATAAATAAATATATAAATGAAAGTTTTAGTTTAGTAATAATATTTGTTGTACTGTAAATTTCATATGAAATATCAGAAGAAAGGCCTTGGGTTGCTAAACTAACGGCTCACGTAAATAAGAAAAAAAAAGGGAGCTGACGGTGACGGAGAAGAGTGTAAATCACGATTATTTATCAATGACATAGTGATTGGATTAATTTTTAATTTCTAACTTTTAATAGCAAGTGGCAGTTAGTGACAAAATCACCTTCACTCTCCAATAAATGATCGGTAGTCCCAGCTGCTGTCGGCTTGCAAAATATAGATTATTTTTGTTGCCCATTTTCTAAAAATTCGTTGGATATTTGCACAGATCCAATACAAAAAAAAGTTCCTATTGCATTGATCAAATTGTTTTCTTGCAACAAATTTTTTCCAAGACAATATTTCTTTGATTGGGACTATTAGCACCCCTAAAATATTTCTTAACATCCTTTTTCTTTATTATCTCATTAAAATTTTTTTAAAAATTATAAAATTTTTTTAACAACTCTGTAATGACAAAAAGATCCTTAATCAAAATTAATTAGTATAAGTTCCATTAAAAAAAGTTTTCTTCTTTCCATTACAGTTATTGATAGTAAATTTCTCACTCGAAAATTAGAGAAAAAACAATCTTTGTTTAATTTCTAAAATACAAAATTTTTTTTGAAGGAAAAAAATTACTTGACTTTTGAGTGGAAATTTATTTAGAAATTATTCTATTACGTAATTTTAATACAAATTAAAATTATAAAATAATTAAAAGAATTTTAAAAACTATTTAGAGGTTGCCAATGGTCCCACTTTATTTCTTTTTTCCTAAATTTCTGTTGGCGATTAGAACCTTAATTTAGTAATTATTCTTGACAAAAACTGATCAGAGGACCCGGCACAGTAAGTGGCCAAAAGTGGGCATAAACTTTTTGCGTACAATTATTTTGCATGACACTGATGGCCACCCAAAAAACAAAACATAATATAGTGTGCGTTTGTTCTTTCTGTCAATTAATATCAAAGTACTTTTTGCCAATAGTAATAGTAACAACAAGAAGCGATCAAAAATCACTCAACATCTGTGTTTACAATCCACCCACTCATGCCGAAAGAATGTTCCATAAACGCATTGGCTGTGGGTTTAATTATATTTCTCCTGTTCTGCACTCGAAAAGGAACAGAAATTTTCTCCTCCTCACGAGTTCATCCTCAAATAACAACAGAATTTTCAATTTATATTTCCTTGCACTGTTGAAGCTTAGTATTTCTCCCAATACTTTAGCCGACGTCCCCCGAATAATAATCTTCAATTTATAACGAATCGAGCATAAACTAGCCTCAATAGCTATAAATATAAACAGAATTTACACGTCCTCTTTATCAACAGGATTTTCAATTTATATCAATCACGAACTGATCTTCAATATTATAAGAATTAAAATCTCATAATACAGCCAGAATCGGTGACAAGATAATGTAATTAAAAACAAAAACAAAAAGCGATCAAATTGTTGATGGTTGCGCGTGTCATAATATCTTGTGTGCAGTATTGAACTGTAATTCCCCACCTCCACTACTAAATTTTTCCAATCAAATGATACTCCAGAATGGCTGCTTTCAACATCAAGTCTCCATCATCATCTCCATTCCCATCATTATTGATTTTTCTTTTTCACTGTGCAAAGCTCTTGATAAATCCTATGAAGCAACCCGCATCACAACTCACAAAAAATGTACAACACAGGTAGTAAGCCGTCGTCTTCTACTAAGAAGCAGCCCCATAGAGTCATATTACAGTTGACATTTCATATAATTTAGTGGAATTGCTCAGATGGTACGTTGCCTTGGGGCCCCAGGCAATGGCTTGCCATTGTTCGCACCAATTCACGGGCCCGCCACTTAGGGAAGGGAGAGCTCGGTGGCATCTGGAGAATATGGGCATAGGTGCTTATTCGTGATGTTTCATTACCCACTGATGACAGAATCTAAACTACGTCTAGGCTCTAGCTAGGTCTAAAAAAAAAGAAAAAAGAAAAAAGAGAAATCCAATGTAGCTAGCAGGGAAAAGGGTCACTTTGAACTGATTTGACATCATAATATTTGCTTGATAAGAGATATGCAATGCTTTTTTATATCCCTACTCTTAGCCTCCATAACCCATAACGTGACTGGGGTTCAATTGTGAAACCTCTAATGCAACCATAAGAGAACTTGCGTCCAAAGGACCGATGCAATATTTAGTAATGGTCTTCTTATGTATTTTCCTCTGAAAATTATTTTTGATTCTACAACAATCAAAAACTTATGTAAATCAGGGAAGCAATAATAGTATGATACTATAACAAGTGTAGATTTGCTCTGCAGACACTTGAAAGGTCATATATATCTGTTGTACAACTTAGTTCGGTATCACGCATAGTATCTCATTGATTTCTTGGTAAATATTCCATGCAACTGTTCAAACCAAGGAAATGAACTTAGCCGAAATCTGAAAGTGCATATACAAACTCCAGTCTCACGAAGCATCAGAGCATTATTCCACATCAATAATCAGGCATTTTGGCAGTTTCACAAAACAGAGATGCATGAATATGGAGAATAAATACCTTCTCAGGTTGTAGCTTATTGAGATGGAGAATGTTGTTTGCATGCAACTTCTATCTTCATCCTATGTTTTTCTTTTGATGAGAAACTGGAACTTGTATTGAAAACTAAGATTCAATACAGTGAAGTGGAAAATAAATCCACTGCGAAACCAGAAGAGGGAAAACAAAGATTTACCATAATTTTCTTTTGATGAGAAACTGGAACTTGTATTGAAAATTAAGATTCAATTCAGTGAAGTGGAAAGCAATCCACTGTGAAACCAGAAGAGGGAAAACAAAGATTTACCATAATATGTAAAAGTATACCCATTCACATCCTTTACAAGGCTAGAAGCATAATATAAAAGGTAATGCCTTTGATATTACAGTAATGGACTATGAGTTGGTAAAGAACCCCACAAAAGGAAACATCTAATTCCTTTTATTTAGTTTCCACTTGGGCAAAGCACATTACATTTATAAATTATGCTGATATTTTATTCTACATTACACTGATATACAGTCTAGACAAACTTCTGATTATGAAGACAAGGCTATGCCTTTATTTGAATTTGGGTGAAATCAATGCAAATATATTCACCTTCTCATGCAATTTGCAATCATGCAGACAGCTTCCTCACCATGAATTGACTGAATGTATAAAAGAAGTATATTATTCAACCATTAATTGATGTACCAATTCTAACTTGAAACGTTTTCAGCAGTCTTTCCCCATAGAGCTCACTGTATAAATCCCAAAACAACTATATCATAGTCCGGCACTCCCCCATATTGCATGACACACTGCTATATGTCAAGAACTTGACAATTGATAAGTTCAGCAGACCCAAAATTCCTAGTTGCAATGGCCTTCCAAACAACTGTGTCAGATTCTGCCAGTGAATCAGAATGCTCATGAAGAGAGTCAGCTGAAAGAGAAACCGAGCTTGATGACGTACAGCCCAAATGATCACGTGGATCAGCCCGCAAAATTGAAATATTACGATTGGCATCTTTTGTGAGGACATGAAGCTTACCATGAAAGGCAGAAAGTAAATATGGAGATTCAGAATCTGCAAAATCACGGATAGGGACTTTTCCGATAACAACTTTCCAAGTATCCTCTTTTTGATCATA
The DNA here is from genome assembly GCA_030449925.1 of Citropsis articulata. Lineage (NCBI taxonomy): Eukaryota > Viridiplantae > Streptophyta > Magnoliopsida > Sapindales > Rutaceae > Citropsis > Citropsis articulata. The sequence goes on along the minus strand of JASUUH010000227.1, from coordinate 5,267,182 downwards.
TACTTTAATTTTAGCACTATCCAAAGAACTAGAAGGATCGAATGCATATAATTCACCATCTAATACAACACTCAATTTTGTACCTGCCTGCCGTGCAGGCCAACCTTCTCCCATGCCAATTGGCATTTCTACCCATGAATTTGTATCAGGATCATAAATCTCTCCCCCAACATCAACAAAAAAGGGCCATGAGTATAAACTTTGAGGCACACATAATCTTCCCATGTATGAAGTCATCCCTGTGGCAATAGGCTTTAGCATGTCAGCAAAGAAAGCATTAGGTAGCCCTTGAGCTCTTGAGAATGGCATGCTTGGAACTTCAGACCATGTATCAGTGCTTGGATCAAAAACCTCTGCAGATTGCAGAGGGGTCAATCCCCCACGGGCACGACTAACCCCTCCAACCACATATAGCTTGTTATTTAAAACGCCCGTCTTACAATAGGCCCGACCTACAGACATGGAAGTTGCTTCATTCCATGTATTCGCAATCGGATCATATCGCCGCACACATCTCATGGCTGAAGTTCTGGAGAATCCACCAAGCACATAAAGGCATCCATCAACAGCACCAATGGAACAACCGCAAAATGGCATTTGATGCAATGTATCCTTCCACCCAAGCCAACCCCTAACAACTTCAGCAATTTTAATGCCCGAACCCACCATGTTCCACAGCCCAGATGAACTCTTCCTAGATTCTTCTTCGTCTACAACATTTGGAAGTGGAGGCAACCGTTGCCATCTCTTTGACAAAGGGTCCAAAGCATGCCACAAAAGCCTGTCATCACTAAACTTAGTCAAGATATACAGCCATTCTTCTGTCGTCCCCAGTTCATTTCTCACTTCAAACAATTCAGGGCTCGTAACTGTTGCCTTCCATTTTCGTGACACTGCCCTCAAGTTTAAATAGAAAATTCTAGGAACCCTAGCAAGAATTTGGATCGACAACTCATCTGGAAGACTAGGGATCAGTCGGGGCCCATCCTCATAATTGCTTGGTGAGAGTTTTTGCTTTTTGCAACTCTCATTTTGTGAGGTCTCAATGTAATCTCTTTTGCTACACCTAGGACCAGCCAAGCTGAGAACAGCTCCCATTAACAGGTTCGTAGATTATGCAATATCAGGAACGCCTGAATTACCCCAAACTTTGGTTAGGATAGAAACTCAATTGAAATGTTGCAAAACTAGTCCCACTGTACTTGAGTTCATCTGCAATATATAACCAGAATAACTGTCCAAAGCACATTGCAAGAAGATGATTCCAAATATTCGAAAATTCTAGCACTAGACAACAATACATCTATAATTACATCTTTAAAATTGAGAGATAGAGAGCAAGAGGGAACCCAAAAAAAAAAAAAAATTCGATTCAATTCAAATGAGATTCACTTTCGTTGAAAAAAAATTATTTTGGGGGCTACAGAGTTCATAAATTACACATAAAATATGATAACTACAATAAACCCCATCATATATATTCAATAATAATTTCAGAATCTAAATTGCAGTTTAATTTATGGATGGTACAACAATATTCTCAAGCAAAACCTTCAATCCTCGAACCCCAACTAAAATGACTAAGATCACACTGTCAGCTTTGTTAAATTGTTCTAATTCAACACACAACTCTTTCAAACATCAACCTGAATATGCGTATTGATACCTTTACCCAGAATTTCCTTGTTAATCAAATCGAACAAATGCTTATCAATTTCAACTCAACAAACACTTAACAACTAATCGAAGAGTCTACCAAACTCCTAATAATTCAAACCTTATATATAAAAGGGCCAAAAAAAAAGAAACATTAACTAAAACCCATCAAATTTGAAGCAGAAAAGGAATTTGCATGTATGCATTGTTAAGATCTTTGAATTAAAAAAGGAATTTGGAAAGATAATCACCTGGGCTGGTTACGATCTGAAGATGATATTAAAAAGAAAAATGATTTAGAATCCAAATTGGTAGGTAACATAATATCACCGTGTGCGTATTTAGAAATTTTCACTCGTATAGACTTATTAATTGTCAAGCTCATAGACTGCTTGACTCGTTAACGTAATCCACCTATGCTGTTGTCTGACAATCTTATAAAGTTAAACATTAAAAGTATAGCGACGCGTGGACGGATGGATTTATTTTAGTAGACTTACAAATCCTTTTAGGTAACAACGTGTATCTTTGGGCGCTTTTGTTGCGATTCTTTCATTTAATATCCTCAATTCTGAATCTGAATTTCTCGGACACTTCGCTTGTGCCCAGAATGTCAATTTTGATTCCACACTGTAACTCAATGGGCCCTTCGGCCTAAACTGTTTGGCCCAATTTTGACTTCTACTTTTTTGGTCATCATCGACGTACGAGGAGGTTTTAAATGATCTAATCATGGGCTTTTGTATTATGTGACGTGACAATCTCCCAAATCATGTCTATTTTAGAGTTCTTTTTTAATAATTTATTCGAGAGTGGAGCTATTAGCACTCCATTTTCTTAATAAAGCCCCTCCTTTATTAAAGTTATATTTAAGGACCAATGAAAATTTAGTGAAACCAATCTACACCATTTTTTCCTATCTCTTTAATATATATATATAGTAGTTTTTCAATCAAAATTTTTGACTTTAATAAAGTTAGGGATTAATTAAAAGATAAAATAAATACAAACTTCAATGCATTATATTTTATCATGTAGTGTATTAAAATCTATATTTTTTTATTTTTTAACTGATTCCTGACTTTATTGAAGTTAGAAATTTCTGATTGGAAAATTAATATATATATATATATATATTATGAACCGATTCATCATCCATTTTTCTCTTGCTCTTCTCACCCCCCAAAAAAAAATTTAAAATAATTTCTTTTAGATTGATGATGTTAGAGAGTGACAGTAGAGTAAAAAAATACTTAAAAATTATGAAATAATAATAAATTGGGAGTGTTAATTAAAAGGATATTTTTAAAATTAAAATAAATATAAGTAAAAAGGGAATTTTAAGAGGATATTTGTGAGGTGCCAATGATTTCAAATAATTTACCACGGGAATGGTTTTTTTTTTAAAAAAAAAATCTATTTTGTTTATAATTATTAAAGAAAGAAAAAGAAAGAGTCGCCTCTACTCTGCATAATTATCAGCCATTTTGTTTTATGTGATACACGTTCCTTTTTTTTATATTAAATCGTTGAGGGCAAGCTGATCAAAATTGACTTTTCTAGTTGTTAGTTTTTTTTAAAAAAAAAAATCCCCCATTAATGAATTTAGGGAGTTTTTGCATATATTAGGCTTTGATTGAGACCAGTTGTGAAGTTGGCAATTAGATTGGGTTCAAAGTGACGTTTATGAAACCAAACTCAAAATTGAACCACCTCATCTTATTAGTGGATGGAGACGTGAAAACTCATTTATTCCTAAGCGCACCCATTTTCATTCCTCAAATATCTCTCACCATCGCATCGGGGCAGGCCCCTTATCGATCTGGGCCTGAAAGATGGGATACAGATAAGAATAGCTATCTGAAACATCCCGATTGTCCCCAACCCATTTTAATGATTACTTTAAAATAAAACTATACATTTCATAATATCATTAGCCGGTTAATGAACAAAAGTTTACCTGTAGACTCTGAAAATAAAACAATACGTTAAAAGCATCGCATAACACAATGTTTTGATATTCCTTCTTTTAGGTTCGTTGACCTAGCTAGGGTCAAGACTTTAACTATTTTGTTGATAAAAAATAACAGAGTTGTTTAATTATACCGCCATCTTTCCACATGGCCTGGCCTTAGCAAGTTCAGCGTGCTACTTAACTAACCGGCCATGCCTACTTCACAAAAATTAATAAATATTTTTATTTTTATTTTATTTTTAGGTTTAAATTAATAATTTAATTTTTTTTATTTTTATTAATGTCCAAAAAAAGGAAACATTATCGTAAAAAAGGTAATATTATAAAAACAAGCTAAAATAAACAAAAAATAACATCAGGGGTGTCAATAATTTAAGGACAGAAATGTTTTAAGATATTTTTAAAAATACAGAGATTATATGGACACTAATCTCAAAATATAAGAACTAAATAAATTTTTACCTTAGTAAAGATTATTCATTGTTAGTTAATTAAGAATTTTATTGTTGTTTTACTTGTCTTGTGAAATAAACTCAGAAACGAATATGATCATTCATATACTGCTAGAGATTCAAATTATATTATAACAATAATTTACTTGTGTTTAATCACATGAAAAGTGCAAATATATTAGACGACATTTATCATTAATATCTGAAATGTAAATGTTTCCCTTTCAAAGACTTCAGTTGTTGAAGACTTGAAGGTACTAAAGGACTTAATTAAACGATAGAACCTAACAATAAGGAGTAGTTAAGTGATGGTTTACGGAACTTCATTGTCGCCTTTTCTATAAACAGCAGAACTTAGGTGAAAAGAAAATCCTTATTATATGCCATAGTTATCTAGGATAAACGGCAGACAGAAGGATATGTCGATCAGCATACTTTGTGCTAATCATATATATGTTACAAGAGATTCAAATTTTACTATAATAATACTTCAATTATCTTTAATCATATGAAAAGTATAAATATATTAGAAAAAATTTATCATTAATATTATCTTAAATGTAAGTTTTGCCCTTACACTGTTCAAAGACTTCAGTAGTTGAAGACTTCAAGGTACCAAAGGATCTCAATTAAACGATTGAATCTGACAATAATGAGTAGTCAAGTGATGGTTTTTGAAACTTCTTTCTCACTTTTTCTATAGACAGCAGGAACTTAGGTGAAAAGAAAACGCTTATTATATGATAGCACATTAATTAGTTATCCATAGAATAAATGACATACACAAGGATATGTCGATCTGCATACTTTGTGCTGATCCTTCGACACGTGATCGATAATTATTGAACGAGAACATGAATGTAGTTAATCTTAATCCTGCACTGCTATAAACACACGTTTTCGAGTTATGCTTTGTAAAAGAATAACTTGATTGAGAAAACATATTAGCATTTTTACGAAACGTACTCGCAAAACAAACCATGTACATTGTACAGAAACGGCATCGTCAAGGAAACAGCTTAGTTTGATCTACAAACAAACTAGCTGGAATATTTACACATTTAGTTCCCTAGCTCTCTCATATAGCAGTAACCGCGAGAGGAGCCAAGCCTGGCAGATGCTTCGTGTCGCATTCCGAGCTCCTCATCCGTCCTGTGTACGTGAAGCACCTTCGTAACTCTCCGCACGATCTCTCCATATCATCCCTCGTACGCATCTTCTGCACTGCGGCCAGTATCATTATCGGTTCTTCATATTGTTTTGCCCCATCAAAATCGCCATCTGATTCAGTTTGTTGATATTCTTCATAACCATCATCATTTTGTTCTTCTTTTTTGATGAACTCATTCCCTTTTGGCTCCAGCTCTTCACTATTCTTCTCATCTGCAGCCATCCCATCTCCACGTTCCATCTCCATAATATTATCATCCAATTGCATGAGATTTACGATAAGGCGGCCGTTCTCCCTAGTGGTTTCGAAGTACTGCTTTATTCCCTTATCTTTCAGGACTAAATTTCCGTTTTCATAATGCCTGGTTAAAACCCTAGGCAGATGAGATCTTGACAACGGTGGTGGGTATTTCTTTGGCATTGTACAGCGCTGGCTTCGCTTTGTAAGATTACGATTATAAGCTCCTTCAACTGATTTGTCCAAAACTACTGATCCTATCATTTCTTGTTCGTAATCTGACTTCATATAAACTCCGCTTTCTGTTCCAAGAAAGTCATCTATAGCAGAAGACCACGACGAAGAGTGGGTTAAAGATCGAAACAAAGATGAGTTTGACGAGGACGGCGATGGTGATGCTGATAATGGTGGTGGCGATATCATATGGGAAGTGATAATGGGTGAAGGGCCATTAGGGTTTTGAATAAGTGGCTCTCCTTGCGAATAAATTAGGGTTTTGAGACCAGATTGATGAAGACGGCAGTGGCATGGTTTTGGCCTTGGGATTTGCATGGGAGATGGCAACCCTGATGCCCACAACATGACGATTCCACTCAGAGATGAAAATATCCATTTTGCTTTTGAAACAAGGCCTTCTTTACTCGAATAATCCATGCTTCACCGATGGCATAAATAACCTCTGACAAATGAGAAGCAAAGAAAATAAATACATATTTTTTAAAAATAAAAATAAATAAATACTTTGCAAAACTAATAAATAAATAAGACAAAAGCGGTTCAGATTAAAAAAAAAACATAAATACAGGTAAAAAAGAAAAAAGACAAGCTGTGGCTTTGACTGGAGAAATTATTATTTTATTTTGTATACATATAAAGTCAACTATACAATGTGTTATCGGATAAATACATATATTTCATATCATCATTTACTTATTATATAAATAATATCTTACCTCTAACGTAATGAATGTCTTGCTAATCAATAAATATTTCTTGAAAGAAAGTTTTTATGATTTCTTATTATTTATACCTGATCGATAAAATAAACGAAAACAAAAAGAATACAAAATATAAAAAAAAAAATCAAATATTAAATTAAAAAAAGAAAAAGAAGGAAATAAAACTACTGAGCGTGGCCACAGATTAATTTTAATATGTTACGTAGTCCATACAAACGAAGAATCATAAACAAAAGGATTAATACCTTAAATTACGAAGTATGCAACCAATAGAAATTTAAAAATTACGTAAAAATTAAATAATTACACCCAAAATAGAAAGATATATGGTAGATATTCTAGGTAAGGTAGAAGTTTAAAGAAAAGAGCCAAAATTTCTTGAAATGGATGTGGTCCTAATACAGGTTCATTTGGATCCCGCTTTTCTTACCGACGTTCAGAGATCTGAAAATACACTGGCTGTGTGCTGCATATAATAATTATTAACTTAAAAAAGAAATTCTAAAAATCTTGTTCAACAAAAACCGTTTTTAATTTGGCCTATCTAATCCTGCGAAATGATATAATATGTATTTTTTGAGAATGATTTGTTCACGGCAGTGAAAGATGTCAGTCGAAACAAAGCCATCTTATATAGTAATTCTAAAACAAATACTATTTGATCAAATGCATGATGCGAGCTTGCATGCTAATGCCAAGAGGAGTGAAGAGATACGCTTACAACAAAGAGAAACTGGAGTGACCTGAATGAAGCAGAGGCGCAATCACTAGGACTAACACTAACACTCTCTCTGGACTTGCACAAGCTCAGCTAGCTCTGTCCAGGTCCAGCTTCCTTTGGTGCTTTATTCATAGGGGAAAAAAAAGCTTTAGTCATTCAGTTGCATCGTGTAGTCACTTTCTTTCTCGAACCGAAACGGCTGCCCATGGGGTCTTGCTGCTATACGACCCAAGCAACTTCACTGGCATATCTAAGTTTGATCATGTTGTTGATGGCCGTATGATTGAATGATTCCTTAAGATTGCAATTGGAGGTGTGTACAGTGGATCGACCTCGTGTAGAACTATCTATCAACTGATTTTGTTTGGTTTTGAGTCTCACTGGCACCCATTTTTGATGCCAGGTCCCTCCTCCTTTTCCTTCCACGTCAACAGTTCTCGACACGTATGGTTTTGGCTTTGCCCCTCCTCCATTTTGCCTTTTTCATCTAGGACTTAATTTCTAAGAAAATTTTTTAAGAAAGATATTTATAAAAATAAAAATTATGGCCATTTTCTAGTTAAGTAATTACGGCCATTTTCTAGTAAAGTAACAATATCGTCAGTCATAGAGATATTCCACTTTTAGGTTCCAATACGTATGAATTGTGATTCTGGTGCTTTTAGTTGTATAAATATAGTAATCAGGAAAAATTCATTCTTTCTTTTTTTTCTTTTTTTTTTCATAAGAAAAATTCAGTCATTCTAAGAGAGTGGCAGTGGAACCATCATCAGAAGGCGTACGCTTGAGCGATTTCTGTGGGCCCTAACGTGATAAGTGCGTGGGGCCTGCTCACTCACTTGGCCCATGTGAATAATGGAATAAACCAACGCATGACGTGTAACGTGCAGCAATCGCTCCCATCACCACGTAGGCGACAGCTTATTGCAATAGAAACGTCCGCATATTGTTTGATCTACAATTGACCGTTCTGCCCTTGAGAAATTTCACCACCCGTCCTTCCAGCCCAATATCCAAAAATCAATGCTCAATATCTCTCTATCACTATGGTTAATTCGTGAAATTTTTGGGCTTGAGATAATGTCAATTAATTTACATGTGTAATAAGATAAGATAATGTGTTATAGGCTTTGTTTTCCTCTAATCATTGTTGATAAATTCTGTATTAAAGAAATGTATACTTCCCTGAGGTTTGTGTTTAAATTTTGAGCTTAATATCGCAATAAATTTTATACGTTGCCGATAAGTTGCACGTGCGTGAGTTGAGTTGGCAACTTTTTTATTTTATTTTTGGAAGTTTTTGAACCGTGGCACAATCAAACTCTTTTGTTTGCAATAACTGAATAAGAAAAAATTTAACTTGTAATCTCCAGAGCAGAAACGCATCATCTTGTTCAAACTCTTTTGTTTGCATAACCGAATAAGAAAATGTAAGCCTTGTAATCTCCGAAAAGAAAACGCGTTATCTTATTATTCGTTAAGACAACAAAACGTAATACAAAAATTTGAATTTGTCATTATCGTAATATATATATGTTCTGATGGTAAGTTACAAAAATGGTAGCATCATTATCAAATAAACTTGAATTTGACTTGAACTTGAGGTACGTGTATTAAAGGTATTTTTAGACTTAAAAAGTTTGTATCATAAAACATCTATTAGTTGCCATTCATTAAGATGTGCTGATCACATTAATAATGATGATACAAAAAGTTGATTTTATCTAAGTTATGAATTACTGATCACACTTTAAATTGCAACATAAATTTCATATCAAAATTTTATAAACAGTGAATTATCAGTAATCACGTTTTTTTATAAGGTAGTGCTTGTGTGTATTTAGCTAATACTAATTGAAAAATCAAGGTAGATAGTATACGGAAAGAAATTGATATAATTTCTCAAGACAAACTTGTAAAATAAAAATAGGATATTCTGTAATATTCTTTTAGATATATATGTTCCTTATTTGGCAAGATTATATGTTCTTACAAGTTATTTAGTTGTTTGTTTTTGCTCTGTTCTTGACTCTATTGTAATTATAGATATGCAATTCGCATTTGCTTAGTTGTTATTCATCTAGCTGTCGGTGTGAAAATTAACTTAATGGATCGAGAAATCGAAATAGAATTGAAAAGGGGAACGGGTTGAGCTGACATATAGGAAAAAGCACCAGCCAGCTGCCAAATTTACTCTCTCTGGTAGTAGCAGATGAACAATGAAATTGCAGACCAATCATGAGGACTGACAATAATGGATGTAATGGGAGGTAGCTGTATTACATATCGATCTCAATTTTTCAATATCAAATATGAAATAATGAATTGTGATGATCGCTTTAATTTAATCACCCATTCATATGTCCAACCTAACAAATGATATTGGTTCCCTTGGAAATTGCTCCTTGTGTCTGCATGAACTGATATTTTGATACTGCCAGTGCACTACACAGTTTCAAGTTTTGTTTCCTTTTTTCATGTCTTTTTTTATAAATATTTTCCTTTTAAACCATTGAGATTTAAAAGGAAAACTAATAACTTCAAATCCAATATGGAATAAGAGATGAAGATCCTGCTATCATTAGTAAAAACCCTAAAAAAAAAAGTTAGGAAACAACAACTAATTCATAAACAAAGATAACCCAAAAAAGGAAGCAGACTTAAGGGTTTTAGAGAGAAAAATCAAGCCATCTAAGGGTACTAATTAATCTCAAACCCCAAAGGAAAAACCCCTAAAAGATCTTGCTAGCTATAGCTAACCTTTTTATTTTCATTTTATTTTATTTTCCCTTCCCTATTCGTCTGGGCTGGCCAGCTAAGTCTGCACAGGCTTGACCGCTGGTACTGGCACGCCCAGATAACACGGCGAGCTTATGATTACATTGTTATATTTCAAGCACATTCCCCCAATACCCTCATTGTCGTTGGATGACTCGGGTGTTTGACTAATCAATCCCTCAATCTCCTCTTCCTCCTTTGCTTGAACTTGCACTTCCACTACAGCTCTTTCTTCAGCTAATTCTTGTGCATATTGGTGTTCGCTTTCGTTTCCATCATCAAAGGGTGGAAATAATGCATCATCATCATCATCATCATAATCGTCATCCAAGTGCACGAGCTGCAACGTTAGATGACCATTGGATCTGTGGGCCCGGAGGTACTCGCGGCGTCTCACTCTCTCTTCTCTAAGAATCAAGCGGCCATCATTCGTGTAGTATCTCTTCAACACGAACGGCATATAAGAAGGCAAATTGTCCGTGCGTGCAAGCAAGGAAATGGGTGGTGGGAACTCCCTCGCCTTCTTCGTCCTCGAGTTTCTACTACAGCTGCTACCACTACTACGAACATGTTGCGTATGCGTTGGCGTTGTCATTGTCGTCGTTGAAGCATCAACATTCATCATGTGCACGTCCTCGCATTTCTTCATGTCGAGACAACTCTCCATGCCAATATAATCACCAATGTGAGAGAAAGCCGGTGACAGTGGAGGTGACATTAAATTGGACGCCATTATGCAAGAATTGTGATGCAGCTTGTGGTCATTATCCTTGGGACAACATAGTGTTAGAGACTTGAAACCAACTTCAATTTCATGGCCTTGTGAGGACGCCTTCATTTGAAAATTGAAACGCACAACGTACAAGAGTTTTCCTTATTCAGGGACTTGAACAAAATTGAAAGGAGTGTGTTATCGAGAAGAGGGAAAATTGTAGCAGAGACAGCTAATGATATCTGTGACGTCAAGATTGGCTAAGTACGTGGCGTTGGAGATATTGAGAATCTCATTCATTAGCAACTTACCTGTATTAGAAAATTTAATTAAAATACGTAATTTGATTGTAATATCTTACAAATTTAAAAAATGATAAAAGATTTAAAAAAAATCTTAGTTGTACAGCAACTTGTTAAACCTAAAACAGGGTTGATACAAGCTGTGACCGTGGCTCTTTATTTGGCATATCCACGTGTGCTAAGATATTTTTACTATCCTAGTTAACACAATCAAATACAAAAAAAAAAAAATAATAATAATAATAATAAATACATATTTTAAGGAGAAGATTATTCAGCTTAATATTGTTCAATAATTAAAAAAAGAGAAGAAAAAGAAGACGAAAAGAAGCGTATACGCGTCCAAAAAGCTTGCCAGTGAAGGGTGAAGAAGCCAGCTCTAACATGCAAACGTGGATGCCAATTTATCCTACTCGAAAAAAATTTAATTTTTTAATTTTTTTTCTACACATGCTAAACAAATCATCGTTAATCAAATAATCTCTGCTCTAAATGAATCCTAATTAAAAAGATTTTCTGCAAATTAGTGTTCACAGAATTAAATTGATTCTTGAGTGAGCTAGAAAACTGGCGAAAGGGCATGCAATATTCAGAACTTTTAACACTTGACATATCAATGCTCTAAATTAAAACTCTTTAAACCCAGAAACAAGAAGGAACAGATCAAGCAATTAAAGAAAGAGGAAATTAATAAGATTAATATGTAAACTTACTTGAAGAAAATGGACGAAGAAGACGAATCATGGTGATGATGATGCGAGAGTCGAATTTTTCTCAAGGCTGTGATAAGTGATAACAATAAGAAGAAATATCATAAGAAGTTGACAACTCAAACAAGAGGAGACAGGCATTTGGTAACGTTTTTGAGATCCTTCTCCTCGTTTTCACCCTTCTTTATTTCTTATTTTTTTAGAATTTTTTCTTCTTCTATTTTTCATTTTCTTTTTCAGATATCTAAAACTCTCATCTTAGAATTATACTGCCGATTTTTAGGCGGGGCTTTAGGGATTAAGGTGTTCACTGAGTCATCTCTCTGTGGACTTTCTTAAACCCCTTGGCCATTTCGGTTTTGTATAAAAATAAATAATTTTGGGATAATCTTGAATTAATTTTTTAGACTTTGAATTAAATTAAATCTCTTATCCGTTAATTTGGGTATTAATAAGATAATTTTAATTTAATGTTATATAGCTAAAATGCTTTTGGATAATGTTTCCGTTACCACATGATAACTGTTAATGCAGGTAATTACCGAAATTGCCAACCACTAATTGCTCGTACGCATCAAAAATAAATTAATTCAATGAAGTGGATAGCCACAATTTTGATTGGCTTGTGCTGGAAACAGCTAGCGCGTCTCGGTGCAATCAGGAGCCGTTCTTGATCTGTTCAATGTTATTTTCACAGTCAGTGGAGTGAATTAGGCGATGAAAATTTCAATATATAAATCCAAATCCAATTAAATCCCTTAAAATGATTAGAACCTATCAAAAATCATTTTCATTGTTCGTTTGAGATAAACTGGGTCGGATTTAATATTCCTAAAAGAAAATAAATGCAGCTTTAAAATACCCTCTATTTAGTTTCTTCAAAATGTTTTAAGAGCACATACGGTTTTTTTATTCACGAACTTGAACTTATTGGTGCTATTAAACATCACTTCCGGCACAGTAGCAATCAATTAGTAGGCCGAGCTCTGCATTTGGGTTCTGATTTCCGGCCCAAAAAACGGATTCTGTATGGTAGTAGCCTCAGATGAGAAGCCCCAGCCAACAAAAAGGCCTATTTGGGGTTATTGTGACTTGTAAGTAATAAAATAAGCTTATTAATGAATTTTTTAATAAAAAAATGGAGCCCTATTGGGGGACTCGAAACCGCGCTTCACGGCTTCAGCACTGGACAACTAAGAATAGTGGCGGTGGCTTATAAGTTATATCAATTATTAAAACACTGCGAATAACTATTGTATTTTCAATAGACTAACAATATTGAAGTGCTAATTGGAGCCTTATCTAATCATACCAACAATTATTTAAAAATCAATTGAAAATAAAATATTTTGATGTTGTATTAAACTTTGAATAATTTTTTTATAATAGAAGAAAATATGTATGGCAGATAATTATTAGTCTAATAATATTTAGAGTATAAGTTGTTGGTGCAAATTTTATCCCAACTTATGATGTAAAAATTTCAACTGAGGACAACTCCCTTAGGGCTTGGGTTCCTCTTTGTTGGAGTTGACGATGGTGAATTTCCCCTTTAGGCTGATCTTAATAGGCCTTTATATATCATCTTCTGAATTTACTTCCTTAGACAATCAGAATATTTTCACCTAGTGATACTCTACAAGCACAAGAAAAAGATCAGAGGGCCAAATTTGCCGATGTAAACCCTTTAACGGTTAAGTCAGTTGCCGGACTTTTAGAAATATAAATTTAGAAAGAGAGAGTTAGCCGTTTTACTTTTGAGTCTCCTTTTGTCTTACATTCTAGTGAAACTGAAAGACATATTTATCGATTAAATTGATTTGACTTGAGTCCTAATTATGTTGATGACAAATGTCATTGTTCTTGTGATAATTGGTAATATTTGTCTTTTAGTGCCCATGTTGATTGACACATGGATATGCAAACTTGTCTACGGATTAAAGGATAAACGTTTTATCCTTAGGTTATTTTATTAAGACCTTAGGATCATAGGAGTCTTCAAACTTAGGAGGTTTGTCCCATGATAAGAGTGTAGAACTTCAGCACTTTTTTGGCTTTTAATCATTGCCACCTAGTTGATTTATCCTAAGTGATTTGTCTTAGAATAAAAACCTACGACCTCAGCTCCTTTTAAGCTTTGAAGCTCTGTTAATTAAGAGGATCGTTTTAAGTGATTTGTCCACTACTTCGTAGACTTAATTGAAAGTAAATTTATTAAATGGATTTTATTGAAATTAAATTTATTTAGGTTTTATTAGGTAGACCTATTTTATTTTTGGTCCGACAGAAGTCATTAAATTTACTTTCGTCCTTGACATAATTTTAATGATGGTTAAATTACTACCTTGAACAAAGTTTGTATGTTTATCATTTGCATCCGCTTTTTGACGGTGAAGCGAGCATTGTCAATATTTTAGGTGCAGGATAAAGATTATCAACATATAGTGGGGCAGATTGAAATTAGCGCTACATTCAGAGGCGTCACTCAAGATAAACAACACTGCTTTACTGCTTTTTACAACTTTATTTCCGACTTAAGTCTCCCTTCCAGTCTTCCCTCCCAAGGAGAACCAAAAAAAAAAAAACAAAGCACAGCTGGAGTCCTGGATTCAAAAAGCGCACAACACGTGTCAGCTTTGACACACGTGTCATCCCGTGGGTATCCCATTTCTCGCCAGTCACTCTCATTATCTTTGTTTAAATTTTTTTAAAATTCAAAATCTGGTTGGCCCACTGTCTGATTATTACCATTGCAAGCAAAACCTCTTTAATATTATTGGTACTAGGTTTTTGATGTGAAGCACTTGCTATTTTGCTAACATTTCGAAGCGGAAAAAGCATCGCATTATTGGCAAAGTTGGCATTGTGCTAGTGCGCGCACTACGCACCGCCTGAGTGCACTTTAGGACTCTTTGCTCTCTCAGCTTTCTACAAAACACAGCTCAGAGCTCACTCACTCAGGTCACTCTCCTTTCTGAAAAAATGGTGAATCCTGTTGCGATTTGCATGTTGTTTGGTTGCCTCCTGTTGGACAGATCGGATGCGGTGTCGTTTTCGTCGAAGCTGGTGCATAGATTTTCCGATGAAGCCAAGCAGAGGTGGATTTCGAAGAGTGGAAACGTGTCAGTTGCTGATTCGTGGCCGAAGAAGAACAGCTTCGAGTACCTGGAGCTGCTTTTGAGTAACGATTGGAAACGGCAGAAAACAAGAGTGAAGTTACAGAGTAATAATAACTCTTCGCGGAATCAATTGTTGTTTCCTTCTGAAGGAAGTCAAACTCATTTCTTCGGAAATCAGTTTTACTGGTGAGTGAAATTCGTCAGTTCTGTTTGGTTCCCAAGAGGAGCCAAAAAAAGAGGAATTTTTAGGGATGTTTTATTAAAAATCAATTTTAATCGGCTTTTTATTTTTGCGATTATTCAGGTTACATTACACGTGGATTGATATTGGGACACCAAACGTTTCGTTTCTTGTAGCATTGGATGCTGGGAGCAATTTGCTTTGGGTCCCATGCCAATGCATACAATGCGCTCCTTTGTCTGCCAGTTACTACACTTCTTTGGTAAACATGCTACTATTAAATTTAAACCCTCTTTTGTCTTTTGAATAATTATTGCTTCTTTTAACTGTTTGATATGCTTGGCTCGATGCACATAAGCTGTATGTGAGATTAGGCCTTGTGAAATGTCAATTATATAACAACTACCAAGTGTTTTGCTTGTTTAAATTTCCTGTATTTGAATCTTAATAAAGCGGTGATTAAATAAGCATACTATCATCCTTGTGAAGTTCCAGTCACTTGGTATGTAAGATTGAGGTGTTTTGGCTTTTAATTCACAACTATTCACTAGCTGTCCTGTTTAAGCGGGTAGGGGATTGCTAAATATTAGCTTCCAAGTAAATTTAGTAATTTAGCAAACACTTTAGCTGCTGTGTTTTCAAATAAAGTAGAAGCACAGTAACAATCATAACTGTATCCGCCCAAAGTCTATCAGCTGTCTTTTAGCATTTTACTAGTGGCTGGCGTCAACAGCTTAATCAATATCGTAAAGAATGACACTATTGCAGCATAGTACCAATTTATAGTTTTTTTTTTCCATGTTACATTATAGTTTTAGGACACATGTAAGAAGAACTTCGGTTATGGCCTTGTTAATAGCACTGTGGAGTACTTTGGGTCTTCGGGTAGGATGGTAACAGATTTAGCATTTTAATTCCATTGATTGATTGGCAGGTGCCTCCTCGTATTTGGGGCATCCATTGTGCAGGATAGAAATCTGAGTGAGTATGATCCATCTTCATCGAGCAGCAGCAAGAATGTCTCTTGCAGTCATCGCTTATGCAAGTCTCGTTCTAGCTGCAAAAGTTTGAAGGATCCCTGCCCTTATATTGCAGATTATTCCACAGAAGATACCTCGAGTTCTGGTTATCTTGTTGATGACATTTTGCATTTGGCTTCTTTCAGCGAGCATGCACCCCAAAGTTCTGTGCAATCATCAGTCGTAATAGGGTTTGTTATGTGGTTTTTCCCACAAACGTTGATTCTCTTGATATTTGTGATAGTTTCATAGACTATGGTCTGGTTTCTATGAATGGTTAACTTGTTATTATTCAATGCAGCTGCGGAAGGAAGCAAACTGGCAGTTATTTGGATGGAGCAGCCCCTGATGGTGTAATGGGATTGGGGCTTGGGGATGTTTCAGTACCAAGTTTGCTTGCGAAAGCAGGATTAATACAAAATTCATTCTCTATTTGTTTCGATGAGAATGATTCAGGCAGTGTTTTCTTTGGAGACCAAGGGCCTGCAACCCAACAATCGACTCCATTCTTGCCTATTGGAGAAAAATAGTAAGTCATTTGTTACTTCTCAGCTAAGGCACATCTCAAGCGTTTCCTAGGGATGAAACTCAAGCACTTCTATTAGCTACTTATTGTCCTGTCAATTTTATAACATCTTTGTTGACTCTGCTGTAATTAGCTTGTTATTTGATTCAGTGACACCTACTTCGTTGGGGTGGAGTCTTACTGTGTTGGAAATTCTTCTCTTCCACAATCTGGATTCCAAGCACTGGTTGACAGTGGTGCATCTTTCACTTTTCTTCCTACAGAAATTTATGCTGAAGTTGTTATGAAGGTGCTTGTTTTCCTCTGTTTTGCATTGTATATATGCTGTCTTGTTCTGTAGGTTTAAATTTATTTTTTTCTTGATTACAGTTTGACAAACTGGTGAATGCTAAAAGGATTAGCCTCCAAGGAAATTCCTGGAAGTACTGCTATAATGCCAGGTTGGCAACTGAATAAGGAGGGCTTTTTGAAGCTTTTTTTTTTTTTTTTCAATAAGTTCAGAGCTCATGTCAGCATTTTTGTGTGGAACAGTTCAGAGGAGATGCTTAAAGTTCCTGATATGAGACTCATATTTTCTAAAAACCAAAGCTTTGTAATCCGTAACCACATATATTCATTTCCTGAAAATGAGGTTGGTGATCGTGCTTGTTTTTCTTACTTTACACTTGAATATAATTTTACAGTATACTTATTTTACAGAAATAGTGGTCTATTTGAAAGGTGGGGTATAACAGCATGAACTTTCAGAGCTGCAGAATTTCTTTTCGTGTGTGTATGTATTTTACTTGTGTTAGGGACATGGACTTGCTAAAATCTGTGGAGACATTGTTGAAAATTTCAACTCTATATTCTTGGATGCACCTTTTGTTTTCTGAGATGTCTTCCAAGTTTATTCTGTGGCTAGTTCTCTCTGGCTTGGTCCCTCCTGTAATTTGAGGCAAAATCTATTCATGTGTAGTTATTGTATTCTTCGCCTTCTGTTGGGATGTTGTTGTGCAGGGATTTACTGTATTCTGTTTAACTGTGATGTCTACGGATGGAGACTATGGTATCATTGGACGTAAGTACATACTTCTGCCTGTTGATGTTGTTACCTTTTAATTATTGTTATGATATGAAACAGAAAAATGTTTGTTTATGAAGAAAAATAAAAAAAATAAGAGCGAAGTGAAGACCACAGTGGAAAAGCAGGGGTCAGTTCAGAATGAGAATTTGAATAACATCTGTAGTCGGATGTTCACCCCTGCAGCAGAGCATACTTATAGATACAAACTAACTTACAGCTGTCTTCTTTGAGATGGATATTCTTGAGAGGCCCATAGAGTAGAGATGTAAAGATTATATTACATAACTCTGCCTGTTATCGCATTCCAGAATTTTCTTTCTTCCTGTTTGTTTGTCCCCCCCTTCTTCTCCCTTCTGTTCTTAATGACACTTTTTTGTGCAGAAAACTTCATGATGGGTCATCGCATGGTCTTTGATAGGGAAAATTTGAAATTGGCATGGTCACATTCCAAATGTAAGTGCCTCGGTTTTATTTTTTTCTTTTTTTAGTTTAACATTTATTGTTTTTCCTTAAAATTATTTTGTGCAGAAGAATTGAAAAGATCTTTGCAATCTTTAGTTATTGTTTTAAGTTCTCAAAGTTGAAGGATTTAGTTTAAAGATTGCTTCTAAAGTAGGACATCTAAAAGTTAAAAAATTTGATACCAATTAGGACATCTTTGCCATTTGATATTAATTAGGGAGTTTCCTTTATATTATCTTCTGCATTTTGTCTATGTTTACTTTGTTTAGTGATTTGATCTTTAACCTGCCCTCGTAAAACCATGTAGCTCACTTGTCATGCAGAGATGGGAACTGAACAGATTAGATGTCCAGTGCACAGTATACATTTGAATATACCTTGAAAGGATTTAGCTTTATGAAGTTATCTTGGCCGGGTTGTATTAATTGGATTCTTTCTAATTTTTCTGTTTCCTGGAATCATTTTTCTATTTTCTTCTGTTTTTGGTGAAAACACTTCCTGATTTATTCTACATCATCTCTGCCTTACAAGCTAGCTTTACATGATATGATTCTGGCTTCGCAGGTGAAGAAGTGATCGACAAGTCGCACGTGCATCTTGTGCCACCACCTGCCGGTCAATCTCCAAACCCATTGCCAACCACAGAGCAACAGAGCACCAGTAATGGACAGGCAGCTGCACCTTCTACTGCAAAAACGGCTCCATCCAAGTCCATTGCAGCCTCAGCCCTGCAACTTGACTCTGTTCTTCGTGTAGCATGTTCATTGCTTGTGTTAATGCGTTTGCTCCTATTATCCGATTAGTCCTCACCCGCTTTTGTAAATCTGTTGTCTATTCTTGTCAACCTCTCCCATCTTACAAAACAGCTCAGTTTTTCTATTAGGCCATTTGTATTGATTGGGGTTGGTGGAAGATTTTTTTATGGGTATGTCAAACTTTTGATTCATTTATGTTTTTATTAATGCATTATCTTTAAGGCTAATTCCATTCCACGCGTAGTCATTTCTCGATTGCTTTGATGGATTGATTAATCTAGTAATCTACGGCAAATATTAACTGCTACAATGTGTTGCAGGATTATGATCAAAACAATACCGACGTGTCGCGGTATTATGATCAATGCTATACCTACAGGTAAAATCCGATCAAATCCAAGAAGATACCGATTAAATCAGTTAGATGAAGACAGGATTGTCTTCTTGTACGCTTTAAAATAGACAATCATTAACCTTACGCTCGTTTGGTTGGTGAACCAACTAATAAGTTAATGGCAAATGAATTAGGAAGATTACATTTTAAGAAAAGAGCATAATGTCATGGGATGAATATTTTGCTCAACGAACTTGCGCGGTTTTTAGACAATTCTTGTCAAAAGTTGTTAAGTAAACTTTTGAGTTTTTTGACTAGTTAAGCCTAGAGGTTTTTGGAGAGGTAGAGAGAAGAGACCATGGAGCTGAATGAGGGAAATTATATTCCTCGCAAAATAAATTACAAGAGAGCTTATAAGAGTGCTTGAGTTGCTTGTTTAAATGTCAAATGCCATGTCTTATTTATAGGGGGCTTGTCAAGTTCTACAATTCTAGAGAATTCTACAAAGTTACCTATAAATCTAAGTATTCACATGTGTTAAAAATATGTAGAGAATTTTAGATATGTATAAATTTAAGATGGGTTAGAGTGAGCTAAAACATTTTGGAATTTGGTCAAATTAGCACTCTCGCCCTGTCTTGGGGCTCTAGCCCGAAATTATGGGCACTTGTGTTGTCCGCAACATTAACCTACCTTTTGCGTGTTTTAAGGCAACGTTTGTTTTTCGCGTAAATTACTAATGCTAATGAATTGCCAAAAGACCATGGAAAAAAATGTAATAAAAACAAAGGTTTAGTTACAGGCAAATACTAAATTACATGTATTGTATCTTACACCCATAGACATAAATAATGTGTGATGTAGAATCCACATACTATTTATGTGTGTGGGTGTAAAATACAATACATGTAATTTATACTTCCTTAGTTACATTATGGGTATGGATATGTGGGCGTGACTGCTGTCGAGGTCCTTTTCGGCATCTGCTTTGAGCAAAAGTAAAGGGATGATAGACGCCTATTCGGCTTCTCGCTGTGGACAATTATTGTAATTTGCTCGTCTTTTTAAGAGTATTTGTTGCATCGGTGCGGTGGGGTCCGAGAACTCTCTTATCCCAAGTCAAAAGCCATGTTTTGCGAATAAGTTGGGAGAAAATCACTCTCTCGTTTTCCTTTTTGAGTGATGGATTTTGGTCATGGAAACAAAAAGCGTGGACAAGTGTTACGGTTAACACGAGCTCCTTAGGTCATTTCAATCTCAGTCTCAAGGTTATAAAAAGCATTGCGCGAAAGATAAAGCATGATCGAAGATTCAAAGTGCTGGAAAGCTTTAGCTTTTAGTTACATCAAGAATTCTGAACTTTGGGTATATCCATACGTGTGAATACTTTGGCACCTTGGAACGACGGATATTGTTACCAATATTTACTCCAGCAATAATCTTGATATTGAATATAGAGTACTAGTCATCTAATGTGTAACATTACTTACCCATTAGATGATCTGTACTGCATTCAATACACTGACACAATTTTGTCAACATAGAATTTTGAAAGTTTGTGACATTCTGATTATGGTGAGAGCAACGGTGATGGAGACTGCATATGAGTTGTCGTTCATGTACGGTACTGAAGAAGGCCATGCATATATTGCCAATGCACTAAGCTGGGCCACTATTGAAGGTGTTGTCAGTTTCGTGTCCCAGGGAACAGAGTACAGAGACCGTCTCTGGAAACCTACGTACAGCAAGAAAGAAAGCTACATGACATGGTTAATTTTAATTCATAAATCCTCCGCCACACACATTTTAATTCATTGCATAAAAAGAATAAACTTTAGCAAGAAGATATGAAAGAACCAGGAAGTTTGACATTTCTTTATGATTATTAATTGGTGAAGACCCAACGTCTGCTAGATGCACGTAAATCACTGGTTAGTGATTTAGTTACTGGCCCATGAATTTATTGTCATGTAAAACGGAAGTGCCTGGATAGTGGATACCTGTCAATCACTACAAATTACAAAGGGCATTTGGGAACCCCGCTGCAAATTATCCATGGTCGCTTTTTTTAAGTATCAATTTAAGGTTAAACCACATAATTGTGACATTTTTAATTTGCAGATAAAAGATGGTGTTTTAATCCTAATTTGGAATATTAAAACATGTGAACATTTAACGCTTCAAGTATTCTTAATAATTGTGAAAATTCATCTTGTAATTAAATTATAAAATCCCCAGCTGGGAGGTCTTCCATCAATGCATTATTTTATCTTATCAGTGAAGGATAACTAATTACATTTCTTTAGATAATACAGAGTGATTAGAATGAAATAAAAACTTCATTTTCATGGAGGAAGTTTGGAGTAAGGAAGCTTTGTAGGGTGATAAAGAAGTTGGTGCCCCAAAATAATCAATTGCCTGAATTTTTGTGGCCACCTGTCACGAAATCATTTGTTGATTAAAATTTATTTTATTCTTTGTTTCTGCCCTTTTTTAATTATTATTATTCTTTTCTACAGTTCCACCGCCCAATCATACCTCAATCAAACCAGAAATTCACAAGTGGACACTGAACATTACTTTCAGGTAAGGTTCTTCAAAGCTACCCTCTGTCCCTCTCCATGAATATTTTTTTTATTTTTTAATCTTTCTACGTGGCCTCCATATCACCCGTTAGAATCTCCAATGACCACCACGTTGCACTTGGATCCTTGGGTACGTGGCAGCTGCTTATGACATCAACATCCAAAACCACACTCCACCATTAAGAAATACATTAAATGTGTTGAATGATTTTGATCGATTTTCATTCAAATTTTGACAATGTCTCTTTCCACTAAAGTTCACTGTTCATCAATTGTCCCATTTCTTATACCCAAAGCATTGAACTCTTCAGCCTCAAATTTTCCAAAAAAAATCTTGAATTTTGTAAGTAATTAAAATTATACCACTTACGTACAGCTCCAAAGACTCATGCATGCACCAACTTTGCAATATTAACTCAAAATTAAATCCAATAACAAGAGTTTATTAGTGAAAGCAAATTAAGAGATATCAGCCTTAATTTAAAAGCCTTTTTCTTTTGTTTTTTTTCGCCTTCTTATTAGGAGGAGGAATCCACAAATTAAGGTCTCAAGGAAGCTTCCTGCAGTTTCTAGGAGTACCCGCTTTCAATATTATTCTTTCTTTTCCCCATACTTATATATAATCCACGTAGATTTTTTTTCCTTATTTTTTTAATCATTAATTAGAAGTATACCCTATCTGTTTTTTTTACTATAAATGCATGCCACGCCCGTTTAAGACCGGTGAGTCTAGACATAGTGATGTCCCTAGTTCTGCGGTTGTGACTCGTTAAGCTTTCTGGTTTCTCTTTATTAAGCTTCTCCATTTGAAAAAAGAAAAGAAATCCTGCAATAGCCGTTTTAATTTCTAGAACAATCTCCCTAATATTAAGCTTCTACCCCGCCAAAAGTGAGAATAATAAGAACCAAAAATGGGAGTCGAAGGCACCATAGAGTACATATCTGATCTACTTAGCAGTGTTAAAAAGAAGAAGAAGAAGAAGCAAATACAAACGGTGGCACTCAAAGTAAGGATGGATTGCGATGGCTGTGCCCGTAAGATGAAGGGCGTCCTCTCCTCCGTTAAAGGTATATATATTTGATTATCCACTTATTAATTGGCTTTCCTTTTTATGCATATATTAAGGATGCATGGATGAAGATTACTTTACTTAATAAACCTTTAATTTTCTTTCCGGCAGGGGCGAAATCAGTGGACGTGGACTTGAAGCAGCAGAAGGTGACTGTAACGGGCTTCGTCGACCAAAAGAAAGTGTTAGAGGCAGCAAAAGCCACAAAGAAGAAAGTGGAGATTTGGCCTTACGTCCCTTACAATCTTGTATCAAATCCTTATGTTTCACAAGCTTATGACAAAAAAGCTCCCCCTAATCATGTTAGGTTGATCCCCGCCACGGCCACCGTCACTGAAAGCACCGTGGACGACCATTACACCAACATGTTCAGTGATGAAAATCCTAATGCTTGCTCTATCATGTGATTGTAGTTAATCGTATGTATAATAATTAATTATGAGCACATATGTGTAGTGTATATGACAAAGAGATAATTGTCTTATATTGTTTATGGTGATGAGGTGTAATGATATGTATATTTTAATGAATTTGTTTGAGTTTGTGGTAGTTGACGAATTTCATTGAAAGCAAATGTTGTTTGATAATATTTTCAAGATTTACTTTGCGACAGATGTTAGCAAATGGTGTTTGATAATATTTTCAAGATTTACTATGCGACAGATGTTAGCAAATGGTGTTCGATAATATTTTCAAGATTTACTATGCGACAGCTACCCATGCCTAAATACCAAGTACATAATAATATGTTAGCAAATGGTGTTTGATAATATTTCCAAGATTTACTATGCGACCGCTACCCATGCCTAAATACCAAGTACATATAATGTGTTATTGTAATGGGGCCTTTGCATATATAGCTTTTGATGTTAATAATTTGTTATGTGTGCGGTTGGAAATTGGAGCCAATGTCTTTTTCTTAGCCAGTAGTTTTATATTATGTACCATTCTATTAATCCGGATATGCCGCTGGAAGTTGGATTGGCTTAGGGAGTCCATTTTGACATGCTAAGGAGTTTTGTTATTTCAAGGGGAGCAAATCTTGGATGTGGGATGATCATTTTTATTACGAGAAATAGCTATGCATATTGTCAATCAAACCGGTGGGTAAGTTTTTATCCATAGATTTTTGTAACAGGTCATCTGGAGAGCTTGGGCTAATTACTCGTTTTCCTATATACAGTAAATCACTCAAAATTAGATTTAGTTTTTTTTAGGGGTATTAAATTAAAATGAGATATTATCATTTTACTATCAAAGTTATTCTGAAATATCAAGTCAGTACAATGGTTTACCGAAAAATGTATTTTACTACCAAACATTTGCGTCGTTATCAATTTACTACCATTCCGTTAAAAACATTAAAAATTTACTGATATCATAAGGGTATCAAAGACATTTCCAGCTGTGAAAGCAAAATTGTCTGTTAATTTGATAGATAAATTATCATTTTACTACCAAAGTTTTAGGACGATTATCATTTTACTACCAAAGTCTTGGGGGTAAAATTGACTTTTAACTCAATTTCTGTTAAACATTAACGTTTTCTTAACAGAATGGTAGGAAATTGATAATAGCGCAAATGTTTGGTAGTAAAATACATTTTTCGACAAATTATGATACTGATCTGATATGTCAGAATAACTTTGGTAGTAAAATGATAATATCCCAATTAAAATTTTTGTTTCATGTAACATAAAATTCAAATGAGTCTGACATGCTACCAGCTAGTGAATAGAAGAGAATAAGATTTTAATAAAAATAGATAATGTTTTCAAAAATAAATTGATTAAAAGGATAGCGGGCTCAAACCGGACGGTTAAATGTGAATTTAATTATACCGTTTTGTAACTTGCAAAATTCGATATATTCCTAGAGTCCATAAATAGCATGATTAAGATGATAAATGGAGTAGTTGCCGCGATAGAATTTCAGATGACCTGTTTAGAACTTAATTTTGTAAAGGATTATGAGGGAGTATCTGACGGCCTAGAATCAAAATAAAGAATACCGTGCTGAAAGGGTGGTTGTAGATTCAATCTAATCCGTCAAAATTGTCAAAATTGATTTATATACTATAATTTAAAATAAAATTTGAATGGTCCTACTGGCATTGATATTAAAGGCACCTCTGAATCAAGATCCATGTGTTAGATTAATTTATATTAATCTAATATTTGGAGCCACATATGAAATAAATAAAATGTGTGTGCTATTATTTAATAAGCCAAAATTAAGTGGTCTATTTAAAGTTAATTAAATGGCTAAGGGTATAATTGTTGTGGATTAAATGCATAGATACCAGGATTTAATTATTACTTTAATGAGGGGCTGAAGTGATAATTATCAGAAATAATTACTGAACGGTTTTCATTAGAAAACGAACAGTCACGTTATTTAATTAAAAGGGGGTTATGGTCCCCAATCTCTCTAATCCTCTGCAATTTCTCTAATCCTCTCAAGAGAGAATTCTAAATTTAAGAGACAAGAGAAGATTGGAAGTCCATCTCCTACACTCAAGAATCAAGAATCACCTGAATCGCATGGATTCAGGTATGCTTCCGCTTTCGTATTTCTCAGTAATTTAATCTGGATGTTATGAAGATTTAGGGTTAACAAGTGGTATCAGAGCCTAATCCATTATTAGATTATTGAGATTCAGTATTTTATTAATGGTAATACTCAAATTAATTTGCTAATCCATGAATGGATTAGCGCGAATAATTGAAAATTCATATGGTAGTTTTCTGAAATTCGAAACCGAAGTATGATTGATGAAACCGAAGAATAATTATCTAAATCAAGTTTGCAATGGCCATGTGATCTTGATTTCACTTTTCAATATTTAATAGTTTGTTGAATTCAAATTGGATTCAGTGGCCACGGGTTCGGTTTTAATAATTGTATGTTAATTATTAGTGGATTGCACACGTGAAATTATGTGCAGAGTTTCAAGATCTTGCTTTGACTTTAGTTTCGGTGGCCATACATTTTCCAGTTTCGGTTTCAATTTAATAATAATTTTAAATCAAATCAATTAAATTAAATTTAAATTGGCCATGTTGTAAATACAGTTTCAGGTTTAATGGTGATTTTTTAATTAAATCACATGAATTAATTTCACTCGCATGTTTCAATGTTTCAGTTTTAATCTTAATTAATATTTCAATTCAATTCGAATTTGCATTGTGGCTTTAACTTATAGAATGTTTAATATAACATTCAGTTATATAGTCTTGTGCATTGTAAATTGGTTTGAACTGGGCATATATATAATATTCGAATGAAATCAAATCAATTTGATTTGTACAGTTCCGGTTTTATAATCTTTAAATTAAAATGCTTTATAACATTTATGTTAATTATTGATCTAACATTAAAAATATACTAATTAAAGCGGGAAGTCACCAAAGTGATATCTCTCGTGTAGATTAGTTTATTTGGGTGTTAGATGTTTGTGTTTGTGTAATTGCTGCGGATGTTAATTGGCCCAAAGGAAGGTTAATATTTGGCTTAATTGCGCATACACTTGTAATGGTAAATTTGTAACGATTATAAAGATAATTTAATGTGAGTAATGTACTAATCCAAAGATAGGTTCATTACTTGACATAACTTATCGTCAAAATTTGATCATTGCCACAAGAGTACCATTTACAGTTAGTATTATAGTCCAAAGACTTGTTACTAATGTTGTGCTAGGTATCTTGAAATGTTATTATTCGTTTTTAAATTTTTAAAGATTATTAATTAAGATGTTTAATGTGAGCATTATTTGTTTATTTATATTTTATTTATTTTGTTCTCGATTCAGCCTTTTTATCCGCTGCTTCTATATATGCAAATATGAATAATGTCCCGATTATGAATGGGACTAATTTTAAGGAGTGGAAAGAGAATATAATGATTCTCTTAGGCTGCATGGATCTAGACTTGTCATTCAGACACCCTAAGCCGGACGAACTCACTGATGATAGTACATCTGAGGATGTGTTGTACTATGAGAAATGGGATCGATCCAACAGGATGAGTCTTATGATCATGAAGCGCGGCGTTCCAGAAGTATTTAGCAGTGCTATAACCGATGAGGTTACAAGTGCTAGTGAGTTTCTTGCTGAAATTCAGAAACGTTTTACAAAAAATGATAAGGCTGAAACAAGTACTCATTAGCAAGCTTGATTTCAATGAAGTATAAAGGCAAGGGAAACGTTCGGGAGTACATCATGGAGATGTCTCATCTTGCTTCTAAGCTTAAGGCATTAGGGCTCGACCTATCTGATGATTTGGTCGTGCATTTGGTTCTTATCTCTCTTCCAGCACAATTTAATCAGTTCAAAGTCAGTTACAACTGTCAGAAGGAGAAGTGGAATCTCAATGAACTGATTTCCTTTTGTGTGCAAGAAGAAGAGAGACTAAAGCAAGAGAAAACCGAATATGCACATGTGGTAAGCACTTCTAAACATAAGGGCAAAAGAAAGAAAAAGGTGCTGCGGTCGAGCCAAAGAAACCAACGGCCGAGCATGGCTGTTTCTTCTGAGGCAAGCCTGGACATGTGAAGAAGGAATGTCAAAAATATCACGCATGACGCGTAAAGAAAGGTACATTTCTTACTTTGGTTTGTTCTGAAACTAATTTAGCTTGATGCAAGAAACACATGGTGGATAGATTGGTGCTACTACTCACATTTGTGTATCAACGCGGGGTTGCACAGCTCTACCGCCAAGTGATCTTTGAAAGATGCATTTATGTAGGAGATGGCAAGACGGTAGAAGTTGAAGCAATTGGGCATTTTAGATTACTTATGAAAACTGGTTGTTATTTGGATTTGTTAGATACTTATGTTGTTCCGTCATTTAGACGGAATTTAATTTCAGTTTCTGTTTTGGACAAATCTGGTTATTCTTGTTCATTTGTAAACAGACAATTTTGTTTATCTATCAATTCTAATGTTATTGGAACCGGTTTGCTTAATGCTTATGACAATCTATATTTGCTAGAAACTGTTTCAAGTTATAGTGAAAACCTGCATTTTAGTTCCAGAGGTACAAAGCGTAAATTACAGAGAGAGAATTCGGCCTCATTATGGCACAAATGCTTAGGTCACATCTCTAAAGCTAGAATTGAGCGATTAGTGTCTGATGGGATTTTAGGATCTCTTGATTTTACAAACCTTGATGTTTGTATTGAGTGTATCAAGGGGAAACAAACCAAAACTAAGAAATTGGGTGCCTCTGAACTTAGCGTCTTAGAATTAATTCATACGAGATATCATGGACCATTCCACCTACCTTTCGGAATGGTCAACAATATTTCATTAATTTTATGAGCGACTATTCAAGATATGGTTATATATTCACGATTCATGAAAAATCACGTCTTTGGATGTGTTTAAAACCTTTAAAAGGCGAAGTTGAGTTACAACTCAACAAAAGAATTAAAAGTGTCAGGTCTGACCGTGGTGGTGAATACTACGGTAGATATGATGGTTCAGTTGAACAACGTCCAGGACCGTTTGCTAAATACCTAGAAGAATATGGAATTGTCCTCGATACCATGCCGGGATCGCCTAGCATGAATGGTGTATCGAGGCGAAATCGAACTCTTAAGGATATGGTAAGGGTATGGTTAGTCATTACTTTACTAGAATCACTACGGGTGAAGCTTTCAAAATGACTTATATCTTCGTCGGTGCCAAGCCTAAAAGCGCCTTATGAGCTTTGGAGGGTCGAGCCTAGTTTAAGCATGTTTGGGGATGTCCAGCTGAGGCGAGGCCTTATAGGCCTCATGAAAAGAAATTGGACTCCAAAACTATAAGCAGCTACTTTGTTGGCTATGCGGAGCTATCAAGGGGGTTTAAGTTTTATGATCCTAGTACACAGTTAATTTTTGAGACTGGAACTGCAATATTTTTTGAGGATGTTGAGTTTGGAGGGAGAAATCCAGTAAGGAACATTGTTTTTGAAGAGGATGAAGGATCCACTATTGCTTTTGTTAACCCTAAATCTTCATAACATCCAGATTAAGTTACTGAGAAATACGAAAGCGGAAGCATACCTGAATCCATGGTGATTCGTAGTGATTCTTGAGTGTAGGAGATGGACTTCCAATCTTCTCTTGTCTCTTGAATTTAGAATTTTCTCTTGAGAGGATTAGAGAAATTATAGAGGATTAAAAGAGATTGGGGACCATAACCCCTTTTTAATTAAATAACGTGACTGTTCGTTTTCTAATGAAAACCGTTCAGTAATTATTTCTGATAATTATCACTTCAGCCCCTCATTAAAGTAATAATTAAATCCTGGTATCTATGCATTTAATCCACAACAATTATACCCTTAGCCATTTAATTAACTTTAAATAGACCACTTAATTTTGGCTTATTAAATAATAGCACACACATTTTATTTATTTCATATGTGGCTCCAAATATTAGATTAATATAAATTAATCTAACAATCTCCCACTGAGCTACAAATGAAAATTGAAATGTGTTTAACTTAATGAGCTCATAAAATTGCTATTATGTCCTTAGAGTATATCTGAGCAATCTAGTTCAATAACCACATCGGTATAGAATCATAGCGGCCTTTGTTACATTAATCGTAACTCAACCATCTATGGTTACATATATCAATACAGTTACATGACATAGATCAATTGTGGATGCATAGCATGGAAATTACATGCAATGTGATCTAAACATGTCTATTCCCAACCGGTCTAATTTACTTTATTGAGATCTAAACTTAAGTTAGTCTAGCAGTGTAAGCTGAAATACTTTATTTCTGGAAAATAATCCGAATTATATAATTAAAATCCAAAAGTCACTCACAATAAATAATACAAACTCCCACTAAATATGAATATCCTCAAGTAGAATCACACCCATATGAGCAGTGTGCTCATGAAAGACCTTAGGTGGCAATCCTTTAGTGAGCGGATCCGCTATCATGGAGTTTGTCCTAATGTGTTCTATAGATATTTGTCCACTCTGCACTCTTTCCTTGACAACAAGGAACTTGATTTCAATGTGTTTTGACTTTGTAGAGCTCCTGTTGTTGTTGGAATATAAAACTGCTGACTTATTGTCACAAAATATCTTAAGTGGTCTTTCTACATCCTCTAAAATGCGCAGCCCAGTGACAAAATTACGTAGCCATATTCCTTGATTAGATGCCTCATAACATGCTACAAATTCTGCTGCCATAGTTGATGAAGCTATGAGTGTCTGCTTGGCAGATCTCCAAGAAATTGCTCCACCAGCCAACAGGTAAATATAGCCTGATGTGGATCTTCTACTGTCTTTACATCCAGCAAAATCAGAGTCGGAATACCCAATGATCTCTAATTGATCCGATCTCCTATATGTGAGCATGTACTCTTTTGTCCTCTGTAAATATCATTCTGCATTTAACTTTCCAATGATCCATGCCAGATTGCTCAAATATCTACAACATGCCACTATGAGCCAATATACGGGCGTCATACTTGAGCATACAAGACTCCTATGGAAGAATAAGGAATCTTTTGCATTTCCTTGATTTCAAGATTGGTCTTAGGGCATTGACTTAGGCTGAATTTATCTCCTTTGGCGACAGGGGTATCACCTGGTTTACTGTTTTGCATGCCAAACCTTTTCAAAACTTTATCGATATAGTTCCTTTGTGACAATCCCAGAATACCTCGAGAACGATCTCGATGTATCTTGATTCCTAAAACAAATGAGGCATCACCAAGATCTTTCATCTCAAAATGTTTTGATAGAAAACTCTTGGTCTCGTGCAATAAGCCCATATAATTTGTGGCAAGCAATATATCATCGATATATAAAACCAGGAATATATGTTTACTCCATGAACTTGATGACACACATTCATCAACAACATTTGCCTCAAAACCATATGAGATAATTATTTGATGAAACTTAAAGTACCACTGACGAAAAGCTTGTTTGAGCCCATAGATGGATTTGATTAGTTTACAAACCATATTCTTTGGATCTCCTAACACAAAGTTTTCTGGTTGTACCATATAAATTGTTTCATCAATGTCACCATTGAGGAAAGCAGTTTTAACGTCCATCTGATGTAACTCAAGATCAAAATGTGCAACAAGTGCCATAATTGTCCTAAAAGAGTCTTTCGTAGAAACCGGAGAGAAAGTCTCTTTATAGTCAATTCCTTCCTTTTGAGTAAAGCCTTTAGCTACAAGACGTGCTTTATACCTCTCCACATTACAATTTGAATCCTTTTTGGTTTTAAATATCCATTTACAACCAATGGGCTTCGCACCAGAAGGTAATGAGACAAGTTCCCAAACTTTATTGTCTTGCATTGACTTGTACTCTTCATTCATGGCTTCAATCCATTTGTGAGAGTTGGAACCTTGCATGGCTTGATGAAAATTAATTGGATCGTCTTTCATCATTCCAGTTTCATCCTCATGTTCCTGAAGAAATACTATGTAATCATCCGGAATTGCATTTCTCATTTCTCTTGTGAATCGTTTTAATTGCACAGGCTCTTGAGGTTGTTGAGTTTGTTCCTCAGGAACAATCATTTCATTTTGAATGAGGGGTTGAACAATATTGTCAGATGGTGGATGATCCAAATTTACTTTTTGATCAATAACATGTATAAAAACTTGTTCATTATCAAAAGCAATAGTGGATCCTTCATCCTCTTCAAAAACAATGTTCCTTACTGGATTTCTCCCTCCAAACTCAACATCCTCAAAAATATTGCAGTTCCCGTCTCAAAAATTAACTGTGTAGTAGGATCATAAAACTTAAACCCCCTTGATCGCTCCGCATAGCCAACAAAGTAGTTGCTTATAGTTTTGGAGTCCAATTTCTTTTCATGAGGCCTATAAGGCCTCGCCTCAGCTGGACATCCCCAAATATGTAAATGCTTTAAACTAGGCTTTCAATCATTCAAAGCTCATAAGGCTTTGCTTTAGCTTTACTGGCACTCGATTTAAGATATAAGCTGCTGTTTTGAGTGCTTCACCCCAGAGTGATTCTAGTAAAGTAGAATGACTAATCATACTCTTTACCATATCTTTAAGAGTTCGATTTCGTCTCTCAGATACACCATTCATGCTAGGCGATCCTGGCATGGTATAATGAGGGACAATTCCACATTCTTCTAGGTATTTAGCAAACGGTCCTGGACGTTGTTCACCTGAACCATCATATCTACCGTAGTATTCACCACCACGGTCAGACCTGACACTTTTAATTCTTTTGTTGAGTTGTAACTCAACTTCAGCTTTAAAAGTTTTAAATACATCCAAAGACTGTGATTTTTCATGAATCAGGAATATATAAGCATATCTTGAATAGTCGTCTATGAATGTAATAAAATACTGTTGACCATTCCAAGTAGGTGTAGAGAATGGTCCACAGATATCTGTATGAATTAATTCTAAGACGTCGGAAGTTCTGTAGGCACCCAATTTCTTAGTTTTGGTTTGTTTCCCCTTGATACATTCAATACAAACATCAAGGTCTGTAAAATCAAGAGATAAAAATCTTCATCGACACTAATCGCTCAATTCTAGAGATGTGACTAAGCGTTTGTGCCTATAATGAGTCAATTTTCTTTCTAATTTACGCTTTGTACCTCTGGAACTAAAATGCAGGTTTTCACTATAACTTGAAACAGTTTCTAGCAAATATAGATTGTCATAAGCATTAAGCAAACCGGTTCCAATAACATTAGAATTGATAGATAAACAAAATTGTCTGTTTACAAATGAACAAGAATAACCAGATTTGTCCAAAACAGAATCGAATTAAATTCGCCTAAATGACGAACAACATAAAGTATCTAACAAATCCAAATAACAACCAGTTTTCATAAGTAATCTAAAATGCCCAATTGCTTCAACTTCTACCGTCTTGCCATCTCCTACATAAATGCATCTTTCAGCATCACTTGGCGGCCGGTAGCTCAGGCAACCCTGCAGTGAAACACAAATGTGAGTAGTAGCACCTGAATCTATCCACCATGTGTTTCTTGGTACTGAAGCTAAATTAGTTTCAGAACAAACCAAAGTAAGAAATGTACCTTTCTTTACGCGTCATGCGTGATATTTTTGACATTCATTCTTTGCCATGCTTTCGCGCCTTTGGTTTCTTTAGCTCGGACCCTGTTAAAGAACTTCACCCTTTTTCTTTCTTTTGCCCTTATCTTTAGAAGTGCTTACCACATGTGCATATTCGGTTTTCTCTTGCTTTAGTCTCTCTTCTTCTTGCACACAAAAGGAAATCAGTTCATTAAGATTCCACTTCTCCTTCTGACAGTTGTAACTGACTTTGAACTGATTAAATTGTGCTGGAAGAGAGATAAGAACCAAATGCACGACCAAATCATCAGATAGGTCGAGCCCTAATGCCTTAAGCTTAGAAGCAAGATGAGACATCTCCATGATGTACTCCCGAACGTTTCCCTTGCCTTTATACTTCATTGAAATCAAGCTTGCTAAATGAGTACTTGTTTCAGCCTTATCATTTTTTGTAAAACGTTTCTGAATTTCAGCAAGAAACTCACTAGCACTTGTAACCTCATCGGTTATAGCACTCCTAAATACTTCTGGAACGCCGCGCTTCATGATCATAAGACTCATCCTGTTGGTAAGGAGTATGATTAGTCATTCTACTTTACTAGAATCACTCTGGGGTGAAGCACTCAAAACAGCAGCTTATATCTTAAATCGAGTGCCAACTAAAGCGGCTGCTAAAACGCCTTATGAGCTTTGGACGGGTCGAAAGCCTAGTTTAAAGCATTTACATATTTGGGGATGTCCAGCTGAGGCGAGGCCTTATAGGCCTCATGAAAAGAAATTGGACTCCAAAACTATAAGCAGCTACTTTGTTGGCTATGCGGAGCGATCAAGGGGGTTTAAGTTTTATGATCCTAGTACACAGTTAATTTTTGAGACTGGAACTGCAATATTTTTTGAGGATGTTGAGTTTGGAGGGAGAAATCCAGTAAGGAACATTGTTTTTGAAGAGGATGAAGGATCCACTATTGCTTTTGATAATGAACAAGTTTTTATACATGTTATTGATCAAAAAGTAAATTTGGATCATCCACCATCTGACAATATTGTTCAACCCCTCATTCAAAATGAGATGATTGTTCCTGAGGAACAAACTCAACAACCTCAAGAACCTGTGCAATTAAGACGATCCACAAGAGAAAGGAGAAATGCA
Source organism: Citropsis articulata (assembly GCA_030449925.1). Lineage (NCBI taxonomy): Eukaryota > Viridiplantae > Streptophyta > Magnoliopsida > Sapindales > Rutaceae > Citropsis > Citropsis articulata. Next base: position 5,233,174 of record JASUUH010000227.1, on the reverse strand, counting down.
ATTCCGGATGATTACATAGTATTTCTTCAGGAACATGAGAATGAAACTGGAGTGATGGAAGACGATCCAATTAATTTCCATCAAGCCATGCAAGGTTCCAACTCTCACAAATGGATTGAAGCCATGAATGAAGAGTACAAGTCGATGCAAGACAATAAAGTTTGGGAACTTGTCTCATTACCTTCTGGTGCGAAGCCCATTGGTTGTAAATGGATATTTAAAACCAAAAAGGATTCAAATGGTAATGTGGAGAGGTATAAAGCACGTCTTGTAGCTAAAGGCTTTACTCAAAAGGAATGAATTGACTATAAAGAGACTTTCTCTCCGGTTTCTACGAAAGACTCTTTTAGGACAATTATGGCACTTGTTGCACATTTTGATCTTGAGTTACATCAGATGGACGTTAAGACTGCTTTCCTCAATGGTGACATTGATGAAACAATTTATATGGTACAACCAGAAAACTTTGTGTTAGGAGATCCAAAGAATATGGTTTGTAAACTAATCAAATCCATCTATGGGCTCAAACAAGCTTTTCGTCAGTGGTACTTTAAGTTTCATCAAATAATTATCTCATATGGTTTTGAGGCAAATGTTGTTGATGAATGTGTGTATCACAAGTTCAGTGGGAGTAAACATATATTCCTGGTTTTATATGTCGATGATATATTGCTTGCCACAAATTATATGGGCTTATTGCACGAGACCAAGAGTTTTCTATCAAAACATTTTGAGATGAAAGATCTTGGTGATGCCTCATTTGTTTTAGGAATCAAGATACATCGAGATCGTTCTCGAGGTATTCTGGGATTGTCACAAAGGAACTATATCGATAAAGTTTTGAAAAGGTTTGGCATGCAAAACAGTAAACCAGGTGATACCCCTGTCGCCAAAGGAGATAAATTCAGCCTAAGTCAATGCCCTAAGACCAATCTTGAAATCAAGAAAATGCAAAAGATTCCTTATTCTTCAGCTATAGGGAGTCTTATGTATGCTCAAGTATGTACGCGTCCAGATATTGCGTTCATAGTTGGCATGTTAGGTAGATATTTGAGCAATCCTGGCATGGATCATTGGAAAGCAGCCAAGCCGGTAATGAGATATTTACAGAGGACAAAAGAGTACATGCTCACATATAGGAGATCGGATCAATTAGAGATCATTGGGTATTCCGACTTTGATTTTGCTGGATGTAAAGACAGTAGAAGATCCACATCAGGCTATATTTACCTGTTGGCTGGTGGAGCAATTTCTTGGAGATCTGCCAAGCAGACACTCATAGCTTCATCAACTATGGCAGCAGAATTTGTAGCATGTTATGAGGCATCTAATCAAGGAATATGACTACGTAATTTTGTCACTGGGCTGCGCATTTTAGAGGATGTAGAAAGACCACTTAAGATATTTTGTGACAATAAGTCAGCAGTTTTATATTCCAACAACAACAGGAGCTCTACAAAGTCAAAACACATTGAAATCAAGTTCCTTGTTGTCAAGGAAAGAGTGCAGAGTGGACAAATATCTATAGAACACATTAGGACAAACTCCATGATAGCGGATCCACTCACTAAAGGATTGCCACCTAAGGTCTTTCATGAGCACACTGCTCATATGGGTGTGATTCTACTTGAGGATATTCATATTTAGTGGGAGTTTGTATTATTTATTGTGAGTGACTTTTGGATTTTAATTATATAATTCGGATTATTTTCTGCAGAAATAAAGTATTTCAGTTTCTTACACTCTGTTAGACTAACTTAAGTTTAGATCTCAATAAAGTAAATTAGGACCAGTTGGGAATAGACATGTTTAGATCACATTGCATGTAATTTCCATGCTATGCATCCACAATTGATCTATGTCATGTAACTGTATTGATATATATAACCATAGATGGTTGAGTTACGATTAATGTAACAAAGGCCGCTATGATTCTATACCGATGTGGTTATTGAACTAGATTGCTCAGATATACTCTAAGGACATAATAGCAATTTTATGAGCTCATTAAGTTAAACACATTTCAATTTTCATTTGTAGCTCAGTGGGAGATTGTTAGATTAATTTATATTAATCTAATATTTGGAGCCACATATGAAATAAATAAAATGTGTGTGCTATTATTTAATAAGCCAAAATTAAGTGGTCTATTTAAAGTTAATTAAATGGCTAAGGGTATAATTGTTGTGGATTAAATGCATGATACCGTGATTTAATTATTACTTTTTTATGAAATTGAAGTGATAATTATCGAAATAATCTTGAACGGTTTTCATTAGAAAACGAACAGTCACGTTATTTAATTAAAAAGGGGTTATGGTCCCCAATCTCTCTAATCCTCTGCAATTTCTCTAATCCTCTCAAGAGAGAATTCTAAATTTAAGAGACAAGAGAAGATTGGAAGTCCATCTCCTACACTCAAGAATCACTACGAATCACCATGGATTCAGGTATGCTTCCGCTTTCGTATTTCTCAGTAATTTAATCTGGATGTTATGAAGATTTAGGGTTAACCATGCATTCTTGAATATTCCTGCATATTTGATTAGACGTACAGAATATTAGAAAGCCAAATAAAGAATTTACGTTTTGGGTCCAGCACCAACAGCACTACCTAGCTAGCTGATGTGTTCAGGATTCTGCTCATCCAACCAAAGATATACTAAAAGCAAAATGGAACCTGGAGTCCTGGACTAAACTCCGTGTTTCAGTTGTGTACTTGAATTGGCATGGAATCTTTGGACCAGCAGTTAAAAGTAAACAGCTTCTACGTTAAGCAACCTGGCACTTTGGTTCTAAGAATATTCCCAGGTTGTTGGGTAAGTTGATGAGCAATTTCATGGGACACAAAAAGTGGAGCAGCCGTCCCCGCCCAAAAGTAGGAGAGATTGAATACAGTAGTGTTGAAATCAAATGGAGTTGGTGATTTTGGTCAGTCCTGATAAAATCCCCAGAGAGCGGAACTCACGAATAACAAATTAATTTCAAAACCGACCACTTTGACAAATTTGCAGCACCATATCTTGCACACAAACAATTTGAATTGACCCACCCCACCCCCCCGGGGGCAGCCCATCAGCTTGTTTATCACAGTTTTTGTTAATAATTCAGTCCGCGGAATTTTGACATACGTGACAAAATTACTAAGACAGAAGCAAAATTAAAAGAAATTTAAGGTAATTAGAAATGTGAATATCGTTTAGTGGGCGACATTATCACATGATGATTGTCTGATTAACTAACATACTAACATATAAGATTGTTTCAAAATATGCAAGAGTATTGGACAAAATTTTACTCAACTTAAAAAGGCCCTAGTGTAAACCGCAGGTCCAGTCTATATGTTATGGGCCGAATCGTGCATTTCTTTTGGTTGTTCATTTTCTCTCGGAGTATGTAAGTGAGTTTTCGAATTTGGGGTTAATTTCAGACGGATAATGCTGCTTGTACCGAAAATAATACAAATATGGCACGAAATATTAAAAAAAAATTTTGTTCTATAGTAAATTTTTTTTTTATCATGTAATTATTTTTTTTGGGCTTGTAGTGATAGTGTGTTCTTTTTTGTGCACATCTCACTTTTGAATATTGATGGTTTGAGACATTTTAATAGCAGTAGTGAACCAAGATCATGAAGTGATTCATGAATCATAATACTCAAAAGGGAGTTCATTACTTCATTATAGCAAGAGGCATTTAACATTTCTTACGGTTGAAGAATCCGCAACTTCACGGCTTTGTGGCCTTTATAACTTAATTTGTGAAATGAATCGGCATGCAGAAAATTAATGTGGCTTAAATATATAGCTTACTGATATGCCATAACATAGGAGCCAGTGCAAATGCCTCCATCAAAGAGGAAGGACGCGATAACAAAAGCTCACGATGAATATCCGCTCGTAAACCCGTGATAAAAGAACGAAATAAGGAGAGGCTTGGAAATACCAGTGACTTTATTCATGAGGTCCTCAAACTCAGTTTGAAATTCTGCCACGGTTGATTTCTGAGTGAGCTTGGATAGATTGCCTTGGTGGTCCTCATACAAGGAAGCACCGAATCGAAACTTCAGATTTTGAAGAAAATCCTTTCAACTGGTAAGAAGATCATTCGCTTTCATCCATTGGTACCAAGCGGAAGCACGACCTTCCAGATGAAAAGAAACTATGCGGAGACGAAGAGCTTCGGACATGCCATGGAAATCAAAATACTCGTTGATGCGAAAAGCCCACCCGTTGGGATCGGTGCCATCAAATTTTGGGACCTCAAACTTAATTGTTCGCTAGAGAGGATTAGAGTCGTGGGTGCCTGATGAACCATCAGATATGGGTGGAAGAGGGGACAGATTCGATGGTCCAGTGGTGGGAACCGAAAGGGACCCCTTGATATGAGAACGCAAGTCTTCCAAGCGAGAATCCACGGTAATCATGTATTGTTGCAGCGAGTGATGAACCGCAACTGTTTGGCTATCAAGTTTTGTTTGTAAAGCTTTAATTGCCTCAAGAATTTCCGAATCAGCCATGATGAGCAAATATCAGTGAAAGCACCAATGATATGCCACCTGTGAACACACGGGGCAGCAAGTTTTCCACACTTTTCAAAGCAAGTGCAAGCTCTAGAATTTTTTAAAAGAAAGAGAGAATCACAAGAGAAAAAAATAGAGAGCCAAGGTCAGACGAAGAAAAGAGAAAATCCAGCAATCATATTTTTCTCCAAATACAACTCTCGAAATACTTATAACAGCAAGAATATGCTCACAACTGTCAAAACTAAATAACAACTTCTCGCTATAAAAATATTTTCTAGATAGCTAAGGCCGTTAGAAACTGACGCCTCAAGTCCTATATGCTCAGCAAGTGTAATCCTTCGGCCATTTTGGAGGCTTTATCACGCGACTTGGCTTGATGTTATCTTGTGGTTGATTTTGGGGAGCTTCATTTGGGTCTGCCTGGGCCTTTTCTCCGAATTTGATAGAGTTAGCTGAATTGGACTTGTCTAACTGTAATATTGGGGTTGTATCACCTACTTTTGCAGCGAACAATTAATTAACCTTTCATATCAACCAATAACAATCCCTTGTTCTGCACATCGCAGTGGGAGGAAAATAAAATAAGGATCCAATCCCAAAATAAGGAAAAAATCTCACGCTGACGAATCTTTGCTTCTGGAATATAAGATGTTAATATTCATTATAATTTCACATCCTGGTCTGGGTGATCAGCACCACCCGAACTTGGACTCGACTGAATATTAGCGATACCTTAAAAGTACCCGTGTGATTGAAGGGCTAGCTTGTTGATGTTACCTACACTTTCGGTTTAAAGTTTAAACAAAATACACAAAGTGCTTGGCCTGAAGACAACAGATTCATGGCTGGCACTAAAAATAAACTAATATCAAACTGCATGCTATATCTATGTGGTGATGATATGAATGTGATGACAAAATATATGGAGCATGAACTGCTGCTAAAAAAATTAAACTACAAAGTTAGTCCTTATCTTCAAGCGGAGTAGTGCTGCTGAATTCACTCTAGGGCACGATTCCAAGGTAGATATATTTTTTTTTTTGCTTATTGTGACGAGTGCTTGTTTGTTGGGAACATCACAAAGAGAGAAGAAATGTACGGCCAAAAGGAAGAAAAAGAAAAAGAATAGGAATTGCAACTTTGGCATGCATCTAGTACTCTTTAACAACTGTATTAGCTAGGAATTAACGTTTCAGAATGAGCAGACTAGGTATTTGATCTTCTTCCTATCACTTTGACATATTCTTTAGATTCACATGATCTATCATATATTTTTAGGATAAAACTTTGAGTGGAGATGCATGAGAAAGTAGATCCAATGAGACACTTTTTCTTTTTTTTCTTTTTTGGGTTGGTCCCAATTGCCTAAATCTAAGGTTAGTGTTTTATATTTGCCTTTCTTATAGCGTGGCGAGTGCACGAGTCAATCACAATCGTAACTAAAGTAACCATAGATCGAGTACTCACAAAGTGGGATCCTCAAAGATGCATGCGTATACACTTTTCACAAATACGCCATTACCAAAATGCCCAAAAATTAGTAACCATTAACCAAGGGAATGGACCAAGGGCGAAAATGTCCAAAAATTAGTAACCTTTAACAAAAGGAATGGACCAAGGGCAAAAAGGTGAACAAAAGCCTAACGAATTAACCATTGAATCCCTTCTAAGCTAACGACCTCTTCTTTATAAACCCTTCAATATCTCCACTCTTCGATCACTCGTTTGTAACAATAAAATCTCTCAATCTCTCATGTGTAACATCCCTTCTTTTCAGCCTTCTCTTAATGTCCATGCATTGTTATTTATAGCCATGCAATAGATTTTCTCACTTTCTAAAAATAATTCAAAATAAAAAGTCTTTGATTCGAAACATAATGTTTTTCAAAATTTTTCTTTTTAATTTGCATTGACAGGTACTGTTGTGGTGGAGGTCACAGCTAACTGATCATCATTATCAAAAATGGGTCGTGTTAAGCTCGAGATTAAGAGAATAGAAAACAACACAAATCGCCAAGTTACCTTCTCAAAGCGTAGAAATGGGCTCATTAAGAAAGCATACGAGCTTTCAATCCTTTGTGACATTGATATTGCTCTTATAATGTTCTCTCCTTCTGGTCGTCTCAGTCATTTTTCTGGCAGAAAAAGGTGATTATATATTTTGTACATTTTGATATTATTTAAATCGATCTAAACTCTTGGCATTTGAGAATTTGCTATAATTATTTTTAATGAATAAGCATAAGAGCATATTGATGAGTTTCGATTCATCCTGATTTTGTTGCTGTTGATTAGTATTGGTTCTGTGGGATCTTTCATGATTATCGTTTATCCTATAACAATAATAATAGGCTCTTTCCACTATTTCTGAAAAGTTCATGTCCAAATTAGTTTCTATTTCAAAAATACAAAACAATCAATTTCTTGTTTATATTTTTTCTTTCAATTAATTTTACAAAAATTGTGTAACGCAAATTACTAGAGTCTAAAATGGTATCACGATCTCACTAGGCCATAGCCACATAATTTGTAATGTTTAAATTGTAATCTACACGAAATAATGCCATTTACATATGTGCCGACGAACATCATTCTTTCTTTTCTTTTCTTTGCTTTTTTTTTTTTGGGGGTGAATTAATAAATCTCTGCATATCATATTTAATTAAAGAAAAAAAAAGTTCGTGAATTAGGTTGTAAGCATCCCTAGTGAAACTACCGTACTACACTAGTATTTTCATCGGGTTCTCGCTTGTTAGCTCCACATGCACAGAGATGCACCCCTTTTCTTTGCTTATTTTATTTATTCATTTTGAATTTATGCAGCTGCTAACTTATGTTATGTGCGACTTACAGCAACCCATACCCAGTTACCTTGAAAAATTTTCATACCATCAACAGCTGCAAAACTACATAGGGCTTTGGTTTTGGATACATAGAACACGTGTTTCACTTAAAAATCATTTATTCGTTGAACAAAACAAATAAACTACATGGGGGTTTGGTTTTGGAGACATAAAACAAAACTACATGGGGTTTTAGTTTTTCTCGTTTTGATTCCAATTTCTTATGACTGCTGCAATCGTTTATTTGTTGTTTCACTTAAAAATCCAGGATCGAGGACGTGTTTTCTCGCTATGTTAATCTCCCTGATCAAGAAAGAGAACAGTAAGCTCCTTCCCGCCACCATTCCTTACAATTTAATTAAAATTAATTCATAGTGTTTATCTTCTTAATTAATTATTTGTTAATTTAATGAATTTTGTCATTGTTGCATGCAGCGCTATAATTTTTCCCGATCAAGGCAGACACCTGTAAGCTCTTAAACCTTTAATTAATTCTCTTCACAGCTTGTGAACTTCCACTAATTTTATTCCTAATCTAGTCTTTTTTTTTTTTTTTCCCTTACAGGGATATTCAAAACAAAGAGGTAATAATATCGCCTGAGAGATTAAATTTTTAGGAATGAAAGCATTAGTGTGAATTAATTACGGAGTTGAATTTCATGCAGTACCTGCTAAGGACTCTACAGCAACTAAGGAGCGAAAATGACATTGCTCTTCAACTTGCAAAGTTTGTCTCTCTTATTCCTTCTTCACATTTTTCTTTTTTGGATATAATTCAAGTTAAACGATCTAATAATTGACGACTATGTTTTAATTCTCGATCCATTTCTTATGTTCTAATAAAGCCCTGCAGCAATCAACAATGACATCGAGGTAATAATGATATTATGAACTAATAAATAAGTAATTTTCTTGTTCTGTACATTTGATAATGTTGTTTTTAACTTTTCGTAAATTGGGTTATATTTTATTTGGTTTCATCAGGAACTGCAACAGGAAGTTGGTAGGTTACAGCAGCAACTTCAAATGGCAGAGGATCAAATAAGGATATATGAGCCTGATCCTTTAAGGATCACATCTATCAAGGACATTGAATCCTGCGAGAAAAATCTTGTCGACACTCTCACTCGAGTTTCCCAAAGAAAGGTTATTTACACATGCAATTTTTTTTTTTTTTAAAAAGAGTGATGATACAGCTACAAATTTTTGTATAAACTTATCTTGTACAAACTGATGTGACATTAATTCATTAGTTGAATGAAAATATAAAATAATAGTGAGATATAATTCGCCACATTAATCGCGAGTTTGTATAAGATAACTTTGTACAAGAGTTTGTGGTTATATCATTACTGAAAAAAAAAAGATCTTCTCCACTATAATATAATAATTGAGGTTCCCATTGGCTCTGTTTGTGGGTTGCAGGAATTTTTGTTGAGTAACCATTTGTCTTCTTACGACCCATCGAGTATGCAGGTAAACTCACAAACTACCAATAGAAAAATAAATATAGTAAGATTAAATATTGAAATATATATATATAATTTTGAATTCAGGATTTTAAAATACGAAAAAGTCTGGGAAAACTTTAAAATCCTATGATTTTAAAGTATTAATTTCATAATACTTTAAATAAAACTTTCCTACACTTTAAAATTTCAGACTAGAAAACTAAATATGACAAGAATCTAAATAATGGAATGTCTTCTCTAATATTAGAGTCGTGTATATATATATATATATATATATTCTTTATTGGATAAATAATTTGTTGGTGAATATGGTTTTGTGTCAATTGTAGCAGCAGGCAATGCCATCATCTTTTGAGAATGAAGTTGTGGGTTGGTTGCCTGGAGGAGGTCAAAACCAAGCACAAATTTTCGAATCATCCGCTCCTCTAAATCAGCTCAGGTATGTAACATTGAGAGGTACATATGACAAGAATCTAAGCAATGGTTAATATTAGAGTCCTAAGATGGGATGGGACGTGGGAGATTTGATAATTTTATTTGCATGTATGATTGGAGTCCAAGCCCAAATGGTACTTGCTTCACTATTGTCATATGCTTCACAAATTTCTCTCTCCGAAACTATCCAAGCTATCATCGTATAAATATTCTTCACCTGTTAAAACTTTTAGGCTATGCCTTTTCAGGGATCTTTCAACCACAATGTATGATCCATTGTTGCAAGGAACCAGCTCGAACGCGGGGCCACATAGCATCGGTGAGTGCCACGTCACCAATCCAAGCGGCGAAAACTTTGCCACTTGGCCTCAAGCTTATGTTTCCGCAGGGCTACACTCCGCGCCCTTATCACCTTCCTTGTACCCTCAAATTCAGGTTTCATTCAAGCTCTCACCTTCCCTAGCTTCCCCAATCTTTTCTTTAATCAAGTTTTTTTGACGTTGGATGGTTTTTAAATTATTTTGGCCCATATTCTCCTGTGTTCAGCAGCATGGAATGATGGGTACAGATACCAATGAGATACTGCCACGTGAGCAGGTGGAGATACCAATCAATGCCTTCGACGTGCAAACCGATAATGAGGGAGCAAATTATGATCAGAACAAAATCCCTCAAGTGAATGGGCAATAATAATACCCCATATACCAAAAGCTTTCGCTAACAATAACGTCCATTGCATTTAAAAATGATTGGTGCTTTTGTTACTGAGATTGTAGAATTATATATAACTGAAGTGAATCGTATGCAGAATAAATAACGTAACCATAATTGTAACAGCTTTGACAAACAATTCAAATTTTGTGTAGAGGTAATGTCAAAATGCACCACTTTTTAGTGAATGTCAGGTGTGATAAACATGTAATAAGACATTATACACTTACGAGTCACTTGTCTAATTAATCTTTTTTTTTTTTTTTTTTAAATCTCGAGTTTCTCATACAAGCATGACCCTCATGTCAATTTCCAAGTAATATTAGAATTTTCCCATTCTAAAAATTCTAACATGTCACTCGTTTAACTTTTATTATTGAATGATTAATTTCATTACGTGTAAAATTACTTGTCATTTTATTCTAATGTATTTGTAAATGTCGAGATACTGATTGAGAAAATAATATTATTTATCTCAACTAAATATGATATTTAGCATTATTGATAATTTTAAATTATATGAGTGATTTATTGTTTTAAATAAGAAAGCTTTTTGTTTTTTTTTTTTCACTCGTATATAGAAAGTGAATGAACATCCCTGACTCCACATAATAATATAACATGCACTTGGAAAGTGGTATTTAACTCCCCTACTTTACTGTTGAGATGTAATATCTACCTAGATTAGGTTGGATTTTGTTATCTTGTTTTACGGGTGTTAATCAAACCTCTGCCAAAATTTTGAATTTGCAATATACTATTCAAATATGAAAGATTTTCAAGTGTATACTATTTTATAAGAAATATAATTTCAATTAATCCATGCAACGAAATAAGAAGGAAAAAAAAAAAAAAACTCAAAAACGGACCAAAAAAAAGGGGCCATTTTAGAAAGGAATCTTTTTCACCAGCCCCTGGTTTATAATTTTCCACGATAAGATTTGAAAGGAGTTTAAGATTTCATTGTATTGTAACTTTGTGAAAGGAATCTCTCCTTAATATGGCAACAAAACAAAAAGAGCAGTTTCATTGGAACATTAATGTATTAACAAAAGTAAACCCAGGATTTCGTTTGCATGCAGGAGAACCAAAGCTGCCAGCCAATTAAAGACAGCAAAGTGACCGCTTATCAGCCATTGCTTTCATTTCAGTTTCGGAGAAATCTGAACTGTCGAAATTTAAACAAGATTAGCTCGAGTTGTATTCCACGGTCTCCTTGGATTAATTTGGCAAGTCAAACTTGAACTCTGAACGGGACCCAATCACACAAGTCATCGTGTTGCAATCAGGAGACATGCGTCTCTTACTGCCTCTGCCAGTTTGGTCCAAGTGTGTTCTCTTTATTGTTCATTCAATTACCACCAATTTTTCACATCTCAGGTCATATTTACTGTACAATTTACAGCATTAGTACCGCAGTGCTCTAGGGAAAATGACTACAACCTCCCCTTTTATTTGACGAAATAAAAACTATTTTCCTTGTGTTTTCAGACCCACTAGGACTCCCCCAATGCTAACACTGTTCCCTTAATTAATTGTCAACTGTTCTATTTCAAAATTTGTATTAAAAGTCCATTCATATTTTAACTTAAAAGTCCATTCATATTTTAACTGTCAAGATTGTTTACTAATTACCCTAAAAGATTGAATTGTCCTCTATGCAGTGTATTTGACTATTTAACATGTTAACAACATGGAGTTTTAGTGTGTTTGAAAACATGAAGATAAAAATAATTAAACTTTACCGAGTAAGAAGGGGACGTAATTATTACTTTTCTAATTTTTTGCACTTTGTTTATGCTTAATTTTACAGTAAAACAATGATAAATAAGCATTCAATAATCTAGCATGAACATTTTATTTACCCAACTAGTAGCATTATGAATTCACCTAAATAAACCTAATATCAACGAATTTAAATTTTTAATTTTTATAGATGCATGTGCTAATTACATTATATACCTTCTACGCGAGTAAGGACGCGACAAATTTTACTTTTTTAAAAGTTTTATTATCTATAAGATTAAATAACGGTATTAACGAAAATAGATACGGTTAATATACATGCGTATGAGATAGCTGAGATGTATATGTTTTAAAACACAAAAGTGATTCGTCACCATTGTGTAAATTCTAATGTGCCCCTCGAAAGATCATACAATTATAAAATGAAAATTTGATAATAAGGATTAAAAAGGCAAAATTCCAAAAATTTTCACGCAGGAAATTTACCCCCTTTAACTATATGACACATATTACATTTTCCTCCTATAAATTGAGCTTCATAGTTTCTCTTGAAGGATGTGACTAGAGCTTAGCGGTGTTAAAATTCCCTTCTTTTCATATATGTTATTTTACTTTTCATTGTTCTCAACCGTCAAATCCTAGCTAGCTAGCAGCCCCATCTTATCTTTAATACAAAACTCTAATTAACCCAGTTTATCTAGCCACCTTTCACAAACTTCTAGGAAAGTATCACAAAAGGGCATTGCAAGTGCATGGATTCTCCTTTCCTTTTGCTTTTCTGTGATTTTAGTGAAAAATAGTACTACCGTTTTCATTTTCTTATTCTTCTTCTTATTGATTGTTAATATCTGTTCTTGAAATAATTTTTACAGGCTCAGATTGCTCCTTGCTTGTAAGCATTTTCTAAAGGATTCACAGGTGAATTACACAGAACTTTAGACCTTTTATGACACATTATTTTCATTCAATTAATGTTTTTTTAATTATTTTTTTAACATTTTAGGTGCAAAAATGAGAGACTACTTAAATTGTTATAGAGTATTAGTTGATTCAACAAATAAAATCTATTTTGATACAAGATATGTTTAAGATTCCAATCTGCTCACATATATATGTGAGAATATAATTTTAATTTTATCTAAAATAAAAACTAATAACTCAAACCCAAAAGAATAAATACATTTTCGACATTGAAAATAAAAAAAATTCGCTGACATATTTTTCTCTGGGAGGAAGTGAACCTGAAAATCGCAACAATTGCAAAACCAGTAACAAGAAAAAGAGGTCCCTGCAATTCCTTGCAAATTTTAGACAAAAATATCACCGGAGACATTTGCATGAACAACTTTTGTCAAGTTGTTGACTAGGGAACTAATTAATTGCTCTACTCGAGGCATCTGTTATCCCTTATTAGCTTGTTATCATTACAATGTTTTTATTCTTCAAATGTTACTATTACATTATTAATTAATATTTATTTGTTTGTTACTGTGAATCACGTGGGCTTTTAGGAGGCAAGGATGGCTGGTCCCCACAACATATTTTATCTCGAATTTTTACAAAAATAAAAATAAAACATTTCTCATAGGGTTTTGTTTTTTTATTTCTAAACTATTCTCTAACATTTTAATTATTGTACTTAATTTTGTTTGAGAATATTTAGTCATTAAATTATTACTAATTAATTTTTCTTTTTTTTTGGTAATTTTTTATTCAGATATGGAGAGAGATTCAACTTTTTTGATGTTTGATTTCAACTTTGATGATGAGGTTCACTTAATTGAGAATCTTCACTCTCAAGCACATCCTAGCCAACAAAATATAATTTTATTGAATTTATCTCATGTACGTATGGGTTACGTTATATGATATTATAATCTTAATATTAACATTATAATCTTCTAGTGTTATAATAAAAATATAATAAGAGTGTAAATACAAATAACTATACTAGATATATCCTATCCAACTCAAACTTATGCTTTCTCAATTATAGCTATATTGGCCCTCTCAACTCTATTGATTTTATGTTATAGCTAACTTAAGTTTATATTTTCTTCATTATGATCCCTGTCAAACCAAAATCCTGTAATGTATAATTTGGAGCAACCATTCATTTGCTGAAGCAGGAGAATAACGCGGAGAAGGGATCATCATCTGGAACGGGAAGCAATCTGCCTGAGTCAAACTCTAAGGAGAAGCTTACAGAATCAGCTTATGCTAACACTGAAAATTTGGATGCATCAAATGAATGTGCTCCAAATGTGGAGCCGGCACCACAAATGCCATCAACTGTCACCGCACAAGCTAATCACAATCCCACAGAAGTACATTTTAATTACTACTTAGCCTCATTCTCAAACAGCCTCGTTCTCGAATCTACTATTTCGTTTTACATACATAGTCTGTAGCGAGCTCCAAGCTAATTAATAATGTATGTTTTTCATTTGTTTGACGTTAAATAGGAGAGCTCGGAGTTTCAACTTGAAGCAGCTGGAGAAAGGAATCAGACTGTAGGAATAGGAGATCAGGCAAATGCTAGTAGACTAGAAAATAATCTGCCAGTGTCAGGAAATAATGCTCATGGTAGTCAAGAAAGCAGCAGCAACCTGCAGCTGCTTGCTAATGTGGCCGAATTGTCGCCGTCGGTCACTTCACCGTCAAACACTTCATTATCCGCGGCACCAACAATGGTAAGGAATCATATATGTCCATTTTTTTATGAATCATCATTAATTGTTCAGTGGTTTAATTTTCTGAAATTTATTTGTTTAGCCTGTATATGTTGAGTACTTACCTTAAACAGCATAATATTTATGAACCAGATTTTGTAGAGTAAGAAAATACTTTATTTATACATCGTAATAAATTATGTCATAAATGTGCAAGCCTTAATAAAGCTAGTACTTAAAAGAACCAAACCCTAGCTTCAAAATATACATTTTCAGTTCTCACCAGCTAGATTTGATTTGTATAGAGATAAGAACATTATAGAATAAAACTAAAGCTTGCAATTATTAAACATTCATATCATTACAAAAAAATTAATATGCATGACTCCAACAAGTCCTTCTAGATTATTCTCTCATATCTCATAGACTCAAAAAATATATTTTGTAGCTAGTTAAATAATATCATATTCTTCTATATATTTGTAAGAAATCAGCGCCAGTACCGCTGCGAATTCACTGTAAACAAGACTGATGGGTGATATGGGTGATCACATCATTTCTAGTAAAATTACATTTGCCTTAGCTCAGTATTATGATTTGTTTGTATTTCAGAATAATGAAAACCTTGGGAGCTCAAGCAACGTCTTTCGGTCCTCGAATTCAATGGTAATTGTATAAATCCCGATCCAAAAATATTGTTTATGTTCCATTGATAAATTTACTAAGAAAATTAACTAAAATTCAATTTTGTTTTACACTAGGAGCATGTGGAGCTTGGATCATCAGGTGGAAGCAATCAGTCTTTTCCCTTCAATGCAAGCTCTAGTGAAAAACTCATGGGATCAAGAAAGACTGATCCTTCCACTTGATGGTCCAAGCTCCACATGTAAATTTCTGGATCCCATGAGGTTTTGTTGTGCGTTATGGTTTAGGATCAAGGAATTTAGGGTTTTGGGCAATATTAATTTATCCTTCATCCTTTGAATGCCACAAATATGCAACCAAAAAAAAAAAAAATTTGAATTTCCTTAATTCTTCCTTAGCAAAGGTAACCCCGCAAAAACCTCCAACAACGGTGAATGTATCTATGTATGTATATATGTATGTATGTACGTACGTACGTACGTATATACAAACACACATACACAAATGCATTTCTTGACTTTGGATATCATGTTGACCAAATTACTTCTTGTATATCTTGATTTTGGTTATTATTTCTTTGTACGTAATCAGGTTGAAATGATGCCACAGTTTGGCAGAGTTCCAGCGTTTAATTCAGAAAATGAGATCAATCCCAACTCAAATCAGCCCAATACTCCTGCTGAAAACTGCATTCAAAATAACAATCTTCTGTATGTTTTAATTTACTTGTTCAATTTCATGATGTAAAACGGTACTTTAATTATAAACTATTAATCACTGTTGCGCTAGGCTACTATAGCTTGTTAAGTTGGTAAGAGACATGGAGTTCAAACTATGCTCACATGGGCGAGAAGGAGAATTAGTTACCAATAATACTATATAATGCTTAACAACAACAACAACAACAATAATAATAATAATAAATTCCTACCCGTTTAACTTTTTACTTTGGTGATTCTCATGCCATTTATGCTAATTTAGTAATCAATGGATGAATCCTCTCAATCTATCAACAACATTGGGTGCTGATCAACTTGCTCATCAAAATGTCGGAAGCAATGATTTCATCAGCAACAATCAGCAAGCACTCCCTAGCTTCCTATCTTCTTTCCTTCAAAGATCAGTAAGCACTCCCTCTTTGACATAAAAATTGTAAAATGTTTCTGTCAAATGTTCAGTAATTTTTCATCAAGCTGATGGTGAACTTGTTTACCATGAAATAATCTGACAGACGGGGCTAGGAAATGTAAATCACCAGCTACCCAATTGGTTCTCTAACCAGAATGCTACATATACACCTCCAACTCCATCAAGGTATTCCATACTATCAATTACAAACTATGATTTATGTATGCGTAAATTATAATCATCTGCAAAATCGAGTACCTTTTTTTTTTTTTTAACCTTGAATCTCAGGCCCCAAGTAAATCAATTTCTGGATCCGAATGTATTTGATTCACAATTTGCCAACTTCATGTCACCTGCATCTTTTCTGCCTACAAGGTATACCTACTGAAATCAAAGCAGTACTACTTTTTAGATGCGGAAATGTCTAAGCGTATGCATTTTGATCATCTTTATTATAGGCCACTTCATTCTGCAAATGATCCAATCTTAGAGAATTTATTGAATCCTTTCTCTATGACACCAGAGCAATCTATCCTCTCCCGCAGGTTTAATTTCGGCTTAAATTAATTAATTTTGATATTCTTTACAAACTTTTGATTAATTCTGGTTTGCAATTTGTTAATTAGTAACAAAAAAAAGTCACTGTGTGTTTTTATTTTGAGTGTAGGCCGCACCATTTACCACTGTCAGCTAATGTACAAGAAACACCAAGCAGAACAAACACCATGATGCCTGCTACTTCTATGCCTTTGAGTCTCAGGTATTTAACAGCTCTCAATCTCTTTATGTTTATATTTTTGTCATCTGGGGTAAAAAAAAGTACGAGTCATTAATTTAGGTGAAGTTTAATTGCTAGTTGGTTAATTTTGATGATCTGAATAATGTTATTAGGCCCTCACAATTTCCTCAACTCGATGAGCAAATTAATCAAGCTGCAGTGACACTGGATTTAACTAACTTGCAATCCCCTAGTCCCCTGCAGCTCAAGAATTCCCTACTGCAAAGGTACATGGTTGATCTTCTACTTCCTTATTTTACACACACACACACACATATTGTTCTTCTCTAGCGTGGATGTCTTTATTTATTTATTTTTTGCATACGAACACGCTTTTAAACT
Organism: Citropsis articulata; assembly: GCA_030449925.1. Lineage (NCBI taxonomy): Eukaryota > Viridiplantae > Streptophyta > Magnoliopsida > Sapindales > Rutaceae > Citropsis > Citropsis articulata. The sequence continues at coordinate 5,215,877 of JASUUH010000227.1, read as the reverse complement.
ATAGAATTAAATAAAGTCAAATTTTAATGCTATTAAATCACACAGTTTTATGGTGTATTAAAAAATACCTCTATTAAACTACACTGTCTAATAACATATTCGCTTTTAAAAAAGTGAGGCACATGCATCTGAGAATGAAAAATCAATGGTATATGCAATCAACCATATATCTTTGTGGAAAAAAAGAATTAAAAATAATTAGAAACGCATAAACCATTTTCTACATATAAATTTGTTTATGTGTTGGGTCTCTTTAATTACCATTAACAGTAACCAAACCCAAATTAAACTCATGATTGATTATGTCGAATTTTACAATTTCAGGACGGAACAGTCATCTAATGATCAGGGATCACTCACTCTTGGCCAGCTGATGCCTAATGTGATCGATCCTCCTCTACATGACAACTCCTTGCTTCTAAGGCAATCATCCATGCCTTTTAGGTAACTAAAATCCTTTGAATTATATATAAGTAGCAATTAATGACCATTCTTTTTCTTTTCTTTTTTCTTTTTTTATTTTTTAACTTTAATTAATTAATTTGCTTACGCTGCTAATGTAATCTTATGAAACTTTAATTATATACGTGTAGGGCACAGAATTTGGACCTGCAAGGATTAGTGAATCAACCAATTAAGCCGATTCCAACTTACCCTACCCCTGGCACTTCAGTTCCGCTAACTAATCAACTCTTGAACTCGCCAACTCAAACCGTAAAATTTCTTAATTTTCTTCTGCATGCAGATACATTTATATAAACACAGATTGAACATATCTATCTTATCTCTCATACAATCTTGATATATAAAACAGGATTTATTTGGTGGCCATAACTCCCCGGGATCAACTCCTAAATTGGAGCTCTCATTATTGAACCGCAATAATGAGGTGGATATATTTATATTATTAATGTAGATTATTACATTTCCCACATTTTGAAATGACTTGGTATTTTATATGTATATATTATTTGTTAATTAATATAATCATATATATTTTCTTTCAGCAATCATTTCTAGGACGGCGCAGCCGTGCAACAAGCATATATGATATTGGGGAATCATCATCCTCCTCTTCATCATCTAAACGCTCTAAGATATCCAACCATCTGGTATTATTAACATAAAATAAATTTAATTTAGTTTTTTTTGGCATTATGTTTAAAGTAGAACACGAAAATTAATGAGTTCTATATAATTTAATATGGAGCAGGAAACGAGGTCAACATCTCAATCTCGAGAGAGTGAACTCGATCATCTTTTTGCTTCCAATCCATTTAATCTTCTCAGGTTGTTCTCTCTCTCTCTCTCTATGTATATACATAGCTACAAGTTTCTTGCACTGACGAGTTCAAATTAATATTACCTCAGGCCAGTCAGAAACGCTTTATATGATCCAGTATTTGAGAGCCTTGGTCTCCCTATTGATCCCCATCTCAGGCTGTTCAATACCAACAACTAACCTGTTGCATGGCAATTTCTTCTTCTTTAATCTAATTCATTAATCTTTGAGACCATTTAATTGGTTTGTTCAAACAATATTTGACATATTTTTTTGGCTAATTTTACAGGATATAAGCGCTGTGCACTGTGTGGCTTCCATCGATTGAGGACTCTCAACTCGTGGACCTTGTTTTGTTATTTGAGTTGATTATGTTAGAAATCGCATTTTGTTCAATTAATGACTCTGTTGTGTGTTATGTTTTTTAAGGAACGGTCAAACTGAATCTTCCTTTATGCAACCTCTTAAAATTTTATCGTTAATGTTGAGACATAATTTGATGATTTTCTTTAAGAGTAATGTTGCTTCATTTTATCAAAATTAATTTCAAATGATGTGCGGCACGCAGCAATATAGTACTCATCAAGTGAAACACAAAATTCTACAACTTTTTAGAGTGATTTCGTGCATTATTACACCATCCAAAAGCATGTATCGTTGATTTTTCAACAGCCATCCATCCCTGACACAATCTTCCAATAAGGATCGATACCTGGAACTCTTCGCCACTACCAGTTACTTACACTGCAAAGGCCAAAGAGCCAAACCAGAGGGACTAATTAATATTCCAGGACTATCCTCCGGCGATAACAACCAAATCTCGACCTATTTGATTATCTTTGCTGTTTTGTTTTTCCCTTAGGAAACAGTCAAACCAATTTCAAGTGTTCAAACTTGCCTCGTGCATCCCAACCCACTCCAGATTATGCTAATCCACATCCAAAATACTGAGAAACCATAATATCTAGATTCCTTGCTTGAGTTGGGGTTACCGTTTTTGATTTATAAGATTAAGATCCAACAATTTTCAGTTTTTAAGGTTATATCGAGGTGGATGGGGAGGACTTATCAATTATCATCATCAGATGGCTTAATTTCTCTAAGTCCTGGAATAGAATGAAACCGTGAAACAAAAATATTACAAGATAAACGAAAAAGCACGATTATCATGTGATTCAACAAACTACAGAGCAAATGAAAAATATGCTTTGTTGGGGGGGGGGGGGGGGGTATTATTTTCATTCAAGATAAAAATAATAACATAGGTGTTAATTGGGATATCAGTGAAACATTATATTGACATAACTGCTCGTCCTCTTTTTCCCTAAAGCAAGAAATGTTCATACTTGCAATAAGCCCACAGAACATAAGATCTTCAAAGAACACAGTCATCAACTGTTTAAACCATAAAATCAAATGTAAACTGTTGTATGCGAAAAAGTATTTTTCAAGGGTTACTCTTGCTGTAACAACATGCCAGTCAGGATGCAAAATGTGTTTTTCACTGAAACCAACCTCAGTAACGAGTGTTATCAAACACCCAAGGTTCATGCAAGAAAAGCTCACGGCCATTCATTTGCACTGTTCCTGCTGCTATGTCCTCTGCACGTTTCCTAGCTGCCTCCTCTTTTCTAGCTGATGCATCAGCATCCTATAAAAAAGATTACACACAATAAACAACCATAAGAAAAAATAAAGGTAACTACCCATGCATGCCTTAGGGCAGGCGATTGGGAGTAAATTCAACTCAGAAAGCACAAAAAGGGGTTATGAGACCTATGCTAACTACTCACTCATGACCAGATAACAGAACAAGGCACCGACTTTCTTAAACATGCTCTACTTCACAATGACCAATGACAAGCAAGCTAACTTTTCATCCTTCACAATTAATTCTCTCCACAAGGTCCCATTACCTCTGCCTTTGAGCAACTGCAAATTACGATGGTTGGGCACACAATACGTCCAGCAATTTTAGTTCCAAACAAAAACATTACTCAATTTGTTGTTTTCCTTTTCCCTTGAAAAAATGAATAGTCAATGTTGATAAGGCTTCTAAGCGCTAATCCAGGCCAAATTAGCATATGAGTAACATGAGAAAAGGGTGGGGACCTTCCACTTCTATCTTCACTAAAGAACACTCTCCTGACAAAACTCACCCTTTAAAACAATTTTTAAGCATCTGCTTCACCAAATATGTTATCCCACATAATCTCAACGTAAATCCAGAATAATACCCAATTCCAATGAGATAGCTCATCATAAAAAAAAAAAAAATAAAAAAATAAAATCAGCCTTTTAAGTGTTGCATGCATGATACTGATTACTCCATATCTGCTGCACCACTTTCAAAATGATCAATTCCTCCAATTCTTGAACCAGGCATAGTAAAGTTAAATGATCCCAACTATTTCTAATTGAAATTGAAGTAGTATGATCTACCAAGGTGGTTCAGAAATATCAATTCAGTAGAATACTGAAAATTATTCTAGTTAATTACATCAAACTTAAATATTCAATCAAACATACACAAAGTGGGAACTTTTAACTACAACCCATTGACCGAATTCTACCCCAAAATTGAATACCGGTGTCTTGTTGACTAAACAATTAGCCAGACTTAGATAATCAAAATCATAATAATAATAATAACAATAACAATAGCAAAGCTTAAATGAATTTGAGCATGAATATATATATATATATATATAAGTGACCTTCTGGCGCTTCCAGGAGACGAACTGGGCCTGGCTGATGGATTTGCCCCGCGGCTTCTCGTTTTGTTGATCTTCTTCTGCTCCCATCCTTGTTTTTCCTCTATTTTGTCCCAAACCGGTTCGCAGTTTCGTTTTATTGTTTATGGCTCTCCCCGGCTCGCTAGGACGGATGGCGGTTCGTCTGTGAATTTCGATTAATAAAATGAAACGACGTCACATCGACTAATTTGTACGACGTCGTCTTCCCGCGTTGTACTTTGCTCATTGGAGACTTGGAGTTGCATAGGTGTGTTGCTGAGTTCTCCGGCACATTGCCGCACATAACCCGGCTCAATATATCAACTCTCAAGTCCATGTTATTGTATTTTCATAACACAATAACATTAATTTGTCCCAAAAATTTGCATTTTTTTACAGAGAAAATATGTTTCTAATTCTCTCTGTTTTAAAATATTCAAATAATCTCACTCAACCAATACCAACCCCTGTCTCTCATTATTATTCAAACTTGAGTGGTCATAGTCAATTGAAGTATAACTATAAGATACTTGAGAAAATGTAAAATATATTGTACTTTATTAAATTAATAAAATGAAACTATAATTTTTATTATGAAAAAATATTATAACCCTTGAAATTATATAAACCCAACCATCTAATAATTGGTTAATTAATTATAAATATCGAGTTTTTCATGAATCATACTCTTTTTTTTTTTTTTAGGTAATTTCATTTGACAAGCACACTCTTTTTAAACGAAAAAGAAATGAAGAGAAAACAAATTAAGGGCCAAATTGCATCTTTAAATTGTCGTAGGGCTATAGGGATGTATCAAACAACATTGCACTCCCAACAACCCCTTATCACACGGTCACAACGTTTAATAGTATTATGAACCACTTTGAGGTTACTACCACCGTACTGTATATAAAAGCTAATAATGGACGTTTAGAGGCTGAACAAATGCCCTTAGCAGTTGGTAAGAGCAGCAAATTTAGAAGCAAGGCATGTTTCCATAGCTTCAGCTACACTGAGATATACACACCCTTTTCCAATTCTGTCCAGAAGTTTGGCTGACTTCAGCTTGTGAATTACTTGCCACCTTGGACTTGCCATTACTAACTGCAATTTCAGAAAACTAAGTCAGCCTAAATACATGCTAATAATTCATAAATATGTTCGAGAATCACTGCCTTACTTCTATGCCATTTGATGCTAACTTCTTATGCAGTTCCTCCAGTACAAGAATTCCTGAAGTGTCGATATTCATCAAATCTGTGATAAGAAAAATCCAACACAGTCAATGAAACTGAAACCAAATTAGCATGGTGGGTTTATAATATTGACACAAAGTTTAACTTACTAGACATGTCAATGATTACTGCTCGGATAGTTCTCTTTGTGGCTTCTTCAAGTTCATCCTGTTCTTCTGTTACCCACCTCATTATCCTGAAACAATTTATGCACAACATTCGTGATTGTGGTTGAGAAGAACTGCTGCACTTGTTTCATCAAATCTGTGTACAGAAACGGGTACCTTTCTCTAATGAAGTTGGCATTAGCAAAGCAAAACAAGGCAGAGTTGATTCGGATTGTCAAAATGCCTGGAGTTTTAATAGCCATTGGAAACTGACTAATATCACCATAGGTATCTGTTCTTGGTAGTCTCCCTTGTAGTTCAATGCCAGGTCGAACAGCATTTAGCAATATCTTTGCAAATGAGATTGTTACCTGCAATTAACAAGACAAGCATTATCAAATGCGTAATCTTCCTTTTTAATATTACATCACAAATCTACTGGTTGATGCATTAGAAGTCTGCCAATGTCTGTCTCACTATATCATGTAATATAGAAATATTACTTATTGTTTATCCTAAATGTATATTTGCGATTACAGCAAACAGTCATTTGTCTGTGTAAACTTTTAAAAGCAAACCAAATACCGTGAGAAAGTGAAGAAGACAAGACATGGACGACCAGCTATACCCGCAATTGTTGACTCCCTATCCTGAAAATATAAAAGCATATCCACTCTCTGAAATGGAACCCACCAGTCACAAGATATGTCAAGTTGGTCCAATTTAGTCTTTGAATATCCAAAGATCTCCTAACAAAATTGTACACAAATGCCATTGCTGTAAATTAAGTATATAAATTTTTTGTGCATTAAAGGTTAGATCCTTAGTTAGTTCATCTTGTTCTGCAATTGACTAATTCTTGCAAAAAGCCTAAATATTTTAGACATTTATAATGCTTGATTAATTACCCTAAAGTGGAGAGAAAAAATTTCTGCAAAGAAATATTACCGCAGCTAGAAGACCAATCTCCACTGATGCAAACAAGACTCCAAGAAAAGCACCGATGCAAGCAAGGAAGTCTAGTTTGTCGACCTTGTATATATTGATAGCTTCATTAATGTCAATTAGTCCAGGAAGAGCAGAAAGAATGATTGAAGCAAGGATGGCAATAGGAGTGTAGTAAAGGAGGCTAGTGAACAATTCAAGTGACAATAGCACGGTAATGGCCATCACTATGTTTGATACCACTGTTTGACATCCCGCACTGAAATTCACAGCAGTTCTTGAGAACGAACCTGCAGGATATGCCAAAAATGATCAAAATTTTTTATATGCATTATCTTGGGTGATTATGTGTCATAGTTACTTTAAAAGGTTGGAAGTAATAAAAGGAGCTCACCAGTTGCCACATAGCATGAAGATAACGATCCTGCAATGTTCATGAAGCCCATAGCTACCATTTCTTTGTTCCCTTCAAGGTGGTAGCCTTTAATGGAAGCAAAAGATCGGCCAACGGCAATTGCTTCCTGAAATTAATATTCTAATCATCATTATGAAGGATAAATTAATTATTTGAAATCAATGATAGAAGAAACAGAAGACAATATAGAAGACGCGCACAGTGAGAGCTACAACAGCAGAAATTAGTCCAATTTTGGCCGCTTGTCCAAGATGAGGGCCTGTGAGCTGTAATTGGTGTGCCGAACTTGGATTAAGGCCTCCCTTGATGTGTTTTACTATCTTAACTCCATGCTTATCAGCTTTCGTTAAATACACTATCAAGGTGGATAAAATAACTGATAATAGAGGAGCAATTGCTGGCAACCAGAAGAGCTTTTTGTTTCTTCTTCCCTGAAAATTAAACTGGTTATTTAGAGAGATGGTTTTCGAAATGAAGGCAATAAAAAATACAGCACCAGAATTCAACTGCTTACAATAAACCTTGCAATTAAGAGGAAGATAAGGAAGGAACAACCGAGGACGAAATTCAGAGGATACCAGTACTGCCAGAAAAGCACAAAGGAGAGACAGGATTGTTAAGTTGTGCAACTACCAGATACAACATATAAAGAACGCTAAAATTTCAAAAACATAGCTGTAGCTAAAGAGCAAAGCCATCTAAAAGTTCTAGTAAATCTTCTAGTAGAACTTACAGAATGGTGAAGTGATGAAAAAACAGACTCCAAGACAGAGACAACATCAGTTTTGTTGGTGAAATGACTGATACCAAGTAGCCCCTTCAATTGCTGAAGACCAATAACAATGGCTGCGCCTGCCATGAATCCAACGATGGCAGCATGTGAAAGAAAATCCACCAGGAAGCCCAACCTGCAGCATATATATTTCAGTAAGTGAACCATTTTCTTGGAAATTTCATCAAAGAAACTTCATTCTAAAGGGAAGAACTACCTAAACAGCCCAAACACAGATTGGAAAACTCCAGCAAAGAAGGTCACAGTAAAAACCAGCTTTCTGTAGGCAACGGGGTCAGCTGCAGGATCTTGCACATTCTGAATCAAGGACGATAGCAGCATTGAAACCACAGCCACTGGTCCAATTGCTATCTCTCTTGAACTCCCCATTAAAGCATAAATCAGAGGAGGGACGACACTTGTGTCTAAATGCAATCAAAATGAACCAAATCAAAAGAGTTATACATTTCAATTTAAAGAATGAGTATGAAACTGAATAAGCTGCTTACATAAGCCATACTGAGGATCAAGTTTTGCTAAGTTGGCATATCCAATACTCTGCAAAAGGTTTTTAAAACACGAGAGTAAGATCATCAAGTCATTGGTAGAATCACTTTGATCAAGAAACAAGTGGAAGTGAATGAAACTTGTGCAACCTGAGGAATGCTCAAGCTAGCAAGAGTTAAACCTGCCATCAAATCACTTTTAAACTTTGAGGCCTTATAATTTCTTCCCCAATTGAGAATTGGAAAGAGTCCTCGCAAGAAAGAAAAAGCACTTCTAGACCAGGTTTGCTTTGCTCTTGGTGATGAAGAGAGCCTGTTTCTGGGAAAGAAAGCTTCTCTTATGGAACCTGCAAGCTCATGCCATATACTAGGTGGGTCAGGAGAGTTCAGCAGCCAGCGTGCTCTCTCCGTCCGACTGGTATCACCCATCTCCACTAGCTGCTGCTGGTGCTCCTCAGCACCGAGGCTCTCAGTAGGCATCGAACCCATGGTATTTTGTTAACTTGAAGTGATTGGGAGAACTCCCACAGATGTGTGACACTTTATACCTATAAAAAATAGTACACTTTTAGTAAAAGTACTTGATGGATGTTTGAACAATGAACGATTTTATCTCCAAATCTTACAGGTTTCATACACTTGACTGGTGCGGACTATCGCCTGTCTTCATCAAGTCCTAACCAAGAAGCTACACGAATCACTTTACAGGAGGATTAGACTGCACTTGCCCCCGGACTCGACGTCTTCACAATAAAAGGTAACTGTAGTTAAGCACAATTTAGCATTGCGCAGCGTATTTCCAGCTCTTTTTTCATTAATTATCCACGGAGACTACTAATGTCATACGGTTTGAATGATATAATGAAGTTGGTTTACTATGAACGATGTCTCTGAATTACAGATTAATTGGCATGTGGGCTCACTTCCTCTTAAAACTCAATTGGGTGATTTGCTGTAGAAATGCTTTCTTAAATCATCATGTACGACTGTCGGCCTTCAAAACATACACACTTGTGTCATTTATTGTAGTCCAAAAATATCAAAATTAACTGTTGTTTAATTAAATGACAATCTATTGCCTGTTGTCTACTGACAGTCATCTTTTCGTTTCATTATTAGAGGTAAGTCTCGAGATATTTATTGTCGGAGTTTAATTTTTCTTTATTTGAGAGTTTGTACCAACTCCTTTTCATTTTTCCAATTGGGCTTCACCATTACATGTTTACAAACTTAACTTATTGCAAATTGCAAGAATTCACAGGGCTTAAAAGGGGTTATGAATAGTTGGATTCTATTCTAAGAATTGCTAATGCAATAATTATGAAAAATGACAACCCTCCACTTGATGAATAAATCAATACCTATTTTTACACATCAGCAAGTGTACATATATTTCTTGAAAGCTAAAAGCAAAGCATGATATATCCAAGCGGAATTTATTTCCATTAGTTATTGAGGCTAACAAGTTTCGGTTCATTCTACAGCATAGGGTTTCGGTTCTCATAATGTTCCCATCAAATAATTTATATACTTTTTAAAATGCTTAGAATGAATGATGGAGGATGTTATTTTAGGATTTTTAAAATTTTATTATTTTAGCTCTTTTAATATTTTTTATTTTAATTAGGGTTAATTATAGTATTTTTATTTTCATTATAATTGTGATTTAATTTTCCTTTTAAAGTTAATTTAAAGAAAGGTAGGTTTACCCCTTTATAAATAGGGAGGTCTTATTATTTTTTTCATAACTTCAACTTCAAGTATTCAATAAAAACACCGTTTTTATAATTCATTTGGGATTATCTATCAAAATCTTTATTATAGAGCCATTTGGATTAATGTGTATCTAATCGCGCTTTTGATACGTTACTAAAATCTTAAGTCATTTGAATTAGAATATCTCATTAAGTTATTTGAATTAGAACGAGATCTAATCACACTTTGATTAGAACATAACCTAGTTGTGTTGGTGTGGTATGGTATTGTAATGATATCTATTATTTTTCTATTTTATCAATCTACTTCCACTATCCCACTCTGTCAGTAAGAAGCGGCATGTTTCTTAATTGTCTAAAGTTTAAAAATTTTCTATTTTCGAAAATTTTTAAAACTTTTATATTTCTAAAAAAACCATTTAAATATACTTATTTTCTATTATATAAATATCTCTCCTCACCTTTTGTTTTTTAATTATCATTTCTATCTTTTTATGTTAAAATATACTTTTTTTGTAATTATCATTTCTTTTTTCTTTTTTTTTTTAATGTTGTATTGCCCTTTGCAATTCATTTAAATTTAACAAATGAGTTTCAATTTTAAAACGTAAGTTGGCGAGTCAAATAGTTGATACAATTTTATGTGATATATTTCAATTGATTTTATAATTTTTATTCATGTTAAATTTTCATTTTGTTGCTACTTATTTGATTTTCTAAATATTTGACTCATAAAACTATATAACAAGTATTTATAATTATGGCAGAAATGTTAAAATATTAGCATTCATAAAAAGAGTGAGGCTATTTGCACCATTAAAAAAAAAAGTACTTTGAACACCCATTAAATTATAACAAAACCTTATTTTTTCATCATTAAATTTTAGAAAATATGATTTTACCTTCTACATCCTGAAAACTTTAACATAATTTCAATTTCCTTCTTCTTCCTTCCAAGTTCCTGCACTCTTATGAAAAATAATGACTGATCCCAAATAAAAAACCACTACCCTTAAAGAATAGCCTAAAGACATTTCTTTCGTTGAGTGCTTTAGAATTCTAAAGACTTGATTTGGTTTGATAGGTAAAACTGTTGAAGAATTTCGGATATGGAGACCAAGAACAAAGAAGATTTCTTAGGATTTGAGACGTGTTTGTATACTTTCCTTTAAGGTTTTATTTGCCCTCTCCACACTTGGTTTGCTATAGAGTTTCAATGGCAAATTACCCTTAAGATATAACAAATCCTAAATACAATCTCTAGTAAATAAGACTGTAATTCCCGAACATATATGAAATCTGTAAAATCTGGTATCTCTTTTTTCAATTTTTGTGAGTGTCCTTTGTTCAATAAGAAAAATTAGTTTTTATAAAAGATGACAACCTTTTGAAAAAAATTATTATTCTTCAAAAGACACTCTTTTGTTTGAATTCGCATCTATCCAAACTTGCTAGCTGTTTTTCTTTTATAGTTGACGCGAAATACGCTCTCTGGAAGAAAACGGTTAACCGTTTTCTCAATAACGACGAGCCGTTTTATTATAGAATGTCAAATAAGTTACTCTCTGGAAATGAACGGTTAGCCTTTTTATCCAAACGGTTATCCGTTTTCTGTAGAATAAAAAACATGCTCTCTAGAAACAAAAGGTTAGCCGTTTTTATCCAAACGGTTAGCTGTTTTTTTGTTGAACAGAAAACATGCTTTCTGGAAATTAACGGTTAGCCGTTTTTCTCCAAACGGTTAGCCGTTTTCTTTCAGTTAGCTGTTTTTATCCAAACGGTTAACTATTTTCTTATAGAATAGAAAACATGCTTTTTGGAAATAAACGGTTAGCCGTTTTCTTTCCGAATTTCAAACTATAAAAATATTACAATCTCACTTACAATCCCCCACTAGATTGTAATATTTTCAAATTTATCAATGATATACTTATACGTACAAAAATGTATCTTTCGATTTTAATCTTTAATTAGTGAATGTATCTCAAAGCATTTACAAGACAATAGTGTGTTAAACATTAAACTTTGTCTCTTAAGTAAATACTGGAGACACATCACATACAAGCTATCCCAGATTTCAAAATTATGTTCCAATATATAGCACTATTCCGGCCTTGTGCTCCATCTTAGAATCATGAATATTTACAAGATTAAACCACGATCTTGTTAGAAACGGCACCATTTCTTATGTTCACTAAGGTGAAGCTTCAAATCATGTCTTTAGCTACTATAAGACTTGAACTTCATTAAGAGTAAATACTCAACCTCAATCTCGTAGCTATTTACACCGAATATCTCGAATGAGATTATATATTTTCGGTGCCAAACCAGTCACATAACAACAACTTGTTATTACCCATTTAACTATGGAATAGAGGTATAACTATTACATAGTTGGGTTACCATAGTTGGTGACTTTATCAAAAGGAGGTTTCAATCCCATTCTAAAAAATGTATCATTAACTAGATCTCTTGAAAAACCTTTAGTTAAAGGATTTGCTAGGTTCTTATTGGTCCTAACATAAACAATATTAATAACACCATCTATTATTAATTGTTTCACATATTCATGTCTCAAGCTAATATGTCTAGACTTTCTATTATCCACTTTATTATAAGCTCGAGACAATGTAGCTTCACTATCACAGTACAAGGAAATAGATGGCATCGGTTGTGGCCACAACTTTATCTCAAACAATGAATTTCTCAGCTATTCTACTTCCTTGCCGGCAGCTGCAAGTGCTATAAACTCACTTTTCATTGTTGAGTGAGTTATGCATGTTTGTTTCTTTGAAGCCTAAGAAATAGCTTATCTAGCAATTGTAAAAATCCAACCAGAAGTGGATTTATTATCACTTGTATTGGTTATCCAACTAGCATCTGAATATCCTTCCAGTACTTCAGGATAATCATTATAAAATAAACCCAAATTAATGGTCCTTTTAAGATAACCAAGTGCCTTACCAACTGCTTTCCAGTGTTCAACACTAGGGTTACTCGTGAATCTTGATATTTTACAAACCGCAAAAGCTATATTCAGCTTCGTACAATACACAGCATACATCAAGCTACCAATGGTACTTGCATAATCGAGTTGTGCTATTGCTCGACCTGAATTTTCTAGTAATTTAATACTAGAATCATATGGGTATTAACTTTTTTAAATTTCAAATAATTGAATTTAAGAAGCACTTTCTCTATATAATGAGATTGACATAACGAGTAACCCCCACTATGTTTATTCACTTTTACACCCAAGATAGTATCTACTTCACCAAGATTTTTCATCTTAAACTGTGAAGTTAAATACTTCTTTGTATAATTTACTCCTTGCATATTTGTTCCAAAGATAAGTATGTTATCAATATACAAACATATAATCACACCAAAATCATCCGTAAACTTAGAGTATATACATTTGTCAGCATTATTATGCTTAAACCCATACGATAAGATTACCGAATCAAATTTCTCATGCCATTGTTTTGGTGCTTGCTTTAAACCATAAAGCGAATTGACTAACTTGCATTCCTTTTTCTCATTTCCAAGCAAAACAAATCCCTCGGGTTGTTCTATATAGATTTCTTCATCAAGATCACCATTAAGAAAAGCGGTCTTAACATCCATTTGATGTGCATGCAAATTGTTCAATGAAACAATTGCAAATAACACTCTTATAGATGTTAACCTTGCCACCGGAGCATATATATCGAAATAATCAATACCATTTCTTTGCTTAAACCCTTTGGCTACTAATCTAGCCTTAAAAGTTTGCAAAGAACCATCACTATTGTACTTTCTTCTAAACACCCATTTGTTGCTAATTGGTTTAAAACCCGAAGGAAGATCAACCAAGATCCAAGTTTGATTTGATATAATTAAATCTATTTCATCATTTATTGCTTCTCTCCAAAAAGAAGCGTCTCTAGAAAACATAGCTTCGCTAATTGTCTTTGGATCTTTTTCAACATTTAACAACAATGGTACTTTGTTGAGTACATTCTTTCTATCCCCTTCAACTAAGAAGAGTAATGCCTGTGATGATATAAAATCTGGAGCTAAGCTCTTTTCTTTCTTTCCTGTTGACTCCTCCTTGGTTCGAAAGATGTCATAAACTCTTTCCTTTTATTGTTATTGGTGGAGGCACCAAGAGTACTAGCACATGATTGACCAATAAAAGATTCTAATTCAATACTAGAATCATATTGAAATTTATTCTCAATAAATTCAACATCTCTGGATTCCACAATCACATTAGAATATAAATTTAACAATCTATAAGCCTTGGAATTTTCAGCATATCCTACGAAAACACTTTTTATACCTCTAGCACCTAACTTAGATGATTTAGGATCATGTACTTTATAAAAAGCTAAACAACCCCAGACCCTTAAATACATCAAGTTTGGTTTTCTTCCTTTTTAAATTTCATAAGGAGATACATGTGTTTTCAAAGAAGTGATTCTATTATGAGTATGACATGCAGTGAGTAATGCTTCCCCCCATAGATTATTTGGTAGTTTTGCATTAAGGATCATAGAATTTATCATATCCGTAAAGATCCTAATTTTCCTTTCAGCCAAACCATTTTGTTGAGGAGTAAACGGAGCTAATCTTTGGTGAATAATTCCAAATTCTTCACAATAACTATCAAACTCAATTGAGAAATATTCACCACCTCTATCACTTCGAACTATTTTGATTTTCTTATCTTTTTGGTTCTCAACTTCAGCTTTGAAAATTTTAAATTTATCAAAAGCTTCATCTTTTGTTCTAAGTAAATACACATAGGTGTATCTAGAACAATCATCAATAAAAGTGATAAAGTATCTCTTACCTCCTCTTGTTAAAACGCCATTATACTCACAAATATCGGTATGTATTAAGTCCAATATTTGAGTATTTCATTCGACTTTAGGAAAAGGTTTCTTAGTTAATTTGGCTTGGATGCAGATTTCACATTTATGAATTTTGTGTGCTAGACTTCTTGAATTTCTTGTCATTCTTGACTTTGAAATTATTTGAAAATTTACTAGCTTCAACAACATTAACCTTAATAGAATCATACTTGTTCTTGGCTTCTCGAGACCTTGTCTTTTCTTCAATTACCAAGTATTTTTGTAATTCTTCTAAGGTTATGTTCTCTCAACTATGAAGAAGTTTCTTTCTATAATCATTCCAACTTTGAGGCAATTTAGCAATAATAGGCCCAACTTGAAATGATTTCGAAATTTCAACTTTCAAATCACGAAGCTTAGTAACTATAATTTGTAATTCGTGTATTTGATCAAGAATAGATTTTGTGTCTACTATAAAAAATTCAAAATATTTAGAGATAAGGAATTTGTCAGTACCTTATTTCTCCGTTTTGTATTTATATTTGATAGGTTATAAATAGTCATATTATATTTTGATTAATTCCCTCATATTTTGATTGATTTTGAGCTAATTTGTGGAAATTATGTTTGATTTGATTTAGGAGGTGAAACATGGAGGTTATGATAAAATTTGGATAAAAAGGGCTTTATTTGGGCTTTGCAAACGTGGGCTGACCGTTGACTTGAGGGAGACGGTTTCCTAGCAATCAGAATTGGAGAGGGATTCGGTTTCCTAGCATTAAGAGGAGAAGAAGCCAAAAGAAAAAAAGGAAAGCAAGCACTATAAAAGGAGGAGTGCAAAAGGAATTAAGAGAGCTGGCTTTTGAGGAAAGTTGGGCGTGAGAAAAGGGCAAGAAAAGGACAAAGGGCTGCAACATTCATCAATCAAATAACTTTTGTTTTCCTTTGTCCACCATGAGTGGTTAAGGTTTTAATTCCGGTCCAGGGGTTAATCAAATTCCAGTTGTATTTTTGTGAGGCTTTGAACTTAACAAGAATTTCTTCATCCAAGTAATTTTTATTTTCTTGTTCTTATTCTCTATGAATTATTTATATTGATTGAGTTGACGTCTTAATTCAATATTTATTTTTCTATCGCTAGTCAGGAGTTTGTGATCCGTAATTGTCATGAATGACTGAATTGAGTAGCAAAGAGTTGGCTCATGTGTGTGTATATTGATGGCCACAATTACATAGCTTGCATGATAGGCTCTAGGGAAATAAAAATACAAATTGATTAAATTGGAGTAATCTAAATTAATTGATCTTGTTTTAGTCATTCTCACTATTCTTAATGCTATCACTTAATTTGATATGGAACGATGATGCCCAGTTAAATTAGTGATAAGTTTGGAATTGAGCGATTGTTTGAGTCTATTACATTAGGAGAATAATTGCTTTCTGCGAGATTCCGATTAAGTAGACTAAGTTCTTGGATTGAGTAATTTATATTTTTGCCTATGAACAAAATTGCAATTGGATGTAATTGACACCCTTGGATTGGAAGTTTGGTAAGATTAATTTTCTTTGCTTAATTTTAAAATCGTTTTATTTTTATTTTATTTTATTTTATCAATTCCTTGTTAAAGAAGAAAATTAAAATCCAGAAAAACGGTTAACCGTTAATCATTAACGGCTCACCGTTAACAGCTATCGGATAACTGTTAATCCCAAACGGCTAAACCGTTAGTGGACAGAACCGATAGTTTAGAAATTCGGCTTACCGGTTACGCTAACCGGTTAGCCGATTGTGCCCAGAAAGGTTACGAACGAGATTCGGTCTTCCGGTTTCCATTAACCGGTTAGCCGATTGTGTCCAGAACCAAGCCAATCAGCAAACGGCTTACCGTTTTCCTTTACCGGTTAGCCGGTTAGAGTCAGTAAGCGGACAACACACAAACGGACATCCGGTTTCCCTTATCCGGTTAGCCGGTTATTTCCCAGAAAACTTCAAAAGATAAACGGCTTGCCGTTTACAATAAACGGTTAACCGTTTATTGGCAGAAAGCTCGAAAATCCGGTTTTCTTGGGAAATTAATTTTTGTTTTAAACTTTGAGAAATTAAATACATAGTTCTCTTGGGATTCGACCTGGTTCCACTATTTCTACAAATTAATTTAGGTGAATCAGTATTTATTTTGAAGGGCTTCGACAACTTTAAATTTGCGCCGCTGTCGGGAACTAATTTTAGTTTCTCATTGTTTAATTGTTTGTTTGATTTAGTTTATGACCCGTTCCTCTCAGACTCCTAATTTGCAGTATAATCCTGAAATTGAGAGGACATCGCGTCAATTGAGAAAAGAAACTAGAGAGGGGAAACGTCGTCTTGAGGAAGAAGCAGAGATAGATTTCACTACTGGTGGTACATCCATCTTTGCAGAAGCTAAAGAAGAGATGACAGACAGAACTCTCAAAGAACTCGCCGCACCAGATTTGAATCAACAACCCCTATGCATTACTTTTCCTAATATTGCTAATGATTTCGAATTAAAATCTGGTTTGATTCATTTACTTCCTTCTTTTCGTGGTTGTGCAGGTGAAGATCCTCATAAGCATCTCAAAGAATTTCACATTGTTTGCTCTGGAATGAAGCCACATGGTGTATCCGAGGAGTAAATCAACCTTAGAGCTTTTCCCTTTTCTTTGAAGGATCAAGCTAAAGATTGGCTCTATTATCTACCTTCCGATTCAATCACCACATGGAATGAGATGAAAAGACTATTTCTGGAAAAATTCTTTCCTGCTTCACGAGCTGCTAGTATTAGGAAGGAGATTTATGGCATCACACAGATCACTGGGGAGACGTCATTTAACATCGAACGATTCAAAAGATTGTGTGCAAGTTTTCCCCACCATCAAATTTCCGATCAACTCCTCATCCAATATTTCTATGAGGGATTGTTGCCAATGGATAGGAGTATGATTGATGCAGCAAGTGGTGGAGCTTTAGTAAACAAGACACCTGAAGCAGCCAAACAATTGATTTCAAATATGGCTGAAACTTCTCAACAATTTGGTACAAGAGCGGGTGAAGGATCTATCAAGCAAGTCAATGAGGTAAGTGATCTTAAAAATCAAATTTCTGATTTAACTGCTTTGGTTCGTCAAATGGCTGTAGGGCAATTGCAAACAGTAAAAGCGTGTGGAATATGCTTACTTCATGGGCATCCCATCGATATGCGCCCACATCGCAACAAGACTCCACACAAGAAGCCAATGCTATAAATGGGTTTCCGGTCACGCTCGAGGAAGTATGATCCCTATTCGAATCACTACAATCCCTACGGAGGATCATCCTAACTTTAGCTATGGAAACCAAGGAGGACAACAAAGGCCACCTTTTCGTAACTTCACTAGACCACCTCCAATCCCTACATGCACTCAAGCTCCAAACTCGTGTATTTTGGAAGATATTGTTAAGAATCTTGCTACCAATACTCTTCAACTTTAACAGAAACAAGGACAAGCATCCAGAATTTAAACCAAATTACTCAATTGGCCACGCCGCTTAGAAAGTTGAAGCTCAAAATTCCTGGAAAGTTACCTTCACAAAGTCAACCCAAGGAGAATCAGAGTGCAATTTCACCGCGTTGAAAAGAAATTCTCGGGTCCACTCCACCTAAAGGTTCGAAATGGCCAAGGAGACGAAGAAGAAGCTCCCTCTAAAACAAGGCGTGGGGTAAAATTCGATCCTCCTTTATCTCTTTCATCTTACACACCTACACCTCCTTTTCCTAGCAGGTTAGCTAAACCAAAAGAAGATGAGCAAGAAAAGGAGATTCTGGACACGTTCAGGAGAGTGCAAATCAACATCCCCTTATTGGATGCGATCAAACAAATTCCCAAATATGCAAAGTTCTTGAAAGAGTTGTGCACCAACAAGAGGAAGATGAAAGAAAAGGGGAAGGTTGAGGTAAGTAAGAATGTGTCGGTAATTTTACAAAAGAATATGCCGGAAAAATGCAAGGATCCAGGTATGTTTACATTACTTTGTGTGATTGGTGAAAAGAAAGTTGAGCATGCTATGCTAGATTTAGGAGCTTCAATTAATGTCATGCCATTTTCTGTTTACCAAGAATTGAAGTTAAATGACTTGCAAAAGACTGGTGTTGTTATTCAATTGGCTGACCGTTCAATTAGAGATAAGGAATTTGTCAGTACCTTATTTCTCCGTTTTGTATTTATATTCAAGAGCATTCCAAATTTCCACCGGAGAAGTCATAGAATTGTAAAGATCATATAACATGTCAGAAAGCGTATTGAGTATGTGACCTTGACACATCAATTTATAATCTTCACAATGTTTCCTTGCAGGCTTAACAACTTCGGTATCATCTTCTCTTGGTTTTGGAAATGGTTCCAACTTTGGATCAAGAACATATGCCACTTTAAGAACAGTAAGGAGAAAGAATAATTTTTCCTTCCAACGAGTAAAATTAGTGATATCAAAACGATCGAGATGGACACTAGGATTAAAAAATGATGTCAAACTCTTCTCAACCTCCATTTACAAAACCATATAAAACCTTAAAGATTGTTGAAGAATTTCGGATATGGAGACCAAGAACAAAGAAGATTTCTTAAGATTTGAGACGTGTTTGTACACTTTCCTTTAAGGTTTTATTTGCCCTCTCCACACTTGGTTTGCTATAGAGTTTCAATGGCAAATTACCCCTAAGATATAACAAATCCTGAATACAATCTTTAGCAAATAAGACTGTAATTCCCGAACATATATGAAATCTGTAAAATTTGGTATCTATTTTTTCAATTTTTGTGAGTGTCCTTTGTTCAATAAGAAAAATTAGTTTTTATAAAAGATGACAACCTTTTGAAAAAAAATTGTTCTTCTTCAAAAAGACACTCTTTTGTTTGAATTTGCATCTATTCAAACTTGCTAGCCGTTTTTCTTTTACAGTTGACGCGAAATACGCTCTCTGGAAGAAAACGGTTAGCCGTTTTATTACAGAATGTCAAATAAGTTACTCTCTAGAAATAAACGATTAGCCTTTTTATCCAAACGGTTATCCGTTTTCTATAGAACAAAAAAACATGCTCTCTGAAAACAAAAGGTTAGCCGTTTTTATCCAAACGGTTAGCTGTTTTTCTGTTGAATAGAAAACACGCTTTCTGAAAATAAACGGTTAGCTGTTTTTCTCTAAATGGTTAGCCGTTTTCTTTCAGTTAGCCATTTTTATCCAAACGGTTAACTGTTTTCCTGTAGAATAGAAAACATGCTTTCTGGAAATAAACAGTTAGCCGTTTTTCTCTAAACGGTTAGCCGTTTTCTTTCCGAATTTCAAACTATAACAATGTTACAATCTCACTTACAAAAACAGTAAAAGCTAATTAAATCTTCCAACCCTATGGCTTAATGAATCCAGCCCATAGACAATGAAGTTTCGTCTTCAATTTTAGGGATTCAATATTAAAAAGATGAAAAGTATTGAAATTTAAACTAAAAACAAAGTATTCATAGATTGAATGTGCACATTCATGGAGCATGAAATGAAATAACATTTCTTTTTTTTGCCTTTTCACCTACAATTCTAACCAAGAATAATTTGAAGAGTTAAACTGGTAGAACCATATGAACATGGTGTATAATAAAACGATAATGATAGTTTTCACTTATGCATTCATAAATTCTCTTTAAAAAGATATTTAAGGCTTATGATCGAGTGGATGTATTATAGAGCAATTTATTTTTAATTTATTTTGTTATTTTATGTAATTGTATTTAAGGATATTTAAGTAAAAATAAAATCAAAATATGGATTTAAAGAGTATTTTTGTGGGTTCAAATATCTCCATCACTCATAATTATATAACATATTTTATATTACTAATATACCCGTAATGTCATTTACCATTGAGGACATTTAGTATAAATAAATAATTAATTACTTATGACTATTACTAATATACCCATAATGTGATTTATTGTTAAGGACATTTTAATATAAATAAATAAAAATTACTTTAGACACCCATGTAATGCATTCAATTCACCACTTTTATGAGAAATCATAATAATGAATCAATTTTTCTTTCAAACCCAATGATCGACATCTGTTTGGTAAAGCTCTGAAAATCATCTCCTCGCGATTAGAAAATATTCGTATTTTGTTACTTTAAATTTGCTTATTTGTTGGTTTGATTTTGGAAAAAAAAAGAATAAAATTATTTATTACTTTGTTGTCAAGATCCGATGGATATATTTGCAAGTATGGAGGATAAATATTGTACAATGAGCAGAGTTCTCATGGGACAATAGTGAATGAGTGAAGAAACAAAAAGGAAGCTTTGGGTAAATTTGTGATTTTAAAAATGTATGAAATAAAAGTAAATTTTTAAAATTTGATAAATGAATGTTTCTTAAAAATGAGTGTTAAAGAGTATTTTTGGATTGTAAATAATGTCACTCTTATAAAAATCATCAGATGTTAAAAAATAAAAAATAAATATACAATTAAGGCATATGTATTCAGCTTATTTAAACTTCAGTAATTTCAAATATATTTGGTTTCCATTACAACAATAAAACTTTTCTTATGGAAGAGATGGCTAACCTTATATGATCTTAATTATGGTCAGGTAATTGGATATGCTTTGACAGAAGAAAAAATTATTAGTATTAGAAACTTTAGTGAATAAGAATTGATTGTCGCCTAAAACTAGAAAATTTTAATCATCTTAATTAATAATGTGTGTGTCTGTATTGCCGAATGTCGATAAAGGTTGATTGACTGGTCTAAAGTTGCTCATGAATAACTTTTCGAAAGAATTAACACTGAATTTGCATTATTGCCGGTTCAAATCAATGAATAGTTGACTTCATAAATGGCATGGCTCATATACCATTCGTTTATGTAAGCATAAAGTGGGAACTGGGAAGGTATGGCTTTGGGACACAGTCTTAAAAATCATACAACTGCATTGAAATTTAGAAAGCTAGCCAAGTGCATGGGACCATAACTCATATCTGCAGGACATCATATTTTCCATAAAGCACAATAGCCAATTTGGTTTTAATGGCTACATGTTATTATTTGCACAGTGAATTGCGCACAGAAAAGTTCGAAAGCTTGGACTTGATTCGCTAGAAATTTGCTCGTAACCACCCACAATAAGGATGAGTTCCAAGTTAGGAACAATCAAGATCAATAAGCATAATGCCATTAAGTTGAAAGAGACTTAGAAAAGAAATGATTATAAGTTTATAACCAATAATATCTTTTGAGTATTCGTATAATTAAACTAAACAATTTATTCCAACCACACATCATCTGATTCTTACATAGTTCTTACTTTACGAAAAAACCGTGAAGTAGTCTGCCAAAATTAATTCCTGTAAATTATAAAGTAGAAGCACTATATATATATGTTTGGATGTGGTTTTATGCAGAGCTGCCCACTACTTTTGACAGAATAAATATGTATGGAGGAAGTTGGCCATTGAAGCTTTGTGCTATGGTCCCCTTTTTGGTTCAAATCAAAACCTAAAGCACCATACATATGTTTGGTTCTCGCTTCTCAAATCATATATCATCAATATATTAATTGCTTTCACCTTTCATCTGAGACTACACCGACCCACTTACTTTTCATTCCAAATTCTTTCCATCACTTTAACCCTCAATCACATTTCTAATTTGGCTTATGTCCTTGTCATTTTTTGAACGTTCAAATCTCTTTGCGTTCACAGCCTACTAGTGCTAGTGCGAAGAATATACTAGAACCAATAGATAATTATTATTTTTACTTTTTTTTAGAAGGAAGAGTACTTTTCTACGCATGCACGCGCGCACACATGTATATAGAGTGAGGAAGAGTCTTGATATATCTCTGAGATATTTTGCCGTTTAATCAATGATTAGGTGTGTCGCTACTTCCTACTTATGATTCTTTTTTAATCTCAAATACGCAGGGCGTGTTAAGCGCTTTCAACATGAAATCTCCCTTATGGATGTGAAATTTTGATATAAATACTTGATTCAAAAAATGCTGTAAATTCAGTACATTAAACAATCTTGTCAACAGGGACCAACGGATATCAAAAGATAACCTAATAAGAAATTAAAAAATAAAAAATAAAGCTTCAACGGGAGTACATATAATATATTTCTTATGATTCTTGGTCTCGTCAGTTCCAAGTTTCATCGATCATTTGGTCATTTACGTGAAAAATCGATGACAGTAATCTGATCATTACCCATCACCAAGTCATAAAAAGTCAATAGATACCTTACTTTGCCTCTGGTGTTGCTTCCTTTCTTTTGAGAATTAGTTCTTGAGTTTCACCTCCTTTTGTTCTCATGGAAGACCAAGAAAAAAGAGAAAAACAATTATTGCTTGGAAACTCACGATCAAGCTTCAAGCTTAATTTGGACATAATGAAGGGAAGATTCTTCTTATATCAGACAAAAAGTTAAACGGAAGATCAGTATTCATCGTGCAGTGTATTAAAGTTGAGTGCAAGCCCGACCAATAAAGCAGCCGCAACTTATGTTGCCCTAACTAGCAAGTCTAGTAATCATAATTAATATGTTGAAATTGTATTCGCACAGATATTAATATATATACTCACACACACAGAGACACACACATTATCTTCAAGATGCTTCTGCATCTGCAGCTTTTAGGTTTAGATTTTTCCCATGTGTTGCAAGTCAATAATGTGTGTTGAATAATTTAGCGATGCAGATCATAGGAATTATTGTCAACATACACAGACAGCTAGCCAAGTCTCAGTGAGTCCATGTTTATAGAGCAAGTTTAAGTAAAGTACATCTAAGAGTGTAGAGTTGTACTTGATCATGGTTTGGTACAAGTAACAACTAGCAAACAATAATAATAGATTAATAAAAATAGAGATGCAAACTCGTATATAAACTATTTATGTACAGACTTGTGACATTGTACTATTGGTCTTGGTCGGATGATTGTCACATGGGTCTATTATATTAATTACATTAAATTTTATGTTTTTATTTAAACCAATAATACGTTGACACATGAATTTGTATGTTAAAAATTTTATAAAAGAGTTTGTATGTCTACTATTCATTGTAATATATATAAGATGAACTAACTTGCCAATTTGATTATCCTATGATATGCTAATTTATCATTTATCATTTTTAATGTTATTCGTAAGATATTCGAAATCTTATTTTACTTGACCGATGATATTAAAACAATGTCTAATTATGTATCTATTCTCAAATTCGCAAGATATTTGAATGTCTAATTTGTTAAACCTCATGAGAGCAAATCAAGCATCGGTTGTTATTAAAAGCATTGGTAATTTGGCATCCACAATGAAAATAGTGCAGGTTCATTAGTATCTATCTACCTACCTAGTTACTCAAGTTTTGATTACAGGTTTAAAGTTAATTTGTAGTAATCATTCTAAGAGCTTAGTTGTGTCTTCTACATATATGCTTGTCAGATCTCAGTGAAGTTTTCATCTAAAATGTCATTCCATAGACATCTACTTTCTCTCATACTCCAAAACAATTATTTTCTCTATGAGACAAGAGGCAATGAGAAATGATGATCGAAATAAAGATTCGAAGTAGACTTTGACTTATCATTTGATGTCCATTGATTTGTAAGGATAGATTATATTCCATTTCACTAGCATTTCTTGGCAAAATTCAACCTAACAGATCTTACCACTTGGAAGAATACTAGCCAGCGGTTTTGTTGATTAATTAACAAAAAAAAAAAAAATTGTTAGCTTACTTAGCTGATTTCATGATGTAATAGCATGCGTTAAAGACAAACAAATAACAATAACAATGGATCCTTCAGGTTTCTCTCTATAATCATTAATTAAGCGGCAATATATCAATTCACTTTTAGGCTTATTGACAAACGAAGCTAATCCCGCATACCCTTTCTTTCTTTTTTTTTTTTTTTTTTTTTTGGAAAAAAAATGCACATGGAATAGTGAATCCTCATTCCTCAGAATCTGATACTGCCTCGTATGGCCTTTTAAGGTCAATATTATTCGTTTTCCCTTTGTATTCAATAATTGCAACACCAAGAAAACGAGACAATTTAATATGTAAATTAATTATAAGAATGAATAAACTTTAATGCGTACATTGAATTGACAAATGCAATTTAAGCTTCGATGCATTTATCATTTGTTTGCGTTAGGTTCGTTTGAACTTTGATGGCCTTTTCAACCGAGCCGACTGCTCTGTTCTTTTATATATAGACTTTTGAATTTTAGTTTTATAAAGCGAATAATATAGCATTATTGAAGGATTTCTTCTAGCCAATCTATATCCAATAAGGTGGGTAAATTAATAAGAGGTGTCCATCAAGGTTCTGTTTGGTATTAATTTTAAGGCATAACTTACTTTAAAAAAAATTATAACTATTAAATGAAAATAGACAGTGTATAATAAAAATAATTTTAATTAAATGAAGAGATATTATGCGTTTTTTACCATTCAATCCTACAATTTTACTTTTAGGCATAGTACTATATCTTCATAGAAATTTTAATATTGTAACTTTTAAAAAAATAAATGCCCAATCTTAATATTAAATAGAACTTAAGTTTAATTTGTATGACATTATCATTAGATGATAAGGGAACATTGATATGGCAGCAAGGTGAAATTAATATTCCGGAGATAATGTTATTGAAGTATATACATAATTTCAATTTATTAAGTCTCGTTATCACAAGTCAACTTCTAAAAAATTTCATCACTCGTGTAATGGATAAGAAGTTCAAGATTAATTTCTTTTTTTTTTTTTCCCAATCAATTATTAATAAATGAAGTCTACCGCATACAACCAGCTAGCAAGTCTCTCCCCACAATCAGATGATAAATTAATGGAGTAGGTTATTGGAATCAATTTGTTTGGTGGATCAACACGAGCACATCCATGAGCCAAACACTTTCCAGGGTTCAAAAAATGAAATTAAGCCATCCAATGGGGCCGAACACTTTCTAGGGATCGAAAAATAAAATTGAGACACGTACATTTACTTGATGTGATAGATGATTCTGATATTTTCCATATTTTGTGACCCCATACTTTTTAACTTTGTTCGGACTTCGCTTCCTCATCTTTATCACTTTCAACATTTTGGCCCCTTTGTTTCCTAGTCTTGGCCTCGTCCTTGTTTTTCTTTTTTGCCACTTCCCATACGTCCGCTGCATTGCAATTTACAAAAGAGGCATTCTAAGAAAACAATTTAAACCCTTTTCATTTACCATTTGCCAATATCCCACCCCACCCCATTCTAAATTAAACTCCTTGAAATTTTAACGTTAACTTCTTGCTCCCATTGCGTACCAACCGGTTTATCTTTCAGGAAAAAAAAATAATTTTAACTTGAAATCGAAATTAAAATTGTGGAAATTTCTTTACAGGCCCTTCTTTTTAATTCGTTTTTGTTTTTAGTAACGAACAAATATTGATTATTGTATGGTAACATGCGCACTTTTAAAGGTAAATATTCTTTAGTCCGATCACAAACCACGTGGTAGAAGCAATTGTTATTCAATGACAATAAACTACATAAGACTAATAACTTTTATTAGTATTTTTGTATTGATTTCGACAAAATTATCATTACAATTATTGAATACAAATAAATATTCAGACTTTTTGACTCTCACAAATTGAACCGAGCGGCGAATACATCCGGATACAGTTTGACAACAAAACGGGAAACTTGTGGGGGGGTCCACGCGTAGAAAAAGTTGAAACATTTGACTAGGAGCTAACGAAACAACAGGCAAGCAACGGTACGCAACTCATTCCATAACCATTGACTTGAACTTCACAATCGGCAATAACAATTTGGTCCTCAGCTTCTTTTATGTTTTACCAAAGAAAGACACAGTTTCCCCATTGTTATAATATGTCCTTTAATAGTTGATAGTTATATGTTTTTTTCTTTTTCTTTTCCGAAAGACCCTTATGGCTAATACCCATCAAATAACTAAAGCAGCCGCATAATAATGGATCTTGACAAGAGTTAGTGCTTCACTTGTATGGAATCTTTTACTTATTATATTAAATTTAGTACAAATGGATTTAACCCACTAATTTATGGTGTTAAAATTTTCAAATGCTAAGCTATATAATTGCTAAACATATCACTCATTTAACGTGATTTTAATGTATTTCTTAAGGTTTTGCTAGTTTAATATATTTTGATATAATATAATTATTTGAATAGTTAACTGTGTCATAAATAAATTTTGCGTTCAATAATTATCAACATAAATAAAATACAAATCACATAATTATTAGATGCGTGATACAAATATAATATTATTAACAATCATGTTAGCTTAGATTAATTAGAATTCATTGATTTGACACTAAATTGATTATTTATATCAACAAATTACCTCCTTTAATCTTGACAAGTATGTACAGTAATAATTTAAATTACTCTCATAAACTTAAGAGAATTATTGATACAAAAAACCTTATTACAGCAAAACCTTTATATAGTCATATTGTTGGGACTGGAGAAATTTATTTTTATAAAGAGGTTATAAATCAATAGAGGTATAGTACAAAAATTATTGTCTTTACTTAATTATCCCTAATGCAAGTGATATGGAGGTAAATTATATCATGTATTAATAATCAAATGGATATTAATATCTTCATCAATCATCCAAGTGAACGACAAGTCGAGTATGCTTTAACTGAAGAAAAAATTATCGATGCAATTAGACAAGAAGAGAAAGGGGATAATTCTAAGGAAAACAATACAGAAATACAAAAAATTTCATGACAGGAGCTACAAACATTCTTGGGAAGCTAGAAATATTTTGGCTTCAACAAGAAGATACCTATGCTGACCAAATAATATATACCCGCAAGTTGAAAGATGTGGTTGCAACTTTAAAAAATAAATCATTATCACAAGCAACTTTAGAAAGATATTTTGTTCCATCGTAATTATTTAATGTAATATGGCATATATTTTTGAAATATTATTACTATGTGGAAATAAGTTTATTTAAGACGAAACCTAAAAAAATATAATTTACTATAATGTGGAGTTTATTTCTAATTATAACTAGTCCTAAGTTGGAATCATGTTTTTTTATTACTATGAAGAGCAGAAGAAGTTATTACTATATAAAGTATTCCTATTTTACGGTTCTACAATATATCTTTTATTTGAGAATGCATAAATATACATTATATAGGGACCTAAATGTTATTACCCCACTCTAGTAATTCACATATTCACAATCACATGGAAGCCAGGTTTCTCCGTTAACATCGCCCATTAAACTCCTTCCCAAAGCTAAGCTAACGACCTTCGGAATATCAACATTAATATTTAAGATTTACGATTTCAATTTTTAATTTTTCTCCTAAATTTTTTCTGTAGCGAAACACTTGGAACGTTTGGGATTCTGAGTTTTCTTCCCCCCTTTTTTTCTCTCTTGTAATTTCTCTGTTCTGATTGCTTAGAAACCATAAACAATATACTTATTTTTCTGGGCAACCAAACAGAGAAATTTTGTTAAAACGAAAGAGCCGAAAGGGTGGTGAAGGTTGAGAGTTGAGACGGATAGCTAGGTTCACTGAACCTGGACCGCATTTGGGTTCTTTCCTTTTTCAAGAATAGGTTCATTCAGGTATCGAGATTAATGCAAAATATCGAGGCAGCATGACAACCATTAAGTGTGGAGAAGCTAGAGGAAAAGGTGATAACTGATAAAGTGGTTATTTTGATATTGCTTTTTGCGTTCTTTCTGTCTGTTTTTTTTCCCCTTATTTATTTAAACCTACAGGTTTGTTTAAAGGAGCTAAAGAGAATTTTCAGAAGCAAAGACGTTTTTGAGTTTGTGCGGTTGTGTAATCTTACGTCCACTATCAGTGGCTTTGGTGAGAAGCATATATGAAAGAGGTGAGCTGTTCATTACTTTATTGAATTGCCTTTTTTATATTCTATTAAAAAAAAAGAATTTTTTAAACATAATTATGAAGAGAATTAATCATGTAATCTGCTGATAATGATTTTATCTTGTGACTAGTATGTTGATTAAGTCAGAGAGAGAGAGAGAGAACTGTTTACTCCCCCCCCCCCCCCCCACCAAATTGTTGATGGAATCATGGCGTAGTGGATTGGGTTTTGTCTGTTTAATAATAATTAAATAAAAATTATGTGACTGGCGTCTGGTTGGTTTTAGGTCAAATTGGTTTTTAGGGTTCCAAAAGGCCATCATTGATTCTTAAACTTGTAATTCTTTTGAAGGTATAGCATATTGTTAATTTGTGAATTAATATTTAAAGTTAAATGCTTGGGTGCTGTTTCTTTTAATGTCATTTTCAAATAAAATAGTACCACATTACAAGTAGCCACGGGTAAAGAATTCCATTGTTTTTATCGTGTAAAACAAGGCATATATAATTCAAAGCAACATTGGCAAATAAGCCTTTTCCTACATCATAGACTCGGCACCCTTTGCTTTGTGTTAATTGTTTCTTTGTAACTTGTTTGCTTGTCTCATTCTCTGGCTTCTTTCAAGTGAAAGGGGAACTATTATATGGGCAGTAACTATGTAAGGCAAACTTAAATAATAAGATCTTGCAACGCGTGAAACAGGATTTGATGTTTGGTATTTCACAAAACCTGTCGGTTTCAGCCCAAAAACTTCTCTTTCAAATGTGAACAATTTACTTGATTATTAGGCACCAGCAGCACCATCTGAAAAAAAAAAAAAATTCCAGGCTTTCAGAGTAATAAATAAGTTAGTTGAAAAAAAAGAAGAAGAAGAAGAAGAAATAGCACCCAAAAAAGAAAAGGGACTGAAAAGGAAAATGTAAGTTGCATGCTTCTAGTTTTTTTCTTGCTGTCACCTGCTCACCTAGGTCAACACCTTCTCAAGCTTCATATTTAACTTAGTAAGCGCCACAATTATGCTGGAGATGATCCGTTGATCATCATCTGCTTACATCAAACACTTGGTAAGTTGGTATTGAATAATCCTAGCGTCGGTTCATAGCAATATTAAATTTAGTTTCCACTTTGATTTCTATCATGTACATGACAAGTAATAGATCCACATTCATAGCTCATTGCTAGTGTTATTCTCTCTCTCAACTTGAAAAGTTTGACCTCCAGTTCTTTAAGAATTTATTTAAGTGCAAGTCTGGAAAGCTCGTTGCATGTTCAAAAAGGAATTGCACGTCAAGGCTTTAACCCTTTTGCTTCCTCTAGCTTCATTCACTTGTCGTGGTTAGCTTCAATCTTCTCGCCTTTCACCACTTGCTTAACAAAGTTAATCACAAAATATTACTTTAGCAGTTATAGTCATAAGTAAGAACATCCTGTTTTTCAATTTCGGTACTTAGAAGTTAGTTGAGTTGATGTCAAAATAACGCATGTAAGTGGAAAAAATATAATCTGAGTTGATGGTAAAATAATGCATGTAAGCGGAAAACATATAATCTGATAAAGGATGCTTCTACTCCAGATGCAGCTATTGTTTGCTTGATATGCATGTAATACTGTCAGAGCTTTATTTTAGTGACTTCTGATTTTTGCTGCATTGCAGTTGCAGGTGAATTTATAGTCCTCGCATTCAATGGATCGCTCAACTGAAGAGGCTCAAACAAAAGAGATGGATATCAGAAGCCTGTCATCTTCTCACCGTCGCTCGCAGAGCGAGCGATACATTCACAAGGTGGGAGTTCCCCCGAAGCAAAACCTCTTCAAGGAATTTCGAGAAACTCTGAAAGAAACATTCTTCGCTGATGATCCTCTGCGTCCCTTCAAGGATCAATCAAGGTCTCAAAAGTTCATCTTAGGCATCCAGACAATATTTCCCATTTTTGAATGGGGGAGAAAATATAATTTGAAAAACTTAAGAGGAGATCTCATAGCCGGGCTGACAATTGCAAGTCTCTGTATTCCTCAGGTAAGTTTACCACATACGTGACATAGATGAAATCTCCACGTTTTCACATTGAAACAGTTCTTATAGTACTACTTTGTTGGATAAACAGGATATCGGATATGCAAAGCTTGCAAACTTGGATCCACAGTATGGACTGTGTAAGTTGTTGCACCACCTCTCAAAATTTGTTCCCTGAAAAAGCCTTTTTTTTTTTTTGGCCCTTCCTTCTATTTAATGTTAAGGTGTTTGATATTGTTTTCACTTACGCAGACTCCAGCTTTGTTCCGCCATTGATTTATGCCTTTATGGGTAGTTCAAGAGATATAGCTATAGGGCCAGTTGCAGTGGTATCTCTCTTGCTGGGAACCATGCTTCAGAATGAGCTTGATCCCATAAATGAAAAAGCCCAGTATCAGCGGCTTGCTTTCACTGCTACTTTCTTTGCTGGGATTACACAAGTCACCCTTGGGTTTTTCAGGTATTCAGGAGCTTATTTCTCTTCATTTCAGAAGAAACTGAATTAAAAGACATATACATAAAATGATTTCGAATCTTTATGGGTGGTTTGACGGTTTGTGTTATTTATTAGGTTGGGTTTCCTCATTGACTTCCTTTCCCATGCTGCCATAGTTGGTTTTATGGGAGGAGCAGCAGTTACAATTGCCCTCCAACAGCTTAAGGGTTTTCTGGGCATAAAAAAGTTCACTAAAAAATCCGATATTATCTCTGTAATGAACTCAGTCGTCGCTTCAGCCCACCACGGAGTAAGTTCTAATTTTATTTTACTGCTTTTGAGAATTAAGTTTTCTTGAACTGTTCTTTTAATTGGAAACGAAACTTTCATAAACAAGAAACCCTAGCTCAAAATAACCTAGCCGAAACAAGTGACTAAATCTTAAATTAACAATGTTTTGCAGTGGAACTGGCAGACTATAGCCATTGGGGCAAGCTTTTTAAGTTTCCTTCTCTTTGCGAAGTTCATTGTAAGAGCCTATACTTTTCATCTCTGGTTAGTGACACTATTCTATTCTTCCAAGCTGTCTCTAAAACCTCCCACATGATTCCGTAAACAGGGAAAGAAGAACAAGAAATTCTTCTGGGTGCCAGCAATTGCTCCATTAATATCTGTCATTCTGTCAACATTTTTTGTATATATAACGCGTGCAGATAAGCAAGGTGTTCAAATTGTAAGAGTCTCCCTTGTAACTCTCTCTAACCAAAAAATTTTGATAGTACTTATGTTATTTGCAAATGATGAAAAGTTTTAGATATGAGATGTGATATCAGCATATTGTATAGTATTAACAATAACAGTAACTGTTTCATTGATTTATGAAGGTAAAAAACATAAAGAAAGGAATCAATCCCTCATCTGTGAATGAAATATACTTCAGGGGTGATTATCTTCTAAAGGGTTTTAGAATAGGTGTGGTGGCTGGGATGATAGGATTAACGGTAAGCCAAAGTCAGAATCCATCTGAAAAGAATTTCGTTATCAGTTATTGTACCTAACTGTTTTTACTTATTTTTTTTATTATTGTATTGTTGTTGTTGTTGTTATTTTTTGTGAATTTATCAGGAAGCCATAGCAATTGGAAGAACATTTGCTGCCATGAAGGACTATCAACTTGATGGTAACAAAGAAATGGTAGCACTAGGGGCAATGAACGTTGTAGGCTCAATGACTTCCTGCTATGTGGCCACAGGTGGGCAGGAATAATAAATAAAATCACACGAACCTAGATACTTTCCAATTAATATGCAAATGAATTGCACCATCATTATTGTGGATAGTTTAGTGATTTGTTCACTCATTATTTGCAGGTTCATTTTCTCGATCAGCCGTAAATTACATGGCTGGTTGCGAAACAGCAGTCTCTAACATTGTTATGTCCTGCGTTGTATTTCTAACCTTAGAATTCATAACCCCTCTTTTTAAATACACCCCAAATGCCATTCTGGCTTCCATAATTATCAATGCTGTGATTGGCCTAATCGACATTGGAGCAGCAACTTTATTATGGAAGATTGATAAATTTGATTTTGTTGCATGCATGGGAGCCTTCTTTGGTGTTGTGTTTTCCTCAGTTGAAATAGGCCTCTTAATTGCGGTGAGAACTTAACTATATCAAGTTATGTTTTATGTTAAATGTAAACTATCTCTATATGATATATCATCTAACCTAATACTGTCATTGTGTTGTGACAGGTCTCCATATCCTTTGCCAAGATTCTCTTACAAGTTACCAGACCTCGGACAGCAATTCTGGGAAAGGTTCCCAGGACAACTGTGTACAGAAACATCCAACAATATCCCGAAGCAACCAAGGTTCCAGGTGCTTTGATCGTGAGAGTTGATTCAGCAATTTACTTTTCAAACTCTAACTACGTTAAGGAGAGGTATAAATTTGATGCCTTAATACTTTTTTCTTTTCTAATATTAACATTGAATTGCAAGTCAAGTGTCTACTGAGACTCAGCCTGTTAATTTAGTCTAGTTATAGCCCCAATTTTTTATGTGTAGATGGACTGGGTCTACTACCACTCTCGGAGAAATATACCCCCATATTCCCTTCCAGGGTATATCTGAACCCTTTACCTCAACATTAGAATGGAGTTGCATGATTAACTCTGGTTTCTTGAAATAAACTTACGGCTATATCTAGGCAATTCTAGACAATATATTAGCATGTAAGGCCTAAAATTGTTGAGCTTCAAATGTATAGAATAATACGAAAGACTATCTTGAATCTAGATTTGGTTACTAAACAAACGGTATGATGGATATAGATGAAATGTAGTGGGAAGAGAAGAGATTTGGCATCGGTGTTAATTAATGGCCGTTATTTGATAAGATGTTGTATTTTAGAACATTGGCTAAATTGGCTAGAGTTCCTTGGAGTTTTCCTAATGCTCAAACTTGACATGTTTTTCCCTGTTCCTTGGGTGGGGGCAGGATATTGAGATGGTTGGAAGATGAAGAAGAAGAAGTAAAAGCTGCTACCTATCAACCAAGAATACAGTTTTTAATTGTTGAGATGTCACGTAAGCAATTTTCTACAAGTCTTTATTATTACCTATAAGCTAGACAATTAAATTAGGGTTTTGTTTGATATTAAAGCGTTCTGACTTTTATTTTTATGGAATAAATGTAGAGTGTGTATGATAAATGTGATTTTTAAATAATAATTTTAATAAAAATAATAAAGATTTTATAAATTTTCTATCATATAAGGGTTATATGCAATCAATTCAATTTTTAATCTGCAGTATAAATAGTTGCCAAATATTGTGCTAAATGTATCTTTTAAATTGACAACACGGCCCAGTTCTAGACTCGATTTCCCTCAAGAGATTCGACGGCTCCCAATTCGAACAGTGTCGACTTGAATATACTTGGTCGAAGACTTAGTTTGCCACAGACTAGTCC
The DNA here is from genome assembly GCA_030449925.1 of Citropsis articulata. Lineage (NCBI taxonomy): Eukaryota > Viridiplantae > Streptophyta > Magnoliopsida > Sapindales > Rutaceae > Citropsis > Citropsis articulata. Next base: position 5,181,944 of record JASUUH010000227.1, on the reverse strand, counting down.
ACAATCGAGATTCCTGAATACCTCGTAGTTAAGATAAAAAAAAAAATATCTTTTAAATTGCAGTTACCCAACCATAGGCTTGAGCTGCTTTACTTTTAAATTAATTTCTTGTGATGATTTTTTTCTCCTTTTTTATTTCCTTTCAGCTGTTACCGATATTGACACCAGTGGCATCCATGCCTTGGAAGGGTTATACAGGAGTCTCGAGAAGAGAGAGGTTCAGGTAAATGCATAAACACATTGCACATCAATATCACCTCCTATGTTACCAACTAAAAACGCTGTTTGTTTCATGCATGTCTATTTCTATTAAAAAAAAGAAAAAAAAGCTCATGAATCATACTACTGCATATATAGTTATTGAAATTGGCTTACCAGAAAACTGGCGATGTTGTCGTTGCACAGCTTATCCTGGCAAATCCAGGCCCAGTGGTAATGGACAAGCTTCACGCCTCGAGTTTTACAAGCTTGATCGGCGAAGACAAGATCTTCCTCACAGTTGCAGATGCAGTGTCATCCTGCGCTCCAAAACTAGTTGAAGAACAACCTTGACGCAAAGAAACTCAAAATAATAATAAGCCCATTTTTTGAGAGAAATGAGCCAAAGCCACCCATGTGCTACATTATCCACCATTTAACGCATATGGTGGAGGGTCTCAATAATGCGGCTGGGGGTAAGTGGAGTGGCTAGTGTCTGTGACAACTTTTAACTTCACTTCAAGTTACTGCGTAAATCCATGGTACCTTTCGTGCCTAGTAATTTGACAGATATTTTGTTTTGTAATTAAGTAATATGCTTTCTTGGTTTCTTTGATATCCAAAGCCCCAAAATAAGCTCTCTTTCAAATGGCTCAGTGTGTGTGTATTTATATCGAAATGTGCCCTCTTTAACAAAGTTGAGGTAGATAATAAAATATTAGGTGAGGTAAGACATGAGAAGAAGACGACAGGATACCTTGCTTTTTTAAATTGTTGTTTGCTTGTGTCAGCAATGAATGTGGACGACAAGGGGCCTGTATCCATTCAAGCTTGATCCAAGCCTTTAATAAAGTTTCTCAATTATAGTAATTCAACATGGCTGCATATAATATTATTCTTTTCCTGAGATTCGTTTATAGACGTTATCTCTGATAGGATAGGAAATGCTTTATCCGTCTGAAACCTCCTGTATATGATTGGCTCACTGCTGAACCACGAGACCATCATTGTACATAGTGGATACTGGATATGGCTCAATCAAGAAAGCATACCAATTAAGTAAAAGTAAATACACAATACCAATAGAAGTTGGAAAATGGAAATGTATTTAACAGTGTTGTTTGATTAATGAAAGGTGTACTTCCATTCCAAAAGGTTAGTAAGAGGGTAATAACCTATGGGTCCCCCAAAATTTTTAATACAATTTTCAAGATCACATATTTGTCTATTCATATCAATAAGTTCAAATAGGTCCATAAGTACTTGAAATTCCTGTATTACCCTTCTGCTAACTTACATACCCTCCAATATTAGGATCTTCAAAGTTCGATGTATGGACCAATGGAGGTGCATATTGGACTCAGTTCAGTTGGCATTAATAAAATTTACATGTTCTTCACAATCAACTTTGAAACGCAAGGAATTATTGAGACGATGTTGGATTTACATGTTTTACATAAAAACTTAATAATCCATTGTAATTAATTTATTAATTTATTAATATTTAAAAATCAACATTACCTTTGATAATAATAATAACTACTTTAGGGATATTTTAGTAAATAAAAAAATTTAGAAAAAAAGAGAAAGCAAAGCTGAGATGACATGATCCAATCTACAACTCTTAGTAAATATTATGGTTTAGGACTTACATAATAAAGGTGGACAAACTATTTTCTTATTTGGAAAAAATTAAAATGAGACCTCGGTATTATTCAACTGTAAGATAGAATGAGCGTTGGCAACCTTTGTAGGCTGAGCCCGATTCATCTCAATCACCAAAAAGGTTCTTGTTCTAGCCCAATTCTTTGGTTAGTTTCAACGAATGGCCCGCTAAGAACCGATATGTCGTCATTTTCATGAATTTCACATGACCTCAAGTTGACTTATATATTGTAAATGACTTGTCGTGAACAAACTAACAAAGTAATTCTTCGCTGGATCACAACTACACAACGTTGAAGCAAAACTTGATGTGCTATGGTGCAGTTTGTTTTTTTTTTTGTCTGAAGTTTGAATTTAATTTTTTTTTTAGATATTTATTTATTTTAAATTATTTAATTTTTTAATTCACCATTATAATTCTATCTTAATAGAAAAAGTAGAAAAATCAACTTTTATCTTTAAGTCTAAAATCTAAATGAAAAGTTTTAATTTTAAATTTCAAAAATACCCTTAATAATTCATGTATTTTTAATATTATATATAAATATTATATTTTTATGTTATTTTTAAAATTATTTTTTAATTAATTTAAATTTTTATTTACATGATAACATTAATTAAATTGAAATATTAAACAAATGAAATTATTTCAATTGTGATAAATAAAAAATAAAATAACAGTGTTGACTTTATAATAAAATTTAATATTATAATTATATCTTTTATTAAAAAAATTAAATTAAGATCAACAATAATAGTATTTTTTTAATGTTACTAAATTAATCAACTTATGAAAATTATAAATTGTGAAGAATAAATATATGCACCTTAAAAGAATATTTATGTCAAACTACTGATTTTTAAAATTTTCTCTTCAAACATTAAAAAAAAAAAAATATGTCATCCAAATATTTTTATTCAAAATTTTAATTAAATTCAGATTTATTTAAATTTTAAATAAAAAAATAAATTTAAGATTAAAAAACAAACCCAGCCTACCTGTGTACTTCATTCGCGCGCTCCGGAGTCATGGCTTTTACTCCCATCGCTCCGTTCAGTGATCACCCACTAGCTCAACCACAAACCTCCACCACCGCTGCCACTGCTCTCGATGGCTTCACTTCTCTTTCACAAACAGAAACTTCGAAGAACCACTTACAAAAATCTCTCATTTTCCTTCTCTTCCTCTAGTGAACCCAAAACCCTTAACCCCCTTGCCACCCCAAAAGGTAAATAACCCAAAAAAAAAAAAAAGAAACCGATTTAATGAATTTTTACTTCTTTTAACTCCGTTTAACATGACTCTTGCTTTTTTTTTTTTTTTGGGTGAAGATAGCACGCTGGTTTTCAAAAAAGACGAGCGATTGGTTGCTGATAATGGTGAGAGTGAAGAAAAGGCTGGAACTTTTAGGACAATTGCAGCTTAGGCAGGAATTCAGGCATGTTTCCTTTTCAGTATTATTGTTATTTGATATCATTCTCAGTTTTGCTGCTGTGTATTAGTCAGTAACTGCAACATACGTAAAGAACTTTTCCCACATCATCTTAAGCCTTTGTCAATTAAGAGCCCAAAAAAATCATTTTCCTTTTGGCAGGGGGGCTTCTCTCCTTTGGTCACGTCAGTGAGAGCAAAGTGCATCGAGTTGCTTATTGAGATTGAGGCTCGTTTAGATTTTGATGATGAGATGCCTCCTCTCAATTTAAATCTGGTCATGGATAAAATACATGCAATGTCACGAGATGTGGAAAATGCACTGGAGACTGCCAATAATGACAAACTTCTGCAATCTGGGTTGCAGGTTTGATCTCTTAAAAAATTTCTGACTACTTTCTTCAAGGTTTAAAGGATTGACTTCTTACTCTGTTATTTTGTGTTAAAAGAAGCTGAGTTATCATGATATCCCATTATCTCTTGCTCTGGCAGCCCTGTTTAATATTTTGCCTTATGATTAAATTGTCCTTTCTGAGTAGTAGCTCATAGTATCAAATTTTTGCTTGCAATAGTCTTGGAGTATGACCAACATAGAGATTTTTTCCGATTAAGATTTAAATTTCATATTATGCAAAGCTCTTGCTTCCTGAACCTTCTATTTTACTTTATTCTAGAGAATGAAATGGCTTGCATGTTTTCTTTCTGATCTTTATTTCTGTCTTTTTTCCCCCCAAAAAAAAAACGCAGATAGCAGTTGTCGGGCTACCAAATGTTGGTAAGTCTAGCCTTCTTAGTGGTTGGGGCAAAGTATGTTGCATTGAGTCTTTTCTTTTCCTCTTCGTATGGTATTTTTACTTAATTTTTTTTAATTTGCTGTTCAGTGTTTAATGTCCAGCAAGTAAATGGATTTTAATGCTAATAACTTCAATAGATTAATATGAGTACTAGTCTCTATAGCACTCCTTCTCCCCACCCCCCCCCCCTTTTTTTCCTGGTGAAGGCGGAAACGAGACTAGGAGCTTGATAGAGAGTTTGATAAAGGGAAAACAAAAATTTCAAACGGATGAAATGTATAATTTTATGGAGAGTAGAAGTGGTCTATAATATTTCTTTTGGTTTCTGTTTTTACTTTTTCAAAGATTGTGGGTCTCAACCAGATTCCTGCAGGAGGACGCAGATGGGCTGTAAACCAGGTCAGCCACCTGTATATGTGAATTCATTGTTTCCCACTTTAAATGATTTTGTTGCCTGAATCTTTATGCCACAATTGCATGCTTCAGCTATGTTATTCCTAATATGTTAATTTGGGGGTTTAAAAAGTTGAGTCTATGAGTCCGCTGAGTTGCAAATGCTAATGCTGATATTCGAACTTTTTCCTACATTAATTTTTATGTTCAGCAAAAATGAGGTCGGCTCAGCTTGACTCGAATCACAATCTGATGATGATTCTGATTGTTTTATTTGCTAAAATGATTCAGAGACAATGTGAGCAGCTTAGGAGGACCAAGGAGGCTCTTGTAAGGTTGAAATCATCAATAGAGGAGGAACTGCCTCTAGATTTTTGGACTATTGATTTGAGGGATGCAGCTTTGGCTCTTGGGCAGATAAGTGCGGAAGACATCTCTGAAGAGATTCTGTCCAACATTTTTGGAAAGTTCTGTATTAGTAAATAGGTAGTATTGGTTATGTTATAGTTTATTAAAGCAAGAGATTTTGTTCATTTTTCCCTCAAAAACTTTCCCAGGTTAATTAAAACAGCAAGCTTTTTGCTTTTCAGTAGGGCGTGGGATATGTTTGTAAATTGTGAAGGTTGGCCTTCTAATAGCAAAAGTGATTGGAAGACAACTTTTACTAAGGTGGCGTTTATTTTTTAATTTAATGATTTAAAGTGGTTTAACTTAATTAATTAAGTTAATTAGAAGTGTTTATTTTTATAACTTAATGAGACTTTTTAGACAATTTTGACTTAATAAAATAAGCTAATTTTTTTGACTTTTTACTTAATGAAGAAATCTGAATTAAGTCAATTACTTTTTAATGTCAAAAATATCCCTGCTTTATAATTTATTTTTCATCCATATCCCAAAACTCACTCATAAATATTTACCCAATATAATAATCTCATCATTATTTTTTTTTTAGCTGTCATGGAATCACTCTTCACTTTGCTCATCTCATTTAGTTCTTGAATCTCCTATTAATATATTATTTTACTTATAAGTGTTAAAATATTATGGTATTTAATATATTATTTATTTCACATTCAAATTTAATAAGAATACAAATGTAAAAATACATATTTTCAGTTTTGTAAGTTGAAAAAAAACAAACAACTTAATACTTATTTTTCAAGATTCAGACAAAAAAACAAACATATTATTCAGATTCAGACATTTAGATCTATTCAGAATTCAGACTAATTCAGATCTATTCAGATTTCAGACAAAAAAACAAACGCCACCTAAGTCTTACTGTGCCTTAATTCCAAATATAACCAATGTATAAAACAAAGCTGTCAATGTGGGCTGTGGAGCGGCAATAGTATTACATTCAATCGGCAGTGGTCTTTGGGCGCCATTTTATAGTAGTTAGATCATGGACAAAAGGATGTTGGAGATGACGAACGGGACGCCTTAAACCAACTGATGAAGACACAACCCCCAAGTACAAGCTCACGACAATTCTTTATATAAACTAATGGTTCAAGAAAAAGTTGGCCATGGCCCTTAAACTTGCTACAAATTAACAAACAAACCCCCCCTTAAAGTGGAACAGGACTCGAAACAAGCACAAGAGAGAAACAAGAAATTGTAAAGAGTGAAGGGCAGAAGAGGGGTTGGTTTTGCTTGAAGGAAGCTACGTGATGTGGGGCTTAAATAGGAAGAGGGAACTTCTATTTTAGGTGCGGAAGTATTGGATGTGTTTTACTCATACAATATGATTGCACTTTTTTTTTTATGATCTGAATCTGATCATGATATTTTTATTTTCTAGATTCAGATTTGCACTTGATTCGTAACCATGTCCTTCAGTTGTTGGGTGTTTTATTTCCACTGTTTCAACTCTTATTTTCAGAATAAACTAATTTGCATTTTGAAAAAAATAATAATAATAATTTCATTCACCATTCAAGTAAGAGAGTTGAGGGATAAGATCGTCCCAACGTCATCTTAAATTCATCCGAAATGGTAATTTAAAGACGATAATTTCAAAAAATTTCTATCATGTTAGAATATAATTATTTTATTTTATCTTCCAAGCACACAAAGAAATTAAAAATTCATCTATGCATTCATATTTGATTCTAATATATAAGTGTTAATTGGTGTAAAAAAGGCATCTTTATATTCATTTTTCTAGTATCCTTATGTATATAGAGTAGTGATATAGTGTGTGGCTAGGCGTACCTCATTATTGTTTTTTACATACGTTGTGTTGTGGCACTAATGCATTTGGATTGGAAGCCGGTCTAATATTAAGCATGGCTTATTAGAAAAATCTCTTTAGAGTGAGTGTGGGATTAAATTGCAGCTACCCAACCATAGGCTTGAGCTGCTTTACTTTTAAATTAATTTCTTGTGATGATTTTTTTTTTTCTTTTTTTTATTTCCTTACAGATGTTACCGCTATTGACACCAGCGGCATCCATGCCTTGGAAGGGTTATACAGGAGTCTCGAGAAGAGAGAGGTTCAGGTAAATGCATAAACACATTGCACATCAATATCACCTCCTATGTTACCAACTAAAAACGTTGTTTGTTTCATGCATGTCTATTTCTATTAAAAAAAAAAGAAAAAAAAAAAAGCTCATGAATCATACTACTGCATATGTAGTTATTGAAATTGGCTTACCAGAAAACTGGCGATGTTGTCGTTGCACACCTTATCCTGGCAAATCCAGGCCCAGTGGTAATGGACAAGCTTCACGCCTCGAGTTTTACAAGCTTCACGCCTTGATCGGCGGGGACAATATCTTCCTCACAGTTGCAGATGCAGTGTCATCCTGCGCTCCAAAACTAGTTGAAGAACAACCTTGACGCAAAGAAACTCAAAATAATAATAAGCCCATTTTTTGAGAGAAATGAGCCAAAGCCACCCATGTGCTACATTATCCACCATTTAACGCATATGGTGGAGGGTCTCAATAATGCGGCTGGGGGTAAGTGAAGTGGCTAGTGTCTGTGACAACTTTTAACTTCAAGTTACTGCGTAAATCCATGGTACCTTTCGTGCCTAGTAATTTGACAGAGATTTTGTTTTGTAATTAATTAATATGCTTTCTTGGTTTCCTTGTCATCCAAAGCCCAAAATAAGCTCTTTTTCAAATGGTTTAGTGTGTGTGTATTTATATCGAAATGTGGCCTCCTTAACAAAATTGGGTATATAATAAATATTAGGTGAGGTAAGACATGAGAAGAAGACGACAGGATACCTTGCTTTTTTCAATTGTTGTCGTTTGCTTGTGTCAGCCATGAATGTGGAGGAGAAGGAGGCTGCATCCATTCAAGCTTGATCCCAGCCTTTAATAAAGTTTCTCAATTATAATAATTCAACATGGCTGCATATAATATTATTCTATTCATGAGATTGGTTTATGGCCGTTATCTCTGATAGGATAGGAAATGCTTTATCCGTCTGAAACCTCCCGTATATGATTGGCTCACTGCTGAATCGCGAGACCATCATTGTACATAGTGGATATGGTTCAATCAAGTAAGTAAAAGTAAATGGGTAATTTTTAGGGACTTACCCGAGATTTGGCGTATTAATATTTAGATAGAAAGTACGAGCGTATTATTAGATACCTCCCTTGGAGTTTGTATTCCATTTAATATCTTGTCAATGTATAAAGGTAATTTCATAAAAAAAATCTAAAATGTTGAAAAAATCAAAAGCAACCTCATTATCGAGTTGACTGTTATGCACTTCATTATCCACTAGTTCTAAAGGATGCATTAGACAAATCTTCTCTTTCATCTTCCAAACCCAAGCTAATTAACAATTCATTCATCCACCCCACGTCCCAAACACACCCATTCTCTTTGTGCTTCTAGCCTCGCCAAATGAAGCTCAAATTCGAAAAAGCCACAATTTGAAAGAAGAGTGATGAACAATGAAGTGATGGCAGCGGGAAAATGTTGTCGTCGAGTAACCATTGCTGGCGACAGGCGAGGAACGAATGAGTTATTAAACCTCACAGAAGGTGAAAACTCCAAATAACTCAATGCATATTAAAGTTAGAGCCTTTTGGTTGATTTGATGCTGTGTTTAAAAATGGATTTAATGTTGCGTTTGAGTTGTTGAAAAAGATGCATGTTGCATGTTTTTAGTGTGATTCGCACAAGTGATGAGCTAAACAAACCATTGTGTATTAGAAATTAGTTATTTTCATGTGATTTCTATGTTAAACAAAAGTGGGTTTTAGCTTTGTAATCGCAAATATAATTCTAAATTTTTATAATAAAATTGTAATAAAAAAATTGAGATTTTTTTAAATGGAATTAATTTTTGGGACTGTATTTGTGATTACAATTTAAGATTTAAGTGGGTTTATTCGCAAATACGATTGAAATGGTTTTAAATGTTATATATATATATATATAAGATTTCACCTTGTGTACTTGCCTGTAACTTGATCAGTGTGCACTAGTTGTGAATATCCAAATACTATAAGTCTTTGTTCGTAAACTTGTGATCTAAATTTCACAAAGTTTTGAGCCTGCTTTCTCATTTAAATACTGTTATGCTATGATGGGTTTAATCAAATATATTTTACCTAGAAACAAACGTATGGAGCTCTTGATTATCCTTAAATGTGTTACTTATTTATGTGTTAATGCTGATTCAACTTTCTTTTTTGGCGCATAATATAAGTTCAATTTCAATTGCTTTTGTTTTTTTTAAAAATTCCCCACAACCATAAGTCCTTTGGGTTTGGCATTTTGGTGTGCTTTCTATTAATCTCACATATTTATAAATAATAAGATTCATCTTCAACATATTGACTGATTGGCAAGAACAAGAAGTCAGAATATGCTTAAAAAATGAAAAATAAGATAGATTTTACTAAACAAAGAAGCATAAGAGAAAAGGGCAATGATTGAAGCTAGAGATGGACAAGAATTTCTCAAGGCAAAGGAAATAGCTGCGAAATATTGTGCAACTGGTAGCACTCCTAAGAATTAAAGAAGCTCTTCGGTTGGTTCTAAAATCATATTGTTTTTTACACTTGGTATATTTTTGTGTTTGTAATTTCAACAATAAATCTATATATTTTCTTCTCTAATGTTTTGTTTTTTGTAAATCTCAATGGAATTATAAGAAAAAAAAATGTTAAGAATAGAGTACTTTGTGATAGAAATACTATTTTTATATTTGAACTGCTTAAAACAAATATGATTTGCTTAATTGAAGTTCAAAAATTGTTAAATTCTTCACCAATATTTTTTTTAGTTAATGAGTATGTAATGTCAAGTATTTGGTTATTACGATTTTTTTATTTTATTTTATCCGTGTATTGGGAGCAAAACATATTTCATTCTATTAACAAACAACACCCTAGTGGTTGCTGTGGGGGTGTTTCAGCTTTAGGGGTATTTTGGTCATTTCATTTATCTACTAACAGTCATTAGATGGAAATACAAACGAGGGGGGAGGTATTTGTAATTACGGTCATACTTTTTATTTACGTGTTAATACACCAATCCTCAGTGGAGATCTCTAAAAATTACCCAAAAATAAATATACAATACCAGCAGAAGTTGAAAATGTATTTAACAGTGTTGTTTGATTAATGAAAGGTCTATTCTCATTTCAAAAAGAAAAAAGAAAAAAAAAAGAGTAAGTAAAAAGGTAATAACCTATAGGTCCCCGAAATCTTTTAATACAATTTTCAAGATCACATATTTGTCCATTCATATTAAATAGGTCCACAAGTACTTGAAATTCCTATATTACCTTTCTTCTAACTTACATACCATGGGAATCTTAATTGCTGTAGCATTTGAGAGTGTTGTAGCATTAACAATTGCTCATCAGAAAATGTTTTTGTGATATCTTGCTTGGTTAGAGTGCTTTCATCTACTTCCAACTGTGAAAGATGATCTGCTACTTGATTCTCAGTGCCTTTTCTATCCCTGACCTCCAAGTCAAACCCTTATAGCAGCAGGATCCACCTAATCAATCTTGGTTTGACATCCTTCTTTGAAATCAAATACTTTATAGCTGAGTGATTTGTGTAAATAATCACTTTGGTGCCAATAAAAACTGCTCTAAATTTATCAAATAAAAAAACAACTGCCAGTAAATCTTTTTCTGATGTAGTATAATTGAGTTGTGCATTAGCTAAGGTCTTGCTAACATAATAAATAGAATGAAAAATTTTACCTTTCCTTTGTCCGAGTACTGCTCCAATAGGATCGTCACTGGCGTCACACATTAATTCAAAAGGCATACTCTAATCTGGTGCTATAGCAACTAGTGTTGTAATAAAAGCTTTCTTCAACTCAACAAAAGCCTTTAAACAATTTTCATCAAAATTAAAAGGTCTGTCAAGTTCCAGCAACAAGCATAAGGGTTTAGCTATTTTGGAAAAATCTTTAATGAACCTTCTATAGAACCCAGCGTGTCTCAGGAAACTCCTAATACCCTTTACTGAAGTAGATGGTAGAAGTTAATCAATCACCTCTATTTTTGCTTTATCCATCTCTATTCCTTTTCTAGAGACTCTATGGCCTAAAACTATTCCTTCTTATACCATAAAATGACACTTCTCCTAATTTAATACTAAATTAGTCTCCTCACATCTCTTAAGTACATTCTCTAGGTTGTGCAAACAATCATCATATAATTCCCCAAAAACTGAAAAATCATACATGAATACCTCAAATGTGTGTTCATCTATATCTAAAAAAATAGACATCATATACCTCTGGAATGTTACTGGAGCATTGCACAAACCAAATTGTTAACATATATATTTCCATATTATTGATTTTGATGATAACAAATAAGATTAAGAATGATTAAGTTTTTAAAAGGTTAAATTATTTTTATACATTTTAAATAAATCATTATTTTCACATTATAAAGGTTTTATATTTAATGGAAAAATGATTTTATGAAATTGGTTGTTTTTCAAGTTTATGGTTTAATTGAAAGTGTTTTGAAAACTTGAAAATCAACAAGTATTGTTTGAAATTCTGGAGGAGGACTTATTTGAAAAGTATTATAGTATTTTGGGCCATTTTATAATTTTAAAAAGTTTTAGATTCACAATGTATTATTTAAAAATTCTGAATTTGGACATATTTGTAAAGTTTTATAATGTTTTGGATCATAATACAGTTATATAAAATTTTAGGGCAAAACTATAATTTTTATAAACAGTTCACTGTAGCAGTCACTATAGCAGTCATTGTAGCAAACGGCTAACCGTTTATTTAAAACAGCTAATCGATAATTTCCAGAAAGCATGTTCTACAAAGGTTTGTTAAAATAATGTTTCTGGAAATTAACCTTGAACCGTTTACAGAAAAACGGAACTGCTTATTTCAGACATTAACTCAACCGCTTAGAAGAAGAATCTGTTAAACCAAATTCATTTTGTGTCTCGAAATTACCCTTGAATCGCTTACTTAAAAGGTGAACTGCTTATTTGTATCGCTAATTCTGAACCGTTTAGTAATTATATATGGATCTAAGGCAGATCCGGAGCAAGTTCGGATTTATCTTAATATTTAGATCCAATTCTATATCCACTCACCATTTAATGTAACTTTACTTTAAAAATTTATTAACAATTATGTAATTATATATGATATTAAAATTTATAAATGATGATAAAATTTATTCATTAGCATGTATTTAAGAATCTTAAAACTTAAAGATATTTAAATGATAATAAGATAAAAATTTATCAAGTGTAAAATAAAATTAGGATAGCCTGCTCTATATATATATATTTTTTTTTTTTTTTTTAAGTTTTTCACTCTATAATTTAGTCTCTTTTTGTCTCTTTAGTCTACTCTTGCTTGTCCACTTCATTTGAATGTTTAGATCAATCATTTAATTGTTAGGAAAATCCATGGACCTGAGTTTTTTTTTTTTATTCTCATAATCTTATTTATTTTGTATAATCACTAATCAATGGTGGCTATCAACTACAAAATAATTATGTTAATCATATATTTAGTTAAATATGATCATAAAAAAAAATCAAGCACTTAATATAATAAATTATTTTTAACTTATATGTTATTATTTAATGATATAGGAATGATGATGGTAAGCCGTGGATATTAGAATGGTAAAGGAGACATTAGAATATTATAATAATCTTATTCCAGCAATTATTTTTTATGGATATTTTATTATCTTTCTTATTTATTTATTTTGGTGTAAAAGTAGAAGCTACAATACTTATTAGATTTTTTATACAAATTATATAATTTAATTGTTACCAATGCATTTTAGTCTTAAATTTTCTTTCTAAAAAATATTGATCTCTTATTATTGAGATTTAGAATCATGACGAATCTAGAGCAGTTTTGGATTTTATTTTTTCTTTTTGGATTTGGAGCAGATATAAATCTTTATTTTTTGTTCCGGATCTAGATATGAAGCGAAAAATATAGATCCATTACGAATCTGGAGTAGTTACAAATCTTAATTTTTATTATAGATTTGGATCTGGAGCAGTGTATATCCAATCCATATCCGCTCCATTACCATCCTTAAGTTTATCTAACATCTTATCTATAAAGGGCAATGGAAAATGGTCATTCCTTGTGGCTTTGTTTAGCTTCCTATAATCCATGTAAACTCTCCATCCAGTTACTGTTCTTATAAGAATGAACTCATTCTTTTTTACTACAACAATCACTTCATCTTTCTTTGGAACACATTGTACTGAACTTATCCATAAGCTGTCTAATATTAGGTAAATAATTCCAGCATCAAGCCACTTAATGATCTCCTTCTTCACAACTTCTTTCATGATGGCATTCAATCTTCTCTGTTGCTCTACAGAGTTGCTGTAACAATCTTCCAGCGGAATCTTGTGCATGCATATAGAAAGGCTGATTCCTTTTATATATGTCATACTTCATTCAATAGTCTTCTTCTATCTCTCCAATATATCTACCAAACTCTTTTTTTGATTTGCATTAAAAAAAAAGAAATAATTACAGGAAATGTAATATTGTCACCAAGATAAACATATTTTAAATGTGAAGCTTAAAGTTTTCATTTCAAAATAGGAGATGACTCGATAGATCGAACAGAAGGTTTCACTTCCCTATTTAAGAAATCAAGTGATTCATCTCCAACTATGCTATATTTGCTATTTTAGAATCTTCATCTTTAAGTTCTTCAAATGTTACAGTATTGATTTCTTCCTTACTGCAGCAACTGTTTAATCTTTCTGTAATAGTAAAATCCACAGCACTGATAAAATTACAGTCTTCAACCTCAGTTGGACTCTTCATAGCATCCAGCACATTAAATGTAACTTGCTGATCATTCACTTGCATAGTCAATTCTCCTTTTTGTACATTAAGTAGGGTCTTTCTCGTGGCTAAGAAAGGTCTTCCTAGAATAATTGGCACTTCCTTATCTGCCTCAAAGTCCAACACTATGAAATCCACTGGAAAAATAAATTTATCCATTTTCACCAACACATCCTCAATATTCTTTTATGGATAGACATGAGATCTATCAGCAAGTTGTAAAGTTACTATTGTTGGCCTAACTTCTCCAACTCCTAATTGCTTGAACACTGATAAAGGCTTAATGCTTGCCCCCAAATCACAAAATTGCTTTACCACTGTATTTAGTTCCTATATATTATGGACTTGTAAAGCTTCCTGGATCTTTCAACTTCTGAGGAAATTTGTTCTGAAGCATATGGCTGCATTCTTGTGTCAGAACAACTGTTCCAAACTCTCCAAGCTTATTTTTCCTTACCAAAATATTTTTCAAGAACTTCACATAATTTGGCATTTGTTCGAGAACTTGTACAAAAAAAATGTTGATATGTAGCTGCTTCAAAACTTCTAGGAACCTGCTGAATTACTTATCTTGCTTTTGCTTCTGCAATCTTTGAGGGAATGGTGGTGGGTGTCTAAACTGCTATGTTGCAGCAGGTTCTATAGGTTGTTTCTCTTTTGCAAAATTTTGGAATGATGTGATTAATACTGCAATATCTTCTTCTACAATTACTGGATTATTATTTGCTGGTGATGTTGTAGTTCAGGTGTTCACATCACTAGGCTGAAAAGCACTCGTAAGTAGACATATAAACGAACAAATTATAAAGATATATAACTATACAATAATAAAATATGTACATATATAAGTATATATAAAAGTAAAAGTAATAATATAATAGATGATAAATGTAAAAGTAATAATCTAATCGATGATGTTACTAATGTCAGGGTGAGAGACACTGCCAAATAATAGTGGTGAATTTATCAAATAGGCCACCACTACTCAGTCAATCCCACCACTACACATGTACCACTTCTAAGTTTAAGGCATGTTTAAACTAAATACCTAAGTAGTCATATACTTGGACGTTCACTTAAGTAGACATTTTAAATATAAAATTTAAAGCAAGAAATATAACCTGTTACGCGTAAAATATTCTGAACAAATGTCATCATAGTAGTCTTCACGTGGACGACATAGGGTCTAATAACAATAACTAATAGCAATAATAAAAAATAAATAAGTAACCCACTTAATGCATAGATGGATTGGAAGCGGTTGAAGGTGATAAAAGAGAGAGAAGCGACAACAACTGGATCGGAAGGGAATGGGTGGCAGCGGAGGGAGTCAGCTATGAGGTGAGTGAGCTGGACGGCTAGATGGCTGTGCTGCCTAATAACTCTATTAAATGAGAGTTATCATGACATTTTTAAGCTCAAATCAAGACTACTTAGAGAGTAATTGATGTGTTTTAGTGCACTTTAATAATAGATTGCATTACATTCATTTTTAGTTTACGTTTAATAAAGCTTATGCAATTTTTGAATAATTGCATGCCTAAAACGTATGTTTAACTATAGGTCAATGGAATCTTGAAATTTATGGAAAAGATGATGTTGCAATGGACTTATAAAAAGGACAAACGAGCATGGCTATAAAAAAATTAGAGCAAGTCTGGAACAGTGAAGATGTTATAGCCATTGTTGTAGCAACCATTGCTGTAGCAACCCTCAAGCATTGATAGAGAAAAATTCGGGCAAGATATCCAGAATATTACGATCTGCAGTTTCCTAATGTGAAGATGCGCGGTGTCCTAAAGCTTCCAATTACCCTAATTAGTGATTATAAAAGGAAGCGTACATGAAAAGAAAAAAGGAGGAAGCCATCAATCAAGATAAAAAAACAGAAAAGAAATAATGAAGAAACAAAATTCCCAATCAGAATTCAAGGCTGCACCAATAAAAGAAATTATAGAATCGATTGGAATTCGTTCTTTCTTTTTCTTTTCTTATTTATTTGTTATTCATTGATCATGAAGATGTATTCGATGGCTAGAACTTGGTTGTTTATTTACCTTTCACAAATTATAAACTAAATTTATTTGTGGTTGAGTGTTAAACTAGCTTGATGGTTAATTGACTGAATATAGATGTTGCTGCATGTTTGCTATAGCATTTTGCTTTGATAGTATTATTTAAAATCATTATTTCAGCTATTTAAAGATAGATGGTTAGGAAAGAGCCACAAAAAGACATATCTTAGTGAAACATATCAAAGCAATACTCGGTCTTGGATTGAGTTTCCTGGATTGAGTTTAACTTGAGTCCAAAAAGAGTCATGCTTAATCTAAGATTAGTAATGAACTAGATATGGGGATTCAGTTTGTAGGGTAAAGAGAACAAAAATGTATAACGCTATATCTTATGTTGACATAGTAACTGGTCACTGTTACATTGCATAAAGATATAAGACATTCAATATGCTACCGCGGAGGATAAAGATGGTTTTTTCCCAGTGCTGTAGCAGATGCTGGAGTAACTAAGCTTAACATGAATAAAACAGTTAACACTATCAAGAGAGTTTAATCACTCAACTACTTCATTCCTATTGATTTAACCCTTGTGTTTGACATGCAAATTTTATTCATTGCATTTTTAATTATTGTGATTTTATTTTCCTTAAGTATTTCGTTATGTTGGTTGCATTGATTTAATTTAAAATATAGATTGCACTGTTGAAATTGCTATAGTAAATCTAATAGCATTAATCCCTGTAGAGACGATCTTGAATACTCATCATTTTATTACTTGTTATCATTTTATTACTTGTTGTGTACACTTGTACATTGACACCATAACAATTAAAGTAAAATTAACAACACTGCCGCTATGGAAGAAGATGAGAAGAAGGGTATTATCAGAGGCTTGGCAATAAGTTTAGGGATTTTGAAATTGGAATTAGGCATTGCCTACGTCAGCCCTTACAAATTGATGATATTCAATATACAAATTGATGATATCCAAATAATCCTGAATAAAAAAAAGTTTGAATTAATATTTATAGTTATCAAATGATATAATGTGCAGTATTATTTCCTTGTTGACAGATAAGAATCATTAACAATACAGACCCAGCTGGAATTGATCATCAGATTGAGCTTGGCCTCGAGTTGGCTTCTACCCTTGTAGTAGTCATTTCCAAGGTCTGTCTGAAAATCATGTTTTCGTGGATATTGTTATTCTTTTCTGATCCCTCAGTTATGCATTTGAGAATAATATTTTTAAAGTAAGTTACTAATGTATTGTCAACTTAATCCTACTCAGAGTGGAGGCACCCCTGAAACTAAAAACGGTTTGTTGGAAGTACATAAGGCTTTTTGTTTAGCTGGCCTGGAATTTGCAAGATAGGTCTTGATCTCAGGTTCTAGTTTTTGCTTAATTGTCCTTCTGCATTGTAGAATATATAAGATAACATTCTAGCACTAAAGTAGGTCGATCCTATTACGAGATCACCGATCAACGATTGGCTCTCATGTATTTCATACCCTTCTTTATATTTAATGTTGGTTTACTTCTTGATACATCTTGATATTTCTTTTATCAAAGTGAGAGACACTACCAAATGATAGTTGTGAATATATCAAATAAGTCATTACCATCAATCCACGCTATATGCACAAAGACATGAATTTTTCTAAACTTGAGGTTCACCACTTTAAGGCATGTTTAAACTAAATACCCAAGAGTTATATACTTGGATGTTCACCCAAGTAGACATTTTAAATATAAAAGAAGAAATATTACATTACAGAAATATTCTAAACAAATGTCATCATATTAGCCACGTGGATGACATAGGGTCCAACGTAATTACCACACATGCGAATGAGGTAACATTGCACTTGCGTGTTACGTCATCATAGCCGATGATGACCGCGCCATGAACCTTGCGAAGTTGGTCCTTCATGCGAATGTCGGTCGCCGACCCACATCGCATCTTACGGTTGGAAGGTTTGTTCTTCAATTTGGCTCTAACGCCGCAACCAAAATGGAGCTAGAGGTGGGAATGAAAGGGAGACAACAACCGGGTTTATGTTCACAATGATATTTTCAATTTAAGACAAGATCTTCAATTGCTTTCACCGGTGCGAGTGATAAATTGTTGAAGATCGATTGTCCTTAATCACGCTCATCGATGCATTTAACATAGAAAAACCCCACTCTTACTTCCAATGTCCATCAAATTACATTCGCCTCCGATTCTGTTTTGATCTTATAATTCCATATACCTTGAAATGACCTCCCCTCAAGCCTTGGACCATAATGCTTAAGGCTCTCAGTGACCTGCTCCGACATACCAAAAAAAAAAAAAAGAAAGATTAAAAAATAAAACACATACATCATTATTCAAGAAATACCTATAAGATAAGAAATTTTTCACTATAAGACCTCTTTTAGTCTTTTACAAATTTTCTACCAAATGTTGTACATGCATTATTATTCATAAAATAGTTGTTGTATTTTACTAAAACTTTCTAGAATTAAATTATGATATTGAGGAAAAATATATTGAAAATTTCAATCATTCAATAATATTTGTCTGGTGTTCTAAAAGATAAAAAATTAAAGTGAAAAAAATGTCATTTGCAACATAATAGTACACCAACCAGTTTGAATCTGATTTACTCACTTAATAATGCTCTCATCTTCAAGATCAATCTTTTTTTCCTGAAGCAATGTTGACTGGTCACACAGTTTCTCCAGGTTCTCATTATCAGCCTCATCAAGCAGACTACGTGCACTCGACCTTCCAAAATGACGGAGGCCATGTACCTCTCCTAAGTGGGAAAGTTAGTCCATAAAATTAAAAGTTTTTAGACTAAAAATTATACAAAAATTAAATTATTATACCTTCGACATGACGCACTATCTGTTTACCCACAAGTCTCAAAAGCAGACTCATGTCCTAATACTGACAAAAACAACAACAAAACAAGGTTATACAACTAATAATCGTTGCATGATCCGATATAAGAATCCTAATCAAATGTCAAAATCAAAAAATAAAATCACTATTAAATGTCAAGTATGATAGTGAATTTACAAAATTTAGCTATCAAAACCAAAAACTACAGCAAATTAAAACACATAAACAAAAAAAAAAGTCAAAAAACAACTAGAAATAAAACCCAAAAACAGCATAAAAATGAACCTAAAAGCAGACAAATAAATACATAAATTATAAAAATATATAACTATACATTACATAAAATATATACATATATTAGTTCATATAAATGTAAAAGTAATAATATAATAGATGATAGATGTAAAAGTAATAATCTAATGGATGATGTTACTAACATCAAAGTGAAAGACACTACCAAATGATAGTGGTGAATCTATCAAATAAGTCATTACCACTCAGTCAATCCCACGCTATATGCAATAAAAGTCCAAGTACACATATATTTTTCTGAACTTAGAGGTTCACCATTTCTAAGTTTATGTGTTTACGTATACATAAAGTAAACATTCAAATACACATGTACTTTTGTTTATTTAAAAGTTTTGTTTAAGAATTTGTAAACACTTCTACTTCAACAGCATGTAGCATGGGATTGAGGGAGTGGTGGTTCCTATTTCATAAAATTAAACATCCAAATACACGCGTACTTTTTGGATACTTACAAGTTTAGTTTAAGTTAATGCTTCTATATTGCATTATGAAATAAGCATCAATTGAAAAAATAAACATAATACAAATTCATTTATGTTAGTTTAAGAAAAAGCTGTCACGAGCCTGGTTGACTGGTTTTCAAGAACTAGCCACCCAAGTTCGAATCTCAGAAGACGTAAGGGTTAATATTTGGGCCTTTCTTTAAATATATATATATATATAGCTTCGAACTATTAATGATTGAAAAACTTGATTATCTATAGTTTCAAATAAAGCAAAATATGAAATTCACTAGTAGAGTATAACTATAAATCAATTTAAAGTATATCTAGCATTACTTGTCTTAAATAATGCGGACACTTAAAAAGTGTGAGAAAAAATAATAAAATAATTTTATTACTACCTATTAAAGTATTGAAAACTATTAATATATTCTTAATCAAAAAGTTAAAAAATTAGGTTACGTTATTTAATTAAAACTTTTAAGTACTCTTTAATTAAAGTGTACTTGATATTGTTTGTCTTAAAACATGGGGACAGTTGAAGATAGTGAGGGGGAAAAAATATAATAACAAAGGAGTTTTATTGGTATCCCTTTAAGTATTGAGAATTGTTAATATATTCTTAATAATAAAAAAGTTGGATAAGATCAGGTTATATTGTTTATTTAAACTTTTTAATTACGATTTGCTTGCTATTTGTGAAAATGTATTTGACCTTTTTTTAATAGATGTAAATTTGATAAAAAAAAAATTAATAGTAAAAAAACATTAGTGTAACTAGCTCGGAAAGAATTATAAATTTTTCAAGAAAGTGTAATTAAATAGAAAAGAGGTTAAATCAAACTACAGAGAGAATTTTAATGTTATCATGCCAAAGTGATATTACTATATTTTAAAAAAAACTTAAAAAAAAAAAAGCAATTGCCCATATAAATTAACAAAAGATAACAATAAGAATTCAGTGCAATTTGAAAAATAAATCAGAGATAAATAAGATTTAGGTGTTGGCCTCTACAATATTTAATAGAAGATCGAAAGTAAAAAGTAGGCATGGTTGTCAATATTTTTTTCTTTTTCTGTTTTCTTTGTTTAACTTCAAAGAAAAAGCTATTCCCATTTTTACACAAAACAAAAATACTACAGGAAATCAGAACCTACCAAACAATTTTTTTTACCTTCAGTTTTTGCAAAATGAAAAATCAAATGGGGATTCATACCTAACACATTATAAGCACAAATTTATTTACCTATCACAATTGTCACTTTCTCTATATTCAATTTTCTCTTGCAGAAAACATCTCCTACTATTAGAATTTTCTCCTTCACCTCTAAGTTCTTACTTCAACACACCATATGTGTATCCGTTAGCTTCTCTTTATAACCTTCTCCCATTGTCTCTCCTGATCAGGAAGCTCATGCCAACCTGCAATTTAAAAATAACAATTATGTATTGCAGGTTGAAGTGTACTAACGGATACATAATTGTTTCACTTATGTACTAACGGAACAATTAGAAGTGAAAATAAAGGATAATTCTTAAACCTGCAATACATAATTGTTATTTTTAAATTGCAGGTTGGCATGAGCTTCCTGATCAGGAGAGACAATGGGAGAAGGTTAGAAAGAGAAGCTAACGGATACACATATGGTGTGTTGAAGTAAGAACTTAGAGGTGAAGGAGAAAATTCTAATAGTAGGAGATGTTTTCTGCAAGAGAAAATTGAATATAGAGAAAGTGACAATTGTGATAGGTAAATAAATTTGTGCTTATAATGTGTTAGGTATGAATCCCCATTTGATTTTTCATTTTGCAAAAACTGAAGGTAAAAAAAATTGTTTGGTAGGTTCTGATTTCCTGTAGCATTTTTGTTTTGTGTAAAAATGGGAATAGCTTTTTCTTTGAAGTTAAACAAAGAAAACAGAAAAAGAAAAAAATATTGACAACCATGCCTACTTTTTACTTTCGATCTTCTATTAAATATTGTAGAGGCCAACACCTAAATCTTATTTATCTCTGATTTATTTTCAAATTGAATTCTTATTGTTATCTTTTGTTAATTTATATGGGCAATTGCTTTTTTTTTTTTAAGTTTTTTTTAAAATATAGTAATATCACTTTGGCATGATAACATTAAAATTCTCTCTGTAGTTTGATTTAACCTCTTTTCTATTTAATTACACTTTCTTGAAAAATTTATAATTCTTTCCGAGCTAGTTACACTAATGTTTTTTTACTATTAATTTTTTTTTATCAAATTTACATCTATTAAAAAAAGGTCAAATACATTTTCACAAATAGCAAGCAAATCGTAATTAAAAAGTTTAAATAAACAATA
The DNA here is from genome assembly GCA_030449925.1 of Citropsis articulata. Lineage (NCBI taxonomy): Eukaryota > Viridiplantae > Streptophyta > Magnoliopsida > Sapindales > Rutaceae > Citropsis > Citropsis articulata. The sequence continues at coordinate 5,160,141 of JASUUH010000227.1, read as the reverse complement.
TAACCTGATCTTATCCAACTTTTTTATTATTAAGAATATATTAACAATTCTCAATACTTAAAGGGATACCAATAAAACTCCTTTGTTATTATATTTTTTTCCCCTCACTATCTTCAACTGTCCCCATGTTTTAAGACAAACAATACCAAGTACACTTTAATTAAAGAGTACTTAAAAGTTTTAATTAAATAACGTAACCTAATTTTTTAACTTTTTCATTAAGAATATATTAATAGTTTTCAATACTTTAATAGGTAGTAATAAAATTATTTTATTATTTTTTCTCACACTTTTTAAGTGTCCGCATTGTTTAAGACAAGTAATGCTAGATATACTTTAAATTGATTTATAGTTATACTCTACTAGTGAATTTCATATTTTGCTTTATTTGAAACTATAGATAATCAAGTTTTTCAATCATTAATAGTTCGAAGCTATATATATATATATATATATATATTTAAAGCAAGGCCCAAATATTAACCCTTACGTCTTCTGAGATTCGAACTTGGGTGGCTAGTTCTTGAAAACCAGTCAACCAGGCTCGTGACAGCTTTTTCTTAAACTAACATAAATGAATTTGTATTATGTTTATTTTTTCAATTGATGCTTATTTCATAATGCAATATAGAAGCATTAACTTAAACTAAACTTGTAAGTATCCAAAAAGTACGCGTGTATTTGGATGTTTAATTTTATGAAATAGGAACCACCACTCCCTCAATCCCATGCTACATGCTGTTGAAGTAGAAATGTTTACAAATTCTTAAACAAAACTTTTAAATAAACAAAAGTACATGTGTATTTGAATGTTTACTTTATGTATACGTAAACACATAAACTTAGAAATGGTGAACCTCTAAGTTCAGAAAAATATATGTGTACTTGGACTTTTATTGCATATAGCGTGGGATTGACTGAGTGGTAATGACTTATTTGATAGATTCACCACTATCATTTGGTAGTGTCTTTCACTTTGATGTTAGTAACATCATCCATTAGATTATTACTTTTACATCTATCATCTATTATATTATTACTTTTACATTTATATGAACTAATATATGTATATATTTTATGTAATGTATAGTTATATATTTTTATAATTTATGTATTTATTTGTCTGCTTTTAGGTTCATTTTTATGCTGTTTTTGGGTTTTATTTCTAGTTGTTTTTTGACTTTTTTTTTTGTTTATGTGTTTTAATTTGCTGTAGTTTTTGGTTTTGATAGCTAAATTTTGTAAATTCACTATCATACTTGACATTTAATAGTGATTTTATTTTTTGATTTTGACATTTGATTAGGATTCTTATATCGGATCATGCAACGATTATTAGTTGTATAACCTTGTTTTGTTGTTGTTTTTGTCAGTATTAGGACATGAGTCTGCTTTTGAGACTTGTGGGTAAACAGATAGTGCGTCATGTCGAAGGTATAATAATTTAATTTTTTGTATAATTTTTTAGTCTAAAAACTTTTAATTTTATGGACTAACTTTCCCACTTAGGAGAGGTACATGGCCTCCGTCATTTTGGAAGGTCGAGTGCACGTAGTCTGCTTGATGAGGCTGATAATGAGAACCTGGAGAAACTGTGTGACCAGTCAACATTGCTTCAGGAAAAAAAGATTGATCTTGAAGATGAGAGCATTATTAAGTGAGTAAATCAGATTCAAACTGGTTGGTGTACTATTATGTTGCAAATGACATTTTTTTCACTTTAATTTTTTATCTTTTAGAACACCAGACAAATATTATTGAATGATTGAAATTTTCAATATATTTTTCCTCAATATCATAATTTAATTCTAGAAAGTTTTAGTAAAATACAACAACTATTTTATGAATAATAATGCATGTACAACATTTGGTAGAAAATTTGTAAAAGACTAAAAGAGGTCTTATAGTGAAAAATTTCTTATCTTATAGGTATTTCTTGAATAATGATGTATGTGTTTTATTTTTTAATCTTTCTTTTTTTTTTTGGTATGTGATGTGTTGACATTGGAAGTAAAGAGTGGGGTTTTTCTATGTTAAATGCATCGTATGCATCAATGAAGCGTGAAGTTAAGGACAATCGACTTGATCTTCAACAATTTATCACTCCGCTCACCGGAATTGAAGCAATTGAAGATCTTGCTGTCTTAAATTCGGAGTAAGAAAATATCATTAGGGAAATCGAACATAAACCAGTGGCGGTTGTTGTCTCCCTTTCATTCCCACCTCTAGCTCCATTTTGGTTGCGGCGCGTTAGAGCCAAATTGAAGAACAAACCTTCCAACCAGAAGACCATAAAGAAGTACGATGTGGGTTTTTGGAGCGGCACCGACATTCAGCAACAATTTGTGAAGGACCTTAACTTCGCAAGGTTCATGGCAGAGGTCATCATCGGCTATGATGATGAGACGTATAACACGCAAGTGGGCAAGCTGTTACCTCTAAAACATTCACGATGTGGTAAATTACGTATTGGACCCTATGTCATCCACGTGAAAGCTAATATGATGACATTTGTTTAGAATATTTTACGCGTAACAGGTAATATTTCTTGCTTTAAATTTTATATTTAAAATGTCTACTTAGGTGAACATCCAAGTATATGACTACTTAGGTATTTAGTTTAAACATGCCTTAAACTTAGAAGTGGTGAACCTCTAAGTTTAGAAAAATTCATGTGCACTAGGACTTTTATTGCATATAGTGTGGGATTGACTGAGTAGTAATGACTTATTTGATAGATTCACCACTATCAATTGGTAGTGTCACTCACTTTGATCAAAGAAATATCAAGATGTATCAAGAAATAAACCAACATTAAATATAAAGAAGAGTATATAATACATGAGAGCCAATCGACATTTGATCAGGTATACAGCCTCATAATATTTTAGGCTCTGACCTTAGCTCCACTTTAGTGCTAGAATGTTGTCTTATATATTCTACAATGAAGAAGGACAATTAAGCATAAAGGATAGATTGCTCTGTTGTCATAGAGAAAGGATTCAATAAATTCTCTGAGACTGGATCATTTGCAGAATGCAGTGGCCTATAATAAAGACGATCAAAATGCATACGCTTAGACATTTCCACATCTAAAAAGTAGTGCTGCTTTGATTTCAGTGGGTATACCTTGATTTCAGTGGGTATACCTTGTAGGCAGAAAAGATGCAGGTGACATGAAGTTGGCAAATTGTGAATCAAATACATTCGGATCCAGAAATTGATTTACTTGGGGCCTAAGATTCAAGGTTAAAAAAAAAATTTACTCGGTTTTGCAGATGATTATAATTTACGCATACATAAATCATAGTTTGTAATTGATAGTATGGAATACCTTGATGGAGTTGGAGGTGTATATGTAGCATTCTGGTTAGAGAACCAATTGGGTAGCTGGTGATTTACATTTCCTAGTCCCGTCTGTCAGATTATTTCATGGCAAAAAAGTTCGCCATCAGCTTGATGAAAAATTACTGAACATTTGACAGAAATTTGAAACATTTTACAATTTTTATGTCAAAGAGGGGGGGCTTACTGATCTTTGAAGGAAAGAAGATAGGAAGCTAGGGAGTGCTTGCTGATTGTTGCTGATGAAATCATTGCTTCCGACATTTTGATGAGCAAGTTGATCAGCACCCAATGTGGTTGATAGATGGAGAGGATTCATCCATTGATTACTAAATTAGCATAAATGGCATGAAAATCACCAAAGTAAAAAATTAAACTGTAGGAATGTATTATTATTATTAAGCATTATATAGTATTATTGGTAACTAATTCTCCTTCTCGCCTATGTGAGCATAGTTTGAACTCCATGTCTCTTACCAACTTAACAAACTATAATAGCCTAGCGCGACAGTAATTAATAGTTTATAATTAAAGTACCGTTTTACATCATGAAATTGAACAAGCAAATTAAAACATACAGAAGATTGTTATTTTGAATGCAGAATAATAAGACTATAAAATTTAAAATCTAAAACTGAGAAAAAAAAAAGTGAAAAACCGAAAATTTAACACTGGAAGAGAGTGACAAAGCCAATTCTCCCTCATGGCTTTACTCCCATCAGTCCGTTCAGTGATCACCCACCACCTCCACCACAGACCTCCACCACCGCCGCCACTGCTCTTAATAGCTTCACTTCTCTTTCACAAACCGAAACTTCAAAAAACCACTTGCAAAAATCTCTCATTTTCCTTCACTTCCTCTTCTAAACTCAAAACCCTTAACCACCTTGCCACCCCAAAAGGTAAATAACCCAAAACAAAGAAACCCATTTAATAAATTTTACTTCTTTTAACTCCGTTTAACATGACTCTTGCTTTTCTTTCTTTTTTTTTTCCTTTTTTTTGGTGAAGATAACACGCTGGTTTTCAAAAAAGACGAGCGATTGGTTGCTGCTAATGGTGAGAGTGAAGAAAAGGCAGGAACTTTTAGGACTATTGCAGCTATTGTGACTTCCATAGGTGGTCCGCCCGGCGCTGTGGGGATTGTACGGTTGTCGGGCCCCATGGCTGTGGATATTGTTAGGCGAGTCTTTAGACCGGTGAAGAAAAAGAAGAAGAAGAGTTCGGGTTCTGGTTCTGGTTCGTGGCGGCCCACTAGCCATGTTGTTGAGTACGGTGTCGTTTTGGATGGTCACGGGGATGTCATCGATGAGGTATCCAATGTTTGAGGTTGTGGTTGTTTTTGAACCTTGTGAACTGGTGCATTTGAATATATTATGCTATGAATTTTTTGAGATGGGTTTTCGTTCCTATTTTTTAACTTAATAAGTTACATAATGCATATTGAATTTGTGAATTTGTCTTTTCTAAATCTTATGGTAGAATTGCTGCTAATGAGTATGCTTGATTGTCACTGTATTTCTAGATTATTCACCTATGAAACAGTTTACTGTCTTCTTAGGTCAGTTATGATTCTGGATGTTAGATATATGACGAGTGCTTAGCCACTTATTTGCAGATGGGATGGGTAATTTGCTTTTGGAAATATGAGTTGCTTGAGTTTTGAACTCAGTTCTGTTCCTGTGCTTCCTGTTGGGGTGGAAACAAATGTGCTTAGTGGGTAACATACTTTGTTCTTGACTGTATTAGGTTTTAGCTGTTCCCATGTTGGCCCCAAGATCTTACACCCGTGAAGATGTGGTTGAGCTTCAATGTCACGGTAGTGAAGTGTGTCTGCGCCGTGTGTTAAGAGCTTGTTTAGAAGCTGGGGCGACCCTTGCTCAACCAGGTTTGCTGCTTACTAGTTTTTTTCCACCTTAATTTGAATGATCATAAGATACTTATATACTTTTCTGGTGGTCGCATTTTTCCTGTTCAAAGAGTATAATATTGGTGCTGTTGCAAAATTTGCATACGGTTGATACACATTTTTTCTTTTTCAGGCGAATTCACTCTCCGTGCCTTTCTCAATGGCCGCTTAGACCTATCTCAAGCTGAAAATGTTGAAAAGTTAATTTCAGCAAAGTCTGTGGCTGCTGCAGATGCAGCTTTGGCAGGAATTCAGGCATGTTTCCTTTTCAGTATTATTCTTTGACATACTGCTGTGTATTAGTCAATAACTGCGAAATAATTAAATAACTTTCCCCACACCATCGTAAGTCTTTGTTAATTAAGAGCCCAAAACAATCTTTTTTCTTTGACAGGGGGGCTTCTCTTCTTTGGTCAAGTCAGTGAGAGCAAAGTGCATCGAGTTGCTTACTGAGATTGAGGCCCGTTTAGATTTTGATGATGAGATGCCTCCTCTCAATTTAAATCTGGTCATGGATAAAATACATGCAATGTCACAAGATGTGGAAAATGCACTGGAGACTGCCAATTATGACAAACTTCTGCAATCTGGATTACAGGTTTGATCTCTTAGAAAATTTCTGACTACTTTCTTCAAGGTTTAAAGGATGTGACCTCTTACTCTGTTATTTTGTGTTAAAAGAAGTTGAGTTATTATGACAGCCCATTATCTCTTGCTCTGGCAGCCCTGTTTAATATTTTGCCTTGTGATTAAATTGTCCTTTCTGAGTAGTAGCTTGTAGTGTCAAATTTTTGCTTGCAATAGTCTTGGAGTATGACCAACATAGAAATTTTTTCCGATTAAGATTAAATTTCATATTATTCAAAGCTCTTGTTTCCTTTATCTTCTATTTTACTTTATTCTAGAGAATGAAATGGCTTGCATGTTTTCTTTTTGATCTTTATTTCTGTTTTTTCCCCCCAAAATAAACGCAGATAGCAATTGTCGGGCGACCAAATGTTGGGAAGTCTAGCCTTCTTAATGCTTGGAGCAAAGTATGTTGCATTAAGTCTTTTCCTTTCCTCTTCGTAGGGTCTTTTTATTTAATTTTTTGTTTAATTTGCTGTTCAGTGTTTAAAGTATAGCAAGTAAATGGATTTTAATATAGTAATTTCAATAGTTTAATATGAGTACTAATCTCTATAGCACTCCTTTTTTCCCCCCTTTTTTCCCTGCGAAGGCAGAAACAAGACTAGGAGTTTGATAAATTTCAAAATGGATGAAATGTATAATTTTATGAAGAGTAGAAGTGGGCTATAATATATATATATATTTTTTTGGTTTTTGTTTTTACTTGTTTAAAGAATGCTTGAAGCCATAATGAAACTATGTTTTATTTTTAGCGTGTAGAGTGAGAGAGCAATAGTTACAGAAATTGCCGGTACTACTCGAGATGTCGTTGAAGCCAGTGTGACAGTATGTGGTGTGCCTGTGACACTTCTTGATACAGCAGGCATTAGAGAAACTGATGATATTGTGGAGAAGCTTGGTAAGTGACCTCTTTTATTGACCATGATTTTGCAGCCCCCTCGAGCTGATTCTCATGGAAGAAGAGAAACAAAATTAGCTTTAAAATCATGATTGCCAAATATTTTCGAGTATTGAAGTTGGCTTTTTAATATCTATCTCTTGCTTATTTATGTGGTTTTGACATCCATTCATGTGGACGTCACAAAGGGTGTTTTTCCTGTTAGGTGGGAAACAACTAATGGAAACTAATGAAAGAGGGAATCTCAACATGATTGAAACTAGTGGTCAATGGATTGTGCTTATTTACAGTCAAAAGTTCATGTGTTGCTTAATGATTTTGGATTTTCTTTGCTTTCCTGGACTTCTGTGACTATAATTTTCCATTCAGGTGTGGAAAGATCTGAAGCAGTAGCTTTGGGTGCGGATGTCATTATCATGACAGTGAGTGCAGTTGATGGATGGACTTCAGAAGATAGCGAACTTCTTAATAGAATTCAATCTAATAAGGCATGATGCTACCCAGTACTCTCAATGTTATATATCAAGTTGATATATTGGTCATTGTGGTCAATACATTAGAATCATGCTGCGCATCAATTTCTACTTTAGAAAAAAAAAAAGTACTAGCTTTCTGGAGTCCATACTTAAAGGTTTGTCTTGGAATTGCAGAAATCTACTGAATCTTCTACCCCAATGATTCTTGTAATCAACAAGATAGACCGTGCTCCATTAGCTAGCAATGAATGGAATAAAGTCGGCAATTCTTTCAATGAGCATGTTTTTAATTCTTTCAGTGAGCATGTTTTTACCTGTGCTGTCACTGGTCAAGGAATGCAAGATTTGGAGACAGCAATCATGGAGATTGTGGGTCTCAACCAGATTCCTGCAGGAGGACGCAGATGGGCTGTAAACCAGGTCAGCCACATGTATATGTGAATTCATTGTTTCCCCCTTTAAATGATTTTGTTGCCTGTATCTGTATGCCACAATTCCATGCTTCAGCTATGTTATTCCTAATACCTTAATTTGGGGGTTTAAAAAGTTGAGTCTATGAGTCTGCTGAGTTGCGAATGCTAATGCTGAAATTCAAACTTTTTCCTACATTAATTTTTATGTTCAGCAAAAATGAAGTCGGCTCAGTTTGACTTGAATCACAATCTGATGATGATTCTGATTGTTCTATTTTGCTAAAATGATTCAGAGACAATGCGAACAGCTTATGAGGACCAAGGAGGCTCTCGTAAGGTTGAAATCATCAATAGAGGAGGAACTGCCTCTAGATTTTTGGACTATTGATTTGAGGGATGCAGCTTTGGCTCTTGGACAGATAAGTGGGGAAGACATCTCTGAAGAGGTTCTGTCCAACATTTTTGGCAAGTTCTGTATTGGTAAATAGGCGGTATTGGTTATGTTATAGTTTATTAAAGCAAGAGATTTTATTTATTTTCCCTCAAAAACTTTCCCAGGTTAATTAAAACAGCAAGCTTTTTGCTTTTTAGTAGGGCAGATAAGTATTAGTTGCATGGCGTAGGATATGTTTGTAAATTGTGAAGGTTGGACTTCTAATAGCTAAAGTGATTGGAAGACACCTACTTTTACTAAGTCTTACTGCGCCTTAATTCCAAATATAACCGATGTATAAAAACAAAACTGTCAATGTGGACTGTAGAGCGGCAATAGTCTTACATTCAATCGGCAGTGGTCTTTGGACGGCAGTGTATAGTAGTTAGATCGCAGACAAAAGGATGTTGGAGACGACGGGACGGCTTAATCCAACTGATGAAGACAAAACCCCAAAGTACGAGCTCACGACAATGCTTTATATAAACTAATGGTTCAAGAAAAAATATCTGTGAATTTTTTTTTTCCTGTTCCTGTAAGGCAAAATGTGTTTCGATGCCAAGAGGGAGCTAACTACGGAGGAGTTGAAGGAGATTGAAAGAAAGAAGAAAGCAAGGCTAAAGGAGAAAGAGAGGATTGAGAAGGATAAAAGGAGAAGAGAAGAGAAGGTGAAGGAGAAGAAGAAACAGGAAGAGTTGAAAGAAGGGAAAGGAAAAGAAAGAGAAGTTCAAGATCAAGATGAAACACAGGAAGTGATCAAGACATTGAAATGAAACTTGATTGCTCTTTTTAAATCTCTTGTTTTCTTTGATTCTCTCTGTTTCTTTTTCCATTTTAGCGGAGTATTTTAAATATGCATTGAAGTCCGCAAGTAACTATTTATTCTTTGAGTTTGTGTTTTGCACCACGTAAGGTAGGAATAACCTATTCCATGTAGTTTTGTGAACCGTGCCTTTCAATTTATAATCACTATGAAATCAAATCAACTGTCAAATGGGTAGATGAGTACAACAACAAACAAGTTTCTCCTAAACTTATTTATTTGAATGGCTCTGGCAAAAATTTGTGTGGGACCAAAGTGTAATCACCTGCGCGTTCCAACCAATTTTGATATTAAAAGTCAGGTGGAGCCCAATCCCATGGCAAAATCCACTGTTTTACCATATAATTACTGCTACGGACGACGCGTCCCGCCGATAAAGAAGTAAATGAACAACAGCCATCAAGCAGGGGAGTATCTCAATGGACGATGTCGCCTTGGATACAAAGACAAGGATGTAGCTTTGTATTTTTTCCATGCCCTGTTCGCGGATAGCGATGGTACGAGCATGAGAAGGCGAGGGTGTCGGGGGAGAGTAGAGGGTAGAAAGATAATGCAATTTTATGTTATCAAAGGACGGCATCGGTTTGGACAGAAGGAATGTGGCCTTTCGAAGTTCTCTCTCCTTGGTAGTAAGTAATGCCTTCCGACAGATAATAGGTATCTCATGAGTTTCCGTTAATTGGTGGAATTATTAATATTTCTTTGAGATTTATTATAAAAATACAGAATAAGTATGTGTTCCTCAAATGACATAGAATTTACACCTCCTAACTTCCTTGATAGGCACGGCTGGTCCCAATGACTCCGTCAGACGTGATCAAGACAATCCACATTGATGGAGTTGCCAAGAAACAATTTCGATTTAAGCAGCAAGAGCACCAGCGTGATGGGGGACTGTAATAAAGTACATAGCCACCTTACCTGAGAGCCTTAGAAATTTCACCAATTAATTGCTCTCGACATGACGGGTCCACCTGCATTGGATTCAAATAATTACTTCTAGACTTCCTGGAGAAAAAAAGAAGACTGCTGCCATTGCAAGAAATGATTATTGGATGCTCTACTTTTACCTTGCTTAGAAGTGTGGCAAGACCCTGGGGTAGAGCTTGCAAATCTGATGTTGAGTTTCCAATGTTTGTCAATTGAAGTAACACCTTCTGGACTTGCAACTCTTGTACCTTTTTCTCATAATTTCTGGAATCGTCCTTCCATGTAAAGAAAGTATCATCATCTAACCAAGCACCCTCTTTGCCTCTAGCAATTTCAGAATCCAAAAACCATTGCTTGATCATTTCTATGGCAGATTTATGCGATAGATAATCACCGGCAGCCGCTGTCAAAGTCTTGACTAGAGAACTCTCGGCAACCCTCCTACGCAATCTTCTGCAGAAGAAAGAGCGAGATTTATCCCAGTCCACAACTTCTTTGATCACCCCTTTTGCAGCCATCCTCAGAGAAGTATCATGAAGTTCGGCAAATTTGGTGGCTACCTGAGTGTATGTTGGCAAAAGTTGCTTCTCACGTGCTTTTATCTGCTGCTGCAAAGATTCTACCATTGCCAAGGTCCTGTTGTTCTTGGCTTCCTGAAGTTTAGCCCTCAGATCGATAAGCTTTTGATCGAGCCTACCCATGCACTCCAGAAGCTCCTTTGTCCTAAACTTAATCTCAATCATCCCTTCTGGCTCAAGGACATTACCTTTGGCTGTTCGATCAGCATACATTTCAATATGGTCTGAGTTGATTCGACTGTCCACAACCACCCATGCGCCACCACGAAGCTCAGCCATCATAGGGATGTAGACAAAAACAGGTTGTTTGTATGTTCGAAGGTTTTCAACAATGGTTGATCCAGCCTGAAGGATCCCTTCAAAAAGATCCCTTTGCCCGCCTGAAAAGCCCCTCCAGTTAGCGAGAATAAAAAGTGGTAGTTCCTCTCTATTGAAATCCATCAATGCTTGGGCTGTTTTGGTTGCAGAATCAGGAAACCACACTTGTCCAGCCTGAGGAACTACCCTTTCATGGGAATCAAGCTGCCCAGGGTCAGCAGGTATTACCTGCATTACTGTCTGTGTTTCAACAGCAACTATTCCTACAGGAATTCCTCCAAGCCTTGCCCTTCCTGTGACAACTGTCCTCGCCCATCCTTCTAGCGTTTCAACAAAGCTATCCTTGTCAAAAACACCACCAATCCACTTCCCATTATTATCCAAAGAACCGCAGATAGCAGCACGAGGATCACAAGAGTTCTCTGGTAAGTACTCAACAGGCCTGTCTGGAGGATCTAAGGGACTTATGATTGGAAGTGCACCACCAACATGAGGAGGAACATAGCTCAACCACTTCAAAATAGCTGAAATACCTTCAAGATCATCTGAAACAGTCAGATGAACAACACCATTAGTTGCCATAATTTTAGGTCCTCCAAGTTGCATGTGGGAGCTGTAAACCTCCCGACCAAGAAGTTTATTTAATGCTGAGAAGCCAGTTAGAATTATGGGCTGATCAAGTCTCTGTATGCATCTCATACCAAGCCGAGCAAGATAAGCACCTATTCCTACAGTTCTTCCAGTCACATATGTCAAGGTAAAGGTTTCCTTGTATGCCCTGGAATATGCACCAGCAATAGCCCCACTTCCAGTTAAGTTCTCAACGCCCAGTCCATCCTCCTTTCCAACAATGCTATCTACAACCCACCTGGTTTCTCCATTCTTCAGCTTCATTTCATGAGCTATAACAGATGATCCAATCCGAGCATAATCCTCAGGAGTTAAATATACATAATTAAAACCACGATCAGGATTTAGTTCATCCGTCCAACCAATCTTAAAGCAGGCTTTGACTTCTTCAGCCACCCCAATACGGGCACCAGAATTTGCCGCCAGATAGATTAAAGGCAGTTTCTTTGCACAAGCAAGATCAGTTACTGCAAGAAAGAATGCATCCTCCCTTGGGCCAAAAGATCCAGCCTTAAAAGTCACATCATTTGCTACAATCAATATTGTCCTTCCGGATGGGAACTCAGGAGTAAACATTTCCATATACCAGGCCACCATGCCAATATTATTAAGCCCAGGTGAACGCTCAACCAAGACAAGGGGAGTACCCCATGTACCACTATCATCGGCAAATTTGAGTTCCGTAACTTTGAGAAGAGCCTTATCCTTTGGTCTCATATTTGGGAACTGGGATGCCCATGACTGTTCCAAGGCTGTTTCAAATGCCTGCAAGTAACATTTCTCGCATGAACATGATTTGCAGTGGCTAATGGAAAGATTAAAAAAAGTAAAAAAATGATCCGATATTGCAGCAAGTAGATGCCAGAGTGCTCACCAGAGGAAAATCATAGCAGTAAGTAGTATTGTTCCTCCTGGCAAGAAGACGTTTCTGATCAAGAACTCCCAAAGACTGATACTGAGCATTAACTTCTACACCATGCAGCGGACCCCGTACAGCAACTGAATGATAGACTACAGTGTGTTTACTGGTATCTTCTAGCTCTCGATATATCTGGATGTTATGTTAACCAGTACGTAAATATAATTTCCAACACGTTAATCAACTTTTTTCAACTAACAAGGATAGCTTCCAATAAAGTAAATATTACGCATCATGTAGGCTTAGTAACTAGAAGTCCTAACTAGTCATGCCATCTCAGGAGCTATTTTTTAATGAAGGAGAGTATGCTCATTTTGTAATTTTCTCCAACCTAATATCATTTCTCCTGCATGCATTTTATTCATTCATAAGAACTAAGCAAAGGATGCTAATTTGAGTAAAATGTTCTCCAGGAGAGGATTAGGACCATATTGGAAAGCATGGACCTGTATGTCTATGAAACACCTATATGGCAAAAAGTGAGAGCCGATGTCCAATGATACTACTGGAGAAAAGTAATAGGGATCGGAATTAATTTGTGTCGGAGATCTCTGGCAGAATAGAATATAAGTCTCAAATATGCAAACTGAGGCATGGAAAGTATTCTCTACTTAAATAGAAACCAAAAATAACTTTATATTGCAAAACATGAGGCTTACTGATAAGATAATGAATGATAGTCAGCAAGACCTGAATAATTCTAACCAGAAAAGAGTTTAGGTTGAATATCTTTATTTAAGCACACTTACATGCACTGCACAGGTGTGACCAGTAACATTTGTTACAACCACCCTCCAGGCACCATTTGCCTGTCCAGAAGATGCCATCCAAAGCTTCACTTCCCACTCACAAACACCTAATTTATGCATTCTCACACCAACAGTTGCATGTATTTCACGAGCCAGCTCTTCCAAGAGTGCCTCAATAGCAGTTTCCTCTTGCCCAGCATCCACATCAACTCTCCTAGAAGCAACAAACCCAATGAAAGCTGCCATTTAAGAATTTTAAAAAAATGTCCATAAGAAATAAAAGAAAAAAAGAAAATGGGTTACTTGGGGTAAGGCACAAGATCGTTGATTTGCTGTTCACGTAAAATACAAAGATACATCTGAGCATGGTCAGATTTGACTGAAGCATTGTGCACATTAAGTTCTAACTCCTCCATAGCAGCCATTAAGGACCTTAAAACACCCCTTGAAGTAAATGACATAGTCCACTGAGCACGGTTTGTTCCCATATCAGATACTGGATAAGACATGAATCCTTCATTTGATGTGGGTTGCCTGACAAGAGTCCTGAGGAACATCCTCCGAATTGGTAGTGGCTTGTCTACAACTGTATATAGATGCCACTGTCGATCTCGGGACAGAGTATACTGTATATTATCGTAACCTTTAAGCTTGTCCTGGATCAAAACAAATGTCAAGAAATGTCAGATCGTGGGTACATAATTAATTTCTTCTTTACTCTTTCCTAGGTGGAATTGAAAGAAACAGGTTTGTAAACAACAAACCAGTTCAAGGTAGATGGATAAAGGAGGTTCCAGATGACGCAATAGAGGCTCCTCCTCATAATAAAACTTTTCTGGCGACCAATGAAAGGAGTGCCTCATAGGAGCACGCCCTTCATCTCTTTGTATGATACAGCTAATCACCCCAACGCCTGCAGAGTGTAAACCAGAGCCTACTTCTTGCTCTTTAAGTATTTTGGCCAACTTGTTTATTCTCTCTTGAGCCTGATCCTCATCCCCACTGCAAAGAACCAAAGAACAATGCTTGTAAGGAAAGGGACATGATTACCATCAGCATTCCTGTTCCCTAAATTTGACATTTAGAGAGTTAATTAATTTGGCTTGTCTTTTGCAGCGAAGTAAGGAAATTTAATATCTTTTATTTTTTATCAGATATAAACCAAATTAAACACACAGTATGTTTCTACACAACTTATAGATTCCAAAATGTCATCCTAGGTACAGAAAAGTTCAGTAATTTGTCACTGAAGATTAATGCAAGTGAGAAGGCAGGAACATGTCATATACCTATCCTGAAGTAAACTCATCTGATTGTTCATGCCCACCAATGCAATATGCATCATATTTCCATAGCTAGCTGTTTTTGCAGATCCTTTCGAAATTGAGTCATTTCGGCTATGAGTGGTTTCTCTTAATGCAGCACTAAGAATATCTGGGAAAGATTGAAGAGATTTGATTATAACCATGGCTCCCCATTTCCTCTCACTATGTTTTTCAACCAATGGTTGCTCGGGAGTTTGATCTTCAGGCCCATTCTTTCTCTCAGTATGCTCCTCCAAGAACTCCCATGATGCAATAAGACCACATCTGTGCCACTGCATCCTGACACTTCCCTTTGCTAGGTAGGGCTGACAACAAAAATAAATAGGTTAAAGGGACTAAACCTCAAAAATTGGAATTATGAAAGACTTATTATAGTTTCAGCTGGAATACCTGGTAAAGTCTACGAACATATGTCTCCACAACCCGCCTTTGAAGGGTGTGATCACTGTGATCAAAGAGACCTACAAGTGCATCTTCAACTGCTACAGGAGCACTCACAAGATCCTCCATTCGTTCATCGATGGCACTTTTCCTCTTGGGAGTATCCATACTTTCCCCATCCTCAGTAAACATCTCTAATTCAGAAAGGCTTCTCGCAATGCTGGATCGAAGTTCACTCAGTTTGGTTTGCTCCAATAATTGACTAGCCTTTAGTGCCAACTGCATAAGCATGTTGAAATCAAGCTGTTGTTTAGAATCTCAAAAAGTGACAATAAGTTGAGCAAGGAAAACCTAATCTCCACAAAAGACATGAGGAATAGATAAACATAAAAAGAGATTAAAATCTTCACCACGACAGTTTCATGTGGCACTTGAAAAGAGAGTTAATGAAGAATAATAAAGAAAATTAAGAGGAAAACCAATTCTGATCAACCAAGTTCAATTGAATAATTCAGGGCAATTGCCAACCTCAGAATAATTTGTATGATTGAGTGCAGAAAACCGTATAAGTTTATCCCTGTATGCAGCAGGATTAGGGTACACCAGTTGTTCCATCAGTCGTAGGATCAGTTTATTTTTACATTTGACACCCTGCAAGCCAATAAACACATGTTATTCTTGCGCAAAATAAATTGTGCGGGAAAAAAAAAGTACCGGAAGAAGGCCTGTCAATAAGCTTTCCATAAAATTCTATACCTGATGAGAAAGCACAATGTCCACAACCTTCAACAGATCTTTCTTATATTGTAGCCGAAGACGTTCGATGACATCAGCCTAGAGAATAAATAAGATTATAAAGAGTACATGGACCAACCAACAAGATAATACACAATTTAATTAAAGGTCTAAAAAAAAAGAACGACCTGTAAAATATTCAACACAGAGCATTCTAAACATATATCCATCAGCCATGAATGGATTTTTAAAGCCTACGAGGTAAAATCAATGGAACCACTAAAACAGACCACTAAAACAGGTGTTTCTCCCACTTGGAAAGCAGAGACCAGTGTTGGTCAGAAATATCTAGGTAGAACAAATTTAAGAAAGACGAAGAACTAAAGTAGAGCACTTAACTCTAAGCTAGAACAACATCTAATATATCCATCATACTTTAACAGCAATCCTGATTCTGTCAGGGAATCAACAACAGGGGTGTTGGCAATCCCAAATAATCAAGACAATATATCTCATTCACATGAAAACATCATTTACCAACTTGCAATTGGTAGAAATAAAATTACCTGGATCTGATCACTGAATAATTCTTCGACTGACAGATACTCTTCAAAAAGAGACTGAACAATTACACGGGCATGACTCTCTCTTCCACCCTCGTAAGACTTAACAAGACTTATCAAAGGCTCAATAAGCCTTTCTTGGGATCCTCTTTCTTTGTCAGTACAGGACGACAGATGTGCCTGCAGCAAAATCACATACCCTGACTGTATTAAAGCTCTAGACAGATGGTTTAGAAAATGAAGAATGACAGACAAAGAACTCACCTCAAGAACACCTCTCAGCAGTTTGGCAGGGAAGTCAACATTCTGGGAACTTGAAATTCTCTCGAACTCCTTAAATTTTGATTCCAACTGATAAAATTGAACAGGTCAACGAATTAGATGAACGTAGCAGCCTAAAGCAACTAGAGCAAAAATAAGGGTTCAAATACTAAGTTAGATATTCACCTCATTTTTAAGATCTTTGGGAAGGCGGGTTGACAACACAGCCATGCACTCTTGCCATTGAAGGAAAGGGAGTTCAGGACTATCAAGACAGTTAAGCAAGTTTTGCACCACCTAAAATAGATGCCAAATATGTGAGAAGGCAAATCATTTTTTTTTTAATTACAAGTATTTATTAAAAATAACCCACCATGGCAATCAGTTAACCTAAATTTGCAAGTCAAAAAGACCAAAACTCAGTAAATCACAGACACAACAGAATTACTGTAGTATTCTTCAAATTCTTTAATTAAGATTAACATAGGCAAGAAAATGCTTACTTCTTCTATGTTGTGCTCATAACCAGCAAGAATCATGCGGGCTGCATTTAAACTTGCAGCACATCTCTGATGAACTTTACCAGAAATTGCTGTTGGTGGTCCCAGGATTGGGAAACTCCCATAGAAAGTTTCAGCTTTTCTTACAGCTGAAGGATCATCTAGGTCAAGCCTTGCTATGAGCTCACCAGCCTACACAGGAATGAATTCTTAATTTCCATTGGATATAGAAAATTCATACTTTTAAATAAGGAAAATGATTTATTTACCTGCATTGCTTGACCTTCAGCCATCTTAAATTGAAGAACTCCAGAAGCAGGTGAAAGAAGAGGCATACACATTTTCATGACCTCAACTTCTGCATAAGGAGTGTCAGCATCAATATGACTTCCATCTGAAACCAAATATCTCAGCAGCTTGCATGGTGTCTCCGCAACTAACTTTGATGGATCATGATCATTCTGGATACAACAAAGATAACTAACCAATTTACCCAACTGAAGTAATAGAACATAGAATAAAAAGTAAGAGAAAGAATTGGTGGCACCTGAAGCAAGCAAGTTCTTCCATCAATGAGAAGGCGAGTTCCTGCTGCCTCTTCCTCAGCATATATAACATGACTATTTCCATCCAACTGTAATACAATTCGAGTAAATAATTATCTTTCTAGGTTTTGGGGATAAATTACAGACAACTTGAACAACACAACCACATTCATTGAAAACCTCTCCCAAGTGACAGGAATACAATTTGATGATTAATTTGTGAGCACAGCATCCACCAAATTAATGTTCCAATAAAATAAACTGATTTCAACTTAATTCAGTCTTTTAGGCTCACAAACTGTTTTTGCACTTGAGTATGATGACAAGTTGAACCAAAATAAAATACATGGATTGGAGCATATTAATGCTGAGTAAAAATTGTATGGTTGATTATTGAGACAGGAACCCTATATACTGTTAGGACTCATGAGTTACTGAATAAGCATTACGGGAGAGTCATCATACTGGGCGCATACATTAAATTCCATGCAGAACCATACACCCTGAAATGTCTTCTTTGGAATGAGGGTATTTCAACCATCATAAGTGAGAATCATGTGTGGGAAAATAGTGTAAGATCTCAAAATTTGAAGCAATATGGTCCCCATTCTGATAGCACTCCTATAAATCAAAAAACAGATCCATGCCATTGCAACCTACAAACACTCATACAATAGTCTAGAAACATAGCATGCCTGCAGAGTGCTTTCCAAAAGAAATTATGGTGCACATGCCAGGTCCCAACCATTAGGATCCAGACCGATGCTGCATATTAAGTCTTAGCCATGATTATGAAACAGATTTTGACGTGATGATATTAGTAGAGTCTACCTATTCTGTTAGCATAACTTATATATTCCTAATGGAGATCTAAAATGAAATAAGTAATACAAAGAAGAATTACATAATCCAATAATAATGAAAGAGTTACAAAATCAATAAATGCTTACCTGCATTAATAAACCTCCATCACGCAAGGTATGTATCTCTGCTTCAATTTCTGATTCATTCATCCTCAATGTATAGCTACCCACTCCCCGTCTGACCATGTCAATCTAAACACAGTTCACCAAAATGTTAACAAGACACATTCTTAAACTCTGCAAGTCAGAAAATCATTCAGTTGAAGAACCCTGTATAATATAGCACCCTGGAACCAACAATCACATACCCTATATTTGCTTCCTTCAATGTTCAAAGACACTTGAGAGTTGACAAGCGAGATGTGCTGCAAGCAGGATGAACTTGCATTAATTTAGATAAAAACTTGAATTCTATTATAAAAAAGATATAAACTTTCTTTGCAGAGACATAAATAGGAAGCTATGAGTACCTTGGGAGGGATTTGTCCCTTTTCAAGATATCCAACATAATCTGAAACCATAGCTGCACTACTTGCTGATGCTTTCTGAAATTAACAAAAGAAAGACAATAAGACATGTCAAATGCACATGCAGACATGCACACCAACATGCAAGCAAGTATGGCAGATACTTACATACAGAGCACCGCCAACAACAGAGAGATACCATGGAGGCCTTTCCGCTCTAACCCGCATGGCAATTCTACTATCCAGCCAACCTGTGTGAATTTTATTTTCTCTGTAATCTGAAGCCTGAATAATATTTTGAAGTGGCTTAGTTTCACTGAAAGGAATAAACTTTTTCAAGGATCAATTTAAACGGGTTTGGGTTGCAACCAAGCGAGGAAATTTTACATGTAAAAGATCGATTGTGTAATCGACATTAGTACGAATTTCTCCACGAATTTGAATTTCCTTCAGCCCAAGAACCATATTTGCAATAGCTAGAGCTCTGGATTCTCCAAATGCAAAAACGTGTCCTGAGGTAAGATACAGCAGATTATTTTAGCAGAAACAACTGCAACTGCAAATCCATAGAGACATCTGTCCAAAAAAGGGCATTAGGCATCATGTATCCAAAAGAAGCATCTTTTCCTTTTTTTCTTTTTTTCCCCCTAGCTACCATGCACCCCTTTATCTGTTTCAGTAGGCTAAATCATACATAAATTCCGTATTACCATCAAAAACTTACCAAATTGAGAATCTGAAAATTCATGAATGCCTCCTCCAGACTGCAAATAATAATGTGAAACACTGTTAAATTTGAAATTTTAAGAATTAATTTTACACAAAATTTTACAACTAAAGTTACCTTAACAGAGAAGTAAGCCCACACATTTGGCTTGCTTTTGAAACTCAGCTCCTGCACAAAGTGGTTAAATTCAATACAAGTTCATCATCATCGTGAATTTTAGATGCTTCCAATCAACAATGTTCATGAAACACCACAAGCGGACCTGTACTTTCCCACTTGTAGGCTTAAAACCATCATCAGGATCCTCACTTGTTACACGGACAGCAACACAGTGGCCTTTTGGCCTAGTGGACTCTGCCTGATCAAAATCAAAAGGTGTGGCAATAACTGAAGTTTTTCTCCAAGCATCATACAACCCACCGTGCTCCATTCCATAGAATCGCCTTATTTCTGATTAATTGAGTTACACAACAGAATATTGTTGAAATATTCAGCCAATAGCTACAGAAAAAGCATTGAAAGAGATACTGAGATAAGCAAAACCGTACCTGGAATTTGCCACAAGGGAATACCCATCCCTACTGCAACTTGGGCTGCTGGAAGATTTATTTCAGCAATCCACTCAGTGACTGGGTGCTCTACCTATTTTCCAATAAACCACATATTTTCAGTGATTGAACGACATATCAAGAAGGAGAAAGCAGGACACTGTAATCAAGAAATAAATGACGCTACATCAAAACATAATCAGGTAAAATGTCAATAGCCTATACAGCTTTGTCGGTGACTTAGGACATGCTTACAGATTGACTTTTCAAGACTAAGAGGTGAATAATTTTCTACTAGATTGAACAAAAAAAGATGACCAGGCCAGCACATAAACAAACATTTTACAGTTTCGCAATGATATTGAGCATGAAATGCACCTTTATTTTCTTCACATTTGCACACTAATTAACACTATGACAATAGGTGTAAATTTTTTGAGACACACTAATTAACACTATGAAAATAGGTGTAAATTTTTTGAGAAAAAATTAAGTAGATTGGATATAGGAAAATATGCATAGATTCCCTAATACAAATTCAAAGAGATCATGTAAAAACCTGCAACCAGCAAAATGACTGCCTAATGAGAATCTGCATGGTGCAGAATCAAGTTAAGAAACACAACACAAACCTGAAGCCGAGGGTTGAGCTCCAAGAAATAGTATTCTCCAGTTTCCATACTGTACAGATACTCAACAGTAGCTGCTCCAACATAGTTTACACATTTGGCCAACCTTCTAGCCGCCTGCTCTAACTTTTTCACTGTCTCCAATGGAGCTACAGTAATTGGACCCTCCTCAATTATCTACAGAGTATGATACCATATGAAATCTTAAAGGAAAAAGAGCAGGAAAATTCAAAATAAGCCATGTTTCGTTGGCAAGGAGTTGGCTGTGGATGTTACAATGTCAATATCACAAAAATGAGAAATAAAAGAAAAGAAAACCAATAATTTCCAACCAATTTTAAAATAAATCCTCATACTGAACTTACTTTTTGGTGCCGCCTCTGAATACTACAATCACGACTGTGCAAAGCTGCAACATTTCCATACTGGTCACAAAGTAACTGGACTTCTAAATGCCGGCTCTGATTACATGAAATCCAAATAGATCGTTAGAATATAACATCAAATATAGCAATTAGAATAAGCATTTTATTCAAAACAAAATATACTATTTTGACCTAACCTGGGAAGCAACCTTCATTATAAAAATAGGCGAGCCAGGAACTTCCCCCTGAACTTGTTTGAACAATGCTCTAACTTCATCATCATTATGAACCTAGCAAACCATAATGCTTAGTTCAAATCACCAAATAACTAAGGAGAAAGGTGGTCCAAACCAAGTTCTCAGCCAGAGAAGAAATTTTAACAATCTTTCTCAACTACATCGTAGGGGTAGCCAATTTATAAAATATAAAATTAGGAGAAAAAAGTTAACAATATTTCACAACTCAATGGCATATTAGCATAGAGGTATATCCATCCCTAGGATAATGCATATTTTAAGCATGAAACAAACCTTTCTTATGCCTTTGCCGCCGCCACCCCAAGAAGCCTTGATCATTGCAGGATAACCCACCACTTGACAACTTGCAATTGCCTCCTCTGTTGTATATACACAAGCTTGCCTGTATACATCATCTGGGATGGTAACCAGGCAACTTTCTGGAGGAATTTTCACCTGGAAGAGAGAGATTGGGATATAAGATGTCAGACAACCTGTAAAAATAAGGGGGAAGGGGAAATTAAAGAGAAAAGACTACTTACATGTGAACCACTCCAGGGAAGGGTGGGAACATCGGCTGCTTGAGCAATTAATGATGATCCTATCTTATCTCCCAATGCTGCCATTGATGTAGCTGGAGGACCAAGAAATATGATTCCCTTTGTGCTCAATGTATCCGGGAGCTCAGGGATCTCGGAGGCATGGCCCCAACCAGGCCAGACCGCATCAACACGCGTCATCTCTGCCATCTGATTAAACAAGAATTATGACAATAAAAATTAAAGATAAGCAGAGGTTATTCATTTATCCGACTGCAATTCTCAAGCAAATGTAATGAACTGTGCTGACAGCTAAAATAAAAATTAACACTGTCAAAAGAAAACCACATATATACCAAGAAATTTTTCACATTTTCAAAGCGATAATAAAGTAGTGATCGTGAGCTAACCTCGTATAAAACTTGTTTCAGCTGTTCTAAAACCCTTAGGTTCACGACTTATAATTAACTAAAACTTATTTCTCACAGTAGAAGAGATTATGAAAAATGTAATTACGAATTTCTAGCTCAAATGCCTTTTGTCAACAGAGTTGGGCTTTCAGTTTCATAGTTACAAGCATAAACTGTCAGCAACAAAAGACAAAGTTGAAAATGCCTATTGTCTATGGAGAAGCAGAAATCGTCCATAAAATTTATGAACTTTAATATACAGACCTCTACAATGAGCTGGACATTTGCATAATTATTGTTGTTTGTCCCGCCAGGAACTTCCACAAATTGATCAGCAATTCTAATATGTTCCGCATTTATTCTCATATCCTCGGGAGTAGCCATGGCCACCAATAGAATTGCTTTCTCTGTGCCAAATGTTTCATAAGCCCATGTCCTAATACTTCGTATAAACTTGACAGCCGCCATTCCATTGTTTGCAATTAAAATACTATGGATTGGCTTTTTCCCTCCAAGGGAACGACAGAATTCATCAACTTCGGATAATGCAGCAGGGCTCCTGATTGGAACAGCACCATTTACGTACCCATTGCCACGCCCAAGACCAGCCATTGCTGATCTCATCTGGGCTTCTGACATGCTGCAAGGAGAAAAATGGTACAGTCAACACCACTGCAGATAGAGAGTTACACTGTAGAATCGAGTTGTTCTCATTCGGTTTGATCATTGAAACATATGGCATTTAATCTAAAATAAAAACGATCAAGTTCTTAAAACTTGATCAAGAAATGGCACTAAGAATCAACCAATCAAAATCAAGCAAAGTTCACAAACAAAGTTGATCTTGGACGAGAAAAATTCAAGGCGTTGCAATAAGACTGATTAGTTGCATTTAAAAATGGAATTTGGATTCAGTGATATAAATTAGCCTGTTCCACCCATTGAATTTGCTGATGGACACTTTGTACACACAATATCACAACTATATTCCAAATCCATTGACACCAACTACTAAAGCAGTAAAGCGTCCAATTCCACTTCCAACCAACCAAAAGCAGCCTTAGTGAAGTATGGTACCTAAGATGCAGGATCATAAAAAAATGAAAATAAAAATTGATTTACACCAAAAAGACACCACTTTGAAAAGAAAGTCAAACACTTGAAACCCCATTAACTACGTAAAAGTGCAAAGAGTATAAACAAAAAGATCAAAGTCAAAGAAAAGTTCAATCAAACAGAGGTTCAAAACCAATTCAGAATCACACCCAAGGGAAAGCAGAACGAAAAAGTGAGAAACCTGGAAAGAAGATGCAAAATTCAGAAAGCTGGGATCAAATTGGCCTCAAATTCCTATCTGGGCACGAAGCATTAGTAAGAGAGAGAGAGAGAGAGAGAGAGAGAGAGAGAGAGAGAGGAAGCTCATATGGATTGTGGCATTAAAAGAACCAGCAGCTCACGCCAATGGAATTACTTACTTATTGACTTTCCTGTGCCTACGTAAGAATATGATCAAGTCAAAATGCTGTTTGTTGCGTTACGTGAAGAAACGTTG
The DNA here is from genome assembly GCA_030449925.1 of Citropsis articulata. Classification (NCBI taxonomy): domain Eukaryota; kingdom Viridiplantae; phylum Streptophyta; class Magnoliopsida; order Sapindales; family Rutaceae; genus Citropsis; species Citropsis articulata. The sequence goes on along the minus strand of JASUUH010000227.1, from coordinate 5,136,444 downwards.
GAATGATGAGTCTAACAAGTTTTGTTTAGTTGAGTTTAGTTATTTAAAAAGGAAATTGAATTGAAGGAAGTAGGTTTGGGAGGTAGGTTTGAGTTGTGGGAAGATGGTGGGCCTTTTAAATGTTTAAGGCTTTCAACGGCCTTTAAATAAGACAACCCTTGCACGTGGTACCCGCCTCACCCCTCTCTCTTCTTCTCTTCTCAATTGTTTACTACCCTCTGCAACCCTGCTGGTGCCAATGCCATTTCTCTTATATGACAACAACAAGATACAGTTACTTCCCAGCTACCCAAGAGTTCATTCGAGAATCAAGAGCCCAATTTCTCTTGCACGAATCCATTTTTCTAATTGGGACCCGGCTGCTTGTCGTGTAGTGTGTACATTGACTGAGAGCTACATGGTGTTGCCATTTGTGATTTGCCAAATGCCAACCAACCCCTCCTTTCCTTCTCCCTCTTTGTTATAGATGAGATGAGTGACGTTTACTCTGGGTCCCAATCATTCAATTGCTTCATTGTTGCTACAGCCTGTAAATTTACGGAAATGGCCCAACTATTTAGTCAATTTGTAGAAATAGTCCAACATAAGTGTGATTCGCATAGTGGACATCGTGTCTGCCGCAGGAGACAGTCAACAATTTCCGTTGACAATGAATTTTATAAATTTTCCAAAAAACGCAAGTATTACGTGACTAATAATTAAATCAATCATAGGGTTGTTGCATTAAGTGTACTATATATATATATATAGGTGATTTGTGTGGATAAGCCCATTCAATTGATACGATCTAGGTGATGAGGATTGTTTAAATGATTGATGGAGTGACTGGAGATAAGATGTGTAAATGAGGTGTTTGATATACATAAATCAATTAATTTAGAATGGGTTGGGGGGAGTTCGGTTATGGTTGGGGATTAGGTCCATCCATGCACTCCCTATTTGTGTCGTATAATTAATTCATTCATACTCTTGGCCTTTACCATTATTACTTCAACGAAAACTCATGAAACTATCACAGCACAACACGTCCTCATTTCAAAATTGTATTATGACTCGAACAGGTGTATGCTTGGTAGTGGCCTATCAAAATGGAGTTTTGGGGTGAAAAGTGTGATGGCTTTATCGCATGTTATCGCACGATAGCAATTTGGACTGTGAATTCCAGGTCCAAACAGTTTAGCTGCCGTTTTGGTCTCGGATGAGAAAAGCCGGAAATACCCTTAAAGCCCATTCAGCCTTGCTCCCCGTGAGGTTTGCGCAGGCCACGGAGGGGCGAAAAGTTTGATCAAGATTAACGAGAGCTCAGATTTTGTCACGTGTTTCTATAGTTAGAATTATTAACTGCTTGTCCTCAGTAATTGGTTTTAGGTGGCATTTATTTTTTAATTTAATAACTTAAAGTGACTTAATTTAATAAATTAAGTTAATTAGAAGTGTTTATTTTTATAAATTAATGAGACTTTTTAGATAATTTTGACTTAATAAAATAAACCAATTTGTTTGGCTTTTTATTAAATGGAGAAATCTGAATTAAGTCAATTACTTTCTAATATAAAAAAAAATCCTTACTTTATAATTTATTTTTTATATCTATCCCAAAACTCACCCATAGACATTTACTCAACATAACAATCTCATCATTATTTTTTAGCCGTCATGAAATCGCTCCTCACTTTGTTTCTCTCGTCTAATTCTTAAATCTTCCATTAATATATTATTTTACTTATAAATGTTAAAATATTGTGGTATTTAATATATTATTTATTTGACAGTCAAATTTAATAAAGATACAAATGTAAAAATACATATTTTCAGTTTTTTAAGTTGAAAGAAAAAAAACAAACAACTTAATACTTATTTTCTGAAATTTAGACGAAAAAACAAACATATTATTCATATTCAGACATTCAAATCTATTTAGAATTCAGACTAATTCAAGTCTATTCAGATTTCAGGTAAAAAAACAAACGCCACCTTAAGGTCAATAATCAAAGGGATAGGCAATGAAGAAAATCACATCCTCACCCTCATCAGAATAGATACCTATATAGCATATATTTTAAGTTGATGCGTTGCTCATTAATACATTAGTTTCTCATTTAGCTCTGCATGACAACTTGATGAGATAAATGTTACGTCCTCATCTATTTCTAGCTCCATCAGCTCTTTATACCTACCATTCAATAGATTAGTCATCTCTTCAATTTCATGTTTTTTTTTCTCCTAAATTAATTGCAATTGCTACAATGAGTAAGGCCGCATCCTCTGATCAATGTTTCATCTTCAATCTTGCAAGTTCGTTAACTGCTATCATCTTTATACTTCTGCTTGAAGCTCTAATATATCGGCACCTGACCTCTCAAGCATAATGTTGATTCGCCATTAAAATAAGAAAAGCCTAAAGCTTTTTAACTTTGTCTCCCTAGAGCTTTCCTATTTTTTGGCACGGCCCTACGTTGCGCCAATTTATTCGCGCACATTTATTTATGAAATTCAAAACACATGTAGACAAAAATATGTGGCAACCATGAACACAATAAGCCTTCACTTTCTTGTGCATATTCATATGAGGTCGCCAGTGCTTCTCAAATTGCCATCTCTCTTATCAGACTGTTGATTATAGCATCCCAACACATCTCTATTACAAACCTCCAATTTGAACTGAACGCCTACACCTACTTCAGTCTTTATGAATGTTCATTCACTCATAACTTGGCGGGGACCAATCCATTCTAAGATATATACTCCTATGCATGTACTAATTGGGGTTTGGTAAGCACAAAAAAATATAAACATACGCATCTAAGAGACTGAGAATGTATTTAAAGGGTCGTACTAAGTTACAATCAATGTAACTTACACTCTTATAACATGACAGTGAATCTCATTGGCATGTCACAAATTTTTACTTGTTTTGCAAGGGCTATAGGTTAGAATGATGGTAACTTTGTAACATCCATGTTTAAAACAAAGATTCTGGGTGTTGTATTTCTTTCTTTTATCTGCACGGTCGCTTCCATACCGCATATAAAAATATAACGAAAGGGTAATGTAACAAAAAATGTGGGAATCAATAACGCCGTAACCTCAAATGGGGGACCGTGACTGCGTATGAGAGTCGTTATCGTTAATACAAAACCACTTTTCAGATTTCAGAGAAGGCCCAGTTTCTTTTAAGAAAAGTTTAAATAGAATGCGGGCCAATGCCCGCTTTTGCCTCATTGGGCCAACAATCGTTTTTCTCTATACACCGGATAAAAAAATCCAGCACGATGTTTTATGGTACCGAGTGAATATGCATTTAGAGAGATGAAAAAAAACACACACAACCTGATGCTACCTAATGAAAATGGAAAATAAAGAGCGATTAGAACGGGCCAAACATAGGCAAAGTACCTAATGAACAAGACCAAAACTACCGACAGAAGAAATCAATAATCATATCACATCCCAAATTTATTAAACTGAGTTGATGCTGAATGAAGCAACAGCAACAAGCATGCTGATAACAACAACCGTGAAGGATGCAGCAGCCCTGGTACAAGCAGCTCCATTATGTGGATGTGGGGATGGGGCTGGAGCTGGGGTTTCACCACCTGATGGCGCCGGAGCTGGAGATTTCTTTGGTGGCGACGGTGATGGTATTGGAGATTTCTTTGGTGGCGATGGGGTTGGTGGTGATGGGGGCGTAACTGCACCAGCAGCATATATATAACAAACAAATTAGATGATAACACTTTAGGTTGATTAAATATAACAATGCAATGCTGCTTCAACTTGTATGAAGAAGTGAAATATGAAACTAAATATTGGTGTTCAGATGCTTTGAATTTAACAAGAATTGCGCAGAGTATACTCTTAGTTATATATCATATCATATGTACCAGGAGATGGATGAGCTGGAGGAGGAGCAGGAACTGCATGAACAAAACAGATTACCATCTTTAAGTAAACAAAATTAACTTAATTATAAAGTGCCTGTTTGAACTGACAGTTTATAAGTTAAGGGCCCCATGCAACTGAAAATGACTACATGAAAACAAGTAAGTGATATAAGATAGAGTTACCGCCACATTTGTTAAGGGAAGGAGCAGAAATGGCACAATCAGAGGAAAGAGTGAAGGCTCGAGTCAAGTTCAAATCCAAACCCAAGTCAGAGCTACTCTTTATGGCTTCACAGATGCAGTGAAAATTGGATTTGACCACTGATTCAAACCCAGAGCAACAATTAGAGCCTGGCTTCGTGTGATTGCTCCCTTTACTTAGAAAATCCAAACAATCAGACAAGTTATAAATGACTTCAGAGCAGTCCCCTGAGGGTTGAGGTCCAGGGGATGCGGAAGGTGATGATGTCTCTAAGGCTGTAACAGCACCACCACCCCATGCCACCAAAATGCATGCAATGAACAAAACTCTAGCAGTTTTTGCCATTTCAGTCAGCACAAATGTTGATGGAATGCAGCCACCAAGTTTTTCTGTTTTTTTTTCTTCTTTTTTTAGTCTAATTCTTCGGGGTTTTTTTTTTTTTTTTTTTTGAAGTCCTGTTATGCGGCTTTTAAATAAAGGCTAATGGGCAGATAACATTTTTCAGTTCCAGTTTTAAAACTTTCCTCTTATCTCTCTTTTGGAACTTAAAACTCCCCCTTGAATAGAAGAGTTGTTATTGATCTTTTTGCTGATCATTATCTTTCTCTCTTGTTTGTCAAACTTTTAAATTTGAAAAAAAAAAGTGCAGATGATACCCACTACCGCGTCATTGGCTAATTACAATTAAATACTAGAATTTTATTTGATTTGTATTTGATCCAGACTACGTTGTTTATTGTGACAATATTGTAATTCGTGCTATATATATACCTACAATTATAAATAAAGACAAGAAACTATTTGTTCTGTCATCCAAAACAAGCTACTGTAGAGTAGAATATAGTGCCGCGTGTTTATAGCCATTAATGATCAATTGTGATTTAATTATGCTCTTGTAATTTTTACCCATTAATTATTAATCACGCACGTGAAATCAGAAGAAACTCATCACACGAGAGAACTCAGTGTCTAAATTTATTTTTTTTTTTCTTCAAAAATAAATCTCCACTTTTTGTATATTCCAAAATATTAATAATAGTTAACTTATAATGAATTTAGTTCAAATATATTCCGGCGAATTGAACTTATTTGATTCAAAACACCTTAGTATATATAAATGAGAAGCCAGCTCAAATGGGCTACGCATTTGTAAGCTAAGTGAGTGAACTTTCTTTTTATTGATAAAAATACTTTGCATTAATTACTTAAGAAGATATAATAATTTTTTATCCATACTTAACAAGATAAATCTGATCTCAACACATCTTTCCTCCCGCATATTTATTAATTAGAGGTGGATTTAATTATTTAGTGCCCTTAATTAAGGACTCAAGCTGGTGCCCTCGACCCCACTTTCAAGTGTACTATCTCTCATTTTTTATTCAAAATGAATGTGCCTAAACAGTAGCATTACAGGAGCTCTATATCATTCTTGGAAAGCATTTCCATGGTTGTAAAGCTAGGACAAAATTTGCTTGAGATGATAATGTATCCTGCAGGTATCGCCAAAGAGATGCAGCCCGGCAGATGCTCAAATAATGCAAAGCAAAGCAATCATAGCATTAAGACCTTTTCCCAAGTTCTCTACGTTTTTTTTTTTTTTTTTTTGGGTTTTCAAAGAGCAGAGACAAGCTCGCGTATCTGTCATTCCCCACTGTTTGTGGTCGTGGACCAATTAAACATTGCTCCCAACCAGCTACTGCCCTCCCCATTGATATATATGCATGGGACACAACACAATCAGTGTCCTGGCTTGGTTGGCTTGGATGCACTCTCACAATCTCCAATCTCCAATCTCCATGCATGCAAAATACAAGCCACAAGATTTCACAGATGTTATAATTATTTGAAAGTCGCATTGCATTGCATGGGAAATCGGACCCAACAAAGTGATTGATTGATACACCTCGATTTTTTGTTACGGTAAATGAGGGGTAGTAAAAGTATCCACCGGTTCAAACTCAGATTGCACCTGGGCTTTGGATCGGATATGAAGTTGGGCCGATTTTAGATATCATTTGATAAATTCGGGACCCGAAATTAAGAACTTAGATTTTATTAAATAAATATTATAAAATATTTATTATTTTAAATATTTATATTTACGTGATTCATCTATTGCATATATCTAAAATTTTAGACACTTAAAATTTATATTTTTTATGTTAAATTTTATTGAAATAAATTTAAAACTTATAAAATTACTAAAAAATATTTACATTGTATTAAAAATATAAAATTCGGGTACCCGAATGTCAGGCTTAAAAGGCCCAACTTGAGTATTTAAAAATTGCATTCGGGCGGGGTATCGCAATGCTTGAACCCACATTTTGCCAACCCTACAATAATTGACAAAATAATAGCTGATCTGATAGTTGCTTCAACAGCTGCAATAGCCATAACAAAAAATTGAAAACATATCTCCTTTTAATTGATGACCATCAAAAAATCAGAGAATGTTACTATGTTGATTAATAATGCATTATTATAACTTCAAGACCAATCACTATCTGAACTATATTTCAACTCGTAATCAAGCCATAAATACCAATAAAAAATAAATAGGACTCACAAGTCACAACAAGTACAAGTCTCAAGCATTATTAACCCACTCCGCACATTTTAATCTGAACAATAATAATACGACTGATTTAATTGCTTATAGTATATCATGGAACAAAAGAATACATTTAGTAATAGATCGAATTAAGAGACCGGACCCCAATACTACTAGCACGAACCATGCGGTTAAAAACTACATAAACATGCAATTCGGAAGCCACTCTTATCAGATCCAGGTTTCGATCCTGGGACCTGTGGGTTATGGGCCCACCACGCTTCCGCTGCGCCACTCTGATTGTTGGCATGTTTGCTCCTATGTCTTTATAAATAGTATAAAATTGAAAGAGTTCTCTATTCCATCCATCATTTTAAACTAAAATATCGGTTAATTAGCTTGGGCATTTTCGAATACTTAAAGGCGATAGTGTCGTCTATCTTTAACTTATAAGTTATATCTTTTCGAAATTGAATAATCTATACCTAGAATGCCCTTCAAAATAAAATAGAAAAATAATACTGAGAATGCTTCTTGTTAGTTCTTTTTCCAAAATGATAATAAATGTAATTCATTTTCTTAAGAATAAAAAATGACTATTAAATCAATGGCAACAAATTCGATCTACTTAAATAACTGTAACTCCAACCCCACCCCAACCACCCCCACACACACAGACAATTCGAAGGAGGCTGCCTGCTCATGCTCCATTAATGGATTTTATAGACATCAAAATATAATTTTCCAACGATGGTGAACCAAAAATTTAATTAAATTTGAAAAATCACTAGTATTACATATCACAATTGCCTGCTGTATGTTCTTCGTCTTCAGTAACCAATCAAATTTAGCAAGAATTTATTGCTTTTTTTTTTTTTTTCCAATTACTTACTCGTATAATCCTTTTCAAGTAGTGAAGTGGGGAATCGACCAAAGAAAGCCTCTTCAAAATCGGGAAAAGTCATCAAAAGCTTTATGGGACATCTCCCCCAAACTAGTCGGAACCCCAGAAAACAACATTACAAATGAAAAAACACAGCCTCAAAATTGACAATTCGACGACGACTATGCTTATGTTATATGTAAAAATGTTAACTTCTAAAAAATATAGGAGATTTTTATTACCCCTTCTTTTCCCCTTCCAAAATTCACAATAAACATTGGGTTGTTGACATCGATAAATTGATGAAATAACAAATGGATGCTTTAGTGATCGTTTTTACTTGTTTATTTTGTAACGAGCGTATGAGAATCTTGCATGTCTTTATTTATAATTAAAAATTAGCCTGCTGCCAATATCAACCAGAATTTGTTGTTAATCTTTTGGTTATTTACATAACAATTAGATTCTTGAGAATGCTGAGTAGTCGATACAAAAGAGGATCTTCAATTGTGCTAATAATTATCAATGATCTTTAGATAAATTAATACTAAAATTCTCTTAGAAGTCGTCGCATCTTGAATTAACGGTACAGAATCAGATTGACCCTTCCCCAAATAGTACCAAGATTCTACAAACAATTAACACAATCTTAAGCATTATATAGCAATTTTTATTAATATTTTTAATGCAAAATGACACCAGCCATTGAGGTGGCAAATCAGGCTCACCATTGGTGGCTGACCCCATCAAAATGACACGACTGGTATTCTTTTTAAATTAATTGATGGCAAAATAAACACAATAATTAAGTGTGGTTTGATGAGAGCTAATTAGGGTTTTGATGCAGACACATATGCCCACTTGGGCAAGTGGGTGTCAGCCTAAATTAATGATGTAATTAGAAAATTGCTCCTGTTGAAGCAAGACTTGGAAGTAACTTACAGTAGAAGCATGTTCTAAAAGTGGGGTTTTTTTATTTTTTTTATTTTTTGTGAATAATTATGATAATAGTTTCCTCATTCTGAGCACAATGGAAGGTGCAATTCGGTGAAAATTCCCGCCCACAACCTCTAATGAAAGCAATATTAAACCAATTTCTTATTAGAAAATGGAAGATTATCAAGATTTGAATTTCGGTTCATGGTAAACATCGAAATATCAACTAATAAATAATAGAAAGTAAGTTCTTAAACAATAATGTCCTTGGAAATTAGATCGAGTAGTTTTTAAATATTTTTTTTTTAATTGGCACCCAACTTTGAATTTTGAGGGAAACAAGAATTAAAAAAAAAAAAATTCAGCTTTGCCTACTTCAATCTTCAGCAATAAAAACTCTTGAGCAACTACGATACATTAAACTCTACAACCAAACTTGAATACAAATTATTTTGAGGGAATTCTTATTTATGATAACAAGAAAAGATATAATTTAATGTTGTTGGATACTATTAATTTTAAACAATATTTTTTAAAAAATCAAAATATAAATAATATATTATTTTCTAGCAGACTAACACACGACGGTCTTGATTGGGGACGATATTTCAATTTATAAACACATCGTCATTACTCATTAGGTTTATAAGGAGAAACAAGAAAATAAATATGAATAAATATCTTTGTTTTAATGTCTCGAAAAGTCAAAATAATTAAAATGTGGCTCGTTTAGAATGCTCTTGAAAGGGATAATTCGTGCTGTCTTCGTCCTTCATGCTTTTTATTGAACACCGAAAGTGAAGTTGCTTTGAATTGATCCAACGATAAACAGAGCATAAACATTTTATTTTCGTTGAAAAAAAATACTTCGGTAATTGAAAAACATTAAAATGATTGACAAATTTCAAATGGTACGTCTTTGAACTATACAATAAAATCATGAAGTTATTACCGAAATAGTCAAGTGCGAAGAGATATTTTCTTGTTGCAATCAGTCGTTCGGCATATAAAGTGAGCGACTTGGAATTGTTAAACATGCACTAGTCTTGATAACTAAATTGTTTTTTTTTTTTTTTGGTCAGTTTGAATTTCATAAAAATACACGTTGAAATCATAAACCCAGACGAAAATAATCAAGATTTCACCAAACCCATTTTTTTTTTAATCAAGTAAAAGTAAATAAAATAATAATTTAAAAGATGAAATAATTGGTGATGTTTCGTGTTGGTTATGAATTATTATCACCGGTCTATCACTTTCTCAATTGATTAATTAATTGTGAAAATTAAAACAAATAAGAGCAGGAAAGAGCGAGAGTTAAAAATCGAAAGAAAGAAATCATGTGGAGTCAATTCACTGGGCCCACTGGAAAAAGTCATGGGGACATCATTTTATTGTGGTCCCACTCCCACACATATGCACCACCGCTAGAATAACTAGTAAGTTAATTTCTAAAAAAAAAAAAACTAGTAAGTTTTTTTTTTTTAAGGAATCACTAGTAAGTTAAAAATGCCAATTGAAATCTTTTTTCCAATTATTTTTCTTTTATTTTTCCCTGTACTGTGCAACATGGGACCTACTCTATGCAAGCCTGACTGGGCCCCATTTGAGTCTCCAAATTCCTTTCATAACCAAATGTTAGCTGCAACATCCCAAGTTTACGGTTATATTCTCAATTTTCATTATTAATTTATGGATTCATTTTGGTCATTATTAATTTGGGATTCATTTTTAGTCCCTATATTTTTTTTATGATTTAAGTATCAGTGGATAGTGAAAAAAAAAAATTATTTGAAAATCACTCTAAAAGAATGTTATATAAATAATACATTTTGATCTTAATATTATTTACTACCCAATAAGATAAAAAAATATAATTAATAGTATATAGAGTGATGATACAGTCACAAACACTTGTACAAACTAATGTGACATTAATTTATTGGTTGAATGAAAATAAATCATGTGAGCTAAAAAATATTTAATTTAACTAATTTTATTATGCCACATCAGCTTGTATAAGATAAATTTGTATAAAAGTTAGTAGCTATATCATTACTCTAGTATATATAAGGAGTTATGATTATGTGATTAGCACTAAATCAATGATAAATTTTTACTTTTCAGTGTTTTTTCTTTTCCCTTCCTTTCCTTAAGATACTTTATTTGTTTATCCACAATGCCTTTATTCATTTATTGATCTTTGATAAGATTTAGATTATTCCTTGACTTACTCTTTTATTTTAACCACCTGATTAACCAAGCTATGTAGTGGTTCAATGAAGATACAGCATACGTATGCGTTCATTCATCAAGAGTAGATCAAATTTGTTATAACATTTTCCTAAAAAGACCAGACCACACTTACAATTCAAGCTCTTGAATCTTCTTTTATGCAAATATAAAGATTAACATAATGTATTTGTGTAAATGGTGCTACTGATTACTTGAACAGTTGGCTCGGCCATGGGGAGCGAAATATTGAAGCAGATATTGGACTTCCTGAACATGTTGTACTTAGCTCTCATTTGGCGAAAATGAATTATTCTTCTTTACAAGAGCAATTCATGTGGATGTGGTTGGGTAACAAAAAGGCTGGTGGTGGCACAGCGGCACTAGAGAAAACCACGGGAATATCTTCAAAATCAATACCATCACACTCCAAATCCAACCAAAACCATAAACCATTGGCCCATTAATTTCTCCCACTTGAATGAACCAGCGATTAATATGTAGAGTCCTTCTTGGTATATTGAAACTCATGTATTTTTGTTTTTTAATTTATTCTTAACTTTAATATATATATACTTTAAAGAGAATTAATTAATTAATTAGATAAATTAATAATTGATGACAAAATCAATCAACCAAGTACCAACCCTTGTGAATCTGTAATTCTTAATTCTTCTTGGGTACTAGAAGCAGAAACAGATGATCGAAGGGAAGAAGGAACACAAACTGATTCATATAATATGTGCTGGCTTCTCAGATTCACATATAAGTTATCATAATAATAACGCCACCACCACCAAAACTTGTCCCATTAATTTTTGCACAACATAATTAATATTGGCTACCAAGTTGATATAATATTCGACCTACACAGCTGCAGCCACAGTTTCTCTTTCACCTTTGGAAGAGACTTGGGATCTGGCAGCAGTGGATGATGCAGCAGCAGCAGCAGCAGCTTGTTTCTTTGCTGCTGAAGCTGAAGCCGACGCATAGCCATGCGAAGTACACTTCTGTTTCCTCTCATCTTGATTCATTTGTTGCTGCCTGCATTCCAAGCTACAAAACGCACTATCACCCCTAAGAAAACACATCAACAAAACAATCTGAGCAAATCATCAATTAGCCATTAACTAGTTAATCTTGATATATATATATATATAGCAGACAGCAGATAGATAGATAGATAAATAGATAGATAGATAGATAGATAAAAGTTTTAGCATCCATACGCCCTAACCTACCTGTACATGTATATGTCACGGCCAGGCACCAGTCTACGCTTACAGAGGCTACAAGTTCTCAAGAAGTGAGGGGTCTCGAGTAAATCAGCTGAATGTCTCCTATTATTATTATTATAATTATTATTATTTCTAGGTGACGAAACCGTCGACAAGAACCGTTGATCCACATCATCAACCCCACCTCCACCGGAGCCTGAGTGCTTGGTCAATGCGGCGGTGGGGTTTTTTGGCTGATATGAGGCCGCTGCTGATGACGAATCATCACCACCACCATCCAGATCAAAGGAGATTTCACTCAAGCTTGTTGTTCTCTTCATGGGTGGACGTGGCCTCTTGCCCAGCAACATATTTAATGGAATTCAAGAAAGATTTTTAGAGAGAGAGAGAGAGGGCAAAGGCAAGGCCAAGGCCAAGGAAGAAGGAGAAGTGAAGAGCAAGTGGAGATTGGGAATATAAAAGAAAAGAAAATAAACAGGAGACAGCCAGGATGGGAACCGCAACTGTAACTGTACACAGCGAATCTGGGCCGTTTATTTGTTTTATTTATTCAACTTTCAAGTGATCCAAGTTCGGCTTGCAACTGCATTATAGGAGGAAATCCATGTCAGCTTTCTTTGTCTTTTAATGACTAATTTATTTAAATTAATTTTCCTTTTCCTTTTTGGCGTGGACAGTAGACGGTACTATTATTCTGTTTACAGAAGAAGCTTTGGATGCCCTTCTTCTTCATTACCTATCTATTTCATGATGAAAGCAGTCAAATTTTGTGTGTTGTGTTGAGTTGAGTTTGAACTTTGGAAGCTACTAAAAAATTGTTACAACCAACGTCACCAATTAATTACATCACCAAATAAATTAAAAGTAGAAAGAAAAATTAAAACGTTACCATCAAAGGACGAATTGATGTTGTTTTGTTTTGTATGAGAAAGCCTGCCCTTACCATTTTGTCAAAAAAACTTGCTAATTAAATAAGATTCTTACAATCTTCGTAGTCAATATGTAAGGTGAGTGTTTGCCTAGATTCTAATGAAATGAAATCCGAGGTAAGCACTTCCGGTAACAAGTGCTTTCACGAAAAAGCTGATTTGACCCACCCGCACAAGCGCTAGCTTGGTGTGCACTCTGAGGATGAGGAACTAGCCAACTGGGTTCCCGGCCCTCGGCATAGAGATGGCAGAAAAACCCGCCCAGACCCGGCGTATGCGGTCCCGGTAGAACCCGGACCGAATGTATGAAAAAAGCGGATCCGGGCATTGATTTTCAATACCCGGATGATTCCGGGCACGGGTCCGGTCACAGCACCAAGATCCGCAACCCGGACCCGTGTCTGGTTTTTTATTAAGTAAAAAAAAAAATGGAAAATATAAAACAGAAAATAGATTTTGCTTTGCTTGCCCCCATCCCAAATCCAACCCTAAATTGCAACCGGCAACACACACTGAAATCACATCCGCATCTGGCATCTGCACCTCCCTCCGTCTCTCCCGTCTCCACCAGCAGCTGCAGCCTCCACCCACCGCAGTGTTGACCGCGTCCGTGCCTCTCCCTCCACGAACGTCTTACCTTCCTCGCGCCACAAGTGAAGCAGTGAACGCAACACACACTGAAATCACATCCGCATCTGCACCTCCCTCCGTCTCTCCCGTCTCCACCAGCCGTTGCTGCCACCACCCACCGTAGTGTTACCGCGTCCACGCCTCTCCCTCCACGAATGTCTTACCTTTCTCGCGCCGCAAGTGAAGCAGTGAGCGCAACACACACTGAAATCAAATCCAAGACTCCTCGCCCTTCCGTCTCTCCCTTCTCCACCAGCAGCCACCACCCACCGCAATGTTGACCGCGCCTCTCCCTCCACGAACCTGTTACCTTCCTCGGTTCATTTCTCAAATCTGTAGTATAGTTCTTTGCTTATTTTGGATTTTATAGAAGTAAACACTTAGAAACAATTGTTTTGGTTTTGGATTGTTACCGATTTGTTAGAACTTAGAAGTTTGTCTTTGCTGCAATTTTTTTTTTCAATGCTTTCACTTTGGAAAATGCGGGTAGGGATAACCCGGAAAAAATCCGTGCCTAGATAGTGCCGGGTATATGCCCGGCCTGCATAGAAAAAATCCGGGCACGGTCCGGGTTCGGGTAGCTATGTGTGACATGCGGGTCGGTCCCGGGTAGCACCAAACCCGAACCCGACCCGGACTTTTGCCATCTCTACCTCGGCATTAAGTAATGCAGCAGTGATTTTTTAGCAGGATTCTATTTAGTCTACTGCAGCTACTTGTATTTTCTTGGAATTGCATATGCATTATTGAAGAGGAACCTATGCAAGACGAAATCTAATTGGTGGACTATAGGATGCATGTCAAGATTTTATTAGTCGAATTATTTTGTGGACCTAACAATCCTGTCAATAAATTATCGGCATGCGTTCCGTCACGCACCATAACATGTGCGACGACGCGCATAAGATCTGAATTTATGTAAAATATATCTAGATCACACCTATTTATTTATTAATCGTAAACTCCTACTGTACTACTTTAATTTATAAGAAAGAAAGAAAGAATAAATCGTGAAGTTTTAAAAAATATATGAATCGAAAATAATCAAAGTTAGTCCTCTATAGGATTCGGTTTTTAAGATATAGAAAAATTGAACTTTTAGGTTTTGAACAAAATTAAATTTTCGGGTTAATCGACGGAACCAAAACCTAAAAAATCAACTCTAAATAAAGGTTTAAAATAGAACCGCCCACGCCTATGATATGAATGGTTATGTAATTTTCATAGGCAGTTCATTTGGGGCCAACAAATCCGGATCCCGGATCCGGTTGTGTGATGAGTCTTCTTCCAGTGGTTGTGTGCAGTGACAGCATCAATTATTTAAGGAAGTGGGATCAGCCCCCCTGGTCTGCCCACTTGCAATGTAGTATATACTAAATACTA